>OZ035873.1:76044957-77533973 GCA_964034865.1 Eristalis intricaria | reverse complement strand
ATCGAACCTGGCATCTTCTGCGTAGAAGTCCCCACCAATCCAATACGTGGAGTATAATCCTCAACTTTTAAAGAAAGGCAATCAGCAATATCCAACACCAACTTCTGCAGAAGGTACAGGGACGATGAAGAAGAAGAAACTACGCTACACTAACTGACTGCAAGAACAAGGGAGAGGATCTTAGGGAACTACTCATTTAGTAGTCTAGTACAATTGTGGGGAATTAATATTCTAGACATAGCTACTTTTCTACAGTAGTGGTTGAGGAAATAGGATTTCTAGTTTAGGAAGTGATCAAGTTTCCTATAGTAGTTCCTGTATAAAGATGATTCTGCTTCTTCAACGTATTGGTCATAAGTATTTCTAACCTTCTCTAAAATTTTGTTTAATCCCTTTAAGAAATGGGGTTGTTCGTTCGTTTGAATAGTCAAAACTATTCCGCTTTCTGCAGCCATCCTTTTGCCATTCATTGCAAATATTTCCATTTGTTCTAATTATACTTTTTAATACTATGTTTGGTATTCTGCAGTCATGCATCTCTAGTACTTTTAAAATTCAGTTTAAGTGTGTCTTCAGATTGGTTATAACTCAGTAATTGAGGGAATTATGTAAAGATATGCCACTAAAACGCCAATAGGGACTAGATAACAGTTGGACCCTTGGCTAAGTGTAAAACTTGCCAGAAATTAACAACACAATGGACCAATACAGGACCTAAGTATCTCACATTTGACACAGTTGGATGTAAGTTAGATTGCATAAGAAAATAATTTTAATTCAATACTTTGGGAATGCATAGATTATATCCCGGTTTTGTTCAAGAAAAAATGTGTCAATGACAGTGTGTCCCTTTAAAATCATTTACTTCTGTATCACTTGGAATCAGGCCTAACTTATGGGGGGTATCCGAGCATCTGCTGGACAGTGTGCAGTTCTCGGCAACCGATCGGGCATAGCCCGAATAAACTACTATCAATCCAGATGGAGCTCATGAGCCCTTACGGAGTTTTCTAGAACTAGAGTTGAGTCCAGAGGGGAGGGTTACTCCAAAAATGGTTCTTGAGAAGGCGTGGGAGTATTTCAGACCGAACTATAGCTGTTGTGTTGATATGGAAAAGACATACGACCGAGTTCCTCAAGGTAAACTCTGGAGTGCAGGAGTATGGGATTCAAGGTCATTTTTTAGGGCCATACAATCTGTACTCAAAAACCGTAGCAGCTGTGTTCCACGTAGCGGTGCTCAATCAACACCTGTCGCTTCTAAAGACTGTTGTTCGACCTTTGCATTACGTCGTTTATATATTTAGGATTTGCTTTAAAATTACTTGTGTAGATTTCAGGAAGACCCGATTCAATTTCAACGCCATATGAAGGCGTTGTTGGTGAGTGTTAAAAAATCCGCTTAAGGTGTTACACTCAGTTGGAACGTCAAAAAATAGCTGTTTTTAAATTATGGCGAAAAAGTTCGAGTTAGAAAAAGTTGCGACACCGTTTAAACGGGACATATTTCTGCCCAACAGCACAACCACATTTTGAACAGCCATCCTCGCTTCTTTCGTGGGCAAGATATGCCACGTCGCTTCACTTTAACGTTGGCTGCGAGACAGTCAACATCCCGCAACAGGCAATCAACGACCAATCAGCGAAGTCGATCTCACTCAAATGAGTAGCAAAAAATTACATTTACTAATACTTCTACTTTTACTCTAAAATTTTTCACAACTCCATTCAACAAAAATCTCGAACTTATACAAAAACGTCAAATCTCATGTCCAACTTTTGCACAAAGCTCATGCCATATCGTAAAATCGAGACTCTCTGTGACACGATGCATCTGTGGACATGGATTTATGTACCTCCACTAGATTTTTTTCACATCATGTTCATAATCCGAACCGTGCGTTCAGAACCAGTGGATACTACGTGTTAGGGCGGGTTCACTGTATTTGTATTAATAATATTTCAATATCAAACATAAGAAAATGCGTGAGACACAATACATTTCCGCTAAGTTTTTGCGGTGATGACTGCAGCTCGTCACTGCCTTGTTTGAAATAAAAAATATCATTAAAAAAATGATGTGATGTCCCGGCTGAACGAAGTTAATTTTTCTAAAAACGGCGGACGTTGAAACTCCAATTTGTTGATTTAAACCAAATTTCTCTTACATTTTCAGGTATTAAAAAAAAACGTCAAATGAAAATACTTCTTTCACATTGTAGACAATACAATAAAGATAAAATGTGATTAAAATTACAAACTGATCAGGAACGCCGTTTTCAAGTTACAGTGATCACCGACTTCAAGGACATGGTTTTGAGTACGATGAGCATGCAGATAAAGATGGCTGCACTCAAAGTAATTTATCTTCATAAATAATAGTCCGATCTGGCTATAATTTTAACATTTTACAGAAAAATTCTGAATATTCCACTTTTAGAAAATCAAAAACAAATCGATTTTCTCAAAATGCCAACTGAGGGTACCCACCTAAAAGAAGAACCGTTGGACCATTTCACACTCTATTAACAGAGACGTGCATTCACAGGCATTGAACACCTTTAACTTTGAAGCACTGCCGATTCGTTGAGTGCCAAAGAAATTACGCCACATTTGGTTCGTTGTTTTAGCAACAACGACTTTTTCATGAGCATGTTCGACTTGAGAAGAAAACCTAGGTAGCTAAATTCCTTGACAACCTTATTCGCCTCGCCCTTCAAAGGCCAGGTTTCTCAGAAACAAGCGTATGCACCTAATTTATCTCAAAATAACAAGCCTCTATATTCGAATTCCTACCCTCACCTCCCCGTGGTGAGATCCTGGAGCCTAGTACCATCGACAGGAGATGGGGTCTTTGGTCTCGTGGGACGTCTTTGGCGGCTGCAAACGAGAGAGGGGGACCAAAATAGATTATAAGATAAGGGCGGATGAGCTAATCTACCGATAGGCCAACGACGGCATTCACAGCCAGAAAAAGGCTACCGACACCGCATCTTTTCCGGACTTCTTTGTCCGAGGGTTAAACAAATGGTAATATTCTTCCAGTTGGACGTTGCGAGTGGGGTTAAGTTCCTCACCACGTTACAATCTCTGAATTCAGCAACACGAACGAATTTATTGTTGACGACCCCAGCAAACGAAAAAAAGGACAATGACTTTCGGTTCTGCAGGTAGAATGTGAGGTACCTTAACAGACCACGAGCATCCGATGAACTAGTGGAGGCAAAAGAAGCTTAGATTTAGAGGTGTTATGGCAGGAATGATGTTTTACCAGAGGGTGAAGCAGTTATACAGTGGATGTAAGGTTCGGACAGAAGCCTGCCGGAATGAGAATGGACGACTAGTAGTAGATTCGCAGTCGATGCTGGGAATTTGGAAGAATCATTTCGGCAGAATTTTACACCGCGATGATGAACACCAACACCGCTGGCAGGCAGAATGATCCACTCCACACAATGGTAGTCGATTGGAATAAAGCTGCTGGTGCAGACGGACAGTCTGCACAACTCTTAAAGACAGCTGGAGATGAGTTGGTAGGGTACATCCACTAACTCATCAAGATTCGGTCGGAGGAAACATTCCCGACGAGTGGAATCTCAGTATCGTGTGAACTATCCACAAGAAATGAGATCATTCGTGAACTTACCAGTGCGGTTTCAGCCCGGGGAAGTCCACCATCGACCAAATCTTTACACTGCGGCAGATCCTGAAAAAGACGCAAGAAATACAGATCGACACCCACCACCAATTCGTCGATTTCAAGACCGCATATGACAGCGTGCATAGCGACGAGTTATACAACCCCATGTCTAGTTTTGACATTCCTGCCAAACTTGTCAGACTGAGTAGGATGATGATGGACAATTCTCGCTTCTCCATCAAGATTGGTAACGAATTCACAGAGACCTTTAATGTCAAAAAACGATTTAGAAAGGCGACGCGCTGTCATGTGGATTCTTAAATATCATCCTTGAGAAGATCGTGCAAAACTCACTGGCCAATTCAAGCGGCCCGAACTTCCAAAAGTCTGTACAATTGCTGACATACGCGGACGACATTGACGTGAATGGTTGAACACAACATGCCGTCAATGAGCCGTTTGTTGGCATTGAAACGGAAGGAAAAAATAAAGTACATGCCGTCATAAAGAATCCAAGGTATGATGCCAATTCAAGCGGCCCGAACTTCCAAAAGTCTGTACAATTGCTGACATACGCGGACGACATTGACGTGATTGGTTGAACACAACATGCCGTCAATGAGCCGTTTGTTGGCATTGAAACGGAAGGAAACAATAAAGTACATGCCGTCATAAAGAATCCAAGGTATGATAAAACTTTCCACTTATTTAACTATTTTAACAACATAACAGTCTAACAGTTTTCCAAAATGATTTTTAGTTCTTTCAGTTATTTATAGCACTCCACTTGATTAATATTACAAATCTTCTTGTACTTCTTGTTTGCCTCTTCGTATAACAGCCAAAAGACATCAGCAAGTTCGTCCGCTCTGCACTTGCCTGGGAAGTCACTGTGTCCCGGCACCCACATGATCTGAATGCTAAAATACTTGGCCATCTCGTTAAAAGATAGGCGGCAATAAAGGGATGACTTGAAGTTAAATGTGACTGCACTCAGAGATTTGATCGCTTGCCTGGCTGTCTGAACAGATGACTATATCTGTACCTAATATTACATTGTTTTTTAGCCAGGACAGAGATTCTCTTATCGCTATAGTCTCTGCCTATAAACCACTACAGTGTGAAGGTAGTCGGAAGGAAAGTTGAAAATTCAGATCCTTAGAGTAGACTCCCACACTCTCTCCTTCGTCTATCTTCGAACCATCTGTGACGATTCGCAGAGGACCGTCCAGCGTCTAGTGTTCAGACGTCCAGTAAGATCTTGAGGGTATTCTGGTTTGGAATTTTTCCTCAAAGATGTACTCAGGTATCATGAGGTCGGTGTTTCCTGGTAGGGATGCAGATTTTTCGAGGATTGAAGAGTGTCCGAAGCTAAGCTCCTTCCATACGCAACGATTTCAATCTAATAATTCACACGGTCGTGTGAAGACCTTTGAGTAATTAAAACCTGTCTGTAATTAAAACCTTTCTATAATTTTTCGGGAGACTATTATTGAATTTTTTTAATATAGCATATATAGCAGATTTTAGACACTTCTGGTAAGATTCAGTATATTTCAAGATAGGAATAACATTTTTTATGAACTCAACCGGGATACCATCCACGCCCGGAACATAATTATTTTTCAAAGTATGGTACAACTTGCCACTAATTTAACTAATTTAACAACATAACAGTATAACAGATTTCCAAAAAGATTTCGAGTCATTGCTGTCCTTCATTTTATAAGCCAGTAGTTTATAGCACTCCACTTGATTAATCCTACAAATCTTCTTGTATTTCTTGTTTGCCTAATCGTATAAGAGCCAAACACATCAGCGTTAGTTTTTCTAGATAAGTTCAGGAGCGCAAAAGACTTACTTCTTAGTTCCATGCACAAACCATAGAACAACACCGTACAACTAGCTACGTCATGACAGAAAAAAAGCGGAACTGGTCATTGATTGTGATAGTAGTACTTTATTTTCTCAGAAGTAAGGGTGGCTACATTTTAGAGATTATTACATTTCACACATTTGAGAGATGATATTACCGTACAAATCTACATGGTAATATGCAGAGTCACACTCGTAGCACTTTTTTATTTGGTAAAAGATATTTAAATTCTTTCAATTGAATTTATTAGGAAACACGTTGTACTCAAATCGAATGCAATTATGCCCTTCAAATGCGTTTAAGTATATTCTATTCAACCTATATGAATAAAACAAATATTACAATAACTGAAGCACTATCCTATCATAGAACAGTATGCCCTTTTTAAGTCAGCTATGTAAGACAGCACTATTTGTGGTGCTATGTTATCATCACTTGTTAAGTTAAGTTCAATTTGTAATAAAGTGTAGAAACGAAAACATCTCTCCTTTATTTTGTTGTCTCAGCCTCCTAAACAATGTATAACTGCTTGGCAATACACAGTATTGAGTTCAAGCTAGATGACAGATGACTAAAGATACTATTTCCTTCATTCCTCCCGATATATTCCAATATGTGGTACGATAGGCCTAATAGAGGATCCACAAGGATGTCCTGTTATCTTTCATGTCATTCGCCGCACAGTGTACAGGCAACTCAAATACAAGCGGGAATTCATTTCCGGCTCTGATTCAGGGAATTTAGATCTCTGCAAAGATAGTTTAATTTGTGTAATAGATTAAGTTAGATCTAAAGTATTTTAGGTTAGTTTAGTTAAGTCTTCTTAGTACTCTAAATTTAACGACTTTAGCTACTTAATGGCTAGAGGAGAGCGGGGCTAGAAGTAACAGCGGTTAGAAATAACAGTCCAAAGTAATATAACAGTGTTCCTCTCAGAATTAAGAAACACGTAAAAGGGGAAAAAGGTTTGTTTTTCCATACCTTTCGAGGTGTCTGCTTCAATTGCTTATTGAACGTCGAGGATCTGCGATGGATGCCCTAAAGAAGCAAGTTTGTGTAAAATTCCATGCCGGGAAGTTGTAACATTTTCTCGGGACAAATTGTAAAGGGTAACAACCAACCCAGTTAGTTTCTCAACTGTTTATAAATATGTGCTGTCTACCTGGGACCCTATGGACCTGGGCCTTATACAATCATAAGTAAGTAAGTCTTTATTCGAAGGGGGAAATAGTAAAGCAGAAAACTACTGAGAAAATAAACTATATTAAACGATATGCCAGAGCTGGAAGCACTCTGACAGTGTAATCATCCAGTGTACAAAAGGATCCATACGTGTACTATATATGTTTAAATTAACAATGATTCGGATGACGCCTCTTAATATAAATTTGTATTCTTTAACTTTTCGCATTTTTTTATAAAGAAATTTTCATCCAAAAAAGAATTCATGATTCTGTTTACCGGTATATCTTACAACATGGCCCAAATACGGGGGAGGTTTAAACAACAGGACCTTTTATTCCAAAATTCAGCCTTGAGAAATGTTAACATGGATTTTTAATTGAAAAAAGGTTTGCTGAATCATTACCAAAATTGTAGGAGTAGCATCAATTTGCGCAATTGGAGACAACTTGATAGAGATCTCACTAGCTGGAGAGACGTGGAGGCCCACGTGCACCCTGGACTGTAGCACAAAGGAGAAGACAGCTTAGAAGTTATAGCTTCCTTTGCGAAGTTCTGCAAGACAATCACCTATACTCCTACTGAGGCTAGGCTCCACAAGGCGCTAGCAAAACTTTTCGGCAGCTTACTGAAGGTGAGGTACAGATGGCAAGACTTTTATTGGAAACCCACCTCCCGGGCAATCGCTAACACATTTAAATCGTTTCTTCTTATAATGATAGAAATGGGGCAGGTCCTAAGAAACTCCACTCTACCAATTGACAGAAACTGTTGAAAGCGCCCTTGAAGCGAAAGAAACAGTTGCTTTGGTGCTTGCACTTTCTTGTATATTGAAGGAGTATTTCTCAATACATCTCATGATCCAAATGTTTGAGCTCTGTGCAAAATGTAGTAAGCCACACTGCCTCCAAATGGAAGTATAAACTACTGAGTACGAGATCAGATGAGACTTGCACATTATCATAACCACAGGCAAGATGGAGGAGACCCTATGTGACATCATTAGTACATGAGAACTTGCCCAACTGCTGTCATGGGAGAGAATGGGAACAGAAGGGATAGGAAAAGGTAATTGTATTACATCGTGGCAATTCGATATACAAGTCAAAAAGCTACCAATCTTGGCCATTCCGAAGGATAACGTGATCAGGAAATTAAATTTCCATAGAAATGTAAAATTAAGTTTAGTCTCAAAAAGGACTGAAGTAATGAATCCATAGTCCATAGACTGAGCAGCAATACAGTAAAATGGTATACAGTCGGATTGATAACTGATGAAGAAACTGGGTGAGAGGTATTTCCACCCCCATCTTTCAAGCTAAAATCTATGCCATAACAATAAATCCTTTCAACCCAATATTGATAGGGACTACACCGAATGCGACGTAGCAATAATGTCGACAGTCGCAAGCACCTACTATCAGAGAAAGAAATTAAGTCAGATTCTGAAATGGAACTGTCTTAGAGACAGTTGCTCTTTCTAGACAATGCTCTAGATGAGATTTCTTCAACCTATCCTCAGGAGGAGTCCAACGCCATCAATACAACTCTGACAAGAATACTGCATGTGAGGGAAACTCGAAAGAGAGGAAAGATATTAAAAGGGGGCACAATAGATGTAAAGGTCGCGGTGGAATATACCCTCAACAACATTTCTATGGCTTCCAATGAATGTCATCAAACATATGGAAGATGAGAAAATAGTTGATTTGATAACAAAAATATCTTTCCATCTGTTATTCACTCATCTAAATTCCCATTAAATTACTGGCGGTTGAGTTTTTTGTTTGTTTTCTTGAAGGAAAGTATTTTACGAAGACTTTTTATCTTCACTGTACTTATTTTCGTTTTCTTTATACGCATTTTCTTTCCATGGCACATCGCATAGAGACGGCCTATGTCGACTCAACTGTCAACCTTATTGTCATTTCGTGCCTGTTTCTTATTCCAATAACTATGGTGCTCTTCATTTACGGATAATGGAAGTAAGAAGAAACACACAAACATACGTACCTACCTATTCACGGCACAGATGTTGCAGGTTGTATCTTGCGCATGTGCATAAAAAGTAAACAAAGTAAGTATATGCTTACATTGATTTGGGCACATTTTCTTAAATTTGTGGATATGTGCGATTTTCTATCCTTTCTATCACTTCTGATTTCTGATTTCAACGAGCACATATTAGTCTAAACAAGCACAAACAATATGTGGACAATATGTGTCCTCACCTCTTTTCTCACATATTGTGAGATTATACATAACTAAATAGTTCGTTCCCAAAGTGTGTATATAGAGATATTTTAATTAATAAAAATCAGATATAAATGATTCGATTCGTATGTGGCAAAAAGTCCTTTCAAGGTATGAAATCAAAATTGATTCACCGTTATAGTGTAAATACAGCGAGTGCATGAGTAATTTTCCATTTCCCAGAGACAGAGAGAATATCGCTGAGAAAACGTACGTTTTTGAAGCATAATCGTTATCATCTTATAAAGTTCCAGCATTTTTTTTAATTTGTGATCCTTGGAACAAAGACAAAAAAATCGCCACTTCGACTTTATTAAATACAATTTCCATATGTAATCAGTACTCTATGCAAGCATTATTATCCTTCTTGCAAGAAACATGATCACCGGTACTTGAAAAGAACAGTGATCGAGGAAAAAACGCTAAATGTTATTCCAGTTTACCATACGATTGAAAGTTGCTCATGCCCATGAACGAAAAATATATTTCCTACCTTCATCTAAACAGACACACAGAATTAATTTCCATACAATTGAGATATGCGAAATATGTACATATGTACGTACATTATGTATTATTCTAGTATTCTTTATATCATGTCATTAATCACTTAATTTTCGTCAGGTTCTGATAATGTTGTTTATTTACACAAATACAACGCCTTTCCGAAACTTGGAGTGCAATCTTCACCATAAATCAGCCATATAATTATCAGAGTTGTTTAAAATGTTTATTTACACAAATACAGAAACGTTTGTGTATAATTTAAAGTCAATGGTTGACAAGTAATCAGATATCTGTATACATACATATGAACATTTGTACATACAGTTAAATCATACAACTGATCTCAATTCTTAAATACTAAATACACTTGGGAACATATGCTCAGTACTTGAACAGAATTCATTCCTATTACTAGGCAAGATGTCGAATCCAGACCAAGCTATTGTATACACTAAGGTGAGTTAAGATATTTTCATTAATTCATTTAAAGTTTGTATATTAACAATTGTGTTTAGTTGTTTATTGGAAATGAATTTGTTGAGGCAGTGTCTAAGAAAACTTTCGAAACAATTAACCCGGCTACCGGTAAAATCATAGCTAGCATCGCTAAGGGAGACAAAGTAAGTGAATTATTTACAACTTAATGCAACATAATAAATGTTCTATCTGAAGGCTGATGTGGATCTAGCAGTGATTGAAGCAAAAAAAGCATTTTCGAAGCAATCGGAATGGCGCACAATGGGGCCACAGAAACGTGCAGATTTAATTTTAAAGTAGGTATCAGGAATTTGGTCCATGATTAAGCTCTGACATTCACAGAATCAATTAAAAATATCATTAAGTGATTACAAGTTAAAAATAACATCAGACCACTTCCATTATGACATACAGTATACAAATTATCTCAATTACATTTGTGCCCAGATATGGTTAAAATAATTCTCTATTGTAGGTATACATTTACTTAAGTATATGTTTTTGTTTAGGTTAACTGATCTGATGAAAAGGGATTCGGTAACTTTAGCAAATCTAGAAACAATAGATAATGGAAAACCCTACCACGAAGCTGAATTGGATGTTACTTATTCTATCGATACCTTGAGATATTATGCAGGATGGTGTGATAAGTACTTTGGAGACACTATTCCACTAGACGATTTTGTATCAATGACGAAAAAAGAGCCTATTGGTGTTGTTGGTCAAATTATTCCCTGGAACTATCCTCTTCTAATGCTAGCTTGGAAATGGGGTCCTGCACTGGCTGCTGGTTGTACAATCATAATAAAACCAGCAGAGCAAACGCCTTTATCAGCCCTTCATATGGCTTCACTTGTAAAAGAAGCTGGTTTCCCTCCTGGTGTGATAAATGTTATAACTGGTTATGGACCAACAGCAGGAGCTGCAATAGCACTACACAAAGATATACAGAAAGTTGCATTTACGGGGTCAGTTGAAGTAGGTCGCATTGTAATGGAATCGGCTGCAAGGTCTAACTTAAAAAAAGTTTCCCTCGAGTTAGGAGGAAAGAGTCCTGTGGTAGTCTTCGATGATGCAGATGGTATGGAAATATCATGATTCATATGTAAATAAAACTATATTAATCATTTTATTTATTCAAAGTCGAGTTTGCTGTAGATGTAGCCCACGAAGCACTCTTCTCAAATCATGGACAAAGTTGCTGCGCTGGAAGTAGAACATATGTACATGAGAAAGTCTATGACGAATTCGTAAAGAAAGCTGTTGAGAAAGCTAAGCAACGAAAAGTAGGCGATCCCTTTAAAAGTGGAGTCCAACAAGGTCCACAAATTGACAACGAAATGTTGACAAAAGTGCTTGGATATATTAATAGCGGAAAAATCGAAGGGGCAAAACTTCAATGTGGTGGAAAAAGAGTTGGTGACATTGGATTTTTCGTGGAACCAACTGTATTCTCTGATGTACAAGACAATATGAAGATTGCTCAAGAAGAGGTATAAACTAAAAGAGTGTAAAAGCGGAATAGAAATTGAAGGTCTTTATTGATTTTGTATCTTTGCTAGATTTTTGGACCTGTACAATCTATTTTCAAATTCAGTACAATTGAAGAAATTATTGAAAGAGCAAATAACTCAACGTATGGTCTTGCCGCTGCTGTCATTACCAATGACATTAATAAGGCACTTAAGTTTGCAAACTGTGTAGATGCAGGTTCCGTTTGGATCAATTGCTACGACGCGGTCCTTCCACAGACACCTTTCGGAGGTTTTAAGCAATCTGGATTCGGTCGAGAACTTGGAAAGGACGGCCTCGAAAATTATTTGGAAACAAAAACTGTTACTATACGATTACTTTAAATGGCATTCTCTTAATACACGTGTATTTACTTTTTGTTCTTAATAAAATGTTTTGGCTTTGACTTCTTCATTTATATTATTTCTTGATAGTTAATTTATTGTGCAATGAATCTGTTGGTTCAGAAGTTTAATGAATGACTTCAAAGACCATGTACGGAAGAAGGCCTATGGAAAGTAGATTTGTGGGCATGTGAATGCCTGTTAAAGTGTTCCTGTCCTATTTCGCGATGACTTTCACCACTTGCTTTAAATTCAATATGAAATCTTTTAAAAAATAAAATTTATTGCTGCTGTTGGGCAAATTATTTCATCTCTTGTTGCCGCGGAAATGGGGTTCTCCATACATGATTTGACATGAAATATTTGCATATTTTCTTAATCGAAATTAAAAGTTAGAAAAAGTTTATTTATTTCTTCATCTTACATGCAATACATGTGCATATATGTTCATCATATTAGAAATCCATTGATCGGAAAGTTAGTACATTCCCATAAAAATTGTGTTAAAAGTGGAGAAGAGCACGAAAATTTCGACATAGATACATATATTTATAGATGCAGATTCTGTTTGGATCAGTTGTTTTGATGCATTTATCACAGTCGTCTTCCGAAGGTTACCTGGTTTAAGCCAACATGTACACCTCAGAAATGTTTTTCCACAGAAGGAGTTATGTGGTTGTTCCCATACATAAGAAGTATTTGAGGTTTTTCATAAATAAAATGTTTGCTTACGACGGATTTGATCAAAATTTGCAGCTTGAATCGGACTGGAACCTGTTGATTTCGTCATCTTCAATCCAGTTATTATGTTCTTTGCAGACATTTTTTCGGGCCTATATATACAGTTGTATTTTATTTCGTATAGCGTAAGCCATCAACAGACGTACAGCAATACGGCCATATCAGTTAATTAATTCTACTTACTACCAAAAAGGTTGACCGTATTATTATGGACTCTCATCTCTCTGTCTACGCTGATGACAAGAAAATCTATACGTTCATCTCTTCTTCCTCCGACTCGTAGTCTCTCAAAGACGCTCTGACATCGTGAACTTACGTTAGCTCCATATCATAGCATATCAAACGAATGTTAAATCCACACTATGTCAACCATTCAAATCCAACATAGATTCTTACGTTTTGCATTACGTCGTCTCCCATGATCAAAAAGCCTTTCTTTATCATTCTATATAGATCGCTGGCAGTTGAACAGCTTGCAAACCCTATAAAAACGCCGTGAAATAACTGACCTCATATTTCTGCATATTTTCATATGCATATTTCTTTATTGGAACAATTGACTCGTTCGATCTTCTGGAAATATTTGCTCTAGATTCCAACCACCCGTCGGCTTAAGTCTATTTCTCTGCTCCGACTTCCTATCCCCCCACCATATTAACTTAGTTTAACTTAAGTTTAGACTTGTACTAAGCTAAACAAATAAATAAAATAAAATTCATTCTGCGGTCCACATTCGTCGCGATCTTGGACAGCTAGAACCATTCTACCTTCTTACTCTGATCGCCTTAAACTTACTCGCCCTAAGTTTCTCAAAAACCTTCGATCTGCCCCTCCTCCACCAACTGATTACTAGGGATAACGCTGCCAAACGCTTCTCGATTGGTGTATATTAGCACAAATCCCCCAATACAGCTTCAACTCACCAAAACCTCATTAGCATTGGTTTTTAAGTTTAGATTGTCTAAGTTCGTTGCTTAATAAATCGAGGGTGTTGCCCCCACTATAACGATATTTTGAAATATTCTTATTTTAATTGCATTGCTCTAAATAGAACCAGTCTACATCCAATGCACATATTCGGCAGATATCTAAAATAAAATGTGTGGTAAAACTTTATTCGAAAAAACAATAGGTGAATGAAATATGTATGTATTTAAATATATTTATTAATTATCTTGCACCTCTTGTGTTTTTAAATTTGTGCTAATGCTGGCTTTTATTAACATATTATATAATATAAAGCGCATTTTAATGATTTTGTATACAAAAAATAAATTATTCTTTTTTTAATAATGGTTAAAAAATAATACTAAAATAGAAAATATGCTAGTTAACAGTCCTAGTCATATATTTGTTATTTATCTTGCAACGCGTTTAAATCAAGATTTACGACAAAGGGAATGGGTGAGATACACATAAAACAAACGTGAAATGATTACTTAACTGTAAAAACGCATGTTCATAAAACTATATAAAGAGAAAATAAATAGATACATTTGTTATGTACATAAATGACAACTGCTGATATCTGTTATATGTTTAATCATATGAAATGTCTTAGAGGAATGTGTTTTCTCTCACAAACAAAATGATTGAATTATGGGATCATTTTAATTTTCGACCGGGCAATGTAGGACTATCTGGAGGCGTGTTATTTTGGTGCAAAGACGTTTTTTTCGATGATGATTTAAATGGTTGTAATTTTCTGGGCCCTCTTGGTGAAGGATTCTCCGTTGTGATTGTTTGTGTTAAATCCCTTATAGTTGAATCAACAGTGGTCTGAACCCAACCTATAAAGAACAAAAAAATAAAAAAATAAAAACGATTGGAAATAATTCAATAATAATATAAATCGAATTCTTTATAATAAAATAAGCTTCTTAGAAGGAAATTATTGGAGATGCAGTTGTTTGCATGATTTTTTTAACTTGCAACAATTTTCCTTTATATATCAAATATTTGTTCATGTTGTGTTCCATTCATTTTTCAATCAAATAAATCTCTGCAGTTTCTACGAGTTTTGGAATATTTGACAA
Organism: Eristalis intricaria; assembly: GCA_964034865.1. NCBI lineage: Eukaryota > Metazoa > Arthropoda > Insecta > Diptera > Syrphidae > Eristalis > Eristalis intricaria. The sequence continues at coordinate 77,519,405 of OZ035873.1, read as the reverse complement.
ATGATTTTTTACGGAGACGCTGACGTATATTATTGTGATCAAATACTAAAATCGGAATACTTTTAAATCGGACCCGTTCCCACTTGGACAGCACGCCATGCATTTCCTGCTATTTTTCATACAAATTTCCCTCTATAGTCGAGACACCTGCTCATCGGACCATGGATCACCAGTATAACATGAGTTGCTTAATGTCTTCTCTAATTCTACCAAACTTAGGGAATACTAGAATAATGTATGCATGATATATATCGTATAATCGTGATGCGTTTGAGCGCGACGGAGAACATCAAATTATTATTTCAAAAATGTGTTGGCTTGAAAAGATGACGTATTAAGTCATGCGTATATTTTGCCGAAATTAATGTTTTGACATTGCAATGGTTTTAATGGCTTTGCTTAGCTAGATAAAAGAAATGTGCCAATATCTGGTAAAATCTCAAAGCACTGGCTACAGCAACAAAACTTAGAATTGAAAATCTTGGTCTTGAAAGTGAAAATTTTGCACAGCAGTAATGGTCATTGGTAAGTTATTTTTGTATGATTAATTGTTAACTTTAGTTAGCGAACGTGTTCCTTAACCAACAGGAAATCTTCTTCTGACCCGCATGATCCACTTAATGAGTCGCAGATCTTCCATCGACTTTCAGGAGTTATGCCCAAGCATAACCAGGTGAGTTTATGGACTTGCTCAAACCATCTCATTGTGGGTCTGTCAAGTGGTCGCGTACATTCATTCCCGCCATGTGACCAAAACCAACGAAGCATTTTTTCGTACGAAGAAGCAGCTGCAGCTGTTCAGTTCCTCGCGCGCTGTCGTGTTTCTCACCCTATCCCGGCGAGTAATTCCCACAACAGCACGAAGAAATTTTATCTCAGCAGCTTGTATTCGCGATCGTGATTATTATTTTGGTCATTACCGAAATTTCATGACCATCGGTGAGAGTTGGAACTAATACTGAGTTGAAAACCGCTAACTTGACTTTCACACTAAGCTCGGCCTTCCTGATTACAGATCTCCCAAGCAGTGTCAAAACTGAACCAGCTTGACCAATCCTACAGGAAAGTTCAGCATTACTAGTGATGGGAGGCACTCGTAAAGAATACACAAAGATTGATGATTGATGTTTGATGCTTCAATGGGACTCCACTGACATGTAGGATGTACTGAACAGGCGTTCGGGAAATCAGCACATACGGCCACAGACCAGTCGAGTGCGCACTGGAGTTCCGTCTGGTCTGAATAAAATTTAAATATCGAAAAAAGCATTGGGTAGCTATAACCTGGATAACCTAGAGAAGCCAAAAGCAAAGTTGGCTAACTATTTTAATAAAAAAAATACAAAAGCAAGGAAAATCGAAAGGTTCTGAGTTTTGCGGACAATGGGCTGTCCCATTTTCTAAATGGATTAAGAAACAAGTAAAAGTTTCTTCCTGCAAATTCAACATCATCGCATATACACTGACAGAAATTCTTATAAAAACATCTGCATTAAGCGTGTTAGCCTCTACTGCCGTTACTTTTCGTTAAAATATTTGTGTGAAACAATTGTTTTGCAATTTGTTATTGCGAAGTGGTTTCGCAAATTTCGCAGATCGTGCGCCAAGTTCTTGTAAAAACAATCAACTAACTCGTGTATATTTGCTGATTAAATTTGTTACTGTGTTTAGTACGTTTTGCCTTTGTAAATTTGCAATTTTTAAGAAAATATTCAGAAAAGCTACAGAGAAATGTTTTAATAAAAAAGTAAAAGAGCTAAATAAAAAAAATGTCTTTGTGAAAAATTGCAGAAACAATTAATCGGTCATATACTATAATAATAATAATATGGGTGGCGCGACAGTCCGAGGCGGACCAGGGCCTAGCTTCTCAGCAATCACTCGTGTTGTGCGTGCTATTGTTCTTTCACGAGTGGAAGGGACCTACAGTTTTGTGCCGACTCCGAACGGCGAAGTTGAGAGGCTTTTTCTAGACAGGAATACTCTTTGAGCATTGTCAGTGACTCGAAAGAGGTGGAGCCGTGTGAATTATCAAAGGTGGTAAATTCGGGTATCGAACCTGGCACCCTCTGCGCAGGAGTCGACGCACTTACCCACTACGCCACGGCGACCACGGTTATATACAGTTGTTAGAAATTTGGGTGTCAAATTCTAACCAAGAACTAGCGGACTTAATGGTGGAAAAAGCTGAAGAGTTGTGTGGTGTTAACTTTGTGTATCAACAAGATAATGCGGCCGTTCATTCCGCAAAAATATTTAAAGAGTGATTTTCTAGAATGTTGAGGTTTTGGATTGCCCGGCAAGAAGTCCCGATCTGGTATTCGCAAATGGACGACAATATAACACCGTTGGAAGCCAATAGATTGTGTTGGAACACAATATCAAATACTACCCTCCAAATTTTGTTTTGAAGCATTTCACTCAGAATGCTTCCACTTGATAAATGCATCATAAAAAGGGTGAAGTCCTATTATAGAAAGTACTTCATGCAGAACTTTATTTTATGCACAGACGAAACCAATAACTTAACGGAGTTCACAGCTATGATGAATGTGTTAGTCGCTTCCATCTGGCTAACAAAAAAGCGATGTCAAGACTTTACTTCTTCCAAACGCGAATTTGGTTTAAAAAATTGTGGGTTTTTCGAGGAAGAGGACAACAAAGTAGTTGCTGAGGAGATCATCCCGAATCTGTGATGCCAACTTTTTTTGATAATGGACGATAATGTTGCGACACATAATGTCTGTTTTTGAAATACATTCTTATACTGAAGAGGAACATATCTTTGCTGATTCTTCTTCAAAGGGAGGTATTGAAGCAGTTCCAGGTCCTTCAATATCTCTCTCATACAATGAAAGCTTTTGCATTTAAACATTCATAAAGCTGAATTTGATATTGCCACATTGCCTATCTTCTAGTTCCTAATCGATGTCAAATTTAAAATATTTTCTGGAAATTTATAGGTATGCAGTGAGTCGATTTTTATAACTATTATTTATTATATATTACTAATAACGTCCAGATAAACATGAGGGATAAACATTTGTAAATTGGCCTGTCCAATTGAAGAGAAACCTCCATTATACACAAGAAAACGATGCAATTTGTTATCGGGAAGGACCCGCGCATCAAGAAACTCAAATTTAGGCTCAAAAATAATGAAATTCGTGTACTTTGTGAGCTGCTCTTATTGTATATTGGTTAGTATATTGAGACATGTTTCATAATAAATGAAATCTTATGTCCTTTAATGTGCGCGCCACTGCTGAACCTAATATATTATATCTTTCATAGACAAAACATTTTTTTTTTCAGATTAATATATGTATATTACTCTACAATTACAACGCTGCAATCGAGATTATGTTCGTGTTTAAATAAAAAATAATTAGTTATAGCTGCATTTTTCAAATAGAATTAAATTACCTTTTACGGTAGATCGATGATCAATAAGTGCTGCTGCAAGTGGAGCTGATCCAGTACCCATAGCGCCATCACGAAGGGATGCATATGACGCCGGCGGTATAGGGCTGTATATTCGATTTGCGAAATCTTCAAATGTTGAATTTTCTTTATATCGCATGGAGACACTTTCCAAAGAACGATTCCTCTCCTCATAACTACAAAAACATAAATCGTATTATTTGATGATATACTATGCGATATGATTTTTCTTACTATTGCTGATACAATGATAGTGACGACCTTTTAGATCGGCTAGCATTTATTGCTGTCTCGCGGATTAAAGTTGCCAAACATGATCCATTGACAACACTTTCGTTCGCCAAAGGACCAAACCATGGTACATCCGGTTTCCAATTGACTGTTACACGAAACAGGCAATTTTTCAGTGGGTATACAACAATAAGGACGTCACAAAATTCAGTTGGCAATATGTCACGCCTATAATCACGATGATGTTCACTCCAAACAATGTGTACTTCGTCATTTCCCAAGTGTCGTGTTTTTGTTAAAAGAGCTTCAGGTGTATCAACAGGCATACGAGTTGCAACGTGGTATATCACTTCCGTGAACGGTGTTGCGTAGTAAGGTGCTGTTGCTCCACAGCCTTGGCGTGGTAATCCTCCTAAGAAACCGTTATGTGTCTCCAAATCGATTTCCCAGCCCAATGCCGAAACAAACATTTCATAAGCACTACTACCGTATGTATTTTTTAATATACTATTCTTATCCTCCTGTCCACATGCAACATAAATTACGGCTACTTTATGAGTGTCTCTACACTTTTGAATATCAACATTTCGAAGTTCTCTCATTAGCTTCTCAGTTCGTTGTAACAAATTTGAACGACTTCGTCTTTCCCACCCAGCCAAACCTAAATGACTGAATAATAAACGACAATATTGAAATGGGACCTCAGATTTATATAAACTCGTTGTATTATATGATTCGAAAGATTGTTCTGGCGATTGACGCAACATTGAATTATAAAACTGTTGTTTTTCTCTATCTGGATTTCGCAAATTCGCTACATATTCCTGTTCAATGGAGCGTTGGTTGAGCAGGATTGATATTGTCTGCGCTTCCAATTGGCATCCTAAGGGACTGGTCCCCGGCGTATTTAGTTGTGTTGCTGAAGAAATTAGACATTCAGGGCTAGTATGGCCGATGTATTGAAGAAGCTAAAGCAGAACCAAATAATTTAATAATTAATTATGAGTTACTTGTACGTCATAATTATTGTAGTGTAAATTATAAATGTTCTTCCAGTAAAAAAATAAATAAACTTCCCTACTATAATCTGATAACTCTGTTAACTCAATAAAAACTATAAGACTAGATTTATGAAGCCAGATTTAAACATTTGTTTGTTGAATATTAAATAGATGAGCAATGTCATGAACCAAACTCCAAGGTTCATGGATAGGCAATTTTTTTTTTTAAGTTTAAATACTTACATCATCCAATTGATCCAAGTCTGGAGCCATATCCGATGCCAATGGTAATTTGTTAGGTTGTCGATGTCTCATTGTATGCCGAGGAATTGTCAAGAAATCCATGTCTAAGGACACTAGCGAGTAAAAGGGCTGAATGTTCTCTCGAACTTGATTTTTTTTCGATAATGCGCCATTAACATTTTGCTGAAAATAATTGTCTAGTCCATATCGTCGCCTGGACTCTTTTGGTTCGCTATAAAGTATTGATGCCTCCCAACATGATTTCCCATTCAGATCTCTTAGTAAAACACGAACTTGTTTATCAGCAGTTACCAATCCTGCAGTCACACCACCTCCTGGAAGTTTTAATGCAGGTAACTCAATAAAACTAGCCATCAGACCGCTGTTTAACATAAATAATTGTATGCTTTGTGATTGGAGAACTTGAGGAACTGTAAGATCCGCCGAGTCCCGCCTACATTCTTGGCCACCAATCAACCCAATATTAGGAGACCACATATCATCTTGTTCTTCCACTAGGGAACTCAAACGTGATGCTCCTATTCCCATTGGAAAATGACCCAAATATGTTACCAAGTGCATTATTACTGCCTTTGCGCACAACTGTATAGCCAGGTTATATCGCTGTATAGTTTCAGATGTTTGGAAATTCGCTTCGCAGTTGAATTTCCCTTCGAGAACATCGTCCGTTGTTATATTAAAATCAAAATCGTTGTCGGAAATCGTAAATTTTACTATGTTCTGTCGTGTGCCGGACAATATTTGGAATAGTACTCGCAGAACAGTTATAATTAAACTATCGCCGTCTTTGTTTATAGGTTCAAGCATCAAATTAACTGGAAAGGACATGCAAAACTCCCCAAGACACATCATAAGTGTTGTTAACACTATTTTGTCACTCTCCTTCGGGTTGAGAACATGTTGTACTTCTAAGGCCTTACAAAGTGCAGTTATAATGAGTTGGGGTAATCTTTCTATTTTCGATAGCTCTTGACCCCGCTCACTACAAATTTTAAGCGAACCAGCCGCTACTACAGCCATTGTTCGATGTTTAAACTGCAAAGCTTGCAACAAAACTTGTACAGCTTCTTTTATTCGAGAGTTAAACGTTAAAGCTTGATCCTTATGCGTCCGTGGTAAATGATGAGGAATCGGTTGTGAAAATGTATTATTTAGATTTATGGGTCGGTTTAATTCTAAGTATATCCATTGCCCGAGTTGAGAGAAGGCTACACATCTAGCCTTTGATGATGGTTCTCGGCGAGCACACCGCAAAATAATATTTAAGATGTGATCTTGCAAGTCTGGACATTCCATAAGCTCGATCTGAGTCATAGACGGTTGGAGAACCGGTTTTGGTATTACTGTTGACGGATAACATAACAACGATCCTAAAAGTGCAACAACTTCCGCCCGAGGTATATTTCGATTTGTTTCCTGTGACGTTAATAGAACGGCTGATGCATGCACAACATCTAGTAGAAGAAGCGTATGACCAGGCAGCAACAAGCTGAGCAACCTTGGCCCTTCTAAATATTTAAATAAGCAGTAGATCATTGAACGATCTTCCCCAGTAAGAATTTTGTGAAACAAATTGTAGAAAAGTGACAAGTGGCTCATGCCATTGACTGAACCATTGACAGCAAGCATACAAAGCATCTGGATGGCTGAGAGTTTGCCTTTTTTAAAATCTGGGCTCAAAAGCTGTGCTTCATAACACCATGGACCTGCAATACCTACAGGCGGTATTAGATTCGGGGGAGCTGGAGTACTTAGGTTATCTTCTGAAATCCCTTGGTTATGTTTTATTTTGATCAAGTTATGTGTCATATCAACTAAGTGTCTAAAAACTTGAGCATGTAGTTCGGGTCTTGGAATTTTATTAATATCTCCCAACGACCCTAACATTCTTTTCCACATAATCGCGGCAGTGTCTGGAAGCCAACCACTGACGGAGCCTCCAAGAATAATTGAACGCCGTTCAGATGATGTAACTGAACTGTTATCTTCGAAACCAGCAGTATCAGCGACTAAGGCATCAATTTGCATCGGAGAATCTTTCATCGATCCACCTTCAATACCACTTGAGGCAGTAGGTGATGGGCTTCGAGATTCCTGTAAACTGTCGTTGTCTCCATTTTTCGTTTGACGTTTTGTATTTTTTAATTGAAAGGAACTCAAAGAGATTGCGCGCCGTAATGTTCTTCCCGATGACTGATTTAAGATTTCATGTGTCCTAGAAATTATTTTTTCAGAATTTATTAATATATCCGGCGAATTCTGGTCTAAAATTGCATTAAGTGAGTGTTCAAAGCTTGCTGGTTGGGCTAATATTCTATGGTTTCCATTATGAACCCTCATTCTCGGACCTCTAGCGGATGTCAGACTGCCTTCACTATGACATCGACCTAGAACAGGAGTAAATGGAACTGTTGTATTTCTCGATACAATTTGTGATTGTGTGCTTCCATTAGATTCTTCTTCTTTTCTTTGTTGATATTCATTATTTTCAGTATTTTTTCCATTATTGACCCGAGCAGAATTTGAATCACTAGGTTCTTTGAAACCACTTTGCCATACACTTGCAATTCGCCGTCTTTTTCCTTTACTGTCAGTTAAACGATCAAGTGGTAAATCTTGTAAATTCAAATTGTATACGTATCGACCTAAAACACGAGTAAGTGTTTGCATTGTCTTGTCCCATTCATTAATAAGTTCCTCCCTGTAAGTGAGTGAAGTTAAAACATTTAGGAAACGTTCCCATAACTGAACGTTTATCGGTACATTTGTGTGTGCTCTTATCCACGTAACAATAAGGGTTTGAAATATCGCTTGTCCCAATCGTGTACCCAATGCTGGTCGTGATCCACTTGAATTCTGATTTAGAACAATGGATGTTACTTGTAATAGTACCAACAGAAGTTGTTCCCAAGTTTTTGGTTCCATTCTAGTATTCATTACCATTGTTCTGTAAACGTTTAGCACTTTTTTACAAATATCTGTCTGCTCATTTAGTGGTGTGGATCGGTAATCTCTATTTACCGACGGAAATACTATATTCAGATGACTGGTATTAACTAGGAAAACGTTAGCTGCATTTGTAACGAAAACTTGTAAAACATTCTGGACACCAGCTTGTACCCCAAGAACTTCCTTACTGATAGCGCCCACATATGATGCTGTACGTAATTTTTGGCTTCGGGATGTAGTTTCCATGGAACTACTACCTGTACTGTAGTTATCACCATCCTCTGGTTCTAGCATAAAAGGTGGTGGATTATTGCTTGTCATCCAATCCCTGTACACGGCAATGGATGTTCGAATAGCATCTATTTGGGACTTTGACGTGAATCCCAATAGAAAGGCTTGTCTGTAGACCTCATGTATGAAATTCACATTCCTTTTAGTCGAATATAGAACATCTCGTACAATTGTCCCCTGCAAATATGCCTGAAATCTGGGATTTGATGTTAATCGGGCTTGGTCTTCATCTTGTATATGAATATTTTCAAGTTTACTACTCAACAGTTTTTCATGCACAAATCTAGAAATCCAATTTATCAAAACAACAACGCATGAGGACATTACTTCATCTTTTTTGTTGACAGTTCGCATTACGGGAAGATCGGATCTTGGTTCGTAGATTGTGTTTGTTACATCAAAATTTGGGCAAAATACTGGTAAAAATACTTCCTTAAAGCGATTTAATAAAAAGGCAAATGATTTTGTGTCTTTCTGAGGTCCGTTATCCCGCCATTTAAGGCATCCAGAAGATTGAACCATGCTATTAAGAAGAACTTCAAGGCCTTCTTTAGGGTCCGGAGGTGCTGATTTTTCGCTCGATGATGGGGGTAGTAAAGCGTTAATTTCTGCAGTTTGAACTGGATGTGAGAACATGTCATGAAAAACTGATGTCCCAACTTCGACTTTCATATTAGGGTGATTAAATAGGTCAGAGCTATTAAACTCAACATCTGGTCCGTTCAAACCCTTTTGAGGAACAATAAGACCAGGTATAAGATCAGCAAACATTGTGTGCACATAATTTGGAGCATTATCACCCAAAGCTTGATACCACAGGAGGAAATATCTGTAACCAAGAAATTAATACAATTTCATGAGAAGATTGTTCAACTCACCTTACGCCTTCCTTTCTTAGTTTTGGACTGTTGCCCAAATGAAGGAGTTTTGCCATGATTCTGCTTAATGAATGACATTGCCATCTTCGGGCCAATAATTCCGGGAGGAGGCACAAAATTTTCCCCAAAAGCCATAAGGATCCATCCAATTCTTCACGGTGTGCCTTGTGCGCTTTAAAATGTACATGATTTTTAATTTGGATTATAAATCAGCAAAAAATATGGTTTTTTTTTTAAATGATTGCAAGTTATACAGGCCAATTCAAACGCATTAATGCAATTATACTTATAAGTGATTTATGAAAAAACTCTTTGTTTGCATTTTCTGTCAAGACTATATGGAATGCAATAATGCTAATAATGCAATCATATGCAAAGCTATTTGTAGAATACAGCTCCTGAATACAGAGCGCTAATACTTATATTTTATTCAGGGCAAAGTTATGACGAAGGGAGAATTTGGAGTGGTTTGGACGAATTGTTAATGTGTGATGATCACCGCATATAACTTATTTGAAGTTCTAGCTCTAACCACAAAACAGTAAAAACAAACTGTTTTTTATATATATATGTAAATTAGTAACAATAATAATCTGGACCTAATTCCATTGTAATTATTTTCTGTTACAACTAGATTATAAAGCATTTCTTCAAGAAGCACGTGATGTTGTTACCACATTTTAAGTTTATATTTCTATAGTCCCTGACAAATATATGCATTAATTAAAATATTATTTTCATGTATGTGGCTCAATGCACTTGAGCCTTGTTTCAGCATTAGTCGTAGTGTGCGTGCTATTCTTATCTCAGGAATGGAAATTAACAGATGCTTATAAAATTTCATAACATTACATGGCGCCCGCACTTGTAGTGTATGGGAAACAAATAATTCACTCTATTTTTGTTTGATACATAAATTCTATCACATTGCAAACACACATTTTACTTTACATCACAAACATAATCTCTAAAGTCTTTTGTTTACTTAATGTTGTTTTAGCAATCTAGTCGAATGAAACTTCAGTTTGGTTCAAATATAAAGATATATAAGCATAACAAAAAACATACACATATACATTAGTCAATTTAAAATTGATTCTACCTGCATGATTAAAGAAATAAAAAATATAAGTAATGTTCTTTCTCAGAAATGATCAAAAGCTTTCATACAAACAAGAATTAGCAAGGCTTAAGTTTATAGCAGAGAACTTTACAAGGAAGACACAGGGACAATTCACTAATGCCTGTTATGCATGGACATGGAATTAAACATTACCCATATGTACGTTAAGAATATTCTAATGTCTGAATAGAATAAAAAAATTTATTGTACACAAAATCTCAAACATCAAAGCATGAAAGGTAAATGCATACAGCCACAAAAATGTTTACAGATGAACATACATAATCTGGCCTATAAAGCATTTTTGTTTAGATACAACTATGAACTTACCAATATGAAACGGAAGTTCTGCGAGATTTAAATTTTAAGAGAAAATTAGAAAATATACGCTTTATTAGTACACGACATTTAACTAACATTGATTTAAACAAATATATCTGTACCAAGTAAACCTACTTATCAACTATGTGCTTCAAGTTATATATATATACATTGATAAAATATAATTCTTACCTTTTTGTTTCAGATTGGTTTCCGCTTGAACAAATGTATCATACAGTATGTAGTATACATGACTGTAGTTTGTTTCGAATAATGATTTCGCTCCCTCATTGTCAACAAAATCTAAAATTAAAATAATTCATAATATGAAATATAATTTTCGAAATTTAGAAAAAATAATGTTCGAATATAATAAAAACTAAAAAATCACCCGCAGTTCTGCTGCAATTCATTTAAATTACTAGGCTGCGGTTTTGGTGTACTTGCGAGAATTTGCAATGCTCGCTAAACTCATTCAAAATTAAGCACTTCCTATGCTGTGATTCTGGTGTTCAAAATTTACTCGCGCGAACTAAGCGAATCTAAGGGAGTAAAATGTTCGATGGCTTTATTTCTATTTAACTCGCGTGAGTAAAGTGAATTCAACTGCATATCTTAGTTGTGTACTGAAATTCGTGCAAAATGGATTCAGAAAAAATAATCTATGAAGTTAAAAATCGAGCACCGTTATGGGGCATGAACAGAAAAGACTTCTTCAACAATGTGAAACTGTGGGATGAAATAGCTTATTGTGGGCTCTATATTTTGCAAAATACATTCATATATTGAAGATTCTACAATATTAAAAAATAATCTTTTATCAATGATATGTGTGGTTTGTGAAATTCTCCAGACTCCATTCTTTTCTTAAAAATAAGATTGGTTCCACAACGCTTTTTAACGCATTTGTAGGTACCACAAAAAGCTAAATTCTAACTAAAATTCCTCTTCACAAAACGACAATGACATGATAAAACGTTTGATCGCCAGACGTGCTGGATAATAGGCATCCTAAGCCGTTTCTAATAACTTTGCTAACTCATTGGTATTTTCATCGCCATAGCCTAAGCTCAGCCATCCTATATAGAATGTGATTGGCTAAGATAATGCCCGTAGGATTCGTGTTTCCAACTGAAACCAATTCAAAAATTTATATGTTTTACATGGCAAAGTGTAACTCGGGTCACTGTATACTTTTTTCAAATTACCTATTTTGTTAAAGAAAGTTTTCAATATTAAAAGCATGTGCCCAACGCCTTATAGCATGTTCCAGTCATATAAATGCATATGCGGATGTGGTCACCCGCAAGGGTCGCACTGCATGAAAGCTACAAATATGTGCATTACACATGGCCGCTATATCGAAAGATAACAATTCATAAATGCTAATTAAGGAAAACAGTCGCAAACCGAACGCGATAACTTATCTTAACCCATAACTAATAAAATAAAAAAAAATTAAAACTTGGATAAACCAGCTTTCCCGGGATTAGTATTTATCTTTAAATTTCAGTTTCGTATCACATCTTAGGTATATAACTAAATATTTTGCTTAGGTATTGTGTTTGGTTTCCCTCTAGACGTTCATTTGTCTGTATAGGATTGTGTACTGCACTAAACAAATAAGAAAGTCATTACCTTAATACTTAAATATTTGAGCTACCATAATGTATTCATTTTTTTTTATTTAATTAAAATGTTTTATTAAGTTTTTTTAAAGTCAAATTGCCAACAACTGGTACGTTGAGTAGAATAAGGTTATCAATTTCTTACTCATTTTGTACAAATTTTCCCAACAGAGTTAGATAAAGATTGTTGGTGGTGCAGAACTATAGTTACTCTAATCATACCGCGAATGTGAATAATGAATAATCTTTGTGAATGATCTCGTAATTTGAATATGATCAATACCTTGATCGGTAGGAAAAAATTAGTTGTAAAAACAACTTGATTCTGAGTTTCAAGATAATGATTAAGTTTTATATATTCACTCTGTATATAGACTAATGCATGCAAGTATATTACAGCTATTGGCTCAATGTGTGATATCAAATAAAATTCTTTATGCGACCACCTTCTTCTGACAAACAAAAACTATGCGTACAAAGATTTTGTTTTTCATAAGGTACCTTATTGTACACCTTCACAAAGCACATACGTTTCATCTCTGCTATTTTCTTGTGCTTTAAAAGAGCGTATATATATAATATAGAAATACTACCTTAATTTTGACAAAATATAAATATTTATTATATTTATCATTTGATATAGACAGATAACAGATGATATAGATCCGCATATACTACAAGACAATGTTTAAATTTTCCAGATACGTGAAAATCCATTACCACCATGTACTTTCGTTCCCAAAAGATGGATATCAAATGAATATCTACGTAAACAAGACACATGTACTTAATTTTCGTACGCATTTTAATTCAACTAAAAAGCATAGATAAATTGGTTTGTCTATACATACACCCACCTACGTATAAATACAACACCAGACTTCGTGGGGTAATAAAAAAATATTGAGAAATTCACTATAAACAAATCAAATTATTCTTTTTCACTACGAGTAAGCATATTTAGAAGTGATCACACCCACGTTGAATATTTCAACTGTTTATCTTGTTGGGAGCCAATTTATTTACCTAAAATCGTTTTAAGGTGCTTAAGGCGAGTTGCGGAATCCTTTTTACAATCCTGAATTTTTAAAGTTGATTTTTTTACGTCTGCATATGTTTTTTTCGTGAACATCTTGCCTTCGCTGTCTGGAGTGTTTATATAGCTTTTCCGTAATTATTTTTATTTAAACAATACATCTATGGTCATGTTTTGGAAATCTGCACTGTAAAAACACAAACTACTGTTACAAAATCTAAATTACTTATTTGTTACTTTTAATATTAGGTGAACAGTAACGGAATGGGAGCATTAGAATAAATGTTGACGTTTAGCCAGTTTAGATAAAAAAAATCTAGCAAGTTTTGGAAGAATGAAGTGATTGGAAAAGCTTACAGTTTTGATTGGTTTTGTTTTTATTTCATTTCCAATGGGTGCGTTCAGTTCCATATTTGTATCATGATAATCATAGCATATGAGGTTATTTGTATCATTTGTATCATTTGTATCATTACTAACTTTTTGATTAACTTTTGGAGGATTGTCGTATATTTTACAATATTTCCGTTTGCCACTTGGTTGACAAATAATGTTTATTTATGTCCGTTGCAAGAATTGCAAAGTATAAATACTCTAAATATGGGTATCAATTGTATGATAAAGATGAATCGCATGTCTAGAAGAAATATGTAAGCAGCGAAAGAAAGTTGACTACTTCGACCCTCAATAAGCACTAACGTAGAATAGGCATCGTGTTGAATATTCTATCTGTCATATTGCACAAAGCTGCGTTCATATTGTATTACAAATCGTGCGACCAAAATATCCTTTGCATTCACACAGCACATAATTCACAAAGCTGCGTTCATATTGTATTACAAATCGTGCGACCAAAATATCCTTTGCATTCACACAGCACTACTTGCTTGACACAATTCTCTCATAATAACCGCTTCATATGAGCACACTACGAATATATGTTTGTATGTTTGTATATGTTTGTCTCTGCGTATTGCGTTCTCAGTTTGAATGAATGATTCGCAGAGAAACAATTAAAAACCGTCAATTTGGATACTTCATTTTTGTTCAGAAAGAAATCCGATTGTTCAATGCGCATCTTTTAGCACACGCGATCCACAAATTCACGGACAATATTTCAAGTACTTTTTTTCAAAGAAAATTTCGTCACAAATTATGGAGCTTGAAATGAAATGTCGCACACATCTTCTAGGGGGAAATCAGATGTTCATGCCCCGGTTAACGATGTTGGGAAACATTCAAACGAAAGAAGATTAAAAACAGTGCTCGGGTACCTGTCGGCATATTGCCAAAGTTTGAGCCAGCTGATAACTAGGAGTAGAAAATACCTCGCGTTATTGAATACCAGCAGAAACCGGCGCAAATTGACCCGCTGAGATGGCCGTTAGCTACCAAATCAGTAGTAAGACATCGCATTTGGTTGGATCCATATTTGTATTATTACAAGCGTATATGATGTTTCCTGTGGCGAAAGACCAAAAATGATCTATAGATATAAGCTGTAAACATCGGTAGATTAGATTACGGACATACCATAAGGCGGAATTAAATTATGTTCTTCTTAAATTTTATTTTAACTCAAAAAGATATCAATTGTATAAACACTGCAAACGAAGATTTCGCGTGACTAATGTTTTTTTCTCCGGTGGACAAGGGGAAAAAAATGGCCGAAGGTGGATATCTCTGGCCAAAATACTACTACGGCCATACGGCTTAGCGAATTTTCCCTGAAATCACCAAGTCTGTCTGATCTGTCAAAAATGTTTGATAAAGAAATTCAACATGTCATTAAATCATTTTAAATAGATTCAAAACCCGATCTGAGTGATTTAGGACTTTTCCATAATTTTTTGTCTTAAAATGTGCCCTGACGGCGCCGTAACAACGCCTGATTTTTGCCTTCCGGAGAGTTCGCAAAGTTCGCGGTTAAGTCTTCTACGCCATTAGAAGAATAGACGTCTTCTTTCCAAGGCACCAAGTATCAGTTATGCAGTTTAGCTTATCGTCCAGCTTTCGGCTCCTTTACAAGATTAGCAAAATAAGTGCTTTGTAAAGCATCCTTCGAGTAGTTGCATCGGTTTCCAATGGCGATTCTCATCAAAAACTATGATGTCGTTTGTGGAGTCCACCCTTACTCCCAGGTAGACAAACTCCTTTACTACCTCGATCGAGATGTCCTGCGTGGTTATGCAATGTTTCTTGTTCGACAGCATATATTTTGTTTTGCCCTCATTAACCTTTAGAACAAAGGCCCTATTTTGTATTGCTATAATATCGGAAATGGATCCGAAAATCGGTATTTTATACCTCTATCGCAATCGCACACAATGCCAAATCGTTTACGTTTTAACTGGTTTTCAGATCTGAGCCATTCACCATTTGGATCATATTAACGGCATTATCACTGGTAGTAGTCTGACTGTGAAACATCACAATGGACGAACATGGTCTAAGTGTGCTGGTGAATTCATTAGCATCCCCTTACCTACCTACCTATGATATAAATGTAGCTCTTATAGATACATATTATGACTCTCAATACACGCTTCTTCTTCTTAGCTGTCTCCAGTATCACACGCCAAGTTGGTTGAGGTCCTTCTCTACCTCGGTGCACCACTTTAAACGCAGGCGTCCTTTGTTGCGTTGTCCTACGGATTCGGAGTCGGAGACTCTTTTCGCTGAAGCTGAGTTGTTCATACGCTCTACATGTCCTAGCCATCTTAGACGTTGAATCCATAGACGCTTGACTAGGCTCATATAGCTATACGTAGTTAAAACTTCTCCACCAAGCAAACAGAACCAATATCACACGCAGAGCTTTTCTCTCGAAGAGACCAAGGACTTCCTCATCCGCTTTTGAGAATGTCCATGCCTCTGCGCCGTACAGCAGGACTGGGCTCATCAAGGTTTTGTATAAAGTCAACTTGGTCCTTCGAGAGATGGCTCTACTACTCAATTGCCTCTTGAGCGGCAAGAGTTACTCTGCGTTTGATCTCGGTACTGATGTTTTGCGTACTATTTACTGCGGAGCCGAAGTAGACAAAGTCCTTGACTACCTCGAAGTTATAGCTGCCATTGTGATGCTCTCTCCAAGACGTAGATGTTGTGTGCCCTTTCTTGATGCCAGCATATACTTCGCTTTGCCCTCATTCACCGCTAGACCCATTTTAGCCGCGTCCGCCTCAAGGCCAGCAAACGCCTCATAGACGCCTTGCTGTGTTCTGCCAATCACGTTAATGTCTTCCGCGTACAGTAACAGTTCTACGGACTTCTGGAAAATCGTGCCTCTAGTGCTGGTGTGTTTGTCTTGCACGATCTTCTCCAGGAAGATGTTAAAGAAGTCACATGACAGCGCGTCGCCTTGTCTAAAACCTTTTTTGACATTGAAGGTCTCGGTGAATGCGTTACCGACCTTGATGGAGCAGCATCCGTTACCGACCTTCTCCACCGTCATCATACACAACCTGACAAGTTTGGCAGGAATGTCAAAACTAGACATGGCGTTGTATAGCTCATCCCTATGCACGCTGTCATATGCGGCCTTGAAATCTACAAAAAGGCAATGGGTGTCGATTTGAATTTCTTGTGCCTTTTCCAGGATCTGTCGTAGTGTGAAAATATGATCGCTGGTGGACTTCCCTGGCCTGAAGCCTACCAGGTTATTTATAAACGGTTTCAGGCGAGTACACAAAACGGCAGAGAAGATCTTGTATGCGATGTTCAGGAGACTTAACCCTCTATAGCTGGCGCAGTCAAAGGGGTCTCCTTTCTTGTGGGTCGGACGTCGTCGGATATGCATATCTTGCAGCATGCGCCTTAAAGATTAAATTTTCCCAATACACGCAGCCTCAAAAAAATTAATATAAGACTCACATTTTAAAATAGGTTATACATACGAACGTTTAAAGCCCAAAAAGGACCCTTGACTATTCTCACAAATGAAGAAGAGACCTAGATTGTGAAATGGACTTTTGAAAACCACGATTTTTTGTGATCTATTATGATTACTTTTGAAAACCACGATTTTTTGTGATCTATTATGAAAAAATAAATATTTTTGATTCGGTTTTTTATGCTTTTGACTGTTGTCGTTAATTTTTGTGATCAATTAATGTAGTAAAATATTCTCTTTTCCTAACTTTTAAATAAATTAACAGTAAAATAACGATGATTTGTGTGCTATGATTTATATAGTGGGTTCGTTATTGGAACGCTAAGGGGTCGAATTATGAAGAGAGGGGGCTCGGTGCGGGTCCATGTTTCATTTTCTAATTTTCTAAATTTATAAAATTCGAGGTTTATAGCTACAAAATAAGTTAATTATATAAAATAGTAATACTTCATGCTTTTTTTAAATGATTTCATATATCCAAGTAATTAATTTTAAGCCAGCAACGAACTCAAGAAATTGCCACCCTACCATTGATTGGCAATACATTTTTTAATATTGATTATATAGAAAGGTTTATTCACAATAAAAGGCATGTATATTCGATTTTCACAAACATAATTAAATGGGAAAAGCCTGAGGGAAATTCAGAGAAATTTACCATCAGAAATGTCTTCATAATAAGGAGAACTTTTTTCCTTTTCCTCTCCAACAGTTGCCTGCCGCAATGTCTCTGCCATTATCAAATTGAAAAAACCGGACTGAACGAAAATATAAATATATTATTAAATTATATTCCGAATCAATTTACCCCGAACCCCAATGCGGCATCGAATGCTGCCGTCTGCGGTTTATGAATCCATACGTCGATTTGAAACTCGCTGGTCGTCTTCAGGATTTGCTTTAGTGCAAAACGGCTTAAGACGACCACACAGCACACTGGCACTGGCCAGGACCTTGTAGGCTACGTTTCAAGTCTATAGTTATTAAAGGATATATGATCGCCTTTTTTGTGGATGGGGCATGCAATTCTGCCGATAATCTGGGTTATGCTCCATACCCGAAGACCGCCACCGGCCTTGAAGAGATCTGATGGTACCCCATCTGAACCTGTGTCTTTGTTGTTCTTCAGCACTTTGTATGACGTATGACTGGCCCGGTAAACCTTTTGTGGTGCTCCTGTTTTCCAATGTAGGGTATTTTGATATGCCTCTTCGGTTGCACGTTTTTACTGCACAAACTCGCCATCTTAACTAAGGGTTTCTTGTTGGAGGTTGTAGGTAGACTGTACTGTGGAGTACAGCGTTGGAAAGAGGTACCAAAATATACCAGCTCGAAGTGTCGGAAAGAAATACTATACATCCAAGTAAATGGTTTAAATTCCTCTACTTATTTATACATACAAATGAGACGACGATGTCTCTGCACCTTCCAAAAAATTCTTGGATATTGCTGGCAAATTTATGCCACAATACAGCTAAGGAATACATTACCATGTACTGAACGTTGCCGAGAAGCATCGTCAATTTTCAAAGTGTTCCCAATTGCTTCTGGAAACTTACGCAAAGTGCCAACTGGTATTTAAGTTCATAAAAAATCAATAATTTCGTTCCCAACCAAATCCCTTTGAGTACATATATAACAATAAGACGAGAAATTGTTTTTTTGTACTTCAAATCAAACTTCATGGTGGGTTAGATGACGAGAATGTCAACAAGATAGTGTACTCTGATATGACACAATTCCTCTTATCTAGGCCATATCTAATATAATTTCCAAATTCTCTAAAACAACCATTTTGGATTATCTATGGATTGCATTATTTTATAATTAACCTCAAGAATTCATAGTTACATAAGCGAACATCCTTAGATTTTTATACGAAAATTTGTATTTGTTAATTTCGTGATGGTTAGTTATGATACCGTGTTTTAGTTGTTAAATATTTATACGAAGGAGACCAAAGTTTTTAACTGATGTATGTAATGTACAAATACAGCATATGGAATATTATTCTTATATGATATATTTATTTTACATTCTTTTAAAATAAACAATACAACTTTTTTCATATATTTTTATTGCTAATTTTAACAGAATTATAAATATATAAATTTCATTTAGGAAATTGTTATTATTACAAAAGTAAAAACATTGTTATAAAAATTAAAAATATGTATCACGTAATTTCTACATTAGGTTCGTTTTCCTTTTTCAATTTAATGTTTTTTCATTATGGATAATCGACATATTTGCGTTGACCAACCAAGCTTTTAATTACAAAATTTACAAGTTTGAAATGTTACAATGTAAAATCTATAATAATTGTAACATATGTTTGAATTTCAATGTCAATATTTATGAAATAATATTTTTGTTAAATCTCGTTATTCTTTATATAATTTAAATAGCGCATTGGTATACATATTTGTATATATGCCTTTAATCTACATACATATATTACATTTCTTAGGCAATTATGTTGAAAATATAAGATGATGTATTTCGTTCGTAATAATAAAATGTTTTGTTTATTAAATTAAAAAATAAGGTTAATATTTAGTTAAACAATTTGCAGATAATTTGTTTATTTTAGTTTGAAGAATTAAGTACAGAGTCCTTTGAGAGGCAGGAATGTATTGAAAGGAAATTGGTTTTGCCTTTTTTAATTATAGCAATTCCAAATGAATGTCACAAATGTATTCTTATTGAAAAAATTCACGCATATCCATACCATCATGTTGTTCGTTTCAGTTATGGCCTGATCCAGAAATATAAATATAATTACAACCTTTAAAGAAACCTTTGAGAGATGGAACTTTTAGCACACGTCTACAATAACATGCATATTTTAATATTTAAACTTAAGTAAATTATATTAAGTTCAACATAGGATTGAAAGTATATAGTTAATAAACCCTCGAAGCTGATTCAGATGATGCTTAAGTTTCATATTGACTTAAGTATTTACTAAATTTTACTGGAGAAGTGTTTGATTGTTTTTATATTGCTGGGTATTTTGTTCGACTTGTTCATTCGAAATTTTTTAAAATAATTTTCTGTTGTTGAAAATTTTATTTTACAAAAATAAATTTGACTTTTTTTTGTTACATAATCACGTATGTACGACATTAGACATAATTTTTACAAGTAGTAAAACAGATGGATCAATGTGTGTTTTGTTTCTAAAAATTGATCTGATTGACATATTATTAAGCTTCTACCTTTTTAACATGTATGTTTATCCCATGGTATTTATCCCGTTAGTAAGATACAATTCCAATAGTAACAATTTGAAATGAATACAAATCTGTAGTCTAATACCGACACAAGTGTGACATATTCATTAACAGTCGCTGTTATGCAAAAACAAACCGCAGACATTGCCAACGTTAATGGTTTCAAATAATAAGCATATAAAAACAAAAAGGAAAACATTAAAGTCTGTAACAATTTAAAGGCACAAATCGAACATTATTAGCTATGCAAAGCATAAAGCCTTGATCGACAGTGGTAGTAGAAGTCATGGAGATAATACCTACATATGCATCTAATTATAATAAGATATTGTATTTGCATTACTACTATTTTTCTTTTTGTGGTTACGTTAGTTATTTACAAATTATTTTTTTGCTACGATTTATCATATTATAATAAAGCCACTTTAATCCTTTGTCAGTAATATAATATAAATTTCTGTAATGATTTATATATTGAATAGTATAAAACTGTCTTTCCGTATTGAACATTTGCTGCACTTTATATATGCTTACAATTTATTATGTAAATAAAATAAATATACGAGTTAAATTATAAATAAACAACAAAAGAAGTGAAAATAATTTAACATAGTTATATTATTCGGAAGTGTGGATGGTTTGGTGAATTAAAGCGCATGTAAGAGAAACTCAGATTTTAACTAAAAATACAGTTGTACGTAACGTAACTATAAGTTGTCAAAACATATATAGGTGAATTTGAAATGTGGTCCTGCTAAAAGAATTACAAACAACAACTATGTATTCAAAGTAGAATGAAATCGTATTATCATTCATTCAAACGCACCTAATGAAACTGATTACTCACATAATCAATTCAATTGACTTGAATTCTGTTTATAAAAACTTATGAAATTATATTAAATCAGATCTCTTGCAATGCAAACGAAGTACAATACAGAAAAGCAATGTGGACCAATATATTTCTGAGAAACTGAATTTCAAAATCCAAACAAAATAACTTCAAAAGTATTGAAATAAAATGCAACTAAATGCACGAAATGTGGTTGATGGCGAAACGGAGACGCTAAATTTCACATAAAACGAGAGATACAATTTATTTAGCTTGATGTTTAGACAATTTATATCTTATACACATTATTGTAATATAAAAATCTATATTAATCCAAAAAGGAAGATTTATTAATAAAAAATAAAATAAAATATTTAAAATTTAAACATGGCTGAGAGCTCGTAACTTTTTTCGACATTACACTTGCGTAACACACTGAGCATACTTTTCCAACTGATTTTTAAGCATCTCCACGCGATCGGATTCGTCGTGTAACAGTTTCTTAAGATCCTCAATTGTTTTTTGTTGGACTTGAACTACTGTTTCAAGACTTTGAACACGTTTTTCGAGTTCAACTAATTTTAGTGCTTCAGGAGTAATAACATCGTTACTCTCATAATTATGACCTACAATAGAACTTGAGGCTGGTTTCAGTTGCTGTGATTGCAATCGACTAACATTTAATTTTGTTGGCAAAGTTTTCGGTGGAACTTTTACTTCGTTGTCTTCTGCTGTAATAATACTTTCTTTCACCAATGCTTTATTAACAACAACTTCTGATATAGACTTGGAAATATCGACTTCACTTTCAATTTTCTTATCAGCAGATATTGATTGGAATAATGAAGTAGTTGATTTGGTAACAGAGGTCTGAGCCGACGTTATGGAATTGCTGTCAACCACCATTTTCGTTTTATTGGTGTTCGTTATTACTGACGAAACGTTCTGCTTTTCCTCAATAGTAGTTTTTGTGGATGTATCTACAAGAGTTGTCCTAGGCTCAATATTAGGTGAAGTTTTCTTCTTTTCTTGACTGGCCTTCAGCTCAGATATCCACGGAACTTTCTTCTTTTCCCATTCTCTGCTCTTAGGTTTAACTTGCTGTTCACTCTCTGAATTTGAAGATGGCGGGTTCTTTAACTCATCCAAGGAATCTCCAATTCCGTTTAGGTAAATTGAATTTCTACTTGTACCTTCTATGGATAAATTTGTTGCTACTGAGGGTGGTCTGCGTTTAGGTGCTTTAACCCGCCCTGCCCTCATATCTGGTAGTATGGATGCACGTTCCACCTTATCAAAATCATGTTCACCTTCAAAAATGCTATCTATACCATTTCCTTTCTCATTATTGTCAAGTGGTTCTATGTTAGATTTGCTACTCCCCACACCATCATTCATATCTTGATGCGCTGTCGGCTTCTGTTCAATATTCTTAACTTTTTGCCGCAGTCCCGATATTAAGTTGCCAGCAACATTGGTTACACCACTGGCTTTTTTACCGGGCACAGTGGGCTTTTTGGTAAGCAGTGGAGGCGGCGCTTTTTTCTCATCAAGATTTTCAATGCTTTTACGAGTTTCACCACCTTTTAAATCTAAATGCTTACTTGTCCGATCAACAGAAGATGATGGTGTCGTAAGCTCAAAGTTTTTATTTTCCAATGATTTTCTTTGAGCAGCAACATTCCCACTTTGTAAGCCTGTTTCACTTAATATGTCGTCCAGCGAATCTCTCGAACCAAAAGTCTCCAGCCTACCTGGGTTAGGAATGTTCGAGTTTGAAGTCTTCTTTGTAGTTGTTTTTGCTGTAGAATCTGCATGTGTGGTTTTAGAATCTTTTCCAGGTGATTCTAAAATATGAGAATGCAATTAAGTTATGAGATATGACAAAAGGAAAAATATAATAAACAAAGTCTCGGGCGCTATGTCCCGTTATCAATATGAGAGCTTTTAGTAATGAGGCCACTTACCGTCAAGTGGTAATAATTTGACGAAGTTATCTGGAAAAACTCCAACTTTCCCATTAAGTTCACCTTTCCACCAACCTTTATCAGGCAATTCCTTGCTTACAATTGCGATTAGTTCGCCGGCAACCAACTCAAGTTCATCTTCGTTTTGTGGACTGTAAGGAAATTCTACACGACAAAATTCTCGAATGGGTCTAGGAGGGAGAACCGGAGCAGTATATTTATCACTTGAGCTATCAGCTATCGCGGCCGTTCTGTTATTACTAAGCACGTCTTCTTTGAAGTTATTTTGGCTCCTGCTTAAGCTACCAGATGGTATTTTCTGAATTGTTGTATTAGGTTTATTCACCGATATTGCTGTAGATGGTTCTACGGCATGTGTTGGTCGCTTTGAGGCGAAAACCGGAGAGGCTTGAATACCAACAACAAAATTTGATGGAAAAACTCCTATTTTGTTGTTAACCTTTCCCCTCCACCATCCTTCTTCAACCTAATTATATTAAAGATAATATTATATACACTAAAATCAATAACTTTATCACTCACCTCTCCCAAAAATTCAATAACATCTCCAACAGCCAGGGATAACTCGTCCTCATTCACTTGTGTATAACTGTAAATAGCTTTACATCGTCGCTGTGCTGTACTAGACTTATCCCTGAATATTTTTTTAGTTTCAGTAAAAGATATCATTTTACAATTGCATATGATTGTCTCACGTTTATTACCTTAAAACAACAGTGTTGTTATCATTGGTATCCAAAACTCGCACAAAGTTATCAGGAAACATTCCTGTTCTCCCTGTCGATGTTAGCGTACCTTCCCACCACCCACCGGGCTGTTGAGTGATGTTATGAATAATTTGACCTTTAACAAGATCGAGCTCATCCACTTCTTTGGCCTTGTAATCGTATTCGACAATAGCAGTTACTGGAAATAAAGGAAAATCCTTGAACATTCATATATACTATCATTATTTTCTGGGATGAAAAATGAATTAGGTCACCATTTGGATGCGATAATTATTTAATTAAAATTGTAGGTACAAGTGCCTTATATAAAATATTCCTTATTTTTATCATTAGTGATAACAATACAAGGAATCACAAAACTGTAGAAGTACACAATCTTGGTGTATAAGTTTAATTGTAATCGATCCATTCTAATGTTATCATTAATTTATGTAAACATTATAGATAATTTTTCGTGTTAATCTATCTTCAAACTGTTCAGGCTTCAGGACTAATACATCTCTTGTCACATTCATACTTTTTTGACATTTTTTTTTTTAATTTTTTAAAATTTAACTTAACGTTAACTTTGAAGTCAAACATTCCCCATGGAATGCGTTTCACTTTAAATTCAAAAATGTAAGATAAACTATATTTAAGTTCAATATCTTATACAATTGCGAAAACAACAGTTATATATATATATATTTTGACATGGCTATAAAGAAAAAATCTAATTACTACTAGCACGGCAAGATACGTTTAAGAATTCCTCCTTTATCTTCTTAACATACATTACTGTGTATGTGCTAATGCATGTATGGTTAGACTTTCAATGTACACTGATATGATTCATTTCTAGTCAACTGAGATAAGATTGCTGCCAATAACGCCAAAATTCAAAATGTTTAGAAATTATGGTTCGTCTTTTTCGCTCGACTGCACTTTTCATAAGTGTATAAAACTGTTTCACATATTTTTTTTTTATCAAAAACGACTCGAAAAATAAAAATATATATATTTAAAATAAAAACCCCTTTCATGTGATAATAGAACTCTTCCATGAGATGGATACATTTTATGATATCGTCGTATATGGTAAGAAGCCTTGCAATTGCATTATTATTTCAGAGCTTACAAGGGTCAAGGAACCCATAAAAACATTTATAAGTTCCTATTTGCATCTACATACGTGTAGTTTTGACGTTTAAATGTATATAGAATTACATATATACATACATATGTATGTATATAAGTGGTGCTTGAACATACACTCTAATTGCAAATAACAAAATATTTTGGAGCAATCCGGTTTTATTAATTCGTCTTCTTTTCAATGGCCTTAATCAAAAATCGAAATTCTGCTTTCGTACATACATTTTTCAACAATTATATTTGTAATGCAGATCACCTACTTTTATTGTAATCGTTAAAATTAATTTATTTACATTAGGACGCATTGTCAAAGTGTTATATTTACAAAAACATGAAAACAATATGTATGTAGCACAAGTTCTATTTAAACAAGAAATGCAAATAAAATTAAGGAGTGTCCTAAGAAAGAAACGTAGATATGACAAATATTATAAGTTTCTTTCATTATGCTATTTGCATTTGTACTTACCTCCCTCGTAAGAGTCTAATACAGGAAGATGATCCATGTTAAGTTTTCGTACGATTCTTTTTTCAAGCAAATAAAAAAATATTATTGGACACGAATTTTCATATATTTTTTTTTATCAAGCACCAATGACTGACACCATCTATGTTGACCAATAACTTCACTAAGAACTTTATTTAATACGAAAATGTTAAGTTGAATTCATATTTGCTTATATTGCTTTAAGGCGTGTCACCGCAAATAATAAACTAAGCATCAAATTTAGAAATTAATGTAGTGATAGCAAATACAAAACAAAATAATCGTTCCTTACAACTTTCGACTTTATTGACTTGACTCATCAACTGACATTACACTCACTCTCAACACTCATACCTTCACCCAGCTCACCTGACGCAACACCATTCGCATGTACTTATGGGAATTCATCTCAAACGCCATTTTTTTTTCTTAATTACAACGCCATCTATGTGTCTAATTCAGAACTTAATTTAGATACTAATCAGTTGTTGCTACCGACTATGATGGAGTAAAAAAGTATTCAAAAACTTAAACAATATTTTCATATATATTATAGCTCATGATATAACACATATACCATACAGTTTAGTACAGAATTCGAGATATGTACATTTTTAAATTCCTTTGAACGTGCCCTTATGACGTTTAACGTTTCGTATGTTGAGTTAGACATTATTTGTCATGTCCAATTGTTACTTACCATATGTTTACTTTTCAATGCCTTCAAAAGCTCAGCTGTCACTATTCAATTTGATTTTGATTTCAGTTCGGCGGTGAAATGCAAAGTACAAATTTAATTGTGAATAAACTTCACAGAGTGTTGTGGAATCCAATAAAATGTTTAAAAACTAAAGCAAGAGAAATTAAAGTCAGTGACGAATATGATTT
Organism: Eristalis intricaria; assembly: GCA_964034865.1. Classification (NCBI taxonomy): domain Eukaryota; kingdom Metazoa; phylum Arthropoda; class Insecta; order Diptera; family Syrphidae; genus Eristalis; species Eristalis intricaria. The sequence goes on along the minus strand of OZ035873.1, from coordinate 77,493,054 downwards.
TTCTCAAATTTTCCCTGCTAAAGTTCTTAAAAAACGGCATAAGACACCGGAATCGCTGTACCTAGCGAGTCAAATAGGAGCAGATATAATTGAAGATGCTATGCGACCGTACATATTTCCAAAGGATACTCTGCTTGAATTTAATCCAGGTGTTGGTCTTATGACTAAAAAATTTATTGAATGGAATACATTTAAAAATATTATCTTCGTCGAACCAAATGACCGCACTAAAGACAACTTGCAGGTATTTTTTGGTAAATAGGGATTGTTATATAGGATAAGTTGATAAGAAATGTGAATTAATGATATGAGATAAATATTTGATGTATATAAATTAAATATACACTTATTATCCACCTATGTAAAATATTAGAATTGGTTCCGCCTTGGCTATGTTATTGTCAGAATTGTAATAGTCGTGTGTGAAAACTGTTGAACACATTGAAAACGAATTCAAACAATTCCTTTTTTGAAATATGATGAATTCATTATAATACATCTGCACTGTATTAGCTCTTTCTGCCAAACACTAAAAGTAGGTTATCGTAGAAATAATTCCTTACATACACTCATACAGTTTGTTGAAGTTCCTGCAAAGCAAAACAGTATTGTTTGCCTTGTCAGTCAGCAAAACAGTATTGTCAATATTGAGTTTATCCTTGAGTGAACTTAAGGAAAGTGTATATTCAGTGCCATACTTTCGGCACTAAATTGAAAACCATGCACGTTTATCTTCCTAATGCACGCAAATGAGATATTATGCGAAGATACCAAGTTTTATAATATAATATAATATGGGTGGCGCTACAGTCCGAGGTGGACCTGGGCCTAGCTTCTCAGCAACCACGTGTGTTGTGCGTGCTATTGTTCTTTCAGGCGTGGAAGGGACTCTTTGAGCATTGCCAGTGACTCGAAAGAGGTGGAGCCGTGAATTATGATAGGTGGTAAATTCGGGTATCGAACCTGGTACCCCCTGCGTAGGAGTTGGCGCACTTACCCACTACGGCGACCACCAATGCTGCATTATAAGATGGGAATAACAGGAACAGAGTAGGGCCAAAACTGTAACGAATCGGAAAAATATGGGTCGGGCCAACGTGTTGTAACTTTTATAGAGAACACAATATATGAGCAACAATATTTAGACATATTGAGGTGTCCTCAGGCCGACATGGGAAACAAATAGTATATTAAGGTCATAAAGCAAATGTAATTTTTATCAGATATTCACCATTCTTGAAATAGTTGTTCTTCTGCAGAATAAAATAGCAAAAACAGAATAAGGATGCTGCTGGTATTAAAAAATATCCAATCCACCATTGAACTTTTACTTACCGTATCCCAGGTCTTCGTCACCAATGAAAACAATAACCGCCTGAGGAACAAGCTGTTTCTGAAAAATTGTTCAAAACAGAATTTCCAAAGAAAACTACTAGCCCAATGGACTGCATAATGGACCGGAATTACTTCTTGTGCTTCCATGGTGAGAAGGGTCTAAAGTAATTAAATAAGGTAAAATCCAGGGGATGAGGCAGAATAAAATTGGCGACATCAGTCTCATGTTAACAGGCTTTCTAAAATGTATTCCTCATGATTACTGGATAAACATGTACATAGAAAGAATGCCATTCTGAATGATGATGGCCATTCCATGCCAGATGATGACCCATCCCCAATACCAAAGAAAGCTAAAGGAATTTGATATTGAAATATATGAAGATTCACTTGTGTTGTAGTGATGCGCTTCTAATTTAGACAATCAAAGACAACACTTATTCTTAAGCACCCTCATATTGTAGTCATCTATGTATTTTCTCTTAACTGGACAAAATCTTGATAAACGGATATCGTTTCTTTGCAGCGAATTTGTGAGGAAAAGCAACAAAAATATGTAATTAAAAATGCAGACTTTATAAATATGTGGAAACTAGCTTTTCAAGATAAAGTTGATGATGGATCACGAATATCAGAACTTCTTTCAGATGTACCAAAGAAAGCGTATGCGGATGGTAATTATTTAATAATTAACTTATTTAAAAAAAGCTTGATAGTAAACATTTTCAGATACAAATATGGTTGTGTTTGGTGCTGTTGGATCATATATCTTTTTCAAGCATCTCATTAATTCTATTGTTTTCCAAAACAGTTTATTTTCGTTTGGAAGATGTGAGTTATTTCTTATTATGCCACCGCCAATATACATCGTAAGTGATCTGTTTTACACTAACCCTCATCTCATCCTTGCGTAGAAAACTATCGCCTTCCCTCTTCCGTAGAATTCTAATAAAGGTTTAAAAAAATAAAAATCATGGAAGACACACTAAAATACCACATGCGTAGAAATCTACGCACAATTGAGGATGAGAGGAGGGCTAATATCAAAAACATAATGCACGAACAGTAATTTTATTTAATTTATTCGCAAAGAAAGCAATCACTTGTCATTCCTGAAAGTAACAGCTTGTTACAGAGAAAACCAGCGAACTTACTTTACACGGCTTACACACATGCATATATCGAGGAAGTACATTATTGTACACGAGAACTTGAGTCTGACTAAATACCACTGTTAGGATGACGTGAAATGTGATGCAAAGACGCTATTATTGACGGGTTTTAATAGCAAAATTTGTGGTTGTAAAACCATTAAATACCACAGTAGCTTTAGATTTAAAATTGAAAGTAAATAAAAACATCAAATTATGGGCTTTATATGAAGAAGATATTGCAAGGGACCTCTGCTGGTAGACTTCGTTCGTTGTTGATATTTGTATGTTTTTCAATACAAAACTATAGCCGCTGAATCGGGAACTATAGTCGGCTTAGCTCACTTTAGGCGCTGTTGCGTTTCTTTTTCGCAGCCGAGGCGAGGAGTGTTTCAATCATTTAATTGACAGAGTTAAAAACATATTTTTTGACATATAACTTTTTTGTCCTCACATCCTCCAAATACGGAACTCTAACGCACTAGATAGGTCTGTAAGTGTTGATGCCGAGATGAAATTTGACGTGGTTTTCCTGTAGGTCCCGCCCACTGGGTCATAAGACCATTCTGGACTTACTAGCCTTCACCTGTAATATTATATGTGAAGGCATCATTTAAACGATGGTTTTTTTTTCAAATTTGTACAAATTTTGCTTTGGGAGAGCTTTTTGAGACCAGCGGTTCTTATTTTTTCAAATTCTGACTAAGCAACTTATTTTAACATACTTAATCATTCTTTTGTATTTTTTTATTTTTTGAATAGTTAATTTATTTTCTCGTGCATTATTTCTGTTTATGAAAACATAAAATTTCACAATTTATAATATAATTTCAGCATCTTACGTGCAATAATGATATCGGATATATGATATATCGATCTACATCAATACTGTTTCAAATATTTTTCGAACACAGATTTATAGCCAAGTTGCCGAGGGAGTATTTTTTACCACAACAAACTGAATATAAAGTGAATAAAGGCAGCAAGCTGAACAAGGTACGGTATGTTTCATCTAGTAAGAAGTAATTAAATTCATTCTATAGAAAATTAAGTTGCTAATGTTTTGGTAAATCTGTAAAGAATAATTTATAATTTTATCGAGAATGTTGCTGTGTGGGTGCGGATTTCAACCTACATTTGAGATTTTATTTGCTTCTCTTGCTACATATGTTGGATACGGTTTATTTTGTATTTTCTTTTATTTTACAGTTAACTTTACTTTTTTACTTTCCAATAGGTAAATTCCATTCACCCAGAATACCTATATTTGGTCAAAATCGTTCCGAGACAATATTTATATGATCTTTGTCCACCTGAGGATATACAGGCCCTTTGGTATTTTGTAAAACAGAACTGTATAAGCCGTCGAAATCGTGTCATACCTAATTTAGAGTAAGTTGAATCAAAAAACGTTGCTATAATTTTACATTACACACTTATACCTGATTTTCCTTAAATGGTGTAAAATGGTTATTATACATATACAGTACGTTCTCGATTATAGCAACAGGTAAATATAATTTTGTATTGACGCAGTAACCGGTACTTTGCAAGTAGACAGAAACTCTACTTGAAACTACCCCAGTTTATATAAGTTGCGATAATCGAGAATCCTCTGTATATACAATTTTAAAGTTATTGACTTCAAAAATGCATAATAAGAATAATTTGCAACAATCCATTTACAAGATGTGATTACCTGAATCTGGCACGCTGATTGCTATAACCGATGTGAATGTATATTATATAAGAATCTTTTAATCCTTACAGTTGCGTTTTATGTTACCCATGGCAGAACTAGCGATGATCACAATTTATTCATTGTGTTCTTTCTTATCTTATTTATAATCGATTTTTTTGTAATTATTAATGCGAGCTTAACTAAAAACATGTTCTTCCATTTTTTAATTAGAAAATTTGTTCCTGGATGCGGTCCACGTTTGATAATAAGGTCATCAAAATCTCATATTCCTAGGGCCAGATTTCCGAGTGATAAATCCAAATTTTTACCAAAATATTCAACACGATGTGTAGAAATGAATAATAAAGACTTCTACCCGCATATAAATATATACACAGACTTCGGAGACTTATCACCAAGTCAAATGCTCACTTTGTTCTGTCAATTTCGCAGCTGGCCTGAGTATAAGGATAGTTCATTTCTAGCATCATTAGAAAGCAGTCTGCTTAAACTTGAGTCTTCTCTTGATGAAAATGTAGACGTTTTGGATGTACCAGATGAAGATGATGCTTCAATCGAGCGACTAGAATAATATTTTATGTATATATTTTTTTATTTTAAAAAGTTTGCTAAAATAAAGAAATCATTTTGTTCAAAGAATTTAGTTTTTGTTTTACAGCAAAGACTAGAAAAAGTTAAAACGTGCAAAGGTTTCAGTCTCCATGGGTGTGTCTAAAATGTGAAGTTGTGTCTTGTGTGCTTTTCTTATTTTTTTTTATTATATATTATTTTTTATTTTTGTTGTTTATACACTTATACATAGTCTAACGTATGTGCAACAAAAGAAAAACAGGAAACGTACACATATCGGTTCACGGTTGCTTGTATCGGAAATCAGTTGAATTTTTATAACAGGATCTTCGTAATGCAATTTTGCCGTTGAAAATCGGATGAGTGTAAAGCATATCGATATCCCTTCATCAATCCAGTTTCCATCGGATGCTGCTTATAATCAAAACGTCGAAAAGACACAACAGATGTTGGCAATACTTGCTTCTGATTCTAGATACTCTACCACGGATTCAGAGGTTGGTGGTGTTTATGAAGCTCCAGATGTTTCTTACAACGACGCAATATCTGCGGCGAATACTTTGATCACATGGAATGAGTACAACACGAAGTTGTCCCACAGCTTCTCGAGTTCCGATCGGGCATCGTAACATCGCCCTTTGATAAGAGTCTTTATCAAAAAAGGTTACTGATTATTTCACTTGAGCAAATACCAACGAAACCTCAAATGAACGCGTGTTATGTACGCTACATATGTAATAGAAGTCATAAGATAAAACACATGAAATTTTCATATTTTACGAACATACATACACATCGGCAGTGGACTTTCGCGGCCTGAACCGCACTGATAAGGACCTATCTGGTTATTCACGAATGGTTTCATCTTGACTTCGTCCAGGTCGGGGGACGGAATTCTCTTCTCAGTTTAGCAGTCTCCAGAAATGGTTCTTGCGAATTGTCAGTATCGACTGCGACTATACTACTAGTTGTCCATTCTCGTCCCGGCAAACTTCTGTCTGAACCTTATATCCATTGGATAACTGTTTCACACTTTGGTAAAACTTTCGGACATCATTCTTGCCGTAACACTTCTCCATCTCCGAAATCGCCTGCTTCTCGTGCTCTTTCTTTTTCTTCCTTAGAATCTGCTACTCTGTTCGTAGAGCTCACGAATAGCTCTCGTAGTTCGCTGCAGCGTTGGTAGTACCTTCGCTACCTTGGAAAAGCTGGCAGAAAGCTCACGGGGTTAGCAGTAGTCGAGATAGAAGCAGTTTTCCCTTGTGAATATCCAAACCTGATGCTGTGTACTCAAAACAGGAAGAGTCTGCAAGACCCTCTGATAATGAAATGGCCCTAGAATTTGAGCATATGTTCTAAATACCAGCGCTGGATAGGAGAACAAGACCACACTTGCTATTCTTGCGGCGCAAAAAGAAGGGGTCAATACTGAACAATGGAAGGTGCTATATGGTCGTGAAGTGGACACCGGGCAGGTAGTGGGCCTCGGAATAGATCAAAAGTCCTTTGATGTGATAAAACGACAAAAAAATTCCTTGAGTTACAGGTTCGGCAGGGTTTTAGTGTCAGGCCTTAAGAATTCGGACGATGAGATTAGTCTGCCGACCACTCCAAACCCAATCACGTAGAAAACAGAGCATGCAGAGGAGAAGTTAGACCAACTACAGGCAGAAAACTCGCATTTGAATCAACTGTTGAGCAAGCAAATGACGGAGCAAATGAGGAATTCATTTCTCTCGCGGAGCACTGGCTCTCTGATGAAGAGCATGAAATGATAGTAGTCCAAATGGAGGAGACCATACTCCTTGATTAGATGAAGATGGCCTCAGTGAACATCCACCACGCCATAGCGGCATCTGCTGTAATAGCAAGGATATTCATCACCGAAGATCTGACCTGCGTTTTGATTCACGAGCCATACATCATGAAAGCAGCCAAAGGACACACGCAGAAATGCAAAAATTTGGGACAATAGTTTATCCAATCCAAGAGCCTGCATTCTTATTAATAATGACATTAATTAACATTAACCTTGTGCCCTTGTTAGTGACATTAGCCATGGCAGGAGGTGGCCAGCGAGCCGTCCCCCTGGCATCGGTGTACTGTGCTGGTGCTGGGGAGTATCAGCATCCACGAAACAGCTGGTGGATCCCAACTATCCGTACTCATTTGATGTGATTCCAATACCCAAAACACCATCTGGGGGAGCACCCCAAGTGACAAAAGTGGTTCGTCACTGTTCCCGCTTTTGTTACAAGAATTAGGCAAGAGGTGCTACAGACATCTCTTTAATACTGCCAACATGCATATATATAAGGCAGATCCACAGAAACTGCACTCTATCAACTGACGGAAACTATCGATAGTACCCTTGAAGCGAAAGAAATAGTTATACCTGTCTTCTTGGACATTGAAGGAACATTTCACAACACATGGCATGATTTGTCGAGCTCTTAGCAAGAAATAAGTAACCATTGAGCATCAAAATATATAGCACGCTCGCAAGAGGAGTTTAATCTTCTCTCATGTGGAGCTGAAATCCTTGTCTGATGATTTAGTCAGATGGATGATCAACTAAAAAATGCTCGGCTGGGCAAAGCCTCTATCCCACAAACTTGGCAAATCCTTTGGGTAAAGTCCAATCATCCCAAGATGTATATAGCTATTGTTAGACCAACAAGTATATACGGTGCATTAGCATGGTCCAAAAAACCAACCAGCGCAGAAAGACACTCAATAAATTTCAAAGGTATGCATGCCTCCGTATTACAAAGGGCATGAGAACTTGTCCAACTACTGCCATGGAGGTACTATTGGAGCCGGCAACATTGCATTTAGTGGTTGCAGAATATGCAAACAGAACAGTCATGAGAATGGCAAAAGAAGGGATTGGAAAGGACAGGTGCATAACATCGAGGCAATTCGATGCACTTATCAAAAAGCTGCCACTCATGGTCATTCAAAAGGAAAAAGTGCGGACAAAGTAGAAATGTATGCCACATACAGATGTGGTCAAATCAATCTGCATATATCAACTGCGACATATCAATAATATCGGACAGTCGTACCGCCATCTTGACACTAGATTCCTATATTATCAAATCCAAACTTATGTGAGAATGCCTACAGAGGCAGGAACACAGTAAAACTCTTGTGAATACCTGTCCATAAAAAGGTAGAAGGCAATGAAATGGCCGACTCCCTAGTTAGGAAAGGAGGATCGTAACATATACTCTTGGAAGAATTAAGGGAACTAGAAAGAAGGAACCGAACTAAAACTTGGAATAACGCTCATTGCATGACGCAGGCCAAGAGACTAATGGGTCAATGTAACCGGGAGAGGTTTGAGGCCAATGGCGATTCCTCTTAGTTAGCTAATTTAGCGGCGCTGAACAAAGAATTTCAATTAATAAATTCTATGAAATACATTTTATAAGCAAAATTCAATGAATGACGAACATTCATTACAATAATCAGTGACATACAATAACAAATCTACATATTTGTAAACATGACAACAAACATACACACAGCTCGCTGTAATGCCATGAAGAGAATGTGTTCCTTTACTTACGTATGGATTTTCAAGCCATTTTCATCCACAATACAACTCACGTACAAATTGTCTCCATTGAAACAATCTTTACCGTCGCGACGTTGAACGTTTGCGCAAGGGCACGCAGGATTTTTACTGAAGAGAAAAAATTTAAGCGTCTGATTCTCTTATCTCGTTTGGTAAGAGCACGTTCGATGGATAGAATATAATTCAATTGCTATATTCAATATGCTATTCGTATGCTATATTCAATATGATATATGAATCTATATGAACTCGTAGCTAACTCAATTCTTAGGCATGTATCAAGATGGGAAAGAACAGCCTCCGTATCTAACATTGCATTCTTTCAGGGCACTGAAAACTCAGGGAGTATCTGTTAGGGGTGTCAGAAGAAAGTCTCAGCAGATTGGAATTGAAATGTTTTATCGCGTGTACAAAGATACTGGATTACAACAGCCATCTCAATGCAATAGGTAGGTACAACGTGAAACCAATCCTAATGAAAATATATCGGATGTTGGAGAGAGCTGATAAGTGGTAACGCTTACCATCCACACAGCATGTGGAATATGTATGTCGCTGATCTGGTTTTTTTTTGTTTTTGATACTAATTATTTGTTTTAACCGCCATACTTACATTCTATGAATGGCAAGCTATGTAAACCGTGTTCTTAAAAAAATGTACACACTCAAAGCACATGCACGACCACGGCTATTTAGATTTTATAAATCACACTTTATTTAATTTATTTATTAAAATTTAATGAACGCATCTGAACAATTAACTCATTTACATTTGAGTTTCGATATTGACATGTAATGTGTTCGGATGTCTCATCCTCTTCAAGAAAAAGCCGACAAATTTTTGTTAAGATGGTAATTCAGGACTATTGGCCAGTAAGAAAGCTCGTCTTATGCTTTTATTGTCGAGTATTTCCTTATAGGAATATCTAAAGTCTGATTAATCGTTTGGATTGCCTAAGACGATCAACATCGGTCGAACGGTCTAGGTGAAGTTTGTTTTTCAATTAATTAATCAGTGTTGTAGCTGCTGTTGAATTGACATTATAGTGCAGGGGACTATGACCACAGATTCCGAGCCAGGCCTCGCGAGCTATTATGCGGATTCGTTGTCTGGAATCCCCCTGTGTCCATGAGCCCAGCTTCACTTTATTGTGTCTGGCAAGGGATTAGTATCCTAAGTTAATGCTATGATGGCGCTTATATAATGATGCGCTTTCGGGAGTTGTGACGAGAATAGAATTGAATCGAACTATGTATTATATCGACGGCTATAACAAGCGCTTGCATTTAATATCAACAGAACTAGGTAGGTAGGTAAGTAATAGGGGTTGCTAATGAAGTTACCAGAACACTAAGCCCATATTGCTCCATTGCGATACCCACAATAGTCGGACCCATACTGCTATATGGTCCCACGATCTTGTGGGCCGCTCTGGACAGGTAAATAACTGCAAACCGCTTGGAAAGGTGCATCTGCATCAGCGGAACAATGCGAACTACTCCTTCCCTAGCTTTAAATACAGTTCTTAACATTCGGCTGATAGTTCCCCTCGCCAGGCCGGTCACTGCCAACATGGCGATTAGATAGAATGCGTATGTGGAAGTAGTTTAGCTCCAGACACTCTACCATCCTCTATTAATTTGGATCCGTACAAGGAAACACCAATCTCATGATACGTAAGCACAACTTTGAGAAAAATCTGAACTAGAATACCCTGCAGATCATACTGGCGGGCTGAGTACCAGACGCTGGACGCTGGATGGGCGAAGCAGTGGGTGCTTACACCATCTTTCTGTAGGTGAAAACGATGGCATCTTCTTCCACTTAGTGGCTTCGTCAGCCACATTTTCTTTGCTGGGGACTCAGCGCCATTCATTTAGTTTGGAGCCTTCCAGTACTTCAATTCAATACATTATGTACTGATTGTATCTTTTCGGATCCGCCCTTAGCCAGGCAAGCACAGTTCGAGAATCCGACCAGAAAATTCGTCCCTCTAGGTTCAGCAGGTTATGGCTTCTCACAATTGCTGCTGTAAGTTTTAATCCCATGGTAGCCGCTTGGAGTTCCATACGAGGAATGGAAATAGGTCGCCTTTGGTGCGACCTTGGTTTTGGCTCCAAGTAGTGCTATGTCCACTGAACCACATGAGGAGAAACGAAAATAAGCACTGCTGCACTAGCGTTCTCGCTGGCATCCACGAAGATGTGTAGTTGGATGGAAACATCATCTCTCGCAGAAAGTGGACTGGAGCATCTGGGTATTTTAATATCTTGCACGTGTGAAATTCGATGCAGCCACTTCTCCCATTGGACGTGGAGTCATCCCAATCGATGCCGTAGGTATCCTCCATCCTTTCAGAATTTCTTCGTGAATTTTGACGAAGAGCAACGATAAGGTAAAGATGTCTGGTTCGATCTTCCACCACATGCCAAGCACCTTCGCCACTTCATCGTCGCTGCTGCTGACCAAAATTTGCTTGCCGGATTTAGGTCCCTCACCCAGTTCCTGCATCACACGACTTGAGTTCGAAAGCCAACCTCTTATATGAAAGCCAGCTTTAGAATGGATAAATTTGACTTCCTTTGCCAGTTGTACAGCTTCCTCTTCGGTGTTGACGCTATCCATCAAGCCGTCCATGTAATGATGTTTGGTTATTGCCATAACCGCCCTTGGATAAACATCAGTGACCTCTTCGGCATTTTTGTTTTTAATGAATTGTGCGATACTTGGAGAACATGAGGCACCGAATGACAAAACCTCCATAACATATACATCTAGTGGCTTAATTGATCCATGTTCTCTCCATAAGAACCTCTGGCTTTGCTGGTCCTCAACGCTACTCGCATTTGGTGGAGCATTTCGCTGATGTCCCCACAGATAGCAACTGGTTTGCTCCTAAAGGAATAAAGAACGGCTGGTAAACTCACCAACAAATCCGGTCCTTTTAACAACAGAGAGTTAAGTGAAACGCCCTTGACCATGGCTGCGGCGTCCCAAACTAAACGCACTTTCTCTGGCTTATTCTGATTTTTCACCATGAAGGTATGCAACTGCTTGGTAGTTCCTCGGATAAGTTTGCGTCAATTCCTCTGTTGTCAGTTTACGTGCGAAACCTTTTTGAGAAGATTCTTAAGTTGTTGCTCGAGCTTACATCTTAGTTCACTATCTGCAGATATTTTTCTCTTGATACATTCCAGTCTCTTCAAAGCCATCGGATAACTGTCCGATATCTTGAAATGTTCGTACCGCCAAAGAAGGCCACTCTCGAATCGATCACCAACACATCTTGTAATGCTGCTTAAGATGTTCATAGCCATCTTGTCGTTGATATTTTCTATAAACTCCTTATGTGTGCCATGATTTCTAGCGACAGGAATTCTTGCACTTGGTCATGAAGGAACCGCTCACATTTGCATGCCGAATTGTGATACACATGATGAATATTCTTGACTCATGACTTGTCCCTTGCTTGCCTTCGCGAATCCTGAGCGCTAACGCAAGATATTCATCAAAAACGCCAATCAACAACTTCGGTTGCACACCGCGATACGTCTCCAGAGGAAGTCCCCTCAAGTGAGCAAATTTCTTTTATGCGTCCTCTTAATTAAACGATACATGTGGTAGAATTAACTTCCTTACCGTTCTGTCGTCCTCTAAAAAATACTGTTTCGGTGGCACTGCTGATCTTTGCCGAGAAGAAATCTTCACAGATATTTGCTTTGGTGAGTTCCATACGTACGACGTCCGCAGTCCACCTGAAACACAATGGTTGCTGTGGCCCCTCAAGACCCAAACTTTGCACAATTTCTTCTTCCATTAATGACAGCGACGATCCACTATCCAAAAGCGCAGATGTGTCCACATGGTTTCCATTTGCATGTAATGTTACTGGTGCAATCCGGAACAACACATCATCCTGTTGACTCTGATGAGTATTGCGCATGCGTTGAATTGGAGTTGCCGTAAAATCATGGAGGAGATTATGATGTTTTAGTCCACATCCATCTACCGAGCAACCCCTCTTATCATTACACCTTTTCCGCGATGAGTGGTGCAAAAAATGTTCGCAAATGCTGTTTCTATCAATAAGACGCTTTCGCTCCCGAATGGATAGATGCTTGAATTCTCCACATTCATATAGACGATGACTTTGTTTGCATAGATAGCACTCTCTTGTTGTCATTGAGCTTTGAGGTTGGATAGTGTTTTTAACTTTTTAGTGAGTATTGACGTGCCCACGTCGCCGTTCAATTTTTACCTTCGTACTCATTCATGGTTCTCATCTTCAGAGCAACTCCTTAAACGCCGTTTAGCCACTCGCTGAAATCGTCCAAATTCTCACTCAAATTATGTTCTGTATGCCTACCTCAGTCCAAACGCAGATTCGGAGGCAGCCTGTCGACGAGTTCTGCCAATAATACCGGATTCGTTATGTAATTCTTTAAATTTGCGGCTTTGATTGTTGACACTAATTGTTTGACCAAAACCGCATAGTGTACCAATGAATCGAATCTTTCCATCTTTGGTAATGGGCTGCAACGAATCTTATTTATTAACGAATTCATTATTATTTTTGGCCTTCCAAACAGCATGTCTAGTGTAGATATTGCTTCCGCAACTGTCTCAGACATTACTAAGCTATCCTGAACTACTTCCCATGCCTTACCTTGCACTGCTTCTTGCAGGCGGCTTAAATTTTCAGCGTCAGAATAACCGCAAAGCTAAGTACTGTTTCGGTAGTTGCTGATGAACTTTGCCCACTCCTCTGGTTTACCACTGAATTTTGGAAGCTGCTTGGGTACAACATGTCTTGCTGCTAGCTGCTCCTGTGTTAAAATTCTCCATTTCACACTTCATTCTTGTTCTTCCGCGGCTTCGAATGGATGACACTGATGGCGACCGCTCCCCATATACGAGTGATGGTCCTATCACTGGTACTTTAAGTGCCTGTGCAACTTGCTGCTGTCCCTCAACAACAGTACTTGCTGCACATCCTGCACAACTCCATAAGCGTGGTGACACCGTGGTGGACCATGTCCATTATGGAATCGGACTCACTGCATAATGCGCAAGAAGATGGTTCTGGATTCTGAGATTCCATTTGCTTTTAACACTTTTCTAAGATACTTTTTTAAAGATTATCTTGAATTCCGGAGGCGGACCGAAAGCAAAAAATAATTTTAAATTTAACAAAAAACAAAACTTTATTAAAACAAATGAACCAAAGAACAAAATAATATAAACTTAAGTTTAATTTTTTAATTTACGGTACGCGTTAAAAAAAAAAGGTCTAACCGCCTCGATTTTTCCAATTCAACCGTATCAACCTCAAAAGAATTCCGTTTTAACTTCAGGCCAATTACAGAGTCTCTTTTAAATTTGTCGCTTCATCGCAGCGCCATCTACCCGTTCTACGTGTTGTCACGCTCAAGGAGGTTATTTATTTTCAACAGAAATATATTGTTATTATTTTCTTTTTCTTCTTTTATCGCAGGTGGTTACTTTAATAATACATAATATCTATAAAACCATATACAGTGGACTCTCCCTAAATCGAAACTCTCTCTAACTTGAACATTTTCGCCATATTGTTCACACATTGATGAATACACACACACACATGAATTTTCCATACAAGAAACTCTCTCTACCTCAAGCAAAATATAGTATCCCGTGACATTTCGAGGGACAGTCCACTGTATTATTTACAAAAAAAACAACCCAAAATATAAACACGTTAGGAAATTATTGCGTTATAACTTCACATTCGGAATTATAAATTAAATTATTTATGTTACAGATACATATTAATTTTAAAATTCGAAATACTAGAACAAGATCACGCAACAACCAGCAAATGATAAGCCAGGGATATCACGAGTAAGGTTGTAAAATGCAGGTGCTGTATACCATGACATGTATCATTTATAAATTCATAACTGTGTTATAAGATTTTGTTTTGTTTCAATTAAACTAATGTACATTAATAAAATATCCAATACCACAAAGCGCGCTGTTCTCGAGCTATAACATATTTTACTCTTATTTGTATTTGGCAAGAATAATAATTACTTACTGATTCTATCACAGGCAACAATAATAATACATATCATAGGGCTGCCAATTATAAACAGTGTTTTTTTTTCACTCTTTCGATGTCGGAGGCTGGACTCGGAGGAGAACTATTTCATTTTGGCCGGGTCTTAAATGCCCGACATGGATATTGGGGGAACATGGTTTCCAATAACAGAGGGGACCAGGTATATAGCTGGTTTTGCTTGCACAATGTCGAGTATAGGCTCGATTTGAAAGCAACAGAGATCTCGTCGTTCTCCAGAACCGGGTCGCATCTGGATCTCCTACTGCTAGACTGCAGCTGACAGACACAAACGCACAGATTGTAAACTGTTTGAACACTTTCGTGTATCTCAGTGAACACTGCGGACTCAGTGCCGAAATTAGGATCCCCAACGATATTGCGGAATTAGGAGAGTATGTTCAAACGTACACCTACAACTACAGTAGGGCACGATGGACACGTTTCTCCAGACAAATGACACGAGCACTCTCTTCGAACGCGCTCCACATACCGTCCAATAGAAACTTGTCAAACGAAGAGATTGACATGTATCTAATTCAATTGGACGAGACAATTAAACGAACTATGGACATTACTATACCTCGGTATACACGGACAAACAACGAAAACTTGTACCGCAATGCGACTATCGACGCACTCCACCAACGTAAAAGTAGACTCCTGTCAAGATTAAGAACCTTGTACAGTCGGTTTACTGACAGACGAGACGAGGAAGTTAGGACACTGAAATCGCTCATTAAGAATATTCAAACATTAATTGTCCAGAATTACAGGCTTTCTGTTAATTCGTACTGGAATGACAAGATTCGGGCTGTAAGATCCAACAATCCGAGCATGTTCCCGCAAATTAACAAATACTTTCGAAGGAAATATAGCGATTTTCCGTGTCTTTCCAGAACGACGGACAACGAACAAGTACTGACTACAGCAGGTATTAATCCAGATAACGCCGTACTCGACGATAACTTCTTTGGGGTCGAAGATCCGCAAGAAAAAATGGAAGTACTAGGCGCGGTCTTCCAAGAAGTGTATAAGGTGAATGAGAGCGATCGCCCGAACCACGACTTGGATAACCGCATACTGGCTAGCAACTCTCAACTTCGAGAAGACATGCAGCAATGGCGATCTGAGAACACTGGCTTTGTCGTGTTCAATTATGATAACATGGCAGATACTGCCATCGCCAACGAAGGGGTTCATCCGCCGTTCATATCGAAGACAGAACTCCAAGCGGTCTTCGAATCATTAAAGAAGAAAAAGTCTGTTGGAATCGACGGGATCTCCAACATTGTGTTAAGACACCTCCCCCTGGAAGTGGTTAATATGTACACAATCCTGTTTAACAATGTTCTGAATAATGCACATTATCCGGAGCATTGGAAAACGGCTATTGTGCAACCCATACCCAAGAGAGGAAAAGATTCTTCGAATCTTTGCAACCTCCGGTCAATTAGTCTCCTTCCGAACATCAGTAAGGTATTCGAGAAGGTGATCAATAGAACTATGATCAACTGGACTTAGGACAAAAATATAATTCCGGATACCCAATTCGGTTTCAAAGCGGGGCATGACACTATTCATGCCGCGTCGAAACTGGTGTCGGGTATCCAATGGAATAAAGCCAGAAACAATGTACGTGTGCCTGCTTGATTGACCTGGAGAAGGCCTTTGACACCGTATGGTTAGAAGGTCTTTTCTACAAGATCAATCGGCTAGGCATTAGCAAACCACTGCTGTACCTACTGTGTAACATGCTTACCGGTAGACGGTTCGTAGTCAAAAATGGCAACGTGACCTCCACAGGTATATTCCAAATTAAAAATGGTCTCCAACTGGATGCCGTTAATTCGCCGATCCTGTTCAACATTTACTTGAGCGATCTGATAAGTTCTCTTCCTCACGTAATTGCGTATGCCGATGACTTGATCGTGTACAGATCAGGCAAAAAGATCGAGGAAATCACTACTCTCACGCAGGGTGACTTCGATTCATTCATGAGAAGTTGCGATGACTGGAAGTTGAGTATCAACTGCCGGAAGTCGGAAACCATTCTGTTCAGAACGCCGTTATATAAGGCCTCGGCGGATACGAAAAAGAATTAGCGAAAATTCTCAATCGTTGGAAGACACGGGGAGCCACTGGCGCAAAAGACTGTAGTCAGATACCTGGGGATCTGGCTAGATCAGTATCTATATTTTAACAAACATGTAGATGCTGCTCTGGCCAGGGCCCGAGGCGCTTTTGCCCTCACAAAGAGACTGTTTTACAACAGCCAACTCGATGCGAGGGTGAAGATTATCTGCTACATGGCTCTCATCCGGCCAATGCTCACCTATGGCTGTCCCGTGTGGTTCAACGTGAGTGCAAGCTTAATGGAAAAGATTCGGTTGTTCGAGAGGGCTTGTCTTAGGGCTTGCCTTCGCCTTTATCGAACTCCAGAGTCCCAGTACATAAAATACTATTCCAATGAGGTCTTATACAACAGGGCAAACCTGATAAGAGTAGACAATTTCATGTTGAAGTTGATTCGAGGTCATACTGCTAGAGCGATGAACTCGGTCAATAGCTTGATCTCGGGGGCTTACTACCCCAATGCACAATACCACGAAAGGGTACGTCACAATGGCTTCGTCCCCCCAGAAGCCTTTCTCCATTTAGACAAGAACAGACTGTTACAAAATCTAAATGCGGTACCGCTCATCTTCCACATAGCCCGTTCAACTGTGGATGGGCTACTCAACCACGTTCCGTCGCACAACGAGCTGAGGAGGGTCTCCTCCGGTTCAGTACGGCGGTATCAAGGAGAGATGTTCGGGATGTTGCATTGCAACATCGAAAATTCTGGTGGCTGGGGAGAGAGGGAACTCCCTCGTCGAACCCTTTAGACCCGGGGTAGAAAGGGTAGTACGTATCCCCGAATGGGGGACCAGTCGGTCACTGTCTTGCAGCAATTAGATGCAAATCTATAAGCTGCAACCTATGGCCGGCCGACATAGCCTAAGATAGTTTTTAAGGTAGTTGTAAGATGTAAATAAGAAGAAAAAACCCAAAAAAAAAAAAAAAACAGTATTCACATGCGTACACCACTGTGTACCTATGTGTATACAATGTATATACTACAATACATCTATATACATGTGTCTATATATTCATATATACATATGTGTATGTATGTAGTTTAGCTTAAGTTAGTTTAAGTTATTTTTAAGGTAGTGTGTAAGTTAGTATATAAGTTTTAAATAAACCCAGTTCAGTAATTAAGTTTTTTGTTAAAATTTTTCTTCATATTATGTTGTACAGATAAAGTAATTATTCTTTAAATGCATAGATTATTAGTTTAAGTCGAAAGACATAGGATAAGATTAAGTTTAGCTTAGAGTGCCCGCCGAGGGCCAGTAAGTTATATATATATAGTAATACTGTTCGTCCAACTAGTTTTAAGCATTTTTGTCTAGTATGTAAGTTGGCTATGAATTTGAAATAAAAATGAATTTCAAAAAAAAAAAATAAATAAACAGTGTTTTATTAATCATAGCTGCATAGTAGTCGACGCACTTAATCCCACACCGCAGTAGTAGAATTCGATAAGAAAAAACTACGTTATACACTGAGTAGAATTTCCATTAATTTTCGAAGTATTTAACATTTCAGGAAGAGAAGACATCGTTAATTTTATCGATAAATTTCCATTCCTAAAAGGGATTAGACGATCGCGTTTTAGTGTTTTTGAAGGCTATATCGCTACTCTAATATAAAGGCGATACAATCAAGCTGTACTTTTAGTATGTATGTACTATTTTAGTTTTATGTATTTTTGGATCTATGTACTGTGTTGTTTTTAGAATCAGAATCTATAATAAAGCTTTTTAAAATGAATATTAATCTAATCTGTGAATATAGTTTTATTCCGTGATAGGACAGATTTATTAATTAGGTAGCTTAGTTTTGTGATCAAAAATATTGATTAACTTGTAAAATAAAAATCTCAATCGGACAGATAGGGAACCCAATCAATTATTATTTTGGTGGTTTAATAATATTGCTATAATTTATTTTAACATATTAATAAATATGTATTTTTGGTTGATGCCCAGGTCCACCCCGGTCTGTAGCGCTAAATAAATAAGAAGAAAATTTGTTAATAGTAAAATATAATGGTAATATATAGTCAAATCAATTAAATTTCTGATGATATGGTTAATTAATTAATCGATTAAATGATTCGTATTAAATAATTGTATGTTATATACAAATCAAAGTTCTTTTCTTAGTTGGCTGGCACTACAGCCTCTTCATCCCGCACGGTATTGTGCACGAGCTACACACGCTGAGCTGATTGAGGTCCCGCTCCAGCTGTGTGTTACCGGTGGGAACTTTCTTCACCGCGTTGTTCCTAAAAAACAAACCTAGCTCAATTGACCAAATCCATGTCGCTGTACAACCCATACAAACCATTTAAGTGTACAAGCCCAACTTAAAGCCCACTAGTTTCCGATAATCGCCTATTTCGTAGTTGGAGTTAACGTTTGAGTTACGCACGATCTTCTCAAGAACGATGTTAAGCACATCGAATTACAATACTTCACATAATGTAAATCTTTTTTTGGCATCAAAGTCCTCGGTAAAGTCTTTATCGACCTTAACGCACATTCGCCACGCTATTCCAGCAAAGACGGACACACTGCAGGCTAAAAGTTCGAGTCCAACCAAGAAAATTGACTTTGTTTGAAATATATATGTATATGTATATTATTCGAAAATATATATTAAATGGATCATTAAGCTGCCTACCAGAATATATTGGATAGTCATCCGTTCAAAAAAGGTAATTGGGGCTTGTCAAAATGTGTAAAAAGGGGGCTGCATTTTGTTTGGGTATTCCTCCGCACTTTTAAGGGTTCCTTGTAAAAAAAAAACAACATTTGTTACTTTGACATGCGATAATTGAAATATCTTTGAAATTTCAGTAAACAACTCTCTGTGGTAAGAAAAGGTCATACCAACGGAAAAGATTTACCATTCAACAAAATGCACCATCCAACGTGGTCAAAACTACTTTCAGGATGCCCCAGAGTTACAATAAAATATGATGATGAAATAAATGTAAATACAAGCAACCGAAATAGGCGAAAATAGTCCCAGAAATATGTTAAGAAAGAATTAAATTAAGGACAAAGTCGCTATCCCACAACTGTATAACGACGATTAAGAGAAGGTTCAGTTTGGCAGAGTTTCTGAAAGTCACTTTTACAACAATAACAAGTCCATTCTAACCGTTTTTGACAGTAAATACTTGTATGCAGCTTAAAGATTCATTCATAAATTATAAAGTGGACTCCCCCTAATCGAATTGTTACGTGATACCATAATTTGTTCGAATTAGAGGGAGTCTGACTTAGTGAGAGTTTTTTGAAAGGAAAATTGAGGGAAATGTATGTAAATTATGGCGAACAAGTTCGTGTTAGAGAGAGTTTCGACTGTATATACTATATATATATATATTATTGAACAAAGTCAATTTTCTATGTTAGAATCGAACTTTTGGTTATTTGCAGTGTATTTATAAATGGTCTCTATAAATACTGTGATAAGCTGTTTAAAGTCGATATATAGATGGTGTGTATCGACTTGGAACTTCTTGGTATTCTCTAAGATTTGCCGTATATGTATGCGATTTGCTGTTATGTATTTGGTCGATAGGGGATACCGCTGGTCTGAGCCTGCACTGATATTTTCTAATCAGGCTGATGATGTAGGGTTTCAGTCACTTACATAATACAGTAGAGAGGATCATATCACAGTCTCCTTTCTTTAGATTGGGTCGGACATAGAAAATTAAATTTAACGCTAACAAGACCCATGCCATCCATGTCCAAGCAAAGGAATGCCTGCTGTTCAATCTTTCTGAGCCGAGTAGTGTTATGCAGCCGGAAGCTTCATAATGATCTGCTAGTATTGTGTTCCGCTATTATTTTTCAACATTATGTTTTATGTGTAATTCACTTGCTGTGATTAAGCCCAAGAGAGAAGAGAGCAACTTGGCTCGCTTGTTTTCTAAAATATGCACTTTTATGAAAAGACAAACAAGATAAATAAACTTACTTACATTCATGTCATTGAATATAAATTGTTGTGATTTCCTGTGGGTAAATTCTGTAAAGTTCCTAGGTTTATATTTAGATAGGACATTTTCTGTATCTAATTACAAATATCCTCAATAATATCAATAAATACGCGTTTATGGTAAAATTTATAACTTTGTGCATCAAATCATTCACGCGAAAATTGATAAAATAAAGTAATTATTCAGGCCATACAGTTAACGCATGTTCAGAGGGACATGTTTAAAACCACATATCAAAAAATCTAATGTTTCTCAAAACAAATCCATTATAATGATAACAAATTAACCTTAATTTTTTACCCCAACTGATACATGAAGGAACTGGAGTACTTCAAATTGCAAGGGAAATTTTAATGCCCACCTAATGATATTAAAATATTATGATTCCAAAAACACACATACATATTAATACAAGTTCTTACTTGAATGTATATGAATATTTTGTATTTATTTATTACTGATGTATTTTTTATTATTTACAAGTTTCTCTTCGTACACAAAATAATAACATAGAAAACATATTAAAGGTTTTTGAGCGAATTTTCCTCCGAGTTAATTGAATATTATTTCACAATATGTAAGCTTCAATTTGTAGAGATAAAATATTCTCTAAAAATAAAAATTATGTATATCTTACTTTGACTGTATTTATTACATTTTAATGCATTTCTTACTTTATGTACAGAGATTAGAATATTGTAGAATTCATTACAACTAAGTTAATATGTGAAGGATATAATAATTCTTGTAAAGATGCATAAAAAGTCTGAATAAAAAAATCTATGGAAAAATGATCTCTGTTTTCTAACTTTCTTAAATCGATGTTATCCCCAACCATAGCTGCTATTTTTTGGATATAAATTAAAATTATAATATCCATCGATGATACGAAGAGGGCCGTATATTTAAATTACAATCGACGGGTCTTCCTTGCCCCCTTGTTTGCCTTGAATTGATTCTGAGAGAATACAAGGTGGATAATGGAGTGGCCGCTGAAGTGCTGGTTACCACCGCAGACAATTGGAAAAGCTATGTTTAGTGCAGCAGATATAATTGTTTTCCAAGATCCGCTAACACGCATTGATGCAGACTGAAGGTGGAAGCTTTTACTAAGGCTGTAACATAACTGACAGCGTTTTATAAATATATATACATATGTATATTGAAATTTTTTCCTAATATGCGAATGTAGTAGCAGCAATTCCGCGGATTAATTCTAAAGCAACATTTTCTGTTCCAAGAGAGCAAGTGAGGATACAGGCAGGCGTGGATACGCACCTTTCGCAAAACAACACCGAGTCAACCGCAGTTCATTGGCCGAAATATTTCATGAAATAAAGCAACACCCAGGACAATGCAATTCGAGTTAAACTCTGCCTCTATGAGTTGGAGAGTGCTGCCAATTCATTCACTACACATTATGGTGGGCACACGTCATCAAAGGCCTGCCTGAGGCTAATAACTAGGATATGTAAGATCACTAATGCCGGGTCCATTTCAGTCAGGCATCAGAGAATTTGTTTATCAACAAATCCATAAAAATTTATAACTCTTGCAGTTTTTTTTCTGAGGGACTCATTTTATTACCCTTACTAATTGTTACGATAAAGCCAAAAAAATACTAAATATCAACGTGTCAAATAGCGCTTCTAAGAAAAATTAAAGGGGTCATATACAACAAAAGAATTTATAATCAATGGTGAATTTCAAAGAAATTTGCTCCAAATCAGAGATAAAAAGTCATTATTGGCAATGAGTTGTTTTGAAAGGCAAAGCGACAGTAGGGTAACTAGGGTAACATCACTTTTTATTTTACTTTTTATGAGCGGAGAGTAACATCTGTTACCGAATTATGACCAGCGTTATCTTTACAATGTTCTAAGGAAAATCTACCAGAAAAGCATTTCAAGAAGTTATTTGCCTTAGGTATAATGTTGGTAGGTAGGGATTTTGTATTTTGTTTCTTTTACAATTAGTTTAATTATTCAAAATTGTAAGATCTAAAAAAAACAAACATTCATCTTCCGGGCGTATTGTCGGCGTCATTGTCAAAGTATTTCATTGCATGGTCAATTGTATTATTTCCAATACTATAAGTAAACACTACTCATACGCATTGTACATCTATATATACCAGAGTTTATTTCGAGAATCAAATATATGCTTATAAAATACCTTTATTACAATTTCACATGAATGTGGGGACATGTACACAAACCGTAATCTAAAATTCTCAATATTCGTTCCTTACATATCACACGAAATCTCACTTTTAATTGTAAGCACTCGAAGTCATTTTAACAGCACTCATTGCACTTGAACTGTTGCATGTTCACCACCATAATTGAAAGCAAGACAATAGCATCACCCTGAACATTGCCCTATTTTCGAACCAAAGTCGTATGAAAAAGCACTTGTGCGGTTGGATTGAAAAAAAAAATATATTTCAACACTCTGCATGACGTGGAATGTATCAACATTTTTGTGCAGAAACTGAAGAGTTTTCAAATGCCCTACAAAGAAGGTACTTCATAATGTATTGAATTTAAGTTTCAATTGTGCCGTCTACAAAGCAAGGACTACCTTTTGTGAAGTAAAATGAGCATAAAGTCGCTTTAAAAAGTAACAAGACGCGGTTTCCAATGAATGATTTTCTAAAAGAAATTAGTAATATGCTTGTACATACATACATACATTAACGATTTGTATACAATTCTTTTATGAGAATTTTTTTACGTTTACGTTTAGTTATGTTTCTTGCAAGCCATGTGTTATCCACTTAATAATCCTTAATATTTGTGCTTGTTTATTTTGTCAGTTAAACATCTTTACAATGGGAGAACAGGTGGTGGAAGTATATGTTAACATTAATGACTCTTACTTAGAAATTATGGCATGAACTACTAACTAGAATAGGTACTTCCCAATCAATATTTATTGATATACCCTCTAAATTTTTTAGTCAAATATGGAAAAAGGACATAATTTGTACTAATTCAACTTATTTTTAATGACGATTTCATTACTACATCCATCAGAGCTGTGCGGTTTGGTGTCAGAAAGGGCCAGATTTATTTAGTAATTGTGAATGTCATTCCTTCGATATATAGATATGTAGATCATCGCCTCCAAATTAAATGCGGTCACCAATCGCTATTCAAATCTTAATCAGTATTGGGATCAAAAGTCAAAGTGAATAATCTAACATATTTGCGTATTTCACAGGTGTATATTCCCTGCGGGCAATATCAACTATGGGACTAATGTATAAAATTTACTATTTAGACTGTGGGAGTACCAGGCGAACAATATTTTAGTAGGTTATGGGGCTGGGGGTATGTTTCAGTCATCTTGGGCATCTTCCAAACTAATAATATAAACTTTTCAACACTCAATTGATCTGGATACGGGAGTATGACAACGTTTAGGGAAAATGTTATTCTATCATACCTGATTGATGAAATTAATTTAGGAGAAATGGATGGCGACACAATCCTCTTAGGTGATAATATTACAATCTGCTTTAGTGAGAGCAAGTGGTATTCGTATTTTGCAATTGATTACTCCGCCGGTGGAAAGGCTTTATATTTGGTTACTCTAAGGTAGATCGCTTCAATGGTAGACTAGCACACATACACTTGTGCTCATACAATTAAGCCACTTTGAAACCTGTAGATAATATGATTAAAATATCATTTTCGTAATGATGAAAACAGTGTAGGTATGCAGTACTTATTATTAAACATGAGAACGCGCATGAGAACGTCGACTACCCTCCAAGACGTAGGTATTCAAAACAGGTACAATGAAGGGAGCATGTCATTTCATGTAGCACGAAACTCTCAAGTCAATGATTAATGGAGAACCTGCCTTCGAGCATACTCCCGATTGAAACGCCACAATTTATAATATATAGATATTTTAAATATAGTTATACATATATATATATATATATGTACGTCATTTGGCACGTATGCCCTTTTCAGTAATTAAAGATCAGTTGCAATATCAAGTTCGAATTCTATATATTTTAATTATATTTATTTATTTTATATTATTATTTTATTTATGAACCCACGAACAAGTTTAATGTTGTTAAATCGAACGATTAGTTTCTCTTTAAAGTCTAATTGATCCATTGATCTGGATGGCATTTATCATCACTCACCTGAAAAAAAAACGACTTCCATGTATTAATAAATATATAACTAATATAGATACATGTTCTCTTTCGCATACTTAAAGCGCCCAATCAGAAGCTGACTAGGTTGCAAGATGTTTCATGTGGCGCCATTTCCTGTTCATCCTGATCATAATGAAATGGACCACCTCATTTTTTTATCAACTTTACACCAAATACGAGTCGGTGTTCTGCCATCACTTCCACCATCTACCTGTATAATACCTTAAACTTCGAGGATTAATTTCACTCCACCTTTGTGAAAAGCAATTTATTGATTACAAAAAAGCAAAACGTCACCGGAAGTCTATGAAAATTTGTAAGATTATTGTTTATAACTTCACCATTTGAAGAATGTTTTTAAAGTCGACACAATGGTAGTTGAATATTATGAGCTTATTAATAGCGCGATAAAATTGTACTGTCTTATTGGATAACTATGTACGTACACACCTTTTGTCTAAAGCCACATTTTATTACACCTTTTCTTTGCTGAAAAACACTATAGGTGAGAGCAATAAAATTTGATTAAAGAAAACATATATCCATAATGAGGGCTTGTAAATAATTTTACCTGGATCAGTGTTATCTGATTGTTATTATTTACAAATCGGCATGGTAAAATAATAAACTGAAAAGTCAACTCAAAAATCACCTTTACGTTTTATTTCACTTTAATTTTTATTGGTCCTTTTTAGTAAAAGGTGTGCCTCATCATTTTGTTACCTGTAAAAAAATAAAGGTGAGTTCATGAAACTTGCTCTTGTGTTTAAATTGAGGTGTTTCTTACCTTGGAAGATCACTGCTGATTGTTTTGTTGCAATTTCTAGTACCTTGATTAAACATATCAAATTATTAAAGGTAAATGGAAATATTCCTATGGGTTGTGAACGGAAACACCGGTTTTTTAAACTGTATACTTTTTGTATAGTTGAGGGAATCTCATGTGTGCTTTTTCTTAAATAATGTTTTAATATCGTGCTATTCCCTCGCAAATGGTGCGCCTTAACTTAATCGTGCTCGTTGTCAGGATCAATCATTGGATCTTTATTAAACATGTGTACATATCGCTGTAAGCATAACATTCTCTTTTAATCATAATCAACACTCACCAGAATTAGGACTATTTTTTCGAAAAGGCTGGAATATTCATTCAATTCAAGTATATATTTATCTGCACAATTATCTGTAATTATTATTATACAATTATTATCGTACTCTTTAGCAATAAGTATAGTTCATGAAAATGTATCCATTGTTAAGAGAAGTCAGTAACAGGTGTTAGGTTTGTTGTTGTTCTCTAACGGAAAACTATATTTTTAACTTTTTAGGAGCTACAAGTAATTTAATTTTACGAATTTGAATTAATTTTAAGCATTAAAAAATAAAGTACAAAATACGTAGTTTCAAAAGAATCCACAGTAGGTTTATTCAGAAAATGCTTCCGATTTACTGTCTAATTGACATTATTAACAATATTTCAAGTTTATTATTTATTCCAGCTGAAATTTAAATAAGGAAATCGGTTGTAGCCGACTTAAGACACTGTTTGTATCTGCGCAAACGAGTTGGCACAGACAATGTATGTTTTATGTGGAATATTTTTAAAAATATTCTACAAAAATCTTTAAAAAAACGTAAGCTGGTTTTTAGATTGTATCTGCATCTCCAAAATTTTTTTTAATTGATGTACATTTCATTGTTTCCATAGAACGAGCCCTGTAAATACTTCCGTCAACAAATTGACAGCATTCCACATACAAGACCTATTTAAAAATGCAATATCCTCCAGCAGAAAAAAATTCCTTTTGCAAAAATGTAAACCTGTTTATCTTTTACATTGGATCTTCAAACTATTTGAGGCCTGCAGTTACTGTATGACTTTTCAAACTCTTTGTCTATTGATTTGCGGTAAGTACACCATAAACGCAACGAAGTAGGGAGAGAAAAACGACATTTACAGTACTTCACGAAATCAATAATCAGGATTTAAAATAATTATTTCGTTGACGACACACACCCTGTTCCTGAGCCTTTTCTAAATCCGAATGGTCCTTTATTATCTCCTCGCATAATAGACTCCTCATTTGTTGGAAAATGCTTTTGCGTGTATTCGGATGTGCATTGTTGTTTTGGGTTAATCCTCATCATACCGTCATCAGTGCCGTTTTTAATCATTGTTGTGCACCAAAGCGTTATGCCCTCTTAGCAAGGGATGAATGCCCATCTGACAAATTTGTGTGCCCTTCTTTCGACGTGTATACTTCATATATGAAGGATTTCTTTTAGGTAACCAGTGCTTTCGATAGATCGCATATCTATCGACTTTTCAACTAAAAGGTGTTCCAAAAAAGCAGATACATTTGAGGGGAAAACGTATGTTTGTATAGGTGCATCAAATCTCATATGTAGTTTTATGTATACTTATATGATGTACTATATGGAAATATTTTAGGGTGGAATTTTGTACACCATCGCCCTGAGACTGAAAAAATAAATGACAAAACGAACAATTATTTTTAACATCTTACTTCATTTATTAATTTTTTTTGGTCAACAAAATATAAAACGTAGAATTCATCTTAAAAAATAGGATCATCATACTTCAAAATATTAAATCTATAAGTACACATAAAAATTTACATTTACATAAGGACATAATAAAAATTTTTTACAAAGATTATACTATATAATAGCACTTCCGCTTTAATTCTGTGATTTTTACCTATCACAGATGTGTATAAAATATTTGTTAATATTAATATAATATAAACACCAACACAGTGGTTAAAACTTAACTTAATCACATTGCTTCTTAGCCTTTAAAGATTCGCACTATATACATTCGATATGCTTTTATTCACGATAATCACACATTTTACTTCTTATACTTCTGCAGGATATGTTCATATTTTTAATTCGTATATGCTATGAACACTTGTTGTATTGTTGTATATAGTTAAATTTTAGTTTTGACAACTGACAACGTTTTTGGAGGATATACGTTAAGGTTTACACTTAACGTAGAAAAATATATTTGCACAACACGATTCGATTTGAACCCGAAGCGATTCATCGAGCAAAACCAGTTTAACAGGCATAGAAGATTCTTTGAATTTCCACATACCCTGCATTCAATTGGTCCTGAATATATACATATTTGATTGTTAACGCTTAATTTAACATTTCTTGTGTGCTTTAAACATATCAGCGATTAATCTCACGATGGTTATATCTCCGATGGTCCTACGGAAAAAAATTTCTTCGATCGTGAAATTTGATACATTACTCATGTCCGCGACTGTTTGCATAATAACGTCGTACTTAACTAATTGATTTGCATTCATTGCTCTAATGTAGGTAAGAAGAGTATTAATCGCTCCATCGTACATCTTTAATATTTTCAGTGGTTCTAAAGGTGATCGGGTTTCCGAGGAACTTGTACTTTGTCCATTCGACATATGAGAAGATCGCATAACTGTCTTTTTGAAAAATGCTATTTCACGCAAACAGTCATATTCCTTGATGTCTGTTATTAAATGGCGCAATGTATTGAGGATTTCTTGAAAGATATGAATTTCTCGAGACACTAAAATTGTAACGTCCTTGTTAGCATTTTCTGTTTCGTAGGATAAAAGGATTTGAACAAAATTTATCGGCACTAGACACTCCGCCATTGAGATGATAAAAAGTTCTTTCCACGATTCCTCAAGCAATACTAATTGGTCGGCCAAAGGCAGTTCATTGATTTTGTTCAGACTGTGTACCCAGTTAAAATTCTTGAATAATTGCTCTGCTGCAACTTCCTTTATCTGTTCAGTTCCAATTAAGGGTAGAGTTGGTGGAAGTGCTCTATTAGTCAATGAATTCATGTAAGCCGTTCTGGATGCAAAGAAACTATGCGTTGGAGATATCCTCGGTGTTGACAAGTCTAATACTGGAGGCAGTCCAATTGGATGATGTAATCGAAGACTTGCCAAGCTCGGATTTAACAAGAATTCTTGAGATAAATGAGGCACATCCGTTAACATAGCGTCCTTATAAATAGCCATGTGGCGGCGTAATGTAGAATTCCTTGGTCCTCGTTCATGTTGTACGGCGTCCTTATTCATACCCACCTCGAAACACTTTCGCAACCGACAGGCGCGACACTGATTCCTATGTGTTTTATCGACAACACAAATTCCTTGATCTTGAGATTTGCAAGCGTATTGACGACTCCGACGAATGGATCGTTTGAAAAATCCAGCACATCCATCACAAGCGTATATTCCGTAATGTTTTCCAGAACTGTGATCTTGGCACACTTTGCATGGTACGTGATACAAAATTCGACCTTAAATTAAAAAAAAAAAAACAAAATAAATTATTTTCTGAAGCCAAAAAACACATTTTTTATAACTTACTCGATGACGGTGGAGATAACCGCACATTGTTGAATCGTGGGTCGATAAGGTCCTTTGAATTAGTATTAGATTCCATACTGCTAATATTTAATTAATATGTAGATTCAAAATTAAAAATACACTCAGAGACACTTCAATGTTTGCCTAATGACTCCTCTTATAGAGATCACTTCGCTTCAAGAGCTTGAAAGAATATGACACGATTGCGATCCAGAGCAAGTTTAAATATGCGCATTTCATTTATGATATTGTACGAAAATGGCAACGATCAACCCCAGAAGGATATGCGCAATGCTTCAACGTCATTGGTTCAAAAAAGGGACAGGGAGTGGCTATGGGTCTGGTACATCAGAAATTCGAGGATGGGAATATGAGGCAGATTTTTTTGTGTTGATCATATGACAAGAAGAGGTCAGATTTTGTTGAGGATATCCTTCATAGGAAACGACCTGCAAGAAAGGGTTGCAAGGGTTATATGACTAGTCATAGGAGAATTGTGTATGGGTTGAACTAATTGCAACTTGGTTTTTTTATTATTCTTGTGCATATTCTTGTGTTTATTGTTTCAAAATAATATTTTATGGTAGGTTTTACAATAAAATGTTGCGGCAATCTAAGACAAATCTGTCTGTGCATTTGTACATTTCGCAATATAGTATTTCCTGTCTACGGTGAAATAACTTTTTGTGCATCATTCAACCCTATTCAAATGCATATGTATGTATTAAAACAGTTATCTGTTTAGAGAATAAACTTTTTTTGTTTTTTCAGAAAATATGGAAAATCCATTTTTTTGTCAATGGGTTTTATGTGTAGTGCCTAAATAAAAGAATGACTTGCTTATTTTAATTTCAAATTTTTCAATGAACTGGAATGTGATCTTAAGAGTAATGGTTTCACCGACGGCGTCGAAAACATTTTCCATATCATTATTATTGCACTTATATTGTACATCCGGTTAACCTGATTAACTGAAAATATTGCATCTGTATTTTGTGGAAGACTTATTCCCTGAAAAGCCATACAAATATACATACATAGGTACATATTAATTTTCCATGGAAGGTTTATTATGGAACGGATTTTCAGTTCAGCCGACGGCTTTGTTGCTTGAAATCTCTTTTATATTTGCACGTTTAGCGCATGCAGTTTAGAATCAGCTGAGTTCAGTATTTTTCTTCTATTACATTCTTTTATTCCAAACATGAATTATGTACATATACCAGAATATATTTTAAAAATATAAATTCGTTTTTAATTTAATTTGGTTCAACCGGATTGAAAATAATGATATAGAAACATATGCAAGTTGCTTCTAGTTTAGGGAATGTATTTTACGAGTTTTGTAATGTATGGTAATTGGTTTCAAATTAGATAAATAAACTAATTTCTAAGATCATGCATGCATACAGGTGTACATTACATCCAAAAATACCAAACAGCCTCTTGTTACTTGGTATGATTTGAATTTATCAGCCATGATAATATTGAAAACAATAATAATATATTTTTGTCCTTTTTTATTTATTCTTCAATGATTCTTACTAACAAGCTACTTACATTTGAAGAGTTCTTGTTACCAATTCCAAATCATTCGAAAACGCATTTGATTTGTCGTTCGTAGAGAATAAACGAAACAAATTTAGTTAAATTATATCAGTAGGCCTAGTTTCTATAAGTTCAATCTTTCGCGAGTCTACAGCATATTATTTTTCATTAGAATAACTATAATCAGTACGACCTCTTTGCGCATTACACACATGTACATATACTGTTTTGTACACCACAATCCCGTTATCCTTACACGGATGACCTCCTACAATGTACGAATATTAGAAAATATCATAAAATATACACAGGAAAACATTAATATCGAAATAAGACATATAACATTGTACGTATTTAACAGTTCCTTATTAAAAACGTATAGTTTCAGCACATACATTCGTTTTTGTTTAATTCCTAAAAAACTGAAGCCTTGTTAACGCAGAAAGTTAAGAATATTTATCGAGATAATCTCGATATTCAATTTAAAACATTAGGTTGAAGGTAAATAAAATGTAATTGAAATTTCTTTTATTTTAAGAAATGCGAAATAATAATGTTCCTTTTCTTATACACTAATTAAACTAGTTTTTTACGCATTCATTTCCAGTGAAAAGGTATTCTCAAGTTATTTTACAGGTCAAAAAATATACATAAGTTATGCTGGTTAAGTGTTAATTTCCCCAACTCCCAACTCGCTTTAATTTTTGGTTAATTTGTTTTGTGTTCCAATAATTCACAATACGGAATAATGTTTACATTATACCACCCCTACTGATTTAATCTAGGTGTAACAAATGCTGGGAATTTGAACAACTGTGGAGCGATGACACAAATGTTGACCGTTACGAATCTCATGGTAAAGAAATCAACCGCACGAGCGGTTGCAAAAGCATCATGTAAAGGAAACTATGAAACACGGTGACTGCCTTACTTGGTAAACGGAAGAGTTAAACATTTTTGAAACCATCTTCCTAATTTTGTTGCAAGTGCAAGTATGCAACTGAAGAAATCATCTTCCAGCTAAACGGAGATCCGAACCATAGCAATGAGCAAATGTTGTCGGATTTAAGCTGAGCTGAAAGTATATAGACTATTGTTAAAATTAGGCTAGGTGCGTATGAAAAACCACCGCAAACCATGGACGAACTCTCGGACCGAAATTGGTGCAGAGCATGCCCAAAAGAATTGGGAAAATCTTGAAAAAAAATCATGCCGTTTGAACAGTTATAACTTACTAATAACCAATGTGCAAACTTGCAAATAAAGCTTTCTTTATTTATTTTATAAAGAATTTTTGTAAGTATGTGTTACATATATTTTAGATAAACATTCACTGAAATAGATAAACACAAAATGTTTAGCAAATTACTATTAGTTTACCTCCTCTGATAACATAAACACAGCCAATTAGCAGTATCCATATAACAATGAAAAAATTGTTTGTCATTTCAGTTAGGTAGATACGTATTCGAAACGAATAAATGAAACGGCGGCTAAACGGTCATATGATTATGTATACATTCCCATAGCTATCATTCAAAGTCATTCATTCTTATTTCACTGATTGCCAATTTATCCTGCAGGTGATGTGTACGTGCGTATTTTGTCCGTATGTATGTAGTTATTAAGACGAAAGGAATATCTAATACCAGCACATTGCACAGGCTTATTACTACTTATCCAGATTAACTCGAAGGTTTCAAGGTTTCATATTCAGAATAATTTGAATAGGCTTCTTCGAATATATTTCGGTGTGTAAAAGTCGGAGGTCTAAAAGATTATCTTAAGAGATATTTTAATTAATAATAGTAAATCAAAATTCAAAGTATTAATAAAGGAGCTTATATTAATGCACCCCAATTGATTTATTGCACATAATTTAAATTTACCTGCATACATAGACAATTATTTTCAAAATTTGTATGTTCAAAAGCCATTAGAATCATCAAATTATAAATTATAAATGCATATAATGCAGCTTAAGTTTATGTTATGTTAAGTTATGTGTACCAGATGTACAATCACAAATTTACATTACATATAGACAATTAACGAATTCGGACTCTTCGGCATTGTTGAAGATTGTTGATATATACTATATAGTTTCTTCACTCGAAATTAAACTACTTATTTCTTTATTGGCATTCTAGGTATAAGAAACGATCAACAAAAAAAATTTAAGCAAATTAATACGAATAAGTTTATTTAATTAAAGGTTAAAAATTATTGATATCATCATCATCAAAAAGCAACCGTATGATTGAGGTGATTGCATTTTCTTCTGCCTCTGCTTGCGCTTTTTTTGAGGAGGAAAAATATTAATATACTTCCTAAATAATTATTAATTATTTAATATACTTCTAAATAATTTCATTATTATTTTAATTACGTACTTTAACAAGAAAATCGCTTATTGCAAATTGCAATTCGAAATCCAAAGGAAAATTTGATTTATTTTGAAAAATCGATCGACCAAGTGCAAACCCTGAAAATTCCCTTTCCTAAATTTTCCAAGTTAACTTATATCTAGTTCTGTTTTTTAATAAAAATATTATTATATATTAAAAAGATATATATAATTTTTAATATAGATATAATATAAAATAAATAAATGACAAGACATTTTAAAGATCACTCTGTAAAATGATGGGAATCAAATGATTAAGCCCTATTCCTTTTATTATAAGTTGAAATGTTGAATAGTCAATGTTCACAGCGCTGTTCTTCACTGCCACGACAAAAAAATTTGCTTTTGTCAAAATGAAAAGAGGGTACCCTGTCGCACATAATAGGCAGCAACAAATTCCTTAACTCTGAGAAATCTGTACTCGATTCCCCCAACTTCAACAATGAATGAAAAATAATAACCTACATATCAGGTTAACTTTAATATCGGAGGCGTGCCCGTACCACATCAAAAGTGTTCATTTGCTGCCGTGGTGCCGTATTGCTCTTTTAAGCAAACAAAAGCAGGGATTTGCACGTGCATACGTAAGTATTGTTATGAAGATAAAAATTCTTGCCTCACAGTATACAGGTATGGGGATAGTGATATAAGGACATATAAACATTCATGCATACGCGTACATGTGAGTATATTCAACTCTTTTATTCACACAAAGCTATGTTTATTTGAAAACATAAATTTCTCTTTGATAACTAATACGCAATCCCCAGAATCTGTCCTGTTGCATTATATGTAGAAGTAACTTAAAATGGCTCTTTTTAGATCGTTAAAAATTTTAACTAACATCGGTACCTACTATACCTACACACGAGCAAACGGATAGAATAAGAGAGAATCCTCAAATTCGAGTCACTCACTAAAGTGGCTAATGGTATATACGGGTGTAATGATATCACGTGAAGTGATGTCAAATGTCGGTTTTCCCAGTAATTGTAATTCAATACTTTTGAAACGTCAGTATTACATTGCAATTCAGTATGCACGAAAATGCATTTAAAAATGTGTGTTTATTAGGGCTGTGAAATAATAAAGTATTTTTTATCGACGTAACTAAATTATGGTAAGCAAATTGTTTTTCGTAAGATTTATGAAATTGAATGACACATACTTTGAATTAATATCAAGTTACCACTATGTATTTGTTTCAATTACTTCAACAATAACAGTTCACTCTTCGTTTTCTTGTGAAAGTGTAAAAGTAAATTTGTACACCGAGGTGAAGAACTATTCAGTAAAAATATGAAAATTTAAGTAAACTGAAATTCTGTTGAATTTATTTCAATTAAGTCTTACAGTAATCCAGAGTAGGTAAGTTATAAACAAGTGACAAGGGTTTTTGTATGTTGAGAAGACTTTGCACTTTATGCCGGTAGACGTGAGTACACTTTTATTATGAAATACTATTAATATAATAAAGGTGTCAGGTTAATAGATTTTAATTTCAAAAAAGTTACACACATCTGTTAGGGAATAGGTAAATATAAAATGTATATACCAGGCGATTCACGGAAATGCCCGAGAAACATGATATATTCATGAATGGATGAAAAAAGCAACTTGATGCCAAATGGATCCTAAGACGTATACATACGCATGTTCTTACCTTTCTTGTAGGTATCAAAGGTTGATAATAGAAGTTTCCCAAGTAGTCGGCCAATACTCTTAACACAATGATCCTAATCCAAATACTCAGAACACAGTACGGTGGCTGTTCGATAAGTCAGTGACTTTGATGCTCGGCGCTCGGATTGCAAAGAGGATTTTTTTTAAAACTTTTTCTTTTTATTTTATTTCTTCAGAAATTATTTATTTTGTATAGTGAATTGAATTGAATTGAAAACTTTATTTAAAGGAACAAGTACTTAAATTAACTATTACAATTTGATAAACTTAAGTTTAATATGGTTTGGCCCAAGGCCGTCTGCCAGATTGACAATTCATTAAATACATTTCGCTTTATTAATTTAATAAATACATACATATATTTATTTAGAAGTCGCCTTCAATAATACGTGTTCTGTAATTAAGTGCGATCGAAGTGTGTCTTTACTGAGCCTCCCAACCAAGTTCACCGTTTAAAATCTTCAGAACATCATTCGTATGCATTGTGCTTACACCAAAGTATCTCACGCGATACTCTCTCTGGATAGGACATCTGGCAATAAAATGGTATACATCATCCCTTTTTTGAAGGTTACATAGGTCACATAGAATTGGCAGGTCAGGACGGTGTGGGATGTAATTTAAATTGATTATTTCACCTCTTAATTTAAATATTAAAGTAATCATCTCCAGCGGAAAGCGATTAAGAAAGTACGTGTGTTCTTGAAGATTGTAATTTAGTTGACTATAAAGCATTCTATGTTGCGAAGTTACTGCTTTCGCTTTACATCCGTCGTACAAAGTGGAGTTCGCTCTCTTTAGTTGTTTTGTGAACATCTTCCTTAAGTCAGCTTTGCTAATGTCTGCAGCAATGCGCACATTTTCACCGATACTGTCCCCCAGCTCCTCCCACTTTTTGATTAGATTTCCCCATGTAGATATAGCTCCTCCTCGAACTGCCTCTACAATATCATTTATAAATAAAATAAAGAGTAGCGTGCTGAGAACACAGCCTTGTTTGACTCCCATTTGCGTTTCAATGTCATCAGATACACGTTCACCATCCCATACATACGCGGAGTTGCTCTCGTACATCGCTTTCAATAAATTAACAAATTTGCTGGAGATTCCAATATTATACAGCTTGTAAAAAAGTACTTCACGTGCGATAGAATCAAAGGCAGCACGAAAGTCGACGAAAAATGCATATAACTTTTTTTTCCTTGTTTTGTAGCTCTCCACAATATTTGTCAGAGTGAATATTTGATCTAAGGTTGAATAGTGTCTCCTAAATCCAGCTTGAAATTCATTCAGTACATTCTTGTTATCGATCCACTGCACAAGTCTATTGAAGATTAAATTACTAAATAACTTGACTGACGTGTTCAGGAAAGAAATGCCTCGATAATTTGCGGGGTTGTCGTTCGATCCTTTCTTGTGTAGAGGAAAAATGATTGTCCTTTTAAAGCTGGCACCCTCGCTGATTCAAATATTCTATTGAATTCGTTGGTTAATGCGGACAGAAATTCAACTGAACAATTTTTATAAAATTCTGCTGGCACTTGGCGTCTCCTGGTGCTGTACCAACTTTAGATTTTTCGATTACATTCTGTACTTCAAAAACTGTAAATGGAGTATCTAAGAGCTCATCTTCAAAAAGTGGTGCAGCATACTGCGGTAGTGGTGAAAATTTAGGAGCATTGAGCAGATTCATAATAAATTCTGCTGAGGATCTCGATGAATTTAGAACGGCTACGGTTTGTTGCTCCAGGTGTTTCCTTTTGGCAGAACAGAGAAATTTGAAATCCCTATTGGCTACCACATACATATTTTTGGAAACTGAAGTATTGTATTTTCTTAAGAGCCTTAGAAGCGAAAAAGATTTTTTGCTCTAAATTATAAATTATAAATGCATATAATGCAGCTTAAGTTTATGTTATGTTAAGTTATGTGTACCAGATGTACAATCACAAATTTACATTACATATAGACAATTAACGAATTCGGACTCTTCGGCATTGTTGAAGATTGTTGATATATACTATATAGTTTCTTCACTCGAAATTAAACTACTTATTTCTTTATTGGCATTCTAGGTATAAGAAACGATCAACAAAAAAAATTTAAGCAAATTAATACGAATAAGTTTATTTAATTAAAGGTTAAAAATTATTGATATCATCATCATCAAAAAGCAACCGTATGATTGAGGTGATTGCATTTTCTTCTGCCTCTGCTTGCGCTTTTTTTGAGGAGGAAAAATATTAATATACTTCCTAAATAATTATTAATTATTTAATATACTTCTAAATAATTTCATTATTATTTTAATTACGTACTTTAACAAGAAAATCGCTTATTGCAAATTGCAATTCGAAATCCAAAGGAAAATTTGATTTATTTTGAAAAATCGATCGACCAAGTGCAAACCCTGAAAATTCCCTTTCCTAAATTTTCCAAGTTAACTTATATCTAGTTCTGTTTTTTAATAAAAATATTATTATATATTAAAAAGATATATATAATTTTTAATATAGATATAATATAAAATAAATAAATGACAAGACATTTTAAAGATCACTCTGTAAAATGATGGGAATCAAATGATTAAGCCCTATTCCTTTTATTATAAGTTGAAATGTTGAATAGTCAATGTTCACAGCGCTGTTCTTCACTGCCACGACAAAAAAATTTGCTTTTGTCAAAATGAAAAGAGGGTACCCTGTCGCACATAATAGGCAGCAACAAATTCCTTAACTCTGAGAAATCTGTACTCGATTCCCCCAACTTCAACAATGAATGAAAAATAATAACCTACATATCAGGTTAACTTTAATATCGGAGGCGTGCCCGTACCACATCAAAAGTGTTCATTTGCTGCCGTGGTGCCGTATTGCTCTTTTAAGCAAACAAAAGCAGGGATTTGCACGTGCATACGTAAGTATTGTTATGAAGATAAAAATTCTTGCCTCACAGTATACAGGTATGGGGATAGTGATATAAGGACATATAAACATTCATGCATACGCGTACATGTGAGTATATTCAACTCTTTTATTCACACAAAGCTATGTTTATTTGAAAACATAAATTTCTCTTTGATAACTAATACGCAATCCCCAGAATCTGTCCTGTTGCATTATATGTAGAAGTAACTTAAAATGGCTCTTTTTAGATCGTTAAAAATTTTAACTAACATCGGTACCTACTATACCTACACACGAGCAAACGGATAGAATAAGAGAGAATCCTCAAATTCGAGTCACTCACTAAAGTGGCTAATGGTATATACGGGTGTAATGATATCACGTGAAGTGATGTCAAATGTCGGTTTTCCCAGTAATTGTAATTCAATACTTTTGAAACGTCAGTATTACATTGCAATTCAGTATGCACGAAAATGCATTTAAAAATGTGTGTTTATTAGGGCTGTGAAATAATAAAGTATTTTTTATCGACGTAACTAAATTATGGTAAGCAAATTGTTTTTCGTAAGATTTATGAAATTGAATGACACATACTTTGAATTAATATCAAGTTACCACTATGTATTTGTTTCAATTACTTCAACAATAACAGTTCACTCTTCGTTTTCTTGTGAAAGTGTAAAAGTAAATTTGTACACCGAGGTGAAGAACTATTCAGTAAAAATATGAAAATTTAAGTAAACTGAAATTCTGTTGAATTTATTTCAATTAAGTCTTACAGTAATCCAGAGTAGGTAAGTTATAAACAAGTGACAAGGGTTTTTGTATGTTGAGAAGACTTTGCACTTTATGCCGGTAGACGTGAGTACACTTTTATTATGAAATACTATTAATATAATAAAGGTGTCAGGTTAATAGATTTTAATTTCAAAAAAGTTACACACATCTGTTAGGGAATAGGTAAATATAAAATGTATATACCAGGCGATTCACGGAAATGCCCGAGAAACATGATATATTCATGAATGGATGAAAAAAGCAACTTGATGCCAAATGGATCCTAAGACGTATACATACGCATGTTCTTACCTTTCTTGTAGGTATCAAAGGTTGATAATAGAAGTTTCCCAAGTAGTCGGCCAATACTCTTAACACAATGATCCTAATCCAAATACTCAGAACACAGTACGGTGGCTGTTCGATAAGTCAGTGACTTTGATGCTCGGCGCTCGGATTGCAAAGAGGATTTTTTTTAAAACTTTTTCTTTTTATTTTATTTCTTCAGAAATTATTTATTTTGTATAGTGAATTGAATTGAATTGAAAACTTTATTTAAAGGAACAAGTACTTAAATTAACTATTACAATTTGATAAACTTAAGTTTAATATGGTTTGGCCCAAGGCCGTCTGCCAGATTGACAATTCATTAAATACATTTCGCTTTATTAATTTAATAAATACATACATATATTTATTTAGAAGTCGCCTTCAATAATACGTGTTCTGTAATTAAGTGCGATCGAAGTGTGTCTTTACTGAGCCTCCCAACCAAGTTCACCGTTTAAAATCTTCAGAACATCATTCGTATGCATTGTGCTTACACCAAAGTATCTCACGCGATACTCTCTCTGGATAGGACATCTGGCAATAAAATGGTATACATCATCCCTTTTTTGAAGGTTACATAGGTCACATAGAATTGGCAGGTCAGGACGGTGTGGGATGTAATTTAAATTGATTATTTCACCTCTTAATTTAAATATTAAAGTAATCATCTCCAGCGGAAAGCGATTAAGAAAGTACGTGTGTTCTTGAAGATTGTAATTTAGTTGACTATAAAGCATTCTATGTTGCGAAGTTACTGCTTTCGCTTTACATCCGTCGTACAAAGTGGAGTTCGCTCTCTTTAGTTGTTTTGTGAACATCTTCCTTAAGTCAGCTTTGCTAATGTCTGCAGCAATGCGCACATTTTCACCGATACTGTCCCCCAGCTCCTCCCACTTTTTGATTAGATTTCCCCATGTAGATATAGCTCCTCCTCGAACTGCCTCTACAATATCATTTATAAATAAAATAAAGAGTAGCGTGCTGAGAACACAGCCTTGTTTGACTCCCATTTGCGTTTCAATGTCATCAGATACACGTTCACCATCCCATACATACGCGGAGTTGCTCTCGTACATCGCTTTCAATAAATTAACAAATTTGCTGGAGATTCCAATATTATACAGCTTGTAAAAAAGTACTTCACGTGCGATAGAATCAAAGGCAGCACGAAAGTCGACGAAAAATGCATATAACTTTTTTTTCCTTGTTTTGTAGCTCTCCACAATATTTGTCAGAGTGAATATTTGATCTAAGGTTGAATAGTGTCTCCTAAATCCAGCTTGAAATTCATTCAGTACATTCTTGTTATCGATCCACTGCACAAGTCTATTGAAGATTAAATTACTAAATAACTTGACTGACGTGTTCAGGAAAGAAATGCCTCGATAATTTGCGGGGTTGTCGTTCGATCCTTTCTTGTGTAGAGGAAAAATGATTGTCCTTTTAAAGCTGGCACCCTCGCTGATTCAAATATTCTATTGAATTCGTTGGTTAATGCGGACAGAAATTCAACTGAACAATTTTTATAAAATTCTGCTGGCACTTGGCGTCTCCTGGTGCTGTACCAACTTTAGATTTTTCGATTACATTCTGTACTTCAAAAACTGTAAATGGAGTATCTAAGAGCTCATCTTCAAAAAGTGGTGCAGCATACTGCGGTAGTGGTGAAAATTTAGGAGCATTGAGCAGATTCATAATAAATTCTGCTGAGGATCTCGATGAATTTAGAACGGCTACGGTTTGTTGCTCCAGGTGTTTCCTTTTGGCAGAACAGAGAAATTTGAAATCCCTATTGGCTACCACATACATATTTTTGGAAACTGAAGTATTGTATTTTCTTAAGAGCCTTAGAAGCGAAAAAGATTTTTTGCTGGCTTTATGACATTCTGCATCAAACCAGATCTGTTTTTGAGTAATCCTACGTCTGCCTATGGTACCTGTTGGCACAGCTTCAATTATTACTCGAGTTAGGTCCTCCATGTGCAGCGGATTATTGAACAACCTCAGTTTAGCAAGCTCCTGGTTTAAATTATTTTGATACATAGGTTGAAATCTATCTCTCCATATCAACCTTGGCAGTAGCCCCAATCTTAAACCACCTTGCGTCTAAAGCGTTAGCAAC
The DNA here is from genome assembly GCA_964034865.1 of Eristalis intricaria. Lineage (NCBI taxonomy): Eukaryota > Metazoa > Arthropoda > Insecta > Diptera > Syrphidae > Eristalis > Eristalis intricaria. Next base: position 77,452,129 of record OZ035873.1, on the reverse strand, counting down.
ATCCAGCATTTTAGCGCCTTTCTTATCACATACTTCATCTTTTGATCTGCGGGTTGGATTAATCATTTTTGGAACAGATCCACTTACAAAATTATTTTGCGATAATCCAATTCTAGCGTTAAAATCGTCCACAAGTAATATATCCATAGACCCTAAGTCCTGAAGAGTGTCGAAAAGTCTGTCATTATCTCTATTCCAGTGGTTATAGTTTAAGTAGATCGGTACAATAAAGAGGACAGAACCATTGACTTGTACTTCCAAGACATTCATCTCTTCAAATCGCTTAAAATTCAGAATAACTCCCTCAAGACACTTTCTATAGCCTAATAGTTCTCCCCCGCTACCTCTTCCAAATGTATTTGTTTTCACTGCTGGAATCAATTTCAATTCATAGTCCATAAATATTCCTTTGAATTTCTCTATCTCACCTTCTAATACATGAGTTTCAAAAAGTAATTAAAAAATAATTCAAAACTTTTAACATAATTAAAAAAATTAATTTCAAAAAACCTGCGACGTTATAACCTAATATTTTTAACCCTATACTTTTTGTATGTTGCTAGTAGACTTGTTCGCCTCAATTTCTTCGATTGTGTAAATTCGAGCGCATACTTGTGTGTGCACCCAAATTGTCTGTATTCTGCACAGCGGCTGTTTCGCCCATTCTTAGAGATGAAATGTTGCCAACTTCCGTCGCCAAACTTGACGTTTTGTCATTGATATTTACGTTCTTGCCAGCTCGTTGAACTTCATTCATAAAATGTTCGAGGGTAGCAAATAACCCACCATCGCTACCAAAGATTGCGCGCAGTATCACCACCGGATCGTTTGTACCACATTTCAAGCCGCGAGACAGATCCCATGTGAAAATATTCTTTGAAATGAAAAGCTTATCGTCTCTTAGCTGGTTACTTACATGCGGGTACCTATCGCGAAGAAATTTGGCAATTGGGAGTAGGTTGTTTTTTCTACGGCTCGTGTTGTACGGAAGATCTTTATGGATGTAGATTTTGGTGCCTTTTAGTTTTTTAGCGTTCCGTAGTACTGCCCAAGCAACATTACGTTGATTTCATTTTGACAACTATCCTCACAGTGCGTGCGCCAGGAGAGGATACCGAATGGGTGTAATCAACCACGGTGCTTGTGTCGTTAGTGAGGTGAGGTTTCTAGGAGTATTCTCTTGTTCATTTATTGAGGTTAGCTTTTTGAATTAATACAATTCAGGACTCTGTTTCACTTAGCTGCTAGGACTTACACAGAATTTAGCTTATATGGATGTTTTTCGCAATTATGAAGCTTATTGACTTGATTTTATAATATTAGAGCACTTTTTATAGTTTTTATAGGTACTTTTATAGGTATTTTTTTGTAGAAATTCTTTGTTTAACTTGCAACCACTTTTACAGATCAAATGCCAACTATTTTGTATAGTGAACAATCTTTGATTTGCGAGTTTTGTTCGAAACGGAAGAAGTGTGTTTTGTTTTTTAATAAAACACTACTTTTGCACAGTAAACCCATAAAAAAGACTTTCGGAGGGAGTAGTGCCCTCGCTTGAAATGGTGCACTAGTGTTTCACTGAATTTTGATGCCTTCGTACGACCAGAAAATATGTTGACACCAAGGACGTCAAAATGACATAACAGCGGAAGAAAAGGTCTACAAGAATCACAATATTGTATTGGTCGATCATGAGATAAATAAGAGTATAGCGATTTCAAATGACAACGTCATTAAAATCTTGCATGACTATTTGGGCATGAAAGTATTATCGACAAGAAGAAAAACGGTACCGCTTTTGCTGACGGTAGGCCAAAACCAGATGTGGGTGAACATTTGGAAACAAAATTTCTCTTTAAGAGCAATTCAAGAAAAAATCCTATTTTACAGGACTTGAGTAATCAAATTTATTGGAAGGGTTAGAAGGTTAAAAAAGGGATATCCTTGGGAAAAAATGTTTCGTCCTGACCCAGCTTCCGCTCTGAAAATTTTTTGCTTGCACAATGTCGAGTATAGGCTCGATTTGAAGGCTACAGAGAACGCGTCTTATCCCAGAAGCGGCTCGTATCTGGATCTCCTGCTGTTAGACGCAAGACCCCAACATTTTGAAAAAAGGTGTCATCAGGGCGTGTGCATTGGATATGTTACGCATATGCATTGACACACGGCCTGAAGCACGCGCGCCCGTAAGTTGCGGACATACTTTAGATAGCTTAAGTTTTATTAGGGGCTTAGAAACGTTTAGGGTAGGTTAGGTAATTTAAGTATTATAGTCTTAGAAGAGCCAAGTTTTCAAGCTTTCTTGGCAAAAAACATAAATAATTTTATACGGAACAAAAAAGTACGATAGTATAGGCCGAAAGGCAATACTATCTATATAGTAGACTATAATAGTAGACTAGATTAGCTTAGAGTACTCGCATAGGGTCAGTAAGTTAGTTATAAGTTCAAATGATTTGTGAGAGCTAAGCTAGAATTAAACATTTTGTCTAGTATTAAGTTAGATATAAGATTTGAACAAATAAAATGAATTAAAAAACAAAAAACAACGCACAAACAAGGAAAACTTGTACCGCAATGCGACAATCAACGCACTACACCAAAGAAAATGTAGACTCCTGTCAAGATTAAAAACCCTGTACATGCTGTATACTGACAGACGAGACGAGGAAGTTAGGACACTGAAATTGCTCATCAAAAATATTATATATAATAACTTTAACTGTCCAGAATTACAGACTTTCATTTAATTCGTACTGGACTGATAAGATCTAACAATCCGAGCATGTTCCCGCAAATTAATAAATTCTTTCGTAGTAAATATAGCGATCTTCCGTGTCTTAAGCTTTCCAGAACAACGGACAATGAACAAATACTGACTACAACAGGTATTGACCCAGATAACGCCGTACTCGACGAAAACTTCTTTGTGGTCGAAGATCCGCAAGAAAAAGTGGACGTACTTGGTGCGGTCTTTCAGGAAGTGTACAAGGTGAACGAGAGTATTTGCCCGAACCACGACCTGGAGAACCGCGTAATGGCTAGCAACTCTCAACATCAAGAAGACATGCAACAATGGCGATCTGAGAACACTGGCTTTGTCGTGTTCAATTATGATAACATGGCAGATACTGCCATCGCCGACGAAGGGGTTCATCCCCCGTCAATAACGAAGACACAACTCCAAGCGGTCTTCGAACCATTAAAGAAGAAAAAGTCTGTTGGAAGCGACGGGATCTCCAACATTGTGCTAAGACACCTCCCTGTGGAAGTGGTTAATATGTACACAATCCTGTTTAACAATGCTCTGAATAATGAACATTATCCGGAGCATTGGAAAACTGCGATTGTTGAGTATCAACTTCCAGAAGTCGGAAACCATTCTGTTCAGGACGCCGTTGTATAAGGCCTCGGTGGACACGAAAAAGAATTGGCGACAGTTCGCAATCGTTGGACGACACGGGAAATCACTGGCGCAAAGGACCGTAGTCAGATACCTGGGGATCTGGCTAGATCAGTATCTATGTTTTAACAAACATGTAGATGCGCCCTCACAAAGAGACTGTTTTACAACAGCCAACTCGATGCGAGGGTGAAGGTTATCTGCTACATGGCCATCATTCGGCCAATGCTTACCTATGGCTGTCCCGTGTGGTTCAACGTGAGTGCAAGCTTATTGGAAAAGATTCGGTTGTTCGAGAGGGCTTGTCTTAGGGCTTGCCGTTGCCTTTATCGAACTCCAGAGTCTCAGTACATAAAATACTATTCCAATAAGGTATTATACAACAGGGCAAACCTGATAAGAGTGGAAAATTTCCTATTGAAGTTGATTCGAGGTCACACTACTAGAGCGATAAACTCGGCCAATAACTTGATCTCGGGGGCTTACTACCCCAATTCACATAACCATAAAAGGGTACGTCACAATGGCTTCGTCCCCCCAGAAGCTTTCCTGCACCTAGACAAAAGAGGATTGATACAAGATATAAATGCGGTACCACTCATCTACCACATCGCCAGATCAACTCTGGGGAGCGAGGTAACTCCAGCGTCGAACCCTTTAGATTCGGGGTGAAAAGGGTATTGCGTATCCCCGAATGGGTGAGTAGTCGGTCTCTGTCTTGCAGTGGATTGGATTTAGGTCTATCTGCTGCATCCTATGGCCGACTTATACATATTAGGGCAGTTTTTAATTTAGTTGTAAGTTGTGTATGCATTTGTGTATACATATTGAATATATGTATACATATATATATGTATAAGTCTAGCTTAAGATTGTGTAAGTTAGTATATAAGTTTTAAATAAAACAGTTCTGTTATTAAGTTCAAATTGTCAAGTTACATCTAGCAACATTGTTCGTCTAACTAGTTTTAAGCATTTTTTGTCTAGTATTTAAGTATATCATGAATTCATTAATAAAAATGAATTTAAAAAAAAAATGCTTTGGTGCAAGCTATACGTGCTATGCTTTGATGCAGAGTCGTTCACAGACCGCCGAGCGGTGCAGTGAGAGTTCGCGAGTGTTTCGACTTTGTACAAACATTAATGCGATAGTAGTCCTACTTAACTAATGCAGGTGCCGCATATTGTCTTAACACGCAAGCGGCCGAGTTGGTAGAGTCAGTGCTCAGTCGTTCACAGACCTCCATGCAGTTCAGACGTGTTGCGACTTAGTGCGAAAGTAGTAAATTAACAAGTGCGGAAAATAACACTGAAATAAAATAAGAGTCGGTAGCTTCTCGGTAGAGTGTCGCCTAGTCTTTTCCGGACCCCGTTGGACAGGGCAACGCGGGATACGCGCCAAAACTGGCGTAAGTTCGGCATAGTTGACCCGCATGGTGGGCCGTTAGCTGTAAAAAGTGTAGTTAGATATCTAGGCATTTGGCTGGATCAATATCTGTATTTTTTTAGTAAAGTACTACCCTAACGAGGTCTTGTAGAACGAGGCAAACGTGAATAGGGTAGATAATTTTTTTATTAAAATAATCAGAAGGCACACTGCACAAGCTATGACCTCTTCCAACAGTCTCATCTTTGGGGCTTACTACCCCAATAGTATGTACCATGAAAGGGTGCGCCTTAACGGCTTTATTCCTCCCGAAGCATTCCTCTATCTAGACACAATTGGACTTCAGTACGAACCGGATGTCGTTCGCACCCACGAGGATCTCCTTCGGTTCAGTAGAGCGATCCCTGCTCGAGATAGGAAAAAGTCTGCAAAAGAACGGCAATTTTACTGGTGGTTACACCAAACCCAGCCTCCGCCACCGCTAGCTTTTCCACGGGATGAGGTAGTTGACCATAGTGGCCAGCTTACATAGTTTTTAAGGCAGCTTTAAGAGAAAAAAAAAGTATAAAACAAAAAAAAGCCGAAAAAAAAATATAAAACAAAAATTCCAAAAAAAAAAAAAATTAATAAAACAAAAAATCAAAAAAAAAAAAATATATATATATGAAACAAAAAAAAAGGTGCATCATGGCGTATAAATTATATATGTTAGGCATATACACAACATATACGCCCTGGTGCACGTGTCCGTACTGTTACGGACATAGTTAATATAGTATTAAGTTTTATTTTAGGGTAAGTTAGTATAAGGTAGTTTAAGTAGTTAAGTTTAGCCAAGTTTTTTATAAGTTTTCTTGGCAAATTAATAAAGAAATAAAAGATTGTCTTAATGACTAAAAAAAAACATAGATTAAGCCGAAAGGCACATTTAGAAAGTAGATCAGACTAGCTTATAGTACCCGCATAGGGTCAGTAGGTTAGTATTAAGAACATTTGTAATTCTTAAGATAGTTAAGCTAGTTTTAAATAATTTTGTCTAGCAAGTAACAGAATTAATTGAATAAAATTATGTTAAAAAAAAAAGAGTGTTCGCCGGTGACTTCGCGGTGCCGGGTTCAAATGCCGAAAAAACAGTGAGATCTTTTTTTTTTAAATTAAAATCAATTAGAGACACTAAGGAGCCAGTGGAGCGACCCGAGCTCATAAAATCGGGTGATGTTGTACCGGTGGCTTCGACATCGGACCACCAGTCAACAAACGAAGAGGGGAGGAAGAAGCTCCAGCATCAACCCAACCTCGCCGTTCCAGCCTTGGATCAGGTGACGGGAAAATTGCGGCTAAAGCCGCAAACACAACAGCAGCAGTAACAACAACAACAACTGCAGCGACAACAACAGAAGCAACATCCAGAATGGTCGACGACGTAGAGTACGAGTAGACAAGAGGGGGAGGTGAGATTCTCCTACAGCGGGAGAGAGAACCCCTTCCACACTCTAACGTCCTCCGAATCAGAGGACGAAGATGAAGAGAACCGGGAGCAGCTGGAAAAGAGCCAGCGAGAGAGGGAGGAGCTTGACGCCCACATCCAAGCCCTCCAAACCAAACTAAAGGCCAGGAGAGCAGCTAAAGAGGCTACCCAACAACAGCAGCAGCTACAAAAACAGCATCAGCAACAACAACAGCAGCAGCCAAAGCAGCAGCAGCAACAAAAACAGCAGCAGCTACAAAAGCAGCAGCAGCAACAACAACAGCAGCAGCCAAAGCAGCAGGAGCAACAACTACAGCAGCAGCAACAACAGCGTCAGATGCAGACCAAGGGGAAGCAACCGCAGCATCAGCAGAAGCAGCAACAACCCGGAACGTCCCAACCGCTGCCAAAGGGACAGCGCCAGACAGCTGTCCAACTAGAAAAGCAGCAACCAACCAACAAGGAGAGATGCCCTTCAATCAACGTCTTCGGACTGGAGACGAAGGACGTTGACATTCTATGTAAGTTGGTCACAAAAAATTCTTACTTTATTAAGTATAAGGGTCCACTACGTGTCTCTGTCCATTGCTTATCAATAGCAGACTTTCACGTTGTCAAAGAAAGGTTAGCGGTGTCGGAGGCCGAGTTTTTCTCGTACACTCCGAAAGGGGAAAAGGTGCAGACCATGCTCCTTAAGGACGTGGATCCCGACACTGATCCCGATGAGATCCTCGCTATTCTGCGCCAAGCGCAGAGCGTAGATGTCCAGGTCGTAGGGATTAAGCCCTTCATCACTGCGGCATCGAGAAGGGAGAATAGGAAACTTCCTTTCTTCCTAGTTCAGGTCACCCCAGACAGCTAACTAGAGAGCCTAAAAAAAATTACTCATTTAGGCACTCTGTCTGTTACATGGGAAACAATAAAAAAGACAAAGAACACACTCCAGTGTGTTCGTTGTCAGAGGTTTGGGCATGCCGCGGCGAACTGCAATATGGAGTCTCGCTGTGTCAGATGCGCAGGAACCCACAATCGCGGGGAATGTCCTTTAGGGACCGATAAAGTTGAGGACTGGAGCAAACTGACGTGCGTGCTCTGTAAGACTAGCGGACACCCTGCAAACTATCGGGGATGTCCTAAGCTCCAAGAAATCAGGAAAATCATAGATGCCAAACGTAAGGGAAAAATGGTAGAACCGAGGCCAGTGACCCGTGCTCCAGCTACCACTGTTACACCGGCAGTCTCCTATGCCCAAGTGGCATCGGTTGGGCGACCGGTTCAACAGACAGTGCCGAAAGTTACCCAGGTCCCTGTGGCCAGGCAACCAGAAGCAAATTTGGATGTGCAAACGATCCTGCTCTCTATCCAGAGGCAGATCGCTCAACTCCAAACTCAATTCCAGAACCAGTTACAAGAACAAGCAGCGCGAATAGACCTCATCTATTCGACGCTGTTTGGAGAGCCAAACGCTACATCGGTATAATGGCTGCGCAGGCAGCCTGCAACCTTAAAATTCTAGCAGTGAATGTGAATTCACTGATCCGCCCTGAACGTCAATTAAATTTCGGTAACTTGTTGCAGACTCATAATCCTAAGCTGAGCCAGACGCACCCACTCAGGTACAAAAATTACAATATCATTAGAAGAGATCGAAGCTACCTAGCTGGTGGAGTCGCACTCTTAATCAAAAAAGGCCTTTGTCATAAGGTCGTGTATAGCGGTGAAGTGCGAAGATTCCAGGCCATAGAAACGTGTATCGCACGCATCCCCCTTCGGGGTGGTAAGCGGCTATATGTGATCGCTATCTATGCGACTGACAAGTCACACATCAACCAATATTTCATTTCAGAGCTCGATACTCTTTTCACTAGCCTTCGACTGAGCTCGGAGGAGAACTACTATATCGTAGCCGGGGACTTGAGCTCGAGGCATATAGAGTGGGGCAACGTGGTGCATAACACCAGGGGGACCTCATTGTATAACTGGTTGGTAGACCACAATGTTGAGTTCAAGCTAGATTTGCTTGCAACCGATAGGCCATCGTATCCTAGAAGCGGGTCCTATCTGGATCTGATGCTGATAGACAAACGACTGACCATACTAGACGTGGAAAGACGCACACGGAACTGTCTAACTGCGGTTGAGTACAAGAGTGACGACTGCGGGCTCTTCGCAGCTATTCAGCTCCCGAACGAGGTGGAAGGACTGGAGGAGTATGTCCAGAGGCACCCTTATAATTATAATAAGGCCCGCTGGCCACGCTTCTCCAGGGCTTTATCCACAGAACTACGTTCGAGTGGGATCAATCCACCGACAAACAGAAACCTAACGAACGAAGAGGTTGACAGGTACCTCATACAAATGGACGACGTAGTCAAACGTACGATGGACAAAACAATTCCGAAGGTAGTTCAAATCGACAACAGCGATGTTTATCGAAATGCTACCATCGACGCACTTCACGTGCACAAAAGTAGGCTGCTGTCAAGACTCAAACTCTTGCACAGGCGTTTTACAAATCCGCAAAACGCGGAAGTCAGAGCATTGAAGTCGGAGATCAAGAACCTCCAACAGTTAATACGTATAAACTATAGCTTGGCTATAAGCTTGCACTGGGGCAACAAAATCCGGGCTGTATGATCCAACAACCCGGGTATGTTCCCGCAAGTAAATAAAATATTTCGGAGGAAAGATCAAAACGACATTCAAATCGTAAGACTTCCCAGGACGACAGACAACGAACACTTACTGACTTCAGTTGGCATTGATCCAGATGAGGCAGTGCTAGGCAATGACTTCTTTGCGGTGAAAGATCCCCAGGAGAAGGTTACAGCTATTGGTGCAGTGTTCCAGAGAGTGTATACGGTCAACGAGGTTAGTAGGCCGAATCACGATCTGGAGAACAGAGCCCTGCTAAACCACTTCTATCTCCGCAATGAGATAAGTCAATGGCGATCAGAGAATCCAGGATTCACCAGGTTCAATGACGAGAACATGGCACATAGTGCCGTCGCCAATGATGGGAATCACATCTTGATTTCTCAAGAAGATCTCCAGGGTATCTTCCACTCGCTGAAGAAGAAAAAGTCAGTGGGAATCGATGGAATACCGAACATTGTGCTTCGCCATCTTCCCCCCGAAGCGGTCCAAACTTACACAACCCTGTTCAACAATGCGCTGAGTAATGCACATTACCCCACGCACTGGAAAACAGCTGTTGTTCAACCGATCCCTAAACGGGACAAAGTCCATTCCGACAAATCTTCGGTCGATCAGTCTTCTTGCCTGCATAAGCAAGGTTTTTGAAAAGATAGTCATTCGAGTTCTGAAGCAATGGGCTGATGAAAAGAAAATCATACCGGACAACCAGTTCGGATTTCGAGCGGGGCATGATACCATTAATGCCGCATCAAAACTGGTGTCCGACATACAATGGAATAAAAACAAAAATCAGTGCACGGGTGCCTGCCTGATTGACTTGGAGAAGGCGTTCGACACCGTTTGGTTAGAGGGCCTCTTCCTCAAGGTGGTCAGGCTTGGCATAAGTAAACCATTGCTATACATGGTCTATGACATGATAACAGGTAGAAAGTTCGTTGTGAAAAATGGTGACGTAACTTCCACTACGGTCTTTTACATTAAAAACGGTCTGCAACAGGGGGCCATCGGTTCCCCGATCTTGTTTTCTATATTCACTGCAGAATCTTATAGGTTCCATGCCTTATAATAATAATAGCGTACGCCGACGACCTAGTTGCGTACGGATCAGGTCCGAAGGTCGAGGTAATAAACATCTTGTTGCAGCGTGACTTCGAGAAAATCCAGCGATTTTGCGACGACTGGAAGTTGCTTATCAACTTCCGGAAGTGCGAATCTAGTCTTTTCAGGACCCCGTTGGACAAGGCAACGCGGGATACGCGCCAGACAGGGCGTAAGTTCAGCATAGTTGACCCGCATGGTCGGCCGTTAGCTGTAAAAAGTGTAGTAAGATATCTAGGCATTTGGCTGGATCAATATCTGTATTTTGGTAAACATATAGATATTGCTCTGACAAAAGCCAGAAAAGCCCTTGCTGCGGCAAGAAGGTTGTTTTTTAGCAGCCAACTTGATACCAGAGTGAAGATAATCTGCTACATGGCCCTAGTACGGCCCATTATGGTGTACGGTTGTCCATTGTGGTTCAACGTGAGTCCTTCCCAGATGGAAAAGATGAGGGTGTTCGAGAGGCAGTGTCTTAGGAGCTGTCTCCGTCTGTATCGCACACCTGAGTCTGAGTACAAGAAGTACTACCCTAACGAGGTCCTGTACAACGAGGCAAACGTGAATAGGGTAGATAATTTTATTATTAAACTAATCAGAAGGCACACTGCACAAGCTATGACCTCTTCCAACAGTCTGATCTTTGGGGCTTACTACCCCAATAGTATGTACCATGAAAGGGTGCGCCTTAACGGCTTTATTCCTCCCGAAGCATTCCTCTATCTAGACACAATTGGCCTTATACAGGATCCACAAGGATGTCCTATCATCTTCCATGTCGTACACCGAACAGTGGATAGGCGACTTCAATACGAACCGGATGTCGTTCGCACCCACGAGGATCTCCTCCGGTTCAGTAGAGCGATCCCCGCTCGAGATAGGAAAGAGTCTACCAAAGAACCGCAATTTTACTGGTGGTTACACCAAAACCAGCCTCCGCCACCGCTAACATTTCCACAGGATCAGGTAGTTGACCATAGTGGCCAACTTACATAGTTTTTAAGGTAGCTTAAAGAGAAAAAAAAAAACAAAAATAAAATCCAAAAAAAAATATAAAACAAAAGATCCAAAAAAAATTTAAAAAAAACACGAATAATCCAAAAAAAAACACAATATATGAAAAAAAACAAAAAAAAAGGTGCATCACGGCGTATAAATTATATATGTTAGGCATATACACAACATATACGCCCTGGTGCACATCCCTACTGTTACCGACATAGTTAAGGTAGTATTAAGTTTTATGTTAGGTTAAGTTAGAATAAGGTAGTTTAAGTAGTTAAGCTTAGCCAAGTTTTTTATAAGTTTTCTTGGCAAATTGATAAAGAAATAAAATATCGTCTTAATGACTATAAAAAAACGTACATTAAGCCGAAAGGCACATTTAGAAAGTAGTTCAGATTAGCTTAGAGTACCCACATAGGGTCAGTAGGTTAGTATTAAGAACATTGTAAATTCTTAAGTTAGTTAAGCTAGTTTTAAGTTCTTTTGTCTAGCATGTAAGTAAAATTATTCAGAAAAAAATAAAATTACATTAAAAAAAACAAAAAAAGTCATTACTCGTCACGCTACAGGTGCCCGGTACGATCCCCATTGGGGACAGAACAAAAACTTTTTTTTCGGAATCCAGACCCAAATGCTTATATAGATAATTGAGTACAGGGAAATGGATTCAAATGAGCGGTCCGTGCTCTCAGAATCGGACAACGAAGTGGAACTACCGGTGGCAGAGTCATGCCACCACCAGACAGTGCGCCAGGAAGGCACAACCAAGAGGAGGAGAAAGAAGACGTCTCCCAAAAGCGGAAAACGCCGCAATACAAATGCGTCACCCCAAATGATGGAGGGGTGAGAACACAATGAAGCAGCATCGCCTTGCACAACAGCAGCCGAGTCCGAGGAGGAGGAAACTGTGCAATATGTGTCCGATGGAGGGGAAGGGCTGTTCGCTGTGAACAGCAACAGCCTCGATTCCCTGGACACTGATACCGAAGACGAAGTTGAGCGTGTGCTTCGTCTAAAAGAAACGCAAATCGATGATATGCTGGAGAAAATCCAGCGACTCCTCATCGAAATTAGAGAGTTGAAAGCTTGTACTTTCGAAAAGAGAAGGTTGGACCAACAGTCAAAGGTAAAGGTACAACACAGCAAACACAGCAACATCAACAAGTGCCAAAGAAGCAGCACCAAAAAAAGAAGCTTCAGTCAAGTAAGCAGCAACAAAATCAACCTGCAGCAGAGCAGCAACAGCGAATAGCACCTGATCAAACACGGCATCGGCCAGCTACGCAACAGCAACAGCAGTCAGCAACCCAGCAAATGCCAGCAGCACAGCCAAAACAGCTGCCAGCAACAAAACAACAACAGGGACCAGCAATTCAACAGCGTCCAGCAACACAACAGCGACAGCAGACAACAAATCAACAGCAGCAGCAGAATCAGAAGAAAGAAAAGGTGCCCCCAATAAATGTGTACACGGCACACATTCAACGAACCGCTAATGTGTGTAAGGAGGCCATAGGTGAAGGTAAATATTACATTAGTAAGAACAAAGGTGCTGATAAATATGCCATCCACTGCAGGACAGTGGATGACTATAATGAATTAATAGAATATCTAAAGATCTCGAAGTTGGTGTTCTTCCTTTTACCCCAAAAGGCGAAAAGCGCAAGTCCCGCCTGTTGAGGACCGCCTTTCCTCTCGAAGCGGAGATCTTTCAAATTCTCAAAGAGCAAGTGCGCGACGGAATTAAGATCGTCGGGGTCAAGCCCTTCTCCACAGTAAAGGCAAGGAGAGAGGGGCGGAAATTACCCCAGGATATAGTTCAATACACACCCAATAGCAAACTAGACAATCAAAAGAGAAAAACTCTTGTAGGTGGCTGGGAATGCAAAAGGGACAGTATACGTATTGCACAATGCTTTCGCTGCCAAAGGTTCGGGCACGCCGCGTCGAACTGCCATATGCAGCCCAGATGCGTTAAGTGCGGTGAGGACCACAGTGCGAAAAATTGTTCTTTGGGGCAAGAGGGAGCAGCTGAAGAGTCAGCTCAAGTGCGTACTCTGTCTGAACGCGGGGCACACCGCAAACTATCGGGGTTGCCCTAAGTTCCAGGAACGCAAAGCAAAACGGGCTCTGCAGAAGCAGCCCCCAGTGAAAAATCCACTCGGGGCAGCCATACCCGTAACTCCTCAAATGACCTTGGCCCAAATGGTGTCCGGTCAGGGGAATATGGAAAAGCAGAAACTACCGAAGGTAGTGCCGCAACCTTCAGTGCCAAGAGCACACGATCCAACGCCGGATTGGAAATCCTCCAATGAAAGGCGTATGGCTGGGTTAGAGGAGCGGGTAGACCAAATCTTGGCGCTCCTGCAGAGCCAACCACGTCAACCGTTTTAATGGCTCCGCAGACGAACGAGTCTACTTACAAGATCCTTGCAGTGAATGCAAATTCATTGATGGGGGTCCCTCTATAAACTTTTGGATGACCAAAGCCCAGAGCTTATGCTGATTAGCGAAACCAAGCTAACTCGGAGAGGCATACTGGAGCACAGTAATTATAAGGTTGTTAGAAGAGACCGGCCCAATTCCAGTGGTGGAGGCGGTGTTGCTATCTTCATTAAAAACAACATAAAACATAAAGTAGTGTATAGTGGTGAGGTACGAAGGTTTCAGGAGTTGGAGGCCTGCATCGTGTGCATTTCGCTCCGCAGTGGAAGGAGGTTGTATGTGGTGTCGGTCTACTCCTCTGGCAACCCTAGTTCCAGAACAACTATATCAGAGCTCGATCATTCCAATCACAGGGGGGGGGGGGGGGGGCCAGCTATATAGCTGGTGCAGACGGGAAACTGTTTGAAACACTTTCCTGTATCTCAGTGCCGAAATTAGGATCCCCAACGATATTGGGGAATTAGGAGAGTTTTTTCAAACGTAGTAGGGCACGATGGACATGCTTCTCCAGACAAATGACGAGAGCACTCTCTTCCAACGCGCTCCGCATACCGTCCAATAGAAACTTGTCAAACGAAGAGATTTACATGTATCTAATTAAATTGAACGAGACAATTAAACGAACGATGGATATTACCATACCTCGGTATACACGCACAAACAAGGAAAACTTGTACCGCAATGCGACAATCGACCCACTCCACCAACGAAAAAGTAGACTCCTGTCAAGATTAAAAACCTTGTACAGGCGATATACTGAGAGACGAGACGAGGAAGTTAGGACACTGAAATCGCTCATCAAAAATATTCAAACCTTAATTGTACAGAATTACAGACTTTCTGTTAATTCGTACTGGAATGATAAGATTGGGGCTGTAAGATCTAACAATCCAAGCATGTTCCCGCAAATTAATAAATTCTTTCGTAGTAAATATAGCGATCTTCCGTGTCTTAAGCTTCCCAGAACGACGGACAATGAACAAATACTGACTACAGCAGGTATTGACCCAGACAACGACGTACACGACGATAACTTCTTTGTGGGCGAAGATCCGCAAGAAAAAATGGAGGTACCAGGCGCGGTCTTCCAGGAAGTGTACAAGGTGAATGAGAGCGTTCGCCCGAACCACGACTTGGATAACCGCGTAATGGCTAGCAACTCTCAACTTCGAGAAGACATGCAACAATGGCGATCTGAGAACACTGGTTTTGTCGTGTTCAATGATGATAACATGGCAGACAATGTCATCGCCGTCGAAGGGGTTCATCCCCCGTTCATATCGAAGACAGAACTCCAACCGGTCAACATAAATCCAAAAATGATCTGCCTAATGTAAAATGCTGATGGAATCTGGACCACCTCCAGTATGGAGATTCTGGTTCTTCAGAAGACGCCACAAGGTGAAGGATAATAATGTCATATAGGTCATTAATTTCTTCAAACCCTATAAAAGTGTGAAAAAAAGGAAAAATAAATTAATAGTGCGTAGTGTGTTACAGAATAGTGAATGAGTTGACATCTCAATGAGATTGAGTTTGTTTTCAACGAGGAAGAGGGTCTGCTGTATCCAGTGGCATATATACAATACCAAGGGTGATATTAACTCTGTACTACAAATCGTACGACCAACAATGTCGCTCACATTGTACTACATGCTTGACAGATTTCATTCGTGAGTACAGTGGACGTCCAATAACAAATTCGAAAATTCGTTAAATCGGTCGTTATTTTTTTCTACCTAATAATACACCAATGAAGTAATGAAAGATTCACAATGATATATAAGTACATATGTATTTATAAAAAACTAAAATTCCATCAGAAGTTTTACATGAACCTAAAAAATCTCAAAATTTCTTTCTTCTCCAAGCTTTTCTGAACAGATAACAGCAATTCTTTGATGCCTTTCTTGAAGCAATTTATTGCCTCCAAATGATTAACTTTTGTTTGACAACTCGCAATATATATGTTTCTAGAAATTTCAACTGCTTTATTGCTTAAGGTAAACAAACCTGTGGTAGTCCTTACAAAGGTGCGAGTAATGTTGTGATGGCCAACGGCCTTATTTTTTTGTTGTGCCCGCAGCATTTGCACACGCCAAAAACGTTAACCTTTCTTTTGATATTTTTGTCCTGGTGTACATTTTCTCCGTTTCATCAGCGTTAAATATAGCTTCCTCAGACAACTGATGCTCCCTTATTTTTTATTTGAATTTACAAGACATTCGTTAAATCGAGCGTAAAATGTTTGCATTATTCGTTATATAGAACCATCAATGGAAAACAATTCTCATTCGTTACTTTGGAAATTCGTTAAATCGAGAATTCCATAAACTGGACGTCCACTGTAATTTCGAACACGAGACTTCCTGCTTTTATTGGAGGCTTAAAGCCATGACATATTAAATTGGAGTAAAATCCAACCAAAACTATTGATATATTGAATATGTGGTATATATGCTATTTGATATACTGTAGTGCGAAGTAATTTCTGCTGTAGAGTTAACGAAATCAACTACAGTTTCAAGTTACTTGATTTCCGGTGCTGGGTTGTTATGGACCTCTTCAATAAGAAATAATCGATGATGAGTTCCGGCCGATCAAAAATCATTCTCGAATTGCTAACGAAAGAATTTTTACACAGTCTGATGCCCTCTAGTATTTTTTTTTTTTCTTCCGAAGACATTCAAATATTCCAATTCATGTCGACGAAGTAATCATTCTTCAGGTTACTGAAAAAAAGTTAAATACTATACTTATATGGCTGACAATGTCACAATTAGTTCAAGTAAAAAGTAAAAAAAAGTAAATGTGAAAACAAGCGGTTATATAATGGAGGATTGGATATCAGTGTATTGTGATCAACAAAGTATTATCGTTTTTCAATTACATTGTCAAGTGATGTACTGACACGCATATCTTGTATTCTTGTACCTATTAGTGGAGTCGGTTGTTTGCACGTAATTGGGATATTTCCAGTTAGGTTTGTGGTCTGGATGTTCCTAGCATATGGATATTGTAGATGTAGCTACACGAACTATGAATTTCGTAATATGAATATAATTAATAAATTAATAAATTTTTGATGGGTAGAGATCGACCTTTATCTTTTCGTTATTTTGTGGCAATTCTACTTTATGAATCATGATTCTAGTTAGGCAAGTTACCGAGGAAATGTTTAAGTCGTACTAAAAACACAAACAATATTAATAATGAAAAGCGCATATTTTGGCAAGCCAAAATGTGTAAATCCTTGTACTTTTGTATTAACAGGGATTTACGTATCTCATATAATCACATTTCCTTTTATAGTTAAATTGGTTTTATTAAAATAAATTCAAATTACAATTGTATTGAATAATTTAACTAATTTATTTGCTTTTATAGGAAGGTTGCCACAAAAGTGCCCGATGTGACTTGAGATCGAGAGCAGAGATAATGGATGATAGAGATATCCAACTTCGGCCATTTTCACCCCTAGCCCACAACGAAGATGTAGTGGTAATCCCTTGTATTTCACTTATACTTTTACAACGCTCGTCAATTCACCACAATATGGCGGCCGATTCGTGAATTTTGTGGGAAAATGCGGCAGATTCATGAATTTAGTGGGAATCCATGTACTTTCCATGTAACATACATGGGTATGTTGTTCGGAGGGTGTTCAAAAGCTGACTAGTATTTTTAAGAGAATTTCCTTACATTGTTATATGGACTTTCGTGAATAAAAATGTATTGCAATGTCCATTTAACTGGAACTATTTCACCTAAAATTAATTCCTACGTATATATACAGCCTATTCATAAACCATACCTGACAAATTAACTCAAAAAATTAAGTGCGCTTTATACGCTTAATTCCTGAATTCTGAACTCATGATTTCAATTTAAATAAATTGGTAAGAACAATGGGAAGATATTGCAACTATACTAATGCATAAAAATGGTTTTCAAAACTTCTTATTTTAAGTGATTCACGCTTCAATAATATTTGTATTATTGGTTAACTGAATGAATTCATATGGAAAAATTCACACTATGTTGTGCATTCATTAATTATGTCCAAGTATTTCAAATTGTAAATTGCTCAAAGTTTTAATGAATCGACGTCATGAACATAAGCTTTGTTCGTTCGTTTACCCCTCCATACTGTGTTGAAAAGTGAACACCGAAATTTGAAAAAACGTTCAAATAACGACCGAATTTGCAAATAAGAACTCTAATTCACCCCAGTACTAAGGTGGTGAAGGGTATCAGCTGTTCTCAAGAGCTCACACGTATTCACAGACATGGGCCAAAAAGCGTATAAAAAACGCTGTCAGATGAAATCAAGGGGCAAGGGAGGTAGAAGTTGGATATCTCTATTATAGGTTATCTCTGATCGAGAGGATCATTTAGTTCTTCCTGTCTTATCACTTAGTTTTTGGGTCAGTCACAGCCAGATGGCGCCGTTTTGACAGGGTTAGTGCCACAATTCTTGCTAACAGGTATGTTACAAATTAAGATTCTTTATTACACTTTTATAATTTTCCGGTGTAGAAGATTCTTTCAGATTTTCTCCTTTAAAAAATGTAATTTCCCAATTCAGTAGTTTGTACTTATTTGCAGTTGATATTTTCTTTAAAAAAAATCTATTAATAATAACAAATGATCATATAGTTAATCTGGTTTTATTTAAATTAATTCGGAAGGATCTACTCTTTGATTGAATAATTTTCACTATATGTTATTTGACTGATTCTACTTATATGTATTATTGTTCATTATGTATTACTTTTATATCTTGAAAATATATGAAATAAATAATAAAATTATAGGAAGGTTGCCGCAAAAGCGATAGACGTGATTCCACCTCAAGGTTGGTGTGTGCCTTTAACTTCACTGCACTAGACGTTAAAACTCAAATAGTCTTGGCAGTTGGCAGTTGGCCAAGGAAAAATTGTGTTTCATAATGTTTGTACAAATGATTTTATTCACTTAAAGCGTTTGAATAGAAAAAGTGTGGATTACAAATTGGGATACGGTATTCTATCTTCAAAAAGTATCGTCAGCGGCATCTGCGACTCAGTGGTGGTATATAAAACGATGTTGGGCGCCACCTGTGATTGAGATTCTCCAACGCGCTATAGTATGAAATAAATAATAAAATTATAGGAAGGTTGCCGCAAAAGCGATAGACGTGACTCCACCTCAATCGTCTAGTTCTTCCTTTCATATGTTTAAGTTGTTGGGTTCAGGTGGCGCTGTCATCGCTAACAGGGTTGTTAGTCTCACTTTTTTATGTTCTTGTGTCAAAAGTTGGTGCGTGAATTTAATTTCACTGCACTACGTTAAAACTCAAATAGTCTTGGCAGTTGGTAGTTGGACAAGGAAAAATTGTGTTTCATAATGTTT
This sequence comes from Eristalis intricaria, assembly GCA_964034865.1. Classification (NCBI taxonomy): domain Eukaryota; kingdom Metazoa; phylum Arthropoda; class Insecta; order Diptera; family Syrphidae; genus Eristalis; species Eristalis intricaria. The sequence goes on along the minus strand of OZ035873.1, from coordinate 77,433,271 downwards.
GTACAAATGATTTTATTCACTTAAAGCGTTTGAATAGGAAAAGGATGGATTACAAATTGGGATACGGTATTCTATCTTCAAAAAGTATTGTCAGCGGCATCTGCGACTCAGTGGTGGTATTTAAGTCGATGTTGGGCGCCACCTGTGATTGAGATTCTCCATCCAGATTACTGAGTTATTTTTACTCAGTAATAACTCACTTTTGTTTTGTTGTTACTGCCCGTGCTGAGCTGAGATAACGTCGTTAGAAGGCCAGCGTATTTCCCTTATATGGGATCTGCCCTTCAGCGAACGCTTACAGAGGATATTTTCACCCCACTACAAGCAGTCAAGGGTAATATATCTTCACACTTCTTAGAAAAAGCAAACCTTAGATGGGCCCGAGTGACGAACTGTACATCAAGAAAAATATGGCCTGAATACAATCACTCAGAAACTAAAGATCTCCTTCGGCGAACTCGTTATAATATTTCTAAGCTAGTGACGGTCTGTACAGGACACTGGCCGATTGGGGATCATGTCATCATCACACTTTTTTTTGCGCCTGTCCGGCTCATGTTATAGCCAGACAGCGAGCGCTTAGTAGACCCTTTAACTCATTTGATGAGATTTCTGTGAAAGATATTAAGGATCTAAAATGGACATTAGTTTTCTATGATATGAGTATATTCAACAAATCTCAGCTTCCGGGAGCAACAAAAAGGAAGCCATTTTTCTGGATGCTGATTGTGAATACTGTATTTGTTTTTATTTTCAAAAAGAAGGACACATTGCAAAGGAATACGTCAATCGGTTCAGAAACTACTACTGATAAAATATGGACTTACTACAATATAATCAGAGACCACAGTAATGCATTACTATTTCGTTAATGTTGAAACAAATAATGATAATGCATGAACTTCCATCTCTGAACATAATGAGTTTCCTTATTCTTTTCATGAAGGTAACAAGGTAATTTCTGGTCTTAGCATTGGGTTCGCTATGACTTCATGTACATATGTATATATTGCATCCCCGACAGCGAAAAATTGTTCAAGGGTTCTGTGTTTAGTTTCTAAGACTTGAACGCGTTCCCTTATAGTCCGTAACTAAAACAAACGTTTAAGTTTGTTCCCTTTAGTAAAACGCCGCTCATCTTCCGCTGACTTGGCAGTGGAAATTTCTTTCCATGCGTGGTACAGTAAATAAGGGATATAAGAAAGCCGCATAAAAGAAAAACACGTATGTAATGCTACATCTGGCGGATTCAACAACATATTCACACGGCCCCATTCCTGTATCTGGTCTTTCAAAGTCCGTGTCTGATGTATGTATATATATTAGAGTATATCAGAGTCACGTCCCTGATAAATATCACCTTGTAGACAGTATCCTAGACGTGCAGCTGCCACCCAAGTATCAATAATAAGGAACCCTGGACTCATCAATGCTGATTTGTTCTCAACTGGATCCTATAACAAACATATTTTATTCAATACATCAAATATTGAACGAACCTTGGCCATTTTGTCACACTGAGGTAGGTTTTTATTATCTGTGAAATGCAAATAACAAAATATCTTCTCATATCGATTGCGCCTCGTCGACTCCCTCGTGTATGCTCGTTCACTTCCCAAAACATTCGACTTCTTGGAAATGGCACATAACTACTGTAGATAAGAATTCCAATAAAATTGTTGTTTAATTAAAATATTATTATATATAACATAAATAAATTCCAATATATTTCGCTGGAGGCTATTAAACACAACTAGTGTTGGCATTGTTACTTACTGCATACTCAACGCAATTATGTCTTAACACATAAACAGCTAAAAAAAACTCAAGAGGCTTACTATCACATGAAACCGTTATTAGAGAACTGGGTAGCGGATTTTGTCTTCTATTATTCGTTTTTGGTAAATCTTAGCTGATCTAATGCCGTTTCGTTTACCGGTCTCGGGCTTCTCATCGCTGTGTGAATTTATAATAATCAATCATCCGCAGCAAGTATGGTTGAATGATCCATGCATTATTTCTTTGTGGGAGTGTCCGTGAATTATAGATCGTTGTTTTCTCCGTTATTATTATTACTGGACATTTATATTCCCTTTGCACCCAGTTCGGTTGATAAACTTACAAGAACGTTGAGACAGAAATTTGAAAGGTCTCCTGTCTAGTTTTCAAAGGAGCAGGAGCTGTTTCATTTCATTTGTGAGAGTCTTAACTGAATATCAGATCAATCACGCTTTTTCAAATCTACCACTCTACATCTTTGGATCAACCAGACTTTGAAAATAAAATTTTTCATAAAAGAAAAACGTTAGACCGTTTTCACAAACGCGTCGATGACTTCCGTGTCCATGTCTCGTGTGCGCGAGGGGTGCTTCGAAATTCCCGTGTGATCAACTTTCGCAAATATTTTGTACGACCGTTGTACGGCCGCAATGCAACTTTTCATTTATGTATGTTTGTGATTTCAACGAGTGAGCATCAGCGGTAAAAGAAAGTGATATGTATTTCCGATAAAGCGTTTATGTTTATTTAATTTTAATCGTATCGGCTATGAATGTTTTATATAACCTTTTAAGGCAATATTTTAATCGCATATATTCTCGTTTTATGTAGATAGTGGTGTTGGGGAGGCTGTTGTTTTAAATATTTTTATTTGCTTACTTTTAAATGATCGTTCTATTCTCAAATAGGGTTGACAGATAAAATATAAATTCGTGTTTTTTTTAAATTCCTTTTTGTGATCCCAAACCATATTCAAACAAGAGATTTTTAGGCTGAAAACAGATGTGCAGATTTTCGCATGCAGCGAAATAAGAATGCAGAAGATTATCTGTATCTGAACACATGTAAATTCTGCATGCAAAACAGCACTGCATTCGGTCTCTATTCGCTGCGCAGAGACAATGCTACCACAAGACAAAAAATATATTTGAAGTTTTCCATGAAAACGTTTGGCATTTGTTTATTTTCTGCCTCCCAAGCAACGAAAGGAACCAATTAAAATGAAAGAAAAATTAAATTAAATTCTGCGCGTGTGTTTCCTCTGCAGATATGCATGCATTGTTGCTAGAAGAAATTCTGCAAATCGTTTTCCAGCATTACCGTATTTACAGAGCCGTACCATTTGTGGTATAGTGTGAATGTCCCTATAGCAAACGGAATTTTGTGAACAGTGATCGAAACCAAAGTATTTGTATTCCATTCGTCACCGATTCTTTCAAATTCCCTTTTGTGTTCGCAAGCCACTTTCACGCAGTAAATCTTTCAGTCTCTGCAATTGAGATCTCAATGCTAAACTTTTTCTATTTCCTACCCCCTCTCACGCATGCGTCATCTCTTTCTCACACATGTACAGCATGCATCCAATAACCAACATTGAGAACTTAAGAATAAAGCAACTCAAAGAAAAAACGAAGAGAGATAAAAGAGAATAGAAAATCCAAAGGCAAACCCCGAGCACACAAGACGCGGGCTACCCCTATCACCCTCCCTACCCCCTCCCTTGCCAACAAGAAGGAAAAAATCGCAGACGAAATTTTTGTGTGTGAAAGCGGCCAAAGCGGCCCACGCAATGGCGGCCGATTCGTGGATTTTAGTGGGAAACTGCTGCAGATTCGTGAATTTAGTGGGAAAAATGGCGGCAGAGTATTGCAATGCCCATTTAAATGGACCTATTCGATCTCAAATTAATTCTTAACTATATTTACAGCTTATTCATAAATCATACCTGAGAAATTAAGTCCGCTGTATACGCTTAATTCATGAATTCTGAAAAATTCATGAATTCAATTTAAACAATTTGATAAGAACGATGGCAAGATATTGCAACTATTACTAATGCATAAAAATGGTTGTCAAAACTTCTTATTTGTGATTCACGCTTTAATAATATTTTTATTACTAGTTATTTTAGCGCGTGAATGTATTTTTCATTTTTCTTCAAATGCAAAATTCATTCATATGTTGTGCATTCATTAATTATGTCCTAGTATCTCAGATTGTAATTTGCTCAAAGTCTTAATGAATCGTTTTATTACGTTTCGTAATAACGAGAGAATTTTCAAATAAGAACTCAGAAATTTGCTTTGACAGCGAAATGTCGTTTCGTCGACACTGTATAGAAAATTTTAGCCCTGTATAGAAAACATTTTAGCACTGTATAGAAAACTGCAACGAATGAAAATACAAGCTTTCACAAATCTGCAAGTTAAGGCTGCTTTAACACCGAACATTTTTTGAGCAAGATTTTTTCAAATTCCCTTTTGTGATCCCAAGCCACTTTCACACAGAAGATCTTTCAGCCACTGCAATTAAGATCTCAATTCTGAACTTTTCTGTTTCCCACCCTCTTTCACAAATACGTCATCTCTTTCCCACACATGTACAGTATGCTTCCAATACCCAACAACGAGAACATAAGAAAGAACGAAGAGAGATAGGAGAGACTACGAAATATCCCAAGCGAACCCTAGCACACGAGGCACGGTCTACCCCTAGCACGTCTCTCCATCCTTGTCGACAAGATGGAAAATTCGTAGACAAATTTAGCAAGTGCATAAGCAGCCTAACTGGCATAATGATGAGAAATCTGCTAGTTTTTGTTTGTTATTACTGTACGGAAACTGAGGAAAACTGTTATAATACACAATTTCGTTTGCATTTCATTGAAATTGTTGTAATTGAGGTAATATTGAAATTGATTAGTTGTTGGACAATCGGGCAATTTCGTTCTAATTTCGAAGGAAATTGCCGAAATTATTGTATTTCGTCTAGTAGGAACATGCTTTTAGATGCTCATGCTAAATATTCGCTTTGTACCGCGAGCTGGATATAACACATTAAGAAAAAATATTTGCTTAACTGAATACGTCCATTTGTTTTCGTTGACGTAGACGTCATTTCATTTCCATTTTATTTCCCGGTTCACTTTTCAGAGAAGTAAATCTGCTGATTCCATTTGATTGGTGCACTTCTTTGTCTTCTGTATTTTATTTTAAAATATATTTTAACACAGTGAGTTCAGTCGTAAGGTTTATATGTTGGGATTTTAAAATATATATAATAAGAAATTATCAGTTCTAACAATGAACTTCCGTGAAATTGGACTTAGTGTCCTTTTACTAGGTATGTTTAAAACGACGCAGATAGTGTTATCTTTTGTTTTTACATGCATTATTCATTGTTTTTTTGTCCACTTTGTTTAGGATCCATTTTCGTAATATCGTCAGCTTATCAAAGCTTGTCAGATCCAATACAATGCAATAAAGGACCATCTCTCTGGTGTCAAAACATAGCGTAAGTTTTACTTAGCCATCTTAAGTATCAGGTTTTTGACAAAAATGCTATCATAAACTGAAGTTTACAACTTTATCAAAATTTGATTCACTTCTACGTACTATGAGCAAGATTTGTGACTCATAAATGCATTTTTTAGGCTAAGTATGTACATACATATATGCATAGTTATTGCGTTAGTCTATTTTTTCCGTTAGTAATTTGATAACAAGTATATGTGATTTGCGAATGTGTTCATGATTATTTTCAGCGTCCCCTCTGATAACAGTTTTAACCTTATAATCGTATATGTGCTTATATTTTGTTTATTAATTGTAGGAATTAAAAGAGTTTTTTTTGTTCGGTTCGAAGCGATACGGTTTCCTTTGTTTTGAATATGTTTATATGTAGGTACATGTATACATATTCAAATGTAATAAATCATACTCTAAGCGGTTGTTGTGGATTTGGTTTGCTTGGTCATCAATTTATATAAACACGAATAAATAAAGTCATTCCTTCGGTTTTTTGGATATAAAAGAAAACTCAGACATGATAAAAGTAAAAAATATTATCCAAAAATGAATGAGAATTTTGTATAGGCTCATGTAATTCGGATTACATAGTATATGTACATCAATTTATTTAAGTGTGGAAATAAGGTGATCTGTCGATTTTCGCGGTAGAAACCAACGAAAACATTAATATAATATAAACCTGGTGACAAAAGTCTACGTACGATATCAATATATATCTAATGTTTTTTTTAGTTATTCTTCCTTATTTACTATTCCTAGTTGTTCATAAATATCTATAGTAAGTATAGTAATCTATAGTTGTTTGAAGAGAGGCAATTCGTGAGAAATAATTCGTCGTATATGTATGTATACTTGTGACTAGGTGTAAATCAACGTTTACTTTTGGATTTTGCTAATATTCATTCTCTTTGGTAATGCTTGTCTTTAATTACCTAAACAGATAATTGAGAGAATTTACCAGCACACTTAGACCATATGTTGTCCCATTATGATAAGCAAATGGTGACTGGAGCAGATTTGAAAACCTGATAAAAGCGCATTAACTTTGCTTTCACTGGCATTCGAACCGGGCACCTCACTAACCAAGGACAGGCACTTAACCAACAGCCTCATCCACTCGTTTACATAAACAGATAAGTCAATTTTTCAGAGTAATGGACTAGTAGTCAGCTCCTTAACTTTTTTATGTTCATTTGAAATTTTAGGCTTTATAAGTTATTTACAATAATAGCGAACAAAATTAATGGTTTTGGGAGTAAACAGTCCCTTCAAATCCAGTTGTCTGGCACTTGAGTATCCAGTAGTCCGCTTCAATTAGGAGCCAGTTATTCCTCTTCTTTATTTGGCGCTACAGTCCGGGGTGGACCTTGGCCTCAACCAACAAGCTGTCGCACGCCAAGTTGGTTGAGGTCCTTCTCCACCTGGGCGCGCCACCTTAAACGCGGGCGTCCTCTGTTGCGTTGTCCCACGGGTTCGTCGAAGACTTCGGGCCAGAACTGAGTTGTCTATACGCTCTACATGGCCTAGCCATCTTAGGCGTTGGATACGAACACGCCTGGCTAGACTCATATAGCTGTACAGCCCGTACAGTTCGTGGTTGAATCTTCACCTCCAGAAACCGTGAACGCAAACAGGACAAAAGATCACACGCAGAGCTTTTCTCTCGAAGAGACCAAGTACTTCCTCATCCGCTTTTGAGATTGTCCATGCCTCCGCGCCGTACACCAGGACTGGGATGATCAAGGTCTTGTATAAAGTCAGCTTGGTCCTTCGAGAAATGGCTCTTCTACTCAATTGCCTCTTGAGCCCATAGAAACACCGGTAGGCAAGAGTTACTCTACGTTTGATCTCGGTACTGATGTTGTTTGTACTGTTTACTGCGGAGCCAAAGTAGAAGAAGTCCTTGACTACCACGAAGTTATAGCTGGCCATTGTGACGCTCTGTCCAAGACGTGGATGTTGTGTTTATTTTCTTGATGTCTACATATACTTCGTTTCAAGGGACAGTTATTATTATATTGAAATACTGTCGTGGGCTGATCTTATATGCCATCACCCTATCATATCTCAATCACATCTTGGCTACATTTTATAGTTTGTAAAAGTTGATGTTCCGTACTACATCAGTGATCGGCGTTTGTCTACTTCGGTTATTCACATACATTTATTGATCAAGTGCATTTGCCTTATGCATCTCCCATATTGGATGGGCAACTTTCAATCCATATATATTTACATGTATAGTTTCAAAAACACTAGCTTCCTTATCCACTTTCGACTTGTCCATGCCAGAGGGAAGAGGTATCCTACTTTTACCTCTCTTCTCTCTTGATTTTATGGCAGCGTTTTTTATACGTTTTTTTCCTCGTGTCTATATGTGGGAGTTCTTGCGAGGAGCTGTTATGTTGTTGTTATTTGGCAAAAATCAAAAAAATGTTTCTTATAACGTTTAAAAGGAAAGACAAATTTGCTACGATTTTCTGTTCCTAATTTTAAAAGGGGACTCCCCTTGTATTTGTGCCTATGCAGTAGATATCAACAAGTTATTTATCGACTTATAGTAACGTTCGTTGCATTTATTTTCACCTGTACGCAAACTTTTGTGGAGTGAATTTTGCGACTTATTTTGGTTTCTGTTATTGTATTTTTTGAACGAATAACAATATTTAATTTATTTTGTGGGAAACTGAAGCTTTTAAACTTGTTTTATTGGATTATATTTTTAAAAATATTTTTAACTTGCACTCTGTGGGCAAAGCCTTTTTTTTAATTTCATCGCTGTACGAACATTTTTGGTGAGCACTGAGAGAGATGATCAGTGTTAACGAAATAGCAGATATTACGAACTAAATTCCTAGTCCCTTCGAGTTCATTATAACCGATTGCTTTGCGTTGTCTAAAATTTTTATTAAATCGAATGTGTCTTTGAGGTCCTTTTAGGGTGGCCAGAATTCTCTATCGTTATCCCTTCAAAACTATGCATGGCTTTGTACAGCTCTCCTCTGCGAACTTAAAATCGAAAATTATTCTTTTATTTTTATTTTTTAAATATAATAGTAGTATTTTCGTTTTGCTTGTAGAATCTGTAGAAATCTGTAGAACATATGTACATACTCGATAAAAGCAAACCAGGCCAACGAAAAATGAAAAAAATCGGCAATGCTGAAGTAATTATTACAGTGACTGAGTCATAATCACCATCCCCATGTCGTTTACTCTCTCTAACTCTAACAAATTATCATATCCCGTGACAATTCGACTTAGGGGGAGTAGGTTTATACAGTTCAAACTCGATTTACGCAACTAATAGAAATTAAGGCAGTTGCAATAACCGAGGTTGTTGAACTTACTGGGTCACATTTTTTCAATAATGATGAGAACAGAAATGAAGTATTACAGAGATGCCCGACTTCTACCTCTCTTGCCCTTCAAATTTTTGACAACTGTTTTTTATATCGTTTTTTAAATCCAAATTGACCAATGAGAACAGCATTCACGTTATTTCGTGAATAACCGTCATATTTTCATGTCAATGTGATAAAAAAAACACATTTTTGAAACAAGCAATTCATTACTGTTGAACAAATTGTTCATAAAATCAGAAAACGAAAAGTAAGAATTAATACACACAAAAGTGAGCGTTTTTATCAAGGGCAATTTGATATTTTAGTGTTGCGAAAATTGAGGAGTTGCGCGAATCGAGGGTTACGTAAATCGAGTTTGTACTGTGTATTTATACAAAAATGTCTCTTTGGGACCTTTGATCAGAATTCTGTGAAAAAGGATTTGCCCCCAAATTTTGTTTTTCTTATTTCATGTAAAATTTTTTTTAACATACGTAGCAATGCGCGCCGGTGCAGCTGCTTTATTATGAAAAAAGGCAGCACGCGTGATTTTACTGTCAAAATTTCAAAATAGAGGCAAAATATTTTAAGTTGATCTACGAGTATTTTATTTAAATGAATTAAAACAAGTTGAGATTTAAAATCAAAATAAATGCATACATGCAGTTTGCTTGATACCTTATTAATTTTCTTAAATTTCATAAGTGCGCCTGTTTTTATATTTCAAATGAGCGGCTTATACGTTACTTTCAACTATTGAAGGAAGCCTTTCAACAAGTGCTCGAGTCGATAGATGGCCATTTGAATAATCAGTGCGCTCAATTGCAGTGTACACACATTGGAATCCTTACTCCTGAAGTGAACACCTGAACCGTATCTAATAGCTCCTTAACATTCCAACATAAGGAGGAAGTCCAGAAAGTATTTCAACACCGTGCACGTTTTCGCTGTCTTTTGGGTGTACGAAAACCGCATTACAATCAAGTTAAAGCTACGAAGATTGTAAATGTATGGTCTGCCCTGCACAAGAAATTGTTTTTAATTTTGTCTTAATAAATAATATGCACATGAGAAATAAAACAAATTTGCCCAACATTTTAAATTACCACTGCTAAATATTGCTTGTTGTAGATGGGATGTTAAGTTTCTTATTATTCTGTTAAAACCTCGGGCTGTGTGAAGGTGATTTTCATTAATGAAAGCAAAAGCCCAAACTAACTTTGATTCGTCATTTTCATATCACTTTTTTGAATTGCTATTTAATTGCTAAAATTGTTCCGTTTATTTAATTTTTCTTCAAGTTCTGGTTGATATAGGTAATTAGGACATGGCACAGATCAACGACTGAAAAACGACAAGTGACAGTTGAGCACCTGTTGTACAGGACAAAAACGACACAATTCTGATTGTGTTCTGTCGTTATTTTTTGTTGTCGACATAGAGAACCAATGAGAGGATGTTGTAGTGGAACGCGTTAAAGATTATGTGCACCTCAGTGCAGTTTTTTTCAACAATTTAGTTAATTTTATTAACTGTTAAATTTTGCATCAGGGTGTTTTCATAAACGTCAAACTAACAAAGAACTGCGTTATTCATGTTTGTTACTGCCGATACTAACTTCAGTGCCTTAGCACAAAGGAACCAACCAGGATCTAAGTGGTTCACAACTGCTACAGTGGTGGCAATCACCCTACTAACTTCAGTGCCTACTGGTCATACTAATCGATATGATCGACCATGTCATATGTCATGGATGTCGGGCAGATTGTGCAGTCATTAGTTTTTGAAAGAAGAAAGCAAAGAAATATTGTACTCTTTCTGTTTTTTTGTAATTATGGAAATTTTTTTAAAATCTTCAATCAAAGGGGCTCTGGAGATGTCTTCCTACAAAATGGGAAAGAAATATTTAACACCATTAAGATAACCACAACTGCTGACCGATTTTTTGATCAGTTTCTTTGCCAAGTTGAAAACATGGATGAAATGGAAAAGTTCCCACTGCATAATACTATCTACAAAAATAAATGTCCTTAAGTCGCTTGAGTAAACCCGCTTGTAGCGAAACCAAACTGACCGACCACCGTTCAATTCCAAATTTTGACAAACATTTTTATAAATTATGTAGATGTATTTCATGCGAGTCATACACGCTTGCACGGGAATCGCAGCCTACAGCTAAATATTTGGGCGATATGTGGCTTTTTGAAGTACCTAAGGAGTCGTTGGTACGGAATTACTACTCTGTTATACATTTATGGATAGTAATAAGATCAGACAGGATAGCAATTCTCCAGATCTTCCAGATATCTGTTGTTGATTTGAACGCTGATCTACTGCTCCTCTGATCGCTGCTTTTTTTTTATGAATGAATACAAATTATCGAGTCTCCATCCATACTTCCTAGAAGTTGTCCATGATTGATACCCTTCCTCTACGGATTTGATCTTGATTTGTTTTGGCTCACTTTGATCGCTTTTATTACTTTACTGGCGTTTCTTAAAACTGTTTATTATAGAGGAGACTGGCTGAATCGCCTAATATAGACTCACATGAAGTCAACATCAAACATGCTTAACTCAATTGGGATTAAACAATGAACAAGTAATATTTATACGAAAATTATTCTTACGCGCTAAAATCAAAAAGATACAAAATGGCTTGCCTAATCAGAACGGTGCATCTTAAATATAACCAAAATATGCAAAAATGATAGATGAGCCGTTCAGCCGGCTGAATTCATGTACCGAGCATCTATCTCCATAGTTTTATAGAAATATATTCGCAGTTATGTATTTAATTTTAAAGCATATGATCGGTGTTTTTCGTTGAAAATATTTTATATTGGCGTGTGTTATCGCCTGTGTTTTAAGTAGTGTCGAGCGTGTCACGAACCATGTACATATGTACATCCAAAATAAATAACAGTAGTTGTGAATGTCATCTCTTTATGGTGGTCCACATGTGATATTGATTTCTGTGTTCTTTAATATTTGATTAATTCAAGAAATTAAATGACAGTGTACTTTTTGTCATGTTATTGTTTTGTTTGTAAATTAGTGTTTTTTCTATGGAGTTGAGCAATTCTACCGAGATTAGGTCACAGGCGTTTGGCCTTAGATGGTCTAAAGCTTGTCCCTAGCATTCCATAATAAATATTATACTAAATCACCTTTTTCATTTCAGAAATGCTAAACATTGCAATGCCGTTCGTCATTGTATACAAACTGTTTGGGAAAAGCAAGATGTTCCTGAAGATAATAACTCCATATGCCAAATTTGTTTAGATATGGTAAAACAGGCTCGCGATCAACTTGAAAGCAATGAAACCCAGAGCGATCTAAAGGACGTTTTCGAAGGATCGTGTCGTCTCATACCTATTAAGCCGGTGCAAAAGGATTGTATAAAAATTGTGGACGATTTCATTCCAGAATTAGTTGAAGCTTTAGCTTCTCAAATGAATCCACAGGTACATTTTTTGTATATATATATATTTATTAAGTGTTATGTGAAATAATCAGAATGCTTGATATTCTTTAAACTAGTTACATGTAACTGCTACAAGTTTTTGGACTTAATTTTAATTTTGGGTTTGTAGCTAGTAATTAGAACTTTTAATAATCATTCTCTTACATACGAATGAGTATAACTAATTCAAAAGAACTGCGAATTTTAAAGAAAGAAATACGCGTTTTTGTGTTCGTTCATATTTACATTTACGCTATTTAGGTAAAGTTTATTTAAATTAGACTTGCACATACCTACAGTGCTCCACAAAAGTTTATGTAGAACGATGAAATTTGGAAAAAAATGGCTTTTATCCACAGAGTATAAGTTAAAAATATTTTTGAACGGTATATTCCAATAGAAAAAGGTGAAGGGCTTCAGTTTCCACAAAATAAATTATTATTATTATTACAATTAGGATATAATTTAAATTATAAACTAACATATGAAGAAAAATAGAGCGCTAGCTGCTCTGAAGAGTGTAATGGCGATTCGAATATGCTCGCATCATGAAAATAAATTAAATATTGTTATTCGTTAAAAAAAAATACAATAACAAAAACCAAAAAAAGTCGCAAAATTAGCTCCACAAAAATTTGCGTACAATGGAAAATACTCTTTCATTTAAACACTGTTAATGCAATGGTAGACAGTTTCTTCGCATAGGTCGCTTGTTTATTCGATCATTGACATTTTTGAGTAACGATGGAGCGCTGAAGTTATGATGAAAAGGTTATATGAAAGCTTTGATAGGCTTCCCATCATTCCAGGAGCTAAGCGTGTCATCAAACAAATGGTGGTCCAAAAACCATTTATAATGACTAAAAACTTGTGCGCTCAACTAGAATAAGTTAATAACACCTAACGCATCCAGAAAAAATAAGGAGAGCAATAGTTCAAAAGCGGTTCAGATTATGGACACCCAGCAAAAAAAACTGTTGATCAAAAAGTTCAATTCACCGAAACATTTCGCATTCGCAAAGTGGTTGTTAATTAGTCGCCAGACTTCTGGCGTAATTTTATCTTATCCGGCGAATCAAAATAAACCATTTGCCAGTCAGTTGTCAGACCCAGACAACCGTTTGATGCCCTTAAATCAAACAATACTATCGAAACAGTAAAGTACAGTGTTATGGTGTTGGTCTGTATGGCGACATCAGGACTCGGCAAGCTGGTACTAATCGAAGGAATAATGAACCTGTTCGTGAACATGGATATTCTTAAACGAAATTTAAAAGCAAGTGCTAAAATGTTGCGTATTACCATCGATATATATTCATCACAGCAAGAGAACAATAACACCACAAAAATGCATGTATTTGGCTGTTATATAACCCTATCAAAATGCTACGAACCCCACAACAGAACCTAGACCTTATGCCCATTGATCATATATCGAAACCACTGAAATGAAAGATCCGTAACCACGATACCAGTAATAAAGATATGTTAAGAGAAGCTTTATAAGTTGAGCGGACTAATATAAACATTTCTTACAATACAAAATTGGTAGCATCCATGTAAAACCCGTTAAACGGGGTCATAACGATAAGAGGATATTGTACCTAATAATAGCAACAAAGCAACAAAAAAAATAAAATTTAGAGATTATTTATCGATTTGTAGTAACGCATTTATTTTCACCTGTACGCAAACTTTTGTGGAGTTAATTTTGCGACTTCTTTTGGTTTTTGTTATTGTATTTTTTGAGCGAATAACAATATCTATTAATTTTGTGAAAAACTGAAACCTTTCACCTTGTTATATTAAAATATACATTTCAAAAATATACTTAACGTATATTATGTGAATGACAGCGCTTTTTTTCTAAATTGCATTATGTACTCAAACTTCTGTGGAGCACTGTATATGTTTGAGACAAATGCGCACACATGTATGGTTTTATATTGCTGATCTTGACTACGTTTTGAACCGGATGTATTTGACCGCGTCTTCGATTTCTGTCTAATATTTTCTTTACATAGAATATTGATATTTTTTTATAAATGTTCGCTATTGATGTATAAAAGTCCCGTTTCGTAATCATAATTGTGGGGCAAATAGTAAACAATGCTCGTGTGTTATGCATCTACAGATAAGGAAATAGTATTTTACGACGATTTGAAACCCAACTAATCGATGGAGAATTATCGGTCAAAGATCTAAGTCCCGATAATACAGTCAAACCTCTGTAAGACGAACATCTTAAGTCGAACAAAAATTGTTAAATGTTTCAGAACTTAGACTTCAATATTCTCATATTGTTTTTACACTCTATAAATGGAACAACATATGTATTTGCTTCCGTAACTATTTGACACTTATGGAGGTTCCACAATGTTGAATTATAGGAGTTTTTAACGAGGCTCAACCTACATGTATAGAGCCGAACTTTTATCGTGAACTCTGATTCTTCGTTGCATTTCTCATACCTCCACAAAATTGAGCATACACATATCATTACTTCATATTCGTGCTGTTTTAAGGCCGACCACTTTGTTGTTATATTTTTTGGCATACAATCATAACTGAATACATATATTAAACAAGAGTATATGCCAAATTCACAGACACGCGACTTCCTACCGGTACTTTTCGCATGAAAAAGGAAACAACCCCTGAAATCGACACACAAAATTGAGCAAACAGATGTCATGTGTGCGTTATACACAAGCTTCGCAGAATCGATACATGCAAATTTGTTCAGGAATGAAGCAACAAATGTCCCTGATGATCATTTCTGCACACGCTTTTGAACTGAAAAGACCGATGTTCTCTTCTTTGTGCGAAATATGGAAAACATGCGAAAACAGACTACTGTCAACGAGAATGCTCATAATTAAGCTATTTTGCGAGGGGAAGTCGATGCGAAGAATAGGAGAAACTGTAGGGCGATCGAATGCAACGCTACAAAAAATAATAAACAATTATAGATATGAAGGGACACTAAAAAACAGACCTGGAAGGGGAAGAAAAAATTGCTCTCAGAACAAAACGAGCGGTATATTGTTCGGACAATCAAGCCCAATCCAAAATCTAGCGTTCCAAAGTTGACGGCTGAGGTGTCATCCGTAATTAATAAGCCTCTTTCAGTGGAAACCGTTCGCAGAGTCTTGAGAAAGAATAATTTAAATGGTAGGATCGCCCGAAGAAAGCCGTACATTTCCCTAGTTAATAAGAAGAAAAGATTGGAGTTTGCTAGACAATATGTAAACCACCCGGAAAGCTCTTGGGAAGGTGTTTTGTTTTCAGATGAAACGAAAATAAATTTATTTGGGTCTGATGGCAAACAAATAGTTTGGAGGGAACCAAATACAGCTCTCAAAGCTAAAAATATAAAGTCAACCATAAAACACGGGGGAGGATCTGTGCTGTTGTGAGGTTGTATGGCTTCAAATGGCTGTGGAAAGTTCGAATTTATAGAAAATAATATGGACAAAATTGGGTATTTGAATATTTTAAAACGAAATTTACGAAATTCCGTAGTAAAATTAGGTCTACCTTCGGTTTTCTACTTCCAACAAGATAATGATCCGAAGCACACCTCCTATTTAGTACGCGAATGGTTGCTTTATAACGCTCCAAAGCAGCTAAAAACACCCCCACAATCGCCCGATCTTAACCCTATTGAATATCTATGGCACGAAATAAAAGTGCGGGTTAAAGAAAGTACCTGCTCCAATAAGCAGGAGCTAAAAGCTAAAATTCAGGCAGCTTGGGTAGGGATTCAGCCATCTTTTACTGAAAAAATGGTAAAATCCATGCCACGGCGGTTACAAGCTGTCATAGATGCTGAAGGAGGTGCCACACGTTACTGAAATTTTATTTGTAACTGCTTTTGTTTTGTGTTTTAGTCGTAACTCGAATTTACTTTAGCAATTGAAATATGTCAATTCGAACTGCATTTAAGTTTTATTAATTAACTACTTTTTGTAAGGCGAAAAAGACAAAAATATTTTTAAGCTGTGAGTGTATGCTCAATTTTGTGAGGTACTGTATATTTTTGCTTCCTAACTTTAAACCGAACTACTCGAAGAGATATTTCAACTGAAATTCGAATTGTATGACGGAATTTACTGACTGAACTCCGTTTTCTCAGAAGCGTAGAAGGGGAACTCCCTACAGTACTCCCCTGATTTAAGCAACCCCATTTAATAGCAACAAATTTTATTCAGGTAGGATTTACCAAAGACATCCAAATTCGCTTAATAGGAAATTCATTGAAAACTTGCTTATAGAAACACAGCTTTGCCCATGCGTAGGTATGTGCTATTATCCGAGGAGTACTGTATTGTTATTTAAGTTCCATATTCATACATACATAATGACGCAATATATTATAGTCAACTCCGAACTAATTATGTGCAACTTAAAATTTTAAAGCATGTTACATATACATATCCAAGAAAGCACAAATTAAGTCAATATTTTAAGAAATATTTGGTGTACATTTTGTAAATAAGCGGTATTCCAAGACAAGACAATTTGCCGAAAAGTTGTGGGTTGTATGACAATAAAATCCTAAAAAAGTTGCCATACAACCATCCACAACTTTTCGGCAAATTATACTAGCGCTTTGCTGTAAATTATTTAATATATTAAATATATTATATTATTTATTTGTTATTTTACTTCATATATGATAATCGGTCAAACTTGTATTGTCCTAAGAGGCAAGTTGCCATTTTGGTGGGTTGTTATTCTTGGAATTGTACTTACAGTGGACTCTCGCTAAGTCGAAGCTCTAACTCGAATTTGTTCGCCATATTTTACATACATTTCCCCTTAATTTTCCGTACAAAAGTCTCTCTCTAACTTAAACAAATGATAGTATCCCGTGACAACTAAGGGGATCCACTGTATTTACAAAATGTACATCAAATAATTCTTACTATGTACGTGCTAGAGAAAATCCTTAACTAACATATTTGCATATAGTGAAAAACGCCCAAGTCGGTGATGATGTATGTCTTTCCTTAAAGACATAATTATCACATGACAACACGACGTCATGTCTTAATCCATTGAAAATCTTGGCATTGAAAACGTTGGCATTGAAAATCTCGGTGAGTTCATTCTTGACCTTGATATAGTTGCGAGAATTACCCATCGGCATCACAACCATCACAACCTGACAAGTCTGTCAGAAATGTCAAAACTATGTTATGATTCTTTTCCAAGGTCTGTAATAGTATAAAGATTTTTCCGATGGTGGTCTTCCCAAGCCTGAAACTGCACTTATAAGGACATCAGATTGTTTACGAATGGTGTCATGTGCTCGCAAAATGTAGGCGAGATGTTTGCGACAATTCTCATCAATAACACGGTGGCAGTCTATGACTGCGTGCAACCCTTATGACTCTCTAGTTTATTCGGCAAGAGGGATGCCAGCTTTTCTAAATCCAATCAATGATCACTGACACAAATCAAATGGATTAGTATTTTTTCTTAAACAAAATTTTTATATTATATTTATAACTACAAGATTTATATTATATTTATATGAGAAATATGTTTGTTCATTTGTTTAATTTTATTTTTTTACTTACTGTACGCAGGTTGTGTGTTCAGTGGCTGGGTTGTGCAATAACGCAAAAATTGATAAAATTTTGAAAGAATACAAACCAATGCCAACTATAAAACCAACAACCATCGCACCAGTTGAACCAACAACGACCAACGCACCAGCTGTTAATGAAGCAGGAGAGTACAAACAAAGGAAACTATCTTGTATTGAATGTGGAAGAGTAGCTGATGTTATTACAACAAAGTTTAAAATAGCCGACAGGGATGACATGTTGGAGTCTGTATTATCGTTGTGTGGACACGCTTCTTCATTCTCAGACGCTTGCGCAAACATTGCCCTCACATATTTTAATGAATTGTATAATTACTTGAGTGAAAATGCCAATGCTGATGGTATATGTCATATGTCCGGCACTTGCTCTGCCCGATACCACCAACATCCCGAAAATGTAGAGGTGCGTTCAAGATCCGAAATCGGAGTTGTTGCATTAAAAGACGATATTCCATGCGAATTGTGTCAGCAATTAGTTCGTCACTTGCAAGAAGTACTCACTGCAAACACAACTGAAATAGAATTCAAAGCTGTACTTGAAGGGCTTTGCAAACAAACAAAAGGCTTTAAGACGGAATGCTTAAGTATCGTCGATCAGTACTATGATAAAATCTACAATACTCTTGTAAATAATTTGGACGCTAATGGGGCATGTTTCCTGATTGGAATTTGTCCAAAGGGAAATAATGGCAGATTCTTAGAACGTCGTGATATTGTTCCTCTCATACCATATATTGAACCGGCTAAAATTGATGTTAAACTTAAGAAGTTACCGCAGAATAACATTTATACTAAGGAGCAGGTAAGTAGTATGCAACTTCCAATCGACAAATTAATGGGTGCACAGAACCCGCAACTCTTGGTGGAAAATGGACAGTTGTGTACACTGTGCGAGTACTTCCTGCACTTCTTACAAGAAACCTTAGCTACTCCAGCCACAGAGGTAAGAGCATATTTCTTATCCGCTAATATCATCTAAATTTAACTTATTTCATTAGGAAAAAATAAAAGAAGCTGTAAACCAAGTTTGTAACAAATTCCCAACAGCCTTACGTGGAAACTGTCACAATTTTGTTGATATGTATGGTGATGCAGTTATAGCTTTGATCATACAAGGAGTTGACCCACGTGAAGTTTGCCCTGAACTTCAGATGTGCCCCAAAAATATAAATGCCGATGTTAGTGTATTTTCTCCACAAACAATTGATGTGTCGATAAATGAAAAAAATAAGAATTCCGACAAACCAACTTGTCCCTTGTGCCTGTTTGCAGTCCAAGAAGCCCAAGAACTTATCAAGGACAACAAATCAAAGGTAATTAAAGTCCATAATAATAATAAAAAATAATTGAATATCATTGGTATCTTTGCTTATTTTCAGAGCAATATTAAAAAGGTTTTGGAGACCCTATGCAGTCATTTGGCAAGTAAGCTCAGGGCAGAATGTGTCGACTTTTTGGATACCTACTCAAACGAACTCATCGACATGCTGATAACTGATTTCAGTCCACAGCAAATTTGTGTTTATATCAAATTATGTCCTCAAAATCCCGAAAATTCTTTAGAATCACTTGGCCTTAAAGTTGATGTTTCTGAAGAGAAAGACATTGATTCTTCAATGGAAATTTTTGAAGACGATTCCGTAAATGGTCCTGAATGTTTGCTTTGTGAGAAAGTAATAACTGAGGCAGAAAAAAAAATTGGAACAAAGAAAACTAAGGTATTTAGTTAATAAATTGTGAATAACTATGTTACTTTCATCTTTGACATACATTGGAGTATTACTTATCTTAATTATTCATGATCAGAACAGTACCTACATGTTAAATGAATATAATTAAAGAAATATTGTTTTCATCTCATACATTAATACGCTCGAACAACTCATTTCGACAAAAAAAATCGCGACGTTTCGTTAAATTTCTACAAAGCTCCAAGGTTTCGCCATCAATTTTCGGGGTTTCGAAACCTCGCCCTTTCGGAAGCTAGTTAATAGTACATAAGTCCATGTGAGGGTGTCAAATCTTACAAACTTACAATGTTGTTAGTTTTTTATTTTTTCATCGCAAAAGTGGTGATGCTCAATTTAATGTCTTAATTAAAAAAAAAAAAAAACGTATTAATATCTAATTGTTTTCCTCATTTTTAACTAGTTTTTGAATTCGAATTAAATCTTGGTTTTCTCTTAATTTAAACAGAAACAAATTAAAGATGCTCTCTTCCATGCTTGTGATAAGTTACATAAAATGCAAGACAAATGTCACCAATACGTTACTAAATATGGCGATAAAATAGCTGATCTAATTCTTATGGAGATGACACCAAAGCAAATATGTCGAGAACTGGGATACTGCTTGTGGAGGCCCACTGACGATTGTATATTAGAGAAGAAATTGTTGTTATATGTGAACTAACTAAAATGTTATATTCTAGCTTCCTCTGATGAAATAATGGAACTTACTGAAACTAAGGACAATGTCGACACTAAGGACCCACCACCCTGTGTGCTTTGCGAATTCGTAATTACAAAATTAGAAACCGAACTAAAAGACAAGAAAACACAGGCAAGTACCACTTTAGTTGTATACATGTATTTAAGAATCGTAGAAAATCTTCTATGTTGTGTCTGGAAGTGTATGAAGATAACAACATCTATATTTTATAGGAAGAAATTAAAAACGAAGTTGAAATGATCTGTAAGAAAATGCCAAAAACAGTATCAGCCAATTGCGATAAGTTTATTACTAAATATGGAGACCTGATTATATTAATGCTGGAAACTGTGCCCCCAAAAGCTATATGCCAGAAACTTCAATTATGTAAAGCTGTCGACAAAGAAATCAATGGTAAAAAGATCTTGAAGTGAAAAATATTGTCGTATACATTATTTATTTATTAGATTATAAATAATTTATTTATTAATTTATTAGATCAAGTAATTGAATGCGGTGTGTGTCATGGTGCCACGAGCAGTGTAGCCTCCTACATCAGGGAACAGAAGAATGTGGACATTGACTCCCAATCCATGATCGAAGTTGGCTGTGATGAACTCCCAGCCAAATATTACAAACGAGTGCGTTCAGAAAATGCATGTCAATTGAACATGCTAATCTAACATATATTCAATTTTAGTGCTCTGAGCTTTTCAAATACTTCGGCGAAAGTATCATCAACATGATTAAAACCAATACAAAACAAGCAGAGATATGTTCGAAGATAGGAATGTGTTTCGAAGAAGAAAGTTCAAACTTGGCTTATGTGAAACTTGAAAGTAAGTGAAACACTCACTTTTGTTTTGACGCTTTGTCTTATTAAATGTTCATTTATTCAAAAAAGACTCTGTTCGAGTGAGGCGGGATGATGTTATACTTGGAGCAAACAAGTGCACTTACGGACCTGCACATTGGTGTGCTAGTCTCGAAAACGCAAAGTCATGTGGTGTAAGAATCCATCGCTTATATTTCTTAGTACATAATTTTAATTAAAACTATAACTATTTACTTTTTTTTTAGTCGACAGAATTTTGCGAGAAGAAGATTTGGAAAGATGGAGCCCCAAAAGCTTAATTCCACACATTGGATATTAGTAATACTTGTTTTATTACTTGCATATTTTATGTTAAATAGATCTGTACTTTACTCTATCCTTTTTTCGTTAATAAGTACACTGTGGGCATAGCTAAATTTACGAAATAAAAGTTTCTATGCACTCCTTTTTTTTAAAAACATCGTTTCAATTTCCTTTAAAAAATCAACATTGTACAATGGATAGGTATGTAAAATATTCTCGTATCCATTGTCCATTACAAAATATATAGTGATGGAAATATAAAATATTGCGGTTAATAGAATTCGAAACAGGTTGAAGTAATTTTAATACATTATATCCGAGGTGGAAAAGTTGAATGCCTGTATGTATGACAGAATATTGGCAGAATAAGAGACGACGAATTCTTGATGTTTGTGAAGATGACAAGAGAAATCACGCAACAATTGTCGCGACAATTTGTTTTATGGCCAAATCGTCAATGTCAATGCTCGTTACAA
This sequence comes from Eristalis intricaria, assembly GCA_964034865.1. Classification (NCBI taxonomy): domain Eukaryota; kingdom Metazoa; phylum Arthropoda; class Insecta; order Diptera; family Syrphidae; genus Eristalis; species Eristalis intricaria. Next base: position 77,411,492 of record OZ035873.1, on the reverse strand, counting down.
CCAGAAATGAAGTATTACCGATGGCGGACTTCTACCTCTACATCCGCACATCTTCGCCAATACATCATTTATGGTTACAACAAAACCGGCAGACTTGATTTCGGTAGACAAAGCATTTTCACTTTTCAGCTTCAGCTTCAAATCGTCAAATTGTTGTGTCTGAACGCCGCTTATGTCGGCACGACAAGACAGAATGCAATCCGTATTATGTATGTCGTTTGAATAAGAAAATAACGAATATATGAAAACCACGTTCATCCAGCCCGAGGCCTTAACATAAGAATAAGAGACTCAACATCCTTTTGTCAACAGGACATATTCAACAGTAATGTTGAAACGCGTTATATTACTTAGGCATTATTTAAGTCAAAAATAAAAACAATTCTTGTGCAAGGCTGAAGATGCATTCACAATTTTCGTATCCTTAAAAGACAGCGAAAATGATTTTTCAGAACCCTGGAGAATCTCTTAATTACATGTCTTCGTCTTGAGTCCACTGTATTAAAAATACTTTCTGTACTTTGATTTTTTTTTAAGACACATCTGTCGTCTCGTGCACATGACGGAAATAACACATAAACCTTGTGAGACATAAACAAGTTAAGGAGGTATCAAACAAATAAAATGATCTACAATTACTTTATGTAGATGCAATAGGTCAGTGGAAATGGATAAGTTTTCTGTCCCATAACTTTTATTTAAACTGTTGTCATTCTTTTTCTCGTGCTTTCCATTTCTTTTTGATGAAGTTGATTATAAATACGAACTCTCAACTCATCATGAATCAGGGTGAATAAATAAGAGGATACAAATCGCATTGAAAACGTTACAAAATGTATAGACTGCGGATGTGTTGCGTTTTCCATAATAGCATGTGTACACTACTTTACCGACGTCCGCTCATATTCTGGATTGCGTTTTCAATAATAGGAAAACAAACTGATTGGAAAATGTTCCCTCCGCAGTCGATCCGGCGTTTTCTATAATCGGCACGAATATTTTTTTTTTTCATTTCCTAGACCAGTACTTTGAGTTCGTCCTTTTTTGTAGTTTTCTTGCTACGATTTTATTTGTTAAATAATGCTAAACACAATACAAACTGTGACAGCTGTGTAACGGTACTAAATCGACACCTTCCACCGTGAGCGTTGGACTTCGCCAAGGGTGCGTCTTGTCACCTCTCCTTTCCAAATGCGAGGAATGTTCCACATTGGGAGACTTGAGGGTAAGTCATCTTTTTGTGGATGACAAAGTTATCTTCACATCTTCCCAGATGCGCACTAGATAGGTTTGTGGCCATATGTGCTGATTCTGGGATGAAAGTTAACGTAGACAAATCAGAGGTTATGAAAATTTCCAGAACGCCTGTTCAATGCACTCTACATGTTAGTGGTGTCCCATTGAAGCAGGTGAAGAAGCTTAAGTATCTCAGGGTCTTCTTGACGAGTGATGGGAGGAGTAATAATTTCCTGTAGGATTGGTAGATTAGTTCTGTAATCAGGAAGGCCGAGCTTAGTGTGGAAGCAAAGTTAGCAGTTTTCAACTCAGCATTTGTTCCAACTCCCACCTATGGTCATGAAATGTGGGTAATGACTAACGACCGAAAGAATAAGATCGCAAATGCATGTTCCTGCTATAAGATTTCTTCGTTCTGTTGTGGGAATCACTCGCCGGGATAGGGTGAGAAACACGACAGTGCGCGAGGAACTCAACTTTGAGCAGCTGCTTCGTTGAACGGAAAGTGCTTCGATGGTTTGGTCACGTAGCACGAATGTCTCCACTAACACGACTTCCGAGGCGGACCTTGAATGCGATTCCATCAGGTAGGCGACCACTTGGCAGACCCAGGATGAGGTGGTTGAACCAAGTCCATAAACTCGCCTGGTTACGCTTTGACATAACTCCTGATGAGTCGATGGCGGAGGATCGAGTTGCCTGGGGATCCCTCGTGCGTGGTTTACCCTACGACCCCTTTAGTGGATCGTGTGGGTCAGAAGATGATGGTTATGATGACAATACAAATAACTACTCATACTACTTTTTCACCGGCAAACTACTCAAACTCAATGGCCGATTACGTACCTCGCAACTTTTCAACGTTGTTGGCAAGGGAGGTGAGGCAAAAGGAATGAAGCAAAGGAAACCTCGCACATTGAAATAAGTCGCCGACGAATTTAGCGAGTGCGAAGGCGGCCAAAGGAATCCGCAACGATTTTGATGCGGATCTGTTTGTATGGGCTGATTCAGATTCATTGCATTCTTAAATCCGATCGAATCGAATCAGTCCATACAATTCAGATGTCCGACTTGGAACGGATTTCAATTTCGGGGGGACACGATGGGTTTGAGAATACAGTTGATTTGTTCGAGAGATTCAATGAAATGTATGTGTTCCATATATGTTCCATATAGTGAAAAACGCCCAAGTCGGTGATGATGTATGTCTTTCCTTAAAGACATAATTATCACATGACAACACGACGTCATGTCTTAATCCATTGAAAATCTTGGCATTGAAAACGTTGGCATTGAAAATCTCGGTGAGTTCATTCTTGACCTTGATATAGTTGCGAGAATTACCCATCGGCATCACAACCATCACAACCTGACAAGTCTGTCAGAAATGTCAAAACTATGTTATGATTCTTTTCCAAGGTCTGTAATAGTATAAAGATTTTTCCGATGGTGGTCTTCCCAAGCCTGAAACTGCACTTATAAGGACATCAGATTGTTTACGAATGGTGTCATGTGCTCGCAAAATGTAGGCGAGATGTTTGCGACAATTCTCATCAATAACACGGTGGCAGTCTATGACTGCGTGCAACCCTTATGACTCTCTAGTTTATTCGGCAAGAGGGATGCCAGCTTTTCTAAATCCAATCAATGATCACTGACACAAATCAAATGGATTAGTATTTTTTCTTAAACAAAATTTTTATATTATATTTATAACTACAAGATTTATATTATATTTATATGAGAAATATGTTTGTTCATTTGTTTAATTTTATTTTTTTACTTACTGTACGCAGGTTGTGTGTTCAGTGGCTGGGTTGTGCAATAACGCAAAAATTGATAAAATTTTGAAAGAATACAAACCAATGCCAACTATAAAACCAACAACCATCGCACCAGTTGAACCAACAACGACCAACGCACCAGCTGTTAATGAAGCAGGAGAGTACAAACAAAGGAAACTATCTTGTATTGAATGTGGAAGAGTAGCTGATGTTATTACAACAAAGTTTAAAATAGCCGACAGGGATGACATGTTGGAGTCTGTATTATCGTTGTGTGGACACGCTTCTTCATTCTCAGACGCTTGCGCAAACATTGCCCTCACATATTTTAATGAATTGTATAATTACTTGAGTGAAAATGCCAATGCTGATGGTATATGTCATATGTCCGGCACTTGCTCTGCCCGATACCACCAACATCCCGAAAATGTAGAGGTGCGTTCAAGATCCGAAATCGGAGTTGTTGCATTAAAAGACGATATTCCATGCGAATTGTGTCAGCAATTAGTTCGTCACTTGCAAGAAGTACTCACTGCAAACACAACTGAAATAGAATTCAAAGCTGTACTTGAAGGGCTTTGCAAACAAACAAAAGGCTTTAAGACGGAATGCTTAAGTATCGTCGATCAGTACTATGATAAAATCTACAATACTCTTGTAAATAATTTGGACGCTAATGGGGCATGTTTCCTGATTGGAATTTGTCCAAAGGGAAATAATGGCAGATTCTTAGAACGTCGTGATATTGTTCCTCTCATACCATATATTGAACCGGCTAAAATTGATGTTAAACTTAAGAAGTTACCGCAGAATAACATTTATACTAAGGAGCAGGTAAGTAGTATGCAACTTCCAATCGACAAATTAATGGGTGCACAGAACCCGCAACTCTTGGTGGAAAATGGACAGTTGTGTACACTGTGCGAGTACTTCCTGCACTTCTTACAAGAAACCTTAGCTACTCCAGCCACAGAGGTAAGAGCATATTTCTTATCCGCTAATATCATCTAAATTTAACTTATTTCATTAGGAAAAAATAAAAGAAGCTGTAAACCAAGTTTGTAACAAATTCCCAACAGCCTTACGTGGAAACTGTCACAATTTTGTTGATATGTATGGTGATGCAGTTATAGCTTTGATCATACAAGGAGTTGACCCACGTGAAGTTTGCCCTGAACTTCAGATGTGCCCCAAAAATATAAATGCCGATGTTAGTGTATTTTCTCCACAAACAATTGATGTGTCGATAAATGAAAAAAATAAGAATTCCGACAAACCAACTTGTCCCTTGTGCCTGTTTGCAGTCCAAGAAGCCCAAGAACTTATCAAGGACAACAAATCAAAGGTAATTAAAGTCCATAATAATAATAAAAAATAATTGAATATCATTGGTATCTTTGCTTATTTTCAGAGCAATATTAAAAAGGTTTTGGAGACCCTATGCAGTCATTTGGCAAGTAAGCTCAGGGCAGAATGTGTCGACTTTTTGGATACCTACTCAAACGAACTCATCGACATGCTGATAACTGATTTCAGTCCACAGCAAATTTGTGTTTATATCAAATTATGTCCTCAAAATCCCGAAAATTCTTTAGAATCACTTGGCCTTAAAGTTGATGTTTCTGAAGAGAAAGACATTGATTCTTCAATGGAAATTTTTGAAGACGATTCCGTAAATGGTCCTGAATGTTTGCTTTGTGAGAAAGTAATAACTGAGGCAGAAAAAAAAATTGGAACAAAGAAAACTAAGGTATTTAGTTAATAAATTGTGAATAACTATGTTACTTTCATCTTTGACATACATTGGAGTATTACTTATCTTAATTATTCATGATCAGAACAGTACCTACATGTTAAATGAATATAATTAAAGAAATATTGTTTTCATCTCATACATTAATACGCTCGAACAACTCATTTCGACAAAAAAAATCGCGACGTTTCGTTAAATTTCTACAAAGCTCCAAGGTTTCGCCATCAATTTTCGGGGTTTCGAAACCTCGCCCTTTCGGAAGCTAGTTAATAGTACATAAGTCCATGTGAGGGTGTCAAATCTTACAAACTTACAATGTTGTTAGTTTTTTATTTTTTCATCGCAAAAGTGGTGATGCTCAATTTAATGTCTTAATTAAAAAAAAAAAAAACGTATTAATATCTAATTGTTTTCCTCATTTTTAACTAGTTTTTGAATTCGAATTAAATCTTGGTTTTCTCTTAATTTAAACAGAAACAAATTAAAGATGCTCTCTTCCATGCTTGTGATAAGTTACATAAAATGCAAGACAAATGTCACCAATACGTTACTAAATATGGCGATAAAATAGCTGATCTAATTCTTATGGAGATGACACCAAAGCAAATATGTCGAGAACTGGGATACTGCTTGTGGAGGCCCACTGACGATTGTATATTAGAGAAGAAATTGTTGTTATATGTGAACTAACTAAAATGTTATATTCTAGCTTCCTCTGATGAAATAATGGAACTTACTGAAACTAAGGACAATGTCGACACTAAGGACCCACCACCCTGTGTGCTTTGCGAATTCGTAATTACAAAATTAGAAACCGAACTAAAAGACAAGAAAACACAGGCAAGTACCACTTTAGTTGTATACATGTATTTAAGAATCGTAGAAAATCTTCTATGTTGTGTCTGGAAGTGTATGAAGATAACAACATCTATATTTTATAGGAAGAAATTAAAAACGAAGTTGAAATGATCTGTAAGAAAATGCCAAAAACAGTATCAGCCAATTGCGATAAGTTTATTACTAAATATGGAGACCTGATTATATTAATGCTGGAAACTGTGCCCCCAAAAGCTATATGCCAGAAACTTCAATTATGTAAAGCTGTCGACAAAGAAATCAATGGTAAAAAGATCTTGAAGTGAAAAATATTGTCGTATACATTATTTATTTATTAGATTATAAATAATTTATTTATTAATTTATTAGATCAAGTAATTGAATGCGGTGTGTGTCATGGTGCCACGAGCAGTGTAGCCTCCTACATCAGGGAACAGAAGAATGTGGACATTGACTCCCAATCCATGATCGAAGTTGGCTGTGATGAACTCCCAGCCAAATATTACAAACGAGTGCGTTCAGAAAATGCATGTCAATTGAACATGCTAATCTAACATATATTCAATTTTAGTGCTCTGAGCTTTTCAAATACTTCGGCGAAAGTATCATCAACATGATTAAAACCAATACAAAACAAGCAGAGATATGTTCGAAGATAGGAATGTGTTTCGAAGAAGAAAGTTCAAACTTGGCTTATGTGAAACTTGAAAGTAAGTGAAACACTCACTTTTGTTTTGACGCTTTGTCTTATTAAATGTTCATTTATTCAAAAAAGACTCTGTTCGAGTGAGGCGGGATGATGTTATACTTGGAGCAAACAAGTGCACTTACGGACCTGCACATTGGTGTGCTAGTCTCGAAAACGCAAAGTCATGTGGTGTAAGAATCCATCGCTTATATTTCTTAGTACATAATTTTAATTAAAACTATAACTATTTACTTTTTTTTTAGTCGACAGAATTTTGCGAGAAGAAGATTTGGAAAGATGGAGCCCCAAAAGCTTAATTCCACACATTGGATATTAGTAATACTTGTTTTATTACTTGCATATTTTATGTTAAATAGATCTGTACTTTACTCTATCCTTTTTTCGTTAATAAGTACACTGTGGGCATAGCTAAATTTACGAAATAAAAGTTTCTATGCACTCCTTTTTTTTAAAAACATCGTTTCAATTTCCTTTAAAAAATCAACATTGTACAATGGATAGGTATGTAAAATATTCTCGTATCCATTGTCCATTACAAAATATATAGTGATGGAAATATAAAATATTGCGGTTAATAGAATTCGAAACAGGTTGAAGTAATTTTAATACATTATATCCGAGGTGGAAAAGTTGAATGCCTGTATGTATGACAGAATATTGGCAGAATAAGAGACGACGAATTCTTGATGTTTGTGAAGATGACAAGAGAAATCACGCAACAATTGTCGCGACAATTTGTTTTATGGCCAAATCGTCAATGTCAATGCTCGTTACAACCAGAAATGAAGTATTACCGATGGCGGACTTCTACCTCTACATCCGCACATCTTCGCCAATACATCATTTATGGTTACAACAAAACCGGCAGACTTGATTTCGGTAGACAAAGCATTTTCACTTTTCAGCTTCAGCTTCAAATCGTCAAATTGTTGTGTCTGAACGCCGCTTATGTCGGCACGACAAGACAGAATGCAATCCGTATTATGTATGTCGTTTGAATAAGAAAATAACGAATATATGAAAACCACGTTCATCCAGCCCGAGGCCTTAACATAAGAATAAGAGACTCAACATCCTTTTGTCAACAGGACATATTCAACAGTAATGTTGAAACGCGTTATATTACTTAGGCATTATTTAAGTCAAAAATAAAAACAATTCTTGTGCAAGGCTGAAGATGCATTCACAATTTTCGTATCCTTAAAAGACAGCGAAAATGATTTTTCAGAACCCTGGAGAATCTCTTAATTACATGTCTTCGTCTTGAGTCCACTGTATTAAAAATACTTTCTGTACTTTGATTTTTTTTTAAGACACATCTGTCGTCTCGTGCACATGACGGAAATAACACATAAACCTTGTGAGACATAAACAAGTTAAGGAGGTATCAAACAAATAAAATGATCTACAATTACTTTATGTAGATGCAATAGGTCAGTGGAAATGGATAAGTTTTCTGTCCCATAACTTTTATTTAAACTGTTGTCATTCTTTTTCTCGTGCTTTCCATTTCTTTTTGATGAAGTTGATTATAAATACGAACTCTCAACTCATCATGAATCAGGGTGAATAAATAAGAGGATACAAATCGCATTGAAAACGTTACAAAATGTATAGACTGCGGATGTGTTGCGTTTTCCATAATAGCATGTGTACACTACTTTACCGACGTCCGCTCATATTCTGGATTGCGTTTTCAATAATAGGAAAACAAACTGATTGGAAAATGTTCCCTCCGCAGTCGATCCGGCGTTTTCTATAATCGGCACGAATATTTTTTTTTTTCATTTCCTAGACCAGTACTTTGAGTTCGTCCTTTTTTGTAGTTTTCTTGCTACGATTTTATTTGTTAAATAATGCTAAACACAATACAAACTGTGACAGCTGTGTAACGGTACTAAATCGACACCTTCCACCGTGAGCGTTGGACTTCGCCAAGGGTGCGTCTTGTCACCTCTCCTTTCCAAATGCGAGGAATGTTCCACATTGGGAGACTTGAGGGTAAGTCATCTTTTTGTGGATGACAAAGTTATCTTCACATCTTCCCAGATGCGCACTAGATAGGTTTGTGGCCATATGTGCTGATTCTGGGATGAAAGTTAACGTAGACAAATCAGAGGTTATGAAAATTTCCAGAACGCCTGTTCAATGCACTCTACATGTTAGTGGTGTCCCATTGAAGCAGGTGAAGAAGCTTAAGTATCTCAGGGTCTTCTTGACGAGTGATGGGAGGAGTAATAATTTCCTGTAGGATTGGTAGATTAGTTCTGTAATCAGGAAGGCCGAGCTTAGTGTGGAAGCAAAGTTAGCAGTTTTCAACTCAGCATTTGTTCCAACTCCCACCTATGGTCATGAAATGTGGGTAATGACTAACGACCGAAAGAATAAGATCGCAAATGCATGTTCCTGCTATAAGATTTCTTCGTTCTGTTGTGGGAATCACTCGCCGGGATAGGGTGAGAAACACGACAGTGCGCGAGGAACTCAACTTTGAGCAGCTGCTTCGTTGAACGGAAAGTGCTTCGATGGTTTGGTCACGTAGCACGAATGTCTCCACTAACACGACTTCCGAGGCGGACCTTGAATGCGATTCCATCAGGTAGGCGACCACTTGGCAGACCCAGGATGAGGTGGTTGAACCAAGTCCATAAACTCGCCTGGTTACGCTTTGACATAACTCCTGATGAGTCGATGGCGGAGGATCGAGTTGCCTGGGGATCCCTCGTGCGTGGTTTACCCTACGACCCCTTTAGTGGATCGTGTGGGTCAGAAGATGATGGTTATGATGACAATACAAATAACTACTCATACTACTTTTTCACCGGCAAACTACTCAAACTCAATGGCCGATTACGTACCTCGCAACTTTTCAACGTTGTTGGCAAGGGAGGTGAGGCAAAAGGAATGAAGCAAAGGAAACCTCGCACATTGAAATAAGTCGCCGACGAATTTAGCGAGTGCGAAGGCGGCCAAAGGAATCCGCAACGATTTTGATGCGGATCTGTTTGTATGGGCTGATTCAGATTCATTGCATTCTTAAATCCGATCGAATCGAATCAGTCCATACAATTCAGATGTCCGACTTGGAACGGATTTCAATTTCGGGGGGACACGATGGGTTTGAGAATACAGTTGATTTGTTCGAGAGATTCAATGAAATGTATGTGTTCCCGTGCCTACTATTCTTGCGAGTACAGACCGAGTTTTCTTCGAGTTCTAGGCAAGGCACTGATCACCGCTATAGTAGATCAGTGACCATCAGAGCAAGAAAAACGCCTAAGATGTGAGGAAGGTCGGAAGGGACAGACGATTTTCTAAAATCTAAAAAATGTTTTTTTATTTATGTAAATATAAACATGTATGCTTGTACATATCTTCTACAGTACCTCTTGAAGATGCTCTAAGAGAAGCTAATTCGCATTCAATACCAAATGCTTTCAAATATAAAATATCAAACATCTGACTTACATATGTATTTCTTTTGCTTAATTTAAAGTTGAAATTTGTCTCCAACATCAATTGCCGACAGCTGTTGGCATCGCCCGGCCTAAGATCCATTTGGCAAACTGAAAGTGAATCGATCTCAGTGAAGTGGAAGTGGATCTCAGATACGCAGTATTCTACGATAGGGGTAAATAAATTTCCCAGAAGTCGCACTCCCATCTGAAAAAAATTAAGCATATTTTGCTCGTGGCAGACAGTACTGGCGGACAAAGAGCTTCCAAAATAAGTACAACAAATATAGTTTTTTTTTATTTTCCTCACAATGTTTGCTCGTATTTTTTTTCTGTGTATTGTGTGTTGTGACATGCAAGCCTGCTTTCACACACGCTCGTTGACTTTGCAATGTTGATCACTAGGCTGATGAGACGTGCTGAGGGTAGCCCATGTCTCGTGTAGTCGGCGTTTCTGTCCTTTTAACTCACAGGTAGATGGAATTCCCAAGCACCCTTTTTTAAGAATCTGCTGATATCCCTCACTTTAATCCCATCTTTTAGGTACTCCAGACCAACTCGATAGCCCTTGTTATAGCTTGATTGTTCTGAGTAAACACACACACACACACATACACCCTTTCCTTCGGTACGTATTGCGAAGTATAGCTTGGAGGGGGATGCGCGTAAACTATTTTCTCATCTATGAGCCCTACATTTATATTTTAATAATTTATTATTTATTTAAATAAATCATTTTCTTTCATATCTGGTAGATTGATAAAAAAATTATAGAAAAAACTTTTTTATCTCTTAGTATTTTTTTAACTTTGTGTAAAATGTGCCCAATACCGTCCATAATGGAGGGCAGCTATAGGCTCAGGCTAAGACCCTTCATGGGTCGCTGGCCTGAAAAGTAAGAAAGTCAGCAAGTTCTTATAAAAATTATTTTTTTATATGGTGGCTCAAAATTAAAATTAAAATTTACCACCCCCTAAGCGGTCGCCAACCTGATTCCAAAATTCAACGCGCGCCTCGGAAGTCTTGACCAATCCATCGCAGTATAGCCCTTTCCGTTCGAAGAAGCACCTGCTCAACATTAAGTTTTCCACGTACTGCCGTGTTTCTCAGCATATCCCGGCGGGTATTATCCACAAAAGCACGAAGAATTCTCATCTCAGCAGCTTGCATTTGCGATCTTATTCTTTCGGTCATTAGTCATTACCCACATTTCATGACCATAAGTGAGAGTTGGAAACTGCTAATTTGGCTTTGACACCGACCCCTGCCTTCCTGATTACAGTTCTGAAAATTTCAAAAACCTCCTCTTTGTCTACGAACTGTTTATTCGCTGACCACATTATATTTTGTTCTCGTCGATGAGATTTGGTGAAGTATATCCCATATATATATTAATGTTCAGAATGGTCCTAATTGTGCTGGCTTGTAGTTGAGTCTTGAGCGACAAATCACACTTCTTCAATCGGTCGGAACGTGAGCTACCGCAGAAATGTTCAACGCAGGCATAGATATCCATGGAACTATATAGTTCCGCGGATATGTCTCCGGTAACCAATTCCGACTGCGAAAATAATCGTTCCATGTACGTTCTGTCGTCGGAGCTGCTTATCACAACTCTAATGTTTCCAAAATCGTGTTATAATTTCGGTAGCAAAGGAGGATGATTGGAAATTAATAAGGAGGATTTACGGAGAGAAAAAAGGTTTGGACTTTTTGAAAATGTTTGCTTCAAAACGAAGGCCCATTCTTCCAAAAGGAGCATAGTTGAGATGGTTAGGTATGATAGTGTCAAATAATTTGTATTTGATCTAATGCCATTGCCACGCTTTGTAACGGTCATCATACGTTGGCATAATCAGGGATGCTGATGGAGCAGTGCCTAATAGCATCTTCGATGCATCTGTATTGACGTGGATGGTCCGGAATATTTCGAAGTCAAGGAATGGGGGAGAATAGTTACTTTTGAAATCTATCCAGTATACTTGTATAACTAGTACAGTTTGGGAGTCAGCTCTTGAATTGGATGATCCTAAATGCGATCTTTGCAGCAGTCGTCTGCATGTAGAGGTGCAGTGGAAGAAGTCTAAGTCTTCAGTAAAACTTCTAAGCCCGTCGTTGGGGTAGTAGTAATATTTCCCATGACTAGGCATGCAAGTTAGGTTTATTTTAGGGTAGTCTGCCGCAATACTACGCTGCCATATGTTCAGATTGGTATGACACTTTTTGAGTATATAACCAGAATTGTTTTGCCACTTGCCATTTTTTGCCTAACACCCCGTTTCTCAGGTGCTGTTTCAACAGACGGCTTTCTTAACTCTTGCATTTGCATTGAGTTTAGAATTAAGTTTCCTGTCTAGGATTACACAAGGATATATCTCGCTCTCTGTTAGCGTTATGGTTGTACCCTCAATTGTTAATAAGTTGAATTGCGGTATTACCCTTTTGCTGAAAAATAGAACCATTTGTAAGTGAATCCCTAGACCGCAATTTTTTGCGCTCAGAACAAAAGAAACTAAAAAATAGTTTTAGCATACCGAGCGACTTAATATAAAAGATGGCTCAGATTTAGAATGTTAAAATTAAACATAGTTTAAATCCAAGCCATATCGTACAGTACCAATAACTGAACTCTTTAATGCCAATAATTGGTAAAGATTCGGAATAGTGTTTGTTTTAGTTTGTATCGTTTATTTTATTTTTACTATATATTATTTTTATTCGTCTGATATTAGTTGTCTGCTTTTTGTGTACACATTCCTAATAAACCGATGAATTGAAAAAAATTGGAAAAAAGTTTGCCTTGCAGTTTGTTTAAAGTCGAATAATGTTCTGAATTTTCTAAAGGCGGCAATCATTGGGCGGCTAACCCTACGTTATTGTAAAACAAAACTATTCGAATTTGAACAATTTTGACTTTGACAAATCACTACTCCATTTTCGAAATGTTGATTGCTATTAGACTAAGTGCCGATTTCCTGAACAATTTCATTAGAAATTAACTTACGATGGCTTTACAAAGATTACGAATTCGATAATGAACTCTCTTCAATCACTTAAGCTGAATCCAGCCTTGGTACGGATGTAGTCAATACCACTTTCTATCCGCAGAGGATAGAATATCTTATCTCTATCTGGAGAAAAACAATATGATTTTTACCAATCCAAAACCGTTATGTGCCCCAAAGACAAAGCCAATATCAAAGTGGATACTTTTTATTACTTGTGACCGCACCAATAGATACATTGATGATGTAGGGATATCTTTCAACCACAAATTTTACGAGTGTGTGACGAGGCCTTGTGATTGACGTTGATTGGTATTTCAATTTCAGGGTTTAGTTAGGCATTAGTTGATATCAAGGTTATCAGTTATTACTTCATCGAGTTATTGGTGTAAAAACAACTCCATCTATGCATAGAAAGGGCAAACAAAAAAATTTTAAGCGAAAAAACCATTAAATGTCGGATTCTTAATTTCAATAGACAGAAAAGAGAAGAGGTTTCAGGGCATGATTTCAAACACCAGTAGCTTAACATTCTTCTCTAACTTCAAATTTGGTTCCAATTACATTCTTTGTATTCTAGTTTTGCCAAGACAAAATTTCATGGTGCCACGCCCATCGGCTTGGGCGCTATAAAAAGTTACCTATGCGCAACATGGTTCCTTTTTTTATTCTGATGAATTAGGTATGAAACGATGGAACTTAGATGGAAAGATGGAATTTACACTAAAGGCATTTTGACATTTTAGTTTTTTAAATTTTGCAAGACCTGCAAAGCAATTTTTGCACCAAATTCTACCCTATGTTGCATACTGTTCTGTTTCTGGAGTGTTCGGCTGGAATCTGTTTTTAGTGTTCTGTGAAGACCCGCTTCTAGATGGATAGCTATAAGTATCGAAGACATCTGGCAATTCTTTTCAGGATTGGACTGTCGGCCTCTATTTCTTTGTACAGAAAAACTGATTGCAAACATTTGAAAACCTCAGATGGTTAATGGCCTATACACGAAGATATAAGCTGCATTATCAAACAAAGAGCTATAATATCAAAGAAATCCGAGACATTCGCTCTTTCGATAATCCCTTCCACATGCTGCTGAAACACTGCAAATATATAACCCACCATCTCTCCACATTTTCGCTGTATGTCTTCTCTGACAAATTGCAAATAAATTTATTACCGCAATTGCCTAAAGTTGCCCACAAGCAACTTCAGAACATTTTATATTGTAGAAATAATTAATCCAATGTTTGTTGACAACACAGGCGAAGTCTCCCGAAAATAACTTTGTTAAATGATTCACAAATTGGTTGATATTTGATCGCACTTCATACAGACATAATATGGCCACCATTATCATTACATCAAACAAAAACGAAAGGAATGTCAATTTTAAGTTTGTAACCAGGCGAAAATGGACGTGGAAGTAGGCCTCACTCAACATGTCTCTCCAACCGGCCCGATCTCGCAAGCTGCCTCCAATCTACAGATCTACAGTTTTATACCGAGTCCGAACGGACAAGTTTGGGAAGTTTTTCTAGACGGTTATTACAATTAGAGCATTATCAGTGACTCGAAAAAGGTAGAGCCGTGAAAATTATTTTGTAGGTACCGGGCCGGGAATCGAACCGATACACACGCTCATACCCACAACGCCAAGGACGCCACTCTGTCTTCAAAGGTATATTATAGATTAAGTTTTTCAATACCTACTGTAAGCATTTCCATGTTCTCGCACATTTAAATAACAATTTGACAAATAAATAATTCATTATGTCATAGCTTTTTTCGTTTTTACTTTTTTTTATTTAATTCAATTTTATCAGTGTTCAATTTTAGCAAGCGTTAAGTCATCTTAGGTATTTAAAAATTACTTGAGAGCATAGAAATTCAACAAACAGTTTTCTTGTGTGTTGGTATTACTAATTTTAATTTAATAAAATTTAATTTTTAGCACAGCATAATATTAACTGTTATACAAGTATTGTGTGCGCACGTTCAGAAACTTTTCCACATTACTTGGAAAAGCTTTTGTTGTGAAATTTACTACATCTTCCTTAAGTTATCAAATATGTTTGTGTCGTTATTCCATGAACACGTGCAAATACGGAAACAAACTACACATAAAACAGTCAGCAGTATCAAATTTATGAGAATAAAAAGGATTGCCTAAATGTCTTATCATATAATACTATATATCTTAAATGCTATCTCTGTACAATGAACAATTATCACACCAAAATAAATATTGAAAATGAGATCGCTGTTATCAGTAAGTGCAGCTATGCATTTTTATAATATGTATGTACTCATACTTTGCGATTATCTCAAGATGGTTATGCTAGGTTAGGTTTAAGTGGCTGACTGTTGCGCAGAAGGACAGCATAGGCCCATTGTGTTACCATACCAATGCTTTTAATAAAGAGAAGGAGAAGGCTGATTCTCATTTCTATTCCAAGATGGTGCTTTACATACAAAAATATATGAACTTTGTATATTAGGTCGATGAGTTATTTAAGTATGCTCGATGTACCCTAGTTGATTTGTCAAATTAATGAAGGAGAGATTGCGCAAAGTTTTAAGTGGCTTAAGCTCTGATGTTTCAATTAAGCTCTGATGTTTACATTTACTCCGAAATTGGTGATTTTTTTTTACTATTTTAAGGTTAAAGCGATAGTAACTTTCACTGGTTAATGACGAATGTTTTCTTACTTAGCCGCATGTTATCTGTCTTTCGATCATTAATTTTTAGATCAGCTGGTACAGCGTACTTCGTTTCTTGGATAGTTAGACTTACGTAACTAGAAAAGGTATTTCTTATTCTTACCTCTCTAATTTTAATTAAATAATAACTGTCATGTATAATAACTGTCATGTGAGTCAGTTGATTATTTTATGTGTCGGTCATTTTTATATCATCGTCAACGCTCATCAATTGGTATATACTATCGAGTTTTCATTCCATTTATTTTAGAAAGTCACAACAGCCATAAATCCATGGTAAAGCTTTTGCGTGTGTTTAAGAGACTAGAAAATAGCTTTTGCATAAAAGTTTTTTTGTGGGAAAATCAATAAAATTGAATATGAGATTGGGGCAACTTTACCACGGTAAACTTTCGTAATGGGCATGTGCTGAGCGGAAGCTGAAATTCGAATTATTATTTTTTTCAAGCTGAATAAAAAAAATTGATATTTTTAAATAAGAAGCAATATAAGTTGTTAAGCCATGTGAAATGTCAATTATAGGAGTTGAAGTTGTAGCATTGCTTTTTGAGTATTTTCCCGTGCATAACTAGATATTCCTCGACAAAAATGCTGGTAATGTGTCTAAAAAGCTTCCCAAACAAAGAAAATTGACTACATATCAGCTTTAAAAGGATAAGATATATCAGGATTGATTCTCCGCATAGCTATATTAACGTTGTTTCTAGGGTAAATTTTGTACCTATGGTTTTGAGTGAATTCAATAGAGAAGTTCTAACAATTAATATATATCGCATGTTCGTGCAAAATTCAATGCGAAACGTTTGCAGCAATTCATTTTTTTACTGTTCGAAACCGGGAAATGAGCTGATTTTAAATTGAATGAAAGGACTTGTTATTTCCCACTGTGTTATGCAATTAAGAAAGTTTAATGTTCAGTACTTGTGCATTAATACCAACTTTATACATATGTGCAAATTATGTTTTTGCCATGCTTATGGTATAATTCATAGAGAATTGTGTGTTCAATTAAGATGAATTCATGGTTTTGAAAGATTATTTAAAGGTAAATAAAAAAGGGGGCACTTTTTGATGTCATCGCATAATAAAATGGGATCATAAAACAACTAAATAAGACGTTCGGTCAACTTTTCAATTCACGTTTAAAGGATACGCGTTCTAAAATCGTTGAGGTTCATAAGTATTTAATGATTAAAACTCCGCTTGGTTGACGTACATACATATGTGTGTATTAATATGCATATTCAGAGATGTAGTCTATTGGTTAATAGAACATATTTGTTTATATCTAATGGAGTAGTTGAACTTGTTCGTGCTTGAAAATTAAGAAAAGTTTAAAATCTATGATCTTTTGTGTACATAGAAATCGTACTAAAACTAGTTAAAAAAAAGTTTATATCTCAGACTAACAGTATTATTTTGTTTCATTTCGTTCTACTGAACTTGAAATTTTACATGTTTCCACTAGTATATTAGAACTTCTATTAAATGCGAAGTGTTAAATGTTTAATATGATATAGTGAATAAATCGATTTTCTGTGTATTTGTTATAGCCGCTAGTAACCCCGCCTATTTTTCGATACTGTGGGTAACTGCAAATGTGTATTTCATTTTAAGTATTGTTTGACCGAAAGAATATAAGAAATAAATAAATGATGGTTAATGTGACCAATTAGATTGTTTGCGCGGGAATGCATCATAGTACTTCGATACTCAATGTTGACCTTGGAGCGTGCCATTATGTACACAGATACACACGAACCTGATGTGTAGGTAATGAGAAATATCCTAAACGCAAATTTTGCGCATTGGATTTATACATTTCTGTTTATGTCGACTAATTGGTTCATGTGTCAATTTTTAACGATGTGCACTAAAGCGTTTTGAGTAAATAAACTTACTGAATAAAAATTATCTGAATTTTGGCGTCGTTTTTTCTAGTTTTCCTGAGTCATTTATGATCAGGCATTTGTCTAAATGTTCCTTATCCATGAGATACTAATGGCAACATAAACACAATAGAGTACATAGGTATATAGTGGTAGTGTTAAGTTTTGATACTGATGATATACTATTTTTCACTAGACGTCCAATGCTTTGATGAAATGATATGTTTAATTATTCTTGACAAAGTTTTTGATACCTAGCATTATAATTATTATTAAAATATTCATGTATCAATCTTGGCAAAAATAAGATCATTCTCTTAATGATATTTTTCCTACCATTAGTGATACATGTTTATATTAAACTTGAATGCTCCTTTAGTTGTTACTTTTATTCGAAAAATATTTTGTAAATCTTGTTTTACAACACGCGTCTACTCAAAAATTTAACGTGCGCCAATGAAAGCAACTGGGACCTCTTTAAGGGCATCACTTTGGCCATCTTATGCGGATTATTTGGAAATTAGGCATATGTTAATTGATGGTTGGTTCTGCCATTATGAGAATTAATACAGAGAGTTTATGTTGATCTTCTCTATAACGAAACTCCTATTATTAACACATTATTGTTAATTTTATGGTCTGCTTTGATGAAAAATGCCGTATAATCTATCAAGTAAATCAATTCTGGAGTGCAATAGATGTTGGTATATCAATTGACTAATATTTTCAAGTTTGTGTTTTTACCAGAAAACAGTTTGAGGGTCAAATAAAAGAGGTCATCCCATTCCACAACCATATCGACGAGTTCGTGATTAAGCAATAAAAACGCAATAAGTGCAATTTGAATTGATAATTCAGAGAATAAACAAAAGTTCACTTAATTATAACGAATAGCTTACTTTTTGATATGTGGTTCTATTTATTTGTACAGTCGTTTTTCTAAAATAAAAAATAGTATCATATATTCATGAAGGTATATCTACAAAACACCGTTCATTGTAACCTAGAGCCCATTTAGAAAAATTGAACTTTGATAAACTTAAATAAAAATGATAGTCTTACTTATTTTTTAAGGATACAAAATAAGCGATGATATTCTAAACCTAGGGTGACTAGAAGTCAGATTTGATTTTCTTTATGATTATAGAAAATATCAGCAATATTATAATATTATATACATATGTTAATAATTTTAGTCTGGAACAATTAACATGGATAAAATGACAGTTGCTCAAAAAAATGCATACTTAGAAGCTCATATGGCAGTACAACAACACATGGCACAGGCAGCCATCCATTTTAAGCAACATAACCAAAGGAATGATAGCCAGCACAACGCAAATTCATCAAATCAAAATAATTCCCAACAACAGAACAGTCAAAATCAAAATTCTCCAACAAATGTTAATGCTGTTAGCCAACAACAACAGCAGCAGCAACAACAACAGCAACAGCAGCAACAACACTACTCAAATACCATTAAAGTGCCTCAAATAAGTTCATCAAGCTCTGGTGGCGGTGACAGCACCTTTACAGTTCCCGACGATGTGGGAATGGGTTTTGAGGGCGGTGTACGCGTTCTTCAAAGTTTGGGAAGTTGGTCACCAGATATCCCGTACAATGTTCCCAGACCAAATCTTATACCATTTACGGAGCCATACGTTGAGGGAGGATCAATGCATCCAGCGAGTAGACTGAAGGCTTTGCAACAAGTGCAACAAGCTTCTTCAGGAATCAGGAAAACAAATCCATCAAAGAGTAAGTATATCAGAATCTGTTATATGTATTTACCGTATTTAGCCACTAAATACAATTATAGTTACTAAAAGGCAATAGATTTTTTACATTAGCTTTAAAATATTTTAAAGGTTCAAACAAAGCCTTTGAGTGTACGATCTGCGGCAAAGGGCTTGCGAGAAAAGATAAACTAACAATACACATGCGAATTCATACCGGTGAAAAACCATATATTTGCGAGGTACAACATTTAACATACTCATAATTTAAATCTTTTAAAACTAATTTTTCAAGGTTTGTAATAAGGCATTCGCCAGAAGGGATAAACTTGTAATACATATGAACAAATTTAAACACGTAACGCCTACTAATATAGCTCCCCTGGGGAAACGACTAAATAGTATCATTAAGAAAAAAGAGCCAGAAGGAGAGGATAATAAAAATATAATTGAGTCTATACAACAAACGTCTACAAATATTGTGATACAATCAAGCCAGCATCCACAAACGAGTACTGCTATTGCCGGTATCATAATTCCACATCATCACCAACAGCAACTGTCATGGACATGCGAGTTATGCGGTCGAATGTTTTCCACACGAGACGAATGGTCACTGCATGCAAAAAGCCATTTGGAGGTTAGTTTAAATGGGAATTAATCTTAATTGATTATATTAGTTATTGATCCTTATTGAGTATCTATGTATATATATTCCACGGTTAATATGACTTAGGTCCTGTATAGCCCATATGCGCACATTAATAGAGGCATCACTCTTAATTTTTTTATGTAAATAAATTCCGAAAACATTAACCATCACTGGTTAGCTAAGTATCCTGCTCGCAATATCTACATTATAGTTATCATACAAAAGTCTACAACGACATTTCAACAAACGATACAACAATTCGATCTAAAATGTGCCGAGGTAGTACGCTGCTCACGTGCAATCTATCGCGACCAGCCTACTTTATGAATATTAATATGTTTATAGAACCATTTAATAAAGGCCACGACCTTTTTCTTCGAAAGCTGGAAGAACAATACCGTCTTATGTTGATGTTGGGAATGACATAAAGGGTACATCGAATGGGTTACGAGGATTTATAATATAGCACTACATTGATGGGAATTAATTCAATGAGAGTTCAAATTTGGTAATTCTTGTTATTCTTCTAAGGGCGCTAAAGTCCGGTGTGGACCTGGGCATCAGCCAACAAATCTCTCCAGCTGGCACGATATTTACAGTTGCTTCCAATTTCGCACGCCAAGGTGAGGTCCTTCTCCACTTGTATGCTCCATCGGTTCTGTCATTTATTGCGTTGTCCTCCTGGTTCGGAGTTGAAGCCTCCTTGGGCTGGAGCAGTGTTGTCCATGTAAGTCCAGATTAAAAAAGAAAAACTGAGTCAGGCAATGTAGGGAAGCTTGTGTAATTTCTCTGGCGTGAACTAAATAAATAAATCCCTGATGGAGCTTTGCAAAAGTACATCCGTAAGAGGGAACACAATGAACATGTTGTATGTCATTATTACAACGGAAAAAACTAGGGGTACATTACTCCTCATAATTTATAAACAATTATGAATAACAAATAATGAAAGCAAATTATTTCAAGTGAATTTACTAGATTTGCTAAGAACATAATTTTGTTAGGAAATTAATTCTCCTGCCCCATTTCACAGTAAAAGTTTAAACTCCATTTTTCGTTAAATCGGGAATTATGCGATTTATTTGGTTTAATAGTTTCGTCGACCGAAGTCGAGCTAAATTTGAGAAAAACGAGATTCCAAATTGCAATTTCAAATTGTCAAAAAATAATATATTGTTCTATGTAATTATAAATAAAAACACTTTTAACGAAAGCCAAGCTGATATTAACCTTGCGTTTCTATGCAAGTCGATCCGTGCTAGTAATTCACAGAGACTTTTATGGTGTAACGGAATCGACCGCCAGGATTTGTAGGATAGTCCTATTACATTGCTCTTTTTTCCTAAAAATACCCTCCGTATATCTGCTATGCAGTGGCTGTTATTGTGAGGCAGACAATGATATTTCAGGAACCACTGAGATCTGTGGAAACCTGCGAAGCTCTGTGGGGAAAATATTTTCAATATTCTTACATCTACCTAGGACAGAATTTAATTCTTTACCATTTTTGCCTAAATCTTTCGAAGACGTCCATTTCTTCTTCGGATTTGTATTCATTTTTAAAAATTTATTATTAAAAATTTGAAAATTTCTGTCTCTCTATAAGTGTTGAACCGGTCTTTTAAATGTTCAAAACAGATAAATCAATAAAGTATCTAATTCTCAAATTGTATAAAGATCGCATCCGTTCTTGATGATGACACTAATGCTTGCATATTTTTTTTAATATGATTTTAACAAAATTCAATAATACTTGTGATTTTTTAACATATTAATGAATAAGCAAAACGCCTACAAGTACATTGTTCTACACATGAGCCACAACCTGGGAGCACGTATTCCTGAAATAAAAAATTCAATTCAATCCTCAGTCTCTATGGGTGGTGTTATTCAGTATTACAAGTCAATAATGACCACAAATGAGAATCAATCAAAAGTCAGCCATGCAGTTTATTCCATCATACATAAGTCCATGACAGTTTATTAGTTTATTTCATACCTTGTATCCTTCATATCCTTGTATGTCAGGAATTTTTATTTTTTTACTATTTTTGTTATTATTATAATAACTGTAAGCTTGTTATTATTATTAACCTGTTTGGAATCTGATTTGATTCATTCCTAGTAATGATCTTTTGTCATGTATTAATAATAGTAACAAATTATAGTATTGACAACTGGAGGGTGAGGATGGTGGCAGCCAAGCAAACAAAAGCTTACCGCTAGCAAATTCTTTGCAAATGAACTCCCGAAACGCTCATAAGGAAATCGAAAACCAACTTGTATTTAGATTTAGAGTTCCATATCCACATCAGTTAGCTAGCAGCAAATCAAATCATCTTTACCAGTCAGTTTCTGAAAATCATGTTAAGCATAAGGTAATTTCAAGTCTACCTATATAATTGATTATATATATTAAGTAATGCCTACTATATTTTAATTATTGCAGATATAGCAAGCGAAAATGTTGAACCCTGCAATCACATTGACGGCGGGAACTTATGATATTGGATGAATTATTTAAAGCTTGTTCTCAGATAATCAAAAGCTGGACTCTCGCATATGTATATAAACATCGAATATTAAAGCATTAATTCATAATCACTGTTTATTTAATAACGCAAATTAATTATATGTAAAATTTATCTTTTGCCTATGTGTAATACATGTCATAATTATTTCAATTTGTACTGATTTTTGTTAAATATTTGATAAACTAAAATATTGTATTATGATAATGTAAATATATAAATTTAGATTGTAGTGTAATAATATAAAAAATATAGTTCAGAATAATCAATAACAATAAATGAACATTCTGCAAGTATAAACAAAATTCTTAAATACACATACAATGGAATACATTTTTAGCCCAGGATAACCAATTATACACATTAGAATTTAGTTCACTTGTAGCTAAAATTGTTTTTCAGGATCTGCAAGACCGTATTGCAATTTACACATACTGTTGCTTTCGCAGACCATAATGCTGGGTTGCTGGAAGACCAAATACCATAGTAACTCCTGTTTGAAAACAGAATATACAAAATGAATAGAGAACTGCCCATCCTTAGTCAAAGAGGCAATGTCGCGAACTATGTAATAAAGTTGGTCACGTGCAAATATTTTAAAACGAAATTACCAAAAAACCCCTTTCAAAAGGAGGTCACGTGCAAATATATATATATAAATGAGCCAACAAGTTTGATATTAAACCTAACCTAACCTAAGTGCGGTTAGAAATTTCATCCCATCTTCACTTGTGTGGGTGGGAGCTTTAAAATTCCCAGAAATACGTACAAAGAACAAATATTGAACAGTAATTCTAAAACGCAGTCATCGTAAATTTTTATTTGTGATTGAAGACTCGAAGGAAATATCACACGTCCGATATTAAAAAAAACTGTCAGTGGTGATAGGTCAGAATTGAAGATCAGTATCGAACAATCTTTTCATTTAGTATATATACTCCACAATAGTGGACTTGATGATTCAGGAAATCACCTTTGTCGACTCTGTCAAAAAAAGACCTATAAAAAAGAGCTTCAGAAAGTCAGAAAAATAAAGTTCAAAATTGAGTTGATATTATTTATGGATATAGTTATGAATATCAATAATCTATATGGTCTCAATTTTGTATGCTTCTAGGATGAAAATTGTAGAAGTTATGAGAACTTAAATTAGCACAAATCTCAATTTTCATACATTTCTAGACCGATTTAAAACTTTCAGCACACGACCTTAGGGACTTCAATTTCATTACTTATTCTGTAAACCCGATCAATTGTCGAGTGTTTCACTCTAAAACCAAATTTGTGATCAGTTACCAGTCGTTTCTCTTCGATAAATTTTTGCATACGTTTTAACAAAGTTTTCAAACTTTTTTCGGCGGATATGCCGGCAGAACTCGTTTAGCGAAATACTTTCTTTTCTAAAGCTATCGGTTATAGTAGATATAGTTAGATCGTTGACCAACATTTTTTCATCAAAAGTCTTAAATGTTTCCTCAAAATGTTCGAAAAAAGGATCCGACCTTATTACTTTTTCCCCATCCATAATTGTTTTTATTGATTGGCACTGAATGCATTTGGGGCTTCTTGATAATTTTTACTTACTTACTTACTTAAGGTGGCAGTATAGTCCGGGGTGGACCTGAGCCTCAATCAACTAGCGTCTGCCGCCAGCTTGATCTTTAGTAAGCTGCCTCCAGTTTCGCACGCATAGTTGAGCCTTTGTTTCCATCCGCTCTACATGACCTAGCCATCTCAATCGTTGGATCTTTACTCTTATGCTTAGGTCGATGTCGCTGAACAGCTTTGAGAGTTCGTCGTTACATCTCCTCCTTCACTCACTATCTATGCAGACGGAACCGAAAATCTACCGAAAAATGTTCCTCTCAAAGTAAACAAGATCATCTGCTTTTGACAAAGTCCATGCACCATATAGCAGGACGAAGGCGATTAAGCTCTTGTCACTTTGGTTGTGCGAGTGAGAGCTTTGTTCATCAATTGCTTTTTTAGCCCAAAGAAGCAATGATTAGCAAGAGTTATTTTTCGTTTCAGTTTTGAAATTTTTTTTCAAGAATGATGTTGAAGAAGTCGCATGATAGTGCGTCACCTTGTCTAAATCCTTTTTTGAAATCAAAGGTCTGGATTAGGTCTTTACCGCCCTTAATTGGGGAAGCGTTCATTCTCCATCGTCATCCTACATAAACGGACGAGTTTGATAAGGAACTTCGACATTGCTATGTATAGTTCGTCTCTATAAATGCTATCATACGCGGCCTTTAAATCGATGCTGTGGTCGTATTGATCTGTTGTTCCTGGGCTTTCCTGGCCTAAAGCCACATTGGTATGGATCGACCAGGTTGTTGACCTGATCAACTCATGCATTGAAAAAAATAAGAAAGATATCAATCTTTATAATAATGTGGACTTGGCTTATAATTAGTCTTACATTATTTTTCTTTTAATCTATTAATATTAGTTATTAGTTCATAGCTTTTATTTAAATATTTTTATTTTTATTATGGATATGCTTACTGTAAGGTAAGAATTCAATCTTCCTACAACGAAAGCATTCTATACAGGACAGGACAGATTCCTAGTAATCGTAAGTTGAGTATACTAAGCAATGGCTATAAAATGAGTATCGTTTCTGAATTTCAATTGTTCAGGCTCATGGTCGAAAGTAATATTCTTTTGCTTCTAAGAGTACACGTACAGTATGTTTACCTTTATATATATGTGTGAATGGATGTGTTTTGTAGACATTTTGGAGGGGTGCATTGGACAGGTTTCCAACTAGTAAAAGCATAATGTTGGTTTCAATTTTCAACTTTGTGGGTGTTGTAAGGTCAGACAGCTAGAGCTTTCGTCAATTTCAACTGCAGCAAGTAATCTTTCGCAATGTTATGGGGTTGTGTGTACAACTTATATGTAGGAACATATGTGTGTAGAAACAAGTTATTAATTCAAGCAACAAGAGTAAGACTCGAATGTTATACGTAGTTGATGTATATTGTATATATGTATATATTTGTTTTTAGTAACAGGAACAAATTATTTTCGAATGGGTTTTTTTTTTATATTAATATGGTGTGATAATATTCAAGCCACGATAAATAGTGGAGAGGATATAAATCCTTTCCGAGAATTTGTGGGATAGTACATACTCACACCGTCCTCTTGTGGTTTCGGTAAAGGGTATGGCATATAATTTCAATAGGTCAAATGTAATAGATTGTATCGGATTAAGTTTTTATATATCACAGCATAGGTTATTACAGTCTTTCACTCCGATTGTACAAGATACAAAATCTGAGTTGTGAGGTGATTCTATTGCAGAGTAAGATGTTATTAGATAATGTATTGTAGAATTTTAACATTCACCAGATGATTGTGGAGATGATAAGGAGATCCTAGCGAGCAAAGCACCTCAATCAATCTACAACCTAGGAAGTCTGTGCTATCTCTACTGTGGCTGGACTAATTAAAATGAAATGTAGATAAACATACATGCAACTTATTACCCTAATATGGTACATTTCGTGTTTGCGCTTTTCAAATGTCGTATTTAACATGTTAACGGTCATAGGCGTGGGAACATAGCAGTAACATAAAATCTTACTTTAATGTTGCACCACAAATCCAGTCTATTCAGTCAATTTTCCTTAAAAAACATAACGGAGTCGATGAACATACAATGAAGGTTTCGTTTCAAGGGCACTTATTGAAACTTGAACTTGATCATTTAGCATTGCACAACCAAAATGTGAATAATACTTTTTATAGGTTCACATGCAACTGAACCAGTTTGCGATATTATGGCCCGAAACGGTCACCGTCATTCACTTTTTGTACGAAAGATTAGTACTTTTTTCACCGAAGGAAATATTGATTGAACTAAGTAAAAATATAAATTATTATATCATTTTACTCACAAAATTTGCATCCGAAATAACGCCTGTACTTATCGCGTCCATTTATAAATATCATTTTCTTATTCCACACACATTAGTAGCATTATCTGCGATATAATGAGAGTATCACGAGAAATAGTATACTTTAAGAATCTAATTTACTTTTCAACGAGAAGAGTCTTCCGTCCAGAATAGTAGTGTCAAATACCATTGTGGACGATTTATTCTAAACTTAGAAAATGCAATCCAATGCTCAGTCTACACGTTCTAGTAAGTAAATGTAACTATGACAGAAATGTGAAATGTGAAACATAATAGTCTCTACATGTAGACAGTCATATCGAACATTAAAGACTGAAAAATGTACACAGTTAGTACAAATACATATATTGCAGATGAATGCACTATCAAAATCATTTTAATTCCTAAAAATAAAAACAAATCGCCGCCCACATTGAATACACTCCATTTCATTCATTCTTCGTTGCACATAACCCATTCGATAGCAACGGTATGGTTCGACGGCAGCGGAAAGATTTCTTTACATTTTTGTGCATGAGCGGAGATATCGCAATGCTGTGAGCCTACACCCAAAGTTCAAAAAGTATTAACTTTGATTTCTATTCTCTGGACATCAAAATGCCATTGAGACATTTACTTTGCTTATGGAATAAGAAAAACATTATACAAGCAATCTCACCAAGCTAAGCGGATACTACTTAGTGTTGTTGGAACTTGAGTCCTGCTCTTAATATTTATACAATGCTACTCAATTTCATCCGAAAATACATGTTTTTCTTTGTGTCAATAAAAGTGATACTCGATTTTTGTTTATGTAAAATATTCAGATACACTCTCTAGGAGGCAGTTGACTCTTACACATATCTTTCTTTCGGCTGCTCACAACAAAGCTGTGGCAAAGATATTGTCCGCCCAGAAATACTTGATCAGTTACTTGTGGAGAGTGATTACGAATTTGCAGGTACAGTAAATTGTAGACTTGCCAAGGTTTTCCGTACTTTGGTATAAAAGTAATCGTGTTGACACTGTTGAAGGCAGTTCGGTTGGATCGGTCGTTGGAATACAATTGATTAGCAGCAAATAGAGGCTTACAATTTAAAGTGGTAGCAGTCTATTTTGCAAAATAAAATATATTAAAATGATTAAATTTGTGAGTGCCTTTCAAGTGTATCCAAATAATTTGTGAACTTTTTGTGTGTCTTATAAATAAAGTTACAAACATTTTCAGGTAATTGTATCAGCTCTCGTAGCAGTCGCTATGGGTCAAGGATATAATCGAAACCCACAAACTGCTGCTATTATTAGCGAGCAAAGATATCTGTCAGGAGATGGTAAATTCGGAGCTGCATATACTCAGGAAGATGGTATTAATTTTAAGGAGGAAACGGATGCGGATGGAACACGTCATGGCAGTTATAGTTATGTCGATCCAACTGGCCAACGTCGCACTATTTCGTACACTGCTGGAAAGAACGGGTAACTACACATTAATATGGTTGGTGTGCAATAACACACCCATTTTTATTGCAAATAAGTCAAACCAGATACACGTTCACGTATGGTGCACAACGGAAGTGATTTGTGTTGCAAGAACAATGTTTCAAGAGATGTTATCATAAATTTGTATATATATTTAAATTCCGTTTATTATGACATAATGCTGTTAGACATATTTTACATAACAAATATTGTTTTATTTTCGGATGTTAGATTCCAACCAACCGGTGATCATTTACCAGTGCCTCCGCCAGCCCCAGCACAAGTAGCACCTTCACCCGGATATCAGCCACAACCTCAATATCAACCACCAAGTAATAACTACCAGGCACCTGGCAACGACTACGACGATGGAAGCTATGACCAACGCTACAATAATCCTGGTTTTGGTCAACAGGCATATCGCGCACCACAACCAGCTTACAATCCAGTTCCTAGCCCACCCCAACAACCTGCCTACAACCAGAACTATCAGCCAGCTCCACAACAATACCAACCTGCACCACAATATCAACCAACAACTCAAGCTCCACACAGATTCCAACCACCTGGAAAACTTTCTCTGAATCGTACTCCAGATGGGTTTAGCTACAGTTTTAACAAGGTCTAAAATTCAATAAAACTCCTTTTGCAACTGAAACACAGTTAAAACTAGTGGTACTTTTCTGAATATGTATATAATAGGCATATCCATATTTTTCTCATGCCTTTACATAGGCTCAATAATTGAAGTCGGCATGAAATAGATGAGCAACTACTATAGTAGACATTACTCAAGGTGTGGTCTGTGACATATTAGTAATAATTTAGAAAAAAAAAATTGTCAAGGCTATCAGGACGGGATTTATCGAAAGTGGTTACCGTGGTCATCGTTCGATTTAATACTGGTCAATGTCAACTGCACGTGTACACGTGTATACCTACATACGTATTAGCTGCCGTGCAGAAGTGTGTACTACGGAACTTCTTGTCTTTGCAGAAAAAAAAACCTTTCTTGATCAGTCACCTTCCAAGTGATCCAATTAAAAGCAAGTTATAACTCCTGAGTCATGGCACCTACTCTGATGTCACATGCTATCGAAAAAGTTCTTGCTATTACTTTACCTCCCTGCAAATGCATGTAACAAAGAACATGTATTGGATAAACTAGTTTGGCGAGCAGGAAAAAAACTAGTTGCCGATGTTGCGTATCCGCGTGCGAGTTAGTTCGATTTTCAAAATACATGGTTGTGGAAAGTGACTTATACTAAGCACGTTAATCTCATGAAAATGACATACATGCATACAAATATAGTATGTGTATCTTAATGTCGGTTGCTTCACCATTCATTTGAATTAAATAGAATGAGTAACAGTTACTTTATTACTTTTTTTGCTGTGCTGCTTAGTGCAAACAAGTGTGAAATTGGTGTGAACAGTGGAGAATAAAGGGTAGATTGAACAGTTAACCCATTTACTTGGCAACCTACTCTAACTTCAATCCAAACAAAGTTAAGATATTTCTTTATCCGGTTATTATTATTAGGTCCACTAAAAAATGACAGTCAAGCATTACGCTTGTTACATTGATTTCATTCAAATTCGGCACTTGTTGCTAATTGGTAATAAACAATTTCAAAATATTATGATTGATCGGACACTAACTAAAGAAGCTCTATTTCGAAGGAAAAGTAATATAAATATTGACAGAAATAGTTTGAGAAACTTGATTCAGATTTATGAATTGGCCACTTTTCCTTGGTGGGATATAACTCGAAATCTAAGTTCTAACAATGTGTGGTGCAAAATATGACTGATGCTGAGAACGTAAAATCTATATAAGCAACCAAAAAGGTTAAAAGATTAAGAGGACGTTTCTCTCAAAAGGGCATGCAATACTTTGAATATTGGCAATCCCCGTAGATAAAGTGCTGCCTAAATCCAGGAAAAAACATTGAGTAAGTATGTAAGCTGTTCAACCTTAAAGAACGATAAAGAAACTACAAAAAACAAGGCCAATCAAATGCAGTAATGCGGCTTAAACCAAGCGTGGCAATGAGAAAGCAAAGTTAAGCTCTAGGAAAGAATGCAGTTTATATCAGATTTATCCGACTTAGATCTGCAGAGTATAGCAAGAGTAGAGTATTTTTGTTGAAGCCTTTAATCTTGCCGGATGTTTTTAGTTGTCATGCGGAAGTGACGATTTGACAAGGGATCTATGAAATCATAGGCGCTCGCAGGAGGGCAAGTGTCCCACCTTGACCCCCTCCCCCTGACACGGAAATCCCACCAATATTTTGTATACATTTTTTCTGTACTTTTTTACTGTATGATTTTTGACTGAATATTCTCCATCCAACAATATTTTTTCAAACTGATCTCACTATCTCTTAATTCAAAATTTCTTTTAAAGTTTAAATGCTCAAATTTCACTCTGTCTACTGTGGCCGAAGTACCTGGGACAAGGATTATGTGCTTGATGATTTTCTGTAGATGATGGTATGGAATGTTTTTGTTTTGAGAAACAACATAGTAAAATGTGTATTTTCAATTTTTTTTTAAATTCATGCGCAAGTGCACCTAGACAAGATATTGAAAACTTTGCTTCGATTGGATCACGAGGTATACCTACAAGCTATCACAAGCTGCAATACTCAAATTGACTTTGTTAAGACTACTTTTAAAATACCTTGTCATCTTGATGACGTGGCGCCCAAAGCATTGTGGTGATTTCCCGATTTCAAATGTGATTCATTGAGAAATATTGAATGTGTTGTATTTTTTTTTTTAAGTTCATTGAACACAATAATTACACGCTTTATTTGCATTTTTTCGATTCGGCTTAAATTTCACAAAAACACTCGCGAATACTATCAGAATCTATTCGAAACGGCAAGGTTTGCTATACAATCAAAACTGTAAACAGAACAAGTCATAGACAGATAATGATAAGATGCCAAACACCTAAGTTCTTCTCATAATATTGATGCATAAAGTAGTAAAGGAAGAATCTTAAAAGTGTGTGCTTACGCTTTGCAGATTTTTTCCATTTTCTTAAGATTCGGTATAATCAATTTGTTTCGGTATGTTTGTGTGTACTTCGGTACACTGTACCCAGGCTTAAATTCCAATATTATACCAGTCATTTCAGTACAGGTGGTCACCTTAAAGGTAGACCTAGTTAGAACGTCCAAAAATAGCTGCTTTTTGTACATTAAGATAATTAATACCAAATGTTTATCAACGCCAGTATAATATAATATTTAAGAAAAATATTATAAATTTTCAATATATATAAAAATAAGTGGAGCACAATAAATTTGCGCGGAGTCTAATAAATGAAATGGTTTTCGGCGATCGTATATCTTGGCACTGGATTATCGGAAATCCATAAAATTATACTCCGGGTGAATGAAGGAAATTAAAAAATGTTTATTTCCTAAAAATGGGGGTCGTTGAAACTACAAATAAAACGTTTGTCAGTAAAATTAATTAAAATATGATAATGAATTCAAAAAACATACAGATGATACACATTTGAAAGAGACAGTGTATGATCCTCTGAAAAATAATTATCTCTGTATCTTTACAAATAAAATTTGTTTTTTTTTTTCAATTGTGACAAGCTGCATTATAAATAAGATAATAATTGAGAGTTATACGGACTTTAATGAATTATTGCTTAATACACATTATTGAGCAATATATATTTTGATGCCTGAAATATATGAGTCGAAACTGAGAAGATGCATGGACATGAATATATGTTATAACAAGGAGCTAACATAGTTGAAAAGAAAAAAGGGTCTTAACATATTTAATGAAGGGCGAGGTGGTAAGTAAAATATATTGCGAATGAGTAGTCTTAAAGGGAATCATAAATCAAATGCTAGTCTCAGTTCAGATTGAAATTCTTAATGATCCTTCGTTGGACCAATATACTATGGCAATCCGAAGGTTCTTGATTAACCGGGTCGTTACCAAATGTTTTTAAAGAGATAATAGGTTAAATTATATTTGCACCATGAACTAAATCGATAAGGGTGTAAAGAAATGGAAGGCAAATTTTAATCGGTAGATAAATCGTCGATTACTTGCCTGTCGACCCCGAAGATCCAAGACTCCTTACGCCAAATTGAATGCTTTTCGGTGACGACGATAAGGATACCACAGCCCCAGGAGTTTTTCCACAAAATTCTATGAACGGAGCTATCAACATCTGATGACGGAATCTGTCAAGCGATAGTATAAAGAGTACCTACACGAGATAACGAAGCGCTAAGTGGCATAAAGAAACGGAACCATTGCTGGAAGGCAGCAAGAGTACAATGAAATAAGGTCAATTTGGAAGAGGGGTGGAGTGATTAAAGTTTACCCGGGCCCCGATGGAGCAGTGCGAATCTGTGATGTGCGATTACCTAAACGGAAGCATTAGGTCAGTGGGACGGCTTGCTGTACTAGATATTTTGTCTTCACCACAGTGTCCACATCGCCTGCGGAATGTCACCCAACCTCAGTAAAATTATAAAAATATATAAATAAAAAATAAAGTTGGGATCTAGTCCTTAATTCAGTATTCAGCAGTGGCATACTGTTGAATTCATAAGTTTGAATTACTTGTTTTTCATCGAAGTAACCGTACCTGTTCTAAGCATTTTGTATGCAATATAATTATTAATGTACTAATGTAATTATTGAATTTAGGAAGTAAAATCAAACAGATTCCAGGAGAGCAAAGTTTCGCGATTTCGATGAAGAACATCATCTTTCCTAATGGGAAGACCGAACCCAGATTTTCTAGCTCTTACAAAGATATTTAAACCAAAAAGAATTTTGGGCACAAGCTCGAACAATTCGAACAATTAAAAGAAACAATACAAAAGCTATAAAAAGCACGTTTCGTTTCCTAAAATGGGGATATAAATATAAATTGACAACATTGACAAAATATCTTCGGAGTTACTAAATGAATAATGGATTGATTCAGGTTTTGGAAGTCACACATCACCCCTATTATGACTGACATTTAATTTGATCGACTCTTGCCGTTTTTTGAGTCATGGCGGCTAAGCGGCGTTTTAGCGTCGGTGTTACGTCTTGAGTTTTCTAATGGCCCACATACATTCTACAGACAAAATTAATTATATCTGACAGACTTATATCTTTCTCTATTTGAGTGCACAAGTAAGTCGCCGGTAACATTGAAAAATAGTTTTGTGAAAAAAATTAAAATAAATATTTATATAAAAATAATATTATTTTATTTTATTTCGAGATTTAAAGCTATGTATTTTTCTATATTTAAAATTAAGTTTAGTGCAACGAGCTTGTTATGTAATCGTCATAAACATTATAACATCTCATAATATACAACTCACATATATATTACACGTTTTATAGCTTTATATTACACGATTACTGCTTAAGTCTTGTTCTTTCTGTTATGCGTACTCTTAAACCATCCTTGGGTCTTAAAATAAGTTCTCCCAAAAGTGTCAAGTCCTCCCGTCGATCCACTGCTTCAATTTTATATTTACGTAATATTGTAGAGAGCACTGCTTTTTCTTCTAAAATAGCAAACTTTTGACCAATGCAATTTCTAGGACCAGCACTAAATGGTATGTATGAGAACGGGTGTCTTCCATAACAATTTTCTGGCAAGAAGTTATCAGGATTAAATTGTTCAGGCTTAGGGAAAACTGCTGGATTTCTATGCAACATATATGTCATGATAAGAGCTGTTGTCCCAGCAGGTACAGTGTAATTTCCTGAAAACAAAAATTAAACGTTGCTTATACAAGTTAATACAAGTCTACAGTTTTGAAATGTAAAAGTAATTATATGTGAATTTTAAATGTTTCTTATATAAATGTGCATGTATGACCTTAATATTATCATCATCCTTATGACTTACCTATTTGAACATCTTCAGTGATCGACCTGGCCATCATTGGAACGCTTGGGTAGAGTCGAAGAGCATCTTTAATACAACATTCTAGATATTTCATGTCCAAAAGGTTAGCCATAGTTGCGGGACAATCTCTATCATCGGCAAATATTTCATCCAATTCTTCAACTACACGATCTTGAATTTCTGGATGACTTCCTAAAAGGAATAGTGTCCACGAAATTGCAGCCGATGTTGTGTCATGGCCTTCAAACATAAATGTATCCACCTCTTCTCTTATGTCCTCGTTTGTTAAAACAACACCATCCTTCGAAGCTTCAATTAGAAGATCAAGAAAAGCTAAGCGTTTTTTCTTTC
This sequence comes from Eristalis intricaria, assembly GCA_964034865.1. NCBI lineage: Eukaryota > Metazoa > Arthropoda > Insecta > Diptera > Syrphidae > Eristalis > Eristalis intricaria. The sequence goes on along the minus strand of OZ035873.1, from coordinate 77,377,532 downwards.
CAAAATCATCAATGGTGTTATCTCCATTGCTGTTATTATTGTTGTTCTTTATCTCCTCTTTGCGTTCTTTTATAACTCTGTTTGAAAATCCATGAAGAATACTGATGTATTTTTGATGAAGTTTATAAGTTTTGGTTAATTTGAAAATGAAGTCCGATTGCAACCACAATTTTGACTGTCGATTCTGAATTATTTCTCCGATTCTGTAAGCAAAGTAAAAAAGTTCAGAATCATACTATGTTCGCATATTGAATATTGGAATTACTGTATTAAATTTCATAAATTAATTACTTCAATGTATTTTAGTTAGTAATTGGAGATTTTCCCTTATTAACTTAAATTAATCAAATTAACATAGCATCCCACATTTCGTTAAGCTCCACCGTAAATACTTTCATGCAAAATTTACTTGTTGGAGCAGGACTGCCGTTATGCGACTTTGACGACCAGAAACCATGTACATTTAAACAAAAAAACTAACGAAACTACTATATTACTAAACTAATATACATATCTACTTGAGGCATTTTTGGGAACCATTCTCTGAGGGTTCTATGAGGGGACATGAATAGCCAAACGAAAACAAATTTTATTTGTAAACATTAAAAAAAATACTTGTAAAATACTTGTGACCAGATGACAGTGATAATTCATACAATATTCGCAGTATTTAGTAAGTATGCACTTGATGCACGTGGAAAAGTTTCAGCCTATTTCCCTTTTCGAACTTAAGCCACCAACTAAACGGATATTGCCAGAGAGTCAGACTTATTTTGCAGTTCGACTTGGGCTTTCACCTCTATAAGATTCTGTTGACGGATGATACCGGACGTCACCATAGAAACAGTTCACCGTCAATGGTCTCAATTACTGAGCGAAGTTAATCGACTTTCTGTGAGCACATATCGACAAAATCGGTATATTCGAGCGGTGATTCCAACAAGGGCGGTCCTTTGAATGATGTGACATTCCAAGAATTATTTTTATTTTTTCTTAACGAGAATATTTCTGTAACAAGAATGTAGTTCCAAAATAAAGCTAGAATTTAAATTTTTAATAAATTTCTTTTCCTATTGTTCTTGTTTGGCCAAATGCTGTAATGGTAGCAATTAATAGTCGATGAAAATTCTGGGAAGTTTGTCATAAAACCTGTTCCAATACAAAAACATTATTGTCTGTTTAACCAATAGCATGGTGAGTTTGCTAATCAAACTCTAAACAAACTGAAAAGGAAACAAAACAAATGAGTAATAATTAAAGGTGTGAAATATAAAATTCTGTCATCACATTCTCCAAATTATAAAATGAATGTTAATAACGTAGAGGGGTGTCACGTACAGCTTGTTTTAAACAAACTCTTGTGTTTATCAGTAGAAACTTAATGAAATACTCCTAAGCAATATTTTGTTCTTATCAAATACTGAAACACGCCCAATTTCTTAATCATTTATGCAAAAAAGTGAAATAATACGATAAACAAATATATATACAAACGATCCACTATTCGACAGTATAGTATTAAAGTGAAAAAGAAGTACTCTCAATTTTGTCTGATTAGTGTAAGGTTCATTTGGTGTTAGGTGCGTTCATAGCTAGCAGTCGGGAAGTGTGTTCAATAATTTTGTTTAATGACTGAACACCTCGAAAACGAGTTAAAGTTATCAAAATATTTGTACAGTAGTTAACATGCCAACAAATTTCGTCATTACTACGTTGATAACAAGCCAAACGGGAAGGTATAAATGAAAGAACCATTAATAAACACTGAAAATCTTCAACAGTTGTAGAGTGCGCATTGGGTGCCATTTACCATTAACTCTAATGGCGAAAGTATGATATTGGTTACTTTATTTCAGGTGTGATCGTTCCAAGACCTAATAGGTATCTATTTTCATTATATGTACTTGATCTCATCCTTAGTGGCTCGCATGATCCACTAAAGGGGTTTCGGACCCAAAGCATACACGAACGATATCTAGACCACTCGAACCTCAGCCTTCGATTCTCACTCATCAGGAGTTATGCCAAAGTGCGAGCACGCTTTTGGACTTGTTCGACGACTTTGGAATTAGTGTAAATATGTACAATATGGCGCAATTGGAAGAGTGCCTGCCCCTGGTAAGCGGGGTCCTCGATTCGAATCCCAGTGGAAGCAAAGTTAATACGCTTTTATCTGGTTTTCAAATCTGGTCCAGTCACCATTTGCGGTTGGAATCAAATTAACGGTACTATCACTGGAGTAGTCAATCAGTGGTAGTAGTCTGACTAGGAGTATAACAATGGACCAAAATGATCTAAGTGTGCTGGTGAATGCACTACCAGCCGTCCTACCTTACTTGATAGAATCACATACGAGGCCAGCCTTGATGATGGGGACATTCGTGTCATGTGTTTAAAATGTAATACTTCAAAACAAATTGCTCCGCAGAAATCCCAATTACTTCTGATCTCCTTCCTTGAGTATAGTTAAAGGAAAACATGTCTTGTTGAGTGGTATCATAAAATGGGAACAGATCGCCTTGAAAGCTCTTAAAATATAATATTATTTATGATTATCAATATCAATATCGAAGCAACAACTCATCGCTTTCGTTGTCAAAAGCCTAAGATTTGTAAGGCGACCAGAAGCAACACACTCAAGATGGAAATGCAATCACACTTTGTGAGGTTCTCCATATTGAACATATGTATTTATACATACATATATGAAATCTCACGTTAATCGGCTGATGTGACAATCAGATGACGAAAAATAAAGTTGATTGAATTAATCTTGAATATTGTCAATAATTATTTAAGTTACGCCTTAAAACAATAAAACGTTACACATTTCGGGAGAGTTTTACTTCACCATGGATGATAGCGAATTGCCTGTTGCGTGTCAACGAACCCATTATGATCCGATTACTGCTTGTGCAAGTGTAGAATGCCTTACGAAGTTGTGCTATATATTGAAAAGTTATAAAAAACAATCACGACACTAGATTGCATACATTCTCTTGCTGTACATTGGTAATAATTCGAGATGGGAACAATCAATTTGGGCAGTTTTCATTGAACTTCGAAGAGGTATTAATCCCACTCTAATACTATTTGCATTATTTATTTATACAAAGAAAAGATTTTATACATAATCTTGCTCGTAAAATTAGGTCGTACTTACCCATAAACAGCTTTGACATATTCGGATTCACTATTGCTCTGAGCGTTAATACCCCGACCCATTGCAGTTTCTTTAAAGAAGTTACGTGTATGCATACTGAGAATCGAAAACGTTTAAATTAACTACTTACCACAAACTATATCTAACGTGCACAAAGTCACGTATGGAAAAACATTAAATGCCTCGGAGCCCACCTCATTTTCCAATTTTTTGGATAGAATCGCACTTTGCTCATTAAAAACATCAATAAAATCATCCAAAATTTTAAAATGAAATGCTGGTGTTAGAATCTGCATATAAGGAATTTTCAAGAATATAGAATAGTATTAGTCATTAATAGAGAATAGTTGAGTATAAATTATACCTTCCTCCTTGAGTGCCATTTTCGACCAAAACTTGTTAGCAAACCAGTTCCCAGCCAAGGTTGAAGGTAATCATAATCTTGACTTTTGTCGATGTATTTCGATGTATTGAGAATAGGCTTCGTAAACAGAAATTAGAATTAAAATTTGATTTTTAGAATAAATTGAATAACAAGTTGTTCATAAAAAGATTCTAGAAAATATGTTGCTAGTGGTTTGTAACACATATGTATGTATTAATTAATCATTTCTGATTACACCCTTCACCAAAAGATACTTTGATATTGTGTATATAACAAAATAAATACCTCTACAGTTTCTGGATTAAAGAGAATAACGTAAGGGTTTAGACCCTGCCATGCCCTATTTATTCCGAGGCGGGTGCCCCATAATCTTTGTGATCCAGTCATTCGCATAAATAACTCTGTTGTTTGTCCCATATTTAAGTGTTGTTTAATAGGAATTGTTGTATTCGCAAAATGTAAAAGTAAAATTTAGTCAAAATACATTCATTTATACAGATTACACAACTTTAGCATAATAATGAGTTTTAATGTGTATGATAACAATAATGTAAAATACCAAAATATAAGCGTGATCGATTTGGTCCAATGAACATATTTACACAATTCCAAAAAATTGTTTGCTAGTTTTGTACAGACGAGCTTAATCTTACATCTTAAACAGAAGAATGACAATATATACACAGAATAGAATAAGAATTATAAAGAGCAAATATGTTACGTTATAAAAAATTTACAATTAAATAAGAGAATTATTTTGTTATATATTGTTTCGAAACCAATAACATATACTTTTCATACATTGCAATCAAATACTTTATATAAACAATCATTCTTTGACTTACATACATGATGAATTGACTTGTTTGATGTGTTGAACTGTTAAGCTGTTTATACTCCAAATTATACAATAATCATAAGAATCCAAATGTTATATAACGAAAGCAAAGAGTGCTCATATACAAGCGAGCAAGCTAACACCCAATAATGACGAAACAATAAAATTTGCCACCAGTTTTCACAAACAAACATACCATTAGAAAAGTTGGAATCTTATCACTTTCTTAAGAGTTCGTTACAGAAAGCATAAACAATCTCATAGCACTCATGACCCTTATAGATTCTGTTACGGATTGCAATTAACGTCAAAACAACTTATATCAATGCAATGCAACTTTCTCAATAACTGAAAAACTTCAACTTTGAATGGCCATTGTAAGTGCAGTAATGGGAAAAAAGTCTATCATTATGATGCAATGCTTATTTATGAAATTTCTTACAATTAAGAAACATACATGTACTCAATACACCTTGAGAAACTTTTGTTATTAGACTTGGTCCATACTTACAATACTCAGAGTGAGGGATACATACATACTTAGAAAACTTTCATAACACATGGGTGAGTACATAGAGTAGACAGAATAAGAAGAAAAATCACAATTTTTTTTTCAAAATTTTCTTTTAATGAAGTCCAACAATTTTTTTTACTCTCACTTTTGCTTTGCCTCACAATTCTACAATATCAATGCGATTCAACAGAAAAAAAGAAAGTTACTTGAAAGCGAAGCATAGGCAGATAAGCGAGAAAAAAAATTATTATGAAAAAGAAGAAGATATAGCATTATTTTAGTAGACATGTATATGCAATGATAATTACCTCAACCGTGTAATGGTTATATAAGACGACCCTTGGTCGACCGAGCCATCCACTTATAATACCTTCTCCAGGATTAAAAATCTCACCAGCAGAAAGCAAGCGTGAGAACAATTCTATTATAAAAGGAAACGACATTAGTTTGTTGTGGATAATATTTTTAATTTGTATAATAGTTTTGTTATACATATAATATAATATACTAAACAAACATCGTGTGTGCTTCACAGCTTATTGAGAAGGTGTGTTTGTATGCATACATACATCGAAAAGGTACCTTCCAGCAGTACTACATTCGTAGGAGTCTTGTTTTTCAATAATATGCATAATGTGTCCAGGAGGAACTGTATTAAAGGAATATCTAATGGGTCACCTAATAAATAACCTCATCTTACAAGTAAACAATGTGTAATAATATCTGAATCACTAGTTCATGCTGAGAAACAACTATAATGGCCGCAATAAACACAGCTATACACAAACTTATCATAGCTATGCGACAAGTCATTACTGAAATATGATTCAACAACTATTTTCGAAATATAACATAATATTTATATTTTTAATTTTGTTAAGATATTTTTCGATCAATGAAAACTATAAACGTTAATAAATTGTGACGAAATATGCTAAAGAATATGTGTATGGACCAATTGTCCGATATATCTGTATTCTGAATCATCATATTTTGTGTACATTTTTATTTATAACCATACAAGTTACGTATATTAACATTTGCTTCTTTAAATGCTTCTCTCGTTCTTCATAGGAATATCTTAACACATATTAAAAACAAGTTTAATTTTCGAGCGGAAGAAATATAACTAAATTTTCATAAGGTCACTATTGCATAATATTTACCATGTCATGCTGATCACCCATCAAGAAGTTCAAGCTCTGCAATACCTGACCTTGAATTTCAATAATGCTTTTATATGATCACCATTCATACGGAAGTTGTTGGTTCAAGGAACTTTGTTCAATAATACAATAATCTACTTTATTTCATTTTGTTAATCATATCGTAATTTTTTACTAATGTACTCATATGTATTAGTGGCTTTCTGTTGGAAACCTTAACTAGTAAAAAAATTTATGAACCTGATGCCTATGTAATAAACATTTAACATCAGAAGAGAAATATAATTTACCAGCTTCACCTATTAAAAGTTCAATGGCCGCAAGATAATTTACTAGGTAAGTGTATACGTATCTTTCAATCAGATGCGAACTATTAATAAGAAAACTTTCTAATTCAGTTGAATTTCATTGCAATCATTGCAAAAACTTAATATTGCGTAGAACCTCTAGATATTTGGTTTTTGTTATTAAATATTAACTATTGAGTCAATGTAAAGTTTCGCAGACTGCATTGACTTTTACAATATATATCGAGAATATTTAAATAAATTACTATTGAATACAGCATTTATGCTTCCGGAAATGATGAGACAACAATAAGATTTACATACATCCACATGAACATACTGCATAATGAGTATACCTGAAGAAATCCATATTTTAGCAAATTCAACCGGTTGCATCTGCTCTTGACATTGTCGGCGATTTAGCCATGACATCCAAAATTCAAATGAATCTCAAACGAATACCAGCAGCTTAACGGTGTTATTCATGAGGCTCATGATCGATTATCTGAATCGATAATGTTGAACTTGGTTTTATTTCCGGGATATTATACACAATTTGTGTCACGATGTTAGATGTTGTATGGACTTTCAATAGACGCGTTCTTGACACCAAGCAAAAATAGTTTGCTTGTTCGGGTACTCCAGGTATAATATGATATGACAAGTCTGCCCTTGATGTAGGAAACTAATGAAACGTCTAATCTTTAGATCAAATCAAGCTAAAATAATGAGTGAAGATAATGATTATACGGACATTAACTTTATTAACAAAACTATGATTTTTATGTGCATTTTGGAAATTATCTCACAATACCACGACTTTTAAGGTCAGGGGAAGAATCAGTTTTTCAGGAAACCCCAATTAACAACTGAAATATTTATTACTCTAATGTGATTGCAACAAGCAAGGTCTTAAATCCTACTTTTAAAACAGGTATCAGAAGGGGTAAAACGATTGCGTACTGTTCAAAACAAAGTTTACTACATGAAACGATATCAATTTTATTTAAATTTGAATAGAAGGCTGGCTTTTTATTACTCATTAACTTAAGAAAATTTTTGTTTGTGACTTTCTCATGTGATTTTGATATAATAGAAAATATGCCTGAAAAGACCAACCACAATATAATACACAATGACTATAAATTGAATTAAAGATTCAATTTTGATAATGGAAGCTAAACTATGGAATATTAGTTCCATCACATGAAATTGTTGATGGAACATGATCTGATACTTCTAAATGCGAGATCGCAAACCAGATCGTCGTTTAAGAATCAAACAAATCCACTTTACAACCTTTCAAAGAAGCAGTCATTTTAAATTACTATTCACGTTTATTAGGATATGTAGCAACGAATTCCTCTCTACAAATAATCACAAGAGAAACTGATCTTATCTACTAAAAGCATTAAATAACTTACGACGAAGCAGACCGATGGGCTGCTGTGTTATTTAATGATCGTTGTTGAGTTAACCCTTCAGTTAATAGAAACTCACGAAATTGTTCAAGTACATCCCATTGTTTGCAATCAAATAGTATTTTCACAACAAGCAGATTTGTATTGTTTTAAGAGAAACGGACGAGACAAACTACTAGTAGAAAATAGTGATTCAAGCATATTGTTTTTTTTTTTTTTGCTAAATGTAATGCCTACATATCTCTTTTCATTGCTTATAACGAGAATGTTTTTATTTTAATTCTATTATTTAAATAATCTTTAATCTGTGGATTTTATTTATTTAATCTAAGACATATTGTATGTAAATACCAATATAAAAAAATGCCTGGTAGATTTATGTCATATGAATATTGTTTGCAGCAACATGTTATGTTGACATGCATTTGAAAATGAAAACCATGTAAGCATAATATGCATAAGTATGCAATGTATACATAGAAGTCAACAACTCTGAGAACAACTTTGTTAAATTCATTCATAGTTTTGCTTTACCACCCTCTTCGGGAGTTCTATGACAAATTAAAGCTCCGCAGAAAAAAGTGTATAATCGGCAATCTACATGTGCATGCAGTTATATACTTTAATTTTCTGTGTTGAATTCGGCAGTCCTTCACACACTTAAGAGAAAAGAATGTAATAAATCTTCAGTACGAAGCTAAGGCACACATCATGATCATCATCTTGACTGCATAGTCTCACCATGTACATATACTATCAAAATTCTTTGGAACGAGAACTACTTGAGATTCTAATTCCCAAACATCTTTACTTCAAGGCAATCAACATGATCAAATATATACGTTCTTTTTGTGGTTAGCCATGGACCAGCAAGGAAAATACAAACAGTTGAGAATGGTTATTTTATTAACAGATGCTAGACCAGAACCATCTGTTTTCGATTTCACGTTATAAAATGCCATAAATAAACGTAACTACATTTTTATTAATACCCCACAAAATTCTGCATATTCACATAGCATCTCTAAATGGAAAACCCACTTCCTGAGAATAACTTTAGATTAACAAGTGAAGCGTATCTTATACATAAAGATGATAATCAAGAAATCGAAGACGTGAAATTGCAATCTATCAAACGTACAACTACCTGACACTTTTTTTTTCCCACTTCCTCCCTACAAATTGTTCTGACCTCGGGTGAATTAGCATTCCGAAAATTAGATAATGTATTTTACGAGTAATTCGGTGGAAACTGGTTTTGTGGAAACTAAATTATGTGATTAAATAATAGCAGATACTTTGTGAAAATCAAAAAATAGAGAGGTCAATGAATCTTATTAGCAGATCGGATATGGCAGTAAAAATAAATTTCAAGATTAAGGTCAGGTTAATGCAATTGTAACCTATGCGATTCGGTGTATTCCTTCAAAATCATAATGCGGTAGGTATACAAGGAGAAATGACAAGATGCGTATGATTATGAAATAAATGAATGAATAAGTTAATATGCTCAAGTTTTAGTAACAATACATTAGAAGACTTATTAAATATCTTTACCATCATGATCGACATTCATTTCAATTGCATTCCCAAGAATGGGCAAAGAAGCTGGACCTGGGATTTTCTCAATTAATTTCACCATTCTTCCTCTTCTTCGTTTGTAAATAATAACAAACGCCAAAGTAATAACACTTAGCACTACTGTAGCTGGAGAAAACATTGTTAGATATCTCAGCATTTTGGTTAACATAACACTCTCAGTAAACATGTTAGACATGATTAAAGACACACAAAAACAATCACTTGGCACGTAAAATAATTATACAGGAAGCACAATTCAAAAAACAAAATTCGTTTCAACAGTACTTTTTATAATATCAAATATAAAAATAAGATCACAAAACAAAAAACGAAGCCGGAGCCATACAACACAACCGGACAATTCGCGAGACGGATGGCGAAAGTTGACTAAGAGCAACTCTACAACTGCCCAGAGATTTAAAAGAAGTGCTATAAAGTCAGTTTCGGTTGAAGAAGAATGTGCTGACGGTCACCGAACAAAATAAACCGCGTTGTTGGCATTTGGTGTGTATTTCGGGTTCTTTCTATCTGCCTCACACACAGTGAGATTTTGAAGACAAATATATGAACAATATTTGGGACAGATAAAAAGCTCTCTCGCACAATATTTTATGTGGGGATATGTGCATAGATCTTTTGCGTACATGTGTGTTATATGCACCATTCGAAAACTTTGGTCAGATTGAATTCGGCATCTATGTTTGTGCTTGTATTAGTTAAAGAGTCACTAGCTTTAAACCGTGTTTAGCTTAAGAATTGTTGAAAATGCATTTAAAATTATGTAACCGATAATTTACCACTTATAAGTTATAAGTAATAAGCAGGTTGATGTGGCAAGCATATATACATAGGAATATAATAAACAAAGTAGTTGTATAAAATTGAAAAATTATTTATATTTATATTAATATTATGTAAGAAATAAAAAGTGTTTAACTTATAATGATTGAATACAATTTTAATTTTTTAAATTTAACTTGGTGCTGTTAGCATGTTAAAGTTAAGATTAATAAATAATATATTAAAATTAAAAATACATATTTACCATTAGGAAGGATTTAACAAAAAGCTTTAATATGAAATCGACGATATATACATCGACAAATAGTAAAAAAAAATAAAATGCTTCTTGTTCAATAAATTGAATTGGGTGATAAAAAGGAAGCTTATCGTTAAGTGCTTTTAAAACTAAGTGCAGCTACTTCTACAAAAAGTTTAATAATCTATCAAATCTCTCATATCATTCGCTATTATACCCGACTTTAATTACATCAAATTCTTACACGGAATGTAATGCATGATACGAAACAAAACAGGAAAAGATGAAGTTAAGTAGAAAGTATCGACGACCCAGCCAAGGAGAAAGAATGACGATCCCCCGAAGATATTATAAGTATTTTAAATGCATATACAGTGAATCTTCTCTACCGAGGACAACGGTCCCATCTGAAAGGTCCCATGCCAAACTTTTATTATTCACGGCTCTACCTTTAATGTCAATGTGGAGCTGATGTGATGATTGTGATGATTCTTCCTGTCTAGAAAAAGCTTTTCAAATTGGCATTTCGAAGTCGGCCAAGTACTCGAGCTACCTTCCACTCGTGACAGAACAACAGCACTCAACACCACGAGTAGTTGCTGAAGAACTTAGGTCCAGGTCCGACTTGAGCTGTCGGGCTAAACATAACAATAATAATTATTATTATTATTTTACTAACACCTGAAAGTTGTTTGTATGGTGTTTAAAGTATTCTTTGCAAGGCGCTGATATTAACTGAACCAAGCTAAGTTTATTAAACTGTTCGAATTGTCCACTGTATCAGTAACAGTAAATTTCAACACTTGTAAAGTGATCCCTCTTATGTAAATAAATCGTGATCAATATTTACATGTTCGGCCTGAATTTAACTTGTTACCCAAATAATGAAGGTACCTTGGTTTGATTTCAATTTTACAATAAATTGGACTCCCTTTAAAAGCTAATATCATTCTATTAAATTAGCAATTTTGTAAAAACAGAGATAAAAAAACGGTTTCTTTGTATCCTATTTTCAGTTATATACACACATATTTCAAATTCCAACTGGAGAATTGAGTTTTAATACAGATGCTATTTGGTTTTAAAATTTGTTAACTATATTTTAAGGCTCCTCGTCCGAATAATATCAATTTCTTGCTGCAAATTCTTGACCATATCGACATGAGTTATATATATTATGTAACCCAATGATCACAAAAGTAATACTCTACTCAAATATTTTTTCCACATAATCTGACATTTTGCATCATTAATTATCATAAATACCTCCATTATAACTCTATTTAACTATTAAAATTTAAAAATCTATGTGGCACGAATTGAAAGCGGAAACTCATGCAATGTAAATTTCGTGCTAAATTTCATTTACCAATACTCATGAAACACTGCGGGAATATATGCTTTTTTCATTGAATAGTTAAGAGAAAAAGCTTTCGTTAGTTTCTGTTCAATTCAAGGAAGTTTCTTTCGATGAATGACCTTGGTCATGTCTTAGCTTTCCATGCATGCGTTTGACTCTTTTGTTCCATCGATGTATTCAGGTTTATGGCTCATTGCCAAAAGCTTGCCAGATCAACCTGCTTAATAAAAATGTTACATAATATCAAGAACGAAGAGAATAGCATCAATAGACAAATTGAAATAAAAACAGTATTTCGGTTTCCGCATCGAACAGAAGATGATGTGATGAATAAATAAATAATTAATTAACTTTACATCTTACGTATGTTTAAAATCTCCAAGACTGAATAGTTCACACAAAAGAGCTAGATGTTGGCTTTTAAATTTTACCAAATTTGGTGTATTCTCATCCTTGTCCTTCAAATGTTAGCTTATTGCGAGGTTAAGTTATTTTTGATAAAATATGTATTTCATGTACACATAGATGAAATTAGTCAGACTGGAAACATAGAATAACACATCCTGAGGAACATCGTCCGAGATAGAACAAACCAAAGTTAATGCACTCAAAAATTTGAATATTCTGCCTGATTATATCAAAAAGTGCAGCTGAAGGAATCTGTCTGTCATTTGTACATTGAATTAAGAAAAGACTGACAGTCATTATCACAATGGTAAGATTAAATTTAAATATCTCCATCCACTGTAAGATATTGAAACGAAATACACTGTATATTGACGGATTTTATGAATATATCTCGTGACTCACAACAATAACTTGAAAAGAACCTTTGATATTTTATCGTGCATCAAATCGCAGTTGCCGAAAATTATTAAAAAAAAAATATTATCGAGGTTGAGTTATAAATACTTAAGGTGAATTTGGTCGTGAGGTGGGTCGTCTCCGTGGTTGTGCTGACTCAAGAAATTTATCCAGACTACCACAGACAATTTGGAGTTCCTAATTCTGCGCTAGAAACGTGAAAATGAAAATCCGAAAATACGAATTTTAGTCCAAAAATCTTTTCTCGGTCGAGGCTCATTCTTATCTCAGCGGCTATGTCAACACGATCCACAAGTCTTCGACCTCTCTCTTCTTTCGCAATGACGAAGGAGTCAATCAGTTTTCTGTATTCAGAGCTCGACAACATCGACATATCCGAGTTATTGAAACAAAAAAAAAGCTGGAGTAATTATTATCACAATGGCAAGTTCCACTTGAAATACCTCCGTCCATGTTTGAGATATTAGAACGAAATAAATTTCATATTGATACATTTATTGAGCAAAAAGTTCTTAACATCTTATGAGAATAGTAGTATTTTTTCTAAGGAAAGGGAAATAGAGTATCGGTACATAAACATTGATCATGTCAGACCATCTAAGCTTTGGAGATTTATCCCAATTCTATATTTGTATATTTATACCTTTATATTTCTAAGCTTTTATGCCGTTTCTTGTGTTTTCACAGAAATCTGCATAAGTGCTCCTGTCACCACAATTTTACTAACGAGGGAGCAACCCGCACACTCACCATTTTTAAAATGTTCGTGAATACAATCGTAATTAAACAACACAAGGCATTTCATTATAAAATGTCATTTCAGTCTCTTAAGTTTAGAATCATTATGCAGAATGTTATTATACGATTTATAAATGGCACACACCTTCATATTTGCCAGAGCAACAAATATGAATCTATCACCGATTCTCATTAAGGTGCAGTGACCTCATTTGAAATTGGCTTTAAAATTCTACGATGATTTCTCTCACAATCAATCACAATAACACAAACAATTAACAATCTTACTAATCATAAACAAAATAAATTGGTCGATACGGGATTATTAAACTATCAGATTTCTAGTTAATCTTAGTAGACAACTGAAATTCGGCCTAACATTATTATCTCTATATAAATGTTGGTCCAACGAAAATGCAGGATGATAATTTTAAATAAACCATAAAGTTTTCAGAGAATTATCTTAATATTTTTTATTACGATAGAAGGATATATGACGATTATGTGTGAAACAAAATATCGTTTAATGCTCGCCACGGCTTCGGTGGCATACCCTTATCCGATACTCCATATTTTCAATGACTCTGCGACATAATTGAGGTTCAATGTCGTTAATGTGCCGAATTATCTCATCTTTTAGCTTTTGAATTGTTCTTGGCTTATTGACGTACACTCTCTTTTAAATATTCCCAACGAAAGAAGTCCAACGGTGTCAAATCACATAATCGTTGCGGACAATTAACATCACTACGACGTTCCAAGCTAAGTACTGACAACAAATTGCTTATATACAAGCAAGTGTTAAAATCCGTCTGGACGTATGATATACAACTATTGGGTTGTACCAAAGAAAGTAATAAGAACATACTACAAGCTTTTCAAAATAAAGTTCTAAGGGCCATCGTCAACGCACCCTGGTATACACGAAACAACGATATCCACAGTTAAACAACGAATTTCATCAGTTACGAATTTTGCTCGTAAGCATAAGCGTCGCCTGGAAGAGCACATAAACTCTGCTGTCCTTCCAATTCTCGAGGAAAGAAACTCTTTTCGCCGTCTTCAAAGGACTAAACCCCTTGACCTAGCACGGTGAATTCAAACCGCGCTTAGCTGCGGTGTAAGCAAGAACTCTCAATGGAGAATCTCTTGCCAAATGCGTCTAAACCATGAAAGAAAAACTCCTGGATAAGTGTAAAACTTAGTTGTAGTGGCAATATATTTTATTTGAAGGGAGGTGTTTTTACTTGGTAAAAATCCCTTTCGCTTTGTGAGAACGGTCCCCATAGTGTCTTTTGAAGATTTTCACCTACCTTCGCAAAAAACGTGAGATAACATGGCCTTTTCTCTATGTGAGAACGGTCCCCATAGTGTCTTTTGAAGATTTTCACCTACCCTCGAGAAAAACGTGAGATAACATGACCATTGAAATTCCCGCCGAAAAGAGCCATTGTTTCTTTGGCTGTGTGGCAAGTGGCACCATCCTGTTGGAAGCACATGGTCCATACTTTCAATTTCTGGCCACATGAAGTCCGTTATCATTTCGCGATAGCGAATACTTTACACTGTAACTGCTTGGCCGACCTCATTTTCGAAGAAGTACGGCCCTTAACCGCACCAAACAATTACTTTTTGTGAATGCATTGGCTTTTCAACAATCACTCGTGGATTCTCATTTGCCCAAATGCGGAGATTTGAGCATAATTCTACCGATTGTGGACACATTTGGTGGATTATGCTGACCAAATAAATTACGAAGTGCACGAAATGCATTTTGATTTGACCGCCCATTTCGTAAAAGTCTTCAACAATCTTAAAGCGCTGTTCAATTGTGTACATCTCCATGGTTGAATTTGTCAAACACTGAAACTGGTGTCACTCACAATTAACATCGTACATTATGGTTGGACCACCCTTTATAAAAATAAAAGTTTTTGTTTGTCCTTTATAGACTCTTAAATTGTAAGAGATAGAGCACTGATGTCTTTAGTAACTTTGTTCAGAATTCTGTGAAAAAAGGTTTTGGTACCAATTTTTCATGCAAAACTTTATAAATAGTCAAAAATATTTATCGGACACATGATTGATGAGTTACTATCAGAGATGCGTAGCACCGCGCGTCGGGTACAGCTAGTTGTACATAAACATAAGGTATAATTAGCGATCGATGCACAGATTGTATAAAATTGTATAAAATGCAACGTACGGTAAATATTTGTGTTTCAATAATTTGTGTTTCGCAAAAAAAGCCCGAAACAAATTTGATGAAATGGAATCCCAAATTCAATTTATGGGATCTACTTAATCTCATCCATCCCGAACACAAATTGCACCGAAATAATTAAGTTTTTCTTTCGGTTTGTATTTACTTTCTTTTTGCAACTACATGTGTATTAGACTTAGATTGTACACATATCTGATCTATGGCTTTATATTTAGTTTAAAAAAAGTGCATTATTAGTTTCTGTAAAGCTTTTTAAGTTAGTTGCTATTTTATAACTTTAAATACATACCTACTTAAATTAAAAAATAGCAAACTAAACTTTAAATACATTTCATGTTCCGTCTTCAGTGAATAATAACGAAAAGTACAAAATTAGTCAAATTCAACAAGAAATAATGTAGAAACAAAAGCTTCTGAGTGCAAGAAGACTAAGACTTGAGTTCAAGGGGTGCATTTAAAAAAAAACATATAAAAGTAATGAAGGAACTAGAAAATAATTTAAGAAATACTTACTTACTTATATTACTTGCGTGGGTCGCCGTGGCGTAGTGGATTAGTGCGTCGACTCCTACGCAGAGGGTGCCAGGTTCGAGACCCGAATTTACCACCTTTCATATTTTCACAGCTTCACCTCTTTCGAGTCACTGACAATGCTCAAAGAGTATTCCTGTCTAGAAAAAGCTTCTCAAACTTGGCCGTTCGGAGTCGGCATTAATGCCTGAAACACAATAGTGCGCTGCGCCAGCCGACTTTATGTTACGATGACGCTGTATTTCGTGCTTGGCCATTGAATTGTGTGTGTTGAAAGCCAACGCCAGCGCAAACGCACTATTGTGTTTCAGCCATAAACTGTAGATCCCTTCCACGCGTGAGAGAACAATAGCACGCACAACACGAGTGGTTGCTGAGAAACTAGGCCCAGGTCCGCCTCGGACTATAGCGCCACCCATATTATTATTATTATTATTACTTATTGCTTCTTATGGTAAGTTAAAACACAATTATTGCTATTTGTGTAAAGAAAGGTACTAACATGCATTTTCTGCAAATAATGCTCTTCTTGAACAGGACCTGGGGGCCCTACACTTAGAAAAATAGAATAACACATCCTGCGTAATATCGTTAGATATAGGACAAGCGATGTTTATGCACTCAAAACCGGATACTCTGCCTCTGAAGGTCTGTCTGTCAGAAGTATGCTGGTTCTTCATACTCATATATATTATAAAGGGTCCTCTTGTTTTTCTGGTCTGATACATTCCATTACATAATATAGTATGTGCAGTAAACGAATTGAGGAACTCAATCATGAGACTCTTCTACTGTAAATGGCAAGTTCATGCTGATCTAGATGTTTCCAGTAATTTCTAAGTGACAAATTGAGCAAATATTGACAATAATTGACATTTTCAAGTTTCTAGACATCCGAAATACACATACGACGTATACTTGTTCTTGTGCAAGGAGCCAGATTACACGTATACATACGCTAGTACAACAGTAACAACGACAACAAGCTAAATAACGACAAAAAACTCTTACTCAAAAGATACCAATGAGAGGAAGGAAACTACGCTACGAAGTGAAGGAAGGAACAAGCAAAAAATCCGACCCGAGGCAATCGAGGTAGCCGCCAAGAGTAAATTGTCATGCTACTCAGCTCACATCGGTCGTGCGAATATAAGTACATAAATCCATCAATACACATAAATATATCCATACATACATGCACACATACATACACCCATGTGTCTTCATCTCTTTCGATAAAACTTCTGGAAATTAAATATAAATTCTTCAATGGAAAACATTTTAATGCGAATGTTTTCCTGTGGCACATACTATCATGGTTTACACTTTAGTTAAAGTTGCCATCTTATATATACGGTTTGGGTATAAGATTTACTTCCAAGCACATGCAACAACCTGTATTTATTTTTTTATCCGGAATGTTTATTCAAAGTAGAGACTTCAACCGCATTACCCATAATTATTATATTTCGTTCAGTTACTCAATGTATATTTCTTTCTCTTATATTATACTTATATATGTATGTATGTAAAGTAAAAAAGTGCTACCCACAATTTCTGAGTAGAAAGTTATTATTCCGAGTAAAAACTACAACAAATTTAAACAATTTTAGGTTCCTATATTTTCTTTCTGTTTTAAGCAAAAATGCTTTTGTGAACTGTCGGACTGAAAGCACAGAGTAGTACTCACTGCTGATTTAAAAATTTTATTTGAAAAAAAAAAAATAATTTTTGTAATTGAGATTATAACTAGGCTTCCAAACTAACGGTTAGGGTGTTGGCTCAACAATAGGGGCCCAACTGATGTACATTGTTTAATTTAACAGTAGGTATTACTATAATGTCGGTTTGTTGTTTATTTTTTATGCCCTACAATGTCCGGTGCTTACTTCGGGTTAATAAATCCAGTGTGTCTATGTTGGTTGTAGCCTCGATGATAATTGCTATCGCTGCTCTGGAATAATCTATCCGGGGATTGTGTTTCATGGGTTCCTGATCGCCTCGTTAGGTTGATTGATAATATCTTGAAACTGCTTTCTGAACAATGTCACCATTTACGCTTGCAAGGGAATGATGTGTGCTTGGTCGTAAAGCTTCTCTTGTACTGATGCCTTTGCCGACGTCTCTCGAAGGTGAGATCGGTACATATTCGCATTATTTTCCTTTCGAAAATTGAGTCCTTCTTCATGCTGATCTAAGGATAGTGGCCCATATTGGGAAGCCGTACGTTAAGATCGGCCGCATCTTAGTCCACTGGCTTTTTGTTTGCGAATCAATGGATAGATGCGATGAAAGCCTAGGTTCGCCTTCCTAAGGGTCAGTTTCGAATGACTGTCGAACTTCAACCTTTCCGTCAAGTTAACGCCAATATGCTTGACCCGTTCATCCATTGATATCTCAATAGTCAGGGAGCATTAACTTTATACTCCGACATTTGGCTGCTGATCGTCGTAATCACTACGACAGGCTTGGAAACATTTGTCTTAAATATCTGTGTTATGCAAAAACATCTCTCTGCATTCTACAGTCGTATGAGTAGGATAATCACATATACCGAAATGACCGCTACAATACCAAAATGTAACGCTGTGTACTGAGTACCGAAGAAATGCCTCGGTACTTACAAATATAAAAAAAACGTATTATCTTACCGAAATTCAAAAACAATTAGGTAAATCTGAATAATGTAAGAAGACAAACAAAATTTCTTCCATTGTGTTTGTGTGTTCTTGTACAAATTATATTGGATCGAAAAGTTGCAAAGAAAACCTGGTATAAATGTGTTAAAATATTTCAATTCAAAAGAAAAACAAGCGAATGTGATGTTTGCTGCAATGTTTGCAGCACCGTATTCAAAATTTCACACAGAGGAAAGTCTGGCATTGAACCACATTTGAAAGCGACAAATCAACACAAAGCTTTGGGTTCCGCGTCGTCAAGTCAATTAATGAAGAATTATTTTAAAAGTGCAACACTTAACAAAGCCGATTCGCATACTGCGTTTTGTGAGGACGTTTGGGCATACGACGTAATCCGATCGAATTAAAGTTTCCATTCTGTCGACTGCTCCTAAGAAATTATTCCCTCTTGGTCTGATTTAACAAAGTTAACTTGCGCTCGAATACATTACAACAGATGTGATTGCAAGGTATTTTAATTCATGTATTATAAAAAGATTTGGAAGATTCACATTTAATTCTGTTGCCGCTTCTAACCATGGGAATTTAGAAAATGTTTTCCGTTCTGACTTGTTGCTTATAGAAAAAAGTCAAAATTATCCAGTTGACGTCTGAAAGCGGTGAGACTTCTGACGCCATCTTTAACACTAAGCACAAACAGCGAATCGATGTCCTGTTTACAGTAGCCACACCCTAGAATCCGAATGTATTACATACACGTACCGAGCTTTTCAAGCAGCTCAGTATCAGACGAACTTGCAGGCCAGCAAAGGCGTTACCATTACCACTTGAACGTAACATAACTGAGATACTTACTTCAAGCTAGATCGCAAGCTTTTTAGCCTAGAACAATATGCAAAAATTTAGCGTCATCTCAAATGAATTGTGCAGAAACGGTTTAGATGTGAACGAACTGGATTATATACCCTCACAGTCGACTAAAGTTACCTTCCTTTTATAGTCGATCATAGCGGTGAATGCCCGGTCATTCCTTCCCGTGTTTCCTCTTATACAAGGGTTCTCCAAATTTCCTTCCGGGCGGCTAACCGCGAAATGTGGGTCACCCTGTTTTTCAGTTACGAAGTATACATAGATGTAGGTGGTGTAGATAATCTTAACGGTGCATATGACACATGGCATACATGTGGTTCTCTGAATTTCGTTGTGGTCGTGTACAAAGAAACGTCGCCAAAATCACTTAATAGCTAAGATGCGTACCCTGTTTACTGATAGTGAACCAGAAACGGATTCAGGTGAAGATTTTAAAACAGAATTCTGGTCAAATATATACGAATACATTTTTTGACGTTTCTTTACACTACATGAATTCAGAATGCACAGTACTTATTATGATGATATTTTTGGGAAGAATTCAAAAAGTTAGAATATCCAAAAGTGTATCGCGCTGCAAAAAATAACAAGCAACAACATTAAATTCAAAAGACTTATCGAACAGGCCTCGTACTTTCCCATTTATGTTTCTGGAGCTTATATTCTCAAAATTCTTACTAATATAGCCCGCTTCTACAGCAATCACCTGCGCTGGCATATCATATGTTGGTATTTTCAATTGAAACACGGGCAATTAAATGTATAAAATTGTACAGCATTTTGAAAATGCGTCACACCCCATCGAATGATACATGAATCAATAGGTCTATTCAAATGAATTTTTCCAATTTTTTAGTTGTGTGAGTGTAATGGACAAGCGTGTGCGCCTGCACTTTTAAAATAATATAGATACTTAATACAAATCTAGAAAGTTATCAAATTGCTGAAAGATTAACCAAGAACATGCGAGCTTAGAATTCTAAAATTCCACTTTTGTACACCTTTATGTACATTAAATAGTAGTAACTGTCAAAAAATTGTTATCAGCAGTAAGTATTAAAATATTGAAATTATTACTACACTTATGACATATTTGTTTGAAAAAAAGATGGATTAAGGTTCTCAACCCCACAAGCAGAGAAGATGAATATACATGAAAGAGCAAATTCTGAAGCTGAGTCGCGAAACAAAATATTTGATTTTTGTTTTATAAAAACCATGTACATTTTTGTATATTGTGATGCGTTTTTCAGCATATTAACCCTTCGCTTTTTTTGGTATGTATCCCGTTGCTCTATGCACATAAACCGTTCAAGTAAAAAAAAATCATAATAGTTCGTGTTTTTAATATAAATATTACATAATTATAATATTTTGTGTCTATGTTTAGTACAATTCGTTACAATCTTACAACTTCTATTGCGGAAATTGATTTCATCAACCTGGCTTCGGCACTTTTTTCCATCAAATATTAAAACTGGTTTTTAAAAAACGTGTAAAACTTCATTCGCTCGTATTGAAAAATGACAAAACGAGTAAATATTTGCAAAATCTGTCCGTGAATTTGCTAGTAAGTATTACGGTTTTAAAAAATATTAAATATACCTTGGTTGGAATGCTTCCAGATGAACCATTTAAGTATTCTGATCAACTCCCTGAGTATATGGATAGCAGTCGTCCATCTAAGTACCCAGAAACATCTTCTTTACGAGATGATGAATGTTCGAAAACTCTTTTAGATCTGAAACAATGACTTAACGTAGAGTTTTATTCCAAAATAAATATTAAATCAAGTGATTTAATCATGCTTTTCATGAGAGTGTTGAGAAATTAATTATTAGGTCAGAAGACTTAGATTATATATAGATAAATTACACTGCGAAAACTGAAGAACAGGGTGCTAAACGTAGGGCTTGGATAGGGCGCTCATTGGCTCGGACCGGACCTGTATGAAGATTTATAAGAATGTTGGGATTTGTCCTGGATTGAACTATATTGTAAGTGCAGTAAATTCAACAGCTATAATTTTATTTCGAGGTAAGAGATTCAGAATTCTTTAAAAAAAAATTTTGGTCACGCAAACTGCGAAATGTGAGTACAGCTCACGTTTGAGCATATTAAATTTTTCAATTATGTATGTACATATAAATTGTATGCCAGTCAAAAATTGTTTCTACTAAGTATAGTACTTTTTTTACGTATAATAATTTTTATTCGAAAAATTATTGCGTTACTAATTCAAACATAACAGAAAATCGGCTGGCTGAACCGCACGACCACAACTGGAAAATCTCCCTATTTTCGCATATTTTGCAAAGGAAATTCAAGAAAAGAAAAAAAGTTGATTCAAAAGATTTTAAATAGACGAGAAGATCACATTTGCCTCTTTATTCTGAACCTTTTTTTTGCATTGCTTCTCGTGATATGCTTTTCCTGTATTTTTTCACTATATAATCTTTGACGCACTGTTGCGGCTATTTTCCTTATTATGAACCAAAAAATAATAGATAAGTAATAAAAGATAAACCATAAATTAATAACCCATACCAACTAAACATCCACAGAAATAATATATATAAATAAATTATGTAAGATGAATCTATAATATAAATTATTACAACAAAATATAAAAAAGCACACACCAAATCATAGACTAGATTAGTATCTTCTTATTTAGTATTTCTTTAAAACTTTAGATTTCATCTGTTTCAAGGTAAGTAAACGAGGGTGACTTATAATTAGATAAACCCACATGTACATCCTACTTTTTACAATTTCAACAACTAATCCCACTTAAAGCCTGCCAACCATAACAAAAATTCAATCTGTGCTCCAACCTTACTCTGCTTCGGCCACCTAACCTTAGTTCACTTCGTTTTGTACAGTTGGTATTCGTAATTAGATATCAATTTTCTGCATTATTACGCTTATTTACTTTTAACACTCTTTTAAACAACGCAAAAAGAGCAAGGCAGGATCCAATATACGCCAAAGGAATATATTTTTTTATTTAGGCCACGTGTTCGTCAGGATAAAGTATTAGATCACGCCTCAGTATGCACGTGCATTGATGCCCACCCATGTGCAAATATTTTCATTTCGTTAGTTCCACACCAAGTGAAATTGGTTTTGTGTGAAAGCATCGGCACCATTGCTAGTCACAGAAAAAGGTTAAATAGAAGCGAATTTGACGTTTGATTTGCTCTTTTGTAATTCTGTTTGGAGTCACGTGCCGGACACATTACTTGGTACATAGCACTCGTCTTCACAAACCACTTCCTAAAATACTTGCTCATCTTTGTTTCTTAATTTTATTCGATGGTTAGTAAATACGCATGAGGTTACCCATATCAGGGGGAGTAAATGATACAAACATCAGAGAGTTGACGGAGGGTGCTACTCTTGGAAGCACACCAGTCAGCGTCGGTCGTCAGGGGTGTGAGAATGAATGTTGAAAAGGTTAACTATTGTAATCGTAATCAGATTTGGTATTTCTGCAGAGGGGAGCATCGTGTGTTTTTATTTCGTGATTACTTCTGTTTATACTTGGTGTGTGATCGCATAATTATTTCTACGTTCCCTTTGTTGTCCTTTCTAGAGGAAAGAATAAGAAATCTCGACATTTTTTCTGTTTTTAAATTATTTCTTTCATTGGGATTATATCCACTCAAATTATGTTTTTTATTTTTTGCACTCTTAAAGCGCGGTACTTTAGAAATACAGATAGATATGATACACAAATGTATTTAAATCTAAGTCCAATAGTGGATAAGTCTAAATGCCACTATTGATTACTGATGAAAAATAAAACTATCTTTGGTTAACTTGGTGAATTTAATTTCAATAAACTAAAATCGAAAGAAAGTGAAAGTTGCTGCTAATTGGTTAACAAAACAACACCCTTTGTTGGGAATACTCCAATATTCAATTGTTCAGAGTGCCATATCACGCATCCAAAGCTATAACTTCAAACAACTAATTGCTCGTCACATAACGATGTTATTACAAGAGATTAGAAGAAAAACAATCTAAAATTGTCATGGGAATTCCACCTCTGTAGAAGCGGTAACATAATAGATTTGAAAACAATTCAGGGGCGAGTTTACATTGGCAGATCGAGGAGGGGTGCTGTTCCTCCGATACGAATGCATGGTATAAAAATACAAGGCATACTGTTTCGAAAAAAACTTACACAATCAAAAGGATGATATTTTTTTTTTAATTTAAGTAACAGTAACTTTTTCATTCCATTTTAATATTTTTGATTCGTTTTATGTTTTAGAAAACTGCGAATTTAAAATTCTGGGAAATGAAATATGGTCTTATATTTATAATACAAGTAAAAGTTCAACTTCCGAAGGAACAATTATGTTGTCACTGTATTTCAAAATATGCGATATCTCAAGAATATTTTTGAACACCTTTTCAACTATAAAGAGTTAAAGGGTTTTCCAATAGGGACTTCACAACTTTGAATTTAATTTGTGAACACACTCTTTCTCTAATCATCAAACTGTGACTGTCAATTTATTTCGTAAACTCAACATTTTCTCATGTATGCCAACGAGCAACGTCTACAATTTATACAAATTTTCTACCGAAATTCAGAGTCGCTGGCCGGAACACTAAGAGCGTTAACTTCAATTTTCGGTCGTAATTCTGGCCCTAGTAAACAGGCAATAACAAAATTTTTGCACTAAATTTGGATCTACATTAATTGTGTGATGTTGCCATGTCAATGAGACAACAGGTTAGGATAGTTTAGGTTGTTGGGCTGCTGGTGAATTCACCAGCACACTTAGACCATATTGGTTCATTGTGATACCCTTAGTCAGACTACTACCACTGATTGACTACTCCAGTGATCCAGAGGCGACAACGTTGGAAGAACTCAGAGCCAACATTGAACGAAAAATAGCGGCCGTTTCTGCCGAAATGTGTAGGCGAGTCGTTGAAAATTGAATTGGGTCCAACGAATCGACCGCTGTAAACGTGCCCGTGGTGGTCATATGAACGAAGTCGAGTTCCATTCATAAATGTTTTGATTGTACTTCAAGCCGATAATAAAGCTTTTGAAATTATTCAAGTGGCTTGCGTTTTATTTAAAAAAAATTGTCAAGTCCTTATTGGAAAGTCTTTAGAACTTAAAAAATACAACAGCCAAGGGCACGCCTTATAACGTCACTAATAAGTTAAAAAATAAAAGCCGATGTAAATAGCAATAAACACCATTGTATTATTGTACTATTCTAATAACTGACAATGATAGGTTTTGTTAAAAATTAACATGCTTGTATTATTTTACAAAACTACTAAAAATAGTTATTTGCCTTCTCCTGCGACAAATACATATTACAAACTTTTCAAAACAAAGGTTTACAATTTAAAAAAATATACAACTGGACAAGTTATTGACTTAATTTTATCATACAAATAAAAATGTTTAGAAAGAAGTCAAAAAATAAGTACATTTCTGTACAGAAAATGTATTTCAATCCGAATAAGAGCAATGTAGATTTCCGATGTCACTTACTCCTTCCTCTGTATGTCTGCCACGTGTGCAATTGAAATGAAACGTTCATTTGCCGTCGGCGAGTACCCAGTCATTGAAAACTATTTTACACATTGTTCATATATCCCAAAAATGCAAATGTTTATAAAATTGGTCATTACGCAATCATAACATAAACAGAAACTATTTGTACTAATCTATGTTACTAAATTTATATTAAAAGTTATATAAAAAGATTTCTGTGAATGCAACCCCGTTATGAGTTTTACGAATAAACAGTATAAAAAGAAAGACAAATTTCTAACTGTACTGTTTGTTTCAATTTGGTCATTAATTCCAAATTGGTTTACAAATTCCTGAAGGTATTGTAGAATGATTATCTGACTATTTGAAAATTTATGGTACAAATAATAGGACTCATACTCAATATAATGTATTGTAGATACATGTATATAGTTACACCAATTCTAATATGAACTTTTAAAATTGATTTGCATACTATATGCAGGATGTGACCGTTGAAATGTTGATGTTGACATTTCAGTTAATTCAACACCACGATGTCCTATGTTAACAATTAGAGCGATGATACACCACACAAGAGGCAAATGCCAAACGATATGATTATCGTCGCGTTCAATGTGCGATTATCTACGTATTTTTTTGTGTCGACATTTTTTGTGGAAGTGGACAGTGTACGTGTGGTTGTGGTCCAAAAACATTCAACAGTTGTAGATATTTTTTGTTTGCTAGCAGATTCCACCCTTATATCGTTCACCAATATCGATTACCTAGATTATTGTCCTGCTGAATAATTTCCTACCGAACCAACTACAATTTTTTCGATGATCAGTTTATTTATTTTTTTCCATTTTAGTATAATAGAAATATTATTTTGTATGTACATACTATACAACTAATGTCATAACATTTTTTGTATTATGTATTATTGTACAATTATATTAGTTGCTGACATTTCTCCCCTCTATGGGGAACACTGAGTTCAAATAAACTCTTATAATTCATACATAACAATTTTATGTTTTTAACTAATACATACATATTAAAGTTCTCGAGTTGGTAAGGACTAAACATATATTAAGAGTTAATTTTAAATTATTATATAATTTATTATTATATTAATTTTAAATTATTATACAAACTCTTGATAATAAAACACATTTGCAATGTCTCCTGATTGACAGAATCCCTTAAGTATAACTATTGTGATGAAAAACGTAACATAAAAAGGATTTAAAATATTAAGCTGCCACTAATCTACATTATATGTAGGTACTCAATATATTGTATAACCAGAAGTTTTGACCTGATGATGAAATTGACCATAAGCACAAAATGCATATTCAATGCGAAAATAATAATGACAATTGTGTTTTTTATGACAATCTCAAAATTATGCGATTAAATATATACTACCTTAAAGTTCCATTGCCCAACCTTAAGAAACAAAAAATCGATTATGGTAATGTTTGTCCATAGTTTGATAGAATTAAAAAAAACGATTAGCGAGGTGTATCGACATCTAAACAACTTCGAATGAACCAAGGAATCATATTATAATAGTTATTTACTCTGCCCATAAATGGCGTTGAAGTAACTGTGTTGGTGGGAGGCTGTGCGCGTATTGCAATATATGCTAACGGGGAATTCTTGAACTTTAATAATACATAACATTTGAAGCTTTAAGGTGATAGCAATAAAATAAATATGAAGAAGATGTTGAGATTTAAATTCATCGGTAGTGTTGGTTAGTAGTGTCGTGTAGTAAGGACAGTATTTTGTTAACTATAGTTGTTGAACACTCAATGTAAATCTGTTCGAAAATTCAGTGTACACATTCTTGTGTTGAAAATTCAATGAAAATAATCTTATTTGTTATTTCCTTTTTGGATTTTGGTAGTTCTGTTTTGGTAGTGTAGACAAATTCATTTTGCGGTGGATATGCATGCTTTCTTTGGAAGAAAAGGTTAATCTGAGAGGAAATTGACATTGCAAAACCTCATTCCTCAAAAAAGATGAAAAGACAATTTACAACTATTCCTAATCCTAAGGAAAAGATTATATTGCTCAAATTGAAGAACCGAAATCAAGTCATTTTAACCACTTTTCCAAAAGAAAATAGTAAGGCTTCAAGTGATATATATGCCTGCAGTATACTGTCCACAAAGATGCATCGTTTTGGTATCCTTTTCAACAATTATTGCCTTCTAGAAGCAAACAGACTTCTTATACTTCCAAAGGTTTCAGAAACGGAAAAAATGCCACTGATCCTAAATTCGGTTTTCCAAAACACGAAAGGTTCAATTCTCATATACAAGCCATACATATATTAGAGTACAAATTAAATAGAATATCAACAAATACTAGCATTGAAACATTGATGCATGAAAAAGCATTAAAAAAATAGGTATTACGTGAAGCCTAATATTGAAGTACTACAATTTCTGGATGTAAACGAATTATTTATTTTTTTATTTATTTAATAAAGATAACAAATAATCTTAAAAAATTACAAGTTACTTGTAAAGCCAGAGCGATGAAGCCTCCGGCTATTGTGAAACGAATTAGATATCAGAACATGTTTGACTACACGGCGGGCGAATTCAATACTAGGTTGAGTAATTTTTGTTAGTAGTTTTCCCTTATATAATTATATACATATAATCTACAATCTGTTTGACTACACGCGTATGAAAGATCGGAATTTGAACATTATTTTATTATGTTTTTATTCTGTAATTTTAAATTATGTTTAGTACCTAATATAAGCCTTAACAGTTTAAAAGCTATTGAAGCTCCAGTTAGTTTTCGAAAGTTCATTGCTACCAATGATCAAGAATACTTTGTGTAAATGCTTAATATCTACCAAGTGAAATAACACTGGATAATCCTTGATCATTAGTGAATAAATAAATATTTTGATCACCCCCTAATCAAAGATGTACCACATTCGTGTAATTAGTAAGTACAGCACTGCCTTATCTTAAATTCAACGCTGGCTACGCCCCTGTGTAAATTAACAAATCTTGGAAATATTTATAAAAGGACATACAAAGAAGACCGATGAAGGTTCTACAAATGTTTTTTTCAATATATGTCTTCTGGGATGAATTTTCTCACTACATTCTGACAATACTTTTAACATTCGGCCAAAATTTAGTGTTAGTGCGACCACATCTTTATAAAGAGAGATATTTAGGGGTGGCATCCGCAAATACATATATGTAAGGTTGGGGTGAATCTTAATATTTTATCACACAACATCGAATGACATATCAATCAATATCAGTAAGACCTGATGTGGATGTGTGTCGATGAGCGTGTCTATGATAATAGATCAAAATTACATACAGATTTCGAACATATTATTACAGCTTTCGAGTAAAATCATTAAAAACAGAATGTATAAACATACGAATTTTTGATATCGAAGGCTTAAAACATATTTTCCACATCAAAATTCCTGCCTAAAATTGACAAATCCATACAAGTTGTTGTTTCTCACATTTTATCTCCAAAATGTTAAACAACAACTCAATATGGTTGTCATGAGTAGTGATTGCGTTTGATGCAATGGATATAAATTGTATATGTGTGTCCTAATTATTAAGTAAATTCACTTAATGTAAGCATAAAAATAAAACAAAGCGGGTGGGGTCCTGCTAAGTCGCAATTGTTCGATTAAATTCTTTAAAAACAGGAACCAATCGTTCGTGTTAAATTTTTAGACTATATTAATTCTAATCGATAAATTACCAGGCTTAATATCTTTTTAAAACACTATTTTCGTGTTTCCAAAGATGTTCTATCAATGTTAGAATCAAAAATGTATATGAACTGTGAAACATGCATTAAAAATTACCTAACAGACCAATTTATTATGGACGTTTAATGTTGGCCAAGTACAGCTGGAAGACTAGGTAAGAAAAAGGTAAAATAAAAATTGCTTGATAATTGTCATTCTACTTATAAAACCTTATCCTTATGTAAGTGGTGGAAGGAGTAATTGTGATCTTTCCCGTAGGATTGACAAAGGAAGTTAAATTTTGAAACAGATTGGAATATCTGTGATCAAGAAGGTCGTGTTAGGTGTCAAAGAAGAGTTAGTGGTTTTTAATTCAGTATTTGCTTCGTCGTGGTGTAATCGATATGTGTTCTAAGCAGTTGAACCTATTGTTCATTTCCCGGTATGACATATACGTACAATAACACGCATACCACAAGTAACCTCTTGGTCCATAGTGTTACCACTTTACTTAAGCAGAATGTCCGATAGATCCGATGTTGTGGTCTATTTTATATCGAGTTTGGCCTAGAGCCTGGCAGAAACAAAGAAGATGATCCAGAGTTTCGGCCAACGCCGTTTTTGTGCAGTTTATGCATCTATCAGTGGGAATCAGGCCCAGTCTATGAGCATGGTGAACCACCAGAAAGTGGCCTGTAATGATGCCTACAAGTACACTGCAGTTATCTCTTGGTAGCCAGATTAGCTCTATGTTTAAATGTTGAATATAGTAGTCCATTAATAAAACATCATTTAAGAAGTTACGAAAGCATGTATAATTTTGCAAAAGCCAATTATGAAAGTTTAAGTAATTATTTTATTTCGGTTGATTGGTCGAACATTCTCTCCGGTCCAAACTTATATGAAATGCATAATGCATTTTTAAATATAATAGAATATGGGTTCATACAGTTTGTGACACGTATTAGAAAAATTTTCCACGTAAAATTGCCGTGGCATAACCAACGATTAATAAATTTAAAAAAGGCGAAAAATAAAGCTTTTCAAAAAATCAAATTCAGGGCACAACAAACAGCGTTTTTGTCAATTGCGTCGGGAATATAAATTTTTAAACAAATTTTCTTTATAAACACTATGTTATGAATACTGAATCTAATATTGCCAGGAATCCTAAAGGTTTCTGGACATTTGTTATTAATAAAAGAAAGCAAAATGGGACTAGTATATCAGAGTATAGTATCTCAGAGTAGTGAGACAACCTGCGAGCTCTTTGCAAAATTCTTTGAATCAGTGTATAGCGATCATTCAAATATTCATCCACCTTCTTTTAATGAAGATGTTTGTAATATAAATCTTGGAACACTGTATATCTCAACTGATGACATACTGCAGGGAATTTATTCCTTGAACTCTTGTGTGAATCCTGGTCCTGACAATGTTCCGTCTGCTATTGTCAAACAATGTAGTTCTTCCTTGTCGCTACCATTGAAATTATTGTTTAATATGTCTTTGTCTTCCGGTACATTCTTGGACGAATGGAAAATTTCCTTTATAATACCAATATTTAAAGCTGGTTCTCGACATAAAGTGGAAAATTATACAGGAATCTCTAAGATTCCAGCTATTCTGAAACTTTTTGAGTTAATTGTTACAAAAAAATTTATTTTGCAATCAAAGAACACATTTCTTTACACCAACATGGTTTTGTTTCTGGCAGATCTACCTTAACCAATTTGACAATTTTTACAAAATACCTCTTTGATTCAGTAGAATCCGGGTATCAATTTGATGTTATTTTCACGGATTTTAGAAAAGCTTTTGATACTGTTTGCCATAATATTCTATTAAACAAAGTAAGATCATTTGGTATTCATTCAGTACTACTTAAGTGGATAGAGAGTTACTTAACAAATAGAACTCAAATGGTAAAAATTGATAACCATAAATCTAGAATCATTAAGGTATTATCAGGTGTTCCTCAAGGTAGCCATATAGGCCCACTACTGTTCATTATATTTATTAATGAGATTCCTTCAATCCTGTCTCATGTCAAATGTTTAATGTATGCAGACGACCTTAAGATTTACCTTCGTGTTAAGAATCGTCAAGATTGTATGCATGTTCAAAATGACTTAAATATGTTATGTAATTGGTGCGATCTCAATGGACTAAGCTTAAATATTACTAAATGTCATTATTTTTCTGTTTACCATGTATTGTCACCCGTAATATATGACTATTGGATAGGTGGAACTTGCCTTACTAGGAAAACGGAAATAAAAGACCTTGGTGTAATTTTCGATACGAATCATTCCTTTTCATTTCATATCGACTACATAGTTGCAAAAGCTAATTCAATGCTTGGATTTTTGAAAAGAACATGTGCTGAATTTTCAAGTCCATATGCCCTAAAATCTGTCTATATGTCCATTGTACGTCCTCATCTCGAGTATTGCTCAGTAATATGGTGTCCTTTATATAAGAACTCTATAGTGCGCATAGAAAAAGTTCAAAAGTCATTTACTAGATTTGTTATAAAAATAATGGGGTGGAATCTTGACATCATGCCACCATATCCTACAAGATGTGCGTTAATAGGTTTAGATACTTTAGAACGAAGACGAGGTGATCATAGCATAATGTTAATTTATGATATTCTTTCGTATCGTATAATTTGCCCTGAGCTCCTGCAAAATGTAAGGTTTTACGCACCGGAAAGAATTCTTCGAACCCGAAAATTCTTATTACAACCAAAACACCTATATAATTATGGCTTTAATGAACCGTTAAGTAAATGTCTAAGTCAATTTAATTCCGTTTGTGTAGAAGTAGACCTATGTGATGAGAGACAAACATTTAAACAGTCTATTCCAAAATCTTTGACAATTTCCCTTAATTAATCTATTTTAAAATCTATAATTATTTATTACAAAATATATTTATTCAGTTTAATATACTGTTTACATACTTATTTATTACTAAATCTTTTATTCAAATATTTATTTGTTCCTATATTTTTGTTGTACTATATTTCTTTACTTATAATTATCAAAATGTCCCTATCATGTACTTAGATTATACGAATATTATCATAAGGTTCAGAAATCTGTAAGAGCTAAACTAGGTAGATGGAATAAATAAATAAATAAAATAAATAAATATTATTAGTTTATTTTTGACGAAGTTGTATTCGGACCAGAAGATTTTGGTTTTTAGGCATGAATAAGTACTCCTCCACGCATCGTTTACTGTTATTAGTGGTTCATTATCGATTTAATTGGAGAAAAATTTGATCAGAGTTGTGATGCTTAGTTTGCGGGTGACATTGTGACGACACACTTAGTTGTCACTAGTTGTCAGCTGTTTCGTTTCCCTGGATTCCACTTTGTTGTTACAACAGAGGTCCGGCAGCGTATCGATATATATCTTTTGTAATATAAGCATTATATATAATATAATGAGCACTGCTTGACTAACATAGATATTAATGCGAGTGCGGCTTGCGCCGTATTTCAGACTCTCCGCTGCTTTGTGAATGGCTACCAGCTCCGTCTGAAACATGTTTTTTCTTTCGTCCAGTTTGTACCAGATTTTTTCAGATTTTTTTTTTCATTAATAGAGCTTTCCGAGTTAACTGAGTGTTTTGATCAGTGTTTTCTTCTCGGAATTATTATAGGAAATTTACGGTCGAAGCGAAAATGGACTGTTGATAAACTGTACTGAACTGTATTGGCAATATTAATACAGGTACAATGCCCAAAAGCCTAAAATAAGAAAAGATTACTTTTGGTATGATTCCGTAGAGAAACCTGAGGTTATGTTATTGCACCGTAGGTTGTTCCTGAGTTGAAAAAATATATGAATAATTCATATTTCGTTACGTTGACAGCACATACAGAAATGTTTAATCAAAGTCGAAAGTATCGAGCTGACGTCTGAAAGCTGTGAGACATCCGACCTTATATAAATATTAAGGCCTATTATTTAAAAGTTCAAAGGAAAAATTTAGCCCCAAACACAAACAGCGTTGCTACTGATCATCGATGAGTGGAATGCTTTAGATATTTTGAAAAAGAAAACATCATCTACGAAAAGTAGTCCTGTACTCTGTTTCTCATGGACTTCGACCTGAGAGAGTGTGCGCTTTAGTAAATAAAATATGGTAGGAATAAAATGTCATGTCTTGAGATTTTCGAGTTGTTTTTTTCTTTCACTCAAAAAGTACGAGAATTCAAACACTTAATAAGTTTCTATTTCTTAAATATTCAGATAACGTATATACCATATAGGTTGGGCTCCACTTTATTGAGACACTTCGGGCTAATACCCCAATACGAAGCAAGGAAACTACGAAGTAAGCTTCCGTTTTTTTTCATTTGTCCCAGTTAAGCGGATGTCCCGGTAAAGCGGAATCCACTGTATCTACCTATTGTATTAAATGCATTAAACTAAAAACTTGTGAACAAATATGTTTTCAAATATATATACTTGGCTCCGGCCGTAAATCGAAAATTTCATGTACCAGCTTAACTTAGTGTGACAAGCAGAAAGGCGAGTAAGAGTGAAAAAGATTCTGAACAACAACTCGATGGAAATAACTTTGAAATTACAAAGGTAGCTAACCATTGATTAAAACACAATGCTTTTCTGCTTTAAAAGTTGCCAAAAAATGTAGTTTTTGTAGTATTCATAATATATAAAATATAATAATACTCATTCAACGCAAAATTTAAACAACAGATTAAAATAACTTTAGAAATAAAAATGTTATAGCTGATCAAAGTTGAAATTTCCTTAGGGGTGCAAAAAATTGTAGTCGTTACGCATAGTTACACAAACAACGTTTGATTCAATTTAATTTTTAGTAAACATGTTTTTCTTAACTACCTTTAGAGATTCAAATGGATTGATGATATCATCACAGTCAAAAATTTGGGAAAATGGAATGTTGATGGATATGGGGAGGATCCAATTTGTTCTATATAATTTTCGAAAAAATCAGCATCGTCTACAAAGTGGGAGATTGAATTGTATTGGTATTGGTTACGATTTCATTCATTTCTAGGAATCTCTGTTGCTAATAATGCACGAAAGACGATAGTAAACGTCGATATCATCTTAATGCAATATTGAGAACAATAATGTCGAGAATCGCATGTGCCCATGGATCTACGTACCACTCTAATGTAACCCCACTGATTGGAATTATCTTTAAATACAGTACTTATCCATTATTCTAATGAACGGATAGCCACCGTAAGAAATAGGTGTGTACTTCATTAGAAGTGGCCCTTGCTTGAAAAATAAGTACTTGCGATGGAAAACAAAATAATTAAATTTTAAAAATTTTAATACAAATCTGTCATAGTAATACGAGTATTGGGCAGCATCTGTACTTATTACATTCGAATTGTAGAGGCCGCAATTAAAGATAAACATCTTCTGTTCCTTGACGGGGTAAGTCCCTAAATGTTAACTGAAAGGGGCATGAGTCAAGACAAACTAGAAGCACTGATTAACGAAGAGTATGGTGAATTCATGCGCCTAAGTTGAAAACCTATAGCTGCGCAAGATCCCAACAAACCGATGAAAACTAGTGCCAGTGACCTATCGGCTATCCCGTGTAGCATTTCAAAATCATCCATTCAAACAACCCCTATTTTCTTCAAGTCCTGGTGGTGTTGAGGGCTGTTTATAAAAAATCGATACTAAAACAGTGCAAGGAA
The DNA here is from genome assembly GCA_964034865.1 of Eristalis intricaria. NCBI lineage: Eukaryota > Metazoa > Arthropoda > Insecta > Diptera > Syrphidae > Eristalis > Eristalis intricaria. The sequence continues at coordinate 77,342,947 of OZ035873.1, read as the reverse complement.
CAATGTAAGGGAACCAACAAGAGATAATATTATTGAAGGCAGTTGCAGTTGTTCGCAAACCAACAATTGCTGTACAGGCTCTGATTGATTTAAGGGTTGATTTCGAAATTTCTGAATTTCGTTCGAAGATGATTTGAAGCCAAGAGTCACCTTCAATGTTCAATTTCATGTTTTGATACATTTTCGATAGTATTATTTTATACTGGCAAAAAAATAATTCCAATAGTAAATATTTCGTATTTAAAATGGATGGTATGGGAAAAATGGTATAAAGTTGAAGTTCTAGATAAATTACTCAGACGAGTACTTGCTTACACTGCTGGGACATACGGAAAACACAGATTGAACATGTATCAACCACCGTGATGCTAGTTCAGTGGATCCTGGTGTCACTGAATCACCAGGCCACAAAATGTTCGATGAGGGATTTCCAACGAAAATGAATAAAATCCCAAAGGTTTCAGAGGAATGCGGTTGACTTCAAGTGAATGGTAATAACTACGAAGTGACTTCAGCGTATGCAAAGTAATTCCAAAGGCTTGCATTTCAGTTGACTTCATTCTTACGATTGGCCGAAAGGATTGATCAAAAACTGATCAATTGAACTGAAGAAAGAAGAAATGTTTGATTTCAGTTCTAAAGTCTGAGTCCCAAAGTGAATAAAGTGAATTGATTTCACAACAATATGTAAGTATATATAAAGACTCCTTAGAGCTTCCTCCTTAGCTGTCTTTAAATTATCCACACTAATGTGTTCAATTTTTTTACGAAGACATTGGAGGTTTTTCCTTCGTATTTTCCTCCAAAGTACAATCATATTATTCTGAACAAACAGAAATTTGCATAATTATATGTAAAACGTTATAGAAGAAAGATATTCTAATGTCATATCTCAAAATTGTAAACAAAAAAAAATCGAAATAAAATATCTATCTATCTAGGACTCTGGTGTTGTGTTAAGGTGAATGCAAGCCTTTTGACATACAATCTTAAACACCCCAGACTATTCTATCAACTGCACTCACGTTGACCCACACGGATAGCAATAGGTGAGCATAGGCCGAATGGTGACCATGAAGCAGATTACCTTCACCTTGCGTCAAGTTAACTGTAAAAAATGTTCTTTGTAAGGACTTGAAATAAATACTGATCTAGCCAGATCCCCAAGTATCTGACTACAACCGTTTGCGTACATGTCGCCCAACAACTGTGAACTTAGGCTAATTCTTTTAGGTATCCGATGAAGCATCGTGAAGTTTATATTCAACTTGCATTCCTTGAATCTTCGCATGAACGAAGTCACCGTGCAAAACATTGCTAATATCCTCGTTTTTTTAGACTTGCTCTGTACACTGGCAAGTCACCTGCATGCACAATTATGTGAGAAAGGGAACTTATCATATTGCTTAAGAAAATGTAGAAAATTACCGACGAATTATCAGATCCCCATTGGGGTTCATTTTTGCTTAAAAAATCAAGTTGCTGTTATTGAACGAAACATCTACTGATAAGCATGTCTCATAACAGGTACATCAGTAATCTACTAATAACAAGCCGATTGAGTTTGTAGAAAAAGTTATTTTAAGAATGCGGTGTCACTCGTACATTGTTTCTTGCTCTTTTTTAATTGGACACGTTTCGCTGCAGCATGAATACTGAATAATCATCATCTTTGAAACCGAATTAGTTTGAAACCGAATTAGTTATCCGAATATTTTTATTCTCAACTCAGTTTATAAGGGGTCTATTGATCACCTTCTCTAATACCTTACTAATGTTCAAGAGGAGACTAATTGACCGGAGATTGTGCCGATTCCGAATGCTCTCCTCTCCTAGCTGCTCATGATAATGTGCCTTGTTCTATATAAATTATTGTACACATAATAGCAACATCTAGAGGGAAATGTCTCAGCACAAGATTAGAAACCTGTCTTTCCTGCCATGAACACGACCCTACTGAACACGACAATGCCGATTTTCTCGTATCACTATTGTTGCAGATCTTCGCGAAGTTGAGAGTTTGTAGTCGTTACGCGATTCTACAGCTCGTGGTTCGGGCGAAAACTTTCTTTCAGCCTATACGGAAAAATTCCTACTAGACGTACCTCCAATTTCTTCTGAGGTCAATATCTGGTGTAGGCAGTATTTGTTCGATGTCTGTCGTTCTCAGAAGCATTTTTCCTAATATCCATACAGAGCAGTTATTGAAAGAGAGGAGTTTGTAGAGTCCACAGTGTAGACTAAAGAAATAATCCTTTTCTCACTAAAAGAAACTGTAAACTACTTTAGAGCCGCACGAGTATGACCCCAAGGTCAACCACAACCTATCTACAATTTTTTGATTTCATTTATATTTCTGAAAATAGTCAATGCAAATCACCAAACACCAATTCAATTTAAATTGGATGTGCCCAACTGATGAGACAATAACACAAATACACAATACACTGTCTGTAATGAGTCAGAAATTATGTCCCACATAAGGCGGTAGATAAGCTTCAAAGCGATATCATGCAAGCTCTACATGTCGCTTAATCTGAAAAGATGGATGGAGGTATATCAAAATGATAATGGAGTGTTTTGAGCATTTATTTGGAGGCTGTTTATATTCTTCAGTGTATACAAAATAAATTTAAATGCATCTACGAAAACGTTAATTGCTTAGTAAAATCGAGAACTATAAAGAAAAATAATGGATGCTGTCTTTTTGAATGTATGATTGACATATAATAATTTGTTATTGAAAAATATACTATTGTAAACAAATTACTATTAATATTGGTGCTCATACATAGCTAAAGGAATTTCTCGTAAATTCCCAATAATAATCATATATTATAGACATTTTTTGACAGTTTTTTCCTAATCCACATATAAATAAAAATGAATTGTCGAAATGTATGTATGTATCCGCATAACTACCGTATGACTGCACTAAATTGGATAATTCGTTATTTGAAAGGAAAATTTTCATGATTCGTCTAAACGAGGATAACCACAATTTGAAATGCTGCCTATTAAATTTTTCGGTTCGCCGTTGATATGTATAACAAAATTGAAACTGAAAGTCAAGATTGAAAATAATTATTTAAAAGTGAGTATTGTAAACGGAAGTTTTTGTCCTTCTTTTTGTCATTAAATAAGTAACGTGAAATGTGTCGGTTACTTTTTAATTTGACGGGTTCTCACTTTCGATACATCAAACATGTCAATAGGTAGATATATGGAATATTTTATAATCCAAATGATTTACCGATAGTGTTAATTCGTGCACTATCTGTGTGCAGCCGAGGCGGACATAAATAGTAAAACAAATCAAAGGAATTTCGAAAATATCCACGAACAAAATATGGTTGTTTGAAGTTCTTCGGGTCAGCTAGTATACGTATAATATTTCACAATTTCATAAAATACGTTTACAATGAATGTACTTGACTATTTCAAGCAATGTGCGGTGGTTCGTTCATCTATCAACTGTCAACACATTAGTGATTATACGTCAAATACGTCAACTCGCTGGACACTACTATAACTAACTATGAAGTTGAATATCTTGTAAGGGTTAATTTCTGATTCTTAATTCGATTCTTAATATTTTAGTAACATTGAAAAAATAGCAAAATCAAATAAATTAAAAATAATGCGAATAAAAAGATGTTGACGTTAATACAATTGTTGCGGTATGTAAAAATGTACGAAGGGTTCATTCATTCAAACGTAAGGAACGAATTTATACCCATTGGCTTTGGACTTTTCTAATTCACACTGCACAAAATAAGTCCTATTGGAATAAGTAGAAGTACGCGCTTAAATTCGAAAGCAGCTAATCTTCGACTCTAAAATTAGTCGTTTGTGTAAATAGTTGCTTCAACGACATTGTTCATCTGGTTTTTCACCGCAAATCTAGTTCGATCGCAAAGGTCCGACGGATTCTTGTTTGAAAGAAGAATTCAGTTGCATTGATTTCATTCATAGCACTGTTGTATATATTTTTTTGTTTGTACTTGTTTACTGGGAAACTAACTTTGACTTATTTTTGTTTCCTTATAATTCTCATGGTATTTCAGCTATTTGAAGAAAAACTGCAAAAAAAATCTATTACCATAACTTCTTAACAATGACATATAACTGTAGACTGATCTTAATGAAAACTATATGGTACAAAAGTTGTACTGTTAGTAGTCTCCGAGATTGTCAACAACATACACAGACACAAACTAAATGAAGGACTTAATTTCCCTACATTCGTTTTAATTAAATGTTTAACTAAAAAAAGCCCGGTTAACTACCTCCTCATGTCTTCTGCCTTTTGTGGGTTACTTATCCGTACGTACCGAACCACTATAGTGTCCTTCAGTCAAAACTATAGCTTTAAGGACTTATCTTGGGTAAAAAACAATATGTTATCAAGTACAGACACTGTAATTTATCCTGATAATCATTTCTGATAGTGCTCTTTCGTCCCTTAACGTTAATTTAAATGCAACACTTTACGAAATGAGATCTGCCACACAAGCATAGGCATAGGCATAGTCATAGTCATACTGCAACGCTATTTCGGAATCGGATTTGGTCTGCTGTCACTGGATGCCTCACTACGAAAAAATGATGGCCTATTCTTGATGCGAGACCTTTGCACAGCCAGATCAGAATGAGTAGGCCGAATCTCCGAACTCCGACTTATCGACTTATCATCACTGAGCTCTGCGTGATATGCCTCAAGATTGGCATATCACGCATACAACGACTTCTACAGAAGCTTCAAAGACGAGGAGTGGGAAATATCTATTGTGCACTTTCTCTGTATTGCAGCGCCCTCTCCTCCGGAAGGACACTTAAGGGCTTACTTCTATAAGAACTGACATAACTAAGAATCATAAGTGTCAGTTTTATCAAAAGCACCAACTGCTTTGCAGAACGACTAGATCTATAAGATAAAATGGACCTATATTGGATTTATACTGCTGTCTGTCGGGAAAAAAATTTGGTTACAATAATGAAGCCAAGAAAAATATTTCTCATGGCAATCGCCATATTTAGCTTCATATCTAAACAGAGTAAAACTGAACTAAAATAAGATTCCTCCTTATTTACGTGTGTCTTAGCAAAATATTTTTCATGAACATTTCATTTATGTACAACTATATTAAAACCTGTGAACCTTATATCCACGCGATCTTACTTGGAAGGCGATTACTGACTTTACGATGATACGATCTGAGCATAAGCACAATATTATGACATTAATATGTCACCAAAGCAAGTAAGATAGTTAAGGGAAATCAAAAATCTACTCTAAAGAAAATGTTAAGTCTTCTGATAGTTCTGCGTATTTTAACCCGTATGTGACTTATGTGTACAGATTTTGCTGTATAACTTATTTCATAATACAAGTTTTATATTCATAAGATTGAATTCAACGCTTTGAACATACTGAAATGAAACATCAATTGATCGTAATTGCATCAAATAATCTCGGAATGGCATTATATTTTAACTGAGACTTTTCGTAAACATGTGTGTACATATGTAAATTTTCACTGTTATAACCACATATGGCTGCCTACGTTAAGGGTTAATTTTTGACTGCAGTGGTTATGACGTTGTAGTACAAATAAATATTCCGAAGTAACAAATCACTACCTTCATGATTCAGATCGAGCAAAAATCTATTATTAGAAATTTTAGTCTCAAATACATTATTCAAAAAAAACTTGATGTCATAACTTAAGTGCGTATTGTTCAGAATAAAACTACCGACAAAATGTATGTGAAAGGAGGTGTCATACAAAAATGCTACTTTACTGATAAGCAACATATTCGGCAATTTTGAATGAAAAAGCGCTGTCAACACAACCGTAGAGCGTTAAAAATCAAATAAAAATTATTGATATATTAATCCCAAATAATCTACCATAAACAACCGAAATCTAACCTACACATTAGCGGCGAGCTTTTATCTTCCAAAATTGATGGATTACATTAGTTTACATTGCGGCACCCTAAGTTTACTAAAGATAAGTGGACGCCAACGAGTTTGATTTATTAAATGTTCTACAAAATCAATTAATGCAGAAAATACATGAAAAGAAACTGATTTTTCGTAACGTACTTATATGCCAACCGATAATTTTGTCGGCATTTGAATAAGGTTTTCGAAATTAAAAAAAAAAAAAAAAAAAAACAAAAAAAAGTGAATCAGATGACAGTACTATGACTACTCATTTAGAGTGAGAAAATCACAAGATGTTTCAATCGCAATAAAAACTGTTATAAATACAATTCCCCCCTCCAAGATAATAAAGAGATATATTTATTATTTTGATTGCTTTTATTATTTTAGGGTGATACTGTTCATAGGAATAGAAAAGCTTATCACTGCTAGCTCCACTTGTCGATTTCTCTTAAAATATACTTATATGAAGTTGCATTTGACATTATCAATTATTTACACAAAATCAAAAATACTTAGAATAGTAAACAGATGGATTGAATGTGCAAAGGGTTATTCATTGTAAGATCTACCTCTTTCACCAGTTTCTAGATTAATACTCATTTTAGTAAATAATTTAAGATTAATCAAACCTTACAAATTTCACCGAAATAAACCGAAGTCACGTTGCATCAGAGAAGCTAACTCAGTTATACTTTCTTATAAGTTATTCTAGAGATGCGTTCAAATCCAAAGTTTTGTCTCTAATGCTTATAATAACTTAATTTTTTTTTACTTGCTTTGGTTGTTATCGTAGTCTGTAAGATAATGTGTGATTGGTGAGATAAATAAATTAATAAATAAACTATGTTTTAGTCAGCAGAATTAAATCCACAAAAAACATGAAGTTTCATTATCATTCCTGTCAGATATGTAAATAAAAAATTTGAACAATGACTCTTCAGATTTAATTCAAATCGATCGTATAATCAATCTAACATTGTTTATTTTGCCATGAACTGAGCTGATTCTGATTTTTAATTAGAAATTTCGAATATTTAAATAAAAAAACATATTTAACGGGCTTAAAACATTGTTCTCTGTAAATGTGAACTTTGAACAAATCCAAACCATCTTAAGAAACATCTTCTCGACTCATAATGAAAATGAAGAAAAAATTGTTCAAAAAAATTCAAGTCCCCATGGCATGCCTTCGAGACTCAAATTAAATGCCATGCATCAATTAGAACCATTTGGCTTATCATCGTGTAACCTTCTGGAATTCTCAGTGTGGGAACGGAATACACTCAATTCTAACAACTTATCATGTTGTTAGTTCAGTTACATTATCAATCAATTCTTATTATTATCATTGTCATTTATGGCTTCGTCTAGACTGTGATTTTAAGTAGTTCAAACATGAGTGTTGTATTTTCCGCTTTTCAACTTTTGTTCAGTTACGACTTTTATAAAACTGTTTTTACTCGTATTTTTATCTCACATTGAAAAACTATTTATGAAATTCACGAATGCTGTCAAAAAATGTGAGGAAGGATTTATACAGGATTCTTACTCATTTTTCAACAAAACTCTGCATCGTTCCTATTAACTAGATCACACATTTCTCCCTTGTCTAGATAACTGCATACGAAGTTCAACACTTTTTGACGGTACTGACGCGAATCTATTAATCGCTTTGTATTTGATATCTTATCTTGAAATACTATTCATTTCAAATTTACGATTCAGATAGAAAATAACATACAAGAATCACGTAAAAGCAAAAGGCTTTGCTCCATATTAAGTAATACACTTCAGACAATTTTGCAAGCACTTTTTAAAAATAAAAATTGTGTTTAGATACATATACCATAGCCTGGATATATGATCGAACAATATTTCTCTGATCTTATGATATTAACAACGAAAGTTTTTTATAACTTTATAATTAAGAGAGTCCAAGTACGATGATATATGTATAAAGATATATGCTATGTATACTACCCTTTGGATCCCGATATTTTAGGTTTCTACAAACCTTGTTGAACTATATTAGTTCATAAGATGTTCGGTACACTTTGGGCTCCTAAGCGCAACCTTAATTTCTCTCCCCTTTCTTTTTGATTTATTTCAGATTTTTTTTGTACGCGTTATGTAAATTGATGCGACATTTGTTCGCGTGTCATGAAGCAAAGATGTCATGCGCCGGAGTTTAATGGAAAGGGAACTTCAATACTATAGAATGAGGGAGAGTTGATTAGAAGCAAAGAAGGAAAAATACAGAGTAACAGAAAATAAGGGGAGAGTACAGAGAATGTTAAGATTGAAGTTATGGTTCCGCACGACGTTTTTTTTAAAGATCATTAAAGTTATTTTCAGATATATTCCATCAGTAAGGTAGACAAGATAGGATATTAATCGATTAGCGTATTATCAACCAAATTGTATTTGAGTAAGCTATAAATAATATCAACAACATATTGGTGATTCTTTCTACGATATAATGATTTGTGTGATTATTTGCTATTGTCTATTTCATTTTCTTGCTAAAAAAATAAAGGCTAAGTGATTTGTTGATTCCTCAAACTGGAAATTATTTATTTTATATTTCGAAGGGAAATCCCTAGAAAAGTTGTTTTCTTTTTTCTATGATCTTCTACAACCGTACCACTTTCAAGGAAAACTGATCTCACTCTTATAACAAGCACAACTGTATGGCACATTACGTGGATTCTTCGAATGATTTTTATCGAGTCATCTTGCATGGTTAATAATTAGTTGTACTACCCTTTATATTACATAATGGTCACTGGAATGTTTCCGTAAGAGAGCATTCGTTTACCTTAAGGAAAAAAATACAACCCCTTTGCTAAATAAAATTAACATTGCGAAGCTTTCATTATGGCCATGGAATAACACTGGGAGTCTTCCAAAGACAGTATCACCTTAATATTATCAAGCATACGAGAAAATGGCTTAGGGTATATTGTCTACTGATTTTATGCCTATGTTATTAGCTGACCTTTATCTCCTAAATTTCTTATGAACGAACATACACAGATTACATACGTATGTACGTATTTGTATATATATTTTTATTAATGTGTAATTTCATCGTGTCAGGTTTTTGTTTGAGCTGCTCCTTGTGTATGCTTTTATGAGTACATATCTTTGTTTACATACATATTTGCGTTGACTTCTTAACCGTAACGTCTTTTTATGATATTGTTGTTAAAGATTATCATTACTTTTTGAACCCTTGAGTTTATTCCCGAGTTCCCTCTTTATTCGATTTTCATCAACATTCTTTTTCTCCCGAAATAGAGTATTCCTTTTTAGTTTCTGAAAACCAATGAACCTTTTTTGCGGTTCTATTGCCCTTTGAAATACTTTCTCTTTTCACTACATTTCCTCCCGTTAATGCAATTGGAATCTGTGTTACATTCTCGTTTTGTTTGCCATGTGGTTGATCTCAATTGTGTGTGTATCTATGCATCCCAATGTATGTATATCACGCTTCCTCTCTACTTCCCTATGTGGACCATTTGTCAATATGTCCCATTATTAGACCATATGGAGACTGGAATTATACGTGTGAATGGTTTTGTGGTGGCAAAGGGTTCGGTCGTTGGTTTTTTCTCGTTTAGAACTGAGTTGTTATATAGGGTGATTGTTTCTTTATTAAAAAGATTTTCAAATAATTTTCATTCATAGCTTTATTCCTGACTTTAACATAACAGTGGGATAACAACAAATAATGGTACTTTGTGATTTTTATTGGAAATAATATCGCGAAAAAGTTCCACCTTCAAATATGAAAGTACTTTTAACCTTCATGTACGTTCACAGTCCACATATGGATATGCAGAACAGTTATAAGTAAAAAATGGCAACAATAAACTTTTGACAAGGAGTATTTTTATTGTTTCGCTTAGTAAGTAAGCTGAATGTCGCAAGTACCGCAAACCAGTATAGATATTTTAATTGTAGAATTAATTGCATTGCAACAGGTAAGGGAAGAATTAATATGAAATCCAAGATATTTCACATTTTTTTCAACAGGGATAATGTCACCATTCAGAACTATCCGACTATCGTCACATAGATCGAAAGTGCAACCTGAGCATATAAGACATGTAGATTTCAACGGATTAAGTATCAGTTTATTGAAGTTTAACCAATATGCCATGTTATTTAGATCCTCATTAACTCCCCACTTAGTCTAATGGGGCGTGTGAAATAAATTAGGCCATCGTCTGTGTACATGTGAACTTTGCAGCTCTGAATTACCTATGAGGTTATTGTTGAACAGTGAGAGGTCCCAACACAGAACCTTGTGAGACATCGATATGAGAAGTATAAAGATCATCAACACCTACCACAGTTTGAACACGGTTTGACAGATACAATTACAGTAATTTTAGGGACGAGGAAGAAAAATTAAAATTCTGTTTAAGTTTCGAAATTAGTATAGAATGATCGATACTGTCAATTGCTTTTAAAAAATCAAGCAAGACTAAGATTCCAAAATCTCCAGCATCGAAAGCAAGCCTAAGATCATTTGTTACCTTCATTACAGCTGTCTCACTGCTGTGTTTGGATCGAAAACCGCAACAAAAGGAAATGTTTTCGCACTTTTTAATGTATTAAAACTATCGACAATTCATGCTCTGCAGTTATAATCACATGAACTTGTATTAAGAGAAGTAAATTTACACCATATGCAGTGATGCGTCAACTCCTACGCAGAGGCGAATTTAACATCTTTCATAATTCACGGTTCCACTGCTTTCGAGTTACTGACAATTCTCGAAGAGTATGAGTCTAGGGAAATAAACCATTAAACTGTAGGACCCATCCACTCGTGAAAGAGCATAACACGACTGGTTGCTGTAGAAGCTAGGCCCAGGTCCGCTTCTAAATGTCGTAACTATAATACTATAATAATATGGGTTATTATCGTATTACACAGTGATAGACACACAGTGGTAGCACACATTTTTCAAATTTGAATTAAGAATATTTCTGATTATTGTGGATAAACTGGATAAATCATTTCAGTTTTTGTAGTTTTTCATCAATCAAATTCTTACTTACGATGGATTTTGAATTTTTGAAATTTTCAGTTTCCGTCGGACTGAAACCTGTTGATTTATAGTCATTTATCGACTTATATTCTATTTTTTTTTTTCGGACGATATATATTAGAGGAACTATTGTGGTATATCTACTATATTGACTATATATGCAAAAGCATGGCTCCGAATCAAGCCATACATAACTTAAACTTAAGAAAAAATATATGCAAAAATTATGTAATTATTCAAGTTTGCTGAGCAGACAGTAAAACAAAAGTTGTTGCTATAAATGTTGCATAACCCGAAAAGTGCCTGTTGAAACATTGCGGGTATTGTGGTATACTATTTTTTTATGTGGTACACTATACCACATTACCCGTTTTACAATTGCTGGCCACTTGAACAATTTTGAAATGAAAGTATATTTTTTATTTTTATGTTTTTCTGCTAGAAGCAGGCTTTCTAACAATACAAAATAAAACAACAATAATTCGAAGAAATTTTAAAGTAGGTAATGTGGTATACTAACCACATTGTCCTATGACTGCTATACCACATAGCCGACATTATTGTCACGTTACATCGGTAAGAATAATTAACAAAACGATAAAACACAATATAACTATTTAAAAGCACAAAAAAAAAACGCCAGTATAACCAATTATATGTTTCACACAATTAACCAATAACGTGAATAGCTTTCAAGTTGCCAGAACACATGTTGCTAATTATTTGTAAATCACCAGTTTTGAGTGTAACAAACATTCCGGTAACCTGCTTAGTTTTCGAAAAAATGCCTGTACCACATTACCCTCGTTTACCACAATACCCGAAATTGCTCTTACTTTCATTATACAAATATGAGTCCTGCACTAAGTTTAGAATTTACCCTCTAGTGCCTACCACTGCTTCTTGGTGGGGTAGACGTTTGCAAGTGTTAAGAGCTCCACCTTTAGTTTAAACATTACACTTTCCGTGGAAATTTATTTTGTTTCCAAGCTAAGGAGCTTTGCCTTTTACAAATTTTACTAGGGTGTAAGTCTTTTCTACCTTAACAACCCAAGGCGGTTTTTGGATTTTGATCTATTTTCACGTATATTCGAATCAAAAAATAACGCATTACAGGATTAACGGTACATGAACAAACACAAAAAAACAATTAAGTCAGCCGTTGTAGTTGTTCGATTTCCTTCTCTAATGCCTTTTTATTAGTAATAAATTATCAAATTATTTATTAATATTTTGCTGAAGTTAAGAAATAACTCAGATTTAATTTTGCCTTAATTATTATAATGATATGTTCAGTACATCACGATTATAAGAAACTCCAAACTGTCAAAACTTTTTTTTCACTTAACCGAGATATAAGAAAATATTCGGCGAACAAATTTAAGAGAAATGTTCCTTTAAAAAAAAAATGGATGCATGAAAAATCCTTCTCACACGAAAAGAAATGTCAGTACCGGAGTTGGGAATTTCTAATTGAACTGCAAATCGCTATTCTTTCTCCAACGAAATGGGACTTTTTAATTCCACATTTTTTTAATCATCTCGAATTATTTGTTTATGACTTTGTCAAACACTTTTTATCTTCCAGCTATACCCCTTTTTATTTAAGAGCTTATATTTTACTGAATGGAACATTGTGCAATTTTATTTTATTTCCGCAAATTTCATTTCTCCTTTTTCCATATTTTATTTCTCTAATATTTCTAGATTTGCCTTTAATGTTGTTATTTCTCATTCATTTTTCAGATAACTTTGGAATTATCTCAACTCACCTATTTTCTTAAGGGCTCGTTTATACAATTTGCATTTTACATGGAATATCGAATATAGGCCATATAATAGCCGTTTTTTTATCCTTGTTTTTATAATAAGCGTTATTCTTGTAAGGGATGTATTTACATTGGTATATAGTGGAAAGGACATGGTGTTGTTATTAGTGCTTCTTTTAAACGAGTTTTTCCTATAAGTGTGTTTTTCATAAGCGTAAAGTACTGTATGCGTATGTACATAAACAGAAAAAAAAAACTACTTTTCATGATTTTTACAGTTGTTGCATTTGTTCAAGCATAGTGCTCATTTACGGATCTTTAAACATGATTTCACAACTTACATCTCTGACGATCAGTTTCCCAAAACAAATAAATAACTGAACATTTAATGCTTCCATTGGATGTACCTGATTTGACATGACATGTTATATTTATGGTTTGTGCCATATATGGAAATATATACACCTAAGAATTAAGAGCAGTACGACTGGATGGCGAAGAGAGAGAGAGGACATGATCCCTTTTTTTCGAAAAAATAGACCACTAAATATGTTATGCGTGATAACGCACCTAAGCATACTTTTCAGCAAGTGAAGTGTTTTTCCCCATAATATTGACAAAATTGTACGGTTGAATACAATATAATGTGCTATTTATGTGGCCAGCCAAAATTTAAAAAATAATAAAAATTACTCTTATCTTTCTGCAATTTAATAGACTTCATGAAAATGTTATAATAAAATAATAAGTATAAAATTGGTTGTATGAGTACATGCTATACATAACTGCCTTGTTGTTAGTTGTCCACCACTGTACATGCATTTTTTGGATACATTGCAAACTCTTTAAAGAGAATTGTAATGTTGATTGTTCTTTAAAATACATGTCCTAGAACTTACTAAATGGGTAATTTGTGTAGACTAAGTATCTCATATCATTCAAATACGTAATAAATTTAAACATTTTTAATTGTCTTTTGACTATAGATGTGGAAATTTTATTCAACCACTTAGCTCTTGTCCTTAAATTCCGGTAGTGTGTAGTATTTACCTTCATGAACCTCCCAGCGCTTAAATTAGGTGACCTGCCAGCACACACAGGGTAGAATACATTCGACTTCACAGCAGTTTTAACAAGTGCCTAATGGCTTAGTCACCCTGGGGAGTATGTTCATACATATTCGAGTTAAGGGATAAGGTTAAGTAGGTACTTGGCCAATAAGTAACGCAAAATAAATGTTAACACTTCCTAGGAGGTAGTGAGTCGTGGTCTAAATTGGTAAAATTGTGTACGTTATCATTCTTGGAACTGTCTACTTGTATTTGATTGACTAATCATTGATCTGATTGGTGCAAAAATAATTCCACTAATTTCTATGCAATAGTTCGAATATCAACATTCAAAAAAATAGATACGGCCTTATTCTCATACATATTTCCATCATTCAAATACATACTCATAAACCTTTGAAATGTGTTTAAAGAAATTTTTGGAATATAATAAAATTAAGAAAACAAATTTGAATTATTTCAGCCACTTTAATAAACTAAACATCCTTGAATATAAACAGAACAGTACATAAAGTAATATAACGCCTTAAGAGAAAGAGTGTTTAGAAAGTGTAATTTCTTAAGCTTCTTCATAGACTTATGAATATAAAATATAGTAATCGATCGGGAAATCTGGAATTAATTTATCCATACCTGACCTACTCCAGAGGAGATTTATATTTCTAAGTGAATGCAGTTGCTTGTTTTTGTAAAATTTCAGATTATAGTACATATTATATTGGGGATTGAATGAATCTTAATTTTACATCCAAACTCTTCGTTAATTCAGTCCATACATAGGTACACACGATATATCGAATATCATAAGCATACCTACTCTTACAATCATTGTTTGAAAGCATTCAGTACATATATACCTATAGCTTTATTTTCACTCGTGAAGCTATAAATCCTTTAGTTACCAAAAATATCTTAACTTATGCATGACAGTCCTATTGTTTCATTACTCAAAGGACCCTTTTTCTCTACACTGTCTAGTCCCTAAATTCAGCAAATGAACGGCCCTATATGTGCCTATTTATATATATACCTATATTTGCGTACCCATAAGCGTAAGTAAGGAGTATTTTACGCATCCATATATGTCAGTAAGAGTTTTCATAGAAGTTCACATGTATGCAACATTCATGGGGTTGAACAATATCAATTCGTAAAATAGGTACAACATCATATGTAAATTAGGGCAAATACGAGCATGAAGTATCAGGGGCCATGTGAACAAAATAAGCATAAAACAGCCGACTAGAGTTTAAGGCATCAACGGTTCAAGAATAAAATAAGCTCGCTTGATTGCTCTAAAAATAATATACATGTTTAGGTACATACCGAAAACCGATTTCATTTAATTATCCCCTCTAATCGACCCCAATGCTTTGATATTATACGAAAATACAAACGTACCCAAAGTATCGATTTATTGCAACAAGAAAACATGAAGGAACAAAAGCGAGAAAGAGAAGGAGTGACAAAACAAAAAAATCCAAGCCAGCCATTAATGTACCAACAAATTTAATTCTCTTTATAAGTTTAGCTACACGACAGCTTCATTCAAATGCATGCGATTTATGCAAATATTATCATGAATTCGACCGTGCTATGCAATTTGAATATTTGTCCGTACGTTTTGCTCTCTGAGCAGCTCTACATTATTTAATATATTTCATGAGCGTATTTTCATTTTCAAATTTCAATTCTCTCTACTCGAGGGGCTGTATTAAACTACTGCCACAAATACAGGAGTCGTATCTATGGAAACCCAAGAAAACAAACAAGGAATATGGATTCACAAAAAGTATTCATGCGCCGTGTTTTCGTCTCCACGCCACGCCCATACGACTTGCCAGCAAATCCGGTTTGATGGAGGTGTGGTTGATTTGAGTTTTCTATGTATGAGAACATATTCCATGATTATTTCCATTTAGAAGGCATTATATAGGCGGCACAGGGCTGATAGGTAATGGCCTGTTCAGCAGCCAATCAGTAATCGACTCTTCGTAAGGGTGTTTTTTGGAATATTTGCCTTTTTGACATCACTGCTTTGAAATTAATTTAAATCGATATTTTCAGTATTTATTAATTAATTTCTTAAACATGATTCAAAATGCTTCGTAAATCATCATACACTGATGTACATTTAGAAATTATTTCTGATTTTCATTTTTGTTTTGTTAGCAGAAATGCGCCGCGCGGTATATTATTTGAGAGATGTCATTTTAGGTTTGTTTGTTACTTTATTGACTTCGTTCAAAGGACTTATGGCATAACGGTATACCTATAAGTGAATACTGGAAGAGAAATACGGTTAGAAAATAGACTAGGTGTCATAAATCATAACAAGATATACCTTACCTACTTGCTTTTCATTATAGAGACTAAAATTGTTCAGCATTTTTGAATTTATAGTAAGAACAAGTCTATACATTTATTAATTTATTTTCTCCAATACCTACGTTATGTATAGACTCTGGAATGAATTAATTCAACTTGATGGGAAATGTAATGAATCGTATGGAAATTTTGATTAAAGCACTTATAATGAAATTAAAAAATCTTGAGTCTATCAAATGGATATAAACTTCTAGTTCAAAAAACCCCACAACAAAGTGCGCGCAAATAATGCAGCATTTTGCTGGATATATTGAAAATATTAAATACAATTTCTCAAACAAATTAATCTTTTATTCAATCTCAATTTATAATTTCTACAGTGATTTCCTATTGAGTTATTTTTTAGAAAGCAAACTAAACAACTAACGTCTAGTTCTCTAAGGTTATAGTAATGTGGACTAGCATATTATATGAATTTTCATGACACAAAACAATACAAAGAATACGATCGAAATCGCATCTAAGGACCTAGAAGGTATCAATCAAAAAATGAAATTATTATGTAACTGAAAAAAATATTTCACATAATGTAATATTTATTAAATCGGTGTTCCCCAAAAGTAAGCTGGAACACCGATTTTTTTCTTCAAATATATTTACTACACTCAAAGCGAAAATCTAAACTTACTCCATAAATAGCAAGCATAATGCATCCCATTAATCTTTTCCCAAAGACCCTTCTGGCCACTGTAACTGAACCATGCATTTTTTCGAATCCATAGAATTCAAATCACGAGATGTGTTGTTAATGTAACCACAATTGTTCAACCACCATTTTTAGGAGGTGAAAGGACCAACCTTCGAATAAATGTCTCAGAAAGGGCGTTATGCATGCAAAAAAAAAACAAATATTGCATTTCATAAACGTTGCAACACAGGTATATTATACCAAGCACCGAGTGTCTTTAACATAAATAAAATCGGAGTCCCCTTTGTCACGCCTCTATTTTATTTTATTTTTTTTTTTGAATGAACTCCCGGTCAAGCTACCTGTGTTATCACAGCTGTATATTTCATTTGGTTTGGTGGCGTGCGGCCTATTGTTGGTGAGTTGAATTAAGTGTATGTGCACACATTAATTGAAGCAAGAGTCATCTTTGTGAGAATTTATTTTGAGTTTATTTGATTAATGAAGTTAACTGATCAACATTTTCATTCATTTTTTAACCATTTATTGCGTCAAATAGGCTCTCTTAAGAACTATGTAAAAATGGTTCGTCTTATATTATAAGACCAATAAGGATCTCTCCTTGTTGGTTGACGTAGGTTCATAAGATTTTATTTGTTGGCTTCAAACCACCGTATGGACAGGTGTGGGTTACCTCCTTAATATCAAATTATATCAGAGTTCCGCATCTGATCGTATGTACCTATAAGATTCTATTTAAATTAATGACCTGTTATCGATTGAATTATTTGATTCACAGGTTGTCCTGTTATACTTGCGACTGCGTACAGTTTGTGGATGAGTATAATCTTAACTGCCAAACAATTATTAAACTGAATTCCTTACTAGTAAGATTAATTTATGAGGATGAGAGTATGAATGGCCTTGTTCTTCAACATCCGGTATATTTGCAAGGTTGAAGAAAAACTTTTCCAATATATGCACTACTTTAATCTACACCTTAGTTACACTAAGGATGTGCATTTGCTGAGACTATTTTTTATCAGTATTCGAAATGACTGGCTATTGGTTATCCGTACTATTAACGCAATACCTATGTCCGACGTAGTAATTAATAGGACACATTTATTGTATTGCAGTTATCTAAAATATTGAAGCATCGTTAAGCAAGTTTAGCTCTGTATAATTTTTATTACGAGTGTGTGAGTGTCAACGAGTTCATGATCATAGATCAATATAGTGTATAAATTATTATTTTTTTCTGTTTGATCTGACCAACAACTTTAAAGAACAAATACCGACCTCAAATTTGATGACGAACATTAATGTTAATGCAGGCAAGTATGTTTAACATTCAAAACATATTAAGACGGCCATAAAAGAATATAATCTCTCTTTTATGACAAGTTCGGGTTAATAATTTACAAACACTATAAATAATACCAATCACATCTCATTTCAGAGAGCATGATAAACAGATGCTATTGGGCTTAATGTCACTGTTTAAAGGAATATGCTTGTATTTCAGTTTCAGTTTTATGAACGATGGATGGACTAACTTATAAGTCCATTAACCGGTAAGTTTTTGTTGAAATAACTAACAAATATGTCATAACCTGAAAAAAAATAATATCACAATCTTCTGAAGTGTAACAATGCAGTCTTTGTGATAGCCGTCATTATTAATAAACTCCAGGCGACTTTTATAATTACTACAGCTGAGTAAATATATAAGAGTTAATACTTAAGTGCTCATGTTCTTAAAATGTAAAATAAGCACTGGATGTGATTCACTTCCATAGCTCAATCTTGTGTTTAGAATCCAAATGCTAATTACATAGTCTGTTCACATCATAGATAGTAGAGAATTTGGGATAAAATATGTAACTTTGAACATATATATTCAACGATAAGTAAATATAGAAATAAAAGAATTATTTAAAAATCAAAAAACTTTTCAATTATTATTCTCTATGTTAAAATGTTCAAAAGCGTTCACACAATTTTGAAAGATCCAATCATATTTGCAACTAAGTCTGAAACACGAACTGTATTAAGTTTGTGTATGGTCACATACCTATAAGCCCTTAAAAGTGAAGATACATCTTATAGTGAAAATTTGCCAAATTTTCTTGCTGTTAAGTTAATAGCCCCCATTACAAAATTGTCCTATAATAATTTCGTATATATAATTTTGCAGAAAATTTGGATGTGAATATGATGATAGTGAATATGTTTATTACTACGAATATACATCAGAGTATGATTATCAAACACACGGTCTGTCAAGTAATTTTTTTGACACTATAAACAAAATTCAAATTTAGACCTTTGGTCTTTGAAAAATAATAGTCGTCGGCCATTTACTTTCCTTTTTTCGATGCAGTTCTGTTTGTTCACATGTTTTTCAAACATTTATTAGAAGACAATGACATTTTTAAAATAGCCAACCAATATTTGTACAACTTTTTTCTAAAAACAATTTCTTGACAGGGAAATTTTGCTGTGTTTTTCATTTTTGTTCTTGTAACTTGGTTGGGTAATGTTACAATGTCATTGTCTTGTAATAAATGTTTGGAAAAAATGTCAATAAAAGGAACTGCACCAAAAAAAAGTAAGGCAAATGACATAGGAGCATTCTTTTTCAAAGATCAAATTTGCAATGTAATTTTAATTTTTTTACAATGTCAAGACAAACTATATGCATAGTTCTTGAAATCGTAACAATATCTTCAATCCTAGTTTTACAATTATTTACGCAAAATAAAATAATTGAAGATAATTGAGTAAATCAATAAGATGTTTTATTGCCTATCATGAACTAAAACAACAAAGAATGTGCTCAAGCATAATATTGAGTAATGAATCACAAGATAACATTTAATTAGAAAAGGCAAGTGTTACCATTTTTTATACCCAGTAATATAAAAAAGTCTGCATTTATCAATTAAACTCAACTTAAGTTCATTTATCATAAATATTTTATTTTTTTTTTAAATTTAATTTCTTTTATTTTAATTTTTAAAAAATATTAAATTTTTAACATTCCACAATATATTGGGCATACAGAAATTATTACTACTATTACAGAAAATCTAGCAAAAAAAGTTGGCAGAATATTGTCGAAGAAAGTAAATTGTGGTTAAGTATAATTGTAAATTTTAGTAAAACTGTATTAGGTATTACATTGCAAAATAATTTTATAAGTAGTAAGAAATTAAATCGATGGACTTACGATCTACGCGTAGGTTATTTTGCACTATTTTTTATAATTTAACTAGTTAATGGGGAATTTTCCCCTTGTAGCTGTACATTGGCTGTATACGTAAAAACATTTAACTTTATTTAACGACTAAATTCGTTTCACAACTTCATATTATTTCATTGCGTTCTCAACTTTTTATTTCAACAGAGGTATTACATTTGCCCATTGAACAATTCAATAATTAGATTTGTTTGAAGATGATTTAGAAGTCCTAGAAATTATGTAAGCAGTAAGTATATCCCCGCCCAAAACTGAGGAGTCCATATTTGTTTTGGCAGAATGTAAAATATGTAGAAAGTCCACTCATTTTCATACTCGTGTAGTAAGAATGCATTTCTTAAAGATAACTATTACAAATTATTTTGTAGGGTATTGCTAATTTTGGGGAGTCTTGCAATTATATTACTTATCTAGAACTGCTTTGACTGTTTCAGAAACGCATGCACCTAATATGATAATTTGCGAAGATCGCTATTTAAATTCAATATTGGAAGAGACAACTTTTGATATTGACTCATTGTGGTTTTTTTTTGTAACCAAAAAGTTTGGTAAAAGAAATAGAAATAAACAATTTTTGGGTGAATCCTTCTGTTGCACTAGTGGCAGGCTTTAAATTATTGAAAAGTTGGGCGGGGCAGTTAAAATGTATTGTAAAGTATTAATGCTTACAGTTTTGGTGTTGCAACCGCCCATTACCAATATGGACTAACTTCGAAAAAAAAGTATATACATATTCAAATATTTAACAATAAATTTCAATTAAAATCCTAAAAATTTAATGCAACACCAGTAATATTATAAGATAATCATGCAAATCTCAGACACAGGTCAGTCCTAATTTGATGAAGATAAAATGTTCACAGTTTTGTTGATGCAACCAAATACGGAAAAGTCCACAAGAAAAATAATATCTTTTATGACCAAAAAAATACCGATGCTTATCAAGCTGGCTGGTGAAGCTAGGTTAGATACCGCAAGATTAAAATGATTTGATTGCAGTTAGTATTATGCATGAAAAGACTTAATTATTATTCGAAAGAATTGAGTTGTAAAGGTAAAATCATTGGGCCATAATTTGTGTCTCTCAAAAAAAAATTTTAAAATCGACGAACGTTTTTTTATGTACCTACCCTGCAAATTGTTTTTTGTTATGAGAAAGATCACACTAAGTATATTCAATGAAAAAATTAAAGTCTTCTTATTGGAATATAAACATAATAAAGTCAAACTTTTTTCCCAGAAACCGAAGAAAAACGTTTATTTTGTTTTTAGTTACTCATCAAGATTATTCGGTAGATTACGAATGTGTATATTTTTTCTAGGCATATAATTAACTTTCATCAAGTACGTATCCCCATATTCATACACATTCTGTTTTTGTCTATTATTTTTATTATCCATGTAACAGATGTAAAAACATTTATTTAATATTTATTTTATTGGCTTTATTCTCCATAGATATACGAACTCCTCTTTGTGTTATTAAAAATGTATTGGTCCTTATCAAAATCATTACAGTCACTCAACGTAACATTACAAAGCGCCATTACTCATTGTTGGTTGAGCCTAAACAGCAATGATTTTGAAAGGGTTCCACCGGGTTCTGGGTAGATGGCACCAAGAAAGTATATGGATACACAATCATACATACAGGAAAATAAATGTATACTCGTTTATATGTGCATATATAAATAAGAGTGAATCTTTACATAGGCATTGTCTTTGCCATTTCTGCTCAGAAGACTAGCAAATATGAACTCCCTCAAGTACTCTTTACGACATTTCGTTCAGATCCCAAAATAAGTGATGTTTGTTAACATCGTTTTGTCTCTGTATTTTCGTGGTGAAAGTTTCTTTATACACATTTAAGGAACGATTCTGGGTGATCTATTTAAATATACTCCATTAGAAATGGTGAGACATTACAAAGAACATAAATAACTGTGTTTGCGCTTTTATGTATATTAACTTATCTATATCAAATGGAAGAAGAAGAAAAGCATTTGAATGTTTCGGTTGTAACGAAGCAATATGATTTTACATTAGAATCTGTATAGAGGTATAAAATAGAGAAGAAGATGGAATAAAAAAAAACATAAAATCACTACGAAAATAAACCCACATACCTAGCCCATCGAAATCGCTCCTCACCCACACGAATGCAACTGTGGCAGTAGCAAGCAGCTAACTATATCACTCGACTTATATAAATAACGAAAGTAGAAAAAGAAACCACGTGCAATACAACCACTTTTGCAAGTACGCAGCGCAGGGAACAGCACAGCACACACCACACAGTACACGCCACACAGCAGTCAGTAGAGTACCATGGAATACAGAACCAGCACCACCATCCATTCCCGTCGAACACATCTCTCTGTCTTTCTCTTCTGTTTTCTGTTTCTATCTTAATCGCACTTCATTATCATTGAACGAAACGCAACCCCCAATATCAATGAAAAGCATAGAGCGCGTCGTGTATAGGGGTGTGACTTATTAGGTTTTTCCCCCCGTTGTCTTTTGTTTCTTAAAAAATGCTTCTTCTGATAAAGAACGCAGGCGGCAAATGTGTTGTCCGTTTATTCCCTGTTAATATCGTAAAATTCATTCAGTACGGTTGATGTTGCTGCTTTCGAAGACGGCGGTTATTTTCGTCGAAACCTTGGATGAAAAATTTTCGTTTTTTTTTTTCGAACAATCAACACACAACTGAGCTATTTTTGAGTGAGTTAGTAGCGCATCGGCATACCCTGCTGGATAATTACAGTGGATTAAAATATCGAAACGTAAAGCCGTCGGATTAACCACAAAAGCTAATAAACTTGACAACAGGAAGTCAATTTGGCTTATTCTTTTATATATTTGCAAAATAAATGATTTTAAATCAAAACATACTGCACAATTTTCGTAAAGTTCAAATAAAAATGTGGAATAAATTTTAGTTACCTAATATTTTTTTAAAAATATGATATTTTGCTTGAATTTTAAAGAGCCGAATAAATGATGAATGTGTAAAGCCAGTGTTAAGCAATAGTGATGCATAAAAATTGTAAATGTTTCAACAGTGATTTTAGAAATATTTATTTTATATTTTCAAAATAAATTGAATAAAAAATTGTTTATCTTATTAAGGAAATATTAAGTGCATGTGTGTGTAATTTGTGAGTGATAACCAGTTGCAATAAACAAATTCGGTAAGTTCTAATACTTTAAATTAATAATAATATCATAAAATAGAAAGGATATAGTTAAACAATTATTTCTTATAGAATTCGTTCATTCTCTTTGAACTGTAATTAAACCGGAATATGTTATTCAAATGTGACAATTGTACGGATTCCTCAATATTCAGTGGTTTTTTATTTTTTCTTTAAAGATGATTCGTGTGGTATTTATATTTTCCTGTAGTTTCCTTAAAGAGTGACAGTTCCAAAGTTAACTATTATGCATAATATTCAAGCAATAATTCTCCTGCCAGGCAGTTAACACTATTTGCAAACATATAACATAGGCAGGAAACCTGAAAAGCAAATGTGGCATACATACATAATTCATATAAAAATAAAGTGCATTAGACATAGAGTGCTCGAACTTGTAACCATTACAACAACAACAGTGGAATCTTAGACGAATTGTCACGGGATATCCTAATTTGTTCGAGTTAGAGAGAGTTTCGACTTATGGAGTGTGTGTCCACAATACTAACAAACGTACTCGGTTGGAGAAAAATTTGGCTACAATATTTCATTTCGGTTAATAACTTCGATGTAAAGACCTATATGATTATATGTCTACTCTGTCGATGAAACTTTTTCGCTTAAAGATATATATTTGATCTACTGTTCGAAACCTATACATTTCTAAACATTTTTATAAGCCAATCGAAATTGCAATTTAGAAGAAATCTCATAAAAAACTTGTCTTTCAAGTTTTACTTACTTGTTAATAATAAAAAGAAAAACAGATTATTCACTCTTATAAGGTTAACCAATGTGCGAACAATCTTCTTAGGGCTAATCGGAATCAAATGCACTTTGTAATCGCCATCGACTTAATATTTTATTATTGTAGTGTAGTGTGTCATACTTTTAGGTACCTTTATCTTTTGGCTTTCCCGTAGGCATTTCAAGTCAAGTATGTTTTCACTTCTTGTAATATAAGAAAAACTTAGTATGAATGATTTTTAAATAAAATTAATTTCGCATACGAGCATATGTACAAATATATTATAAGTTTTGAAATCGTAGAAAAACATACAGAGGATATTTGTTATTTTTGAAGACATTTGGAATGGACATAAATAAGGAAAACTAATGAATATGGTTTTTTCTCCTTCCTTTTAATATGGTTCGAGCAGCTATTTTGCGCATGTTTTGATTTATGTTTGAGGTTAAGCTGTGTTAATGCCCTGTGGAGTGGCAGTACATAACCAGTAAATTTTATCTGTATGCAACATCCATACATATGTATGTACATACATTTGACCGCAGCTAGGGTAAATCTTTACTGGCTAAATTTTGCTCTTGTGGTTTTGATCAGATCAAACGCTTTTACTGCAATTTAATCCGATCATAAGCTTTTTAAATTAAGTCTTGGCCATATTTAATACAAACTTACACTCGTCCCTTGATTTATAGGTTTCGGAAAAGAGCGTGCAAAGTGAAACCGTGTAAAGGAAATTACATGAAATAGAAGGACACATAGTATATGTTCTGTATTCTATAAGATTACATATCTTAAACGGTGATATTATGTTATTTATAAAAGTTTACAGTGGAGAAAAACATATTTAATAAAATTCTATAATTTAATACAATACTATCTTACACTAAATCAGTATTCATTCATCTTCTGATTTTGGAGATATTGCATATGTAAATAATACATACGAAGTCACGGAAAATCACCAACCACAGTTTGTGCAAGCAGCAATTTCATCCTTTTTTATTTTTAAAATTGTAGAAATTCCTAAGCAGAAGACGAATTTTTGTTCACAAAGTACACAAGGTACGTCTTCATTTAAACGCCGCGTCGAATACTTTTCAATATCAATACTTTAGCCGCATTTACATATGTATGTTTGTACAGATATACATACGATCATATTAAGATTACAATATCAACAACTAAAATTTCCTTATCCTCATATAACAGGTCTTGCAACGTTTTGCTGAATGTTTGTTAAAAGAGTACATTCATCAACAATGAACTACTATAATTTAAAGACAATAATACAAATCTGTATGTATAAAAAATTAATTTTGTTTTTCAAAAACAAAAAAACTGGGCCAAAAACGATCGTGGATGTTGAGTATGTACACATTTACAAATCGCTAGAAATAAATACAACATCCACCAACTCAAGAGGATTTTACGAATATATGCATCCGTGCATCCGTGTTATCGTGTTATCACCCACATGAATCATGAATCAAAATATGTATATGAATTCAATGTCCATTTATATGCAATGCAACAGATTTTGATAAACAAGCATTTCATTTGGTAGGATAAAAAATTGGCGACGGGAAATCAACTGCTCTGATATTATTATCCACCATAACATCAATTTTGAATGTCCAACTGAATGCGACCAAACTTAGAAATTTTGTTTTAAACGTTCTCCTACTCATAACACAACACATTTTAAAGTAGAAACACGCCCACAACAAGAAGGGATGTAATGCTGAAATATGGTATAGAATCTTTAGTGCACTTTTATTTACATCTCCAATAGCATATGGCGCTTACAAAACCCAAGCGCATTCGTAGTTGATTTCTGATGTTTCTGTTTTGTACATTTCTCCTCTATGTTTTGTGTGACTCCTCCTCGAATGCCTATTTGCTGTGGTTCAGTAATATTAAATATTTAAATGGAATTTGTGTAAATGCATACATTCTCCTGTATAGACCGAGTATTCGTTAATAATTTATTCATCACATGTTCAAGCACATGATTGTGAGAATTCTGGAAGATAATGTTGCAGATTCTCTCTTCTCTCTTAAATTTATCACGATAAACACATGCATAGATACAGTAATATCATGATTTTGGTTTTTTAACTGAACTGTCTTTGCACTGTGGAAAGATTATTTCCATTATCTATAAGCTAAAAATGCATTGACCACCATGGAGCGATGTTTTTTGTTGATACGCTTGTAACTACAAAATAATACATCCTTACAAAACTATCCTAATAAATTCAAAGAAGAATAAGAATGTATTCTTGAATTATTACTATCAAAAACATTATTTATAAAGGTGACTTATTTACATGTATACATTTTAAGTCAAGTCGGAATGGAATGATTACTGAGAACAGATTTCTGCACCACAGGACGTTCTGAAAGTAATAGTTAGTGCAATGCTAACGAAGTTACTTGTTACCATTATCAGTGATTAGATTCATTCCAAATTAATAAGAGGAAACGCTGTTGATGTCTCTGATACATATGTTTTCGCACTTAAACATTCATTAAATAACGTATCTGGTTCAAAAAAAATACATGCGATATTTAGCAATTAAACTTATGTAATGTTTATTTTTGTTACCAAGTTTGTGCATTATGTCTATAACGACAATCAGCGGATCCTTCCTGCAATTTGTATTAATTTATAAAATGAATCGAATGAGTATTTGTTTATTCAAAATACTCAAACACATTCTTGACCACAATCAATAAATATATTTTTGATTTGTAGTAGAAAAATATTCTACCTGTATGTAAGGTTAAAGAGGAATAGTCGTCGAAAACCAAACCACATTTTTCAAATTGCCGACACAAAAATGACGACTTAAAGAGAGCAGAAAACAAAAATTTCCACTATAGGAATGTTACATGCCCACACAAAAACAGGGATGTCACGCTCCTAATGATAGCCTTCACCAACACGAAGAATGAAGAATGTATCCACAAATCAATCGAATTCTTAAACTCACTTTTGGTCGAAAGAACGAGCTTGCAACAAAAAAAAGAGAGGAATGGTTGTGAGCAAAATTTGATAGAAACAATAACAGCGTGGTGTGCGGCCGGGAAATTCGTGTACATCCAACAAATCCCAATGATACCCACAGATTATCCATTCGAGTTCAAACGACTGCATATCTCTGTAGACTTGTGCCTCTCTATGACTATTAATAAATCACAGGCGCAAACTCTGAAAATTGCTGGCGTAGATTAAGAACACGAATGCCTCTCCACGGTCAGTTGTGTGTGGCATGTTCTCGGATGTGTCAGGATGGATGCATCTTTTCATATAGATGTCAATATCCACGTATGTAGATTTGTGAAAGTACAATATCACAATGCGTACACAAAAAAAAAATAAACAAGCATGTTTATATAACTGAAAGGTCACGAATATTCTTACGATTTGAATTTTAAAAAATGTCAATAAATTTATTCAAACAAAAATCTATATTATATGTTTGCCTTCTGGGAGATGGGAAGATATTTGAAAATATTTGAAACATTTAATTAAATTCATATACTTATAATTGGGAGAAGAAACAAATGTTACAAATAAATTAGACAAACGTCATTTATTATTAATTAAATCATTGATTTGTCTGTTTTGCCGAAGTAGGTCTTTAATTCATCTTGATAATGCTAAGGCATTGGATTGCATCTTACAAGAAATACATTTTCCACATACAATTTAAAA
Source organism: Eristalis intricaria (assembly GCA_964034865.1). Taxonomy (NCBI): domain Eukaryota; kingdom Metazoa; phylum Arthropoda; class Insecta; order Diptera; family Syrphidae; genus Eristalis; species Eristalis intricaria. The sequence goes on along the minus strand of OZ035873.1, from coordinate 77,315,142 downwards.
ACCGCGAAGCATCTCATATTTATTTGAAATCTTAACGCATCACTCACTACCTAACATTGTTAAATATTCTAACAATGTTTTTATGAAAATTATAAACTTATGAATTACTGTTCCCATACATAAAAGATTTTCAACATTACTAAACAGATATAAACGGATTTTTTAACCGCTCCAGAAGGAAAACTTTTCCGCTTGATTTTTCAAAAAAATGGGATATTTTTCTATGTATCTCAGCCAACACGGGTCCTCAGCTAGCGCGATCTCAAGGTAGCTTTCTCCAGTTATGCACATCAAGTTGGTTCATATTCTTCTCCATTATTGTGAGCCACCTTAGACGCCGTCGCACGCCCTCTGTTGCGTTGTCCCACAGGACAAGAGTCGAAGGTTAGAATATAATATATCTCCATGGCACAGCCAATTTAGGCGTTGGATCTGTAGCCAATTACATGAACTTACATGAAGTTAAGCATATTCAGCTCGGGGCTGAAACTTCTCCTCCAAATACCGTGAACGCAAATAGGAGCAAACACTCTTCTCTGGAAGAAATCAGGTACTTTTCACCCACTTTTGAGATTGTCCACGCCGCTACACCGTAGAGTTGCCCTGGGATGATCAGTGTCTTATATAAAGCCAGCTTAATAATTGCAGAGATTCATTAGGAACGTCTTATTTCACCTTAATATTGATTACTTATAATTATGATTTTTATATTATACTTTCAAGTATTTCATTCAAATCGAAATTAATGAAGCACATGGATATTTTCACAGAACATTAATTCAGTGAGGGGAATGGTCCTAATTCAACAATGGGGTGTTGTAAAACACTACGATAAGAATTTAACAGGAAAAAATCAAATATTTTACAATAAAATTGTAGAGATAAATAGGTTTACTTTTCACTGATAGGCAGTTTTTTTACATGAACAGTTTGTTAACGTTTTATTGCCACGGTGTTGTTAACAGATTACCCTCTGTTTATTAAAAACGCATTTCACCTTAGCAAGTAGATATGTATTTAGATGTGCGCGATCCTCTTTAGTATTCCATTCATCATGTAATTTTATATTGACATCTAACTAAACGCTACGTAAATTCATACAATTTTAATTAAACCAAGTACACTGACATTCATATTAAAATTAACAACAAAACGTATGTTTTATTCGGACATATATCCACATGTACATATGTTAAAATAAACTTGTATGTCATTTTTAGTTGAACTACTCTACTGATGATACAATTCTGTCTCATTTAAGACACCATAAAAAGTTGCGCTCCACAAGTAAAACAAATCTTTTTGACTTGATTTGTTATGACCAATAGATGTGTTCATCAAACAATCATCTCCCGATCAATGATATTTTTATAGATGGCTACATTTTTACACACACCGGCCCGTATCTATTAGAACAGAGTACGAGTATATACATGTATGTATATGTACGAGTGTAGAACAATATACAATCATATATGCCCACAAGCTACTCCGGTGTAACACAAAACTGGTGCAGTGGAAAAATCTATAAGCCCACGGCCCATACGGCAGATGGGAATAATACTATAATGGTGTCGGTATTGTGAAGATTCAATCCGCAATCAAATTGGTTTGGTGTTTCCCCTCCTCATAGTATTCCCCCAAGATGAAGAGCAAGTGGGATGATTTTGTGCCAAAAAACATTCGTATATAGAAGATGTGTACATAATCGTACCTAATCGATTGGAGCTGCAACATAATCGATTAATTAAAAAAGCCGAGTGCGTACATTTTGAAATATCATATGTATTTAGTTATAGTCAACAAGGAAAATTATTTAAATTTTTTTATGAATGCCGACTCAAATAGCTAACGTGAATTGTCCAATCATTTAGTTGACTAGGTAGGTAGGTATATTAAAATCGAACGTTGCTCGTACTGGATTCAGGAGAAGAATCGACCATAAAATAGAAAGATATCCAGGTTTTCAGCTCACTCATTCCTTTTAAAAAAATTGCGGTTAAATTGAATAAAACAACAGAACACCACTCCACAATAAAACTCCTACAAATTTGTCTTTAATGTGAGTCCAAACACTTTTTTCACCAACATACACAGAAAATATTTTGCGCAATAAGTACCGTTTTCATACACTGTAAAGATTTGATGTCGAAACTACCCTAACGGTAACGTAAAATTCAGGAAGTTGCTAATTACTCTATTACTCTCCATGTTACGATCCTGTCAGTGAGTTTGCTGAATGCCCATTGCCTGGCGCTAGCAAGTCACAAATAGATACAAAGCAAGTGGTTCAGAGTTTCTTTCAGCTTTATGAGGGTACCTAGATGCGTTATCTTTCATCGGCCGGCGCGGCGCCGTCTTGAGTGATGTTATTCTTGCGATTATTGCGATACTCGTATGATATCTGTTCTGTCTGTTGTTGATTAATCATCTGATAACAGATTACGGATCCCTCGATCTTCCAGAAGAGGTTAGTTTAATAATATGCGATTTTTACTTGACCATATGTATCCTTGACCATCGTAACGGAACAATGAATAGCTACAAAACACATGAAACATGAGCCCCACTTCCAGGTTACATTGATATTCTAGTTCTGTAATTTGTGTCAAACTACAGTCCAATTTCCATTATTGCAACTAATGAAAACATGACCTGTTGCAATAATCGAAAAGTTGCAATAAACGAAAAGATATTTTAAACACTCTAGTATAAGTAAAATATCCTGAATCTCTATTTAATCAAAAATTTGTTTTTTCATTTGCATAATATGTAAAACTCAGCATTTGTATTACAGAAGATCGCTTGGTAGCATCTTTATCCAACATATTTTGCGGTTGCATAATTTTGTTCAATGGTTAAGTAATGTTGTTCTGCAAGTGTATGGTAAAACATTTTATTACGGCTTCTAATTTCACTTTGTATCTGTATACAAATTACTTCTAGGTTTTTGTAGATTTTTGGAGATCCATTCAGAGATGCCATCGCTGCCCATATTCCAATGCCCATATCTTAATATCAGATTTTTCTGACAAAATTTGATCCCAAATTAAAAGCAAAGGAACATAGTCTTCTTCTTCTGAATGATTAATAGTTCTGATAACTTTATTCCAACGTTTAGTGATGGCAGTCGCTTTCAATTATTTTCATAAAAAAGGACCGACAAGTAACATTTCGTGAATAAGCGTCAAAAAGTCACTCAAATTCGTCGATAGGCAAGGGGAAAATCAGCTGTGAAGTTGGCCATCTCCATAGAAGGTACTCAATTTCTAGACAGAACTACGGCTTGAAGAATTATGATGACGTCAACAGTTCTCTGTTGCTGTTACATTGCATAGTAAAGTATACACACAAACGTAAATGAATGTTGTTTATATTTTGAGTCGTACAATTTCAAAGTTGCGAAAATCGAAAACTTTATTCGATTTGTTGCAAAAATCGAAAGTAGGTAAATGCAATACATTGGTTGCAAAAATCAAGTGTTGCAATAATCGAGACTACACTGTAGTTAATTTCTCATTACCATTATATCATTTTCAAGACTGAATTCAATTGAAGAACTTGGTGTGTGTCATACAGACATTGTGACATTGTACCCGCTTCTTTGACCTAGAATTAAGGTGCTGCCTTCAGAAATTTGACAACTTTCGTAGATGGAATTTTTTGAAAGTCCCTCTCAGTTCTTGAATCTTTCTTTGAATCTTCCTTGTGGCTTGGGCAGTCGATTAGTAGGTGTTCCATACAAATTTATTTACTGATAAGGCCCAGTTGGAGTTGGTAGTTGCATGCTCCGTGCCCTGTAAGTGCTCTGCATAGCATCCTGAGGTTAGATTTATTGAGTTATAGAGCTTCTTTGGCTCGTTTTCGTTACGATTACTGATCGTGAGGATTTGTCAATTTACTCTCCTGCACCCAAAAGTCAGTGTAAATGACAACCCTGGGCCTTACATATACGTACCTTTTCGACTATACGTATGTTATTTTTGACAATTAATAACGCATAACTGAAAAAATTACACTTGGATTTTTTAAATTACCTTATTTGGCATTAATTCTTACATTCCTATTTGCAAGGATACAGTGATCACACAAAACCGTACATTTCTCAACATCAAGAATATATATTTATTTATTAAGTTATATTTATCTTATATATATAAATAAATGAGTCGCTATTGTTCTTGTTCACGCGATAACTTGAGAGAGGCTGTACCGATTTCATTCATCTTTTTTTTTTTCAAAGTTTCCTAATACCTTGTAGAATATTCCTAAGGAAATAAAAATTGAGATAAGTCAGCAGGATAATTTCGGAAAAACCACAATATTACTTATCAGTGGGCTGTGTTTTTGGTCTTAATTATGTCTAAGGGCAAAGGTGTTAAAAGTGCATCAGTGTTTACTTCTTGCGCCGCTGAACTCACATTTATAACAGTATAGCTACGCCATATGTCCATTGCCTTTTCAATGTTTTAAGTTAATTCTAAGCACAAAATATCATAAAATATAGCCCCCTTCAACCCGACTGAAAAGCTGTTATCAAGCAAAAAGGTATTATTTTTTATAAGTATTTGTTGAATCATATGTATGCTGGAGCTGGAGAAAACGAACTATTTTTGTTTATCAAAAATTGTAGTTGTTCAAGTTTAGCTATATTTGTCTTTGTTGAGATAGATTGTGGTACCTGGAGAAAATGGACATAAGCAAAAGGCATAGCTTTAAATGAAGAAATTATTAAATCGGTTGGTTCGTTTGGATTTCATAAAAGTTTTAAAGCGACTATACCCATATGTCTAGGTCGGGAGGACGGGATTCTCGTCGATCATCGTCACTTGCGTGGGGTTGAACATTCTGCCTGGCAGCGGTGTTGGAGTCTTCCTCGCCGTTTAACAGTCTACAGAAATGATCTTTCCAGATTCTCAGTATCGACTGCGAATCTACTAAGAGTTGTCCCTCTGCGTCACGACAGGCTTCTATCCGAATTTTGTATCCATTGGATAGTTGTTTTACCCGTTGGTAGAACTTTCGGACATCATTTCTGCCATAACACCTCTCCATTTCCTCGATCTCGCGCTTCTCATGCTCTTTCTTTTTTCTTTTTGAAAAGCCGGTGCTCTTCCCTTCTTTTAAGTTCGTAGAGCTCACGAACCGCTCTCGTCCTTCTGTCCAGCGTCGCCTTGTAAGCTGCTTGCTTCGCTGAATGTGCCTGCCTGCACTCGTTGTCAAACCAGGGGTTTTTTTTGGGGTGGCGTTTTAAAACCCAGTACATCAGATGCAGCTTCTCTGATGGCGTTTTGACAACGGTTCCATTGTTGGTCGATTGTTTCGCCTGGCAGGGTTGGACTCTCTGAGAGCTTTAGGGCGAAGTTGCTAGCGGTCAATTGCGATTGCAGCTTTCCGACGTCAAACTGACGACAAACGTACTGGCTACAAAGAGGTTTCGGCCCGTTACGAAGCCCAACTTGTCCTTGAGTCCGTTCTCGGACGTGTTGTTGTGCAGGCTGTGCTTCCCGATGACTCTAGCAAAGATGTCTTCCTTGCCCAGCTTTGCGTTGAAATCTCCTAGAACGATTTTGGTTTCGTAGCTAGGGCATTGATCGTATGTTCTTTCTAGGAGATCGTAAAATTCATCTTTGCTGTCGTCATCTTTATCCTCCGTTGGAGCAGATCAAACTGGTGTTGCCGAATGTAGCCTTGATGCGGATTGTTATGAGGCGCTCGCTTATGTATTTAAAGCTTAAAACTTCTTGCCTAAGTCTGCCTCGAACAGCGTGAATAGGGACGAGCTATACAACGCAATGTCTAGTTTTGACATTCCTGCCAAACTCGTCAGGTTGTGCAAGATGACGATGGAGAATTCTCGCTGCTCCATCAAGGTCGGCAACGAACTCACCGATACCTCCAATGTCAAAAAAGGTTTTAGACAAGGCGACGCGCTGTCTGTGTGACTTTTTCAACATTATTCTTGAGAAGATCGTGCAGAACTCACACGCTAACACAAGAGACACGATCTTCCAAAAGTCCGTACAACTGCTAGCATACGCGGATGACATTGACGTGATTGGTCGAACACTGCGAGCCGTCAATGAAGCGTTTGCTGGCATTGAAGCGGAGGCGGCCAAAATGAGTTTAGCGGTGAACGAGGGCAATACGAAGTATATGCTGTCATCAAGAAAGGACGCACAACATCGACGGCTTGGCCAAAACGCCACCATAGGCAGCTATAATTTCGATGTAGTGAAGGACTTCGTCTACCTCGGTTCGCAAGTGAACAGTACGAACAACACCAGTACCGAGATTAAACGTAGAATTACTCTTGCCAATCGCTGTATCTTTGGGCTCATGAGGCAATTGAGGAGTAGAGTCCTCCTTCGAAGGACCAAGCTAACATTATATAACACCTTGATCATCCCTGTCCTGCTCTATGGTGCGGAGGCATGGACAATCTCAAAAGCGGATGAAGAAGCACTTGGTATTTTCGAGAGAAAAGTTCTGCGTTCAATCTTTGGTCCTGTCTGCGTTGATGGTTATTGGAGAAGAAGATTCAACCACGAACTGTAAGGGCTGTACAGCGGCATGAGCCTAGTCAGACGCCTTCGGATTCAACGTCTAAGATGGCTGGCCATGTAGAGCGCATGGACAACACTGCTCCAGCCCGAAGAGTCTTCGACTCCGAAACAGTGGGACAACGCAATAGAGGACGACCATGGAACCGATGGCTCACCCAGGTGGAGAAGCGCAGTTGGAGACAGCTGGCTAAAGATCGTGCCGGCTGGAGAGGCTTACTGGTTGAGGTCCAAGTCCCCCCAGCGCCACCCGAAGAAGGAGAAGAATACCCATATGTCCTATAGTTTTTCCAACACTGTATTTCAATTATATTTCCAATAATCGCCAAGACATCACCGCAAGGGTGTTAAGAAATGACTCATAGATTTTATTGTTAAGGGCCTGGTGTTAATTAAGACATGTTGGATGTATTCAGTCTATCGAAAAAAAAACACCGGTTGTCACCTGTATATGTATATCCTCATTTAAGACATTATTGACTATAGTCCAACTTAATGTTCCCTAAAATGGTAAATTTTTGTTATAACGCACTACCATTTCATGTCAGAGACAACAAAGTGAATCACGGCTGTGTCACTGGGCATAAGGGAATTGCAGGCAACGAGTCTGCAGATGAGCTAGCTAGGGCTGTCTCGGGATCTGTGTTCTTAGCTCCAGAACAGTGCTGTAATGTCAATTGGACAGCAGATACAATGCCGATTGACGAATGGCAAAGTAAACCACGCATAGGCAAGAAAACCCCCTCCCTCAACAAGGAATGTATAAGAATCCTAACGGCCTTTCTTACTGTCCGCACTGTAGCCTGTATTACCACCTTAACAAGATAGACCTGTGCCAAGATATTGTATGTCAGTTGAATTAAAGAATTCCACTAAAAAGGATATATTATCTTTCATAAAAGAAGTAATACGTCTTACGATACAAGAGATCTCTTCAGCATAGGTTGTACAGAGGAATAAAAAATCCTCAATGAAATCAATGATGTGATCAGCAGAAGTACCGGATAATGAAGAAGATCAACTGTACCTTGAGATTGTTAAAAAAAATATGATTCATTGCACCTGTGGAATGTTGTTGTGACGGAAAGTATTCCAAACGCTATCCAAGGTAATTAGTAGCAGAAACTTTTGCTAGAAATGATGGTCATCCACTTGATCGCCGCCGATCCGCTGATGACAATGGAAAATGAAGATCTAAGATAGTCAAAGAGAATCAACCGGACGTTCAAGGTGATAACCGTTGGGTAATTCCGATAGTGAGTAAGCTCCAACAAGTGGTTAACACTTTTAGAAACCACTATAGTACAGTATTCGGCTAAGTATTCTAAAAAATATGGTATCCGCCCTGATCCGCCCAGAGATGCAGTGTACAAATTCGTTTCGCTTAATAGGTTCTTAAATACACGGTTTAGACTTTGGTAAGGTTACAAGAATGCAGTTGGGACTTTTAGGAGAAAAGTATAAATATTTCTTTTAAATTAAGGAAATTAAAAAAAAGTTAATACATGACACAATACTTTTATCCTTTTAAAGATGCTTCTTCTTCTGCCGGCACGACATTCTGAGGCCCAACCAAAAATCATCTCTAGCTGGCACAATCTTTAACCAGGTGCCTCCAAATTACGAACGATCAGTTGGGTGAAGTCCTTCACTAGTGTGTACCTTCGTTTTCCAGAGAGGACTTCCCCGATACTGCGGAGTAGAAGACTCTTTGGACTGGACCAGTGGTAGTCAAGGGCACTATGCACGTCATATGCGGACTTGAAATTACGAATAGGTTGTGAAAGAAAAAGAGTGAAACAAATCTTATACGCAATATTTAAGGGACTTATTCCTGCATATTAGGGTATCCTAAGAGCTTTCTTGTGGATTGTGCAAACAGCACTAAGATTCCTCTATCATCGGCCTTTATGTTGAGTTGAACTGTCTGCCTGACATTGGTATTTGTTAAAAGTGATTGCAGAGTCGATTTGTGCGCATTCGTTTGCAGAGATGCTTCAACATTTGTTGTTGTTGTCGTCTTTTTGGATTTAGCACGATTAATATTCATCGCCTCACATCCTTCCGTAACATGTTAACACTAATACTTTTTTATACTAAGAAGTGTAACTACCTTCTTATACCTTGTAATACCTGAGATGTAGTTCAGTTCACTTTTCAAAGAACACATTGCTTTAGATTTTTTTTCATGTATAATATCAGATGCTTCCAAATTCGTGTAGAAACAATAATTGTTTCATACTTTTATAAATAAAAAAAAAAATTAATAAAAAAAATGCAACCATATCCGAGGGTTGTTTTAGCAATTTAAGTACATAATCGAAGTATATTTTCCCTATGTTCAGTATTTCTCTTACGACCCTACCATAATCTCCAGATTTACTGTCAGGTTCCACGTTTTATTGAAACTGTTCAAATTTACTGACCATAAATTGTAGACTTTATACAATTATCTGAGCCCAATCCGTTCGATTGAAACGCTCCGGGAAGTATTCTCCCAATACTATGTGAGAAAGATGCGAGTATGTAATAGAAGAATCAGAGCATCTGATGGAACCAAGCTCGAAATTCTTGGTGCATATAAATGTATTTCTGTGGGCTTAATCATTTTTCCAGTTATAAGATGTATTGAAAATATAATTTTTCAATTTATCTTGAATGTTTGTTACTTGCATGATAAAATTACTTTCATTTACTAAAATAAGAATTTTAAATATTGATATGGTGTTATCAAAACCGTTATTATTTACAAAACAGGTGAATGATTATAAGAAAATACTAACAACCGATTGCGAAATCTTGAGAGAGGATACAGAAAATCGGTTGTAGTTATCCGAAAATGGAAGTAATAAGTAGCCAAGTAAAAAGGTTGAGTGATTTAAAACATCCCAGATCTTAAGACACGTGCATAATTTAGACAAGTGCATATCTTCACACGCCCATTCTTTTAGTCATTCATGCACTTCATTCGTTTCATGTGTCGTCTGCTGTCAGATTACAAAAACAAATTGTGCCTATACATTTTTGTGAATTAGTATAACACTTTGAATAAATATTTAAAACAAAGATGATTATTCAGTGATCAAATAATATTCGCAAAGTAATATAGTACTGAAGTTCAATAGTTGCCGTATATAAGTAAGTAATGTCGTATGGTAAAGTTTTATATTGAGTAAAAAATATGTATACATTTTTAAAAGTAAACAATACCCATCACATTTAAGGGTAGAGTTTACTTAACTTACTTACGCATACACATGCTTTCAAAGTACCACGTTTGAGATGGTATCTATTGTAACACTGTTTGTTTTCTTATATCACCCATCAAGTGCAAAGGGTTAATACCTAACATGAACTTTGGAAAGGTTCCACGATTTCAGGAGATAAAACAAAAGTGTATGTTTTTAAAGGAGTGTAGAATTTTAAATTTACTTAACAGATTAAATACCACCGGGTATTGCAGCACCGTAGGTAAATGAGTGATAACACATGCGACTCTACGAAGTGTCAGAGGCATAGTTCTATGACACTGTTCTTCAACGTCGCTTTAAAGATGAAAATGAAATGTGCTTAGGCAGACAACTTCTTGTGATTGCGAGCTGTCGGATAACATTTCAATGGTTTAATTTAATATCCATTATTCACACAAGCAATTATCCATCATTTTGAAGAAATATCTTATAATCCGGAAGATTTCGCATAGTAGTTCTTCAGACATTTAGGCATATTTACTTTTTGAAAAATCTTAGGAAACAGTTTTATAGGTGTAAGGTACAGCATTTTTTTAAACTCCTACAACCGCCAGATGTCATCACTTTTGTTGAAAATATCTGTGACGAAGTTGTAAGTAAATCTCTCAGTAAAATAGAACCATTTCATCATTTGGTTGTATATATCTTGGTCTGTTATTGATAGTGATGGAACTACATAAAAACGAAAAATGATATACATATGTATTCGTAGGTAGAGGGTATTTGCGTCGCTGTGACGTCTAGGCATACGCTGAGAGTCTAGGCATACGCTGAGAGTCTAGGCATACAAAACAATAATACACTACAGTGCACTGAGAAAAATAAAATATATAGTGGATACACAATGCAAGCAATTGCTCTCCACGATCTGTTATATGGTCACGATTATTTGACTGTCAGTATATACACTCGATATTTCGTAAAGAGTATGTACTTTCCAAATAAATCGGAGTAATAATTGATTGTCTTAAGTTGCAAGAAGTAACAATGAGTTGAGGTTTATTTTAATAATTTGTGAACGGCCCCGTTGAAATTACGTGAAACATAACAATACTTAAGTCTAAACAAAAAAACAAAGTTTAAAAATATTGTTGATGTATATCATATTGTTTCTCTTTCAGAAAAGTGCCTTAACGAGCCTCCAAGCAATCATTATTCACGGTAACTAAACTATGGAACGTAACAATGTTATGGAAAATATGAACGATTCCACTGGATTATGTCTTCAAGACCTTGTTGGGAGTGGAAATTCAACAATGAATGGTAACGGAGGGAATGCAAGTTCAAGTTCAGGAAGCAACAGTGGCAACGGCAACTCAAATTCAAACGCAGATCATATGCATAATCATCACAATCTTCACGATTCTGGTTCAACTGTTAGTGTTTCAGCGGCTATATCAGGACTTATGCCAATTGGTGGCGTCAGTTTGGGGCAACTTCAACATTCTTCACAAGAACTTAATCATCATCATCATCACCACCACATTGTTCCGCCTCACACTCCCACGAACATGCTGCATGAACCGTTAGAAAAACTTAAAAGTAAGTATATTATATTGATACAGGTTCATTTGTTTTATTTCTGTGTCGAATTCTGCTTTGACAGTTCTTTAAGAACGCTGAATTTACCTACGTCATTCAGATGTCCATGCATAACTCAGCATTGAAAATTTATTAATTGTATTCAAACTCACTCGGGTACAAATAATCGGCAAACTTACATAATAGCTTCCCTTTCGCTTTGACAACAAGGGGTGTTTTCAATAGCCCGCTGTTATATGAATCCTATTTTTCACACTCCTCATGAAAACACACAAAAATGTTCCGACTAATTGAACACCCTCTTTATACTATGTGCATATGTATATATTCCAGCGTATCTGTCTAGAACTGAGGGAAATATTTCCTACATCCCCTGGCTACAAGAAAATCCCCCTTTTTCTTTCTTTACCGATTAGTGATGCAACTGATCGTATTATCGTATTACAGCATCAATCAAATTGTAATTTACCGCACATTTAAAGTTAATTGAGATAAATTTCTGAACATACATACAAATACACTAACTTATCGCACTTACATATAAGAATAACTACTATAGAAATACCAAGGGTTGTACTCACGTTTCATCACTAAATCGCGATTTTCGCGATAGTGCTATAAGCTTCATTTCAGAACGGTCATCTAGTTCCGTGTAAAAAAAAAAAATTTGGACACAAATTTAGACATAAAAATGTTCGTATTTCGACAACTTGATAGGAAATTCATAAAACATGAATATGTAACTTCTTTTGTCGGCTGTTGGGTAATAGAATGGTAAAAGAGGTTTGGCGTTGGTGGTCACATTACGACTCGTAAGGGGTTGGTGCGCAGACTCCTAAACTGGAGTATAATATTCAGAAAACAAGAAGGTCCACCCCACTTGTGAGACACACGAACAACACAAGTGATTATTGTAGAATCTAGGCTCTAGTCCACCTCGGAAGTCGGAATGCAGCTCTAACAATGTAATTATAAAAGAGGTAAAACGTGCATCATCCCTTGATGTTATCAGCAAGCAAACAAAATTTTGGTTCTGTCCTTCTCGACCCAGGATTCCATGAGCGGAAAACCTTTTTAACTGGACAATCTGTGTTAAGTGGCTAGTGGCTGGAGTCGCCTCTGGCGCGAAAATAGTAATCTCCGGTGCAAAAATACCAAATGTCTGACTTTCGAAAGCAAATAACACTGCTGCCTTGCCCATGATCCAACTCTGGGCTACATTTATTTATTCAGCGTTGCAGTATCTAGTTTAAATGGTATGTTAATACAAATTAGAGCTTTGGCACAACTATTCAGAAAATAGATGAAAAGACCCCGAGGAAATGATAAGAATGATGCAATCATTTAGTTCAAAGATGCCTACATATATATTTACAAGATATTTAGGGAGTGGGGTGATGTAAAATAAACATATTGAACAATTAGTACAAAAAGCCTGCACTAGGTACATGTTTACTATTTATTCGCAAAAATGTGAAAATTTAAGTGTTTTGTCGATCTGATGCAATGCAATTCAGCCTAGGCAGAGTCAACAAAGGTAGTGCTATCGGTTGCCAAGACCAACGCTCCGTTTGACTCGAGGTAAAATGGTGGCTTTACATGTGCCACCTATGTGCGTCTTAGGTGGTGCGCGACGGATCTAATTTCACTCGAAAGCATGTATTTGGTTGTCCTTATTTAACATCTCGTTTGCCTGCAATCGTTGCGGAAGCGCCGTGAGCAATTCTACATCGGTACTTTGAAAATACGGGACAAAAGAGATAACACTTTGAACTGATTTATAGATGATAGTGGCTTCCCTGTTTAAGTTGCACATGGCTCTACCGTACGCCAGCGCCGAAATCCACTCAGGATTCAATACAAAAAATAATAACAACATAATTGATTTTTCTCTTATTCTATTTTTGCAATCTTAGTTGCAATCGGACAGTGGCTTGGAAATGGGATGCAGGAGAATGTGTTTCTTCTACTCCATCAAACCAACCAACTACTCACAGCTTTTCTTCCTGTGTATTTAACCCAAGTATTTTGAAGTCCAAAGAGCTCCCTGAATTGTCGCATTGTCGCCGCGCCGCTCAGTTTTGTGTAGTCCATTCTGACTGGACAGATTATATATATAAGTGTTTCTCACTTATGCTCATAACTTATTAAAATTTTTGAGTTTTTACATAATTCAATTAAATTTTGCAACTTTTAATTCAAATTAAATCAACTTAAACTTACATTAATGAAAATTGCAATGTTCAACCTTATGTTTCTTATTACTTCTTCTAAGACATCATACAAGTCGAATTTCGTTGAAACTGATTCAAAATAATTGATTCAAAAACTTCAAAAAAAAAACGCAGTTGTAGAAGTTACGCTCACAAATAAAACTACTACATAAGTAAATTTAGCCCGGAAACAGCTGAGTACATTTAGTTAAAACTTACCGAACTTTATACTTCTTCAAAACGGAAAGTGTTGCATAGGCTTTACGATTTTTTTTAAATCCTAGGGATATTTTCTCCGCATTTATAATAACAAATAACAAATAATACTATAATACCCTGAAGTACATTCATCAGACCAACATTAAATATATAAATTCTTTAACAATAGAAGTGCTATAGATGAGGTCACGCAATTGAAACTAACAAATTTGTGCAAAAGAACTTCCTTCATTGCACAACATTGAATACGTTTTTTCCCGAAATACCAGAGCTTTTGCAAATTTTGTAACTGGGTACATATAGTGTTGTTAACAGTTTCGAATTAATATCAGAATTGATTTTTGTTTTATCATTGTCCAATTATCATGTACTAGTCGAAACACTTTGTGTCGTAGCGAAGGATTATTTGATAGCTTCTTCTCATTTTGGCAAGCATATAGCTCTATTGAGAATTGAGTTCGTAGTTCTTAGATACGGTAAGAACACATGTATCCGTTGTGGCATAGGGGATAGGTGCCCTTGGTACCAGATTCAATATCTGAATTGACCCACATTCATAATTCACCAGTCCCTCTCTTTCGAGTTACTGGCAATGCTCAAAATGAAAAGGATTCTTGGAGCAAATTACACTAGACTCTTTAATGGTTTTATAAGATGAACAATTCGGAAAGATGAACGAACTTGTAAGCCAACTTTCTTCGGGGCTACCGTCTACCATAGATCAGTTATTAAGAAAAACATCGTTTCTTTGTTTGTTTTGTAATTAAAATTCAATGTTTCTTGGTCGAAAAACATAAGTTTCAATTTGATTCTCGAAAAGATGAACGGAACATGTTTTATATCTGTTCATCTTTCTAAGATTCTACTGTAATGAGATCCCAAAACTAAAATTATTATGATATCGTAAATCATGTTCAAATTTAAATGAAAATATCTATAGTTAATTTGTCATTTATCAAAAAGAGGTGTTTACACATTTAATGAATTATCGTAAGTGGTAACTTATTTGTGGAACTAGACACGCAAAATAAAAAATATGACATCCTTTTGGTGGAACATAGCAATATATGTAAGTATAAATTTGTATGTATGTATATGTGCAAACAAATGCTAAAATTGATTTGCTTCTGCCTTCATTTGCACATTATTGTGCATGTACACGTACTTATCTATTTTTCCATATACATATGTAGATATATTCTACACATTATTGCACATATAATATTATGAATGTTGGAGTATGTGTTTATCTCCTTATTAACATGCATACATGTTCATCCATACATTAATCATTTTTTTGTGTATATTATTTTATTAATATCACAATTAGACGTTGTTTTTATTTAATTGTTTTAAACAAATTATTATTTGCTTACGTCAAGACGAAACGCTGAACCAACAGACCTTATTTACAGACACACTGTATGGCACACACGACACGAACAGCTCAAACAGCTCATGTGTACTTTTCAGTAGTAAGATAAAAATTTATCTGATCTCTTTAAATTGTGCAATTCTGACCTAACTGTATAATTCTTGCTATTTGTAGAACAGAATTGAATTTAAAGTGACAGAATAAAGGAGCGAAAGATGGGGCGGGATAAACGAAAACGAAATAGATTCAGTGTGAAGTACAATTTAAATGTACCCTAACGTACGTGTACGTATAGTGTAGATTGCACATACACGTATTTGTAAAAAGCAATTCATACAAATGTCCATACGTATACAGAAATGTATGTGAACCTTTAAAATATTCAGTTTTATTACAAATGACAGCAACGTGCTGCATGGATTAAAAAATGAATAATTAGTCTAGCACTTCTTCGGAAGCAAGAAATGGAGAAAAAATAAGTAATAATTTTATTTTAAGCGAGGCATGGAACCGTTGCTTCCTCCACAGAAAACATACGGAAACATTTTGAAGAGGGTACTTAGGATTCATTCAAGAGTGTAGCATATCATATCATCCCCATTTGGTTGGTTGCCTTTGTTTTTCATTTCTGAGCACGTCAGAGAGTTCTCACAGGCGCACAGTTTATGGGTGAACCGGAAAATAAGGATAAATGTTTTAACATATCGCAGGCTCCCATGACGGGTTTTTTCATTTGATTCTATTTTGGTTTTGCTACTCTGTCCATAACTCGTTGCAACATTTGACACACACTCTAAGGTTAAGTTCAAGCCATATTGCATTGATATCTCTTAACCTATAAAGATACAAATGTACACACAATGAGTGCATTTTTTCAAATTTATTTAGATTTTCTATTCAATCTCAACAAATGAGTTCATAGTACATGTGACTTTGCCTGTGAATGCACACACAATCGTGTGTGTATATTCGTGCATACATAGCCATAAACGTATCTGTTTTGAGGGATGTCAAATATGGTTTTTCAAAGGTGCTTAGAGATTATGATGTTCACCACTGATAAAAACAAGGAATTATTACAACTTTAATTTTCTTTATCTAGGTGCAATAAAAAGAGCAAATATTCCCTTTTCTTTGAGATTTCTTACAAATAATGATAAGTTATACTCGTTTGCCCTTGTTTGTATAAAAATCGTATCGTACGGGAACATAAAATGCTGTACAACAATCTTATCTGACTTAGCGAAACTACTTTTATACATGTTACCTTCTATTACGAACTAGATTCAGCTGCGTAGGTGCAGATATACAAAAGTTTGTGTATAATCTAGAAAACTTCCTTTTTATTTTCTCTTCGTTTCTTTTCTCTACGGATATGTTTCAAATGCATTCAGACTAATTTATTTAAAAGTACAACCGTACAAA
This sequence comes from Eristalis intricaria, assembly GCA_964034865.1. NCBI lineage: Eukaryota > Metazoa > Arthropoda > Insecta > Diptera > Syrphidae > Eristalis > Eristalis intricaria. The sequence continues at coordinate 77,298,554 of OZ035873.1, read as the reverse complement.
TTCTTTATTTCACCCTCTTTTGTAAAAGTCAAAATTTTCGCCATATGGACACCTATTTTCTTTTGTAGATTAGCATTATCATACTTTTATTGTTGGTGGCAAGTTCGCATTTAGATTGCGGTTTACTTGCATTCATCTGCATTAATTTGGGGTGACTTTAATGTTTCTTCACTTGCATGATTTTATTAGCTATGATCCCATATGCTACCCATTTATGTACATAGATATGTATAAAATCCTCAATCCCTCAATCCATACTGAATGTTGCGTGTACATACATACGTTTTCCAATTAAATTGACTTTTGCCTTGTTTTTGCCTTTGTATAGGTGTGATGATGCTAAATGTATTTGTTGATTGATTTGTCAGACTCTACAAGTGCTTATGATTTCATAAAAACATTATATGTGTACTTCTTGATATATTTAAGCATTTTTTGGGCGTACCTACATATATACATGTGAGTTGAAATAAAAAAGAGGATTAACGAATGTTCACCCAACTAATCTGATATCAATTTCCCTAACAATACCGAATGTGTGAGGAGCATATTACAGAGATTAAACTAAAAAAACGGAACGTGCCTAGTTCGATGTTTTAAAAAAAGAACCGAACAGATGTTGGGGCATCACGCTTACACATGACCAATACGGGATAAAACATTTTAAAGATGCAGTTAAGGATTTTCGGATATCTATTTCGGTATTTTCCTAATCCAAATTGTGATTTCTCCTCAAACCGTTTGTTGTATGTATTTTTTTATTCTTGGTTTGGTGTGTATATTTGAATAGTTAATCCACACATTTTAGCTCAAAATGATGGTTTTAATTAGGAAGTATCGGCATGTAAACATATTAGCCGTGTTTCTATAAATAGTGAAGTAGGATTTTGCACGTAAAGCACATACAAGAACCAACTGCCTATAACTGCCTATAATATCGGCAGTGAAAAGTGGTTGCCGATAAAAAATTCTAGTTCGAATATATTATATATTTGGACAGCGATTCGAACATATAAATTGTTTTCTTCATATATTCTGACAGATGAAAATCCAAGCCACTGCGAATCGTTTTTTTGCATCTTCTTCACTTCACTATCGATAGCGATGAGAAAAACACGGCTATTAGTTTTTGTCAATTAATCAAATTTGATTTTTTTATTCATAGGAATATGGAATTGAATTGTAGTTAATGTTAATAACATAACAAATCAAAATCTTTGCGGGTATCTTCAACAAAATCGAATGGTTATTTGCCTTATTTGATAACAAAATGCCTATTGACTGGACTCTGTTAATTAGGGATAGAGACAGAGTGCTATTATTAGAACTATTTTGAAATAAAACTTCATATCTCGACCCATTGTTCTATTTGATTGCCTGCATTTTCACCCCCTTTTTTCTCATATAAACTCGTAAAATGACTTAATACAAAATACAGAAGTCGTTGTTACTAAATTAACAACCGCGTCAGAGAAAGCATGTTCACACCTTACAGCGTAAATGAATATTATATCGTTTGAGTAAACATGTGAACCGCCGTTATATTGTCAGCACAGGTGCCAATTCAGGTGACACTTTTTTGTTCTGACAGTTGAGTTTTTATTTTTCGTTATTTATTATATTTATATTCATGAATATAATTAATCGTTAGCTAGTAAGATAAATATTGTACTTTTCAAATAATTGTCAAAAGACAATTGGAGTTGCTGACTGTAGATGCACATGATACCACGTGGATTAAATACTCCTGAACTATTTGGTGCTTACGACAAAGTGGTCTTAGTACTGAGACTATTTAGTTCGCTGTGGTTATTGAAATAGTAGGCCCCTAGTTTAGCGGTTTCTATCTTTTCTTCATCCATGTACATACCTTTTCCAACGGCTAACAATCCAATTATTTATTTCACTTCATTTACAAATTCGAAACTAATGAAAAGTATGGCTGTCAAAACATATCACAAGAAAAAGTATAGAGAATTTTTTACTGCAAAAACAATGAACGAGCGAAAGTCCCGCTTTGGATATGAAATTCGGGTAAGCTCGGTGTTACGCATTCCAATGCGTGTTAAAAAACTAATGCGCGAACTCATCGTTCCGATTTGAATAGTCTTACGCCGCCCTATCATGGGTTGGTTATTGTTACAAGATAAATTTTAAACTATGCGAATTAGATAAAAATAATTTATAACATTAATATGTAATTTTGATTATGGTCGACTTGCGGTAGGTGTTATGTACGGAAAGCTCGATTGATTGTTTTTAGGAGCCAAGCAATGGCTCTTCATGACCAGCAACCTCCATATTGGGTTAAGCTTTTGACTCATTCATATGTCACCACAAAGGCCCACAAAAGTCAGATTGCTGAATAAGCCAAACAAGTGCCTACTTGAACTGTCACAGAGAGGTAACACATTAAAGTTTTTAAAAATGTAAATGAATGGTAGTTGCCCATTGAACACATAGCATTCCCTTATCAATGACGACTGTATTATTTTTACAAATACTCGCATATATCTCACCATCTGCGTTAATCAATTTGTCACTACAACCTTGTAATATTAAAGGTTCAATTCCTTCATCAAACTTTCATTCATTTTAACTCTTCTCATTAACTGCATCTAAATGCAACTATACGACCAGATCAGATAGGGATGAACAAATCTATGCACTCCTCTTTTTTCTGACCATCTGTTCATATATATAAGTGTTTGCACATCAATGCAGAAGAGTACAAATATCACTGTCCTACCCACAGCATATGAATGTTCAATTCATGGACAGACCATACTACGGATGACGCCTCACAAAAAGAGCTGTGTATGTTTATGTCCCATTAAAATCGAATCAAATAAATTAATCAATTATATTACTGGTAGGTATACCTCTGTACAATGTGCAAGCAAAAAGAATAATAGATTCCTTTTTGTCATATTGCCAATTGCTCGGTCCGCTATTTTCTTTGTCAACCCTGCACATTTTTTTCTCCACAACATTTTCGTACTGATAAAGGAGGTGCCTATGGGTGGAAGAGGCGAAACATGTTTGTATCCTTCTGCAAATATTTTGACTGACTTGAATTGATTCGGGTGATTTATTGATGAGTGAAGAAACAAAAACTCATGACAGGAATGAAAATTATAAATTGTTTGTACAACCGACAATAAAATGATTTTTGTTATTTTGTGATTTATATTGATCAATAGTAAGGAAACCAATATTATTGATCTCTAATTTTAAATCTATGTTTTGGTCTTATTACAGTATGGGCTGAAACTGGAGACTTCCGCGATACGACACACAGTTCAATGGCAGCTGTTGCAAATAGTTTGGATCCAACTCAACTAGGATTTCAATCGTCATTGTTGAGAACTAGAAGTAGAGATAGGAAAGAAGGTTGGTTTATGAATGAAATTCTCAAATAGTTTAGTTGTAGGATAAATTATAAGATTCGAGTAATCGAAGAAAAAGCAATAGTAACTTGCTTATGACCGCGAAACTGTTTATTGATTCATGTTTGACTGTAGATTTATTCTAATTTTAGGCAATCGTTCAACTAATGACACAACAATAAAATCGGAAAACACAAGCAATATGGGTCAAGATGATTCTATTATATCGGGAAAGGACGATACGAAAAATGACAAGAAAAATAAGAGACAACGTCGACAGAGGACCCATTTCACTTCACAGCAGTTGCAAGAGTTAGAACACACATTCAGTAGAAATCGATATCCAGATATGTCGACGCGAGAGGAAATTGCGATGTGGACTAATTTAACAGAAGCTAGAGTAAGGGTAAGTACTGAATTTTTGCGAAACAAATCTATACACATATTATAACAAGTATTACTGTAAGTCAAGGCTTTTCTATTTCACAAATTTATGGGGAGTTCATTAAACATATATTTTGTTAGAGACTCCGTCATTGTGAATAGCCTACGTACCGTGAGTGATACAAGATTTTACTTAAATCTGTTGTGATTGTTGTGATTAGTGTTTGATCAAGTTATGCCATGCTTGGAAAGTTCGTCATGAACCGTAAAAAGGGCCTACAACAGACAACGCACACACAAAATTTTAAGTCAATCAAACGAGAACGAGATTTCTCATTATACATACATTACGTTTTTATTTAAAATACTTCTGTATTCTGCTAGTAGTCTTGTGTTGAAACGTATAGGAAATGTTGTATTATATAGTGCTACTACGAAATAAGTGAAAATATTACGTCGGTTTTCTATCAATAGAAGGATCATTAAACATTTGTGGTCGTATTTTAAGATGGACATACGAATTATTAATATAATACATTTCAAGGTTCCCTAATGAATGATGATATTGCAGTTTCAAACAATGAAATAATTTATGGTAATTGATTGCCTGATATTTATTTTTAACAAATTGTGTGATTCCTGTATGCACGTCCGCAATTTATCAAAATGTGGCTCTGATATTAAATCACAAGTTATTGGCACATAGTGCTTATTGATATAAAAAATCATTCTTAACTTACTACCACATATATTCTTATATGTAGTTTCATGTTCAGTTATTGTGGCAGTTACCATTATATTAGAAAAATTCACTGTGTGGTAGTTTAGCATCGGGCCCTGTATTATATATATAATTTATTTTGAGTTGACGGCAAAAGACTTTCACGATTCAATGCAACAAATTTAAGAGTTTAGTCAGAAAGTTTCATGCGTTAATTTCTCTGAACATCCCTTTTTCCAATTCTGATAATTCTATTTGACATTTTTCAAATAAAACGTAAGCCATTTGAGATATCTCGACGATTCTATTTCCGGTTTGGAATACAATCAATACGTATAGAATTCGATGTTGGTCATACTGTCCACTAGGTGCAATTTTGCGGCTCTAGAATCCTTGAAGGCAATTTTCAATGAACCGGTCATACACTTACATAGAAACGATCGATATCTCTCGTTCAAAATTGGCTCTAAGCTCATATGAAGACGCGGAGTTGTTACCATAGATCTAGGATTTGACGTAGGTAACCGAATAAAATACTGTACGTAATCCCATAGAAAATATTCATCAACAAAAAAAAAATGATCAAATGTCACCACACCATAGATAATTTTTGAGGATTTCACCTGACCAACAACCATATTCTAATTGTTGACGAAGCCAAAACTGAGCTTCATCGCTGAGCTAGATGACATTGCCTTGAAATTGGTCATCTTGTCCAAACATTTCTAGAGCGTATTCCGAGAAAGTACGTCGCTCGTATGATCGAGTGGCTATATAGATTCTTGAGTAAAGTTCATCCTATAGGTGTGTAGGCCAAGATCCTTTCGCAAAATTCGCCATAATGTAGTCTTAGCAATGCACAATTCCTCAAAACGCCGTAGAATCGACAGTATAGGTTCGTTTGCAACGGATCAACCAACCCTGTCTCACTGATTCGGAAGCATCTACCAGTAAAAACTGAGCCTCAAATTTGCTTGTCATCTGATTAATCCTTGTAATGCTATTTCATTTCAAGATTTGTACCCCACCTATGCCTCTGATTTGCAATAATAGTAAAATAAGTCAATCTTTGCGTAGAACTGAAATAAACCAAAGACAAATTTAACAAATACGCTTAATATGTGTGTACATATGTATGTACAAATTTAAAAATTTATCTCCATTTGATTAATTCGAAACAACCAAATCGAAATTATACGATTACATTAACCGAAAGTTGATAGGCCAAATTATTGTTCGCTCAAAACATCGGGGTAAATCACATCGTAGAATAATGATTACTTTCCCTTAAATGACTTCTCTTTTTTATCTCCCCTTATGCGCCACATTATTTTAGTTTAACCCTAATTCCTCTTGTATGACATTTTACATTGATGCATTTTCGCCCCTCTGTAAACTCACAGATGTTTACACTAACAACTTTCAACGTGGGGTTGACAAATTACCATCGTATGATAATCCATTGTAATTTCGCATTTATGTCTTTTGTGGAGGACGATATAATGGACCATAAAGCAATATTTGTTATTGTCCTTTGGTTACCCTAACAGTTTATTGTATTTAAATCGGTTATACATACTAATGCAGATGTGTGCATCGTTTATGCAACCACACAACTATTATATAAAACATATGCCAATAATATGGCAATATGGAAGGAGAATTCTGGTAAAAGATATGTGTATTGATGCTGACCCAATTCATTATATTTCATGATTTTCATAGCATATGTAGGTGTACAGAAGCAGTTTTGCATTACGCAAATCGGCTCTGAATTAGAAACCGGGTAAAAGGATGCTATTAACTATGTAACTTAATGAAACGCAGGCTTGCAGTGTCTGTGTTTTGATAAGCGGAGACAATTTTTTCTTTCTATATATTAAAGGTTTTGGTGGTGTCAGTGGTATAGTGGGTTAGTGAATTGACTGCACTGTTGAATGTTGAATCCACTAGAATAGGTGTCATGAAAAAAACGTCGCCGCACTTTATTTAAACAAACAGTAAAAGCTAGCTTCGTCAATATTAAAAGTCATGGTGCAATAAACTGAATACATGTCCTTATTATAACGCTTACATCGAACCTTGTATAGAAAGCCGTTGGTATGGCATCACTCACCGAAAACTAATGGAAAAGACTTGGAAAATCAGAACCTATGTAATTAACACAGCCTGAAATTCCCTAGAACGCATAGCCATTCACACAAAAGCATAAATAAAATACATGGTTAGTAATTTCCCATCATGACAATGTCCTTCCTCGTGTTACTTATTCGGTTAAAATTATTTACACAACTGTGAATATTGTGTATTCATCGGACTTCGGATTCTGCTTCATCACCCCGCCGCTTTTCACTTATTTTTGTCAATGCAGAATTTTTAGAAATACGGTTCACATAAGCCTTATTATATATATTACTGAAATTGCACTATAATTTAAATATAGACTTTTTGCGAAGTTTCATCATTTTATGAACACACATTTGATTTTACTTTTTTGGTGTATAATGAACTCTCTATACTCATCATGTTTATAATTTCGTATATTTTTTTTTCTAATTACTAATTGTTATTTATGTATCTCTTTAAAAGGTTTGGTTCAAAAATCGTCGTGCAAAATGGCGTAAACGTGAACGTAACGCAATGAATGCCGCCGTCGCTGCAGCTGACTTCAAAAGTGGTTTTGGAACACAATTTATGCAACCATTTGCAGATGATTCCTTATATTCTTCATATTCCCCGTACAATAATTGGACGAAAGTTCCATCGCCTCTTGGAACGAAACCATTCCCATGGCCAGTAAATCCATTGGGATCAGTTGTATCATCTAGTCATCATCAAAACTCAATGAATTGTTTTAACGCAACAGGATCCGCCGTTAGTATGAATACCGGGACAATGTTACCTAGTGGTATGGGATCATCGTTAACTGGTTCCACTTCAGCATCGGCAGTAGGTGGTCCACCATGCCATTATTCAGCGCCTAGCAATCCATACATGTATCACCCAAGGGCAACGACGGAACCTTGTGCTGCAATGAGTTCCAGTATTGCGACACTTCGACTTAAGGCGAAACAACATACGTCGGGCTTTTCAAGTCCGTATTCTGTCCCATCACCAGTGTCCAGATCTAATTCTGCAGGTCTATCCGCTTGTCAGTATACGGGTATAACAGACGTAGTCTGAGAAAACGCCCTCGGGGCTTTCTTAAATCAACATCAGCACCATTTACATCATCACTTTCATACAAACAACAACAGTGGTAATACAAATCTTTCACTAGCAAGGATTTCACCAAACGACGATCACGATAGTATCATTGGTAATAATACGAACGATACTAACGACGATCTCGAAACAGTTGCGGAATAAATGATATATGAAATACATGATTAACTGTGTGCTAAGTTAAATCCGAGGAAAATATGAACTCAAAAAGAGTATACATTCAAATTTGTTACAACAAATTTCAAATGCAATTAAATCTTTCAACAAAGAACAATAACGACCCAAAAATCTATACATACATATAAATACTTATATATACATGTAGTATATCAGAACGTTTTCAATATAAAATGTTTATAATTTGTGCAATTCATACAAAAATCCGTAAGCATACATATGTATATGTTATATGTTTTATATAATGAAAAGCCAATAACTACCATTAACCTTTTTATTTAAAATTCTAAATCAATCAACGTCATTTAGGAAAAATAGCCTGTCAAGCATTTACTTATTATTGTACATCATCAGTAAGAACGAAACTAATGCATTATTAATTGTTTACATTTTTTTAAATATGTTAATTTGATTATAAATAAATAAAACAAAAAAATAGCATTAAGTTTTGGTGTAATTTGATGAAAACATATGTTATTGATTATTGTTTTGATTCGACATTATTGAATGATGGCGAAACATTAGATTCATTTTTTACTATTATTAACAATAATACAGTAAGGTGTAACAGATAAATATGTAAACAATTAGAAATACGTATTTCCATTTTTAAATGTTTTAAGAGTTCGCTCAACGTATCACATTGATAGGAATTAATATCCTAAAATAAGTGTAACATTTCATTTGCACTGATAATGAATTGCATATTTATTAAGCAGTCGTCTAGTCGTAAACAAATAATAAAAGAAAATTAATTTAAATAAAATTATAAATAAAATCGATTAATAGTAATGATGATAATAAATAAATAAGAAAATAAACCTAAGGAAAGTTGGCTAATAAATAAATGTATTTTTATTTAAACAAATGTGTTTCGTTGTACATATGCAGTGCGTTTTTATTTAATATTATTTCGTGTGGGGGGGGTCTTACGATTAGGGCATGTATCAAGAAGTTCTGATTATTGTCTATGAATTTTTGCCTATTTGAATGATAATATTTTGTTAGTCAGTATCTGACTACTAAAATAATGTAAGTGGTTGAGTTTCCTTCTCTTAACGTATCAGACTTAATTGGCTAAGTAACTATTCTCTAGAAATTTGTTTCATAAGCTTTCGACACAATGCAAGCTTCAGTGGCCAATCGTGTTTTATGTAGCAGGAGACAAATCGAATAGATTTTCAAAAAAAGTGGTTAAATGTTATCAATGCAATGAAATCATAATGAATCGTGTGACTCATTTAGACTTGTTTTTTCAATAATTTATTTTTAACAGAGCAATACCATTCCCTAATGGGGTTGAACTGTGGATGCGGATCGGATGAAGTCCCTCCACAGTCGATCCGGCGTTTTCTACATGATTGTCTGCTACGATCCAGAATTCGGAAGAAAACATTACTCCCCCAATTGGCCAAATATCGGTCGCCACGCTGGAGCAGTGATCCAAAATTGTACCGTCAAAATGGACCTTGTACGGTGTAGTGGCCGGCAACGGTTACAAGAAATGCTATATAATACAGTCTCTACAATCCAAATTAATTTTTTGTGTTTTATGCAAAATATATATAAAAAAATAATTAATCACTCATTACAAAAGAAAGTCATTTAGGCTCAAAGAAAAAAAAAACATTGAAACTGAAGAAGGAAAAATTACAGGATCGATTTATCATGAGGAAATGTTAAATTACCTAGAAAATACTTTTAAGATAATAATTTTAAGTATGCAAGATGCATGCAAGACATTACGTAGCTTAAAGGCTGAGAACAGGCAGACAGCTTATAAGCTGAAACGTTTAACATTATAGATTAAAAAAATATATGCACAAAATATTTTTTAGTTTTATATGCGTTTAACTGGATAATATTTTTAATAATGTCAATGTGAAATATTTTCGTGATATATGGAACTGCCATACTTTACGTCGATGACGAACTCGTAATTCGTCATGTATGTCATGTATGAATCATTTTGAATCTTGATGAGTCTTTTTGATACCCTCACATGTCTGGCGAAGTTGTAAATAAATAAGTATAGTAACATCAAATGTGTATTTTTTAATGCTATAAACATTTTACTTATGCCTCATCATTTAACTTCATTATATTTGACATTTCCCTAATTTGTAATAAAATAAAAAGCTCATGAATTTCCAAAAAGCAAAATCGTTCTTTGAATTTGAATTCCCTTGAACCTTCTTTGGATGTTCAAAATTCGAAACAAACAGCAAACAGTCTTGAGACAATTGGTAACAGAAGCAGAATCGCGGTGCCATTCACGTATTTCTGACATTCAAATAGAAGTACGGAGACCCATGTCATCAGTGACCACTCGTGTTGTGCGTGCTATTATATACCGTGCTTATATACCGACTAAAGTCCAAGTTTGAGAAGCTTCTTTTATGCAGTTATTGCTCTTTGCGCTCGAAAGAAGTGAAAGTAGGGCCGCATTCACATTTTAATTTTTCGTTATAGATACCGGGAATCGAATTTAGGCAGCGAAAGTCAAGTGCGTAGGAGCCAGAGCACAGTCCCTCAACTCCACGGCCGCCAATGTGTGTTGCCACTAGCTAATTAATCATATTCCGCCAACCATTTGGTGCGTTTGATAAAGCGGTGGAGATGACTGCTACTATTGCTATTTAGTTAGCTATGTTAAGGTATTAGGCGTCTGTGACTTCTACCTCGGGAAGCAAGTTGCCATCCGCTTAATGTTGTCTAGCCCGTGCAGTCGACGGACTTTTACCTTCTGCACTTCATCCACATCTTGGTACAGCTCGTAGAGATCTTCTCCTTCATTCAATTTCTTCGGGGATATGAGTATACATCCCGCCTTGTACAGTCTCCATACAGACGGGCTGGCGAAATAAGAGCTTTGTTGAACATAATTTTTCTTTCTAATAAGATTTTAAGTTAGTTATTTTAAGCCCAGTTGTTTCCTTATACCGAAGTAACACTGGTTACCAAGGGCGATTCTATGCCAGATCACCTCCACAATTTTGTTGGTCGAGTTCCTAATTGCCCCCAATTAGAACTCCTTTATTAAATATTTTTGCCCATCAGTATATCCACACTTTCTCATTAAACTTAAGACCAACTCGTTTCAGCCGTCCTTCAATCTCCGTGGAAGCTTTAGAAACTAGCGATGGGGTCTGCGTAATAACCATGACTGAAGCTAGTGGCTTCCGATTTACAGCTTCCCGCCGTACTATCCTTTTCAGTATCAGACTGAAGAAATCACGATAGGTCATCCTCTTGTCGAAGCCTGATGTAAGTTTCAGAGGGCTTGAAACTTCTTAGAACGAACCTAACGGTGCATTGCGTCGTTAGCGTGGTTTCACAAACAGGATAAATTCTTCATCGGCCATCGCATGGATGGTAATTGCGATGAATGTTTTTATGTGTAGCCTTTACGCTATTTAAAAAATATATCCTTGATAGTATCTTTAAGCCCACGATGAGCAATGATATAGGTCTGTGATTTTTGCAAGAGGTAGAATTTTTGTGGTTGGGGCATACGCATATGTAGCCCCATTTGTAAGTTATCTGAGCCAGTGAATTTTTTGTTTTTTATTCGGCCTTCGTAGTTGTACCCACCTCTTCTATGCTAGAAGGAAGACTACTTTGGCAACCATACTTGGAATTTCCTGGTTGTCCATTACTCTACCTAGTAAATCATTGATGACGGAGCGCAAATGGGAGCACATGCTGGACTTTGTGTTCGACTTTGGCGTACTGTATTCCAATACAATTTTACAAAAATATCACCGATGAATTTACTATGCTGCTAACAAACGAATTTAATCGAATTTTCCAAAAAGCTTCCAAAATTCAATATTTTTCCACATTTTAATAAAGGCAACTTTGAAGAAGCTTTAAATTACAGGTAATTTCTGTCTTGCTAATGCCAAAATATATGCTGGGGATATCGAAAAGAGGTTGTCTGAGCAGGTTAACAGAAGAAGCATTTTATCAGAGTTTCATGCTGATTTCAGGAGAAACTACTCAAGAATTGGTCACATATTCTCACTATAGAACTCAATATAGAGCAGATCATTATATACAGAAAATGCAAAAAGTATACATATTCTTTGTTGACTTCCGAGTCTATTGGATGCGAAACTCTCTTCTATAAGCTGTCTCTGATTGGGCAGTGATAAACATCATAAAAGCGTTGCAATGCCGCATATGTCTGGGATGGAATGTCCATCTCCGATGAATTTGAAACTGAAGTGGGGCTTAAACAATGGTGTATCCTGCCTGCCTGCATGTCTCAGGTATACTTAGACCATGTTGATCCGTTGTTACCACTAATTGAAAACTCCAGTAATAGTGCCGTTAATTTGATTCAATTGTGACTGGACCAGATAAAAGCGTATAACTTTGTTTTCACTGGGAATCGAACCGGGGACCCCGTTAACTAGGAGCAGGCACTTAACCAACTGCGTCATCCACTCGTCAATTACGTCTAACTTGATGGTCACATGAAAAAACATCTTGAAGTAAGGTTGAAAGAAACTACGAGAGCTGTATGGAGCACTGCGACAAAATTAAATACACAGTGCGATGTGTACAATTTTCTGACCTGCAGCGCCGTCTATCTATGGTTCACAGGTTTAAGGGTTTCAATTATTTCGAACCAGTAGAAATATATCCCCGATACTTCATCAAAAGAATCTTTTGTCTCCCACTGACCACTCAGAATTAAATGTTGTGCCTTGAAACACCATTTGTTATAGAAACACTGAATGTGGATTTCAATTACATTGTCAAGATCTTCGAAAGATTCGCCAAAGATTGCCAAAAATCATTCTGGAAAAAGTAATAGAACCCTTGGAGATACAACAACGGAATGGAGATATCTGGTCACCATTTGTAGTTTGGATATAAATTTAACACAAAACGAACAACCTTCTCTACTGAAGAGACACACCTGAAGAAGATGCGTCGTCTTATAGGTGTAATAACGTCTTTGAATTTTATACCGCATCGCGCAGATCCAACTTTAGTCTGTCCTCTATGCAATCTGAATGAGCGTGAAGACATCAAACTATTGGAAAAGCAGGATGGATAGTCTATAGTCGTATGTCATGGTTGCGCTAAGATATCACAATGGCAAAAAATTAAGCATAATTAAACTGTGTGTCTATTATTCATTAGTATTTTCGTTTTCTGTCAGTATAAATATTTCTTTCTGTTTTCTTCTTCACATATTTCAAAACCAAAAAACTGTCAAAAAAGTACCTAATAGAATAAACTAGTTAGTCGGCTGGCAGTCCCTCTGGAGGCTCCAACAGTAGACTGCAAGCATAGCTGGATCCCGCTTCTCATATATCATATCAATTTCTTGATGAAATCTTTCACCGTGTTCACCACTTACTGATCCCATGTCATCCGGAAAATAACTTATAGTTTGTACTATGCACCCAGCATCTGATTATTCTTTTTATAGAAATCCAGTGATTTATGATTGCAAAAGACAATTTTGTGGCGTCTACAAAAGCCAGCAGGTTTTTTTTGAATAAGTCTGAGATTGGATAAAAACGCGGGATCAGACAAAAACAAAAATCCTGGTTCGTCTTTGGGGAGTTCTTTTAAAAAATTGTTATCTTTGTTGTGTAGCGGCGGCGGTAACATGATTTTCTCAGATGTTAATTATTATTCGTTTCTGAAATTTGTCTTATTGAGTCACTAAACAGGATCTTAAAGGCCAGAATTATGAAGTTATCTGAACTCGTTCTACTATCCGACTCACAGAGAAAACAACAGTATTTTAACCAGTTTGCAAACCAGAATTAGGGCCACGACCTCCAAAACCCTTTTTTTAATTCTATAATTGACGTTGTTCAGAATTGGTCTTAAAATATTGTAAGCCTCTTTTAAATGAGCGCCGTATGCTACAGTCGAAGATGGACGTATATTACTAATATTAACTGTTTTCACTTTTTTAACGCGTATACAAGCCATTTTGTAGATTCATCAACGTTCTTATGACTCTTGCATACAGTAAATGAGGGATATAAGAACGTAAGCTTGAGGCAAAATGTTTAACATTTCATACAAAAATGTTTGTCTATAAGAAAGATTTATGAATGAACTAAACACTTAAGCTGAGCGAATAAACACAACAAAAATTAACGAACAAAATAATGTGATTAAAATCGAAAACTAAGAGCAAGACAAAAACGATGAAGACGATTTCGAAGACGAAGAAAACAGCATGTGTGTGGATTGATAAAGAAGAGTTTCTTAATAAAAATGTTAATGAGGAAACCAAGGGCTTGTCCTGTCAAGCCTTCTTTTCATTTTATATATTAACTGCATGTTGCAGCGCAGCCAAGGTGAGGAATGTTTCACATTGGGAGATTTGAAGTTAAGTCATCGTCTTTCTGCAGGTTAACGGGCACAAATCAGCGATTATGGGTATTTTCAGAACGCTGGTTCAAGGCACTCTACATGTTAGTGGAGTCCTCTGAAGCAGGTAAAGAAGTTTATTTATCTCGGGGTTTCGGATTTCAACTCAGTTCTAACTCTCACCTTTGGTAATGAAGTTTGGGTAATGACCGAAAGCATCACGAATACAAGCTGCCGATATGAGATTTCTTCGTGCTGATGTGGGCATCATTCGCCGGAATAGTATGCTGCGAGGGTTTGATCACGAGGCACGTAAATAATATTGAGAATTATTTTGTGTACTGATTTTTTGATGATTCTTATTATACCAATCTCTTATACCATTTTGCACATTGCGTAGTTTCACTTTAATTAAACAATTTTGTATAAGAAATTTTCTTTCTTGCAGCCCTATATTTCATATAAGAAAATTTCATTCTTATATCGAATAACTCTATATAAGAAAACACGCATATAAGAAAGCAATTCTCTGGCATTTTAGACTTTCTTATATCCGTCATTTAGTAGAGTATACATATTATGCGTGATTTTTTTACTGTTGCACAGTATAAATAAATGTGTAATACATACATACAATTTAAATAAAATTATAATAATTCAGCAAAATGATGCCCTTCTATAAGAAATCTGGTTATACATATGGTATACTGCACACATTTTAATTCAAGGGAAAAAATGCAACCATTGTTACTCGGTTACCCTACATCATAAGTAGCTCAGGAAAATATGCTTTGGAAAATTGCCCCTTTCCTATAAGTGATTGAAAACTTTAAATTAGTATTATTCACTATCCTAATCATTTGCCAGATTATAATAAATCTGGTGCAAAACGTATCCATCAATTTATTCATTATACGGGCATAATATCAAATTTATATGCACCCCAAAGTAACAGCACAAAAACTTGGTAGCATTCCATATTGTTTAACAAAGGGGATGGTTAATTTCTTGCAGAAAGTCGTATGCAGGATACAATAAAGGTCTATATCTAAACATGCACCCTATACAGCTCAAACGAAATGAGCCCTCGTAAATGTAAATGAGCTTTAGTTATACTAACGACCCAAAAATAATGCCATTTTTATTCTTTGGTTTTATGAAGAGAGAGAGTGAATCAGTTTAATGCTAAACTAATGCATTTAATGAAAATGAAACTGGTACAGGCAATTATTGAAAGAAGAGCGCTTCTATCATGAGGTGGTGAACATCCGTCGGTCAAATTCCTTATTGAAATAAATGGTTCGTAAATCAATAAATATATATTACACGTACAATTCAATCTACAAATCATATATTAAAATAGTATCAACAATAAATCACAGGAAAGCAAATGTTTACACGCAAAATAAAACCAGGAGTGTTGCTAAATTAGTTAGTACTCTGAAGTGCACCTAGAATGTCCCAGGAATCTAGCTTGAGTATATATTTTGATTAAGTTACTAAAATATTAGATCCAAACACCCTCATATGACCAATAACAGCAATTGTTTCCAACTGAAAACGTCAGCCCAGTGTCCTGACGTAAACCCTATCGAAAACCTTTGGGCAGATGAATTGCTCAAGCATACTTAACAAGTTTGGGAAGAGTATCCGAAACTATTCGCCAGTCTTCCTATGGTGATAATTTGTACTAGCAGCAGAAGGCTACCCGACAGAATATTGAACTAATGTAATACTGAAGTGGGTTGCCGTGCGTAGTGGGTTAGTGCTCCTACGCAGAGGGTGCCAGGTTCGATACCCGAATTTACCACCTTTTGTATTTCACCATCCACCTATTTCGAGTCACTGACAATGCTCAAAGAGTATTTCCTGTCTAGAACAACACGAGTGGTTGCTGAGAAGCATCGGAATCGCAGTGTTCAATTACCTAATGATTTTTCTGTTTGTTAAATGCTATTTCCAGTTAGTTGCTTACATTAAATGGATTTCAAAGCCTTGATATGACGTCTCATGCAGACACAGGGACTTACTCTAGTCTCCACATGTGAAATCTAGGAGCCAAGCACCTTTTATCAAAGATTAGGTACCAAATCGCCACGTGTCGCACGGGGCAAGCCCGGAAAAATCAAACATTTTTTTTGTAGTGACGGTGCATAGTTTTTATAATCTGTTGAAGAAAACGGTTCGTGTTCGTTTTTTTTTTCATTTTATGTTGCTTAGTGACACTGGAGGCATAGGAAGTTGGAACTTTGTGTTTCACCCAAAAGGTGTGCGTGCTGGTACATGAAAGATAATATTTTCTTGTTCTCTTCTTCGTAATTATAGAAAAATTACTCTTCCCCGGTCTTCATTTTAAATGTTAAGGGAAATCCCCAAATATGGCATTTTCAAATGAGTCTTTACATGTGTGCAAATCTACAAGAACAGGTTGCAAATGTTGAGTACTACTATCATTGAGCCATCGCTGCGTATTCTCATACAAAAATACAACTGTGACAAGATGATCTGACGCAAGTGCTACACCAGGTTGCTTACGTTTTGTATCAACAAAGAAATTACAAAGTTCTGTTCCTGTCCATGGCGACCTCTCCTCAAGAGAGGCTTGTGAATCAAAACCATTATTCGCAAAAATAATGCGAAAATGACTCATTATCAAACATGAAATTGAGACACATAAAGGAATTGACACTTTATTTTAAAAAAATATCAACTTTCTAATAACGACCAAAATTTAAATCAACCTGAACCGAAAAAAGAATCATCGAACTGCACAAAACCTATACTTTATTACCATATGCAGATGAAGGATTTGTTTCTCTGCTGAGGAGAATCAACGTATAGTACGGTAACGATAATAATAATAATATAATACGGGTATCGAACCTGGGACGCTCTGCGTAGGAGTCGACGAACTTACGCACTACGCCACGGCGACCGACAAGAAAACAACGAAGTCGACGAATAAATCCATGGTTGACTTCGGAAATTACAATCACAAAGGACTATTAGGCCCTTTGCTGATCTATTTTCCCAGAAATACCCTACAAGTTCGACACCGCCTGCAGTAAAGATCGAAGACGACCGGAGGCTTTTTTAAAAAGTCATTGAGGAAATTGCCACTTATGTGCTAGGTCTGACGAAACAACCAAAGAAAACGCCATGATTTGAAAACTGGCAGACACATGCAGGATTGACAACTGGCAAGCACATGCAGCGAAGCAAGAAGGCCACAAGGCAAAGCGGTGCAAAGACCAACTAGTGTCAACGTCATAACGACGGAAAAGGGTAATTGGTGTCGAGCAGTCAACGGACGCGGATTGTATTCAGCTTCACAGTCCTTTATATATTACCTATCTTTGAATTCCTTTTTCCATTATCTGTAAGCTATTCCTATTTATTCATGTTCATTATCAACTTGTGTGTGCTTAATAATATTTTGCTTTTCAATAAATAAGAGACATCTACTATAATAAAGCTATCTTTGACAACTCAGAAGTGGGATACACATCACATTATCCACAAACGAATATTCCTGAGGCACACATATATACATACGAACTCAAAGAGGAAAATTGACACGAAAGAGCCAACGATAATCTCTACGGAAAGGGTAAGACGATCACTTCAAGGAAACGGAATTGGAAAAATTCCAACGAAGAGGAAACGATATTATCCAAAAGAGAATAAAACGACTACCCAACGAAAGATAAAGGGATAATTTGTCAACGTCAGAGACGGCTGGGAAAAGGAAAAAGAAAAAAAAGATAGTCGGGACATCAACGAAGGACAACACAATCGGCACCGGCGAGATCAACACGAAGATAAATTAAAAACGGATATACGAAAAAAATATCGAAAATAGTGAAATTAACGCCGCTGAAAGTTGAGCAATTAAATAAATTATTGCAGTCACACGGTACGGATAAAGCACATAAATTCGCAAAACTCATCGAAATACGGGGCACCGACGAAGTGGAACCGTGGACAGCTCAAATTGCAAAATTGCGCAGCATCGTATCGAATCTGGCAAAAAGTGTGAACGACTTGGTGGTGAACGTAAGTATTATCCAACACGAAGGCACACTGCAACGACCGCGAGCCAGAAACGGAAATCCAACGGCATTGAGGGATCAGCGTGATGCCGAAGCGCACACTTTCATCATCACAATTCATCAGCAACTTGAGCAATTGCTACGATTGTATTCTTAAACGGAAGACATGACACTGTTCGCTGTACAGCATAAATTGGACAGACTTTCAAGAGACTGGCGGGATGCGCAAGCCCGATCCAGCATTTAAAGGGCCATACATAATTTCAAAAGTATTGCCCCATGACAGGTACTTGGTGGAGGATCTTCACGATAACCCGCAAAACCGTCGTCGCTATAGCAACATTCTTTCGAGCGACCATATGAAGCCGTGGTGTCGCCTGAGTCCTTATATAGACTACTTAGATGAACCAGATTCGTCCAGTGAGGACGAAGTGTGAGGAGAGGCCGAGCTGTCAACGTCATAACGACAGAAAAGGGTAGTTGGTGTCGAGCAGTGAACGCAGACGGACGTGGATTGTATTCAGCTTCACAGACCTTTATATATTACCTATCTTTGAATTCCTTTTTCCATTATATATAAACTATTCCTTTTTATTCATGTTCATTATCAACTTGTGTATGTTTAATCATATTTTGCTTTTCAATCAATAAGACATATCTACTATAATTAAGTTATCTTTGACACTAGTTCGTGAGCTCTATGAATAGATCCGAAGAGAGGAGAGCCTCAGAAGCAAAAAGAAGAAAGTTTTAGCAAAATGTGAAACAACTATACAGTCCTGATATCAGGCAGATACCAAATAGACGAGAATTCCGTACCACCCAATCAAGACGATGACAAGATAGCAGTATCAAGACTGAAGTTTAACAAGGGCACTGTTCGTTGAAAATTTTTAAGGCAGCGGCAGATGATCTGATGTCGCAGGAAGGCATGCACAACGAGTGTAATCCCAGTATCGTTTACCCAAGACGCAAGTAAGGAGACCCTTTGACTGCGTCAATTATAGAAAGATAAGTCTTCTAACATCGCCTAAAATATCTCTTCTGCGGTTGTGTGCTGTGCGCTTTCCTGAAGCAGTTTATAAACAATCTAATATTTGTATATCCCGTGGTTGTACACTCTAGTGATTACGCCCTTTGAAGAGACTAAAAACTGTTTATATGGATGGAAAAAAATGTTCTTACATTTATACGACCTTTTATCACAGATAATAAACTACCAAAATGTCCCAAATAAAAAATGATGCATATTTTCTTCGGTGCAGGCAAGGTCCTGGCAGAAAAAGAGCTTTGGGAATAAGTACAACTTCCTCAATCCGTTCGCTCGTGTGGGGAAAGTCCGTTTTTATGTGTTGTGACATGCAAGACCGCTTTCACGTGCGGTTAATACCACACCGAACCGAACCGAAACTGCGAAGTTCGTATGAACTTTTACTGAAACCGAGTCATTCGCTCTCAATGTATAAGTGCCGCCAAAACAAATATCACTCACTCTCAATTTTTTTAATGGCCGCCATAACGGCTGTCTGCTGATCGGAAATAATTGTGTGAGAACACCAGTAGACAGAAAGAGATAGAACGAATGATCACCAAAATAAACTGAAGTCCATTCTGTAGGCTTGTTCGGTTTGGCTACCTCTCATGGACGAATTATTCCAACGGGGTGTAGGTGTAGGAATTTGGTAGTTTCTGAGAAAATTGATGGAACCTAGCGGTTTCTTTCGGTGGAAACGTGGCATAGTGGTCCTTGCAAAAGCGAGTCGCACTGGAAACTATTAACGTTTGAAATCATTTTTTTTTTGTAATACCTGTCGGAACTATATTTTGAAAGTATACATGTTCTTATAGCGTCAACAAAACATGCGTTTAAGGTCCAAACCCATGGAATCCGTTGAGTACGTTGCGTTTGGAATCCACAAAAATCATACTTGCCGTATTGGAAAGAGTTGTACAGTGACGTACATCCCTTGTATAAATAAAAGAAATTCGAGATTTTAATGTCCCTAATAGGAAATATTCAAAAACCATTGTAAACAAAAAAAAGGTATACACTCATTCATAAATATATATGTATAAGGAGCACCCAAAAGATTTTCAAGGAAACATCTGTCAATCCCACAAAAAGCTGAAAACAGAAATGAAGTGTTACAGAGACAGCCGACTTCACAGCTGATTGCCCCCTAGTCCATCAACGAATTTGAGTGCTTTTTTGACAGATATTTGTGAACTTTTGATGGTTATTCAAGAAATAACATAAATGCTGTCCTCTGATTGCTCAATTTGGTTTAAGAAAAAGTTATCAAAAAGTTTAAGGAGCGAGAGAGGTAAACGTCGGGCTTCTCTGTAATACTTCATTTCTGGTTGAAAGTTGACCTACTTCATCCGCCGTCATGTATACACTTGTGAACTACATCTGTTGTCTCTTTCTTTGTCATTAGGGCTTATGAGTTGTAAAAGTTTTCGTTGTGTGCTCTGTTCTTCGTTCTCTTCTGATCTGGCACCAGCATGGCTCCTGAAATTAGTCGATCTTTGATTAAGACCTAATACCCGTAGAAACGGTAGACACAACACCGATCCTTTTGAATTTACTCTGAACGATTTCGATAGCAATGTAACGATTTGTTCGAATGCGTTTTTTTCGATGTTGAGCTATTAATCTAATCGATAATCACAAAAAAAAATTCACCATTCAGCATCAGCATTGTTTTACAAAATATATTTGATCTTGAGTAATATTGGCATTTTTTCTCACACATTTTCACATGTTATCAGTTCGTATCAGTAATGGAACTTCTAGTACTACTTTTTGAAATATTGGAAAACCTACCAACCTCTAAATCTACCACATTTTGCTCATCGCCCATCATATACCTATAGTTGTTTGGTATATGAAATCCGTGTGAAAAGTGAGTGTATAGCATAATGTTCCTGCATTCGCAAAAAAAAAAAAATGCAGTTTTTTAAAGCAATTAGCATATGCATTGTGTATCAATGAGGATATCTCAAAAACTATGAGTACGGCGGTCTAAACGTAACGACATTTAGATCAGCAATAAAAACCAACGAAAAACAAGAGCAGTGCAAGAGGAGTGGATTTGAAGATGAGAGGAAAAGAAACTTCTAATCCGGAAGAAGTGGTCCCTCGCAACCTCCCAGCTTACGGATATCGAAAAGTCAGAATATTCAAGGCATTTTATAAAAAAGGAAAGAGTTTCGCTGTTGGCCTTAGGAAAAGCACCCAGGCTCTTCGGAACAGTGACGGTTGCAATTATCGTGTATTTATTTACTGCGTAAATAAAAGTAATGAAAACATTTAAATTTAGCTGTTGCGAAAATCGAGCAGTTGCGTGAATCGAGAACGTATTGAGTTTACTTTTCTGTTTTTTATTTTTATCTACCACCATTATTCATTTCCCAAGTCCCATCACTGGTTCGTATGCATCATTGTCCATTCTCCATCAATCCAGCGAAATCCACGAAGAATATTAGCCTCACCCTTCCCACCATCAACAGAGTCGTTACTCACACGAAGAGAATAAAAGAAAAGGCGAATAAAAAATCTCCACTGGAGGACCGATATAGGCACTAGTCTCCACTGATCATGTTCGCAATAATATGCAAATAATATCTGTTTATTGTAATATTGTTTGTTGAGAGCGACGAAAAATTGAGAAAATAAGGAAAAAACTCGAATATTAATACAAATTTTAATAGAAATGCCACCACTAAGGTCAGCATCAAGTTTATTATGGACCTATGTCATACTCATTGTTTTTCCTGAATATTTTGAAAGAAAACCAAGTTATAATTGCTTGAAAATTACGTGAGTTATACAATATTAACTTAGTTTTACATTTACATATACACAACCCGTGCCGACTTCCGACTTAAACGTCTCTATAAAAGTTACACAGGAAATGCGCTGCGACCTGTAAATACGTGTTTAGTTTGTCTTTTTTTAATACAGCGCTATTGTTTATTGCAGCCATTCTCAACCTGTGGTGCGTCTTTATTATCATTTCACTACAAATCCACTTCGCCTGACACTTCACTGCCATTGATACTGACATCCACAACACTGACACTCAATCTATATCTGCCTGATTTTTCTTTAACAAGTATATTTCTAATTCTGATTTTGTCGGACAAAATATCTGCAACGTATGGGTCTTCATCGGTGGCGAAATATTTTCTTATCATGTTTACATTGTAAAGATTGCGGTAATAAATTATAGCAACTGGAGTAAGAAACTGATAAGTGGTGATGATCGATATATTTGCAAAGGATATTTACAGCTGCAGTGCATGATGCACACATGTGTTATTTACATATTTTATAATTAATTTTATGGATTTTTATTCCATTGCTCTTTTTTTCCATTCCATGCGCTCAAAGGATATTGACAGTATTTGCATTTGAATCCGAAATTTGAAGTAGAAGACATTTGAACCGTTATGAGTGTTTTCTTCTTTTTATAGGCTATATTATCAGCGTGTCATTTGTTCGTAAAGTATGGAACGCTGGCTTATAAGGAAAACTATTGAAGACGTTGATCACCTCCAATCCATCGACTTCAAAATTCCGCGATGACAGTAAAACGAAAAATCAACGTAAATATTCCTCCAAATATCTTTCATTTGGATTCGGGTGTATAAATTCAAATAGTAAAGAAAAGCCACAATGTGGTTTGTGCTCCGATGTTTTGAGCAATGAATCGATGAAGCCTGCCAATTTAATGCGACATTTCGAAACAAAGCACAAGGAATACAAAGATAACCTCGTGAATTTCTCAAAACAAAACTATAGGATATATCAAAGGTATTAGTGGCAACTATGTTGGGTGAGAAAGCAAGACTCTTTATCTAAAGATACTGTCAAGAGAGGAATATGAGATAAGAAATATGTCCGGCGATCTCAAACTCAGCTTATAGAAGGATTAAAGCAGGGTTCCTAGTTTAATCTCCAATTTGATGAAAGCGCGGATTTATCTAACAATGTCAATCTGACGACATATGTACAATGTATATGCGGCAACGGTGTCAAAAATAATACCAGCAGAATTAAAAATAGTTATCACAGAATCTTTAATAATATACATATGTAATGATATGGGCAGGATCAACAATCAGCTATTACTCCATACTGAGGTTCGTTGGATATCTCGAGGAAATATTCTTAAACGCTTTTTCGAGCTACACGATGATATAAGAATGTTTTTCCTTAAAGAAAGTAATTTGTAATTTGAACTTTGCGACCGTTTTAATGATTTTTCGTGATACGCACAAGTTGCAAATTTATATGATGTTTTCGAATATTTTTAGGAGTTAAACATGGATGTACAAACACACACACAAATGACGCTTACTGTATTCCAATTTAAAGAAAAAATCAAATCAAAAATGGAGTCAAAAACAATTTTCACTGTTTTCAACACTTACCGAATTTTGAGCAACTACCAACGATATTTTACCGGATTCTATTTTTCAAAGTTCTGTCAATTATTTTGCTGAACTAAAAATGAGTTTGGGGTCGCCGTGGCGTAGTGGGTTAGTGCGTCGACTCCTACGCAGAGGGTGCCAGGTTCGATACCCGAAATTACCACCTTTCATATTTCCCGGCTCCACCTCTTTCGAATCACTGACAATGCTCAAAGAGTATTTCCTGTCTAGAAAAAGCCTCTCAACTACGCCGCCCGGAGTCGGCAATAAACTGTAGGTCCCTTCGAGAGAGAACAATAGCACACATAACACGA
Source organism: Eristalis intricaria (assembly GCA_964034865.1). NCBI lineage: Eukaryota > Metazoa > Arthropoda > Insecta > Diptera > Syrphidae > Eristalis > Eristalis intricaria. The sequence continues at coordinate 77,274,502 of OZ035873.1, read as the reverse complement.
GTGGTTGCTGAGAAGCTAGGCCCTGGCCCTCTACGGGCTGAAGCGCCACCCATATTGTTATTAAAAATAGTACATATCATATTGTCAATAAAATATAACAGCAAATTATGGATTAAAAATGGATGAAACATGGATGCATGAAGGAATCAGGTCTGCTGAACTGTTTACTGGTAAATTTGAGGATTATCGGACTGAAAGATGTCCCATTCTTACTGGGTGTGAGTTGGGAGGGGGAGTTTTGCTTGCTGTTCGGAAATGCTTCAAGACTAGAGAAATTGCATTGCTCAACACATTGGGTATGATCGAACAAATTTGCGTGTTTTAATTTCTGTGTCCGGAATTACTGAAAAAATTAGTTTATATTATTTAGTCTCTTATGTTCCTTATATAAAAAAAACATTACTGATATTGTTAATCACTGTAGTAGTTCATCTTCTGCCATAGTTTTAGGGGATTTTAATTTGCCTGGTGTTAAGTGGGTTTTCTCTCAAAATGAAAAAAATATTCTTCCATTTAATGTCTCCCATGAAAGAGCGTTTGTAATTGACACTTTGTTTGCTGCTAATTTGCGGCAATTAAATACTTTTTGCAACGCTAGTGGAAATGTATTAGACTTAGCGTTTATAAGTGAAGAGCTAGAGGCTTCCTTGAGCGGAGCGGATTTTCCACTACTTAATAATAGTATTTTTCATTGTGCTTTCGAAGTTTCAAATAATTTATCTATTTTAAACGTTATGTCTGCAGACTTCGAAAGTGTCAGGTATGATTTTGTTAGACCGGACTATAATGCTATTAATAATCACTTATCCTCTGTAAACTGGCGAGATACGCTTGATTCGGACAATTTGGACACTGCTTTTACTGAGTTTAAGAGAATAATTAATGACGTGATTTCCAGATTTGTACCAACTAAGCGAATTAAACGCTCTAATAAACCCGTTTGGCTTACTAAAAGCTTATCCAGGTTGAAGAATGTGATGATTAAAGCCTCTTAACTAAGGCTTTCACAAGTCGTAATAAATTCATACACTTACGATGAGAATACGATTTTCTGAAAAAAATTTTTTATAGACAATAGCCGTGTTTTTTTTCCAAAATTTATAAATAGTGAAGTAGGGTTTTGCACGTAAAGCACATACAACAACCTACTGCCTATAACTGCGTATAATATCGGCAGTAAAAAGTGGCTGCCGATAAAAACTTCGACTTCGAATTTTTTTCATACATTTTGACATCAATTTCGAACAAATAAATTTCTTTTTCATATATTTTGACAAATAAAAATCAAAGCCACTGCGAATCGTTTTTCAGAATCTTACTTCACTTCACTATCGATAGCGATGAAAAAAAACACTGCTAATATATGTCATCAATTGAATCGAAAATTAAGTAGTCCTAAAACCGTTTGGTATTTTATCAATACAAAGCGAAAATCCATTGGGTTACCTCTATAATGTCATATGAAGGAATTGTTAGTGATGACTTAAATAAGTTATGACATGTTTGCTTCATTTTTCCAATCAAATATTGTAAATGAGGTTGTTGATTGTAATTCATTGCCTGCCTGTGAACCAATCACTAATATCGAATGTGTATCCATATCAGAAGATGAAATACTCACTGTTATACTACTGTTAGTTATCGTCACTAATTATTGTCTTCGCAATATTGAAAACCATTTACAAGTCGACTGTGTTTACACGGATTTCTCGAAAACCTTCGACCGTGTCCACCATCAGGCTCTCTTAAAAAAACTTGAAATGCTCGGATTTCATTGCAATATTTCAAGCTGGATTAGAGGGTATCGCTCCTATTCCCGCTCCCTATTCCTTCTGTTCATCCAACTGTGTAAATATTTACAACTCCGTTAGCTCTGTTGATGATGACGCCCTAAGACTGCAGCATAATCTCAATAAGGCTAATGACTGGTGCACTTTTAACCACTTGCATTTCAACATAAATAAATGCTCTGTTCAAACTTTCAGTAGAAAAATAATTTCAATTGTCTTTGACTATGTTCAAGGATCTGTTTTGAAAAGAGTAACGAATCAAAAATTGACAGCCTTTAAAGCAACCGCTTAGAGCTGAACTAATGTACGCAGCGGCCCCCTTGTCCAGGGGTTTAAATCAGGACCGGCTCAAGGTGGGGGTTAACTTCCCCACCGTGTAAAAAATTACTAGTTCAGAAACGACGAGAAGCCTCGGATACGGATGACCCTACTGCTGACGACCATGGACAACGAAATAAGGACAACGATTTTCGGTTCTGCACGTGGAATGTGAGTCCCTGAACAGACGCAAAGGAGATTTCAACGCAAAGCTGGGCAAGGAAGACATCTTTGCTGTCATCGGAAAGCACAGCCTGCACGACAACACGTCCGAGAACGGACTCAGGCTGTTGGACTTCGTAACGGGGTGAAACCTCTTTGTAGACAGTACGCGGTTCCCTCACCTCAACATCCACAAAGGGACCTGGCGGTCTCCTAATCAATCAACCGTCAACCACATTGATCACATTGGGATCGACGTCAGACACTCCTCCAGCATTCTCGATGTCCGAACATTCCGAGGAACCGACATCGACTCGGATCATTTCCTTGTTGTAGCCAAGGTAAGAACACGGATGGCGATATGAGAACCGAGTAGAGCAAGACCAAAACAGTTTGACGTCGGAAAGCTACAATCGCAATTGACCGCTAGCAACTTTGCCGATCGAGTCTCCCCGAAGCTCTCAGAGAGTCCAACCCTGCCAGGCAAAACAATCGACCAACAATGGAGCCGTTGTCAAAACGCCATCAGAGAAGCTGCATCTGATGTGCTGGGTTTTAAAACGCCACCCCAAAAAAAAACTCCTGGTTTGACAACGAGTGCATGCGGCACTTTCAGCGAAGCAAGCAGCATACAAGGCGACGCTGGACAGAGGGACGAGAGCGGTTCGTGAGCTCTACGAACTTAAAAGAAGGGAAGAGCACAGGCTAAAAAGAAAAAGAAAGAGCATGAGAAGCGCGCTATCGAGGAAATGGAGAGGTGTTATGGCAGATATGACGTCCGAAAGTTCTACCAACGGGTAAAACAACTATCCAATGGGTACAAAATTCGGACTGAAGCCTGTCGTGACGCAGAGGGACAACTCGTAGTAGATTCGCAGTCGATACTGAGAATCTGGAAAGACCATTCCTGTAGACTGTTAAACGGCGAGGATGACTCCAATACCGCTATCAGGCAGAATGTTCCACTCAACGCAATTGACGTTCATCGACGAGAATTCCGTCACCCCGACCTAGACGAAGTCTGCGGAACTGTTTAAGGCAGCTGGAGATGAGCTGGTAAGGTACATGTACCAACTCATCTGTAAGATATGGTCGGAGGAAAGCATGGCCGACGAGTGGAATCTCAGTATCGTTTTTGAAAAGGAGACCCCTCCAACTGCGCCAACTACCGAAGGATAAGTCTCCTTAACATCGCCTATAAGATCCTCTCTGCCGTTTTGTGTAAGCGCCTGAAACCAGTTGTCAACAACCTGATAGGTCCTTATCAGTGCGGTTTCAGGCCGGGGAAGTCCACCATCGACCAAATATTCACATTACGGCAGATCCTGGAAAAAACCTAAGAAATGTAGACCGACACCCACCGCCTATTCGTCGATTTCAAGGCCGCATATGACAGCGTGCATAGGGACGAGCTATAAAGCTCCATGTCTAGTTTTGACATTCCTGCCAAACTCGTCAACTGAACTGCTAGCATACGCGGATGACATTGACATGATTGGCAGAACACAGCGAACCGTCAATGAAGCGTTTGCTGGTATTGAGCCTAGCCAGGCGTCTACGCATTCAACGTCTAAGATGGCTGGGCCATGTAGAGCGCATGGACAACACTGCTCCAGCCCGAAGAGTCTTCGACTCCGAACCAGTGGGACAACGCCGATCCGATGGCGCACCCAGGTGGAGAAGGACTTCAATCACCTTGATGTGCGCAGTTGGAGACAGCTGGCTAAAGATCGTGCCAGCTGGAGAGGCTTAATGGTTGAGGCCCAGGTCCACCCGGGACTGTAGCGCCACCAGAAGAAACGAAAAGGATCAAAAAGGCTTTGGAGTAATTTTTGATCCAGAATTGAATTTCTCATTGCACATAGATTATATAATTGGCAAAGCCAATTCTATGCTTGGCTTTTTATTTCGGAAATCCAAAGAATTTCACGATCCAGGTCCCTTATTCGTTCCGTTTTGGAGTATAGCTGTGTCGTTTTGAGCAATTATTACCAAAATGCTGAATTACGAATTGAGAAAATTCAAAAGCATTTTACGAAATTTGCTCTCCGAAAAATTAACTGGAACAATAACATGCCCTCGTACGAAGCTAGATGCGCGCTTATAAATTTGAAAGCGCTTTCGCAAAGGAGAATTTATTACTCTGTCCTTTTCGCTCATGATTTATTAACTGGTCACATCGATTGTTTTCATTTACTATCACTGCTTAACATATATACCCCGTCTCGCATTCTTCGACCTAGAGATCAGTTATTCTTTTTTATCTCTAGATACAGAACTAATTATGCACGAAATGATCCTATAACTATAGCCTGCATAAACTACAATTTGTACTCGCATAAGGTTGATTTTAATATATACAGTTTATGTTGCGGAATTCTTTCTAAATTTAGTTTTATTAGTATTTTCCGCATTTCATTTCTAACGAAAAAAAAAATATCTTATATAAAATCTTCAGTGAATGTAAATACATATTTGTGCTTCAGTAGTCTAAAACAGTTTGTAACTAGTAAGACGAATAAATAAATAAATATAAATAAATATTTGGCACTAATCTTTATGAATTCTGGCTATATTCTTTTGTATCCGAAAGGGCTATTAAAGTATTAATTCCTTTTTCTACATCATATTTATGTGAAAAAGCTTTTGTTTATACGAAAAATAAATATAGAAATAAATTAGACGTAGACACTGATTTAAGAATTCAGCTATGTTCGTTTGATCCACATATAAATAATTTATAGCTAAAAAACAACACCAGCTATCACATTAATTATTTTACTTATTGCTTATGTACTTTCAATAACAATTTAATAAAAGATAGTTTTATTTAAAAATGAAACATTTTTACTTGTATCTGGGAGTTACGTTGTTTATTTACATTTCTATGTTGGGAGAGGTCCGCAGAGATATAAGTTTTTTTTGCTGAGGGTCTGCACAAAGGTTGAGAAACTATGGTTTTACGGAGTGATGGAAAATTATTTTCCTTATCGGACTATCTAGCCATCAAGTAAATGGTGCAAAATTACCATCTATTCTTCCAGTATTCGTCCAGTAAAACTGACTGTCAGTGAACATACAAATCTCGTTATTACAAAGTGCATATGCTGATGCACAGGAACAAAGACTTCAAGCATTTGGGCAGTGATGCGGCATCATCATAATGAAAATTCAAAATAGAAAAATACCTAAAATTCAGGATTAAATAATCTACTTCTTTCTTTGGCTAGCGCTCCAGTCCGGGATGGACCTCGGACTTAGCCAAAAGGCGTCTCTATAGCACTGTCTTCAGTCTTCTCCTCCAAACACCTTCAGTACATACGGGACCAAAGATAATACGAAGGACTTTCCTCTCAATACTAGCAAGAATCTCGTCATCCGCTTTGGTGGAACTGGAATTTATAGCTGTGTATAGTAATGTTTGTCCAAGACCTCGGTGTAGTGGCCACACTGATATCCTGTTGTTTTTCCGATGATGTCAATGTCATCGGCATATGCGAGCAGTTGCACAGATTTGTGGTAGATTGCGCCTCTGGTGTTGACATTTGAGTTACGTACGATCTTCTCGAGGTTAATGTTAAAGAAATCGCATGACAGTGCATCGCCTTGTCTAAATCCTTTTTTGACATCCTTTTTTGGTCTCAGTAAAAACGTTGCCGACCTTGACGGAGGAACAGGCATTCTACATCGTCATTCTGCAAAAACTGACGAGTTTTGCAGGATACCAAAACTAGACAATGCGCTATACAGCTCATTTCTATAAATACTGTCATAAGCGACCTTAAAGTCGATAAATACATGGTGAGTATCCACTTGAAAGTCTATGGTCTTTTCCAAGATCTGCCGTAATGTGAATATTTGTTCAATAGTGGATTTCACTGGCCTGAACCCGCACTGATATTAATCAATCAGGGTGTCGACGTAGGGTTTCAGGCGCTTACACAAGACGGCAGAAAAGATCTTATACGATATATTCAGTACACTTGTCACTCTGTAATCAGCACAGTTTAGAGGGTCTCCTTTCTCTCGGATCGTGCAAACGATGCTGAGATTCCATCCCTCAGGCATACACATACCGACTGTAATTCCACAACTAGGTTTCCATCCTTATCCTTACAGGCTTCTATTCGGTTTTTGTGAACTTGATATGTTCGTCTTATCTGTTGGTAGAGATTCCGTACGTCATTCGTGCAGTAACATCAATCAATCGCCTCGATCGCGCGCTTCTCATGTTGAAGCCGGTGCTCTTGTCGGAGTGAAACCCTGCACATCAGTTGTAGCTTTTCTGAAGATAAATTTTTGAAAAAAACACAAATCGTTTTTGTTGAACACATTTTTTCAAATCAGAAAACGAGCATATACGTGCACATAAAACGTAACACAGAAGTGTAACGACTTTGGGTTGCGAAAATCGGAGTTGCGTAAATCGAGTTTGTACTGTAATATATTCGAATCAGTTTTAATTTCATTAATTCCTTATCGTTTAATTTATTTCTTTTGATGAGGCTATTTTATATATCCAGGCGGAAAAAAATAAAATGAATAGTTGTTGGCAAATCAAATATTTATTTTGTGGTTCTATTGATCAGGCATACAGATTTATTGTTGTTTCCATGAAAGTAACATGAATTACAAGAAAAAAAAAATAACATTAAAAACTTACATATTTGCGTAACCATTTATTTATTTATGTATTTCTTTAAGAAACAGTTCTACTGATACCTGATGCACCAGTTCCTTTTTGTAAATTGTTTCCGTAATGTATGCGACGAATATTTTTGAGCACACATATGTATAAATCTGATAAATCAGTGCCAGACGAAATCATGGTACCAAAGCTTTCCGAAAGCTCATCCAAACAGATGAAGAGTGAAAAACGCTCTCAAAACATTTATTTTCCTAAACGATACATAGGTTTCATAATGTCTTACACTTCTTGCACAAATATGAACGTTCTCTTATTGCTAAAATTAAAACCCACTTGCAATTCCATCATTCTTATACTAACACTAACGTCATATATCCTCAACTTTAAAAATGCATTCAATTCAGTTGTCTGATTTTTGCCGATATTCCAATTGTTTTGGAACTCAATATTCCTTATAAATGGTTCCTTGCATTGTTTAAATCGCTCACTGATATTACTTATAACTTGTTAGTATAAAATTTGAAGGATCTAGATTAATGTTCAATTAATAAAAATGTAGGTAATCAATGATGAGTCAATTAGTAGTAAGGGCTGTCCCATTCTTTTATATATTTAATGTTTTTTTTCTTCACATTTTACTCCTTTTTACAAACTTAAAACTTGTGACACTCACTCGAAATTTGAAATGTACTCTTTATCCAATACAGATAGCCGGATGACCTTACATATATTCTGTTTAAAATGTATGCAACTTCTGAAACATAAACCCATGCATATTTCTTTAAATTATTCTGTATTTGTTTCAATATTTCCATTCTTTATTTTGATTAATGTTTGCATATCAATCGAGTGTTTTCTTAACATTTCGTGTACTTTTTTGAGAATAATAATTTAGTTTAATAATGAATAAATGAATTTATTTATTTGTATCTTTTTTCTTTCATATTTCAAAAATAATAAATGTGTAGGAGAGCGTTTGTTTGTATTTTTTAATTGTTTTTATTTTAACGTTTATATTTGTATTACATGACGGATCGGTTTTACAAACTGGAACGCATCACATAGCATATTTTCTAGTCCATTCTCGTGCCAACTCATTGTATTTTTCTCGATCAGTTTTATATATTCTTGCAATTTCAGGAACAAGTGGGTCATCTGGGTTCGGGTCACAAAGAAGAGAGCAAATCGATAATAAAACTGAAAGGAACACAGTATACATTACATTAAAGGGCAAACAATTAAACAAAAAAAAACTCTACAATATACCTTTTGAAATAGTCAGTGCTGGTGACCATTGGGATCTTAGAATGTCGAGGCAAATCGAACCGTTGCTATTAATGTTTGGATGGTATATGCGAGTTGTGAAAGCCACTTTTGGTGGTTTAAAGGGATAATCTGTTGGGAAATGAATTGTTAAGAAAAACACCCCACCTTGATAAGGGCTATCCGGCTATTGAAATAAAAATTATAACAATATTAATTGAAAAATATTTTTTAGTTTAATTCAAAGTCTTACAGGTCCCATTATTGTTGCTTGCCAGTGAAACACTGAAAATAAAAAAAAAATAATAAATACATTTCCTTTGCTATGCAGACACCAGTATAAAATGTATATTTTTAAGATAAAAACTGTTCAAGGAAAAGTAACTGTATGTGTATACTATTTTTACCATTTTAGTTATTATTGTGACTACTATAACAATTGCCGCTATTAAATGATAAACCAAGAGTTAAATTAAAGGATATACTATTATAGTCGGAATTCAAGATGTAGTTACAGTAGAGTCTAGATTATATGAACCCGCGATTATATGAATTACTCAAATATATGAACTGCTAAATTTATGTACTGAAATTTGTTTACATTAAATCGTATTCGTAAATTTGCGGTACAAGTTCATATAATCAAATTGAATTGCAAATTTTTTCAAGGTGAAAGAGGAAAACCGCACGTTCATTTTCAAATCAGAAAAAACACTGTCAGATGATACAAGAGGGTAGAGTTTGGTTACAAGAAGGTAGAGGTTGGCGGTTGGATACGTCCTTGTTTGTTTACATATTTTTGGTGTTTAGGGGATGAAGTGAATGTGTTGCGATACCATCCAGGCTTGCGTTGAGTTGTCAACTTTCTTTATAAAAATTATATCTAGTCTATACATAAAAATTACTTTTTTTTTTGCTGAAAATGTATTCTTTTGTAGAAGGTTGTACGTACGTATGTAAAATGTACGTACACGTAACGTATGTAAAAAAAACTATACATTTCAAACGAAAAATCATCGAATTCTGAATTACAATACTGAAGATTAAAATTTTGTCAGCCATTATAACAGAGATGTCGCGTCGCGTATAACAAAAATACGGCAAACTGAGCCAACGTATTAAGTGAACAAGAACAAACATCTTTTCTATAGCGTGTTGGATATAATTTAATTGATTTTTCTTTCATAAGTGTTATAATCAATCTGTTGACATTGCTGATACCGCAAACGTTTCCTACACCTTCGCTAAATAGAAGGTGACTACTCTCTCAACGGCTCTCAATGGAGATGAGTGCATAATCCATGATTTACTGCCGTGTTTCTTCAAGGAAATCAATGCATAATTCAACATAATTTGTGTTTCTTGGGTCTAGTCTGTAGTCTGTAATTTAGTTTGAGTAAGAAATGGTATCGGGCTTATTAGGAAAGAGGAGACCAGAAAGCTAAATGTTTCAGTTTTTTTTTCTTCGGCGACTCCACTGGAGCACTCTAACTCAAAAAATCGTCCATTGTACTGCCAGGCAACAGCTGCAGCAAATGTACCGTTCTTTTCATAAAAAAAAACGAAAGATGGAAAGTTACAGTGATCGGACACACATACCCTGCAATTTCACAAAGATGGCTAGAAATACTTTTAAAAAAATTCCATTCTGAAGGGTATGTATATTTATTTGTGTCACTGTATGAATAATTATGAATAAATAAATTAGTTCAAATTGAATAAAAAGAAGTGTAAAATATAATATAGAACTTATTAATTAAGAAAAAAAGGATACTTAATAAAAGATATTGCCTTTACGCTCAATATCTCATACTCCAACCAACACATTCAATGGATGCAAAAACAGTGTCATTTTGTTCACCAAAAGTTGAAAACAACCTTGGGATTTTTCTCTTCAACATCTGGACTAGCTTTCATTCACTCAAATTTTATGGTTTAAACTATCAAATTACAACCCATGAGTTCATCAACTCTTCCTTTTCTCAACTTACGGAAATAGCAGTAGTTAATGGATGCAATCGAGGATTTTGCTCAATGTCTCTTTTCTTCCATTAGTTTAGTTGCCTACTCACGTGTGTATACAAGATGGGATCATTGTGTGTGTGAGCGGAGAAAAATAATGGTGCTCGAACTAATACCAATCTGAAAGTTGATCAACTCACAGTTTTCCGGGAAGATGAGCAATTGTGAAGAAAACGACCCTAAGTTTGTTACAATATATAGGCATAACTTTGGGTTTGCATGGAAGAGTCGCATCTGCATGTTACAACTGAATTCTTTCTCGTCGTAGAATCGTTCAATTAGCGTCTGTAAAATTTTGTACAGTAAATTGTCGCATAGAAAATGCACGACAATTTATTATGAAAAAATGGCCGCTAACAATTAATCGAAGGTTATGCCAAATAATATGTTCGAGTTATCAAGACATTCGAGTAATCGAAGTCAAATTACATGTAAATTTCAGTCTTTGCGCTATTGACAACCAATTTCATTCGAGTTATCGAAGTTCGACTGTATTTACATATCCTCGAACACTGTCTTATATATACACACTTGTATGAAAAAATTCATCAATTATTCACAGCAAAGCGAAACATTGAAATCTGTTTGCCTATATTTATTTCATTGATTTGTGAAATTTTAATCATTTCAATTTTAGATCTTTATGAAAGGTTGAATTTGAAGTACGATTCTATAATATTTAGAGTACGTTCTGGATTAACGCAACGCTTATCAAGATACATTGATATAGACAGCCTAATACGATTGTAAACACATTTTTGTTCAAGACCAATCAATATATTCACTTTACCACGACCGATAAAAGAGGCATTGTCTTGGCTCAAGATGTATATTCAAAAGAAATTACCACCTGTTCGGACAGTCAGACCGCAATTAAGTCTATGGACAATGTCATGTTTAATTCAAAAACATCACTTAGTAGTAGCCTGACTCTTAATGAGGTACTTGAGCACTTGAACAAACCCATGTGAGTGCTGGGACATTGTGACATACCGGGAAATTGCAACGCCGATGAACTCGCTAGGCGTGGTACATCCACCTCTCTAACACTAGGAGTTCCACCTTCCACGCCAATCGCTACAGCCTACCAAAGTACATAGAATCAATACTACCAATCGTAAAATCCAAGAATGCATCATATGCCTTAAAACAAAGGAAATATGGCAATCACTGAGCGATCGCTCAATCGGCTTAGACTTAGAAGATATTTACTCAGGACGCTTATTGACTTCATAACCGTACACTGCGCAATTGGTATTCATGCCCGCAGGATGGGTGTCCCTCAATTTAATTTTTGCAGAAGCTACATGGATGAAGAGGAGGCAGAAAAAGTGATGTAGCACTCTGACAAGTCGTAGTCACCTGCACCCAGGGACTTACTACTTTAATAACCTAAATGAACTAAATAGCAAACCGTTTCGTCGCATGCACCAATCGGTTCTTAATGTTAAGGGAAATCCGCTGCCTTTTGTTGTCAGTCACTACAACCTAACCTAACCTCCATATGCTCGTGTATTATAAAAACAAAAACAAAAAACAAGCACCATGTGCAGGTTGTAGAAAAGCATTTATACATGGTCATTTTTCTCTCATATTTTAGTATCGTCGTGTTAAACATTAAATTTTTTAAAATAATAGCAAAATCATACGGGTCTAACGACCTCAACTCCCCTACTTTTCGAGGAGAAAAAACAAACTTGGAATGTGAATTGAATTTGAACATACATACAGATTTATTACTACATTGGACTCTCCCTAACTCAAATTGTCGCGGGATACCATAATTTGTTCGTTAAAGGGAGTTGACTTAGAAACGTTTTTGTATGAAAAATTGAGGTAAATATATGTAAAATATGGCCTAAAAATTCGAGTGAGAGAGTTTCGACTTAGGAGGAGAGAGAAAGTCCATTGTATATTGTTATTATATTCTTTGTGCGGTATCGTGGTCACGATGGAGACTGACAAATAATTAACTTCGGTAGATTGTTGGGTGGCACTCATCTGTTTGGAAGTGCTCACACGTATTCTCGGATACGTATCGGTAAAAACGTTATAAGAAATTGTTTGTGAGGGGCAAGAGAGGAAGTTGGCTATCTCTATATTACTTCATTTCTGTTCTACACTCTACAGTACAGATTCATAGTTTACTTATGATTTATGTTTTTATGATTTTGGTAAACGTAAATCACGAACGATTCTTACGTTCTGTCTGCCTGTCTTACTCTAAGTGACAGCTAGTGGCCTTCGTACAAGATTTTATACTTATTACCCCCAACCAGTACACCTAACCAAATTATTAAGGCCCATATGGCCTAGGTCCCTGCTCTATATATTATTCGATAGTGCAAATTTATTTGCAATATACCCAAGAATAAAATAGAAACTAAAGTAGAAAATTATCAATATAATGTCATTCTTTAAATTTAAGTGTGTCAATCAAATTAAAGAACTTGTAAAAAAAATATTTAATTTAGTTGCCTAAAAATAGTAATGGGTTAACGCTATGTACAAATTTCTAAACGCGGAACGCAATTATTGCCGTGCAGATTTTATTTTTGCACGTAATTGCATTTTAAAAGATAAGCTCAAGCCTAGATAGTCCTGTAGTTAGTATCCCCCATATTTTAAAGAAATTGTCCGTCATAGAGCGTCGTTGCTTTTCTAAACTCAAGAAGATAAAAAATTATCATATAACTCAAGAAATAGTTATTGACTTAAGACTATGGTGACTTCATAACAGAATTTGCTAAACAGCTCCCTGAATCGAACAACTAAAGCTAAAGTATCTGGCGCTTAACTTAGACTGCAGAGGACATTTCGCTTGGGCCGGCCTGATCATAGTAAATGTCAAATTTGTTATGTGAGCACATCTCTCGAGGGAATACACTACAACTGATATTCTGGACAAACAAGGAAGCCGAATTCTCCATTCGCATGAAGCATGCGTCCTCCAATGCGAAATGATGAAATTCTTCCGAATTCGGAAGATATGTTGGGAGAATATGTATATACTTCGGTGTTATTTTGTGAACTACGTGCCCGAATTCGGAACAGCTGCCTCTTAAAAGAGAAACATCACATACACTTGAGAGTTGTGACATCATTACAACCAGAATACGGGTATTATTATAACATATTTTTAATATTTTTAACTTTTTTTCATAATCTAATCTCGGATTTTTTTGACGTGTTAAAAGATCGAGATTTATCGAAATTCCGATTTGCAACCCACCAAATAAGTTGTGCGTGATATACTGGATAAATTCGAGTCATAATTCTTTAGGTATAGTAGTAGTAATTAAAACCCGTTTAAGTGAAGACAAAAAATCAAAAAAAAATGTCACTTAAGCGGATACTTCCCGATCAGAGAAGTTAATTTTGTAAGGAAACAGACCAATCGAAAATATACTGTCATAACTCGTCAGTAGTATTTGTTATGTTGAGGAGTTGATGACTGTAGTAGAGGTGAAAATGAAACGAAACGCGTCTAAAAATTCGTCCGTTCTGTTCCGTTTTAAAACTTTTAGTTGAACGAGAAAGTTTAAAGAACTTTTTTTCAGTTATCCTGGTTTTTCACCTTTGGCCCATTCACATCTGTGATGTGTCACAAGTCAACTGCCTCACGAGAGGGCGCCCTCATAACTTGTGAGCATCACAAGAACTGTCAGTTATGGTGTGTGCTTGAGTATACAAATTGGAAAAAAGGAGAAAATGGAGCCAAATGTAATAATTTTAAGGTAATAAATAGTTTTGAGATTGCAACGTAGAAAGAATCTAAGGAATTTACGAAAACATGTTCACCAAGTTCTTCCGAATTTGGATTATTCACTCCTATCACGAATTCCATCGTAGTCAAACACGTGCTACGAACTCCGAAAAATCTATCGCAGAATTCATTCGAAGTAGAATCGTAGTGAAATATTTGCTACGAATTTCATTAATACGAATGAAAAGGAAATTTGTTCCTTTTCTACAATTTACGTCGGAATTACGATTCCGCTATGATTGTGTTATAGTAATTTCTCTCAGTTCGTATCGTAACATCGATTCGTAGATTTGCTAGGAATGGATTCTGTGATATGGCTGTTTATTTTGCTCTATAATTTCCTTCCTCCCTATTAAGAGGACAATGTGAAGAGAGTGAAGACTTCGAAAACCTAATTTTTGACACGAAAACAAATTCACCACACCATGGTGTGTTTCTTGTAAGCTTTTTGGCATGAATATCGAGTTGCCAAACCTCACAATCGTGCCATCACAATTTCTTTCATCAGACATTCGTGAGTTGTAAGCGAGGTAGTCTGCATGTAAATATAGGTACACGAGGATTTTTTAATCTTTTCAGTTTCACTCTACATGCATACTTACTTCCTTAACCTTTACAAGGTCAAATAAGGTCAAGAACTGAAGCCGTTTGATCATTTCAAACATAGAAATACAGTGGACTCCCCTTAAGTCGAATTGTCACGGGATACTAAAAATTGTTTGAGTTGACATAGAAAGTGGTTTTTGTATGCAAAAATGAGGGAAATGTATATAAAATATTGGGAAAAAATTTCGACTTATTGAGAGTCCACTGTGTATGGATAATTTTCTTTACACGCATAAGACCCAGTCTCGTATCTATAAAATACATTTAACCACTATATTATTAACGACTGTAAACATCGATTACTTGAAGTGGAAAGAAAAAGAGGATACATAATTTCAAATATATTTTTTCAGAATAAAATTTGTCTGTTAACCGAAATTATCTATCTTGTACTTTAAATAATATGCAGTAAAAATAAATATTATACCATGAAGAGTGCATATATAGTAAGAATGATCGGGATTTAGGTCAAACATATGCTGGTTGTGAGGTGGTCACAACTCACAAATGTCTGTGATGCGATAATTATTATGCCTCGCTTGTGAGGTTTGAGCAATTTGGTATTCTAGCAAAAAGCTCACAAGAAAACACACCTTGGTGTGGTGAATTTGTTTTCGTGTCAAAAATTTGGTTTTTTCGCTCTCTCTTTTAGCATTGACCTCTCAATGTGGGAGAAGAAAAATATGGAACAAAATAAATAATAATCGAAATTCGGAACAATTTGATGAAACTTGTTTTCTGCAATGCGAAAGGAGAATTTCTTTTCGTAAATTTATAGAATATTTCTGCGTTGCATTCCAAAAAATATTTATTACCCTTACATTTGCCTCTATTTCCTCCTTTTTTCATCTTATGTGCTCTACCCCGCATCACAACTTTGACAGTTCTTGTGAGGTTTTGCTCAGAATACAAAAACCTCACAATTTGTGACTCACAACCCTCTTGGGAAGCAGTTGTGACTTGTGACACTTCACAGAGGTATGATAGAATAGGGCGATAAATGTAATATACACCGAGTCGCTGTAAAATAAACATCATTATACAGTATATCAAATCTCTGAATTGTAAATTGTGCGGTGGCTCGCTTTGTAAACTTATGAACGAAATAAACATGATGATTTGATTTAAAATATCGGCCGATTAAACAATACAATGAAGTTCACTAATTTTACTTATACTTATATTGGTTAGTTAACTTAAAAATTAGGAATTTACGAGAGATGGTGCAAGATGTAATGAACGGTTCAGAACTATACTGTAAATATTTCACTGCTGAAGTGTTAGAATTTATGAATTCCCTGAAAAGTAAACATTCAAGTTCACCAAAACAACGTGCCAAGGAACATAATTTGCGGAAAGTCTTACTACACTTTTTCAAATCGCATATGCTAATGAAGGAAGATACGCCCGATACCCTAAAACTAAAGAACTTGATCCCAGGTACACTTCTCAGTAAAGCAAGGTAGCAGATCTGTTTTCTTATGGGAACAGCGTTGGTACCTTATGCCGTCGAAAACATGCCCTTTATTGGGTTATTCCAGCAAGACCTTATCTAGCATTCCAGCAATTACCTTTTTAAAATATTACCTACGAGAATATTTTAAACTTGGGTGCTTTGCTCGAAACAGCAAAGAATGCGTGGTTCTCGACCCAGTGGAGAGATGCAGAGTCCTGATCAAGTCCGTGCAAAGACGTTGCGGAGCTGTGGTGAAGAAAAGCGGGTTTCCAACAAAGTATCGTAACAAGGCACTATTGTAAGTTGAAGATTATTTCAGTGCTGAGTGAACAAATTTGTTCGAAAGCTTGCTAAAAAAAAAAACAATTTAAAAAATAGTGTTTTCTCTTGGCTTCCAAATCATCAGAACAATTAACGCAAAGCAATGGACTGGATGACTAATTTAGGACATGGGTAAGATCTCTTATCTAAATAAAACTTTAACCATGTAACCCCACATTTATGAATCCGTAAATGCTGCACTTGGTGTTTCCAAAGGATCGGTCACTATGGGATGATAACTTACACTTTTCATGTAAATACATGAATCATGGTATTGAAAAATAAAAGTATCTACGATCTTGATTTAAAACTAATACGAAAAGTCTGAATGTAAATGAAACTATAATCTGAATGCATGAAAGTTGATAAGATAAAGTGTATCGGCCTGGTAACAACCTCAATATCACTTTAATTACATGTGATATGTAAAATCGTTCAAAACAAAAAAAAAACTTTCGGATAATTAGGAGATTGATCCTAAGGCCAATAATAAAGCGACACTTTGAGTACTACTCAACTTTATTGTATTAGTCAATTGGTTAACTCAGGTAGTGAATGCGTTAAAATGAATTGAAATGATAAGTGTAATCTAATAAAACAATCTGAATGCAAAGTTAGCAAGTGGTTAATGAAAATCAGTAGATTTTGAAGATGCACAAAATTACTATTACAGAAATAGATTTTATATATGTAATTGTATTATAATATAGGAAACTCAAAACACTATTTCTTTTATAAAGGTTAAAAGTTGATGGAATTGTGCTGAATTTCTGTATGTGAAGTGAAAAAAACATGCTATAAAGTAAAAACCTTTGGTAGTTCTTCAACCAGATTAATCATCACTACATAACTTGTACACTACTTTAAGTTAAAGTACAGTTATCTGAAGTGAAAGAGAAAATTATTATATTCTGTTCTCCAGTAATCAGGAGGAATCAGCTGCAGGAAAAAGAATTATTAAAGCAAGAAATCCTCATCTTATCATAGCGTTGTGGATCTGAAGTTTTGAAACCAGATAAAAGGGTATTTATTTGCTTTCACTGGGATTGGAACCGGCGTCCCCACTAACCATTGGCAGGCACTTAACCCACTGAGCCAGTCAGTCGTTCTAACTACCAGTAAGTCATGCTTAGTTTTTGAGTTAACAAGGATTTTAAAAAATAACACAAAATGTTAGGTAGGTAGGTATGCTGTGACATAAATTACTAAGAGAATAATACTGAATAATTAATATATAATTTTTTAATATTGAATTATTTATATATCTCTGTGATGTTTCAAAATGGGCATTTGAAGACAAATTATAAATAAGCCTGTGAAGTGAAATTATACTTTGTTTAAACTTATATCGAGGTACAATTATAAGCCATTAATGTTTACTAGAACTACACAAACCTACACCACCCAATGACAATCACAATTTCGATAATTTTTCACCATTATACATGGACACATGCTGATGTTTTAAATTCTTAATAGACATCAACGAAAAATGTAACATAATGGTATTCACAATCTTCTACCATTTACTAATACAAGCTACAGACCTGTTGGCGCATTTGAGAACATTGAACTCATCATCTGTCATCAAATCAAGTAAAAAATTGCAAACTAATGTTCACACATGTTACTTTAGAAAACTGAATTCCTAATTTCTGAAGAAGTCAGTCAGTCTTTCTGGAATTTGATACCGGCCTTTCTTCTCAAAAATTATATCGGCACATTAGGTTTCTATTGTTGATTTGAACCACTCCTTCATGAAATTGTTACGCTTTTCAGAAACACAATCCATGGTCATTTTTTTATTTGTAAAATTTTAGTACAACATATTTATAACTTCTGGGCGAGTATAACTCATAATATCCACGTCTTAAGGTAATACATAAGAATATTCTTCAGAACTGATATCTTACACAAATTATTTTTAAACATTATTTAAAAGCGAAATACATGTATTTATATACACATGTATGTACAAACTTATTTGTGTACTTACAATCATCCCCTACGGGTCCAGCGGAGCATTGTGCTGGAGGATCTCTGCCAAGATCTTGTAATTCCTGTGAATAAATCAATCACACATCACGAGCGTAAGTATTTTTCAGTAAAAACATTAATAAAAGCTACATTTTGGAAACTAACCACCGATTATTCTACATTTATGCGATTCGAAACGAGTCTCGACCGAGTAGTTTCTGTTATGAGTAACCACCACAATGTCGTTTGGCAGACATACGTTCAATGATGGTGTGCTGCTATGCAGACAAAATAAAATATCTTCAAATTTTATCATGTATACATAGCATTAAGACTGCAATTTGTAATAAGTACGTAGAATGGTTTAAGATAAAATATATCTTTAGCGAGGTGTATCTACTTCATACAATTTAATAGAAATTCCGCAAATATACATATATAATATATATACGTGCGGTGAGCATATACGTATATATGTAGCATTTGCGACCAACAGTGAGCCGTCTTTAATGGCTGCAATCACGCCTTTTTTCCCGACACCAATATGTTTATTTGGTTACCATAGATGATAATGAAATTTATTACGAACCAAACATAAAAAATGTGAGCGTGAATAGCGTGAAAAATTACATCTTACCTTGTTGATTCTTTTCAACGCCATTTTCTATGCAAACTTCAATGGATTTGATTTCAAGCAACAAAAAAAAATATCCGCAGCCGTTTGCGTGTGTTATTTATTTATTATTTAATAAATCTGCGATGGAAAAAAAGTAAAACGATTATCCAGAAAACTTCTATATTTGAGAAAATTTTCTGTTCCACTCCACTGTTCTTTTTCCTAATTTCTTTGTTCCTTTATACAGCTATTGTTTCAACTTGTTCCACTATTCCAAGTGCACTGCACTCCCGACTAGAACATTACAAATTTACCAACAATTCTAATACAAGATCTATTAACGTATTAATTAAATCAACTAATATGTAATTTTAATTAAGGGATCAATCTGCATCCCTTCTCAAAGCCAAAAATAAGTTTATCTAGAACGAGATACCCACTAGTGAAATGTTTTAGGTTACCGTGTGTTCCGTTCAAACGTAGGGCGAAAATGTCGTCAGCGGATAAGGTAGTTGAGACAATGTCACATACATCTTACAGATTATACCACGCTTACACTAATATCGCCATTTATAAGAGGTTATCCCAATGACATTTAACATGTGCTTACTATATAAACCATATATTTTACGAGCGTAGAAAATTTATGAAATTTCATCTGAAATTATTGCTAACCAGATGCAGAATTATTCAAATTCTTTATCAGTTAAAACATAAAACGACATGGTCAAACATGAAGAACTCAATCAAATTTGATACATAAAATGGATTTGCAAATTTTGAAGCCCAAGTTCATTGAACAATTTTGATTATACTGAATACCACGCGGAATATTTAAGAAAATTGTTAACTCAGCTTATCAATATGTAAATAGACCGAATGAGACTTGAAGACATAAGTCTGATTTGATGATGAAAATTAAGTTCTGCTTATCTTTATTATTTCTACCTAGCTCCATAATGTACTAAATTTTTGTCCAAAAATAGCTATGGCAAACATTCTACCAGGTTTAATTTTTAACAGAATATCTACATAAATACCTCATGAATGTTTGAATTATCCTTAGGACAAAATTGTAACTGCAGACACAAATAATACCTTACTATTAAAAATTGTATTATATACTTAGCTAAACAATATGTTCCGTTAACTAAATCTTGTATGTAAATAAATTAAATCTCGTGTAATCATGGTCTTAACCTTATGCCGTATAGCATATACGGAATGGCATTACCAGTAATGTTGCCTATATACATATATACATCTGTATCTCAATATCTCAAATTAATTAAATGTCATTTCGATTATTCACTCATAGTTCCATTTTAATTCCAAGGGTTCCGTTTCGAGATTTCCAAAAACCGCACCAAAAGATCCACTCAGCGGGAAATGTCTTCCTTCAATAATCCATAAACTCCCTGGTTTCCAAATGCACTCTTCATTTTACTGTAGATAAGGTAGTTCACTATTAACAAAATTTCTAGTCAAAAGTATAAATATTTAAAAAATAATAAACCAGATCTTCTCTTAATTATAAGAGAAGATATTGAAGAAATGTTTTGGACACTCAATGTTTTTACTTCTAAGTTTTTAAATCTTTTATTCAAAAACCTATTTCTTCTAGGTTGTTGTATTCATTAGGGTTATATATCAACAATATGACTATGTACTTAATAAATTATAACTTAACGCGGTAGCACTTTTTAATATTAATTATAATTACTCACACAACAATTAGTTTGTAATCAAATATCTTATTTAGTTTTAATAATATATTACGAACGAAAATACGTCACTGCCATAAATGTCATTAGTTTAGAGCATACCTTGTTTTCGTGTACTAAATGATACAAAACTAGGCTGAATCACCACATTTGGCTGAATTCGACCAATTAAAACGTCAAGTTTTTTTATGAAAATATTTCCTTTCGTTTCTATTTTCTTTTTTTGTGATATTTGCATCCTAGATTTTTCCTTAGAAATTTGAAAAATAATAAGAGTATAAATTTCTTTAAGAGTATTTCATTATATACGCAATATAATATGTGGTTTTGATCATGTTCAGTCAAGTGAATCGTAGGAATATGTGTTCGTGTTGCCCTTGTTTTGTGGGCCAACATTTCATTTTCGCCTAACAATTTGTTAAGTTTAGAAAAGTGTCTTGTATTTTCTTTTAATTGGTTTTATGCTTTCGAAATACTTAATATGGAAAATTTGTACTGTGGAAAGTTAAAATGCTGAAATAGATATTACCTCGCCTTCTGCAAATTTTTGTCCAATATTATAAGGTGGTAAATTGCTTTTCAATTCTTTTTTCTGCACGTTTTACATGTATATTTATGTACATTTTGATTATATACATAATGACTTAGTGTTTATATTGACTTAATATCTACTTCATATTGGTAGAAAGACTTCAATAAAGATGATTAAAAATAAAGACGTGGGTATGCACGCAAAGGAATTTATGGGAATTACAAATGCCACATCTATGGAAAAAACCTGTGAAGTCCCAGGGGTTGTAACATCGAGGAGTCTGGAAAATTTAGAAGTATTAAGGAGATGCAACTCTTTTCCATTATATATATCAAGTGTAAGTTCGGTTTGATTTTCCTTTTTTGTTGCAATAAAAATAATATACATTTGTACACAAAGTATTGTTACCATATACATTACTGCATGCACTGCTATTGCTTTATGTATCTAAATGCATATATGAGTATAGTATCAGGACGGCCCACATTTTCACGATTTTCCAGAAACCACCGAAGGATTAAGGAAGTCAACGAAAATAGAATCCGTATAAGTCTAAAGATAGGAAATAATGTGCTGCTGCATATCATAACAAAAGAAAGTTTTTGTTTGTTATAAACTATTATAGTCGCGAATAAATTACAAAACAAAAGCAAATATGAGTTTTACAACTGTTTAATACTCGTATTTCCAGTTTGCCGACGCTGTTATATCTTTACGAAATATGCAGACTAACATTTAGTACAACATAGAGTTGTAAAATTGTTTTTATGTAATTTACGAAAGCTAAATTGTTTTTATATAATTTACACATTCTACACGTTATCTATAAGAGATTACTTTAACCATAATTCGTTATTTGACATCCTTTTGGGAACTAAAGAAGTTTATACGTAGGATCACCATCGCAACATCTACGACTCTGTTCATATATTAAACAAAAGCAAAATTTGTTAAAAGATCAACAAAAAGAGGCAGAAAGGGCGCGTCTGACGACTGACGAAGGGCGTTTATTTCCCTCTCGTACTATAATATATTTTATACTAATAATAATAATAATTTTGTAAAGAGCTACAGTTATTATATGTCTATCTATAATTATAAGTTTTAACAGAACATATATTGCAAATAATCGCAATCTCTGTATTATTTTGTTTTATATTACAGAACGTCTACTGTGATTGGAGAAAGAAAAGCACTAGCACTGTCCAAAATAGATTTATAAGCAGCAATTCATACCGTCAATCTGTTAATTCTACTGACACACCTACATTTAACTACGAGCTATATAATCTTCAATCAGAGACAAAATCACTTCAGGAATTGCAAATTGAAGTTGATGCCCTTTTGGAATTTCGAGACTTAGTTATTGAAACGTTCCCCGATCTCAAGAATAAAATAATATCAATGTCTTCGGCAGCTATATCAGCAAACACAAGTAAACTTCATTCAACACCAAGGTAATAACAAATTATGATCTCAAATCTCTTTGTAAGTTAAAAAATACAACATAATTTTAGTCTCATTTTCTGCTTGATTGGTCTTTCCGTGATTTAAAATAATCAATAATAATAGTATAATAATATGAGTGGTGCTGCAGCCCATATAGCCCACAGTCAGTGCATAGCTTCTACAGCACCCACTCGTGTTGGGCGGGTAACTGTTCTCTCACGAGTGGGCGGGACCTACAGTTTATGCCGACTCCGAACGGCCAAGATTGAGAAGCTTTTTCTAGGCAGATATTATACTTTTAGCATTGTTAGAAAGAGGTAAGGCCGTGAAAATTATTTTTGGTCGTACCGGGGATCGAACCCAGACAGCGAAGTGAGCGTATGAGTCAACACACAGACCCACAACGCTACGACCGCCATTTATCAATTCTATATCTTTCACATTGTTTCAATTTTTGAACCAGTGCCGTGCCGTTACCAAAATTATCTACAACTGTGTATCTCATCTCACTTACTTACTTATCAGGCAAACCACCCATGGGGGTTCTGAGCCTGAGCAATTTCTGCCATCCATCGGTGACGGTCCTGGGCAAACTTCGTCCAACGATAAATACCAATCTGTATTGCATCCGCTATTACATGGTCTCTAACGTACCGGAGGTTCCGTCTTGCTCTCCTTCTCGAACCAGGAGGCACCAATTCGAAGACCCTATTAGCTGGAGCATTGTTGTCAATACGTCGATGTGGCCTAGCCAGTGCAATCGACTTTTGTCGATTTTTGTCTTTCGGACTACATACACAACTTGTTACAGCTTGTATAGTTCACGGTTATGTCTTCTCCTCCATTCGCCTTCCTCGCAGACGTGCCTATATATCTGCCGTAGAATTTTTCTCGGTCTCATCTTGGGTAGCAGAAAAAAAAATGTTCATATCCTTTCGTTCATCATTATTTTGAATATTATTATTGTTATTTGTCCTAACAGATTGTATATACAAAAGTAGTTGATGTAACGGAAAAAGATTCAGTTTGAAGTATGATAGCAACTACGTTTTAAATTGAACGACTGGATAACGCTCAACTACAGTCATTGCTTTACGCATTCCTGGACATTGCGTTCTATGCAATCTTCTAACTTACAAGACAATATTTCTCCTCATATTGAACAAGCAAATATATTCAAAGGGAAATAGTCCGCGTTTTACATTTTTAAATGAATATACACATTTTTGCTGTCCCTTCAAAGCAAATATACAAAAAAAAACAATTACTGGCACGTTATTTAAGAAATATTGATTAAGCACAATGTAAATCATATTTCTTCTTTCCAATCAAAGTAATATATGTATATATTTTTTTACTGTTCTGTTATTAGTAGAGTCCAAACAAAGAAAAAAAAGTTACGTAAAGACTCGCATTCATCATTTAGTGTTCAAGGATCATCGGTCTTAAATACATCTGTCATCATTGGCGAAGCTTCACCTGCTTTTGTTTCACGAAGTCGAAGTAATTCGAATAGTTGCAAAAAGGAACCAAAGAGTGGGGAGGGCAGTGGGAGTGTGGTACAGGATTCTGGATTTTCAACAGAAACAACCTCTTCCAAGGATGGCCATAGCGCATCTTCAACAACTGGTGTCCTTCAGGTTGTTACTACTAATTATTGAAATGTATATATTTTTTCTAACAACTTCGTTTTTTATATGTTCTAGGGTACTAATATGCCTGCTAGAAATTTGTACGAAACTGATGACGAACTGTTGAATTTACTGGACGTAATATATCGGAAAACTTCAAGATTTCGACAAAAATTTTCATCTATGCAAAACTATGAACGCGATAAACAGGAAGCATATATTTCCTCAGCATCTATTTCAAATATTTTACACTGTAGTAGTTTTAATCGTAAGGTTCTACGGTACAATTCAGATAACCCACCCAAGGAAAACGTACTAGTTTTGCGTAAAGAACGAGATAAATTACTCGACAGAATAGCTGAATTAGAATCAGAAATGCTTGAAGGTCAAATAAAAATCTCGGATATGGAGAAACAAGTGCAGCTTTTAACATCTGGAAATAGTAATCTCGAAGAACAGTTAAAAATAGCGTTAAGTCAAAACAAAGAATTAAATTCTAAATTACTGCAAAGTAGAAGTGATAGTCCTAGGTAAGGAAAAACTTTTTTTTTTAATTTAAATTCTAAAAGTTATATATTTTTAGCCGAATATGTTTACAATCACCAAGTTCAGTTACTGCATCACGTAATATGACAAGATCTGTTATATGTAAAAGCAATGCTGGAGGTGACCAAAATGAAAGTTTTACTCCCAGGATGTCATCAATGAAATATATAGAAAACCAAAGTCAACAAAAAACTGCGCTTTCCACATGTAGTGAACCTACAATTTCTGGATATCAGATAAACGCAGAATCGACAGAAACAAAAGAAGTCAGTACGTCACGAACGCAGAAATATAATTCGGATTTCAACATAAAGTGCACTAAGGATGACATTAAGAGTTTGGGCAAACTAGATGGCATATTGAACTCTCCGAAATATTTGTGTAAAGTTCGTGAAACTGATTCTAAGAAATTTGCTGCTATTTTACTGGAAACAAATACTCTAGAACTGCAACGACATCTACTTATGCTTACCGTACAAAATCAGGTATTATTTGACCATTTCATTAATATAGTGATTGCTGGAAATAACACTGTTTTGATCAATTGAACTCAGAAGCTTGTAAATTTGTGCGATATACAGATGTGCGCATACCTATAAGTTCGATTTTATTTTGCTCTTTGGAATGATGCATCATAAATAGGTTGAATTACGAAAATTCACCTCCTGTTGTTTGTATAACATATACAAAGTAGTGACCAACGTTTAATGATTCATAATGCACGACTCACTATTTTCTATTTTTATCTAAATAGACATTTGAAATTATATACATAATCAGCAAATTTGAATTTCATTTCGTTATCTTGATTAGCATTAATTATAATCTACATGCATATGTATATATGTATATTTTTCTATGCAGGTTTTAATGCAGAAATTGGATGAACTACTCAAATTAAAACAACCTTTTGGGAAGCGGTTTAGTGGTTCAAGAGAGGAAATGGCCAGTTATAAGCAACAGGTAAGACAGCTACTCATTAACCAATAATTAAAAAATTAAAGTAGACAATTTCCATTATGTTTTAACAATATATTTGCCAATCGTGTTTTCCTAGTTCGACAGCGATTGGTTTTGGGCTTTTAGGTAATGATTTTCGAATATGATTAACATTGGCGATTTTATTCGTCATTGATTAGATAGAGTTGTATAAATGTTGCTAATAGAATATGGTGAGATTATTACCATTATTATTGACACTCATTATGTTATGTTATTATTGACACGCGGAGATTAGAAAGATTAGAAAATTCGTTACACCGAGATTATATCCTTTATCAACTTTTATAGTAGTCCGTAATTTTAGTTTTGATTACACTCTCCTTCCTTTTGCGTTTTCCTTCATAAACAAGAACTTCTAATAAATTTAGAGATTCAAATACATTAGTCGGTTCGATGTAATATGTCCAAAAATGTTCAAAATATACCAAGTGATCGATATTAAAATATGTGCATACAATTTTAAAATACATACCTCAGATAGACATAACTCGACAACTTTCCAGAATACATCTGAGAAGACCTTCTTCTCCCCTAGTCTTCAAATAATTCATTGCGCCAAATTAAATAATTAAAGAAAATCCTTTTGATTCCAATACGTAATCTACATGCCACATACCCTGCCTTTGAAAATAAGGCCTATTTATTTCTGGTTTTACATTGACATTTAGCAAATATTAGCAGCTTTGTTGTCCTCAATCTGGAATATGTTCATCAAACTTAATCTGTGTAATGTTTTTTTAATGTTTTGGTTTATACATTAATTCATTGGCTGAACTAATAAAATCATGTTTGAAGGACAATATAGGGAAGTTCAACATTTTATAATTTGTTCGTACATCCTCGCAGCGCAGCACAGTTCCACAAGCAAACAAAGCTATCCTTTATTCAGAAGCGAATCGTTTGTCCGATTTTGAAAGCTATTTCGAGTCTTCCATGCGTTTTTGTTGAACTCATAAAAGCATACAACTCAGTCATTTTGCTTATAACTAGTTTCATCGGCTTTAAGGATGTATTTTTCATTAGTTTTGTGAAAATCGCAACAAACGTTCATTACCCAGTGCGTTGACTTCAGTTGCTACTGAAGTTACAAATTCAACAATTTTACCCCCATGTATGGCTTTGAAGTCAAATTTTATCAATTTCTGTTTTTGTTTAACGAAATGGTGATATAAAAGACCAGACAAAATTAAATGGGCTGTGGCAAGAATAGTGAAACCTGTTTGGGGTAAATCGTGTCACTTGTGCTCGGCCTCGAATTTAATGTGAAATTGAAATCTGACTTTCGTCAAAATCGGCATACAATTTATTATGTTTGCTACACATACGTTGTCTCTCATTCATACATGCGTTACCTGCGATACCTACCGCTGGGTATACAATAATAATGTACGGAGAGGAGAGAATAGAACTTTCCGAATCCGATAAGATTTCTGTACACCGGCGACGTGAACTAACTAACCCCGTAATTTTCGGCTGCCGTACATATATCTATCTATATCTCTAATTGCATACGATTATTTTCTTACCCTGACCGCCCATTTAGTACAAAATCAGTTTTGTTATGATTTTTTATATTTCTTATTATTATAAAATATATAGCACGATTTATTGCGCACTCGAAATTTAAAATAAATATTCGCTATCAATATTAATTTTAAAGAAAAATTATTATTTTTATTTACTTTCAGGTGAGGAAGCCAAGCATGGAGATTGTTGAAACAAAATTTAAGTCTTCAAAAAGTAGGTCTCCGCAAAATATTTCTTTGCATCGAACTGAAACAATGTCCAACTCTAAAATATTCTGCAACAATAGTATTTCCCCTGCGAATTCATGTACTGAAAACAACATTAAAACAGAGAAATGTGATTCACAACAGGGTGAAAGTTGCACGGACTGTGTTCGAAATCAAGAAATTGATAATCAAACTTCAAATGAATACGAAGAAACATTCCAACCTCCTAAACGTTCCAAACCAAGCAAGATACCACTTCCTGGATCTAAAACACAATATTCCTCAAAAACCCTTGGATACATGTCTAATGGCAGTAGTCCTCCTTTTACCGCTATCCACAAATCTCTTAGCTACAGCACAGGAAATATATTTTTTAAACACAATGCAAGTAAATTAAATCGGCAAGACTCGCTTATTATGAAGAACCGTGGGTCATCAGCTTCCATTTCCACGGATACAAAAATCATATCACCACGGAATGTATTTATAACATCACCTTTGCCAAAAATTAAACGCGATTCAGTGACGGCTAGAGTTCGTCAGTTAGATTATTTAACCGCATCACGAAGTAGTGGTAAGACTAGTGACAAACCGCAATCTGATAATAAAACTGGCTCTTCACAACAACTCATCGCTCAAAATAAATTGAACAAAATAATTGTTTCGACTGTTGTAAATAATTCTCCCATCACATCTCCAAGTCGCAGCGTCAAAGGCAAGAAAGAGAACAATATATCAGTGGCAACCAAAAGGAATATTATGTTAAGGAAAGATTCTGACAAGTCAACAGCCGCAAAAAAATTGGGACATACAAATCCATCTGGTGTTCAAGCGCTAATTGGAGGTAATAATAATACCAATAATAATAGCTCAATAACAAATTCATCGGTTAATAGTAGCCTGGCAATAGATGAACAATATAACGATATAGATATTGGAAGAGTACGCAATTTCCGATCGGCACTCCTGGGCTGGCTTAAAATTTAGTTTATTAATGCAAATATGTATTTTATTCAAAAGTTGTATTATTATTTTAATAAGAATAAAAAAAATGCAATAATATGGAAATTGGTACATTAAATCTGCAGAAAAAATATTATGTTTTTATGCCTTTTTTTATTAAATTTGGAAAGTAGTCAGTAACAACTGAAAAAATAAAGTTACAATCTGAATGATATGATCACTTATGATGAAGTGAAGGGATGAACTACTGACTGTTTTTAAATCAACGACCGGTTGATTCAGTTAACTGATTTCAGTTCAAAAGTGTTTTGTAGATTGGTATATACTCTAGTAATAACTTGGATTGGATTGAAATAGTTTCACTCAGTGTGCATTAAAATCAAAGATTTTTGTTAAGGATTTTGTAAAAGACGTTCAGCTTTTCCATCATTGCCTCCTTGTAAATACAAGAATATTTAAACAAAAATGAAATAAAGTACTTTTTTATTAACTACGATTTGAACTAATAATTGTATTAAAGCATCACATGTTGATAATACTGTAGTAAATATCCATGAGCTAATCATAAAATCAGCATCATAATATTAAATTCCTCATCCTAAATAGATCAACACATCAAAATTATCATCACCCCTGTTCTAGCCTTCGAACCTTTTTTATCTAAAGATTGCACTGGGAACCAAACTAATTAATTAAACACACAACTTCTGTTTCAAATTTGAAACAACATTTTTCACCGAGAAACTTATTCCTTTAAGTGAATGTGTTACGCTAAGTGAAAAAAAATTAGCAATTACACCTTATTCTCGTGCCGTATCAAACACTACTAAGAAAATTTCAATAATTAGTACGTAGGCTGCCTACGAATTTTTGTGATTGATTAAATTGCAATTAGCTGCTGTAGATACATTCGAAGTAAGAAGAAAAGTAACTGAATAATTCCTCAGGTAATATTTTTGTTCGCTGTGCAATAAATTATGAGAAAAAAAGTTATATATTCACTTTTTTTGCAAAAGGAAGTAATACTGTCGATACAATATACATTTTTATTTTATAATTAAATTAAATTAAATTCACAATACATATCAATACAGTGAGGAAACATCTTATCATAGTTCGTATCACAACACACAGTATTCGATTAAATAATGGAAATAAAAAAGTAAAATATTTATAAAATATGCATTTTAATATTACATAGAGGCCCTATTATGTATAGGAATGTGTTACGGAGTTTTTTTTTGTAATCAAACATAAAAGTAAAATAAGGATATCCACTAATTTTACGAACGGCAGTACGAATAAGCCACAAAAACTAACTTATTACTGTTGAACAAAGGTCCAGCTTTCTCATTTACGAACATAGTCTTCTAACAATCTTAAATTTGCTAGATTAAATAGATGGGTGCCAAAAATAAAATTATATTCGCAAATATACAACGAAATCTATCCAATTATTTGGATACTGTATATTCCTCCGTGAGTCGAGATCTTGCCATTAGAAGAGTTCGTAGGCTCAATGTGGATTTCCGGTACTAGCATTTTGCTCGTTCTCCCATTTTCAATAGGTTACATTTTGCTAGAGTAAATAGATGAGTGGCAAAAATATATTCGCAAGTATGCACTAAATCAATCTACTTTTTTTGATACTGTTTTCGCGTGTGAGTCATACTTTGCTTCAGTCGAGATCTTGTCACTGGTGGAGTGCGTCGGTTTGGTTGTAGTCGTCCAGTGCTAGCATTTTGCTTTCTCCCGTTCTTAAGAGGTTTACTGCAGTCTTTTGATAGTTTTGCATTCTTTATTGGAGTAGTTTCATTTATTTCTATTTGTAGTTGCCTCTTTCTTGTAACGCGCGTTTCTCTCTGTGGTTTAGTCTTATTTTTCTGTTGTTCAACAACTAATGTTGATGTTAAGGTTTTTGTATTACGTCGTGTACGGTGCTTAACTGTGGTCGGAGGTTTCAACTCTTCGTGAGCCTTGGAGTCTGCTGAAGACGGTATATCATTGTTTGACGTAGGTACTTGACAGAGTTTTCTAGTCACTCGATTTTGTTCGCTTTTCTTTTTATAAACACATGATGATATATCTGTTGTTTTGTGCTGTTGGTTTAGGTTTGAACAAGATAAAGCCACCCAGTTAAAGGCTGATACACGCGGCCGTGTATAATCCATCGTCTCTGTCAGATTGATGCTGCAAAGTAAACAAAAACGTATGCATTAGAGATTGACGTACATTTTAAACAACTATTAAGAATATGAGCTACATTGAGTTGATAGAATTATGACATTATATTGTAGTAGTCATAAGGTATTTTAACGGTTATTTGAAATAAAGCCGTAGCCAATTCAGGCTTATTTCATTTTAGAAATCGCAATGTACGAAGAAATAATGCCAAAAAAAGAAATGGAAATAACGACAAATACCTTACAATATCAGCCCTTTTGGAAATAGGTTCGCGAAGCAACGAAGTAGCTTGCGGTCACTATTGTATTTAGAGTAGCTTGGAGGAGGTTCAACAACTATTTAAATACCCAACTTTCGTATTGTATTTTTTAAGCATTTTATAAATACTTTGCAGGATGATCCCCTAGTAGAGGGCTGCAGAGATATCAAACTTAATGTAATACAAATTCAGTTTATTATTAGAAGTTTTTGTGTATGAAACTTCAGTTTAAATTTGATCAGGATATACAACGAACAGAAAGGACAAGTTATGAACTGCATGCATATATTTCCAATTTTTATTATATATAAAACTAAAAGAGTAAAAATGAATAATCACTCCAATGAATTATTAAAAGTAAAAGCACTAACCTTGGTGTTGGCATTGCCTCTTCATTATAGGTTGATTCTTCCTTTACAGCTAACTTAGCTTCGGGAATTTTTAAGTTTGCTGTTTTTGACCTAGGAAGTAAAATGTCAGTATATTTTTCATGAAAAAAAGACAAGGTGATGTACCTCTTAGCAGGAGTTGTTGGCACCGTTCTGATTGGTTTAAAATGGCACATCTCACTTTTTAGACTGTCTACACTATGCGTTTCTATACGCTCTGGAAATCGATGGATACTGGTGGGAGGGACGGTGTACAAATTTAGGGCTGAAATTTGGTGCGATGGAATCTTCGGTGGAGGCGTCTTCTGGACTGTATTTTTAAATAAATCAGCCTCGCGAGTTATGCGCACCGAAAGCGTTTTCAGGTTACTCGGTTCATTATTTGTAGGATTTGCGGTAACCGCAGTCATCGTTTTTGAAATTACGGTGCTAGTAGAAGGTGCAATTGTAGCGGAACTCGGTGGAATATATCTATTTGAAGATGACACCGTAGCATTGTTCCTAGCCGATTTATTTGAACACGGCTTTTTTGATATTATCGAGTACGGTGCTTGACCAGGATTTGCAACTAACATGATTTCTTGAGAGTTTCTTCCATTCTCAAGCACCCATAGTAGGCTCTACAAATATTGACAGTTTATTTATTTTCATTTACTCCATTAGTAGACTTCTAAAGATGTTCATATAAATTAATATATTCCTAACTCTTATAAGCACAAACATCACCAGCAGGCACTTCCACAAACTTTAACTACATCAAACACTAAACAAAATTAAAAAAAAAAAAAAAAAAAACAAACAAAAAAGCTGCCAAAATCACCTGTCAATTTTTCAATAATTGTATGCTTACAAATGAAATCTTTTAGCAAATTACGCTCTACAGCAGTGTTGTTTTTTGAAATTACGCTTTTGTTTTAAAGAAATAGGTCAATACTCTATTCCAAATCTTTTACTCAACAATATTTTACGAAAAGTTCATTTAATTTTGATAAATTTGCACAAGTTCCTGATTCCAAGCAAGGACAAACCTCGGAAAATTGAAAGGAGGAGAAGTGTAAAACGGTTTGTTTGCCGATATTCCACAATTGGATTGTGGATTGACAATCCACAGAAGAAATGTCATATATTGCCACTTAATATTTGGGACAAAAGTCAACCAGGGTTGTCAATGAGTACTTCGGACAATTTTTTATATTTTCTTGTATAAGATATATGGCTCAATGACACCATTGATTTTAAAGAAAATTTTAGTCATGCATGAGTAATCTTTATTTTATTTATTTACTCATTTAATACCTACCAAGGACATTCATATAAAATTGTACAGACGACATACGATAATTGACAATGCCACGAGTCGCTGTTTGTGAACTGGAAATATTGGCTGGAGATCCGGATTTTGGCCAAAAATCACCATCGGACGAGATTTATTTTTGGATAAGAGGCTAGTAAAATTGCCGTTAATGGGGCAAACACAATCTACAATTGTTTGAGCAAATATCAACGCATCCGGAAAAATAAACTCTTCTTTGTGGAGACATCATCGTCAATTGTCTGAGGTATAGTGTGATGTTAATTAACTTTCTGTGGGAAGAGGTGCACAACATTGATATGTTCGAACTGGGGTTCCAAAAAGTCGGCGCTGTATGACATATAAGCGACGAATTGCGAAGGAGCAATTTGACGACTGGTCATCCTATAGCGGACGTTAATCCTAAGGCTGGCGTGGACTCGATTCAACGTCAAGTTCTCAGTCCACGCTAAGAACCCACCAACTTTGAACACAAAACCGTGTCATCAAATATTCGACCGACCGTGTTAAGCACAGACAGCGAAGTCGAGGAGGCCATTTAAGACATAATGTAGCTTCAAAATAAAGCCGGAATAGGAATTGAAACATATGCATATTTTATCAAATATTTAAATATACCAAGCATCATATGTTTGGTTGCATAATAGGCTCGGAGAGTACTATTACAATATTTGAGCCAAAGATAAGTTGTGGGATATTACCCGTTGGTGTTCCGTATGACATAATTTTAACTCCAATGCACTAGCGATGAGTATTTAAAAGTAGTAATGGAATCTGTAATTCAAAATGTATTAGGACAAGTTCCACAAATTGTAGAAGTTCTTTGAAGGGGTATATGTTTTACTAGAGTACTATAGTAAGTTGTGATTTTGCGCGTTTTTAATTTATTTGTTATCTGTTTTTTTTATTGGGGACACATACATTCATAAAACTATAGAATCCCTATCTGTTTGTAGATATTATTGTTTACTTTTATTCCTTCAGTTTTGTTGACGTTTTGATATATTTGTTAATGTGTATATTTTGATGAGGGCCTATTCGTATTGTTTGTACTTACTTAATTCGAATATGTACACTCGTTGCATTAGGATTCATCAATTTTAATTCAGATACAAATTATTACGCTCAACAATACTTCTGGAGTCAACATATACAACTCATAAGTGCCGGTGTAAATAAAATGCTTTTTTGTTTATACTCAAAATTTTTGCAAGAATTGAGAGAAAACTTGAAAACTTAAATGCAGAGAAATAAATCCACGACATCTTGTACGTATATATATATTCGAGTGATGCTTAAAGGAGAGGGGGTACCTTCGTACGTGGGGTTTCTTTGAACACCACAAACAAAATTGTATGTGGTGTATTATGTATTGTGATTTACATACATGGTCACATAAGCTGGACACACAAATCTGAATGATTTCAAAGTTGGACAGTTCTATGCATTTCATGAAGATAACGGATGAAAAAAAATCAACAGTATATCCTGCGGTGTCCCATTTAATAAAGCTTATGTAGTCCCAATATGTTACAGGACACAACAATTTTGTATATTTTGTCATCGTCAAATTCAAGTTCTTTGGCCACTATAAATATAGAATTGTCATTGCACTCTTTAGCGTATTAGGACCTACATATGTATATTTTCTCAATAACGGAATAATTGCTTGGTCTTTGTTGTATTTCTCTTGTTGTGAGTTTTTTTTTGGATCTCAATGATATAAGAATAATATATTAAACACCAAAATTGTTGTTTTTGCCTAGTTTAGGAGATATCGTTATATTTTATTTGGAAATTAAACTTTAGCTCTAGGCGCCTGTCAGACAATTGTTGACCCTTATTTTGCCATTTTGTATTTATTTCATCGACACAAAAATAATTTCGTTTTCAATACTCGTTTCCACGGAAATTGTAATCGTGTCCTTGTCCAGCTTTATAGTGTAATCAATACAATACAAATGGAAAACCAGCAGTTGTGATAAATATTTTCAAATAGTACAGAGCTGCCACTTTCTTTTACTTTTTTGGTTTGGAGTACTAGGTGTGGTGACTCCCTAGAATTCACTAGATTTTATTTAATTTAAAAAAAAGCGACGAAATCGTTAAAACGGCAAGCCTGAGATTGCTTTAGGTTGAAGTGACTGAATGCTGTACAGTAAGACTGCAGCCACACTTAGCAGCATAGGTCCATTGTTCTACTACGCGGATTTATGAATACCTATTCTCTAAACCAGTTGGTGCTTTCAATGCGAAGAAGATAGCTGACTCTTATGACTTAGTTCAGCCAGGTTATCAAAGTAACAGGCTTCCACAAGTCCAACTCTGTATTATTAACTCTGCAGGATGAGAGAGAACTGCAGTTGCATAGTAAGTGTGCAATGGTTTCTTCCTCAAAAGTAAAATAAAGTGTGTAATGAGCAAAGAAACTTCTTATTTTAACTTCTTATATCATTTTATATAAGAAGTTTCTTTGCTCATTACACACTTTATTTTACTTTTGAGGAAGAAACCATTGCACAATTACTATGCAACTGCAGTTCTCTCTCATCCTGCAGAGTTAATAATACATTACTAATATTTTTTTTATTAGCTACTTGAGAGTGTGAATGCATTTTATAGGTATTACTCATAAACAAAAATACATACACTATGTTGTGCATTCATTAATTTTGTCCTAATATTTCTGGCTGTAACATGCTCAAATGCTGCCTGCTGTGGCAAAAAACACCTCGAAGACACGCTCGACGCCGAACAAGCACATCAACACATTGCGGATCATCATCGAGCAGTGTATTGATTACCGATCAGCACTTCACTTGCTGTCATCGATTTTGAAAGGGCAAGAGGCATTTCTGATAAATAAATAGGAATTATCACGGCTACACAGGCAGGCTGCCTGAGAAATTCGAGGTTGAAAGCGGGGTTCGGCAAGGCATTCTTCCTATAATACTATTTCTGTTGGTGATTAGCGATGTGTTGAATACGGCGTTGTCAACAGGAAATGGACGAGTTGGACGGACTCTTACATCTGAACTCAAAAACCTTGACTACGACAACGAAGTACGGAATAATGGACCTTTAACAAATAACAGCAAATGCGGAGAAGGAAGCAGACGTCGTTGGGCTGAAATTATTCTGGCCAAGCCGTATCTCTAACGAACAGCTTTATCAGAGTACAGGCCAGGAACCTATATGCACAACCATACGCCGACGGAAGTGGCAGTGGCAGTCACTCTTCGAAATGGGGACAAGTCCATAGCTAGCCAAGCGATGCAATGGAACCCGCTTACTCAGGATGGCAGGATGCGCGGCGGGCCTAGGAGTACGTGGCGCAGAACAGTTGAGAAGGAAGCACGGCAACTGGGAAAAAATTGAGGAGAGCTGAGGCACATTTCCCGAAACCAACCTAGATGGCGCAAACGCATTGTGGAGGCTCTAGGATCCTCAAAGGGATACAGGACATACGTACAGTAAAGTAAGTAAAGTCAGTCAGTTTAGAGAAATATTTGAAACACTGAAGTTTAATGAGCCAAAAACGAAAAAAAAAATCAAAGCAAATTGGAATTGAAACTGGAAATTTTAGATATGTATTTATTCTTAAGACGTATATTATTCTGCTATCAATTGAACACATTTTGAGAAAATACATGGGAGTCTTAAATTCGATTTTCGTCTTGTTTTGGGCTTTGGTGGACGTATTTCCCATTTCTTGTCTTTTTCGATTTCACCAGTTTTCTTGGCCAGACAAATCAAAACAAAACAATAAAAGTGGAGATGCAGCGCCTTGTGGTGTACCTCTGTTAAAAGATCTGCAGGTATTTCCCATTTCTTGTCTTTTTCGATTTCACCAGTTTTCTTGGCCAGACAAAACAAAACAAAACAATAAAAGTGGAGATGCAGCGCCTTGTGGTGTAGTCTCCTGTAGCGCCATGAATAAAGAGATACTTAAAATCAAGAAACAAGTGTAGTATAGCAGAAGCCAAGCGAATATACAACCAAGCACAACCTTCACCCGCCAATCACACCTATGCTGAGAAAGTCAAGCAGCCTACCGCAACAGCTGGAGCCTTAAAACGTCCTACGCAATACCCCGCCCCCACGGCACCTTCACTTACCACTACCAACAACCCAGCCCTTGATATAGACCACAACAAAATAACATTTTCAACCTACAACCCCTCCAATACAACAGCTAACATAATAAATTCTCAACCATCTACTTCATCTGCATCAAAAACTAACAACACATCGCAACAAAACCTCCCACTCTCGTCTCCACCTACCCCAATATCTGCCAATCGCTCTTCTTTCGCCTCCCTGCTAACCTCTATCACAAAAAACTTAATCAACAACCATTCCTACTTTATTAACCCATCTGACAATGATGTTAATCAATAACCACTCTCACTTTTCGCCATCACTCGGGTCGCGGCCCATACCGGTGGAGATGGGGACGGGATCGCTTGAACCTAGGCGATCTCGGCCGCACCTTGACCGTTCGGACTGCGACCTAATGCTAACCACACCTTAAATCAGACACCGCTAACCAATAACACTTGCAAAATCCTTCAATGGAACATAAAAGGCTTCGTCAACAATTACGACGAACTAAATCTTCTAATTAAAGAGCAACGTCCATGTGTTGTGTCATTACAAGAGACACACTGCGCTTACGCCTATTCACCACATACCTCGAGGATTCATAGGATATTTCCACAATTATAATTAAAACACCTCATCGAAGCAAGATATAGCAGTCCTGATTAAAAGCAACATATCTCACAAGAAAATTCACATAAACTCCAATTTACTAACTCTTGCTTTCGAGATTGAACTTTCAATCAAATTTACTGTTCTGTCAATATATATCCTGCCCGACCAATTTTTTTCAAAAGATGACCTGGAAAACCTTTTTCTCCAAATCCCGACCCCTACCATCCTCGTGGGTGATATAAACGCTTGGAGTGTTCTATGGGGCTCAAGCAGCACGAACAATAGGGGTGAGAATTTGAAACATTCATCACAAACTCCAATCTAATCATCTTAAATGATGGCTCTCCAACACATCTCTCCACACACGGGTCACTAACGAATGTAGATATCACCTGCTGTTCACCCGAACTTTATACAGCAGTCTCTTGGGAAATCTTGGATGATCTCTACAATTGTGATCACTTTCCAATAATTTCCACTATTGCCCTTGGCCCGGTTAACTGGAAAATACCATTTAACCCCAAATTCCGTACAGACAAGGCTAACAGGGCTTGTTACAACAAACTCATCTTAGACAATTTGTCTGATAAAGCTACTTCGGCAAACACAAATAAAGAGGTCGCAACGCTACACAAAGTCATAAAAGCAGCCGCAAATATTTTCATCCCACAAACCATACCGAGCACCCAGAAACGAACAGTGCCATGGTGGAGTCCCCTATTAGCAGCTCTGCGTATGGAAAAGCAGTCCGCATGGAATCTTTTCAAAAGACATCCCACGACAACAAACCTCATTAGTTACAAAAACGCTAATGGAAAATTCCGTCACGAAGTCAAGGAGAGCGAAGTCAAAGGAGAACGAATACACATCTGCCATAAACCCCACCACTACACCAGAAAAAATCTGGCATCGTATTCGTGGCCTCAGTGGTAACGCTGTCCCACACTCCATTGCTTCAATCACAACACCCCAAGGAACAAGAACTTCTCCCCAGGAAATAAGAAACTATTTCGCTAATAGATGGTCAAATGACTATAAAGATGAAAATTTTCCCCCTGGCTTCATAACAGAAAAGCAATTAGCTTTATCCTGCTCAATTGTGTCCAACCCAATTTCAACCCCTGCCAGACACATCAGACATTACCCATATAGAACTGGAATGTTGTCTATCCAGACTCAAAGGCAAAACTCCCAGTAGGGATCGTATATCGTACCCCATGCTAAAAAATCCTCCATACATAGCAAAATCCAGACTTATCTCCCTCTATAACAACATCCTACAAACTAGTACAATTCCCCAATATTGGAAGTTAGCTACAGTCCTTCCTCTTCCTAAACCAAAGAAAGATATTAGTTCATTAAAAGGGTATCGTCCTATCGCCCTCGTGCCCTGCATTTCTAAAGTTCAAGAAAAAATAATAGCCCAACGCTTACTGTGGTTCATTGAAAGTAAACACCTTTTTAGCCAAAATCAATTAGTTTTCAGAGCAAACAAGGGCTGTGCTGACGCACTCATGGCACTTTGAGCTCGTAATCACGTTACTATTCTTTATCTGGACTTTGAGAAAGCTTTCGACAAAATAGGCACCCACATGGTTTTAAATACACTTAAAGACTGGGGTATTGGACTTAAAATCTTTAATTATATTCGGTCTTTCCTAACTCATAGAAAAATTTGCGTGAGAGTCAATAATAACTACTCCTCAACCCTTCCTCTTTTTAACGGTATACCTCAAGGCTCCCCACTCTCAGTGGTTTTATTTATTATTGCCTTCGATGAACTATCGAAATTAATTAGTAAACACAAACACCTAGATCATTGCATTTACGCAGACGATGTCTTCGTGTTGTGTAAAAGCATAGATCTAAGTAAGACTAAGAATCTATTTTCAATTTTAATTGAAGAAATTTTAAATTGGTCGAACGTCTCTGGTGCAAAACTCTACACATCTGTCGGAAAAGGTCTTGCAAAAGCGACTCATTTTCTCTGAGTATTAATAATTTAGATAAGTTGAGTACAAAAATTAAGCATTTTAGGCCTTATTGTAAACAATAAATATAACTGTCCTTGTATTAGCCTTAGAAAAGCCTAGCTGCCAGAGCAAATGTAGTCAACTATCTAGCTAACAAAAAATGTAACATCCATATTAACACTCTATGTAACATTTCAAAATCACTACTGCTAAGCAACACCTTCGAAACCAGTCCTATGAGAAATGTCCTCGTTGAAGCAGGACTCCCCACATTAGAAGAACGAATAGAATCCGCTAAAACCAAACTTTACATAAAGCTGCTACAATCCAATAATTCTATCATTATTAGAGATTTTGCATTAGCAAGAAACTTAAAGCAATCAAAAAGAATCCAGTCATCAGTAGCCAGTGTCCTTATGAATGCAAAAATGTTGGACCTTCCAAAGAAAATGCGCATTCATCGAACTTCAACAGTCCCACAATGGACCACTAAGGCAGAGTCACTAATCCTGGACCTAACCCAACACGACAAGAAAAACACTCCAAAAGAGACCTATCACGCTTCGCTTCTTCGCATTTCCTCATCCCTTAAGGCTAAAGGCTGGGAATTAATCTATACGAACGGATCCAAGATGAACAACTGTACCTCTTTCGCCATCACAAAAGAAAACGGCACATTAATTCTCGGAGGCTTACTACCAACACATGCTTCCGTGTTCACAGCGGAAGCCCTTGCCATCTACAAAGCCCTATTGATAACTGCTAAGCAGTGTGGAAAATATGTGATTTGCTCGGACAGATTGTCAATTATCAACGCGGTAAAAAACCCCAAACAGAACACAGCAATCATCTCGGATATCCGCAACTACATTGCTAAGGCTCCAAGGATAGTAAAAATAATGTGGGTCCCAAGCCACGTTGGTATAAAAGGGAACGAACTTGCTGACCAATAAGCTGGACTTACTCACCGCGCCCCAATGTACCTATTTGATGCTACCACCAAATCAGACGCACTATGCTTACTAAAATGCCAACTCAACTCCAAATTATTATCGAACTGGCAGCACTACCAACACCATACACCCTCTACAACCCAGATCGCACCAGCCCAACATATCCGACCACAACCTCGAACACTATTTTTATTAGACTAAGACTGGGGCACACAGCCCATACACATCAACACTTACTGAAAGGCACCTCTCCGCCTACATGCAACACCTGCAACAGATTGTTTGACGTCAACAACATACTGGATTCCGCACACCCACTTCAACAATGCACAAACAAACCTGTCCATCTTCTGCTCCAACCCATCAAAACATTAATTTAATTTTCGACTACATAAAAAAACTTTTAAAAGATATTTAATTCACTTCAGAGCCGTAGGTCTTGGCAGCTAGCGCTCTATTTTTCTTCATATGTTAGTTTATAATTTAAATTATATCCTAATAAATTGTAATAATAATAATATTTGTTAAACGTGTTAAAATGTTAAAAGAAATAAATTTAACCAAATCGATTTGCAACTTATTATTTCAGGTTTTGTTTATTTTATCAGCAGCTCAATTAACAAAAATTACTAGTAAGAAGGTAGCAGCATTCGAATCCGATTCGAAAGTGATGCAATACGAATTGATTGCAGTATTGAATTTCATTTCCGAATTCATTTTCAGTAAGCCCCATCTTAACCCTAGGCTCTCTGGTATGGTGTAAATCAGTGGAGAAGAAATATATTCTCACACACCTTACCAAAATCCTAAGATCAGCCTGCCTAGCCATAACAGGTTATCTTAGGACATCACCGATAGCACCCTCTTCCTACCGACTTATTCTGCAGTACCAGTATGCCCTCTTCGGCCATGATGCTCAGAGAGGCGGGAGGTACCACACGTCTACGCTGCCATACTAGAAAGTTGAAAAGTCGCGCAGAACATCTGACAAACCAACTACATTCCGCCAACATCGAAGAATTCGAAGAAGCGGTTAGGTCATTTCAAACACAAACTAATACATAAAATGGAACATGCATTGTTCGAGTGGCTAAAAAAGAGAAGACAGAACTACGTTTCAGTTTCGACAGATTTACTCTGCCGAAAAGCAAACCACTTCAACTTGCAATTTAAAGATAATCGGAAATTGAAATTTTGAAGAAAAATTATGCTGTTTATCACGGGATTGAATACCGAATAAGATTAGTTAGTACTAAAAAAAGTTCCAGTATTGCAAATCCCTCTAAAATCCGATTTGTCAACAAGTGAGACGAGAGAGTGAAAAGTTCTCTCCAACGTTAATAAAACAGTTCTGCAAAGCCGGAGTCTGCTTTTTTTTAATTTTTTTAGTTTTCATTAACGAGATTGTTTCGCCAGAATCTTTTTCTCTTGCAAATACTCGGAACCCACGCCGACGTCAAGCAAACATCCTGTCTGCTCTATATCTGAGCACCAGGATACGTTGCAAAAAAAAATTGGGGCCAAACTCTGGAACAATCCTCTTGTTATGTTGTAACTATTGTCGGACCTATTCTTAGAGCTTAGTCTGGTGGCAGCCCTCCATCAAAACCACCAACCTATAGATATTAACCAGAATCCGGCATAACGGGTGAATTCAGAAACGCATCATTGCGGCATCGATGCCGTATCCCCTTTTCATCACGTTCATAAACGCAAATTTAGGCATCACCGCAAAGTCAAGCGTTAATTTAAGC
The DNA here is from genome assembly GCA_964034865.1 of Eristalis intricaria. Lineage (NCBI taxonomy): Eukaryota > Metazoa > Arthropoda > Insecta > Diptera > Syrphidae > Eristalis > Eristalis intricaria. Next base: position 77,232,437 of record OZ035873.1, on the reverse strand, counting down.
ATCATCTCGGGCATCAGATGCGCACAGTCACCAACTAGCTTTCACAGCGTTCACTTCGTGTTGACTGTCCTCAGCGATAGTGTTGTACAATAATCTATACATCCATCTCGTTCACTCATATTGTTTTGATTTTTTCTTCTTTTGTTTACGCCGCGTGTATTTAATTTCACGTGCACAGCTTGCAGTAGAATAAATACCATGGCCCCGGGGCCAAATAAATGAGTGATTTTGCCGATGTGCAGATCACTGAACCTCACCCAAAGAGAAATAGACCTGCAATTCAGGAAGATTTCCCTAGTTCGCTCCATACATCTAACCTCAAAAACCCTCGATTTGTTCTGATCACCGCCAAAAATTCAGATAAACCTCTCACTTCTGTCAGTATTTTCGTACTAAGGAAAGCTATTGATGCAATTAGTACAGTGTATGAGAGCATTCCCCAGCTAAGGAATGGCAGCATACTAGCTAAATCGCAGACCATCGCCGATAAATTCTTGCGTATTAACAACTCAGCCAATCAATGTCCAGTCTCTGTGAATCTACGTTGAAACCTAAATTCGTCCAAGGGTGTTGTATATGCGCCATGTTTAATTAACATCAAACGAAATCGTGTCTGAGATGAATCTGTATAATAGTGACCATTTTCCTATTATTTCTATGATCACCAACGGCTTATGCCCAAACACCTATAAGCCGGAAATACAAAACTGATTATGCTAACTAGGCTTCTTTTCAGAAGCAAACCTTAGATTACTTATCAGTTAACAGCCCCTCGTCCATTATAAACAAGAAAGCGGTCCTTCTTCAGAAGGGTATTCGTACTGCTGCAAACAAATTAATCGCTCAAAGTTCACCTTTTTTGGTGGTTGGTTTGGTTTTTGGTCAAAACTCTCAGAAGACATAAGCTTTCACACAAACTTGGCAGCCTAAAAACACTCGGCTCTGACCAACTCCAGTATCCGACTTCCCCTAAAGCCACACTAAATTAGGGGCATATACAAACTTTATAGCTAAAGTGCTGTCTTAACAAGTTGGCAAAAGTGGCAAATCCCCAAACAGGGATAGAATATCATATGCAATGCCCAATGCTCAAAAACCTACCACATTCTACATGTCTAGGTGTTATTCCGCAAAATTGGAAAACAGCAACTATTATTCCTCTTCCTAAGCCAAACAAAAACTTAAGCAGATAGTGCACTTCAAGTCATGTAACTATTCTAGGTCTTGATTTCGAAAAAGCATTCGACCGTATTGGCATGCACGTAATCCTTAATAAACTTATGAAATGGGGTGTAGGTCCCATAATATGTAATTTTGTCCATTCTTTCCTTTCAACAGAAAAATATGTATTAAATCCAATCAATGTTTTTCACCGTCCTTCCCACTCCTCAACGGTATCCTGCAAGGCTCACCATTAACCGTAGTGTTATTTATTATTGCAGTTGACGACATTAGCAATATAGTATCCAGATACAAAACACTTGATCATTGCATCTACGTAGATGATATTTACATTCTAAGTAGACATAACGACCTCGCGAATACTAAAAGTGTTTTATTTAGCCTAACGGAAGCTAGCTATACTAAAAGCCACAGAAGGCGCTGCAAAAACTCGGTTCAAATTCATAATTGCTTCAGACAGCCAATCGGTAATAATGGCTGTGGGGAACCCAAACAACAATGTTCTCACATCATAAACAAGATCAGATATTATGAGTATGACGCACACAAGTTAGGCAACGAAAGAGCTGATTTTGCCGCACAGCTTGGACACCGTGCTCCAGTGTTCAAATCACCAACATATACCAAAATGGACCTTGTGAAACTGATCAAAAACAAGTTAAAGTTAAGTCAACTTTAAGATTGGGTTAATTATAGCAACCACTACTCAAAAGTCAACCCAAATAGAATCCAGCCTACCTACCCTAGAACCTGTACAAAATCGATAACAATATTTGTTAGATTACAACTAGGCCATACAGCTTCCACCCACCAGCATATCCTTAAGAAAGAAAACCAGCCTGTGCAACACCTGCAGATCAGCTTGGGATATTAATCATATCTTAGTGATAGGGATATATCCCTCCTTTAATCGTACTAGCCAGTCTACATTTGCTCCAGAATTTATAACATCCTAAATGCTCCAAATCATGATAACATTAAAAAAATATGTAAATACATTCTAGATCGTAAGTACAATTTGTAATTTCGTATATTTCAATCCCAGAGCCGAAGGTCTCCCAGCTTACGCTCGCTACTGTATTAGCATAGTAATTTTATAATTATATGTTAATAAATTATAATAATAATAATCAGATGCGCAAACCTCAAAAATTTGAGCATCATTAAATTTGTTGATGCGTTGTTGGTAAATGCGGAAATTGAAAACAATTTTGCAGAAACCCTAGGATATTATAAAAGAACACTCTAAAATGATTTTGGAAAAAATCATCTGTATATTTTTCACTTGTGATTATTTAATCCTGAATTTTTCTTTTTAAAATTTTCATTATCATTGTGCGCATCCGCCTTTAGCGCTTCTTGTGTCATACATGTTTAATAATTAATAATTTTACTAAAACTAACTTTCATATTGACAAAATTTTTAAGATATTCTTCTGAAACGTCAACCAACAGTTCAATCAGCATCGTATAAATGCAGTGATGCATCACTGCGTAAATATTTGATGTTTTTGTATTCAGTCTACACCTATTACCTCTTCATTTAAATTAATCAAAATTGAGAGCAAACAGTTTACACACCATTAAGCAACATTTATTTAATCTACTCTTAATATAATTTGCATATATCACTTCGTAAGTGAACTTAATAAAATAATCTTATATTAAAATCCTATAAATTCTATATATAAAATAAATTTAAACATAAATTTTCAATGTGCTGTGATTTATGTTGTATCCATTCCAGTCACAAAGGGCTGACTTCTAGTTTATACAAAATTTAAAAGAGGATTGCTCGTTCAAACATTTGCTTTTTTATGTAGATGGCATTTGACTATACGACTAGTCTTATTTTAGTTCTCAATGTATTCCTTACATTGCCAAAACTCTATTACCTCTCTTTGAAATCCATACCTCGAGCAACTTAATGACTGTAGTTATTCATTCCATATCCACTGTTCATCTTACGAGTAGAAAAATAAAATGGCATTATGTAAGAAATATTTAAAAACCTGAAATGTACGGTAGAGGAGGCTAGTTGATGAACCTAATAAATTATGTTATGTTGAATATTATTTTTATATTTTTTGTTCGAAGTCTACATTCGTTCGATTTGTTTAAAATTCTCCGAACGTGAGTCTTTCCAGCAGTAGCACATGCCCTGGAACATAAAACCTCTGGTGTAATTTTCGAGAAGAAAAACAATGATTTTGGATGAGCCGGAATTGTTAATTAACTTCAAATGTTGTCGGGAAGAAGTTGAAATCATCTCGAAGGAAATCGGTCAAATATAAAAGCGTATAGATGTTATTCGTATGTTGAATCCTTTTTCTTAAATTCGAAGCTGAAATTAAAATAAAATATAGACACGAATGTTAGTATTTGGAAAAAGGCATATTTAGAGTTTGCCAATAAAATGTTTGCAAAAAACAAAAAGAACTTGGTAATAAGATGAATAAGTACATATTTACTAAGAGATACATGGTTTTTGATTAGGTTTTCTTCCATGGAAAATTATCCAGTTCTGTTTGGGCTGTCAAATTGTTTGCAACAAATAATAAAGACACTAATAAAAACAAAAGGAAAAGTAACACAGTAACAATGTATTAATTAATGTCTGAAAAGCGCGTTAGCCTCGAATTAAAACATTTAGTGCACTTGAACTATAATAGTGCAAAATGCTTCGTGTTGGGACGATGTTGTACTTGACGAGACAAAAATTAAGCGGTAGTACCGCGGTATAAAACGGAATGATTGGTAATCATACTAGGACATGTTTTTCAAAAATGGTTGTTTTGATATGACCAAGGAAGAATATTTGGATATTTAGAGACAAAATTTAAAAGTGGGAAAAAAATGAGTTTTTGCTTGATACCCCTGTCCAAAACTCACTTATAAACTTGTGGGCATTTAGTCAAAAAAACGGGTGCGAAAACACAGATGAACTTAGTTAAAATTATCAAGCAGTATGGGCGAAAAAGGGTTAACGACCCCTCTCATTATGTAAAGGAAAAATATGCGATGGTGAAATAGATTGCATATAAGTACTGAAGATTATAAAAATCCATATCTTTTGATATTCTAAATAATTGATTTAAACAAAGTTACTAATTCTGCAAGGATTTGTTTGACATTCAAAATTGCCACTTTTCTTGTGCTTTTATGTTTACTATTTTTATAGATTAATTAATTATAACAATTGAAAAATTATAATATGGGTGGCTCTACGTAGAGGGCCGAGCCTAGCTTTTCAACTACCACTCTGTTGTGCGTGCTATTGTTCTTTCAAGAGACCTACAGCTTTATGCCGACTCCGAACGGCCAAGTTTGAGAAGCTTTTTCTAAATTACTCTTTGAGCATTGTCAGTGACTCGAAAGATGTGGGACCGTGAAAATTATTTTTCGTCGTACCGGCCGGAAATTGAAAAATTAGGTTATAAAAAAATTAGAAAAACATATCCATTTCATCATAAAATGAATCTTTTCTGTTTTGGAAACATTTTCTTGACAAACTGTAAAATAAATTAATTCTTATGTTCTTATCTCGTGTAATCAAATTAATTCTATGAGTAAGAATATTATTTGTACATATATTTAAAAGCTCGTGATACAAAATATTCATGTTTTATGTAAACACAATCAATTTACGGTTTACGTAGTTATTTGTTATATACGTATTTCTGTTCACTTTAAGTGGAACATAGTGGTATATCTGCGAGAAATAAATGGATAGGGAATGTCCCTAATCATCGTATTTACGGTTTCTAAATTATTATGTCCGATTTCACTGTACCCGCTTAATTCTCAGAAAAACTAAGCTCATAACCCAAGCTCAGTACAGTTTACCATTTTTTCGATTACAAAATCATTATCTAGATATTATTGTATATTATTGGTTTTGACTCAAAGTTTATCCACCGTCTTCCCACTGATTTTTATGTTTGTATTAGATTAATTTAATTTACATTTACATAATTGAAGTGACGAAAAAGACTACATAGGTTTTACGACAAGATGACCTGATTTTAACGATAAACGAGGCATCAGATCGTAACATCAGCGGATACTGTGAAATAGGACATTTGATTAGTGTTAACTAGTTTATTACGAGATCTCCGAGACAAAATGTATATAAATTGATGAATTGACAAAATACACTTGCATTTTTAAAGTTCTTACCCTTAAAGTTGCCGATGAGATGAGGTCCAGTTGCAGTTACATTACTAGCCTTATTGATTCACACGTACATATACATATATATCAGGGTTATACCGTTTAGCATTAGAAAAATTTATGCGAAAAATAAATAATTTAAAAGTTTATTTGGTATAAATAACGCGATTAATAAAATGCATGAACATAAGATATTACTCGGTATCCAAATTATAAAATGTTTTTTTCAAATAATCAACGCAAATTATAGAATCAAATAATTATACATATATTAATATTCTATGAATTTTCAACAAATTAAATCAAATTTTGTTTAATTAATGATCACTTTACGAGCCTTGAACGGCTGAATGGATCATGCAAAAAAAAAGGTTTGAAATCTCTTTTGTTAATGTAACAGTGATTTAAAAGAAATAATAATAAAAAATAACAACCGTTTATGCACAATGAGTAACAAAAATCATGAATGACAGCCGAATTTGAAAAAATGTATTTTTGTAATTATTAATTGTTGTTTGCTTTGCAAGGATTTTTAATGCCGGCGTTAACATCCTGTATATATACATATATATGTTTGCAATTTCGAAATGCACATCTTAAACCACCAAATCGAAATCACGTATTAAAGGAAAGTATGTACACACTGCTCTTGATTTGTTTTAAATAAAATGTCTTTGTTTTCGAATTGTTCAACTAAAGTTCATTATTTTAAATATTTTGCAACACACTCATACTATTTTTACAATCAACTTGCGTGGAATCGTTTTCAGAGAAAATAAGACTGAAGGCTGTAAGCCATTCGAAGCACTTTTCTTTTGAATCAAAAGCCAGAGTTCGTTTTATTATATCGATGCTTATGGTTGGACGGTAAGATTTTACCATCATTTTAAGAGCATTTTTTCGCTCTCTCTCGACGAACCAATCTATAAGGTACCCAGACATTAACGGCGCTGTTTTGTATAGATGGAAAAATTTACAGTAGTTTCCAAGTGCCCACGCTGATCTAAGTTCGAGTGCATGCGCAATAGCTGGATTTTGTCTTTGTTCGGCTGTTAACGTTCGAAGTACTGTTGTAATATCTAGTGTATTCTTGGTAAAAATATAGTATAATATTCGGTAGGAGATGAATTCCAAAATGTTGTTTCCTCCCACTTCGGTGTAGAGCATTTTCAATTGGGTTTGGCATTGATTGAATTCTTCGTGATCGCCCTTCTCCATTGCTATACGGGCATGTGTTTCATACACTTCAACTGTAAATTTATCCCTTATACCCTGGACTGTAAGGTCCTGTCTTATTGATTTCAGTTGATCACACGCATAATAGTAATCGTGATTTGTTCGCCATTTCGTTTTAACATTTTGCAAAGCACTCTCCAGCACATCGATAGGCCGTACTTCGCTTGGTAAAGGCGCCTTTGTCAACCTAAGAAATGATTTTTCCAATTCTCTACTGGTCCCTACAATATGAAATTCGCTTAAATCCATTCCGTTATCGATTTCATAGTCATCAAAATATTGTTTGCTCTGATCTCTCACATTTTTGAACTTTTCTATACTACCAAGTGAGCTAATTGATTTCTTTGTCGATGAATTTGTTTGACCGAAACGTGCTGCTCTTTGCTGAAGTCTTCGTGAGTCGTCCTCTACAGAACCTCCGACAGAAGTGGAATAAGATCCTTTGTTCACATTTTTCTGCGTATGGTGTTTCTTCTTCATGTTTTTCGAGTTCCTCGATTTGAATGGAATAAAACTTGCAAGCTTCTTTTCCGATGACTCTGAACTGGAACTTCTACAATTTTTCCTGCGAGGACTTGCTGATGAGCTTCGAGGTCTTTTGGGCGATCTGGATTTTGAGCGACTTGTTGACTGTTGGAAAATTGATCGCTGACCTAACCGAGCGTTTAAACATTTAGAAATACCTGGCCGTGATTGATTTAATTCATTGGTCCTTTTAGCCATATTTGCCTGAATGATTAGGTTGCTCTCGCTATGAACGCTTGGTATTGGTTCATTGTCCCAGTTCCTGGTCCATAATTCATTTTTGTTAGCAGCAGCAGTAATTTTCCCTTTCAGACATATATCTATTTGATCTTTATCTAAATCTGTTACACATTTAGCATAGCATCTGGCTACATAATTGTTTAAGCTCTCGGGCCACGCATCAGTAGGATTGAATGAATTGTGATTGTTCCCACTTTCTTCAACATGCTGATTCATATTCGAGTCCTGAACCGCTGGTTGATTATGACCCATCTGCGCACCTGTATGCAATAGCGGAGGAGGCTTCGTAAGATCCGCCGAAACGCCAATTACTGGCGGAGGAATGCTTGGATCAAAAAATGCTTTATTTCCCTCAACGCTCGTATTAAGGCACTTATTTTGAACATGATTTACTTGGTTTTGGTTTTGATTTTGATTTTGATTTTGTTTGTTCTTGTTGCGTTTTCGTTTCTTTTTTCCTGTTACATTAGTAAGAAGACTCAATGGATTGTGAATATTGGCAAGACGATTTTGTTGATTTAAATTAAAACGTATCCCACCGAAGAGGTTATTCTGCTGTTGTTGTTGATGATTTAACGAAGAAAACTTATTTTGTTCATTGGAGAAACTTTCCCTCTGTGCATTCATATTATTTCCCATTTGTTGTGACAATCCATTTTTATTTCCAACATTTTCATTCGAGAGTGTCACTGCATTAGAATACCCAGGTGGTGCATTTGAGTTACAGGGCGTTGCTACTGCTTGACCTTGTATGTCCTGATTTTGATTATTTCCGAAATGCATATAACAGCTAGTGTAATAATCTGTATATTGCTGATATACATTTTTGTATGCACCTGCTGTATTATAATAATCCCAGTTTTGTCCCATCGCCATCGGTACAGCATGTTGATTTTGTTGAAATTGCTGCATTTGAGGAATTAGGGGCGAAGCGTTGGACTGCGTTACGGTACTCGCCACAGAATCTCCCTGGTCTGACATATCGTTTTTACTTACCCAACAGCTTTGAATTCACGTATATGTACATACACGGAAAGAATTTTCTTTTGATGGATAAACCACATACAATTGATTTTGCTTTTGAAACAAAATCACAGCGTTCGAAATTAAATGGAGTCAATTGTAGTTTAATTGCTATATATATATATGTATGATGTATGCTAAAAAATTCTTAACACAGTACGCACCACACCACACACGCTAAATTAAAAATGGTTCCATGAAAGGAATGAAATCTAAAAAATAGCGCGTTCACACAACATTGAAATTTGAATAGGAATTCATTGGGAAATGAATTAAGAATAGGCGCATTCAGCAGAATATAATTTAGCTGTTGCAGTAGCTATTGTGAACGATATATATTTTATTTAAAACCAGTTATTTACTTAAAAAATACATTGCAATAAGACATGGGAAATTATATATATATACATTATTATATATTATATATAAAATTATATATATATATATATATAAGTAACGTACTGCTTTGACTTACTTTATCTTCAATCAGTTAAATAAAAAGACAGTAGACGAATTAAAGTATTAAGGGTTGATCATGAAAATAATTGTAACAATTCTATGAACCATTTATTGTACATTGGATAATGTGTATAACGTTAATAAATTTTAATTTTCTACAATATTACTCATTGCCTGTGTTTGAAGAAAAAAAATGCAAAATTTAACTTTTTTTTGAGTGCCTTTTTGACAGATATTCATGGATTTTTGACGGTTATTCACGAAATAACGTAAATGCCGTCCTCTGATTGGTCAATTTGGTTTATGAACACGTTATAAAAACAAGTTGTCAAAAATCTTAAGGGGAAAGAGAGGTAGAAGTCGGGCATCTCTGTAATACTTCATTTCTGGTTCTTGCATTTATGAACGCAGTCTGTGCTATTATTCTATACTAACTAGGTACATACGTATGTAGATATTGGAAAGAAGTAGACTCTCTTGACCAGAGATAACCTATAATATCCATTATCTCTGCTCTTGACTGTCCACAAATTTTAGACCGCACAAATCGCGATCTCTATTAACGAAACATTGATGGGCAGGTGTGTTGTTCCCTGGAGAAATCGCGTCAACCTATTTCAAACGAAAATGACAAGGTTTATAAGAATTCGAACTTGTGTACAACACATTTTTGCTTTAACGAGGAAATATGAAAAAATATGCCACAGATGGAACGATATGAGAAGAAAGCACATTGCACTATGTGCTTTTTACTACATTGACATTTTACTGCACTGTTGACAGACGTCTTTCCTGAAGCTAGTTTCGTAGCATTAACAGTTTGCAATATGTAGGCTATTTTAGCAGAATCTATATATAAATAGGCGCTGCCCATTTTTGTCGCACGCTTATACACAGTTCTACTCAACCGAATGGCGTTATACCTACACCATTGGAAAGGTAGTTTCGTGTAGATGTGCACAATGTGGCATATTTTGACGCTTGAGTGTATTTACATAAGATTATTTTACAACATATTTACAATTTAATGTAACCACTCTCAAATGTTGTTTTCTTATTTCGCGTGTCTTTACTATACTTATCCAAGACTGCGATCGTGGATAAATGTTCATATATGTATTTATATGTAGGTATACAATGATTGCATATGGAGGAATATGTTTACTCATGCATCCATGATTCCACGTTGCGATTAAAATTTCGGACATCGTACATACATATTTAGTTTAGAATTTTTTTTCGGACGACCTAAAATCAAATCAATGAAAATGTATGTGGTATATGACATATATGAAGATACCTACGTACATATGTGTACTTTCTATCTCATGCCCAAAATAATAAATATGCGTAGTTAGTAGATCCATTTTTATCAATCAATTGATTTAGGAGTAGTGAATCAAGTTTTTACCGCAGACAAAAAATATTCATATTTTCATTCGTATGGAAACTATGTACCCAAAATAAATCATATTTTGCTCGTAAACGAATGAAATGATTTGATGAAACGTGGGATATAGATTACTTATAGTCTAGATCTAGGCGTAAAACTTTCCTTTTTCGAAATATTGATTTTGACTACTATTCGGAACCTACGCCAAGTTCACAAATTGCACATATCAGAAAAGTAGGTACAAAAATTAAAAGCCCACATGAAAAGTCGGCGTTCATTGAAAAAATTAAATGAAGGAAATGGATGATTTGCGATTAATTCCTAAAAACTAAAGAAAGAGAAATTGAAAAGCTAGAATTTGTTTCTGAAAATTTTATGTATTTCCGATTTCTAACAAAAATAATATGTTTCTTTTTTCCAAGTCTGGCACACGAATTGCTTCCTGTTTGTGGAGTGTCTTGCCCCACTGTGCGTCGTCCGGGTGTCTATAAATGCCTACCAAGTAAGCAAATGGTTTTGTGTGGATGTGTGGAATAAACTATGCTTGATTGGCAGTTCAAAATAGTGATGCGTTGTGCCATCGCGCATTGTGGCATGTCGCAATGGTTAAAAAAGAAACGAATTTTTCTGACTCTTTTGAAAAATCAATAATAATAATATAGGTGGCCCTATAGCCCGTAGAGCTTCTAAGCAACCACTTGTGTTTTGCGTACTATTGTTCTATCACGAGTGGAGATAACGGTAGTTGAAGCGTGGCGGTAGCTAAATACACCGATTGGAAGGTTATCAAGAATAAAGAGAAAAACAAACGAAATATTAATCGTGTTTCCCCCAGATATAAGGCGTGTTTTAAGTTTATAACGAATGTTTCTGTCCATTAAGGAATGGAGTAGATTATGCTTTATTATGTTTCCATTTTTTGGATTAAATCTTGCTGTAGCTGTGGAAATGGACTAATTTTAAGCAAAATCATAACTTTAAAAAAGTTTATTATATCAGTTGGGCCGTTTCGATTATATTAGCGTTTGCACTCGAATACACCGAATACTTTTGCACATTAGTGTATATAAAATTTCTCTGGCATATAAACTAACAGAAACTCTCTCCTTTATTACTACATTCATTCAACTCCCGTCCTAATCAAAATACATATATTATTGGCATACAACATTGGTGAGTGCAACATGCTACAAAAATACGAATATGAAAATTCAATCGAACCCAACCCAACCAACAGCGGAACAAGGGTGACTTTATCGTACAATCAACATCGGGTGCTGCAGCGATGATCTCAATCAACAGCAACAGCGGCCAATGTATGCCATCATAGATAAAGATATCCATAATTTGTCTATGGTGCCATTCACAGATTTTATATTTTCTATTGTACATACATTTACTGTAAATACAAATATAACCCCCAACCATCACGGGTAAATTTTACCGAATATTACAGTATAAACCTCAAATTTCAAAATTTGTTGTCTTTTTTGATTGGATCTTGGAAGGTGTAGAAAATTGATTTAATTTAAGCAAAATCATATGTAAGTAATCAACTGTATAGGTATGAATAGAATAAAAAAAGAAATGGAAATAGAATATATGTTTTTTCCCAACTATTTTATTAAATAAAATACTTACTACCTGTATATAACCATAGACAAATTAAAGATAAACACATTCCACATTCCATAAATTAGCCGATTTCTGCGATACCTCGATTGATGCCTCTACCCTACGATGGTTCGCATGAAACGTCCGATCATTTACGGACGGTTGTTGCTGAAATGCGCGATGGAAATTTCCTTAACAAGGCCAATCTAGACTTCCGCCATATCTATCCCTTGATGCGCAAGTAAAATGGATTATGCCAGGGAGCTAAGCTGCTGCTGTACCAGACTCACCTTGGAAAGGGATCGTCAAAGACACCACAATTCCACGGTCCTAGCTTTGATCCTCGTGCAATTCCCGCTGTAGTGTTCCGTCTGTTGAATAATGTATATAGGTAGAATCTTCTGGAATGCAAAAAAAGTTATTCTGATGAGGTTAGGTTAGGTTGGAGTGGCTGACTGCTATGCAGAAGGACAGCAGCCACACTTAGGCCAGCATAGGGCCATTGTGTCACTACGTGATGCAGTTTCTGCAGAAATCAGTGTATAGAAGGCCCTGTTGTTCGCTGGCATTAACATTGCATTTCTTCCTCATCATCGTGCATGTAGCTTCTGCAGAAGTCAGTGTTTGGAAGGCCCATATCGCTATTCTGTCGGCCTGAAAGACTCTATATTGATTTGATAACCTGAAAGTGAGCTGTATCCATCTTCGATCCATCTGTGAAGATTCGCAGAGGACCATCCAGCGTGTGATGTTCAGACTTCCAATTAGTTCAATTGTGTCGAGTGCTTTGAAATTGATTTTCTTTGTGCAGTCCACCAAATTGCGAGACCACCTTATTCAGCCTGTTGATGACTCTCTCTATCCAGAACACGTTTTTGAATCTTTCCCCCGGAATCCGTTCTGCATATCCGGTATGACGTTTAGGTCGGTGGACCATCGCTTTAGTTTTCGCACTGCCGGATTTTCGGAGTGCGGATTTTGCTTATATTGCTCAAGAGCGATATTTGCTTGTATCCTGAAACACTGGCAGCGTTCCCTTTTTTGGTATTGCGACAATTTTTGCTATTTTCTACTTGCTAGGCAAGTATGATGGTGAGAAGTATCATCACCGTGCCATTCGATTCAAGACGAAATTCGGGCTGCGTTGAACAATTCCCGTGATTTCTTCAGTTGTTGTGAGGTCTTCATTTTCTTTCGGGTCGTCCGCTGGAAGATGATATCTGGTGCGGATGAATTCTCGATTGCATTGACGTAGGTATTGTCTTCTGCGTTTTGCTTTCTCCGCCGGTGTTTGCGTCTCCATCGCTTGTTGCTAGTGTTTGTGACAGCTTCTTCCTCTTACCGATGATTTGGTGGATTTTTCGGAATGTGCCAGGTCTTAGTTGTATCTTGCGCAGCTTGTTCTCCAGTTGTACGTTGTTGTGCCTTTGTACCACAATACGAAACATGATGTTCGTTCAACTCACTGTGAACAGCTTCGTAGTCGCTACCTCGTGTGTTCCTCAGACTATACCTGTCTCTACTTGGCTTCGGTCCTTTTTGCTAGTCATTGTTTACTGAGTTCCCGAGCCCCTCAATCACTTTATCAATCTCTATATTGGTAAATCTTTCCGTGTTACTGGTGGTATGTAGATGTTCTCCAATATGTCTTTTTGTAGCTTAGCTACATCCAGCTGATGTTGGTAAATATTGAATTTACTAGGTTAATTACCAGTAGAGCCGCCTCGTGATCGGAGTCATTCTATAGCATTTCGCGAATACCAGGCACTCCCTCCACATTTTCCTCTAGCCATTTGACTATGGCTTCCCACTGTCGATCTGAACTGTGTCCTGCCAAATAGGGTGCCTTGCATTCAAGTCACCACCTATATGGGCTCATAGGTGGAGTATGTCTTGAAAAGAGCGCATTTAGCAGATCAAGATCATATTAGCAGTATTGCTTTTATGATGGTGAAATATTCTCAGGACCATTAGCGTCTCCGTGGGACCACACCATCACCCCCATAACAAAAGGACCTCTACGGAAACATGGGTTTGAACAACCCGATGTAAAAAAATAAACATAAACAATAAAACGACATTAATAATAAGAGTTAAATTAAACAATGTACAACAGTTGGGCCCTACCCTAACCCTTAGTTTGTACGTCTAGTTGTAATCTCAATTGTAAAAATAATATTTTTTTTTCCTTTAAAATTTTTAAATCGCAGAAATCGGGTAATTTTCTTTGTATGTAGTGGAATGCCTTTATGCACTCTAAATGAAACCTTAGTTACCTTAGTCCCTAATAATTAATCCCTAATAATTAAAGACAAATTATTTGTCTAGGATAATATAATTGCTAAAAGTAGTGCTGTGCATGTCAGCACAATTGGTGAATAATGTACTTCGTACAAAGCTGTATTTTGAGTTTTCTGAAACGCCATCTGTTACTTGTTAGACGTAAATTTATTCCATTACAAAATCTTGCTATAAAATTTCTATGCTAAGATTCATTTCTCAGTTTGTATATGAAAAACGGCTACTTACTTGTACGGCTTTTATGTTTGAACATTGTGAGTTTATTTTATATATATATATATATAAAGAAAGTTTTCCAGTTTCTGTTATCGATGGATTGTCATTTCTGATTGCGATGGTATCTCGTAATTTAACCAATCATCAAAATATTCCTATAGAATTTTACCAATAGATTTATTTGGTAAATAATTATATAGAAATGAAAAATATTATTATATCCATATTGGACATACGGTTTTTGAAACTGGAAACCTTAGTCGGAAGACCCAACCATAATTGATATAAGCAAATCTAAGCTTATGTCACAACCGTACCAAAAGTAACAGTTTTTATAACAATGTTAAGGTATAGATGAGATTTATAGATGGGTGAAATGAAATTTGGTAAGGTGAAGAAAAAATATCATGTCCCACATCCATCTCTGTGAGTATAATAAGTCATGGAAATTGTACTGTGCTACTTAGTCAATGTTGCAGCGGTAGTATAGCATAAATAGCTTAGAAGTTTGCTACAACAAGTTGCTTGCCTTAACTTATATATCTTGTTCCTTTTGTCTTTTGCCGCTCCTGTGCTATTCTTGCTATCCATATAGTATGTATAACAGTTTGTGTTTCAGTCAAGTAAATACCTATGCCTTACAAGCCTATTTGTTGCATGGTTTATCGTTGCGCTGTATATGTATGTTTTGTACAGATTGTATATTTGAAATCGTGCAGTATCATAACTAAAATGGATTTTACGAAATGAAAATGGAAAATGTCCTAATCTGTTTCATATCTGTATTTGTATTAAATACAAGTTTGTACATCATACATAAACTACAAACATTTTTAAAACATATACGTCACTTACACAGTTAGACGATTTCTGGCCGAGGCTTATCCAATTCACCTCGTATAACTGTTATTAGATCTTTCAACAAATAATGTGACTAATGGTCAACAGATCGCGCTAATTATCATTATAAAAGCATGGTTGTCGAAAATGATTTTCTTCTTACTGTCCACAAGTCCACAAGTTTTTTGGGAAATCTACGGTTTCCGTGGTCCTATGAAAATTGCAGTGAAATTAAAAATTTTTTTTTTTCGTGCAAGTATGTGGCATACCGGCAGGCGCCTATATCAATAGTTTTATTTATTAGCAATATTCGGATGGCACAGGCCGTCAATCTGCTCTCGACCGGATTCTTGTAGGTCAAAGGTTGAATAGATTTTTTCGGACTTGCCTGACCGCTGTATGGGATTTAATACTTTCGTTTGACTCAAGACCCAAACCAAGCGCCTGCAGGGAATAAATTAAAGCAATTGTACCTTTTTGATTTGTGAGTGAGTATATTTCCAATATTTCCAATAAGAGACACTAACAACATTACCGACGCTATTACCGACGCAACAGCATATATCACAACCCAAGCGTGACCAGTGCTACTTTGGCTCAATATATATTGATTTAGATATCGTTTTAGGCCTTGTTTAGCATTACTTAAATTTAAATAAAGATCGTTTTGGATTGAACTGTGTAGTCGACAAATCATCTAGATGTGTTTTTTGAGAATTATTTTTTATTCATCGTAATGGTGTAAGATTCTCACATCACATAGTGATTATGTTAAACACGTAACCTTAATACAGAAAGTTGTTCATTTATTTTATGTGGTTAAGTTACGTGGACACATTGAGTTATGAATTGTATTGTGATTTCTTTACAGTATTTAAAGTCCATACATAATGTACTCTGAAATATTTTCCAAAGTGTAAAATGAAGAAATATCAATAAACAAATCTACTACATCTGCTACACATATAACAAATCTCTTTTATTTTTTATTATCTTCTTCACCAACCATCAGATTGTCTTTGCTCAATAAGCTTCCCAATTTCGATTCCCTACTACAATTTTGAAATGTCCCGTGATAATAATATTACCGGAGAAGAGTTGTCACGATGTAATATTGTTCCATGTTAAGTTTTCTTAATAGTATCAGAAGCCGTAACAATTTGTGGTATAAATAAGGTACTATTTTAAAAAGGTGTAGCTTCTCCAAGTTGTTTTGCTATGGAAGCTGTGCTAGTCGTCAATATGACATAAATAAAAACTGATTCCATATTCAAATTAATATATTGTTTTGGTTTATTAAATGTTCACAAAAACATAAGTTGGTTTTAATAAGTTCAATTTAGTTACAATTAAAAAAAAAAACAATTTACTCAAACAAATTATAGAAATTTGCATGAAAATTAGTACAACTAAACTACATCTAATTGTGTTCGGAAATGGAATGAATAATGAAAGAAGGAACGAAATAACAAACTGATGATGCGTGTGTTTAATTTTGATAACTAAAAACTGACTGTAGAGTAGCACATGCCATTTGTTTAAGGGTTAGTGTTTATGATAGATTTTATGAGGCATGCTCTTTCTACCCAACAGATGGCACTTTATAAAGTCAAAACTGTATTCGCGGAAGTAACCAAGCGATACATATGTGCTGTTTACTTCCAGATTTTAATTTTCAGTTTGGTTTTGTTATTCATGTCATTGGGAGTTTGGACTTGCCATGTCAACGAACATTTTTCTTCCCATACACATTTTTTACGTCCGCTTCTTATGCTGATGATCATAACTGAGCGTAACATATTCACAATTCCCTCAGGGTATTACATATTTAGGTTAATTCACAAATTGTATATCATAACGCGATCTTTCCATGTTAAAATTGAGTTAAACAATATACCTACATTTTTTTAGCCACATCAACATACACTAACTTATTTTTCCAAGGTATAATGTAGAAAAGTTACTGTCATCTAATCTGTTTTTAGATTATTAAACATTTGGATTTGCCTGCATTCAGACACAAATTGGTTGCGTTAGACCAATAAAGGACTCTATTAAGATCAGAATTCAACTTAAAAGCACCATCTTCAATCATTCCTAGCTTACAACTTAGTTGTACTTGTGCATAGTCAGTATATATATACTTACGTCTATAGATGTCCATAGATTGAAGTGGAAGATCATTTATAAACATTGAGAATAATAGTGGGCTACACGTATGAAGAATTAAATGGAGTGATACTTTATCTACAATAACAACAGCTTGGCTGAGACCATTCAGGTAAGAAAAAATCAATGTTACTGCAGTATCTGAAAAGCAAACATGATTTTTCAACTTGAGTACAAGTATTTCATGATTAATGCTACGTTGCCACCGAACTGAAACTGGGAGGTTCAGATGATCTTTTAAAGTGGTTTCGCTCTTAGTTTTCAAGCCACTCGATCTCATTAATTTTTAATTGGCTAGAATTAGTCTGTTGTCAAGAAATAATAGTGTGGGAACACCAGAAAATAGAAAGATATACAGTCAAATCTTGCTTAAACGGACAGCAATAATTTTGCCCGCCTAAAGGAGTTGTTCGTTTAAGGGAAATCAAATAAAAAAAATTGTTCGAAAATAATATATTAATAACATATTCAATTATTTAAAAAAATGCCTCAATGTTTGTTTGTCTAGTCTTAGAAAAGCCGGACATGTTTTGAAATCTTATTTTTAAGAAAATTAATCCAAGCCTCAACCTGGCCCTGATCATCATCTTCTGCATCACTTGCATGAATGCCAGAACACCAAATGCAACCAGATCCAACACATACCTACATTCGTTTAAATAAACACCCTGGTAACAAAATTCACACAAACAATGCAATGTCTTTGGACTGGTACGCATGTTTTTTCATAAATGAGGAGAATTCACTGTGTACATTTGTATTTGCTCTAGACTACAAGTAAAAAAAATACCATTGCCAGAATATCCGACGACACATATAATCTTGCTTTGGTGTCCGTTCAAGGGAAAACGTAATCTATGCAAATTATATGCAGCAATTTCCGTTCAAGAGAGTCCGCAATGGGAGATGTCACTGTATAATGAAAAAATTAACACTAAAGTGACCAAAAATAAACTGAAATTCACTCGGGCGGATGAACTCAAGGGGGCTGCAACTCGGTTTCTTAGAAACCGTGAGGTTTCTATATCCGGCAAATGTATAACGAAACCTGGTTGGTATCTAAAAAATTGAGGAAACCTCACGGTTTCGATCGGTGGAAACATTGCATAACAGATAATAATAGATAATATACTATAGTTACATAAGGTGTGTTTTTTGCAAGCGTTTATACGCCTAATTTTGAAGTGCACAAAAAAACATCGGCGCTTAATGATTCATCATAAAATCAGCACCGACGACATTTATGACATTTGCTAAGCAGTCAGGGGTGTAGTCGAGGAAGGTGATGGTTAATCTTTGATGGTTACAATCTTCGTTTTGTGATTGTGTAGCGTGACCGTCCCTTTAAAAGCAAAAACACTCACCAACCAAATCTACAAATATAAACCACATACACCAACCCAATGAATGAATGAATAAATTCAGGAATGAACACACAGAAGATTATGTTTGGAAGCTTATTCCTTAAGCGGCGATAGATATGATGAGTAACTTAAGCGGATGTAGGATTCGTTGTTAGTGTATTTTACATTCAAATTGAAAATTAAGCGTATATACACTTGCAAAAAAACGCAGCTAATATCGTCATTCACCTGCAGAAAATAATCATACCACCACCTTGCATATTTCTGGTATTTTTTCAAGCTTCAAATTTCATCTACAGGTAAAATTCTCGCTCATTTCTTTCGTTTGAGCATTCAGTTGAATAGAATGAGAATAATTTGGGAATTTCCCTTATCGCCAAATAATCTGTATCAAGGCATTCGGGTAATCGAAGTTCGAATTATCGAAATCAAATTACATTTAAATTTCAGTCTTGGCGCTATTGCCAACCAATTTCATTCGAATTATCGAAGTTCGACTGTATATCTCATTTGTATATCAGGGTTTTGAGAGTTTTTACGTCCCGTGAATTGATCTATGGCTTTAAATACGCAAGACGTTTGATCTTGCTTCTTAACTGCTCATTATCCACTATTCCTCTATTCCTAGCTGACAATTCCATATAAATGGGATTACTCAGATCTCCAAAATGCAAAAAAATCGTTTAAGCCTTTTTTCCAAATTTCCCTCGTTTTGAACAGTTCTAAATTTAACTCCACCTGTGTCTTTTTTGCAAGCGTATATACGCTTAAATTGCGATTTGCATGTAAAATACACTAACAACGAGTCCTATATCCGCTTAACTTACTCATCATATCTATCGCCGCTTTAGGAATAAGCGCGAATAAAAACAATGCTTCCAATCACTATTTTCTGTGTGTTCATTCATTGTTTAGGTTGCTGTATGTGGCTTACACCTGCAGGTGTGGTTGATGTATTAGATCATTTTTCAATTTTGTGGCATCCATAAGTATGCAATTTTTGGTATATCCAGAGTCTCTGCTATACATTGCGTTTATGTGTAGTAATCGATTCTTTTCATTTGATGAAAATTTTTTTATTTTATAATTATTAAGTGTTTTTGCTTTTAAATTGATGGTCACGTACGTGGTTTAAAGTACACAGTCCCAAAATGAAGATTGTGACCATCAAATATCAACCATCACCTTCCACGACTACACCCCTGACTACTTAGCAAATGTCATAAATGTCGTCGGTGCTGCCAAGATTTTATGATGAATCATTAAGCGCCGATGATCGTTTTTTTGTGCACTTATAAATTAAGCGTATATACGCTTGCAAAAAAACACAGCTTCCGATACCTTAATTCAGCTGGGACAGAAGGTCCCAGCTAGAATGGATTGAGATGCAGTTGTGATTTTGTTAAATTGTTAATATTTAGAGGAATATCCGGAAGCGTTAAGGCATTTGGAAGTTGAAGGCCCAGATTTACCGAGTAGTGATAGTTGGTCAGCGGTGGAACAAGGATGTTACGACCAGCGATTAAATTGGATGAAAATAATACATGTAACTCAGAGCAAGGTTTGGTCGACTTAATAGATTTAACTATATCTAAATTAAGAGTATGCTCCTGAAGCATTAGAGCAAAGTGCCTGCCTTTATCTTTTTCTCTACTATTACCCATTTCGGGTGGAGAGAGTTAAAAACACATCGAGGAATTATATATATCGAGGAATTGCTGAACAAGTCGATCATGACGAAAACAATAATTGCATATACAATAATTAGATATCATTAATAACGGAACCCTGGCTACAGTCGGGGCAACATGTGTGCAGTATTGCTGTCGCTGATAGAGATACTATCTATAAATAGATCCATAGCTAGATGATAAGAATGTCATACATGTACTTTAGATCTACTCGAGCAGCCGAGTGAGTCGATTTACTATTTAAGTCTCAGCACAGATGCGCTTTAAATAATCTATGGGCCAACAGATTAAATGCAAATGGTGTGTGTAAGTACAGAATTCAATTAGCGCCTTGTCTTATAATATATAAATGTAGTATATCTGCCATCTGTTCATATGAATTTTATAGTATAACATTTGTGTTCTCGACTTCTTCAAAAATGTTCTGACTTTTAAGATTTAAGATTATCCGATTAATTGCCTAAATTAAATAACGTTAGTTTTGCGTTCAAATCAGTTTTCACTTGTTCTGTGTTGTAACATACAATTTCATTTTAAAGCTGCTATGGGCTGAACGCCCATATTGCACGCATACCTTGTTGTGAATAAGCCCATGTATATGCAATGAATTTTAATAGTAAAATTGTTATCTAATGATGTTGCATATCCTTAGGACAAAGTTATATCATATATGTTGTACGGAAATCAAATTCTTCAATACAGTCGAACCCAAGAGTCGAAATCCACTTCTTAAATTCAACTACTACCGTATCTATAACAAAAGGTAAGCATTAGAAACAGGAATGCAATATACTAAGTATATAAGAAAATATAATATTACGTGTACTTGCAAATTACTGTAATATTAAAATTGTACAAAATTATATATACGTACATTACAGGTGCTACACAACACAACATTTTACGTGAAAACTAAGTTTTAATTCCAATTGTTTACTTAATTTAAGTGAAAAATAAAAAAGTTGAGTTCCTAGTAATAATTATTATCATGTTTATTTGGTGCTACAGTCGGGTTGGACCTGGGCCTCCACCAAGTAGCACGGTCTCTAACTAGCTGCCTCTAGTGCCTCACGACAATTTGGTTGAGGTCCTTCTCCACCAGCGTGCGCCGCATGAAACGCGGAGGGTCCTCTATTGCGTTGCTCTACAGGTCGGGAGTCGAGGATTTTTCGCGCGGGATCTGTGATGCTCGCAGAACTTTTCTCTAAGGTCTTCCTCATCCACTCTAGGAATTGTTTATTTTTTATTTTTATTTTTAATTCACTTTTATTTTTGAGTTTATTAAATACTTACATACAAGACATAAATGCTTAGAACTAGTTGAACGAACAATGCTATTATTACTAACTAAGTACCCCTCAGCGGGCACTCTAAGCTTAACTGAATCTAACTCTACGTGTATGACCAAACATAAATAAACTTGACAAATCCAGATAAAGAAAAATTAAGAAGAATTTTTACATGCCTCCGCGTCTTGATTGGAAACAGCGGTTGTCAAGAGTTACTCTACGTTTGATCTCGGTGCTGGCGTTGTTGTTTACTTCGAAGCCGAGGTAGACAAAGTCATTGACTACCACGAAGTCATAGCTGCACATTGTGGCGGTCTGTCCAAGACGTCGATGTTGTATATCCTTTCTTTGATGACAGCATATGGCATCGCTTCATCGTTTTGCTTTCGTCCACCGCTAGACCTACTTTAGCCGCTTCGCTCTCAATGCCAGCGAATGCCTCATTGATGGCTCGCTGTGTTCTGCCAATCACGACAATGTCATCGGACCCCTGGAGGATCGTGCTTCAATTGTTGACGTGTGGGTCTTGCGCAATCTTCTCCAGGATGATGTTGAAGTAGTCACATGACAGCTCGTCGCCTTGTCTAAAACCTTTTTTAACTTTGAAGGTCTCGGCGAGTTCGTTACCAATCTTGATGGAGCAGCATAACCTGTTTGGTATGAATGAATTTGTCATATGTGGCCTTGAAATCGACGAATAGGTGGTGAGTGTGTGGAGATAGTGGACTCTGGCCTGAAGCTACACTGAAATGGACCTATCAGATTATTTATAAACGGCCTCAGGCGAGTGCACAAAACGGCAGAGAGAATCATATCTGTGATGTTGAGGGGACTTATTCCTCGATAGTTGGCGCAGTAAAGGGGGATACATTATTGTGGATCGGGCAAACAACACTGAGATTCCACTCGTCAGGTGCTAGCACATGCGCTCAACCAGATCACCTCCAGCTGCTTTAAGGATTTCAGCGGACAGTCTGGGAGATTTGTTAGACCTCAGTTTGATATTGCTATCTTGACCACGTCTATGTCGGTAGGGACGGAATTCTCGTGGATCATCGTACATATTGAGTGGAACATTCCACCTGACAGCGGTATTTGTATACTCATCGCCGTTTAAACGTCGACAGAAGTGATCTTTCCAGAATCTCATTGTCGACTGCGACTCTGCAGGTTCTGCATTTTCGTCCCGGCAGGTTTCTATCCGGACCTCACGAACATCTCTTGTTGTTCGTTGCAGCGTTGGAGGCTTCCAGCTTCGCTGCATGTGCCTGCTTGCACTCGTTGTCAAAGCATGGGATTTTCCTAGGTGGGGTCGCAAAACCATGCACATCAGTGGCAGCTTCTTGACAACGCCTCCAATCTTCTTCGATTCTTTGCACAGGCGGCGTCGAACTTACAGAGAGTTCTTGGGAGACTCGCTCGGCAAAGATCCTAGCAGTTCGTTATGGTTGTAGCTTTCCGGCGTCAAAGTGTGGTGTCCTTTCTCGACTTTGCTGTCCTCTTGATATCCGAGTTCTTACATTGGCTACAACAAGGAAATGGTCCGAGTCGATGTTGGCTCCACTCAACCTTCCGTCGATTGCAGTGTGATCAATCTGGTTGACATTGATTGATCAGGGGACTGCCAGGGCCCTTTGTGGTTTCGCCCCGTCACGAAGTCCATCAGCCGGAGTTCGGTTTGGACGTGTTGTCGTGCAGGCTGTTCCTTCCCATGACTCTAGAAAAGCTTTGCCCAGATGCGGATTGTTATTAGGTCCTCGCTTCTGTACTTAAAGCTTAAGACATCTTGCCTAAGTCTGCCTCGAACAACAAACCTGCATCTAAGCAAGCGCTGTCTTCGGTCTTTGTAGCAATCACTGCAATGTCGCACTTCTGTATACTCTTTTTGGCCGACTCATCCTATCGCACATTCTCGATGACGATAACGTCTGCCTCATAGGTTTCAAGGCCTTCCACTAGTTCATCAGCTGCACGTGATCTGTTAAGGAACTTCACATTCCACGTGTGGAATCGGAAATCGTTGTCATTATTTCGTTGTCAATGGTCGTCGGCAGTACGGTCACGCATATCCAAGTCATGTTGTCGTCTTTGAATTATGTCTTTTTTACACGGTGAGGAAGGTATCCCCTTGCGCAACCTTCGAACCAGGTTCTAAATTAAAAGTTGAGTATCACTTTCATAGTATTTCCAAATCGTATCCAAATACCTTTTGGTTATGAAGGTAAATTTACGTAAGACTCAAGTGGAAGGAACATGTTTAAAAGTATTGTGTGAATCTTGACAAACATTTTAAAGATATTTACTGGATAATTGATAAATATTCCAAGCTAACAATAAATTAGTTGGAAATCCTAAAACCTGTTCGGAGCTTCGTATGTCATACAACTTTGGGGTTGTACTAAAGAAAGCAATATGAAGATTATGCAGACTTTTCATAACAAGGTGCTCAAAACTATCGTCGGCAACTTGCTATGTATATGTGTGCGTTCAGTCCCGGTTTCGAATTAGCGCTTTGTGCAACCATCGAGTTGCACCTTCGTATATCAGAAATGACGATATCCACAGAGATCATGGAATTTTGCCAGTACAAGAGCCAAGTTACCTGCAGAACGTATCTAAATCAAGATAGCCGAACTACTGGATAAGTGCTTTACTTAGTTGTAGTATAACCTGGAGTGAGTTTAGTGATTTAAAAATAAAGAAGAGAAATATTGAAAATGTCTACATACCCTCGAAAGTAAAATAAACTTTCATAGTAGCGTTACAAAGATTTCAAAGCGTTGATATGGCGTCTCATGCTGGCACAAGCGTCTGCACTTAGCCTCTATCAGCGAACTCCTACTCTCACCTCCACGTGGTGAAATCTGGGAGCCGAGCACCTTCGATCGAAGATGGGGTAACCAACCCCCGTGGGACGTCGTTGGTGGCTGCAGACGAGAGAGGGGGGAGAGTGTGCCTGTACCAGGGCTCATCTCTCTTTATGGATGGCGGCGAAGGAGCTGGAAACTGTCTGGCCAATGGCGGCATCCGAAACTCCAGTCAGACGGAGTTACCTGGTGCGCAGTCCTTCTAGAGCTACCTCGACATTTTCGGAGCACAGGTCTAGAAGGTTTCTTTCAAGGCCAGGTCGGGGCCTTGGAATTGAGATGGCGGCGGAAGATCCCTATAGTTTTAGGGACAACGGCGGCGCTCACAGCCTCAGCGAGGTTACCGACTCCGGATAAACCCGGACCCTCTGCCCGAGGGTTAAAGAATAGGGCCTGGCCTCCCAGTTGGGGGTTGTGCGTGGGGTTAACTCCCTCACCACGTAAAAATATTATGGTTCAGAGACAACCAACTGCCTCGGATACGGACGGAATTAATGTTGACGACCCCAGCAAACGTTACAAGGACAACGATTTTCGGTTCTGCACGTGGAATGTTGGTCCCTTAACAGACCACGTGCAGCCGAAGAACTCGCGGAGGCCCTGGACTGCTACAAAGCAGACATCACCGCAATCCAGGAAGTGCGGTGGAATGGGCCGAGCAAGAAGAGGATGAGAAACTGCGACATCTACTACTGTGATTGCAACAGGGAGAGGCGCTTATTTGGATGTGGATTTGTTGTTCGAGGCAGACTTAGGCAAAAAGTCTTAAGCTTTGTCTGTAAAAGCGAACGCCTCATAACAATCCGCATCAAGGCTAAATTCGGGAACATCAGCCTGATTTGCGCCCACGCCCCGACAGAGGACAAAGATGACACCAGCAAGGATGACTTCTATGATATCCTAGAAAGGACCTACGATCAGTGCCCCAGCTTCGACACCAAGATCGTTCTAGGAGATTTCAATGCAAAGCTGGGTAAGGAAGACATCTTTGCCAAAGTCAGAGGGAAACACAGCCTGCACGAAACTACATCCGATAACGGACTCAGGCTGGTGGACTTTGTCACGGGATCTCTCTGTAGCTAGCACGCGGTTCCCACACCTCAACATCCATAAAGGGACCTGGCGGTCCCCCGATCAATCAACCGTCAACCAGATTGATCATGTTGCGATCGACGTCAGACACTCCTCCAGCATTCTTGATGTTCGAACGTTCCGAGGAGCCAACATCGACTCGGACCATTTCCTTGTTGTAGCCAAGGTAAGAACTCGGATATCAAGAGATCAACGTTTGATGTCGGAAAGCTACAATCGCAACGGACTGCTAGGATCTTTGCGGATCGAGTCTCCCGGAATCTCTCTCTAAGTTCGTCGCCACCTGCGCAAACAATCGAAGAAGATTGGAGGCGTTGTCAAGAAGCCATCAAAGATGCTGCCACTGATGTGATGGGTTTTACGGCACCACCTAGAAAAAACCCATGGTTTGACAACGAGTGTAGGCTGGCACATGCAGCGAAGCTGGAAGCCTACAAAGCAACGCTGCAACGAACGACGAGAGCTGTTCGTGAGCTCTACGAACAGAGACGAAGGGATGAGACCCGGCTTCTCAGAAGAAAGAAGAAAGAGCATGAGAAGCACGCGATCGAGGAGATGGAGAGGTGCTACGGTAGGAACGATGTCCGAAAGTCTTACCAGAGGGTGAAACAGTTATCCAGTGGATATAAGGTTCGGACAGAAGCCTGCCGGGACGAGAATGGACAACTAGTAGTTGAGTCGCAGTCGATACTGAGAATTTGGAAGAACCACTTCTGCAGACTACTAAACGGCGATGATGACACCAATACCGCTGTCAGGCAGAATGTTCCACTCAATATGGACGATGATCGACGAGAATTCCGTCCCCCCGACTTAGACGAGGTCAAGATAGCAATATCAAGACTGAAGTCTAACAAAGCTGCCGGTGCGGACGGACTGTCCGCTGAAATCTTTAAGGCAGCTGGAGATGATCTGGTTGGGCGTATGCACCAGCTCATCTGTAAGATATGGTCGGAGGAGAGCATGCCCGATGAGTGGAATCTCAGTATCGTTTGCCCGATCCATAAGAAAGGAGACCCCTTTGACTGCGCCAACTATAGAGGGATAAGTCTCCTGAACATCGCATATAAGATCTTCTCTGCCGTTTTGTGTACTCGCCTGAAGCCGTTTAAAAATAACCTGATAGGTCCTTATCAGTGTGGCTTCAGGCCAGGGAAGTCCACCATCGACCAGATTTTCACACTACGGCAGATCCTAGAAAAGACCCAAGAAATGCAAATCGACACCCACCACCTTTTTGTCGATTTCAAGGCCGCATATGACAGCGTGCATAGGGACGAGCTATACAACGCCATGTCTAGTTTTGACATTCCTGCCAAACTCGTCAGGTTGTGCAAGATGACGATGGAGAATTCTCGCTGCTCCATCAAGGTCGGTAACGAACTCACCGAGACCTTCAATGTCAAAAAAGGATTTAGACAAGGTGACGCGCTGTCATGTGATTTCTTTAACATCATCCTGGAGAATATCGTGCAAGACTCACACGCCAACACTAGAGGCAGGATCTTCCAGAAGTCCGTACAACTGCTAGCATACGCGGATGACATTGACGTGATTGGCAGAACACAGCGAGCCGTCAATGAGGCGTTTGCTGGCATTGAGGCGGAGGCGGCTAAAATGGGTCTAGCGGTGAATGAGGGCAAAACGAAGTATATGCTGTCATCAAGAAAGCACACACAACATCGACGTCTTGGACAGAGCGTCACAATGGGCAGCTATAACTTCGAGGTAGTCAAGGACTTCGTCTACCTCGGCTCCGCAGTAAACAGTACAAACAACATCAGTACCGAAATCAAACGCAGAGTAACTCTTGCCAACCGCTGTTTCTATGGGCTCAAGAGGCAATTGAGTAGTAGAGCCATCTCTCGAAGGACCAAGCTGACCCTATACAAGACCTTGATCATCCCAGTCCTGCTGTACGGCGCGGAGGCATGGACAATCTCAAAAGCGGATGAGGAAGTCCTTGGTATTTTCGAGAGAAAAGCTCTGCGTGCGATCTTTGGTCCTGTTTGCGTTGACGGTTTTTGGAGGAGAAGATTCAACCATGAACTGTACGGGCTGTACAGCGACATGAGTCTAGTCAGGCGTCTTCGGATCCAACGCCTAAGATGGCTAGGCCATGTAGAGCGTATGGACAACTCAGCTCCGGCCCGGAGAGTCTTCGACTCCGAACCCGTGGGACAACGCAACAGAGGACGCCCGCGTTTAAGGTGGCGCACCCAGGTGGAGAAGGACCTCAACCAACTTGGTGTGCGACACTGGAGACAGCTAGCCAGAGACCGTGCTAGCTGGAGAGGCTTGTTGGTTGAGGCCCAGGTCCACCCCGGACTGTAGCGCCAAATGAAGAAGAAGAAATAGCGTTACAAATTGGATAAGGGTATGGTAAGAGCTGAATACCTAAGTCTTATCGACTGAAGAGACGGGTACATACTATCTCGTCTAACACTAGCTACGCTCTAGTATGTAAGTTTGTTATGAATATGAAATAAAAATGAAGTAAAAAAAAACACTAGCTACGTGGGACAGTTCTTTTTGTCATGTTTACGTGTGATGTGGTCGAAGTCTTTATATACGGTAGATGTTGTTTTCAGTCTAAAGAGGTTAAGCGTGCATTTGTTATTAAGCATAATAATCGCTCTTTGCCTTTAGTATGAGGCCGAGACAGTTTGTTTTTGCTATTTTACATGCACTGGTCCTGTTGTTGAAGGTATTGTTGGGAAAATTGCTGGAGCTCCTGCTGTTGGTGTTCATGGGGCATTGCCTACCGGAATATGTGCGTAGAAGAGTCGAGTTGAGTTCTTTAAGAACTCAATCACTGCGGGCACTTCAGTCATTTTTGTGAAAATGTACATCTTTAGTATTATCTTGAAAGCTCAGATCGTCATCTGTTCCGATAGCCAGGTAGCGATCAAATCTCTGGAGTCTGTCACTTTCAACTCTAAGACTTCCCTCATTTGCCTCAAATGAAACGCTTGCTCAAACAAACCGCGGATGGACATTAGGCACAGGATGCCTATTTACCAAATTATGATTGATCCCAAGCGATCGCTTAGCTTGATCGTATTAAGGAGGCTGAATCTCAAATCTTTTATTTCCCAACATTGTGTTATCGGAACTTAGGCCTCTATACTAGGCCTTCCTTACAATGATTTCTGCAGAGGCTACATGAACGAGGACGAGGAAAAACCAATTGGACACTTGCTATGCAGCTGCAGTGATCTCTTATACCGTAGATTCAGACTTCTTGGGCCCACTACTTTGATAACCTGGCTGATCTGAGCAACATTAGAATCAGCCTTCTTTTTCGCTTTATTAAAAGCATTAATTTGTTTGCGGAATAGGTACCCTTAGATCCACATGGTAACACAATGTGCCTATGCTAATGCTTGGCCCATTGCTGTCTGTTGTCCTTCTGCGCAGCAGTTAGCCACTTCACCTAATGTCATCTTTAGAATCTCGTAGTGATGTTTTAGCGGTGTGAGTGAGGACATCTACTAAAATACATCTATTGCTGGTTTAACATTTTTATATATATTCGCACTTTAGTTAAATTATTCCGTTAAATTACGGAGTAAGTTCGAGGAAGTTGTTTTAGAAAAACAAACAAATGTAGTCACTAAGGGGGATAACACATTCGGGGAGTTATCAATAAGGATATAGATACATATAGAGCAAAAGTGCCAGGGCTAATAAGAAATAAAGTCGCAATTTTAAATTATTTTAATTGATTTTAGTACATATATCAGCAGATTTTTTTTCACAGATATTGGTTCACCTATCCTGTAATTTTTATTTTATTTGCTTATTTATCAGTTCCTTATTTTTTAGTAATATTTTATCATCATTAAGTATTATTTATGTAGTTAGTTAGAACTCTACAACCCCGATATGCGCTCGAAGTATATGCCATCCCCACTTTATAGTATATATGTACATATTTATTTTATACTTAAATTGTATTAGTCCCATAAGCATTGTTTTTTATACTACACATCTTATACATTTCTTATACATTGTTCTCGTTTTGTATAAACATTTATTCTTATAATTATTTTTTAACGTTTTTTTCCTTTTTATTTGCTTATGACGTATACATATTTTTTTTTTGTATTTTGGACTCTGAAGATTTTATTTTTCTTTATTTTATGATATTTATGTTTTTTGTTATTTAATTTTGAATTAACTGTGCTGTTGATGTTACATATTTGGAAAACAACAATAATTGTACATGTATATTTTTAATTGTTTAAACATACATTAGCTGTTTTTTTCAAATAGAAAATATTTTGACAAAATAAAATAAAATAAAAATAATAAAATAAAAGATGCATTGTTGCTGGGCATAACTCGCGCGATCGAGGACATGGAGATGTGGAAATGGAGAGGAATGATGTACATAAGATCTACCAAATGACACAAAAACTAAAAAACTCAAACAGAAGCCTGTCGTAGTAGAGTCGCAGATGATACTGAGTATCTGGAAAGAGACACCAATACCGCTATCAGGCAGAATGCACCAATCTACAAAAGGAACGATGATAGGGGTATTAGACTACAACATATGTCACAGACCTCTAGTTTGAGCAGGGCAGCTTCTTGATGGTCTGAGCAAGTAGATAGTAGTGGGTGCGATAAGTGGTGGGCGCAGGGGGTAATATAAAAAATGTTTTCTTGTATTCGCTTTCAGGATTTAATAATTTATAATAAATTCATAACTCAAATAATACTTCCAACCATCCAAAATCGGCAATTACTAAAAAAGTAATGCGTTGAGGACTTAATTCTAACTAGTTTGAACATATTTCTTTATTCATCGTCGCTTGGGCTACCATACTCACTGTTTTTCACATAAATCTGAAATTTCCGAAAGAGAAAAGTTTTTAGATTTATTTTCTCTGAAGTATAGCAACTTCGGATAACTTCGAAAAGAGCAAAAAGGCGCAGTTGTTTTTGTTTCCGAAATAAACAACATCTTAAGCACAAAATTGTAAAATTCGTCTTCGACTTCATCATGGGTGGAATTATCGTCTATCATCGTCCGAATGGAGTGGAACGACAGCCTATAACCTATTTAATAGCTAACAGTTAATAGCTTTGACATAAGGTTGAATTTAAGTTAATTATGTAAGCTTTTTTCAACTGTAGGTGTTTTATAGATTGATTTATCGTCTAGCTAGATTTTCTAAATCCCAAATTGAAAGATATAATTCAAAAATTTAGCTTCGTTTGATAGCCTGGCTGGCCGGTAAACGAACAAACTGAAATACTGAAGATTGGGTTTCTTATGATAGAAGCTATAGAGATGTTCTCATCCCATCATCCTGGAAATACCATCTTGAGGCAGTAATGAGAGAAAATATCAGTTTTGTAAGTTAATGAAATTTTGAAATGACTTAATACTATCCGAGCATAAAATTCTTGAAATCATATTAGACACTAATTTTTAATGTTAGAAAAAATTTAATGAAAACTGATCGGACAGTTTGAAACTATTTAAATTCTCATAAATAAAAGATAGCAGACTAGTAACATTTTAGTATAAATTCTAACACTCATCAGCAGATGTCGAAAGCTACGCTATGATCAACGGGAAACTTTGAATTGTTCGTTCCGGGCTGAAATTAGCAAGACCCTAACCAAATCTAAGGAGGATAATGCACTCTACCTGTGAATTATGTAACTGAAATTTTTATGTCCACAAGACAACATAAAAATCTTCTGAAATCGCCAACGATAAAGAATAAGGAGCTTTCTAAATTCATTATTTCAAATCAAGCCAATTTGACCTATTGACCAATTTGATCTTTGAGGCCGTTGTAGCATTATCCAAGCAAAAATAAAAACAATTCATTCAGCACGCATGCATTCACCAGTCATGTCCTCATACGGGTTTGGAGGTCACCATCATTCAACTCAAGGAGGGTAAGGCATTTTTGTTTTTTTTACCTACCCACTGGGAGCAAGTACAGAGTAATAGGTGAGAAACGGAAGTAAACTCTGGAAGAAAAGATCATGAGCAATCAATAGATTTCACTCGCACTCCAGGACAGAGAGAGAGAATAGTATTCTAAATGCTAATATTTTAGGGAGCCACACACTATTTTTGTGGGCAGACGAAAGGGGGAATGGGGTCCCCCAAATTTTGACAGCACACAACCTATCAGATATCTGTACCCACTGTATTTCAGGCTGAGAACATACTTGTACATAAGAAAGCTTGTGTCAATGCGCTTCAAACGGTTTCTAAAAAATTTCATTTTTCGGGCCTGAGAGATGCAGTCCCAAATTGAGTTATTTTCCATGGCACCAGGGAATCCCTCCAGCAGCCAGCAACCAGTTGTGTTAGCAAAGTGTGGATGACCAAAGGAGACTTTTTGCTTCACTACACGAAATCAAACCGAGCGCAATTTGGAAAAGTAAACACCAGATGGAAAAACTAAGGTATACATTATAATGGCGGAGACGCATTAAATTGTATGTAAATATAATACAAATTGTATAGAGCACTTAACAAGGGAAAAATTAATTAGAAATATTTGTTAATACAATAGAAAATTATATCGAAATACGTATTATACAATGGATGGAAATCGGGCATCTTTACTCTTCGAAATTGCATATTATATGCATCGAATATGGGT
This sequence comes from Eristalis intricaria, assembly GCA_964034865.1. NCBI lineage: Eukaryota > Metazoa > Arthropoda > Insecta > Diptera > Syrphidae > Eristalis > Eristalis intricaria. The sequence goes on along the minus strand of OZ035873.1, from coordinate 77,200,122 downwards.
TAAATTAAAAATTATTATTAAAATAAAAAGTCAAGTAATATTTGCAGATATAAATATCTTACTATTCAGTTTACCTTCTCCACGCATATTGGGCGTGTTTTCCTAATATCCATTAAATCTTCAAGTGGCACACAAAAGAAAGGGAAAGAGATATCCACCAATCCAAACACCGCATGTCATATGTCTGCGCACTTGAAAGCATCACTTTCGACCGTTGGCTCACGGTGTATTATACACAATGGGCTGCCACAGTTTAGTGGCTACCTACCCCTTCGACCTACTCCAACTGGATGTTTGCTGGCGGCTACATTGACAGTCTAAGCATAGAGTGCAATAACAAATTGCCAGAAGTTTTTCAAGTGAAGTGAAGTGTTCTTTAACGGTTGTTTTGTCTTCTTCGTCGATAGTAATACAGTAGTAGTTGTTTAACTGATGGCAACATTTACGTAGGCCGATGTGGGGCGTGGAGCGATGATACTCGACACAGTGGGGGTTCGTACACGTATTGTCTGCAATGTTTCTACGTTCGATTAACAGCTTTTGCTGTTCCCAGAACTTGCGTGCGTACTTGGGAAACTGATGAAAGCTTTCATTTTTATATTTTTATTAGTATACCTACACATGTTGGTTGTGGGCTGGTCCTTTAGTGCTTCAGGCAAATAAGAATCAACTGACGCGAGAAATATTAATACAAGGAGCGTTCTTATATATGTAGGTATATTAATTTAATACACATATGGGTACGTCGGTCAATTTTTCTAAGAGTAAAGCACTTATGTAATCGCATACACTTCAGTGAGAATTTTTAATTACGGCAATGCAGATAGTAGCCTAATCTTATGGATGTTACTTTTCAACAGTTTGTTCTAGTAGGTATTATGGTGAAAAAAATAATGAGTAATACAGAAGTTCATGAATTCGTGAAAAAAATATTTAAATTGATTTAAATACCTATATGGAGGATACTTTTCGTAGGTGGGTATGTCAAATGGGAAAGAAATATATTAAATTTGTTACAGACAGTCAATGGAAAATTATGCAACTGCGTTTTATTATTAATACCTATACAAATTTGAAGAAAAAGATACAACAAATAGTCGAACGATAATTGCTAATCAATAATCATTGATTCCAATTTAATCTTGGGAATACAATTGATAAGGCCGTTTTTTTACGTTCAAACTTCGTCGAAACTGACGTTTTCAAAATCTGTATTACTATCGTTTGAAGTTTAAGCGAGTTGGTTGTAAATTCATTATAAATTTTTCGTTTTTAACATGAAACAACAAACGATACTTTGTACCTACCTACATTGATTTAAATTCTATTTAAGTTTTTTTAAGAGGCAAAATAAAAAATCCCCCCTTCAGTCACGTGTAACAGACTATTTTAAATAATAATTATGTTCCTCTAGGTTTTATGTGTTATATCGCAAATAAATAAATATTTACATATGCCAATTTTGTATTTTACTTGATAACTCGAATTTTTTTGTGGCAAGTGGTGGTTCGATTTATCGAATTTCGACTGTATATTATTTTCAAGCAATATTTGTTGAAGAAAATATGTTCTGATTTTTTTTCAATTATTCTTTAAATAGTAAGCATTTTGTGTAAATGGGATACCTATGCAATTTCTCTTTAGTCCAGCGATGACAAGAAGACCTGCTTTACACTTTCATAAAATGTCTCCATCAAATCCCCCTACATACATATAAGAAATTAAACAATTTTCTCACCGGATAATGTACTCCGAACTGACGTTTTCAAAATCTTTTTTTTTTTTTTAAACGCCTGTTTTTTAAACGTGCCTGTAAATAAGAACTTGCAGCTACAGTGGCTGTCACTGGATAGCTAAGTCAAAACTAATCATTGAACAACTGGAACAGACCTTACACCTTCTCCAGTTTCACTTGCCAACTTGTTTAATGTCCTTCTCCAACTGGATGCGCCACTTTAAACGTGGGCGTCTTCTGTTGCGTTCTCCCTCAGGTTCAGAGGCAACTACATTTTTGGCCGGAGCTGAGTTGTCCATGCGGTCTACATTCCTCAGCCAACTTAGGTGTTGGCTGTGCAGTTCGGGGTTAAATCTTCTCGCCCAAACGCAGAACTCCTGCACGACTATGTAATAAACCAGATTCATTGATGGCGTTAATGTCGCTTGTTGCACATAATTTTCGGTTTCAAGCGTATTTTGTGATGACCATGTTTTGTGTCAACGGTTATGCATCGAAATTACAAATATGAGTGTTCTAGAAGTATCAGTGCAAATAGAAAATAACTCCATATCTCCCCAGCCGTTTGAAATATTTATGTCGCAAGGATAAGATAGAGGAATATAGCATTGAACGGCATGCAACTATCCACACATGTATGAATGAATTTGATATCATCAGCAAATTAGATATGTAGTAGAAACTAAGCTTGGATCTAGCAAGGGCTGGGGTACAAGAAGAAAAAAGACAACACAGCCTTGAGTATATAATACCCTAATAATATTATATGCATTTTTTTGTTTTTCATTAGTAAAATTGTTTGTGAGAGCAATCATTTTCATTAATAAAATTGTTTTTACGACAGATTTGGCTGAAATATTTAGTTTCTTCTGCAGTTCAGGTCTTATAATTGCTAGTTTGTTTTGCCTATATTTTTTCGGATAGTACTTTTTTTCTAACGGACGCCAGACCAATTTACCCAGTGTCCTTTTTAAATTCTTCTCGCGTAATGTACGCAGTCGCTCTTTGCGTTCTTGCATCAGTTTTTGGCATACCGATCTCCCCTTTTTGTGCAGTACAGTGCGATGATATAGACCGAATTTCATTGAAGAAGACAGAGACTGCAAAACGATGTTATTGTCAATATGTTTTGTTTATTGTATTTTCGTATATTTATTAAATTAAGTTTTAAAAATTTACAAACAAAACTTTGATTTTTAAACTATAATGTCGCTGTTACCGCTCAGCAGCATGAGACTAAGCAACTTATAGTATTTTGCTTATCATTTATATTGCAATAACGTAGTATGCCACATTATTTAAAAAAAGAGAGATTTTGTTTGTTTTCTAAATAATAATCTCGCTTGCGCGTTGATTTAAATTTTTTTTATTGAATTGATTTGAAGTCATTTCTTTTTAACAAGAAAAATAAATATATTTTATGGAAGAACAGAATAAGTCATAACAGGGATTACGAAATATTTTTTAAGCTCAACTGCTTATTACCCTTTTTTCTTAGATTTATTTAATTCTTTAATGCCCATTTACTCAATATTTTAGTTATGTTCGTCAGACACGTTCATTGTTCTATGAACTACTGTCTATTCTAATACGTTATTAACCATAGCCAAAGTACAACGGGCCTTTTCTAAATATTCGGCGATGCCCAATGTTATTCGGATAATGAGGACATTTTCCACGATTAGATATGAGTTGCAAAATCGCAGTTATCCCATGCTCCTATTCAGACCATTCGTAAAAGTATAATGTACATACCAATTCTGGAAGGTGCTTTTTAAAGACAGCTTGGTCGTTGTCTACCATGTTATCGTAGAGTTCGAACGAAGCCCAATATTTTTTTTTTATTTTTATTATTTTTTGCTGCGAATTTTGATGTTACTTCTACCTGAAACCAGTTCAAACAAATTACATGCTATTGTACAAACCAGTTTGCAAATGCAAAATCTATTGATTTCAAATCTCTGGACAATTGAACTCTCAAAAATCAAAATACCCGAAAATATCAATACAAAAACCACATTTTCCCTTGCAACTTCACCTCTACCTATATACCAGAGATAATCGAGGATAGATATATTCAACTTCTACTTCTGCAAGGGGCAACCTTACTTTTATTTGACAGGGTTTTTTATACGATGTTTCATCCCGTGTCTGTGAGCCGGGAATCTTGTAAAAGTGTGTGAAATGCATCCACTACACACTTATTTTTTTACTCATGGCCCAATGTCGTCATGGACTGGGGGTAATAATGGTCGAAATTCGATATCTCCATCCTTCATTTTCTCTGCTATATATATACTACAGTACAATATACTACAATTTTGCAAAACCAAACGAACACGGCGCGTCTTCCTCATATATCCTGCAACTACAAATACGGAAATACTGTAATTCTATTCTTACAGAAAATTCAACATTCGGCTTCGGTAAAATCTTCGGTTTTATTTGGCCGAAGCCGAATGTTTTCCTGGAGGTGTTGTTTTTAGCCGAAAGTGGCCGAAGCCCAAGCCGAATGTTCGTTCACAGATTGTCAATGATGCAGATCATATCGATGGCATTCTCCAAATGGATCATAAGAAAGTTATCATCGAAAACTGCGTTACCTAAATCAATACACGATATAGTCAGAATTTGTTCGTTATCATTCGTTCTAGTGAACTTCGCACAGAAGATCATTTTTTTGTTGTTTGTAATAATATTAAATTCAAAAGAGTGAAACTATAAGGTATAAGACTGAACACTAAATTCTTCATTTCTGAGACAGCTACGGAACAAGTCATCAATCCCCGATTGAAAAAAAATAGACAAAGGAGAAGATAAAAGAAATAACAAAATGTTAATATGAAGTAAGTACCAAAGACCACATAGCAATAGCGTTTTCTGTATATTGAAGATATTCTCTTAAGCAAGACTAATTCAGGCATAGTTTCCTTTATGTGACGACTACTAATAATATAGCTATACACAACCAAGATTGTATTATACCATAATTAATAAACATTTATACATATGTATGTGTGTACATACGTGGTACTGCCTTCTTGGAAGTCTGCACAGGTGAGAAAAAGAGGAAAATTAACAACAAAGTTTGTATTCATTCAAATGAAAATTAAATGTAAAAGGGGCTGACGAGCAATACAACTACGGATAAATCGGTGTCCAGTATATATCACTGCGTTATTAAAAACTACCTACAATCAGATAGACGTAGCCCACACAAAATATTTCAATGAAGAGGAATATATTGAATTAAAATCGTATTTTTCATTCAATAAGTGAAAATCTGTGATTTATAATTTAAAAAAACAGATATATTGGGATGTGATTAAAGCCTTCAATGGAAAGCTTTCTGAATAATCTAATTAATTCATTCAAATTGATTCTTCACGCAACTTTTTTTTTTTAATATAATGACAACAAAACATGCTCTTCAGTTATAGAGAGAACGATTAACAAAATACATAAATAACAAAATATTGTTGATGTGTAGTATGTATTATGCATTTCATTTAGAAATTTATGAGGCGCAGAAGGAAAACCGAAACTAAGAAAGTGACAAATTATTTTTATGGTAATAAATTCAAAAAAATGTAAACAAAGAGGGCATTTGTGTGTGTGATAAGTGTGTGTGCTGGTCACTGGCCATGACAATCTTTGTTTCTAATTCAAAATTTCAAATGGGGGGAAAAAAACCTGCAGGACGCCACTCTGTCAGTATTAAACTAACCCCTGTGAAGAAAGGACATCCAGACTTAATTTATTTTTCCTTTTTTCTCATGTAATTGATAGTCTAAAGGGGTGAGTATTTTCCTAACCTAATTAATTAAAAGCAAATTGAAGAAGATTGCACACAATGTGTTATAGCATTAATCTATTTCTAGAATTAAGGGTTAGTAGAATTCCTTTATGCTCACTGTAGACAAATTCATATAAATGGAATACAATACATGTAGCATGTATCCAATCGATTGGTGGAGCAATTTCCAAACAAATTCGTCTTAAAGCCATATATATGTACACGAAGCCCCACGCTAATTCTAAGATCAAAAACCAATTTTAGCTTACAGCCTGTTGTATTATTTTAAATCACAAAATCTACCAAAATTGTACTGATCTCTTAAAATACTCGAAAAATAGTTAGTCATATGTATTCTAAGATATAACAACTAGAGCAAATGAATACATTGAAATATTTATTTAATTATTTATTGAAATTTGAGTCTATGTCCATTTATAATCTACGCACGTGTGTATGATTACGACTTCAATTCCAATCCCTGGTAAACCATAGCATTTTGAGATATAAATGTAGCTTACGTAAATTGAATATGTAGGGATGACCACATGTAAAGCACAACCGCAAATTGTAATTTAAGTGCAACCACTGAAACCGCAATCTATTTCAAAGTATGACTGGCTCATTATTGCATTTTGTGGCTTATAAATATGCCAATTATTTTGATGAACATTTTGTTTGTCACTACATATTGGTCAAGTTGCACAAACGCTTTCATCAAAACACGTACCCATATGTTCATAAATATATATAGATGTATCATTTGGGTTGTTGTGAAATATTCGCATTATTCTACAGTATTCTTTTATTGTGTGCTCTAAGGAATGAAATGAAAATCCCTTTATTCACACAATTAAATAACGGTGAAGTACTATAACTTGGCACACTTGTGTTTGCTTTTATGAATTAAACTATGCAAACATCCGGTACAAAAACAATCTGAAAAATTGGCTGTCTTGGCATACAATATTTTTCCTTTCGAACTATAATTTTTATTTATTTGGAAAATACACTCCACAAGGGCCAATAAAATGAAAAAAAATGCAAAAAAGCGAACAACGACGACAGCAATATCAAAATTTTCGTGTCAATAAAAAGCTTTCACAAAATGCTGAATATGTGCACATGCTGCGCACAAAATTGATCAGAGGATTCCCTGCCGTTTGAACTATGACGCGATATGTCATCATATTTCTCTTAGTGCTTTCTTGCTGCACAGCATAAGTATGTGGGAACGGTTGTCCTTTCATACATGCGTACATACATTCATTCCATCTGTATGTAAACACATGCATGCAATTTTGAACTTGGTGGTCATATAAAAATATACGAGAGCTCACTCTCTTGACTGCTTTTAATAAAATCTCTTAGCAGCAATTACCCGTGCGTAAAAGAAGGGGTATTTTTACATTCATATTTATGTATGTGTTTTGATTATGTTCATACATGCATATATACTGTGTGCGAATGAGAATGGTCAGCCACTTAAAGAGTCCGACCAACATGTTTCTGTTAAATATCGCCACTGCATGCAGTTACGAAGCATGACTTGTTATCATGTGATGTGATGAGGTGACTTCTTATTTATGTGACATCTTTTTATCCAAGATAACGAGATACAGAGTACTGAGCTAAAGTTAGCATCTAGGAATATGTTCTATATCTTAATAAGCCATAATCTTTTAAGAGATTGTGTGCCAACAATAAAGCCCGTTAAATTAGCATGATCGTGCCACTCTTGACTGATACATTCGTTTTGCGCTATTGCAATTCTATGTTGTGTTGTATTGCAGATTTACTATCCTCACTTCATATAAGTCAGTGAGAAAATGTGGCCTATAATTGCCCTGATTATATAAGCCATTCTGCACGATACAGGTATTTGTGTATTCGTTTAACAACACCTCCGTCTTTGGGTTTCTTGGAAAATACCGGTTTTTAGATATGCTCCTTAAATATGCAATATTTATCGTTTTCAAGAATATATCGTTGTTTTTATAGAAAAAATATCGAAATTCTTTCGAATTAAGTCAATGTTTTCGTGTTTCGTGTCAAAGCAGTAACTTGGACATAACGAGTGATTGCTGTAAAAGCTAGGCCCTGATCTACCTTTCACTGTACGGTAACAAACAGTACTTTCTCTAACAACAAAAACATATTCTTGTTTTTTGTGGCAATATTTTCAATATGAGTCACGGTCATGAATGCATTACGGATGACTTTTAACAAATTTTCGAATCATTTTTGCCACGCTTAGACACATTAAAAATAATATTTTTGAAGGCATTAACAAATAAAATTGAATCAGAAAACCTTTTGCTACGGGTACATTTCAAGTGTAAAATATGATCTTATAGCTTTGGATATAAAACGAAATCAAGTGGTACTGTATCGGAAAAACAAATTAGAATTTTAAAGAAGATGAATGAGGTGGTAGTCATGCTGCTATGTTATTCTTTAAACCTTTCGACCCGGAATGCAGTTAGTGAACTTACATCAAACATGTTGTGATGGACATTCAAATAAATTACCGTTAGCACATTTCTGGAAAAGACAATGTTAAAACTTTGCAAACTTTGCATGTGGCCCAACAGATACGAAAGGGTTAAGATAATTATGATGATATAATTTCTGTGACAAAACCTCAGTAACTGGTTAATGGTTAAGTTCAGCTACAATGGATTCAAGTATTACTTATTTTTAAGAATTTTATTTTTTATTATTATATTTTTTATTTATTTTATTTATTATAATTAGGGAGGGGAATCTGTTATTTGCAAAATATTTATCGTCATTCAAATCTTCGGCATTTGCATTTAAAATAAAGTAAATGACGGGAATCTATGCGCAGAATTTTATGAAATTAACTTTAGAGGTAAGTAGTTCTCATCACACTTTAGGCCATCTTGTGGTAATAAAAATAAATGTATTATTCTTGCGTGAAATGTAAGGCTGTATTTAGCATAGTGAAACAAATGAAATCATTCGCCATAGACTGAAGCGGATGGTAATGCCCCAACCAAGCTCTCAAACTTTTGGCGGCTCGACCTTCCTGGCCATCAATCCTCACTTGGCCACCATTTCCGCCGAATCACCGCGATTCGACCATGACTTTTCTCGCTTGACGTTGTATGTATATTGTAGATAAAAGTGATCCACTTTTCTTCATCAGTCACCTCCCGCTAGTGATGCTTGGACATCGATAGTTTCCATTTCCGATTGTACCGACAGTTTTGAAGAAAAAATATCGATAGTATCGATACTATCGATAGTTTTGCACAAAAGTTAAATTTATGACAAAATCATAGTAAATGTCGAATCTTCCCCATTTTTATCATGTATGAGCTTTGTCTGTTAACTTTACCATCACCTTTCACAAATTTCAAACTCCGTAATTGTGTACAATGTATACATAACAAAAGATTTAATATTTTATTTACTTGAAACATTGCATCAGCAGTATGATGGTCTCAATTCCTAATACTTTAACATAGGTACATTTAGCTCTAAACTGTGAATAAAATGAGAAGTAAGTGTCCGAAATTGTCCACATGTCTAGTGACTGCACAGAATTTTAATTTATAATCTGTCTCCTCGTACTATGGAGAAATCAATACTGTTTTAAAAACCGATCTATACGGCAATTCATACTTGTTTTCAAACCAAAAGCTAAATTCTTAAATAATATACATAAACGGCAGTTTGAAAGGACATACAATTATGTATGATCATTTGTCCCATATATTCATGAATCGTAACAACATCGACATTCCGCATTTTTGATTCGGAAGCTAGTGTTGGTTAAAGATTGATAGTATATCGATAATCATTCGATAGTTCTTCAAAACTATCGATTTACGCGATAGTTTTTTTTTTCTATCGATACTATCGATGTATAAGCAACACTACCTTCCGCCTCAAAATGGGTTGGTGTTATTACAATTCAGCAGTGATTCGCAGATGGAAATACGGTAGAAGAGAAACTGTAAAATAATGCGTATTTCCACGACCTTTGACTACGACCAAACAAAACTGAGTCAATCAATCACTAAGTTGCCTGTTAAGGTTTTCCTTGTACTAAGTCTTTTATTTCTAACGTCATTTAATTTGGTTTGATGGGACGCGACATACAGATTACTAAAGCAAATATAATGAATAAATTAGAAATGTCTTCATTTGAAAAAAAAAAGGAAACACCATCGACATGGGTGGACGAGTTTTAGAATTGAGTAATGGCGACCGTCATGTCGGCCACACTCTCACAACTGCTATGTATATACATTTTTTTGAATTGCATTAATAATTGAAATAGGGGACTATTTCGTTCCAACATAGTACAACAAATTGATACAATTATAACAATAATTGTAGATCCAGCACACCCAGCGTAGGAGTCGAAGATCCAACCCATAACGCCATGGTGACCACAAAAATAATAAATATCAATCGATATATCCTTAAACCTAAAATGTCTACATTTAAAAAAGGTAATCATTATGGCCAACAGTGGCATTTTTGACTAGATAAACCAATGACTGCTGAGATTGGTGACCCCTCGATAAAAGTACCTTTTCGTGGCATCCTCTTGTCACAAGAAGAGAAGTGTAACTCTGGTCAACAGAATTACAGAGAGGAACAGTTGAACAGAGAGGAGAAGTTCTTCTTAAATTTGATCCATATCCCTTCGTAGTGTCTCGGAGAGTCACCCATCTCAGAATATTTCCACACATTTATTATACACATATTTATCATATTATATTTAATATTTTGTACATACATAGATAATATAATCATTGTTTTGATTTTGAACGAAATACATGACAAGTCATTCAGATAACTCTTCATTTCTGTTAGAACATTTCATTGTGTCGAGAGAATATATCCTGGAAATGGTTTTTAAAAACAACTGTCCTCATAACTCCATCACAGCGGAAATCTGATGTTCAGAGTTACATTTTTTTTTTATTATTCGATTTTATTTCTTCCACAAACAGTATTTTGGAAAACGAAAAATTTGAATCTTCTTCAACACTCTCCATACTGGATGTAATTGTTTCCTCCATGCGAACTGTTCTTATGCCTGACAGTGTCACTGCATCTAACAAATTAATTGTATGCACAGCGGTCACAAACTGCAGATTGTGTTAAGCAAGAAATCTATAAGTTTGGCACACAAAACTATAATATCGGAACCAAATTTATAAAATTTCATAGCATAGCAAACTTATACTACTAATTCTCCTAAAAAATTACAATTGGCTTGGCAGGTATAACTGTTTGAAATTAAACTGGGTTAACAAACACCTTTACACAATACGTAAATTACTCAGACAATAGAAGAAGAAAAGATAAAACTAATTTTATATAAATGTTGAATTAAGTAGGATAAATATTTCATTCAAATTATGTTTCCATGGAAATGGGACATAGAAATGAAATTGTCTTCAGATGAATTGACAAATTTGTTCTATTCAAGACACGACTCGTGGTACTTGATTGCGAGATTCATAGTCCAAGTTGTAGAGTAATTTTCATAATTATTTTGATGCCGGAAAATACATACAAATATGCCCGTGTGTACATACCATCATAATATGTAGTTAGTTCTTACTTCAGTTATTTGAAGAATTCATATTCATGCATGAATATGAATGATTACGATGAGGGTTGATTTATTCATTGCTTCAAATCATAATGTGTTTGTTAAGAATGATGCCAAAATCTTGGGTAATTGAAACAAAATCAATATGCATATACATTCAGTATGTTCTTATTTTAGGAATTAATAAGGTCGTTTGTGTTTCAGCAATATCAATCCACGAGGTTAATGTTATTGTAATTAAAATGTTGGTTACTGAAAAATTTAGAAGGAGATAGGACATTCTCGCTTGGCCTTATGTTAAGACGTCCGGGTTGCCACATCAAGATTTGTATTAAATCCTTCCAAGTCCCGAGGTTTCCTATCGCTAAAAGGCCTCAGGTGTTCTGACTTATTCCTGGTATGTATGTATGTTTCTGGGATAAGACTTGGAAGAACGTGTAATTAGCTTTGTCATCAGCATCAGCGCGTTAGGTATACTCCTCTTGAGGCATACATCTATCCTACAAAGTTATTGATAATTAAATGCCACCGTAATAATATGTGTGCTTTTTCTGGGCAATTATTACACTTTGAGCATTGTCAGTGACTCCAAAGAGGTGGGGCCGTAAAAACTATTTCTTATTTTTTGATCGTACCGGCCGGGAATCCAATCCAGGCAGCGAGGTTTATTTGCGAAGGCCACAGCCGCTGCTACGAAATACCACCATACTCATTGAGAGAATTAGTATTTTCTCGATCCCAAGGTGCTTTCAACATATATATTTTCCGTCCTGTAAATAATTGAACTTATCTCCGCTTGTTTTTCCTATGTACATGTTATGAGACGATGGAATTTCTTACACACACAGTAAAAACTCGATTTACGCAACCCCCGATTTTCAAAAGACTAAAATATCCTATTTCTTGAAAAGCCCCATAATGTTTTTACATGTCACAGCCTTTCCGATTTTTAGCTGAATAAATATGTGTTCATCAATAACGACCCGTTTCAAAAATTTTTTTTTATCACATTACCATTTTCTCTATATAAACATTACCATTTTGACTATAATTTCTTATTAAAAATGTGTGACGCAGTAAGTACAACAACCTCGCTTATTGCGACTGCTTTACTTTCTATTAGTTGCGTTAATGTCTTAATGTAATGAAATGAATTGTTAAAAAAAAAAACAAAAAGGCTCATTGAAAATGACCTTCAATTGAGCAAATCAACAGTGTGCGTTAACTTACGCGGAGATGAAACGTTGTCTACAAGTTTTGGTGTTGAAGATCCTATAAACTCTTTTTGTACTAGCTTACCTGGCATTGGATGTTGAGACTGACAAGACAGAGCACACAGCTTTCCCTCCAATTACCATCAAACAAAACTAAAGATCGTTCGTCCACTATCCTGTGGCCACAAGATGGTCAAATTTATTTAAAATTCATGTCAGCTAAAACGTAAATATCTTTTTAACCATTTTGATGTTCTATAGAAAGAAAAATCAAGCTACAGCATGACGTCGTAGAGTCAACGCTTGGAACAATTTGCATGCAAACGAATGTACATAAAGTTCTCATAAGGTCACAAAGTCTGAGCCCGGTGTAATTTTTTTTGTTAATTTCAAATAATAATATATGCTATTAGATGTTCAAGCACTCGAAATGAGTAGAAGTGCATCTACAGAATATAATTATATCCACTCACATATTTCTATAAAAGTAATAAAATCTGAACAAATAATAGTAACCTACTCAGTATTGTGTAAAATCAAAGTCAGTGAGTAAACAATAATGTTTCGCTTTGAATGAACAAAGAGGAGGGAAAAAATCTTTAGGGGTTATCCGCTTGAAATTTGAGTGTGGCCTCTTTGCAGATAATTACTTTCTCGACACAATAAGAGCTATGTTGCGTGGAATTTTGAAAAGATCCGCGCAATATGAGGTCCACTAATAGTCTCTAAATAAATGCAAAGATTTCTTAGTGTTGGGCTTGTAGTTATGTATACCCACATACGAACATATGTGCATACATCTTGTATGCTCGTTTGATGTTACAAATTCGATAGCAGGTGTGAGCTAGCCACTACGTGATATAATGATGCCTATGTAGGTTATTATTAATGATTGCACTCTAGTTACAAAAGGATTGGTTTTCTTAAAATAAGCATCAGCAGAATGGCCACAGATGGGATACAATGTAAAGACATTCTTCAATTTCGATCCATTGTTGAAGTGGAACTCAATTTATCTGCTGTACGTAATTACATTTTCCTAAACTCTTTTATTTTCGAGTTGTTAATATATTTTCGTTTTTTTTTTGTGAAAAATGATTATTAGAAGATAACACTTGTAATGGTCAAAATCAATTCGGGGCGATTTATTGTTTAAAATTCCCATGAAGCGTAACTTAAGATCTTATGAGAAATATTTACGCACATTAATATAAGAATTTAAGTCAGAGTTCTGATTCAGTTTTTTTTTGTTTGAGAACGCGTCTGCAGATTCTCGCGTTAACACAATCTTTAGACAGCATGGGCAATTAAATAAATATCTCCTATAATTCCAGTGGCGAAGTGAACTTCTTGTTGATTTTCCTACTGCCCCCTCCTCGTAGTTAATTTTTTCAATTTTAAGATGCTAAAATATTACTATTACTAAACTTCAGAAATGCGTTGGATGTTGGCGGACCTATGGACAATAATTGTCAATGATATTTGCATGTATTTCAATTTTCATTACTAACTAAGAAACATAGTTTTAAGTTTTGCCTTTAAACATATTTTGTTTTCTAATATTTTTATTGATTGTTATAATGAAATTGAACACTTCAATGTTCATCATGTCTAAATCCAAGCTTTTTGTTTGCAAATGGCTTACTTTTACGGAAATGCTGGCACTCCTTGGCAAATCCAATGCAAGGGATTTGTAAAGGAATGAAAAACCGAAATTTAATAACTAACTTTTGTATGTATTTTCGACGGAAAAATTCGAAAACATCCGTGATTTAAATGTAAAATCAGTTAATTGATGATTTCGTTCTAATCCAGGTAAACAAAAATATTTCTCCAAAGAACTGTTCCATCAACAATTGAAGAAGAATGAAAACGTGTTAGAAAGACTATCAATGATGCTGCCATTGACGTGCAAGGTTTTACGACACCACCATGGAAAAACCGATGGTTTGACAACAAGTGCAAGGTAGTGTAACAAAGCTGGAGGAAACCAAAACAGCACTGCATTTAATACGATAGGAGTTCATAAGGTCTAAGCGGAAAAGAAGAAAAGGAAGGGGAATAAGAGTGCATGGTCAAGGAGATGAAGATATATCAGGACGAATGTCTGACAGTGTTGCTAGAGCTCGAAACAATAATCAAATAAAAAATGAACAACATTTTTACTATTATCAAGATGAATATTCAGGATTAAAAAAAATCTGTAAGCCACGGGCGCAAATGTCATTGTCAGGAAAAAATTTCCCACTCAAGTAAACCTGCAGATGTGGACGGCAGAAATATAATTATATATGCACACTCAGCGAGTGGAATCTCAATATCTTAAGCCCATTCCATAACAAAGGAAACATCTTTGATTGCATGATGTATGGCATAGCGTATAAGATTGGTTCTAACATTTTGTGTGATTTGCTAGAGCTCGAAACAATAATCAATAACAAAGGAAACATATTTTGTTGCATGATGTATGCCATTGCGTAAAAGTTGGTTCTAACATTTTGTGTGATTTCCTGAAATCTTTTCGCAACTATTTGACAAAGCCTGTTCATATTAACCACGTATTGATTTACGATTTGATTTATTTATTTTTCACTTATCTAACAATTTATATGAAGACCAAATCCTTCTGCAAGCAAATAATAAATGGGATTCGCATTTCAAAAATTCTTAACAACCGCCAAATGGTGCGGTTTTATCTTCAAACATATCGAAGAACAATGAAGTTTGGTAAGGACTTAAGTCATGAACGCAGCACGAGTCAAATATTATTAAATTATCCGTGGAAGTTGTGGACTCGTGGTACAGCAAATCTCAACGGAGCACTTTTTGATAATGAAAGCGAGAGTTAATAATTGGAATAAAACAACGTCCTCTGAGGCAGGTCTATGAACAATACGAGTAATGAATGCGTATCCTGTGCAAATTTGAAGATCTCAACTCGTAAATATGAACGCGTGCTGAGGTGCCACAATAGGAGGGCTAACAAGGTATCCAGCGGAGCCTTATAGTTTTATTTTAACTTGTATTCAAAGTCATCTCTGCACGACCTAGTAATTTTCCCTCTTTAGTATTTGTCGTCAGAGAAGTAGTCGCGCTTCGGCATGTGTTGATTGAGAGTGCGTTTTTGGGTTTCATCTGTGAATTCTCTTAAAGCCTTTCATATATTTTTTTGTACAAATCAGTCATTTGGTTTGATCAAACAGCGTAGCGGTCGTTGGTGTAGTTATTATATAATTATGTCACGAGGAGTTCAGGTGGTGACTGTTTCACGGGCCTCCTATGGGCAGCGCTTTTCAGCCACCCATGCGGTCTGCCACTGAAAAATATGTTGTTGTGTGTGATTCTCTGGCTGCGTTCTTTATATTATACATATCATTGTATTTGTTTTTTTCTAGGGGCTGCTCTTACCCTTGTCCCAGTTGGTTAGTTCTTGTTCAGTGAATGTTGACTTGGGGTGCGGAGCGGATACTTCTGACAGAGTATTTGACATTTGTCAGTTCTCGCGCTCGATTTGTGATTAAGTTCGGCGCATTATTGTTCAAGTTTCGCACTGGGGATCTTTTGTGGGTATTTAATCGATTATATGTACATAATAAAAGGTTGGTTGGCATTGCAATATGCGTATAAACAAAAGCGCATTATGCGCATGCACTTCACGTCTGAAAGAGAACAAGTCTTTTGAATAAAACGAGTGAGTTCCTTTTTCCAAAACACTAAATGAACAAAGTTGATGTTTCTGCGCAAAACAATAGAGCAAATCGCTGTAAAATTCGCCATAAAACAATGAGTGAATGTTTTATGTTGTATTCCATTGTTCATTTATAAATTGGGGCTTCGATACTGTGAATAGGGCAGTCACGAGTATTGCTTGTCACTTTGTTGAAGTTGTTGAATGTTTACGCTGTTGTTGTTTTTTCAAATGCCGATACCTGCACGGTTCCTTTCAAAGAGTATAAAATCTTTGATTTTTTATTTCAAGATTCCGTGGATCTTTTGTTTTTGATTTCAATTGCAAACGAATAGTAAGCGCCACATTAAGATCAAAGGTAAACGAATTTGGAAATCTTAAAGTGGCGATGTCAATCACACTGCACAAAAAATGATTGCCCTCTTGTGAGCAACGATTGTAGTAACCAAGATGGTCAACACATGTCCCTTAAAGGGTTACATAGTTAAACTGCCTTAATTGTATACTGAATTCATCAAATCTCACTCACTCAGCTATCAAGCTGATTAATGATTCGCATTTTATTTAATTTCAGAGACCACAAGATAGTATTATTCACTGTAGAGTCTTAGGTACATCGTCTGTGCAGAGAAAATTGCGTTCGTGCTCAATCCTGCCAAGACGAAAGTAATCATTTTCGAAGCACACGCTTTCCTCTTCCGACTTCCTGCCTATAGAACTTAATTCAACCGCAGTTGAATATGTTACATGTATTAAACATTAGAGTACCTAATGTGCAATAGCGCCGTGTACTGATCACAATGACAGCGTAACGTACTTTCAAACAATATAAAATCTTTGATTTTATATTCCAAGATTCCGTGGATCTTTTGTTTTTGATTTCAATTGCAAACGAATAGTAAGTGCCACATTAAAATCAAAGATAAACGAATTTGGAAATCTTAAAGTGGCGATGTCAATCACTGCACAAAAAATGATTGCTCTCTTGTAAGCAACGATTGTAATAAACAAGTTGATCCACTAATTTTATTTTGTTAATCACCATAAATGCTAGAATTGTGCCCATCAACGTCCGCAGAAATGTGCATGATTACCAAACACCAATAGGTCCGGTACATTATAACCCCTGCGACCGTAGTTGGGACCTAGAGAAGATAGCGATATCGAGACTGGAGTCGAATTAAGCAGAATCTTCAAAGCATATGGAGACGAGCTGATAGGGTATATGCAGCAACTCATCTGTAAGATGTGGTCGAAGGACAGCATGCCTGGCGAGTGGAACCTCAGTATAGTTTGTGTGATCCACAAAAAAGAAGACCCCTTCCACTGCGCCTACTACAGAGGGATAAGTCCCCTAAGCATCGCTTATAGGACCTTCTCCATTTTGTGTGGACACCTGAAACCATTCGTCAATCCGGCGAAGTTCAGCATCGTCCAAATCTTCACATTATGCAGATCCAGGAAAAAAACCCAAGAAATGTAAATCGAAACCCGCCATCTGCGTCGAAGGTAGCGTATATGGAACCGAGCTATACAACGCAGGATTAAGCTTTAACTTCAATGTCAAACGCATTTTTAGATAAGGCGTCGCGTTATCATGAGAATTCCAAGAGTCCGTACAATTGCTAGCAAACGCGATTGGTCGAAGCACGGCGGCCAAAACGAGGTAAAACGACGTATATGCTGTCACCTAGAAAGGACGCACTTCATCGACAACTCGGCCAGAACGCCACCATAGGCAGCAATTTATATAATTATATTATAAAATCCTTTTCCAGATGTACAAAGTTTAAACGTTAAACCTTTCTAAGATAAATTTTAAAAATGAAATAAAACTGAATCTTTATGATATGGAAACGCACTCATATACATAAATTAGGGTTTCCCTTAAGCGAGTTTTTTCTAAGTTTTCTTGGCCAGTAAGCACAAACAATGAAGATTGTCCATAGGGACTGCAAAAAAACAGATATTAGTAGTAGACGCCGAAAGGCAAATAGATAAGTAAGTTTATATTATTTTAGAGCACCTGCGAAGGGTCAGTAGGATAGATTTTAAGAACATGAATTGTTTAGATATTAAGATGGATTTAAACATTTTTGTCCAGTTTTAAGAATCATGAATTAAAAAATAAAAATGAATTTTCAAGTTAAAAAAGGGTTTCCCTTAAATTTCAACTTCGATATACTTATACACATACCCTCTTAAGACTTTCGTAATAGCGCAATGTTTTCTAAAAAAACATTTTATAAAAGGATAACCCGTGCCGACTTGAGATTTAAACTTCTCCATACAAGTATCGCGGGTGACATGCTGCCACGTGTTCATGCAAGATTTTTAGGTCGCTTTTGTTTATTGCATGAATTACGGAGTGATCAAAAAATATTTTCCATATCGGAATCATCAAATAATCATCAAATGAATGGTGCAAACTTACCATCTAATCGACAAGTTCTGACTGTCAGTGAAAGTACAAATCTTGTGACTAGGGAGTGCATTATATTTTGGGGAAAAAAATGTGAGAAAACTCAGATGACGTTCACGACCCGTGAAAATAAATTTGAAGTTGAAGCTATCAATTATTATTGCAAATGCTGATGCCTTTGAGAGAATGAAAATAGAGGAAGACAAAGAATTTCTTATTCCACCATGACTAACAAGGACATTTTTGGAATGTGTTTTATTATTGGAGAATAGCCACCTTACCATCAGCATGGCGTCAGATGTTTGCGCCGAAGCTCTATTCCAATCTTTATTACGACAACTAATTCAAAACATTAACCCCCCGCGGATAGACACCGCACCATGGTGTCATTTTTTATGCCAAAGTTAGAGTAGGGCCTGCATTTTGAAATTAATTTTACCTTGCTAGAGCTGCAACACATACAAACATTTCTGATTATTGTAAAAATGTTCTATAGGCTCGAAATTATTTTTTTAATTAATTTTTTTTTAAAGAAATTCCTCTCTTCTTTTTTGGAAATGAAGATCCATGTGATCAATGCATTTTCATACACCTGAGCAATGCCAAGAGAAAAAATAGAATCATCTGCATGGTCCCCTCAGTAATTAGATCGGTTTAGCGGGTGCAACAATAGAAAGGATAACACAAGACACAACCCCATTGTGCCAATTCATCACAAAAGCATAACACACACGCCGGCTTTTCAGAACAATGTGATGAGTCTACATGGTGTACTAAGGGAGTAAATTGAATAAGAATGCGCATACAGCAGTATATATCACGCCGGGCAATAAATATGTCATTTCATCTAATAAAGAGATTTATCTGCATGAAAATTGAATAGTGCATACACATACTTCCATCCATTCTATATGGTATGTAATTGGCTTGCCAAAAAATCTACACAAACGCAGTGTACCTTACACTTTAAAAGAAAACATCTTTATGCGGAGAAGAAAAAGAGAAGATACTTTTAACAGCCTTTTTGGTTGAAAGCCGTAAAACCAAAAGAAGGTCGATAGTACCACACCGATTTGAATGTCTGCATAACCCACAGCACACTTCCGGTGAGACTATTTCTTTTTCATACACAATATAATATACCTCCTATAAAAGACACATCTGTTTTATTCGTCATGGGTAAAATAAGGATTTATCAATTCAACTCTCAGATGTTAGCTAACACTTAGCACAAAGAGCTGGCAAAACGCACGCGCCTCATTGCGGGAGTTTAATGTTATTGTTCATGCATATTTGCTGCTCGCCTGAGGTTGTTCCAACTGTTCCATTTCCGATGTTCTGCGGCCTGCCATATACCACCGACTGAGGTGTAATTGTATAGCTTATCTTGTCCTCTTTCTGGTACAGTATTGCAATGTGCTGTCACTGAATTGAGCAGAAAACATGTTGGGTTATTTGTTTGTTATTTATTAATGAACATTAATAACATTCATTCTTAGAATGGTGCTTTTGATAAAATATCTTTAATTAGTACGCAATAATAGCATTTTATTTATTTCTGAAATAAGCCGTCGGCGTATTTGTAACACTTATGTAAATTGTTTGAAATGGCAACAGGTAATTGCTCGTACTTATGTATACCGTGAAGCTGTTTAACTTAAAACTGTTGTATATTTTTATGTTTCTAATGTAATCGAATTCAAATTTTGACACAAAATTAAAAAAGAGTTGGTTCTAGATTTTAAGAGAGTCAACATTGTTACTAGTAGCATGGTATTGGATGTATGTATACAAGTTTATTCGTGATGGGAGGGGTTTGAATTTGACTTTAAATCAATGTCATCTACTGTGTTAAAATCTGCTCCATAATAATAATAATAATAATAATAATAATAATATGGGTGGCGCGACTATCCGAGGTGGACCTAGGCCTAGCTTCTTAGCAACCACTCGTGTTGTGCGCGAGGTATTGTTCTTTCACGAGGGGAAGGGACCTACAGGTTAATGCCGACTCAGAACGGCGAATTTGAGAAGCTTTTTCTAGACAGGAATACTCTTTGAGCATTGTCAGTGACTCGAAAGAGGTAGACCCGTGAATTATAAAAGGTGGTAAATTCGGGTATCGAACCTGGCACCCTCTGCGTAGGAGTCGACGCAATTACCCACTACGCTACGTCGACCACCATATACCCTTTTAATCCGTGAGGAGAATATTCGGTTTTTTGCTGCTTTTACATCGAATCATTTTGTAACCGAGGATATTGTTAAATCATATCATGTAATTATATTGTTAGAAGACAAGGGCTCTTGAGTATTCTTTAAGTATTCTAATCTGTTGATTGCTCTCAATTAAATTAGAGGCCTCCAAATGCACAATTTCATTGCAGAATGCCGTATTGCAAGAACTACCTGATTTAATTATTTGAATATTTTGAAAAATATAAATTTCGGCATGTTATATGCGGTAATGATTCAAGAATTCCTTTTCAAAACATAAACACAAAATTATTGAATTCAGAAGGTAATATTCAAATGCTACTAATCACATTATGTATATATCAGCAAACTGATTTTGAATTACCTTCCCACATGAGTTGAATATTCAAGTGAACACTTTCTAAAAACTTTCGTATTGAATGTTTGTTGTTTTTTAAAAATTAAACATGTACATTCGAAAATCGTGAAGACCCAAGGTAGAAAGAATAAACAAAAATGTTCGAGGGGATTCGGCCATAAATTAAAAGCCCGAGAATTTTAATTGTCGAAAATGGTAAAACTAGAAGAGTACGCGATGTAATTAAAACTTCCTTCACACTGCGCGGTTAATTGAATTATGTGGTGACTTTTTATGTTTTATGCTGTTTTCCTGTTCTTTTTACGCCCTCGTACCGAGTGAGTTCGTTCATTTTAATTATATTCGTAATTTGGTTAAATTAAAATAGGATCTTTTACAAACAAAATGATTGTGTATTGAAATATGTATATCTGTAGTGTTTAATGTTTAAATA
Organism: Eristalis intricaria; assembly: GCA_964034865.1. Classification (NCBI taxonomy): domain Eukaryota; kingdom Metazoa; phylum Arthropoda; class Insecta; order Diptera; family Syrphidae; genus Eristalis; species Eristalis intricaria. Next base: position 77,178,657 of record OZ035873.1, on the reverse strand, counting down.
GTAATGATATTTTGCTGCGGTTACTGTACTGAGTACTGAGCGAAGTAATTATTACTTTTTCAACAAGTTATTGCAGCCAGCTATGTTTGTGTGGATAACGATTCTATAAATAACCCTACTGATAAGAATCAGAGTAAAGCGAGGGATGAACAATGAAAATAATTATTAAATACAAATTTAAATATGAAGGTGAATAAATTATTGATATGCGGAAACTTTTTCACTGACTTATGGCTTAGAAGCTGCAAAATAATAAGTGTAGTTGGTATTTTGTGTATAGCGAATGGTGAATTTTACATCAGTTTAAAATATATCTGTAACTAAATGCCTTATTAAATATGCTTCATCTTGGACCGAGCACAACTGGTTAAGGAAACTCCACAATTATGCCCTGAGCCAATCCCTTTGCATATAAACGTTAGTTCTTAATATGTTTATTAGATTAAATATTTTTCATGTGTGTATAACTTATTACTTTAATTTGGTAAGTGTTTATCTGCACAAATTGTAATAAGTCTTGAAGCGACTTTGATGGACTTGAGTTTGCAGTAATTCAAATTATTGATAAAGGTATACTATTATTTCAGAGAAATTAATATTTTCGAACTGAAAACTTTAATATACGGGATGAAATTGAATTAAAATAATTTAACCCATTTTCATTTTTAAAAATTGAAATGACTTAAAAACTGACTAATAGAATTCCAGAAGTATTAGATACGAACACAGTAGAAGTTGAATGAACAATTGAACTTATCAAATAATATTAACTGACAAGTTGACACAACTCTACCAATTTCTGTATGTATAAAAGTTCATCCTTCAGTGCATGGTTTCTCGGTTGCTGAAATCGGAAGATTGTTTTCACATCTAAAACTTAAAACGTTGGGTTAATACGTCAAATAGTATATGAAAGGCGATTTTGTAGGCTGGATATCTTATCCAGATTTCGAATCATCCACAATATCAAATGCACTACTCTGCTAATGTGCAGCTTTTATTGGAAAATTCATTGTCTTTATTGTGACGACATTGAATACATCCAATTGAACTCGACACTTTTGGAAAGTTTACTTTTTAAAAGTTTCAACTTCATTAGTTTGGAATCATGACATGGGGCAAGCTTCGTACGCGAAATCATGGAATGGTGCAAGCTTCGCTAGTACGCGAAAAATGCTCAAAGTTACTAATGAGAAAATTTTAACAATTGAAGAGTCGTTCAACAAACATAATGATATGATCTGTGCTCGGACATCACGACCGGTGCGGCGCCAGCACTCATTCCGGGTACTTGTTATATCTTGATTTATGCTTTTGCATTTACTGTAGAAATACACAAAATTCTGCTTATGAGATTTCTTTACTAGATCTGCTTAAATACACCTATATATGTTGAAAATCCATCAATATATTCATTCCGTTTGGTAAACAACCAAAAATTTGTAAATACAAGTACGCATGTAGTGTGTATTAAATAATATGTGGAAAGAGAATTCTTTTCGTTCATATGTCAACTATTTGTAGGGTATGTAAGTGCATTAGAACACACCGATGATGCCTTTTATCTTCGTGTCACTCCATGGTAACCAATATTCAGTTCCAAAGCTACGGCGAGTCACTTTTCATTGTTCAACAAAAATCTACGAATACGTTTGGCAGCATAATCCAATCAGGTTCAAAAATCAAAGTGAGCTAAACCTTTCAATGGCATTTTACGCGTTGTTGTGCTACCGATTTCTGTGTGAAGATAGAGGTCAGAAATATGTTCGTTGCAAAAGCCCCCAGTGGTGATGTTGAAAGGAATTCTATGTTAATATCTTGAAACGAAATAGTTTACCTGGGGCGCAAGGACCACCCCTCTTTCATTCTGTGTTTTCAATAAATAGACTGCTATTACTCGTACACTCATCGTAGCGCTATATTTTTTTTTCTGCAGCTATAAATAGTGTTAACGAATGTAATCATTATGTAAGGACTTTTAGTTCAGTTACTTTTTGAGTACACTTCCAATATGATTGTGTGCACATATGTATGTACATTTACAAATACAAATAAACGTTTTTGTGAAGAAAAAAATAATTGCAAGCATTAACCCTCATAAATGTAAGGGTTCCTCCTAGATTACGCCCGATAATGTGTAGGTTTCTATTATTACAAATCAATTAAGCGATCAAACGTATAATAATGAATTGTGTCATTTTGTCCGTTATATCTTTGGGCAATTCGAATTGTTCATTCTATTCCTACTGTCATCGTAATCTAATTTTTCTGAAACTCTGTTAGTCATCAAAAGCATGAACAGAAGAGATCTAATTTTTCGAGCAGACTTAATTAAAAAAATACCTGTTATATGCTAGATTTTGTCTTACGGTGCAAAGACAGGTACATCGTGTGCTGAGTACGGGATGCACCTTGTCCTCAGCAAAACAGTCATATCCAGATGGCACGATCGACTCCATGTTGCCTGAGGTTATTCTCCACTTATTTGTGTCATCGGTTCCGAAGACGTTTAAGGCTGGAGCAATGTTGTACATGTGCAATGCGCGATCTATGGCATTGAATCCGTAGACGCCTGACAAGAATTCTAACAGTTTTTGTTTGAATTTTCTACCACAAATGCCAAGGCCAAAGACCGAATGCTGAATTCTTCTCTCCAAAAGACCCAGAGCTTTGGAACCATTGAAATCAGTCTAGGAATGCTTTTTAGAAATTACAAGAGTGCGATTCAATTATTTTGAATTTCGTTTTTCAACTCAGCCGATTAATACGACTGAGTAATTTGTCTCACAGTGAGAGTTACATATTTACGGCTAAATTTGTTTTGTAAAATAAAAAATGAAAATAAAACGAATATGTTAATGTAGTTAAGTTTACTATTTATTTCACATAATTTCAAGTACGAAAGAAAATGTACATATGTATATAACTAATCGTTGGATTACATAAAGAAAGTAACAAGAATCTGATTATGTAGGTATCCTTAAAATTGTATAAATTAAACGTTTACAAGTTAAAAGTAACAGTTTATTTTGCAACTTGAAAAACTACATCTCTATTTGAAATATTGTTCCTTGCCTTGCAGTATTTTTCATAGCTGTAGTGCGTTTTGCTTGAAAGCTATGGAAAAACGCCATCGCGTGGATGAAACTAAACATTTTTTTCAGAGAAGAATTTTGTTTTTTCAGAGAAGAATTTTGGTCTAAAAAATAAAAATTAAAATGTCCGTCAAATGAAATTGAACCAATATCAATCAATTAAATAATCAAGGCGGTTTTATTATTTTGACTTATTTGTACCTATAGACATAAGGTGAGAATTTAAATTTGTCTACATTTTTGTTGCAGATTCGTTTTTCTTTGGTGCCTATCATATAGAAAAAAATTACAATCAAATCAAAAAATAAGAGTAAGGATAAGCTCTACAAAAATTATAGAAATTATAAGTTAAACAATACCATTCATGCAAAATTAAAATTGTAAAATTATATAATTCAGAAGTAACATTATATATATATATATATATATATATATATATATATAGTATTACTTATATTATACATATAGTATTAATACATACTATATACATATAGTATTAAACTATAGCAGCTATATATAGAAAATAGGAAATTGAAATCTACCATAGTTCAATAATTAGCGAGATCTTACTCCAAGTAATGACACACACACCGCCACAACAGCTTAAAACAATAAAAGTGGGCAGTGCTATTTTATTTCTTTTCTGATACTTTAAGAAATAAATATTATTCAATAAATTTTGATATGCAAGGCATAGGTATTAAGGAAGGCAGGAATAATGAATGCCTAAATATGTGTTGCTTCAGTGGATCAATAATGATTGTACAAAATATAACATTTTCCGAAAACATAAAAATATCCATTCTTGTGTATGCTTGGCAGCTTTTGACAGAAGTGACAGCCTTGTTATCTGCACAAATGAGGGTGACATATTCTTTTTAACTGGTTTATTTATTCCAATGTTGATATTATGGCTCATACATAGTTTAGTGTGTATCTTTGGTGAAGTTGAGTTCGTTCCCAATAATTCAATTCAGTCAAAAATTCCTCAGTTTGAAGACTGATCTACTATATGATCGTTTTCACCCTATCTTTGCTTTTCATTTCAGCTTACTGCATCATTCAATTAATGTCGGTTGCTCTCTCCGACGGTGTTTCTTGATCAGCGGCGGTATCTTTTTCTGACTAAATGTCTCTTTATTTTATCGAGGTGGTTTACATATTATGTAAAGATAATATATATGGCACAAAGAACGATTAAAGAGTGAGGTTAAGATGAAAGAGCAGCATGTTTATAAATATGTATGTACTATATACATGTCCATGTAATACTTGCCTACCTCCTGCCAGACTAATTTATAGAAATTTGCAGACCAAACGTTATACTACTGCCTTAAACACACAATGAAGCTCTTACTCTTTAAGCCTTAGTTATGCTTGTATGTAGAAACTCGTCAGATGACTTTATGTAAAACAAGTACTGAGATGATAATAGGGTAAATATGCGCATATATGGGATACATAAGAATATAATATAATAATAATCATCATCAACTTAAAAATGTATCTTATGGTTATTAGATATTTAATTTGAAATGCGTAAATAAAGAAAATTAGTTATATAATTGAATTACTATTGAATTTATACCTCACTAAATGTATAACAATATAAAGTAAGCAAGTGTATGGCACTTAAAACTATGATGGCATGTGTCATTCCGTTAATAAATCAATTATGCTGTCAATTTTTAATATCCACATATTAAATAAAATTACATGTAGATTAAGTGCAATTAATTTCATAATGACTCCATAAGTTCCAAAGTCATACTTAAGCCATGGGAACTTGTAACAAAACGTAAATACCATAAAACCATTTGCCATCGAACAAGACTGAATAGAAAATCATTCCTGAAATATGTTTGTCTAAGGTACGTTACATAAATCAATGGATCGAGACTCCAAATGATTATTCATAATCGTTCAGCTGTCACATTTTAATAATTTTGTGGTGCGATTTGAGATCTGCCCCCAATGGCGCCTACGGCCGTATCTCATCAATAACCAACAATATTATCCTACACAGACGAAATAAAAAATGAAAATAAAAAAGCAAAAATGAAAAAAAAAAAACCTGAAATCCTCATGAGTTGGACGCTGGGATAAAGAACAGGGATCCCACCGTTGTTGGCCAGGTATGAATAAGTGGTGTCTGCTTTTCTCTTCCTAATTCTCCAAGGGAGTCAAAGATGGAAACTGTTGGTGTTAAATGCATGTTTTTCTTTCAGCTTTTATTTCTCCTTTTAACAAATTTTTGTGCTCATCACGTTGTCTGTGTTTTGGGCATGTTTGAATATTCATGCAAGGAGTTAACCATACAAAATTAGGAAAATTAAAATATTTATTATTTTTAATTTTAACATTTGAAAATCATAAAAACAAAATTCTGATTGCGTGCCTGCTGGCAATTATTCAATTGTGTCATTGTTTGATAGTTTTAAAATGGGTTTTTACATTCACGCTATGCTTCATGCAAATACCTTACGGTTTGTGCTTAACGATGAAATGTAAGTTAGTAGATTTTATGAGTAAAAGAGACTTTATAAATACTCATAAATCAAATGATACAAAACATGTACGTTAAATTTTTCATTATTGGTGTTATTAATATATGATGTAGCAAAACGTTTGCAGCATGAGTTAAGAATCTCCTTTGCTTTCATTGATATTGAAGAGTAATTGAAGATTGGGCGGATGAACTCACCCGTAGAATCCGTGACAGGAGTACATAATGAGCTGTATGATAACAGGTTTTGTCAAACTTATTACACACACTTGCCAAAAATGTTACGTATGTTCACCTACAGTAAAATCACATAACAACCCACCGACATACATTGCCTGTTTATAGGTAAACATGAACAAATTATGACGTCATCAGATGCATTGTTTATAAAGAAGCCAGAAGATTTTGTTATTGAAACTAGAGTAGTTGCATATTATTAGAACATAATGGATAGACCGTAAAAATTCTAGCGATAAAGAGTAAAACTGTAATTCACACCCAATTATCTTCATGGGGTAAATGACTGACTTGTTCGAGTTCAGGTTCCTCTCCTCTCTTCCACAAGCAAGTCTATATGGACATATGGCATGCACATCAATGCATGCAACAAAACTTTGATACAATTTCAAAATGGTTTTAAGGCTGAAGTAAATTATGAAACAGTGGTATACAAAGAAATCTAAGGATCACTACCGTGGATTACGAAATTACAAATTACATACTCCAAACAATAGTCATGAAAATCGGCGCAGAAGAAAGAACGAAAACATTCGATCTATCCCAATAAAAAGTAAAATTTAAGTGAAATGAAGAATTGATTGAAACTGTACAGGCCAATTTCAGTTGTAGCAAACAAATGAACAAAGTTAGGAGAATTTATGTTCTTAAAAACCGGTAATGTTGTGCCTTATAGTGTCTTATAATTTTAACGCTTAACCCATATATTAAACCCTCTTTAACGAATGAAACATACAGTGTATTGACTCTTGAATATTTATTTGGTGATCATTTTTTCTACTGTTGCATCTTTTCATGCCATTATAAGGACCCGTGATGCAGGAAAATAGTGTTTATCCTTATAGCATTTGAGGTCCAGTTAGAAGTCCGTTTACATTCATATATCAGTTATCTTCCATTTCCGGTCTTTATCTAGAAATCTGTTGAAATATCCTTAGAAGCTTATAAATCAGATTTTGAGCTAAAAGTCAAACATAAGCGGTACAAATATGGGAAACAGTCACTCAACGATGTAATAAACATATTACGTAGAGGAGGTTCATGAGTATGTACATATTGGTTCACAGCAGAAATTGGATTAAGGTCATACCCTAGCAGAAAATATATTATATAAAAGAATAAGTTAATAAGTGTATAATGACTTCCAAAAGAAGTGTGTTTATAGTGTATATAGTATATCTGAATAATATCGACCTTTTAACATTCCTATCCTATTTACGGATGAAGCGGAAATTGTTGATAACGTTTTGCAAAGTTCCGTTTTGAATCGAAGTTGAATAGATGTAGAAGACAGATCCATCTCAGATTATTCAGTGTCATAATCTTAATCAGATCCGGAATTTGCAATTCCTCTCTGCGAAGTTTACATTTCACTCCCGTCCATGAATCCCACAATGAATCTTTGCATTTACTAATGTTTATTTCATATATTCATCTTCCCCTCAAATTGTCACGGGTTACCATAATTAGTTCAAGTTAGAGAGTTTGACTAAGAGAGAGGCTTATGTATGGAAAATTGAGAGAAATGTATGTATGGAATATGGCAAAAAAGTTCAAGTTAGAGAGAGTTTCGACTTAGGGTTCGACTTAGTCTACTGTATTATATTTCAAGGATTTAGGATAGTGAAAAATACGATATAATAATATTCATCAGGTTTTATATCAGATTTTATAATTAAGGGAAAACTACAGACAAAACCCCTTATGCTACACTTAAATTAATATATAACATTCTTACTCTACTCATAAGAGTGCATTTATTCAACACAAAACTGGTAAACGTAACTGAATTTTCCGATCCAATTTAATGTTTATTAACGGAATGTAAATATAAATATAATATTTGAACTTTACTTTTAGCTAGCTCATGCTATGTCAGTAGAACAATATGAAAATTAACACTTAAGTTTAATAATAAATAGAAACTCACGAGACCTGGAAACATATATTAATTCCCTCAATAAATAGGAAAATGAAAATAAAATTCAGCGATATATGTTCTAATGCGAGCATATGCACTTCTTTTTAATTGAAATACATATATCACTTTTTGAGATAGATGAGATGTTATTTTTGCCCCCTGGCGAGAAAATATTAACCTGCAGAGGGTGTGTATTATACTCCTGAAAGTGTGTAAGCACAAAAAAATAGCCCTTCTACAACGAATATTCCATTATAATGGTATTAAGATGTGGGTGCTATATTAATGCTTGAATAGATATAATAAGCTGCGGAAAGAGTACTTCAAATAGAGATGTTTTTGTAAGGGGTGTGGTCTTTCACACCATTCTTCTTCATTCACTTCATGTTACTCCTAGTAACGTTATTATATATCATGTACGCAACATTTTATATCGTCTGATTATTTATCCCAAAAAACACATGGTTTGACAACGAGTGCAGGCAGGCACATTCAGCGAAGCAAGCAGCATACAAGGCGACGCTGGACAGAAGGACGAGAGAGGTTCGTAAGCTCTATGAGCTTTAAAGAAGGGAAGAGCACCGGCTTCTCAAAAAGAAAAATAAAGAGCATGAGAAGCGCGCGATCGAGGAAATGGAGAGGTGTTACGGCAGAAATGATGTCCGAAAGTTCTACCAACGGGTAAAACAACTATCCAATGAATACAAAATTCGGACAGAAGCCTGTCGTGACGCAGAGGGACAACTCGTAGTAGATTCGCAGTCGATACTGAGAGTCTGGAAAGATCATTTCTGTAGACTGTTAAACGCCGAGGAAGACTCCAATACCGCTGTCAATTGACGATAATCGCCGAGAATTCTGTCCCCTCGACCTAGACGAAGTCAAGATAGCGATATCGAGACTAAAGTCAAATAAAGCTGCTGGTGCAGACTGTGCAACTGTTTAAGGCAGCTGGAGATGAGCTGGTAAGGTACATGCACCAACTCATCTGTAAGATATGGTCGGAGGAAAGCATGCCCGACGAGTGGAATCTCAGTATCGTTTGCCCCATCCACAAGAAAGGAGACCCCTTCAACTGCGATAACTACCGAGGGATAAGTCTCCTCAAATTCGCCTATAAGATCCTCTCTACCGTTCCTTTTATTATTTAATACCATATTTACTTTTTACAATAGGTACATCGCGTATTTTCAAAAGCATATCTTTATACTTTATACTAATCGTTGAATGACGGAAAATTGCTAAAATCACCATACAAATTGGACACAGCGAATTGCAGACAAAACTTACTATAAAGAGCTGGCGTTAACCTACGTACGTAGTTTTTTTTGTTGCTATAACTTTATTATATTATAAAAATGGCTAAGCAAATAAATATACCCATCTATCTATCTATTATATTGAACTTCTACTCTACTTCATTGGTATCTCTCTTTGAGGTTGAAAATTGAAAACGACGGATTGACTTCGAAGGAAGAATTTTCGCACCGGTTCTTTTTTCCTATTATTGAAAACGCAATCGCGAAAGTGAGCGGATGCCGCTAGGGTAGTGTATAAGAAATGCTTTTATGGAAAAACGCAACTCATCCGCACTGCATACATGTTATTATGTTTTCAATCCGAATCAAATTGAGAGTATTGGAAGATCAGTTGGTGCAACAGAAAGTACATTTTTGATTTTAAATTAAAAAAACAAACAGTACGGTTGTATTTCGATTATTGCCATGAAGAAAAATTTGGACATGGCCAAAAACACCTAGAAAGGCACTGAAGTTGTTCCTGAATATTGAATCCATGTCTTGTCGAATTGGTTCGCTTCTGATAAATAGAACTGTGGAGATTCTGAAAAATTGTTCAACATGATTTATTTACATTGGTACTTGTAAGTCGTAATCATTCACTTTGTGATAAATGCGTTTGGTATATAGTGCAGCGTCAACATTACTATTAACATTACTATATTATATATCTACTATACTATATATCTGTATAGCCTTCTAAGGCAAATAATGAAGCTGTTTAGATCCATGGCAACAGCCGCACCAATTCTTCCAAACGCCGATATACCGTTCTATGTATGATATGTATGACATGGTTACTGTTAAACCTACTTTTTGGATAAGGTACCAACACCAGCTTTTCTAAATGTTTTGATAAGCCATGGTGACAGAGGATATCCAGTATTTATTATCTTATAGGAATATTGTAATGACATTTTTGACAATAACAAAATTGAAAATTAAAATTGATATATACATATGTACACATATATAGTGATGAACGATCCAATATCTTTCGCCCAAGTTATTATTTTACAACGAATTTTTCTAGAATCATTTGCTTTTCTTTCTAACTTAAATAGCTAAATAAAATAGCTTTTGTCCATAATACACTTAATTTCACACTTTAGATAACTTTTCCTCAGAACAATTGAAACATGAAAATTCAAAACTGATAAAAAACAGAGACAGTAGTTTATCTGTGGGTTTCCATAATAGGGTTGCACTGCGGATGCGGATCGGATGAAGTATTTTCGCAATTAATCCGCCGATTTTTCAATAATGAGGATGACTAAGAAGCATTTAACAACTCGATTTGCATACTACTGCAAATATGTAAAAATGTAATTTACAATTTACTTCTCAAACTTCGCTTTTCAGAGTTGTAACACGTTGAATCTTCTCTAGATACTAGGACCAAAGATCGCACGTATTCTATCATCCTCTTTCTTCTACTTGCATTTGTAGCGTGGCAAGACTGGCATTATCATTTTTTTCTAAAAAGTCTGCTTGATCCTTCAAAAGACGACGCCATTTCTCAATTGTCTCTTGGTTATTGTTGCAATTTGGTTGGCAATTTGGATGGAGTGGATTCAAATCGTATAGTAAATCAAACAGAGAGGTGGTTGGATTATTAATTTCTTGCGATTTAGTTGCTTTCATTTACATGTAAAGAAGTGTCATTCATTAAGTTAAAATCTACTTTGCTTTGGAGGTGTTTATTCGTTGAATGTGAAAGTCAGTATAGTGGTATAGTAGACGAATCATTGCCTTCAACCCATAAATTTGTACAGCTCATTCTCAGCGGACCGCACAGTTCGCTATTTTGTCTTCCCGTTGATTCACTTTTCTAGTAACCAGGCCGAACTATATTCGAAGCTCAATGTCTACATCCTTGAATAAGTATAGCGTGGTTATTTTTGTATATTTTCCTAAATATTATCTGTTAGACGAAATGATGTGCGTACAATTATAAAACAAACAATTAAAAAACTGTATACGATGAATGTGTTCTTTCACGCCATTTTTTACCACTAACTGATCAAATTTAGAACAAGAAATCATATATAAATACATGTACATAATTTTGCATCATCTACATGTATCAAGTACAGAATAACAAAACACCACAAGCAACCACATAACGCGATTATGAATGGCGTACTTAATAAACAGGATGCATGCGGTGGATTTCATCTTAAAAATTAAAACCATAAATTTTCTAGATTTATTCTTCTTGTAGAGGAAATTTAATTATTATTAGTAGCAAAGAAAGAATGCAGTTAACAATTAATTACACGTTCATAATGGCTTCTGTTTAAGGTTTCAAACGGAGATCGGGCGCACGAGCTGGGCGAAAAGTCCGTAGTATACATAGTGTTGGACGGGCAGGCTGGTGTCATCATGAAAAGAATCTAGATCCTGGTAATATTTTCCTTTTGTTACTCCTCTCTATACTTTACCTGTTCTAGGCATACAAAAACGGTTGCTGGATGCAAACGTCCATTATACACTCGCACGATATAACCACCTGAACTTTACGTCATGCCGTGAGATACCATGTTACTGCATGCTAGATTCTCGTTGGTGCAAATTAAAATTTCCAACTTTCATAAATCGGTGTATTTAGACAAGTCGATGGGAAGCAATTGCTGATGTTGTGGGTTTTGGCGAAAAGATGTTGTATCAATTACATACACACATATATGAACACTAAAAACGCTACAAATCCATACATGAGCATCGATTTAAAACGACTGCATGCGATTGCATTTAATTTGCTTCAATAAACTTCGAAAATGAATGTGAATGTATGTATTATCTATGAATCTGTATCTATCTATGAAAATGTACTACCGATATGTACGTAATGATTTCATTGTGACGCCATTTTTAAATACTTATAATTGAATAGTATAAATCACATGAACAGATATAATAAAACCTTTTCTATTCACATATATACAATCATTTTTGTTTTTTCCTTTCTCTATAGCTATATTTCTGAGCTTGGATGAAAAATAAAATCTTAACTCACGATATAGGAATTTATATGAACATCAATTCCACAATCCGCTTCTGTTTTTCTGTAACATGTCAGCTAATCTTTTTGTTATTAATAGGGAGGTGTCAATAAAACGATCAATGCAATTGCTAAGGTATGTCTCGGTGCTGCTGTCCAGTTTCGATTCAGGCTTCCAAACGCATTTTCAATTTATAAAATATTGTTGACATTAGTACGCATATCCTTACAAACCAGAAGAATCGATCATTTAATTTATTTCAACCAATAAGACAAACATCAGCACATGCAATTGTAGGGGCAAACAGTTACAGAAATATTCACACAATTTCATTCAATATTCACATTTTTGATTCGAACATTTATGCATCTCATATGCATGCAGTCCATTGTTAAGATTGAACAAAAATGTACATATTTGGTCATATTATACAAGGAATAAGGAGCTTGCATTTTTTCCATTATAACACCTCGAACAAAACGGTCGTCAGACATACTCTCGAACCATTGTGCACACAAATGAACACGTCAAAAAGTCCTCTTCGCTAAACGGTACTCTAGCCGTGGGAACATTACCACTCAACACACCCTCCCTCATATTTTGTTAAATACTTTGCAACCCCAAAAATGCAAGGGAAATGCCATCACACACTCATCGACTGCACTGCGTTCGCCTTTCTTTAAAATCATATTGTCGACTCGGTATCCTTCAATCGTAATTATAGAGTCGTTAAAGCTAGTCCTCCTCGGAACGACTCAAACCCAAATTAAAACACAAAACCACCCAATTCGTTCTAAGGGTGCGCTTTGCAAAATCTTGGTTGCTGCTTGCCTTTAGTTTGTCACAGAACTTCCGCCACGGCATATCGAATTTCAGTCTTGGGTTCAACGGTTGATCGAAGGTTAAAATAAGGAAAATTATGTACTCACATACATATGTGTGTATGTTTGTTTTTACTTCATGCCAAGGTAAAGACATTAAATGAAAGTCATTTCATGCTCGACATTTCTGGTTGACTTCAATAGAGCCTTTGAGAATAGCTCGACATGCGATTCCTGTCCGTCTTGCAAGCAATTGTAATAACAATAATTATTTCTCAAATTGAAAATTTGTCAGAACATAGAGGGCAACATGCGATTCGATCTCATTGTACTGCATTGCCCTATTTTACATGAACTCTTTGGAGTTGCTGCTTGTATATGTATTTCTACGGAACCCACCTTTTATTTCACCTTGGTCGTCTTTTCTTTGATATTTGCTGTGTGTTGTACGTGCCCTCCAGCTAAAAGGCGCACTCTTTGTAAATTAAACAAAAAAAAATGCGACATTATTCATATATGAAGAATTCGCGGGACATAACATTAACTTAAACTCAACAATGCAGGGAATTCAATGGATTCAAGTATTCTTAAGTTTTGTGCAAATATCAAATTATGAATACAAGAAACGAAAATGTTGCGTAGGTATAGGAAGTGCATTCATCTCTGACAGAGTACCAACTTAACAATTTTGTTGATCTTACGTCGATACTGAACTGTATCTGAACAAACTTCAATTCATGCATATGGTTCTCGATTAATGATCGAACCATCGAAACAATGAAGTTCAATCCTCGACGTCTACCTTGTTGAGATAATTAGTTAGTTACTTTCTGAAAATGCAATTTCTACTACTTTGTCAGTTCGTGGTAAATTAACATCTTCTTTAGAAATCCAAAGTTATATTTTACGTAATCCATGGTCGCTTGTCCTAGTCCGATCCATTCATAATCAGGATATAGCAAAAGCCAAGTTTTTTCTTACAATTATTCATAATTTATGTTGTACATTTAATTTTTTTCTTTTAAACAAGAAAAAAGGTTTTGTCAAAAGACAGTTTAAGATTTAGTTTAGCTTGGAGAACTGCCCGAGGGACAGTAAGTACAAATAGAATCATTGTTCGTCCAACTAGTTATAAGCATGTTTGTCTAGTATGTCAGCATATAACGAATTGATAAATAATAATGCATTTAAAAAATAAACCCAGGTCTTCTTCATCCTTTATTGACAAGGCGCTTTCTTCTATAGATTATAGGCTGTTTACAATTCATTTCAAAATGCACTGTAATCGTATGTTTTCGATAATCGAGTAAACTATCGTATAGTCTCATTCACGTATTTCAATCTCAAACATAAACGTTTTCAGTTCAATAGAGACGTTTATTTGTATGTCAGGCCATGTTTTTAAATAAATGCTAGACAAAGTAGATGTATACTTTATATATTTTTTTATATTTTGCAGGAAAAAATATCAAGAGAGGGAAAAATAGTGATGTGAAAGATAAGTGAGAGATTAAATGATGCACTAAAATGTTCTTCCCAACGCATTTTTTTCTGTTCCTGCTGCTGTTGTTATGTTCAGACTCAGTTTCCCAAAGAACATATAACACAATAATATAATTTTTGACACTGTAATTACCGTAGTGTTCAATGATCATATATTATTTTATCTTATCGAATATAATACTACATAGTGTATATTTTCTACTTTCCACAGTCGTATTCAATTAATCACAACATGGTCGTTGCATTGCTTTGCTATGCATAACAAGATACTTTTTAGGAAGAGCAGCTGAAAATAAGATAACATTTTTTGTGTATCTTCGCACCTTGTTTCCTTGAATTGTGGCTCACCGATTTCTTTGGGTATGAACACCCACACATTGAATTAACCACCAAGGTTTCATATCTATGTCAACTCTACATGCAGGTCAACTGATATCTGAAACAGTCCCTGTACATACACATCTTTCATTAGCTCGTGCTGACAATATAAGGGTATCGACACGTTGCTAATAAAAGGTGGCAAAAAGGATGTTCTTCTCATTTCACTTTGACCCCCGTCGTTAGGAGTGCGATGGTATTGTCCTTACCATGACACAAATGAGGAAAAAATATGTTAGCGATATACCAATTAAACCCAATTTACCGAATGATAGAAAAACACTTTCGTATTAAAATAAAAGTAAACATCTCAACATGATATCACCCCCATGTGCGTGAGCTGTAAATAACGCAGAGGAATTGTATTTCAGTTTCATAAAACTGAATATCTGTTAATATAATCGTTAATATATCATACGAAACTCATAAATTAGTTTCATAATATTACAGTAATATATCTTAAGTTGATTGGTCAACAGAAGACATTAAATTTTGTTCTCCCTTATGACCGCAATAAAATCAAAACAATGTTTCTTGTATTGACACATATACATTGACAAAACATGTATTCCAATCCCACCAGTGTATGCGGCAAAAGTGGGATGTTTTTATATTGCTGCGTTAAATAAGAGAATGATTTGTTTCCTATTGAAAAGTCTGTCATCCGTCTCATGAACTAAGTATAATTTCTTTGAAAATTTTCAGAACAACTTTAACGAAAACAACACCTAAATATTTTATTGTAAAAGTGATGTGTAACTCCGACATTTTTCATTCTAAGTATAGAATGAAGAGCATATTTTTGCAATTTTAGTTAGTTATACGAAATATCTTATATATTTCCTGTAGATTTCTTTGCTCTTATAAAGAATAGGCAGGATACACAACAACATTAGATGTCGTTTTCAAATGCAATTGTGAGTATGTGCACTTATAACATGATGTGCATTAAAAAGATGTTAATTATATGTTAAAGGACTTAAGCATAAAGACGACTATCGCTATGATTGTAAACAGTAAATAAAATTCAAATGTGTCAGGCGCAATGTACCATTCTATACAGGCAAGAATTCCCCACTCTCGACATTGAAGTCTCAGTCGTTATAGCCAGGCTAAGGTCAAACAAGGCTGCTGGCGCCGAAGGTCTGTCTGCGGAAGGACTGCAGGCGGGTATGAGATTGTAATGTCCATACACCAACTCATCTATGATCGATATCGTTTGCCCAATCCTAAAGAAATGAAACCTCTAAGTTTTGCTAATTACAGAGGGATAAATCTCTTGAATATAGCGTATAAGATCTTTTCTGCCATCTTGTGTAAGCGCGCGATACCATACGTCAACAGTGTGACAGTTAAACTCAATACATAGAACCAGGACCCGGGAAGGGCATGGGAATCTCAGAGCGATAACGCTAGAGAACGCTCCTTTTTAAGTCAAGGGCAAAAAAGTTCATGCGAATTTTTAACATAAATCTCGAGAACGGCCTGACAGGCCTGTCAACGCGGCATTAGTTAACAGCGAGAAGTAAGTGGCTAAGATGGGCGGTCCTGTTTGCGCCAAAGGATTCTGGAGGGGAAGATTGAATGACGTACTCTAGGAACTGTACAACGACATTGACCTAGTAGATCGAATTCGAATGTCTCGAATCAAATGGTTTGGCCGTGTAAAGCGAATGAACACTAACGCTCTGGCACAGAAAGTCTTCGAGTCGACGGACATCGTATTAGAAAGAAATTAAATGAGCAGGGTGTTAGAAACTAGAGGCGCCTAGCCCAAGACCATGCTAGTTGGAGAGGCATGTTGAGGCCCAGGTCCACCACTGTACTGTGGCGAAGACTTCCGTCTTCTTATTCGTACAAAGAAAAATGTATTTTTCAAGTGAGTGACGGTACATACGGTACAAGTAGGCCGAACAATGTTGTTATTTTTAAATTGCTGTCATACAGTATGTCTTTCGAAAAAACATACAAAAAATTGTTTGACAGTTTATTAATGAAAAAAAAAACCATAATAAGAAAATATTCCAATTTTAATAAGAAAGGACTGGAAAACAAACAAGATATTATATATTATGTATATATTATTCTACGTTAAAATGGAAACAAAAAACAAACTTACTTACTAACTAAATTAGTTATATGTATGTCTATAAAGTATTAAAAAGTCATACCAAAAAAAATTACTTTTTTATATGTATAAGAATGTATTTTCGACACTAGCACAACTCAATCAAAACCGGATACACAATTTTAGTTTTCATTCATGGGATTATTCACTTTTGCGCGTTTTAGTTTTTTCTTATTTTTTTGTATTTACCGTTAGGTTTAAACTTGACGTATACTCTAAGATACTTTGTGATATATTTCGCTATTCTTTGCATCGTACTGAGCGTTAACAGCGTACATACATAATAAAGTTCGGTGCCCAAAACCGCCCGACTAAATTTGTGCAAAGAACATAAAAGCTGTACTGTCAAAGACCATAATCGAGTCAAAATCAACAGGGTCAAGTCCGGCGATGAGACAAAATTAAGTTAGAATCGTTTTTACTTTTGTACACTACTGTGATTACACATAAATGTCACATTCTTATGTTGTTCTCTCTTAATCTATAACTGAATGTAAATTATACCAAATAAAGAGTCTGTCACAAACTGAAAATTTCATTCAAATCCGTGGTAAGGGAACAATTTTGTCGATGAAAACCCAGAAAAACTGAAATTATGTACATATAAAGTTTTGCTCGCACTGGACATAGGTAACCGCTGATAGAATATCTATAGCATCTCTCCAGTTGAACCGCCAATGCGGAAGATGACCGGTGTCGCATTTTTGTCACGTATAGGGCCATGCTTTTATATTCTTCATCTACTGGCGCTACAGTCGGGCTGAACCAGGGTCTTAGCCATCAAGCCTCTTCAACTGGCTCGATCATTGACAAGCTGCCACCAGCGCCATTGGTTTCATGGGCTACTGGTGCGTCGATGAAGAGTCTTAGGGCTGGAGCAATGATGTACATACACTCGCTGCACGTATGGCAGAAATGTCAAAACTAGACATAACGTTATACGGGTCGTCTTTATGCACGCTGTCCTGGGTCCTCGACAAATAGGAGCCACCTACACATTGTGATTTTTTTTTATGATCTACCATTGTGTGAAAATTTGGTCGATGGTGGGTCAGATCATGCACGAATGCTTTCAGACGTTCACTCAAATGGCAGATAAAGTCTTATAGCCGATATTTACTAGACTTATCCCTGTGTAATTGGAACAGTAGCTTTAAGCGGATTTAATTTTGAGTGAACACATACTGGTGTCTTCCTCGATGTTTACCAGTCAACTCAGTATCGACTGGGACTTTACTATGAACTATGACTGGATGGCGCAGTGGAATGGAGAGGCAGCCGGGGCGTGGTGGGTATGTGCGTATAATTTCACGGCCCCACATCTGTGTCGAAGTGTCTAGAAAAAGCTTCTCCAAAGTGACCGACCATTCAGAGTTGTCATAAAACTGAAGGTCCCTTGCAATCGTAAGAGAACAAACAAAACACGAGTTGTGTATTATTATTATCAATGGAGTTTTCAATCAGTGGTAGTAGTCCGACTGTGGGTATCGCAATGGATCAACTTGGTCTACGTGTGCTGGTGATGATCATGATCATGAGCTGTATCTCTTCGTCCCGACAAGCTTCTGTCGGAAGTTTACTCATTACCCAGAAATAATAGTTTATATAACATACTAACAGTACAATTAATACAGTTGACGAACATTTTTTGACATGTGTTTTAAAGTAACTTTAAATTAGTAATGCTTCTACGCAGGATTTGAAGATGCTAGAAATTAGAAATACCTATCCAAATCCTGTTTGGGTAAAGTATCCAAAATTCGCCAAACATACTGTTCTTAATAGAGGGTAAATTAAATAACCAACTTAAATGTGTATATGTTCATGAAGCCTATACCAAGCCACGAGATGGCTTACAACAAATTTTGTACGAAAATACACCCAATTCTGTTTTAACATGGCTTTGATTTTACACGGCCTAAACAAAATTGATCATGTATTTGCACGATTTCATTCGATCTTACACGATTAAAAAAATATATTGTATAAATATATATTTTTAATAACCGAATGTAAAGAATTTAGTTAGGGAATTACCCTTTGTAAATTTAATTCTTTCTTTCTATAGACTTTATCTTCTTTTTTGACAAGGTTTTTTTACGGGATTGCAAAAAAAAGTAAAACATTGTACAAAACCTTTTTTTTACTTATTTTTTTATTGAAATTTGAGAATATAGACACATATTACTTACTTCTCAAAAAATGTCAGTACAATCCGTCTGACTGAAAAAGACAACCGAAGTTTGAAATTGTATAACCTCGTTAACAGCTTAGGGGAAACAAAGATTTTAATAAGCCTTAATAAATCATATGAGTTTAATACGTTCACTTTAAGTGTGTCAATGTTCGCAATACCAGCATTCTTTTATCATCGTTAAATGTACAGCTCTTATGATCTCTTACATAATCAGTCTGTGCTGTTCACATCTTAATGTGTATCAGAAATAATATGACAAAGTACTCCACCTATTGCTCGACTAAAATAAGTCAAAGGAAATCTCCACTCTCAACCAGTCATCAAGCAAAATTAAATCAAATGAACAATTGCTTCTTATTAAGCAACAAACTTTTCAATTTAATCTTCCCTCTACAAATATAGGGGCACTTCCTAATTTGTAAATTTGTTTATTCAGATTACGAATATACCCTTGGCATGTATCTATGGAAGTACGTATACATCTATTTGTTGATTCATTTTCTGCAAGCACTTGATGGTAAATTATTATGTGTACAGGGTCAGAAGATTACCACTGAAAGGTTACTTACTTCGAGGAGGTGATGTGTTTGATTTGTTTTCTTTATTATTATGATCTCTGAACGCAATCCAACGCAATTTGCTGAACGGTACCATAACGTATGGCATACAATGTGGTACCAATATGTCATGAATTCCAATATTAATTCAGTTGCATTGGTGGGTGGTGGATGTGTATACAATGGATGTTTCTTTTTTGAAATGGTTTGCTGGATTTCCTCTTTGCCCAACAGTTTCTATGGCGTTTCCATTTTTCAAATAAATCGCATGTTTAGATGTAATTCTTCATTGCCTGCGGGAAGTCCAGGTTTTTTTTGTTTCTTTTTTTTTCATTTTGCGTATAGGTTTTTGTTATAAATTACCATGGGTAATTTGTCTTGAAGAATGAAGAAGGAGCTGAATTGTGAAAAATGAAAAAAAAAATCGTAGATATTATAATATGATAATCGCTGCTCTTATCGTATGTGCTGGATATTGTATGTAAGTAATATATAAAATTTTCAAATATTTCGTAAAAAACATTATTACGCATGAGTATTAATGTGTTTTAAAATATTCTTACTTACAATAAAAACAACAAGCAAAATGAAAGTGTTTCCTTTTTTAAACATACAAAGAAGTTTCCTTTTTAGATTTATTTATAGAATCGGCTTCTATTTAATGTATCTGTTTTGCAATAAATGTAATCGCGATCTTTAAGACGACTAATCAATTTCCTCTTCGTATGTAGCGAATCAAAAAAAACTTACCTACGCTCATTTCGAATTTACTTCCGAAAAGTTACAAAAAAAACAATGCTGGGCGTGCTTCTATTCATAATCAAATGGAATCTGAATTGGACGTAAGAAAATTACCTAGTGTCCCTTAGTACACCCAGGGTACACGTGAATAAAAATCGCAAAGGAACTAAAATTAAATAAGAAACAGATACTGTTATTAAGTGTTATAAAGAAAATCTTTAATTTGAAAGAAAAAAAGACCCCTTTCGTCTGGTCGAAAAGACTGTCTTATGAACCCAAAAAAGGTCACTCTGAAGTGAAGAGAACCACTGGCTTAAGAACATATAAACTAAGAAAGTTGCAAATCGCAACCCAAAAAAAATTTTAATGCGAAACAACGGGCAAAACTTTTGCAATCAAATTTCGTTGAATTTTCGTTGAAGTAACCCAAAGCTGAGGTTTTATAGCTTATATTTCCGTATTTTAACTTACACACTCTATCCTTATAAAACAAAATATACCTCCAATATCTGAACTGTGTCTTGAACTGTTTTATGCAATTGAATTATGATGTACAGAATCGATCATGATCTACTGTGCGCATACCTGGGCATTCGTCAAACTTGGAACTGTAGAAATGCTGTTAAAGTATAACATAAAGAGGAGCTTTATTCTACCAGGCAATACGCATTGGGCAATACGCTCAATGATACGAACATACGTCGTATAGGAATTTGTATCTCTCCTTAATGTACTTTGTAATTTATGTGGGTATCTACTTTTATACCCATGTACGTTCTTTCTATTTATTTTCTTTTATACATTATTTACCACTACTTTAAAACGTAAGATGTGTGAAGATGCTTCGTTTGCGTGGTTGAAATTATTCCGTGATTTTAATTCAGAAGCGGTTAGAAGATCGTACCTTAAGGCTAACCAGGAATATAAAGTTGTGTGTAGTCAAAGTAGGAGAAAGTACTTTGAAAACGATGCACTTTATCTAAATACATAGATACACCCCTTGAACATTTTAGATGGTTATTGAACACATCGGTGTGCAGCCCAAGCTTCCAATATGCAACGCCAAACGTCCAATATGAAATTTTCCTATAACCCACCAGGAATTAAAATGTGCTCTACTTGTACTGGAAGATGGAAAGGTCAGCAGGGTCGGATGGTATACCTACAGAATTCTTTATGTATAGTACAGATGGGCTAAAAACTACTTAGTCGATGTATATAACAGCATTTTGGATCATGGGATAATACCTCAAAGATTAAATGAAGACCTAATTTCCCTATATACAACAAATGCGACAAGACAGATCCCGCCAATTATAGAGGCATATCATTCTTAAATCCCTCGAGCAATATTCCAATACTGCGTCTGGACATATAGATAAGGAGAAATAGATTATTAAAAGAATCCCAGGCGGGCTTTAGGCCTGGTTGCTCAACCATAGAGCACATATTTTTATTGAAAAGCATAGCAGAGTCATCCCTGAAACAAAAAAAAAGTTATACGCTATACGATTCAGTGAATAGAGATGCTTTATTCTATAAATTATACCAAATGGGAATCTCTTCGAAATTCGGAACAGTGTTGCAGAATCTATACGAAGACACGATAACGGCTGTGTGGAACCTACCCTGGGTCTAGAGGGTTCGACGCTGGAATTCCATTGCTCCCCAACCACCAGAACTTTTGATGTTTCATAGCAACATCCCGACCCGATACCGCGATTCTGAAACGGATGAGACAATCCTCAGCTCGTTGTGTGACAGAACAGTCATTGTTGAGTAGCTCATCCACAGTTGAACGGACGATGTGAAAGATGAGCGGTACCGCATTCATATCGTGTAATTGGCCGTACTTGTCTAAATGGAGAAAAGCTTCTGGGAGACGAATCCACTGTGACATACCAGATCGTAGTATTCTGGATTGGGGTAGTAAGCCCCTGAGATCAAGTTATGGGACGTGTTCATAGCTCTAGCAATCTGGCCTCGAATGGGAGTTCCCCATTGTAAAACAGTCTCTTTGAAAGGATAAAAGCGCCTCGGCCCCTCGCCAGAGCCGCATCTACATGTTTGTTAAAATATAGATACTGATCTAGCCAGACTCCCAGTGTGACATCAGTCCTAAGCGCCAGATTCGTATCCACCGAGTCCTGAACAGAATGGTTTCCGAATTCTCGAAGTAGATATTCAACTTCCAGTCCATCACCATATCTCATGAGAGATATAATGAAAATAATGATTTCTTCGATCTTTGGACCTGATCTGTACACGATCAAGTCGTCGGTGTACGCAATTACGTGAGGAAGAGAACTTATTAGATCATTCAAGTAAATGTTGAACATGATCGGCGAATTAACGGCACCCTTTTGGAGACCATTTTCTACACCAAAAATAATTCAGCTTATAAAAAAGATCTTCTAACCATACGTTGTCAAAGGTCTTCTCCAGGTCAATCAAGCAGGCAC
This sequence comes from Eristalis intricaria, assembly GCA_964034865.1. NCBI lineage: Eukaryota > Metazoa > Arthropoda > Insecta > Diptera > Syrphidae > Eristalis > Eristalis intricaria. The sequence continues at coordinate 77,155,808 of OZ035873.1, read as the reverse complement.
TAGTACATTGTTTCCTGGTCTTGTTCCATTGGATACCCGACACCAGGTTTGACGAGGCATGAGTAGTGTTATGCCCCGCTTTGAAACCAAATTGGTTATCCGGCATTATATTTCTGTCATTAGTCCAGTTAATCAGGGCTCTCTTGATCATCTACTCGAATAACTTGCTGGTTGGACGGATTCGAAGAATCTTTTCGTCGCTTGCATATTGTTTGCACAGTCGCAGTTTTCCAATGCTCCGGATAATGTTCGTTATTCAGACCAATGTTTAACAGGATTGTGTACATATTAACCACATCTAGAGGGTGGTTAATATGTCTTAGCGCAATGTTTAAGATCCTGTCGATTCAAATTGACTTTTTCTTCTTAAGTGATTCGAAGACCGCTTGGAGATCCGTATTCGATATGAACGGGGGATGGCACCCTTCGTCGCAGATCACCATTGTTGCAGATCTTCACGAAGAAGAGTGTTGTTTTGCCAGTACGCGATTCGCCAGGTCGTGGTGCGGGTGAATACTCTCATTCACTTTATACACTTCCTGAAAGACCACCAAGTACCTCCACTTTTCTTGCGGATCTTCGCCCACAAAGAAGTTATCTTCAAGTACGGCGTTACAGTACTCCCTGGATATAAGCAACCCCCTTAATAGACACAAATTATATTCAGCTGAGATTTACCAACGCCATCCTAAGTCTACTTAAGGTCCCCGCTTAGTAGTAATTTCATTGAAAACTCTTATAAGCAACACAATTTCATGCCCATGCGATCTATACTCGCTGTAGTCAGTATTTGTTCGTTGTTCATCGTTCTAGGGAGCTTAAGACACGGTTGCTGTATCTTTCAGCCCGAATCTTATTCTTCCAATGGAAGCTAACAGAAAATCCGTAGTTCTGGACAAGTTTGAATGTTCCTTATGAACGATTTCAGTGTCCTAATTTCCTTACAACGTCTGTCACTAAACCGCCTGTACAAGGTGTTTAATCTTGACAGGATTCTACTTTTATGTGAGTAGAAAGTGGATATCCCTGTGTGTCTATATTGAAGTGCATTACGATCAGTCAATTAAATCTGAACTACACCAAACAACAGAAGACAAGTCGCATCGATCGGTATTGTCCAGTTGGAAATGTGGTTTTTATATTTATTTTCATAAATATGTATTTCCAATATAAACATTGCATGTCATGACCCATCATAAATTCCACAAACTGCATGGAAAAGGCACGAAGGTATTATGAATGTAACTAATGCACGAAACTCTCAGACGGGTTAGGATAGGTTAAGTAGGCAGGTTGATAGTGCATTCACCAGCACACTTAGACCATTCGTCCATTGTGATACCCATAGTCAGACTACTACCACTGATTGGCTACTGCAGTGATAGTGCCGTTAATTTGATCCCAACTACAAATGGTGACTGGGCCAGATTTAAAAACCAGATAAAAGCGTAGTAACTTCGCTTTCACTGGGATTCGAACCGGGGGCCCCGCTAACCAGGTGCAGGCCCTCTACCAACTGCACCATCCAGTCGTCAATCGGGTAAAATTACTTTGATTCAAATTGGTATGGCAACGGAGGATATGATTAAAGTGAACGCAAGTTGACTAATAATAATATTAGAAATGATCCCCTATTTTAGGACTTATTAGATATTCGTTTAAAATTTTGCTTTTTTTTTAGCGTTCAACCTCTGCATACTGAGTTGATGATTTACATCTTATTTCATTTAAATCACTAGACTTGTTTGCAAGAAATATACAAACCAAGCCCTGACTAAAATACTTCCACCATAATTAGTCATATGTGTTATGGAAACTTCTGGCAAAGAAATGTGCTATGCGAGTATCATCATAAAATATGATGATTATAAATATATATATATGCTGGTTAACATCACACAAGCAAAGATGACAAATTGCCCTACCGCTCTTACGGTTTTTTTTCACATGTACATCATCATTAATCATTTGCACAAAAATAATTTATGCATATAATTTTACTAACTCATGGATAAGTTACACTATAAATTTGCTTTTATTCAATCATTGTATGCGCTTACAGCGATTTACATGATAAGTGATAACGATTGAAACTAAATAATATGGTAAATAAAAATATTCCACGAATTTAGAAACTCCCATCAAGCAACCAATCATTTAACTTAATTTCATTTGTATCCCCGCAGGTGTTGCGCATGTCGCCCTAAACCCAACTCCGAACACCGTTCCCCTAGTAAAGCCAATATAAAAATAAAAACACCACACCATTCGAAAGGAGCTGTCTAAATTTCAAAGAAGCGCAAACAATTCAAATGCTCTGCAGGAATCGCATGTAGTGCATTCCACCGACCAACGTCGAGTTGATTAATTAATTAGCACTAAAACCATGAAATTCGGTTACGCCTTTTGGCCGCCCTTCTTTCTACCCCAATGTTGCCCAAAGGTTATTTCATGATTGATGTTTGTTTTGTTTTTAGGCTCGGACGATTGATTCAATTTTCAGTGCAAATGAAGAAACACAGCATCAGCCGGCAACACGGGGCAGTAGCAAGCAGCATAATCATATGTTAGAAGAACGAATAATTGCTCAGGGCGTTTTTTCACAACCTGTTGTGTGCTGAATTGGGCCATTAGCCTAAGTAAGTTGTTTTTAGTGATGATGACCGTGCTCATATAAACGATCTCCAATAAAAGTGTCATTTGGTGCTATTAAATTAGCCGAATTAATTAAAGTTAATTACACGGCGACATCAGACACACGACAGGTTTTTTTCAACACCATTCCCACGATTCAATAATCAGATATCTTTACTATAACAAAAAGTACAAGATAAGATGCAGCGGGCAAGGCGAGTGTCACTTGTGTAGAATTGCCGCCGCGCATCATTCAAGTCCGACCGTCGACGTCGCCAGCAGTATAATTGTCTCCGACATCAGTTCCCAAAGGGAACAACGGCGAGCGAGAGATCCCAGTGGGCTCCGAGGATTGTGGATACCAAAACGCGCTTAGTGACAAAATTTATTGAAGATCCTAGGCCGCAGCACGACATTATAGCCGCCCAGCCATCATCATACAGGTATAAGACCAACGCAAACACAAATGAAGGCACGAGACCACTTGTATTGTTGGCCGGCATATTGTTATGTGGTTATAAATTAGGTTGTATTAATTTTCCCGTCTCTAACAGGTATGCACAGATTAAATGTGTAAGCACAACATAGGTATTGGTAATTTCCTCGCGTTCGACAAGAATTTTAATGTTTGATCTGTTCTCCAAAGATCTGAGTTCTGATAGTTGGTTGGCAAGGTTCGGTCGTTCGGCTGATCATTCGTTATTTTTTTTATAATTCATTCGTCTGTTTGTCGCTTTTTGTCGTAGTCAACGTCCCGCTTGGAAAGAATATTAATGATACGGTTTCAGATATTCCGTCTAGATCGTTGTTTAGATACAACAGCAACAGCTACAAAAACTCACCCAAGAGTATTAAGAAGTCATTATTACAAAAGACCTCGTTCACTTTGAAGAGCAGGATGAAGGACAGAATGAAGAGCATGAGAAGATGAGTAGACAACAAATGAAAAAGATTTAAATCAGATGGCGCTTCGATTAAGTTAAGCGCCATCATTTGTTATCCGTAATCATGTTTCCACCACCACAATAGCGCTGCCGCCGCCTTCGGACTAAATATTTCTTCCGCTTATGGACACGAATATAATTTGATGGATATTTGTCTGGATAACAATCAAAAGTGTATAATGACACTACAATCAATAATGAGAGTATTCTGTTGGCAGATGTACATAATTGATAAAATTAATGGGTCTTAATTTAGTGATAGATTAAATTGTAGAAAGTAGGCAGTGTTTTTATACTGCTATCCAGGTATCCCCCTCTTGTAAATGTTTGCTTGAAACTTAAATATTTTCATTAAATGATGCGAGAAACTTGGACATCTTCGACCACCGGAAAATTGTACACATCTTCTAATAAGATGAAATGTATAGTATTCAAAATATTAAGGAACAATTTGAAAACAAACAGGTATAATGGAACAGGGAAAACTTTTGAAAATATGTATACACATTTGAATTTGTATTCTTATGTTAGAAACTTTTTTAAATTAACATTTTTATACAAGGAAAATACAGCTTAATTCCTTACTTGTTTAATAAACTCTATAAGCTAAATATAATGAAAGCAGTAAACATAAACAATGTGAACATATTGCAATAACTGGACGAACATCCACGACAATAATAGTAAACAACATTTAAGATTTCAAATTATAATGTATAGTATTCCTTAATATGAACATCTTTGAGAAGCATTGAATAAAGTTTAGCAAAGCTGTCTTATTTCTATTCCTTACTCTGAACTCTCTCTGCTTACATCTATTATGTATTATTGTATATTTTTTTAACAAAAATGTTCAAATAATATAAAATAATATATAGTTAAGTATTACTTAAAATATCAATATAAAATTTGTGAGAAGTATGTAGACCAAATAAAGTCGTAATCATCACTAAATAAAATTAAATAAAAAGGCCACAACTTATTGATCTGCAATGCAATAATGCTTAAAAAAAATAAAATGCTGTGTCAGGAGAAAATTGAATATCTAGTTATAAATATACCCATTCATGAAACTCATAAACCGGCTTCAATTATATGCATATGTATGAATAAGAGTGATTCCAAATATGACTACAAATAAGTGCATACGCACTAAATATCCATGTATGACATGGTATAGAGACACACACGTATTCATGTATCCAAAAAGCAAAAGAGTAGGTAACAAAACAGAACTACATCAATATTTGAGACCATTCACGATCAATATTCTTTTTTTTTCAGTTTCCACCCCGTTAGTCGCGTGAATTTTTCAATGTCATGTCCGTTGCTCATAAATATTCAAGAAAAGTTAGTTAATTGTGATCATCGTTACCTTCGGATATATTGGAATTTTATGATGATTTCCGAAAAGAAGAAATGATAAACGAAACTAAAAAATGGTATAACATGATAAATGTCTCGAGCAATTAATTATAAAAATCCGTTCGAACATATAAAAGTCCAACTTGTAAAGTAGGAGTGGGGATTATCAGACAACTAATACTGGTTCAACGTTAAGTTTTAAATAGAGAGTGAGAGAGCGAGAGAGATTGAGAGCACCAGATTTCCTCTTGTTATTGCTGAAAACCCGAACCTCTGCCAATCACTTGTTTGATTACCTATTGAATCCTGTGCTGTTAATTATTTATAGCATGTTTAGTGGATAACAGCATGCATATGCATGCTATGTATTGTAAAGAACGTAATGTGCTAACTATAGCTAATTAAAATGAAAGAGGATATGTGTTTTTATGAATTGGTGACTTTACTGCTTGTAAGAAGTCAAATTGTTTTTTGACCTTAATGCATGTAAATCAGAAATTTTATTTACTGAAGGGAAACGTGGTTCCTTTGTTAATTTTTAATTGTTATATATTGTTGCCAAACTGAGTATAAGAATTAATAAAAAATTATTCATTTATTTTTGTAGAACTTTTAACAGCAAACTTTTAAGATTGAAAATGATATAATACATTTTCAATCTTAATATAAAATTCAACCCATAATATTAATGACAAATCAATCGGATTGGTATTTCGACTTCATAGGATTAATACGATGACAAATCCCCTAACTAAATATGTAAATTGCATGAGAAATCCAAAATGAGGTATGTATTCGAGTTACACATGTCTAACCTCTAGTCGGCAATTTTTCGTTTAAGCTGTCAAAGTCTGGAATACACTACCCAATCATGGGAAGCCAGAGGTTGAATACAGAAGAATATCTTAGTGTCTGTGTTCCGTTTTAGTGTTTAATTTTTAATCTATTCTTTCTATTCTTTTTTCATAAATTTTAATTTTATTGTTATCATTGTAAACTAGGGTAATTGTTTTCTTAATCCTATTATTTCCTAAAATCTTATTGTAAACATATATCCTGTTCTAGTTATAAGTGTTAAATACAAAATACAAATACAAATTCTACCCAAAAGACCAATTGGTTTGATATTGTATAATATAGATATTGATTGTTATATTTGGCAAAATGCTCACATTTCATTAGACATTCTGAGGATAATGTTTTCGCCGAATACCGATTATTCGGTTAAGCTATAGGTTAGCTCTCAGTGTTGAGTGTATTCCTTCCGCACACATATTTTCAGAACTCATATAGTCGGCTATATGCCTTCATCTCTAATCACCTTATTGGCAGACAGAACTTACTTGAGTAGTTGCCATTACGCGCGTGTACGGCAGCGCTTCAATCCGATCCATGCTTAAAACTAGGTTCTATATCAACCACTCTTGTTGTGCTTGTTATGGATCTTTCACTATTAGATTGCGATATCATTTTTAATATTGTCACCTCAGTCAGCTCTGAAACAACTTTACTCTAGTTAGCTACCCATGTTCTTCAGATATTTCATTTAACAGCAATGTTTACTTTTATTAGCAAATTTTACTTTTATTTATTAACTTCCTTATAGATGAGTGTTAGCTAGAGATGCCCGACAGGATTGATGGTCCATTCATCAAATCAAGGTGTGTCTCGCGTACTCGATCAATTGGTCTTCATAAAAGAGGTAAAATAAATGTTATGTAGCGCAAGAATTTGTTTCTTCGAGATTAGTTTAGACTGAAGTTGTGTAGAAAAACCGATTAAGATCATGTTTGCTCCGGAGCAAAGAAATGCATGATAATATAATATGGGTGGCGCTACTGCCCGTAGAGGGCCAGTTAGGCCTAGCTTTTACAGCAACCACTCGTGTTGTGCGTGCTATTGTTCTTTCACGATTGAAAGGGACCTTTTGTTTTTGTTCCGGCTACGAAAGGTCAATACTGAGATACGTTTTCTCTACAGTTATAACTCTTTGAGTATTGTCAGTGTTTCGAAAGAGGTGGGACCGTTTTTGTCATACCAGGAATCTAACCTATACAAATTAGGTTCAAGTGCTTAGGAGCCGATGCACACCGCACAGCGCCAGTGCCGCAACTTCATAAACCGCATCCAAATTGGGGCTGTCGAAGTGTGAAGTTTGGTCCAAGATTATTATGATGAAATTTTGAGAGCTTTTACAAACCCACGGGGGAATGAGCAATGATGTCGATGCCATCTGTATAACCCTACAGCTGGACTGGTTTCTAAAATAAAAAGCCTCCCGTACTAGTTACTATATTGACCTTTTCGAATATAAAGAATTTCGTCGAATATTCCAACGTTAAATGCAAAGATTTTGTGATTAATTGCTAAGAGATTGTGAACCTTTGCTCTGTAGCCAACTTTACGATTCAATAGTCAAACTAGTATTATCTAATTAGAGCAGTGCCAAACTTCTTTAGGTGGCGGTTCCGGTCACACATGATCTTAGCGAATGTAAGCATGTGGTTCCGGTGCAATCAAGTTTATTTAAGCGAACTAAGCAAATATATTTATGTAGATAGTCGTATGTAGTGGGAACTAAACATTTATCTGCAAGAAGTACTGTTAAGTAGTCGTGTTTCGAAGTGTTGCGAATTGGAAAAGGTTTTTCATTTTTGTTTGGACTAAAAATACATTAAACAGAGTTGTGGAACTAATATCATTTATAACAAAAATTGTAATGTGCAAAATTTTACAACCTACAAATAATATAGAATGATTCCAGATACACTTCAGCTACCAGCTATTTCATCCCACAGTTTCAGGTTTTTTCAGAGGTTTTTCCTGTTCATGGCCCATAACGGTGCTCGATTTTTAACTTCATAATTCATTTTTCTGAATCCATTTTGCACAAAATTCAGTGCACAACTAAGCTGTAAGCACAAATCCTACACAAGGTGAGGTTGCTAGCTTCGATCCACGAATTTATCAACTTTCTTAATTTACGGCTCCACCTCTTTCGAGTCCCTGACCATGCTCAAATAGTACCCCTGTCTAGAAAAGTTTCTCAAGCTTCGCCGCTCGCAGTCGGGATTACACTGTAGGTCCATCGCAGTCGTGAAGAAACAACACCAGGCACAACAATCAAGGCCCAGATCCATCTGGGACTGTAACTCTACCCATATACATATATGTATGTATATATTTTATTGTATGTATGTTGGAGACTTGGCTAAGATTAGCACAACGCTTTCTATCGTTACCCCGTCCTTTTCTCCTGGAAATTAAATGATCCATCTAATTAACTCATTTAAACTAAACTAAAAAAGGAAAGATGATCCTACCATTCATATCTATATATCCATTCTAGTACATAGTAGCGTCTTGTTCTGCTTTCACTCCTCTCCATACTTTTGAACACCGAATACAAATGGATACACAGGTTCATTGGTAATTAAACGGTGGCGCCCCACATAACTAATAGGGTCTTCCATCCATTCGGATCCCTCCACCTCTTCTGAAAAGCATGTGAACTAAATCAATGCATTTAGCCTCTCTCCGATGGGGTTGTTTCGGTTCATAAACTCGCAGATCTTTAAGCCAATACCAGCATACATCTGACGAATGCCATATTTAAACTAATTTCATAGTGGAACGAATTTCGAAACATGTTGTTTAAAATTCTTATTCAAATGTAATTGGAATATGCAGTAAAAAATGATTTCTCTAAGCGTACCTTAGTCGCCCTTGAAACTAAAAGAGCAAGACCTATTGGTCGGGCCGTTTGCGTAAAAATTCGTTTGTCAGGTACATATCCTCCGGTTCCGTTTAAAACTAATGAATAAAGTCATCTTATTTCTGGTGAACCTCAATTAAAAAAACATACCTATATACATTCAGCCTCCTCCACAAGCAAACAAACAATACTCCAACACAATGCAGGTATCCTGAACTGTTCGAGCATGTACGGATATCTGCAGAAGAAGAGTCAGAAGCAGACAATTGATGAATTGGGTGGTTTACAACTTTCCGATTCGTTCCAGTTACAGTACGTATGGATGTAGATAAAAGGATAACATGTTTAGTGAGTGTACTGTAAATTTTCCTACAAAATACTTGGAAACGAAACAGAAAGGACTTCTCTTGTTAGAAATCACAACGAATGAGGTTTTGACAGACGGACACGAAAAAGATTGATAGATAGACTCTGCTGTCATAAATCTTCTTTCAGTGTTCCAAAAACAAAAGGATAGAAAGTCAGTAGGTATCAGTCATGACCTTGGTGTTCCTTCTATTTTCGGTTCATTATGGTAGTTTAGAAGATTTGTAAAAAAAAATTTAGAATACTACTAGGAAGAAATGAAAATTTGTGAGAATCAAATAGCCGTAAATCGTTTGACTTTCGAAACTATGTTTGCCCTGCGAAATTGCCATGAGGTTTCGCAAGAGGTATCTAGCCCACAAAGAACTTTATGAGCTAAAACAATAAGTGCATTTGACTTTTTGTATTGGATAATTTTCCCAAGTTGTAAATCATTGTCGTTTCGTCAGAGGACATATGTTTAGTTTCATTTCTCTAACGCGCGGAAATATATTGTAAAAATGTCCAATTGTTGAACATTAGATGGCTGTTAAAATATTTGGAAAACCGTTTGGTTCAATGTCACGAAAGGGTTTATGTAAAAATGGGTTAAGATTTAAAGTCAAGAAGAATTCTGTTCTAAGTAATTGTTTATTCAACTTAAAACAATGTCTTAGCTTATAGCCTTATTTCTCTAAGCATTGACAGGTGTGGTATGAGCAGCTAAAATCTTTCAACGTGGATTATTCTTTATTAAATAACATTTTTGCTTTAATATACTTTGAAAGGCACATATGTAATATTCAGACAAACAGGCTGACACTGTTAATGAACATTGAACCTTATGTTATGATTGTGCAGGGAATCCAAGGGTCCATAATATGCAAACAATTTGAGAAGAGGAATGTTGTTACATGTGGTAAATTAAATTACCCTTATCCAAATTATTGCAACAAACAATTTCCTTTTTATGTTTTGAGTAAAATAAGCGAAAAGAATTGATTGCTACTACATCCAAATTTAAATTAAAAAAAAAAGTTCAATATATTTATTACTCGTAGACTTATATTTATACAGTCGCAAATGGTAATATATTATTAGTTAATACCGTATTTACAGGTCAGTAGCATTTTCTTAGATTCATCAGTAACCGCTCGAGTTATAATTTGCTGTTCACGCGATTTATGGAATATACAATATTACATCAACTTCGAAAGTCTGTTTTAAAAAATACTCTTACAATCAATGTTTAATTTTTGTTTTATTCTCGAACCATAATAGCAAAATAAGAGACTATTGAAAAATTAAAATCTAAACTTAATAATCTGATGTAACAACAGCAGTAGTGTTTTCAGCAATATGTCAAGTGCTGGAGAATTAATTTCAAATTATATTAATATCGCCAAGACGAAGCATAACTATTTATTATTCTTTAATATTTTTATCTAGAAAACATATAGTGTTCGATGTTCACCCGAACACCTGAACATTAATTAAACATGAACTTGCCGTGACTGTTTGAAAAATTTCGTAACAATATTTATGAGATGATCATTTTACAATATGACTATCGTTTAACGTACACTGAAATATTATTATTATATTATTATTACGTATTTCTTATATTGTTCTGCTTAAGAAGATCGCTTTCATTTGCTCAAAACTTTCGACCTATGTTAATCATATATACATATTGACTAGATCAGAATTCTTCTTCATTAAATCCCATTTCGTAAAATGTGTACACAAATTTTCATATGCTAACATTTAAGAATACATAAATCTTATTAATGTGTATTTCACATCAATTTTAAACCAAAAGAGATCAGTTTCATTAATACGTTAATAAATTTATCTGAGTGATTTATCTTCTTGAAGCATTTCACACTTAACCTCGAATAAAGAAACCAACCACTTGTGTCCTTGTAATTCATGTTTTCTACACACTTTAACTATAATACTTAAAAATAAATTTGTATGAAACTCGTGCCCAAACCATGGGACATCTTTAATGGATAGACAATTTTATTTGTTTGACCATTTCACAGATTTCAGGATACGATGACAATTGATTCGTTGCGGCTGAAAACTATTTCGGAACGAAGCAGCCTTTTCCTCCACCATCAGTATGTCCGTTGTGTATTTGGTCATACCCTACATTGCACAGGCATTGCCTCTTCTTTTCAGATCAGTCAAGAAACGATTCCCGAGTTAAGAACATTCCTGCCGTGCATGTTTACATTGACCAACCGCTGTGCGCTGAGAGTGATGTCGATTTATTTATTTATTTTTGTAGATGTGTTGTTACTTTATTCTCAAACATTTTTCAATAATTTATTTATAAATCAAGCTTTCTTCGTTTCTACTTCTCTTGCATGTTTTCAAAGATTCGCATATATATACTTTTACCTTTTGTCGCAGTTTCTCCTGATCTTGCATTTTCGTCCAATTTGTAAAATAAGAGCTTTAATTTACAAATTATGTACATATGGATTCAGATATTTATGTAATAGAATGTTTTCAAAACGTAAATAATGGAAAATAAATGAATGAATATATTATTTCGTTTTGAATTTCGAATAAACATATACGTATATTCGATAATCATATAAATTATATATATACAATTGACGCTAACATTTTAAGTGGACTTTGATTTGGATCAGAATATTTTTATTATAGGCTATACCTATTAATATATATTTGGTTACTAATAAGAGAAGAAAGAAACAAATTACGAACGTTTTCATGACCTATGAATATGAAAATATATTTCTATACAAAAGTTGATATGCCTAGCTCATGGGTAAGTAAGAATTTTCGGTGGTTTAGTGGGCAGTTTGAATGTTTAAAAATCATACAGCGGAAGTAAATGACAAAAATATCTATCCAATGATGGTGTCCACCATAGAGGACATAGTTTATTAGTTCAAATATACGTACATGTTAATGTTATCATTTTATATATATAGTTATGTTCTCATTATGGGTATGTACCTATAAAGTATATCTTTAAAAGGCACATAGCTAGTAATCCAAATCATCCTATCAGTAAGTGGATGGTGAAAAGAATGCTATTCCCACAAGTTTCTAACAAATGTGGCCGTGACGTTGTGGGTATGTGGGTCGACCCCTACACAACTTAATCTCGCTGCCTGGGTTCGATGGGCCGGTACGATCAAAAATATTTTTTCACGGTCCCACTTTCTTGGACTCACTGACAATTGCTCAAAGAGAAATAACGGTCTAGAAAAAGCTTCTCAAACTTGGCCGTTCAGAGTCGGCATAAGACTGTACATCCCTTCCACTCGTGAGAGTACAATAGCACGCACAAAACGAGTGGTTGCTGAGAAGCCAGGCCCTAGTGGCCGTCTAAGTGCTGTAATGCCACCCATATTATTAATATCATTATTATTATTGTTATTATTATTTTTATCATTATTATTGTTATTATTATTATTATTATTATTATTGTTATTATTATTATTATTATTATTATTATTATTATTATTATTATTATTATTATTATTATTATTATTATTATTATTATTATTATTATTATTATTATTATTATTATTATTATTATTATTATTATTATTATTATTATTATTATTATTATTATTATTATTATTATTATTATTATTATTATTATTATTATTATTATTATTATTATTATTATTATTATTATTATTATTATTATTATTATTATTATTATTATTATTATTATTATTATTATTATTATTATTATTATTATTATTATTATTACTATTATTATTATTGTTATTATTATTATAATTATTATTATTATTATTATTATTTAAGATATGTGTACTATCATAATTTTCGATCTGATTGTGTAAACGATAGTAGAATAAACACAAACAAAAGCAAAATGTTGACAAAATTAATGGAATTGTATTCAAATCCAGTAATACAAATTTATATAAATTTACATATGTTAATGTTTAGGAACCTCATAACGTTATGCTATAGATAAGTATAGCAAATTTATTCTTTTGTAAAATGGACAATATGTTTGTTTATTTGCGAATTGATATATGTACTACATAATCATAATGGGCTAAAACCCACCTACATACGTCATACCTACATAATGTAAATAAGCAAAATTTTAATTAAAATGAAAAACATCTTAATTTGTTTATTATTCAACACTAATTAGGTTCAGTTAAGATTTAGAATATAGACCGAATCAGAACCTTTCCCACGCCAACTGATTTCATTTTGCATGGTTTTGCATGAAATTTCTTCCGGTTATTCTTCATTTCGTTTCGTTGTTTTTTTTTCCTGTTTCCGATCCGCACGGGAAAGCTATGTCACGCCTGAAGTGTAATTCACAGCGGAGGCAACAATTTCAATTTGGTGTGTTTGCAAATCAACAAATCACGCAAACTTCTAGTCTTGTGCCGTCCGTCGTGTCATTAATTAACATCGCCTGTTTTAATGAATCTTATTAATCACTGTGGCACCAACGACTTGTTTGCTTCGTCCATATTGCCTTCAACAATTGGTTGCTTTAAAACCAACCAACCATCGTCTTGTGTATGCTCCTAATGGTCAACATAAATGTTATCTTTTAGTTGACATGCGCTAACATCATAGATAACACCGCCCATCAGATACATAAGTCTCTATCCACAAGTATTCAAAATAAAAAACAAAAGCAGTCAAACTTACAATAATAGCACCGCCCATTGCAGCCTGCAATGACAGAGCATTTAAATAAAGTGAGCATCACGCCTCATACTGCAGGAAAACTTGTTTCTGCAAAGATAGAGAAGGCATTATTTGTCTTTCATTTCTTATTAGAATTCAACCAATCTAGATTTGTCTCTCTTACTCATCCGACTTTCAGTGGCCATATTTATCTCACCTAAAATTATATTTAGCCAATGAAATCATCGGATGAAAACGCCACACCTGGTGTTCATCCCGCTCTTGCTTATACTGCTCACGTATACTGCTATTGTGGAATAGTTCTGTTTCGGGTGAATCAGAGTGAAATATTTAGCTTGTGTGCCTGGTAGAAACTAAGGCGGACTCTTTGGATCAGATACGCATTACAATTCGTGCACGCTGTATGGGGCATACGATTCCCTGCTGCTACACACCCATACTGTACGGTGGTAAACCGTTGGTAGGATTTCAGGAGTTTCCAGTCCTGCTGCGAGCCTCGTATGGAGAGTTTGCACACTGTTCGTTGTTCGTAGAGTCGGTACGGAAAAGAATCGCGGTTAAGAAAAAAAAAAAATAATTTAACTAAACAATTTTTAATACAACTTACTTCATGTGGAATAGTTTTGTGAATTTGTGATCTTAAAAAATATATTCTAAAAAAAACTAGTTTAAAGATTGGTTTTGAAAAATATCCAAGGAATATACATACCTAAATAAATCATAATTAAATCACTGAGTGAATTTAGTGCTAATCGGTGAAATGTGTTTTTGAGTTGTGATATATTTGTTTGATGGTTAAAAAATAAATAAAACCCTTATTAAATTCATATAAACGTTAAATAAAAACGATTTCAAAATGATGATGAATGCATTCATCGACCCCACACCTACGCATCATCACTTAGCATCTTACGGTCTTCGAATGTCACCATCTTCCCATCAACAACAATCACATTCAGATGGAAGTAGTCATCAACAACAACAAGGACAGGGACAACAATCGTCTCAATCGCAACAGCAAATAGAATTACCAGGCACAATGGGTTCTAGTAGCGATATGACATCTTCTTCTGCATACCAGAACTCGGGATATGGTCATATGAGCCATTTAAACAGCCAATTGGGTTCTTACTCACCACGAGACTTTCTTCTGCGACGGGAGAATGATTATATGACATCAACCGGTACTTCGAGCGGTGTTCAAGGTGGAACAGCTGCCGCTGATTCGATGCTTTTTTCTTCGATTCACCCACATTCTCATGCCATTCATGAGAATGCCGCTGCTCCATTTGCCAATCATCCCTTTCACCCACATCACCATCATCATCAACATCAGATGAGAATGGGTATCGCGACTGCTGCTGACTACACTCACCCGTATCATCCACATACTCATCATCAAGCTAATTTCCCGTCGGTACATCATCATCATCCGCACCATCCAATGTCAATGAATCCAGCGGGAGCTGGAGCGTTCCTTAGATATATGCGACATCAGCCAACTTCTGCGTCGGCTATCAAACAGGAAATGCAGTGTTTATGGGTTGACCCGGAACAGCCAGCAAGTGCAAGTGGTCGCAAGACTTGTAACAAGATTTTCAATTCAATGCATGAAATCGTTACTCATCTAACTGTGGAACATGTCGGCGGTCCAGAATGCACCACGCACGCTTGCTTTTGGATCGGATGTAGTCGAAATGGACGTCCTTTCAAAGCCAAATACAAATTGGTCAACCACATTCGTGTTCATACTGGTGAAAAGCCCTTTGCCTGTCCTTTCACTGGATGCGGAAAGGTATTCGCCCGAAGTGAAAACCTAAAAATCCACAAACGAACACACACCGGTGAGTTAAGACGTTTATTATTTATTACTGTTACCGCCTCAAACCTAAACCAAACCAGGATTAGCATATACTGTCACACCTCTTAACCCTTTATCAAAATTTGCAAATATTTTTTTCCGTCATACAGGTACCGTCATAAAACTTTATAGGATTAGTTCTTAGACAGTGGTTAACCTTTGTTTACCAATGCCCACCTCCATTTATTGAAGTAAACATACACATTTCCCTTGAACATACACAATTGCAATGGTTGGATGGGATTTTATTTTGGTTTCTCTATTGACAATCAACAGTAACACACAAGTCAAGAACACCCCCTTGAGATATCCTTCAGACTTTTTCGTATGTAAGCTATTTCTACTGTGAAGTGTGATTGGAATTATGCTCTGATTTCTATAGACACGTGTTTTCACACCCCAATGCAAGATCAAGATTTATGTCCTCTTGTCGACGTTTAATGAGCCGAGTGGATTCGAGCGCAATTTCCTGGTGTGATTTATCCTTGAAATTGGTTTAAACGGGCTACGAGGACTCTTGACTCAAGCCGAGACTCTTACGACGTTTTTTTTTTCGTTTTCCGTTTTTCCAGTCAGTCATTTCTCATTATTAATTAAACTCCATTTAAGATTTCCTTTAAGATAAACATTTTACGATCTTTATGACAAAAACAACGACATCAAGATGACGCACGTATTAATTGCAATTCATACCATACAATCGATGGTGGGGAAAAATCTGTTTCTCTCTCATATAAAGAACTCTTTGTCTACCTGCATATGATTTTGTTTCCTAACCCCCACTCGATTAACAGTGGATATATATTTTAATTATCTTCACACACGCGCAAGGGTCCAACTCATTGGGGATAGCATAAAAAAGGAAACTTGATTATGAACTAATGATCAAAAAATTACAATAAAAATCTAATTTTTCATATTTCACATGGATGCACTGTCCATGTGTCGTCTTGCTGTTACCGCATGTATCGTAAACTTAAAAATATAATTGACCAATAACAAGACAAAAAACCTTTTTAAGCATTTTTCGATAGTGGACGATATGGCGATTGGATTAATTGTATGTGAACTGATATTTTTCTGTATCCGATGGGGTTTTATTCTTGTTGCTCCTCAGTTAATTAGCGGCGTTCCTTTGGATTACACCTGAATTTTGATGGCCTTACTCATTCATTTTTATTTGTTGAATCTTATGTACCGATTCGAGACGAACATCTTTGTGTTTCCATTTTATATTTGAAAGTGATTAAAATGTTCCCGTATGAACAATGATGGATGGATATCTTTCGATTTGGGATATCTACAATTACTTGCACATTTTGTTTCCATATCATGATTAAGAGTGTTTAACAGTACTGTAATATAAATTGGGACACAGATAAATTCATGATCCTCAGACACAGATGTGTTTTTTTTTTTTGGTTTTGTTTTCGAACTCGAATAACAGAAAAAGATGCTATCTTCTAATTGTTATTTTTATAGTTGGTCTAGGCATATTTAGATTGGACACCGATAAAGTGATCAGAAAAGGTTTACGTTTATAATTTATTTTTTTATAATGATCAATGCTATATCGTTTTTTCAAGATCTACAAAAACAAAATACGAAAATGTATGGTTATTTTAATATTTCATATTATATAGTATGTATGCACACGAAAGTAGTATTTTTAAAATGACACATCATTTAGTCATGCGGACTTACTTTTTTGTAAAACTCATTATACTTATATACTCCAGAATGAGTAAAGGCTACATGTGTACAAAAGCTTAACATTAATGTTATATTTATATTTTAGACACTAATTTCATACTAAAAACATAATATTTCAAAACATAATATATCATCTGAAATTCTTAAATGAATTATACATTGCATGCACATGCAATAGCAAATCTTATCTTAAGGAATTGCATTTAAAATTCGTGTGTGTAATAATAATTAACTGTTGTTGTTTAAAAAAAGAGGGTGTAACTTACACCTAAGCATTGAATTGTTCTAATAGAAGTAATTCACAAAACAAAAAAGAATGTTTAAAATGTTCCAACGAGGAAAAAATCCACAATTTTTTGGAAAAAATTACATTTTTGGAAACAAATATACATATTTGTATTAAATTTTGTTTTAAAAATTTAAGTATATTCATGAATAATTCCTATTCCCATAATTTTCGATAGAATATCAAAGCAATAAAAAATAACTCATAAAATATCAGCACATGTGCATATTTATCCATGGTGTGTGTTCTTTAGAGAAATGTAGGCACGCATCTAAAACCAGTAAACAGTTTATCAACATTTTGGCAAATATTTAGGCACCCACAAAATTTGATGGTAAACATCGTTTTGTGGGCGCTTAGTTTTTCCGATTGGCTAAAAATAAGAATTGAAAATTGCTCTAGTTGATAATAATTTGATTACTTTACATGAAAACAAATACAAATACACTTAAACCTTCAATGTTTTGCTAAACATATATGCTACAACATATTCATGTAGAACAAAGAACAGTTTTTTCACTTCAAAATTTAATTTTGCAACCAAAGTAAAAAATGAAACAACTAGGTATACAAAGCAAGCGGTTGAGGAAAGCATAGAAATGAAGTGCAATCAACCTGCGGTGGCGCTTAATTGAGGCGTAAAAGTGAGGGAGGCTTTTTCAATGTTTTTGTTTTCGTTGTGGACACTCCACAACAGGACAGGTCAAAGCTCTAGATACTAGCAGGTGTATCTCTACTGACGGGCACCGTTTTACTATTTGTATTCCAAAGGCAGAGTTAAAATACAAAAGAGGTAAAGAAAAATGAAAAACGACCTTCGTATTCAGTTTTGTTTTCTCACTTTTCTTTTACACTAAATAAACTTACAGTGGAGCGAAAGTGAAAATTGCAAACCTCAGGGCGTCCCATCTGCAGGGCAACGCGCTTAGTTTGTATAATAGCACACTTGTAATTCGAATTTGCACTACCGGTTGCTTTGCTCATTTATGCATACTTTTTGCATTTATTGTACTTGTTTTATTATATTTCTTTGTTTCACATTTATTTTAACCACAATTTCTGGTGAATTAAGCAGATAGTATACGAAAACTAATTGCCCTTGTCTCTTAAAATTCGTTTCTTTTTTTGCTGATCTCTCTTTTGATGAGAATTGTTTTGTCACTTAAAATCTCATGTTTATATGAGGTTTGTAACCAGAATGGGTTATCCTTCAATGTCAGTCCGGGGTTACCAAAATTTCTTGCTATATACGTTATACTAAAAAACACAATACTTCCTACTCATTTGCATTTTTTTATATATTCAGATCTTTTAGTTTTAAGAAAATATGTTTATACATAGTATTATATTTATACACATTAATAATATAGTTTTATATCATACACCCACATGCGTGATATCATTATATACATATGTAGTTCAAATTATATAAATGTGTTCGCATTTTAATATAAATTACCATTTACGTCCATTAATTTTTATAATGAATACAGCGTCCATTTTTTGTGAACCCTCCCTAATGCGACAAACCCCTTTTTCGGTGCATGATCAAACCAACCCCTCCGTAAAGCCACACACTTCGTCACACTTTTTCATGAAGATTCAACAGAGGATTCATAGGCAAGCCAAAAACTTTCCGCTTAGATCACTTCACAACACACAATATTCATTGTCCACACACTCTGCAGTATCATTTCCTAAACAAGGATCAACGAATGGTTGGCGTGGTAGTTTCTCCCTGGCTCTATATAACGAAACTTTTCAATTTCAAGAGGGGATCACCATACATTTGTATTTATCTATTGAACAAAAACTCTGAAATATCATCGGCTTATGTAAGGGGTATCCTAAATTAGCAGTCTTTGTTTGAGGATATTTTTCATTCGAACCTTTGAAATGTTACTAAAGTGACAGATGTTTTACTTATATGTCAAAACAAGTTCATCACGGTTTGAAATATAATGACGCACGGATTAGCGCTTGCAGGTAATCAACAACCGACGATAGATTGATATTTTGTTAAAGATGTCCGTATTTATTGGTTTATATGTGTCATTATGCATTCATATTGTAGTCCATGATTGCTTAATGTAAAATATGAAAAAGAAACTTGCACCATTTCCAATTTTTTTGAGGCATTCGATTTTTTTTATCTTAGCGCATTGAATAAGAAATTTTAAAAATAATCGACGTAGTAATAAAAAGAAAAGTCGTTTCCTGTTAGAATACGAACCATAACGTTTTTCAATGCACTTCCCTCTCCTCCTGCAAATGGCAACAAAGCCTTACGTGACAAAGTACCAAGCGGAGTTTTCATCTTTTTTCCATGACAGAGTGCTGTGCCAACTTTTGAATTGACTCGCAAATCAAATGGCCACAAATGACAAAAAAAAAGGATCCGGTTATAACATCCGGAGAAATGTCATGATGGCCCAGAACTTATGTCTAAGGATTGGCACTTCCAAATGAGGGACATAAAAGTGTACTTATCGAAGCAGTATTATTTGCTTGTTTTTATCTTTGATTTGAACCGTCTGACTTCTACATAATTTTCCAGCAAACATATATACCGAAAAATATGTAAATCACTTATGTCTGATTTTATTTCAATCCAACTCAAATTTATTTAATTTTCACGTTCAACTTAAAAAATATTTCTTTATTCTATAAGATTATCTGTCTAATTTAAAATTGTCCTATCTAAATGAATATAGCTTGAAGTTCAATGAATTCGGTGACTAAGAAAACTATAAGTATTTCCTGTCATTACTTATTTAACGGAATATAGCTGAGAACATAAAGTTTGCCACATTTCTACATATTTTTCAAGCCTAAAATGAAAGTATTTTTTGCATCTACCTGCTAAATATGTACATTTTAACATCAATTTGAATTCACCCATTACTCCTTAAAACTGGTTTTTATTCTCTTGTTATATTTACGAAGAGATGTATATATAAACACAGTTTTTAATTAATGTTCAACATCGGAATGAACTAAGCTAATTCACTTCATTTTACTCATTTCATTTCTCTGCTGTTGTCATGATTCCAAACATAGTCACTAACAACGTAACGTCATATCATTACGAAAATTAAATTAGCTTCCAGAAGGGAAAACTCCATTAAATATTTGAATTAATATGGTCTTTTAATTGGCAATATTTGAAATCAATGGATGGAAATATGAACTGAAGAATATGAATGATTAAAACGAATGTCTAAAAATGTATAGTCTTCATATCTTCCACATATTTATGTATGCCTGTGAGCAAAATATACGTTGATCATCACAGACAAACCATAAAATTAAACTGTCACTTCAAATCACTTGCCGGTTGGTTTGAACTGTACACAAAACTGAATCGTATGTGTATCGCTGTTACTTTTTCACCGTCAGTCCATAGTGGATGACCATCGTCTAATCCTCTTATTCAGTTTTGAAACTTATACAATACTAACCTTATGGGAAATAAGTTTTGCCAGCCACTTCGTTTTGTCTACCTACAGCATAACTATGTATAACTATGTCTGCATATACATCTTTGGTCGTTTTTCAGTTTGAACCATGTTGGTGTCGGTATAGATGTGTATGTATAAACATTTAGTATGGAACTTAATCGCAAAATCTGATCGGCAGCAAACACAAAAGGGACAACAAACGATCACTTTGTATTAGTTTTAATCGAACGGATGACAATTTTCACGCATTTACGCCCATCCATAAAACAAAACTGTGCCACTGATGGATAACTTTGAGCGCTGTTTGTCACTATTCAGTTTCGCTGCTATTTAGGATACATGATTGACTCAAATTATGTAGTAAGCAACAAACTGTTCAGTTCAGCATGTGAAATTTCCTGTTTATTTTATTCGTGCGACCATGTTGAAATTTTAAAACATTTTCAATTAATTATCAAAACACACTAATATGTGTAACAGTCCATTGCTTACACTTTGTTTTTGATATTGCATATGGTTGTTTTCTGACTAATGTGATTTGTTATTTTTGAACTTAAGTGCATGACAGTAATGTTTCCGTTCAGGCTAAACACACAAGTGCGCTGTGGTATTGCAAAACTCCAAAAATAGATGACACATATTCATATATATGAACATGTTTTAATAAGAGGAATACTCTTACACGAAGATTGTACCCGATTGTGAGTTAAAAATGTTGTTCCCATCGTGATCAAATTACAGAATAAAACACTATTCGAAAAATAAAACTGCCTGGGTGACGAAACGATGATACTGAATCATCGTCTCCAAGTTTTGTTAAGTAGCTTAATAGATATGGTGTGTATCTAATATTCATTAGTATGAACATAAACGTCTATATCTATATCATTTGAGTGAAATTTTAAGGCTATAAATAAACTTTATTTATTATGTATGACAAGATTTTTGATACCTTGTCACTGAACACAAGTCCTGATGAACATAACGATCACTTGTAAGCTCTGACACTTTAATTTAGCCCGTTTCACGCTTCGATAGTTTGATTACTTCAATCAAATCCTGCGCCACAAATTTCCAGCATTAAATAATCGAGTAAACCACGGATAGGAAACACCTATCATCGCATCTTTTTCATCTTTTTTTCGCAAAGAAGAATGAGTGTTTGTAGGTAATCCCCAATGTCAATCCGCAATTCAGTGGAGTGTTTTAATCTGAAGGACAATCCCTGTCTTTGAGAAGGTTAGGTAGCAAATGAAAAAAAAAATGCTATAGATATATGAGTAGGAAACTACAGCCGGTCGACAGTGGGTCGAAAAGGAATTAGTATTGTTTGCTGAATATAAACAGGGCATGCATGACTGATGGTCTTGTTAGAATCAGCATAAAACTGAAACCTCTCCAGGGATTATTTTACGTATGTATTTTTTTTCCTTTTTTCTTCAAGAATGCATCATTTTGTTAGCTACATTCTTTAACTACTCATTTCGTGTTTGCAATGAACGTGTTTCCTCCCGTAAGATTGATCGACACACTCAGTTGAAAGATTAAGAGCGGCGTTGTCAAAGTGATCCAAGGATCTCTTTATGTTGTTGTTGTTTGTTTGCCTGTCAGTGAAAATTCTTCTGGTTAGATCAGATGTTTTGAAATTATCGGATTATCGAGATAGATGAGTGTGGGTTCCCTTTGTTTTCTTATCTTAACTTCTATGTGTCATTTTTAATTTAAAATATTTGCAATAGCAAACAAAATAATTATGATCAACTGATAACAATATCGGTATTCTCTTATCGGATTTGACTTTAGATTTAAGTCAATCTGGGTATAATTGTTAATCTTTTCATGGAATAAATAGATTAGTTTGAATAAATATGAATATAGGTCGGTACATAAATAGTTTTGTCGAGGTGACTTTTTTTTTGTATTCATTTGTAACATATGTTATGTTTCCATGTTTGTTTTGTTAAATTAAGAACAAATTATCATTCTCGACACGTAATGTCTCTACTGTCTGAAATATCACAATTTGTTGTCATAACGGCGTTAAAGCCTCTAGATGCATTCATTTAACTCGAAGTCTTCCTCGAACTGTCTATCTCCTAACGAGAGGGCCTAGTATTTTATTGAGCATCTAAATTATATGTGTGTCGCATCACTGACATTCCTGAAATTTGCGAAACTGACGAATGTCGCTAGTGAGACTCTAGTTCAGTTTTTTTTTTCTGGGTATATAATTACTATCAATGTATATCGATACTTCAAAGCATCTTCTGAAGTTTGAAAGGGGTGCTCACACAAATCATAGATGGGCTGACGGCACATTGTGCCGCAATAACCACGAAAAGATCACACAGCCTTATCACATTAATCAGACGACTCGCAAGACTCTTATTGTCGTCATCACTGTTCGCTGTCCCATTGGAATTCACGCCTTTAAAGGAGTATGTCAATGCATCGGAAGGTGCATAAACGAGGAAGAAGAGATAACCGTCGTGCACATTATCTCCAATTCAATTCCTTACTGTTCTCTCATCCCGATGGAGAAATCACCACCGAACTAAGCACTTATAGTGTCCACCATCTTCATCGCTTTGGCAACGTGACCAAATCGAAAATATCTAAAAGTACTTGTCAGTAACATCTAATAAAAATGTTAACTTATGAGTCTCATCAAGCTACAAAGTATCGATAGAATCGATCAGCTCTCCAATAAAGTTTGTAATCTTACTTTCTGCATTATGTAAAATCTAGAAAATTACTAGACATATATGAAGTCTTGATAAAAATACAGAACAAGTTTAATATGTTTTCGTTAAATTAGTTACGCTAAAAAAGCATACATCCTTTTGAGGTTTGCAAGGCATTCCTTCCTTATGTAAGTATTTATTCAAAATTCACTCAAGCACGAGATTATGCCATGAACATGAATAGGTACTTTGCATTCAAATTGAACTAACTTAATGTTTTATACAGTGTAAAGTCACGAAATTCTGTAAACTTAGTTTATATATATTAGCTTATGTAAAAATATTATGAACATCTAAAATCAAGCGCAATATAACTCTTTGCTCCTAGCCAAATCTAAATTCACGCCATAGTGTAATCGTGTTTATGTGGTAACATTAGTAAACAAAGTAAAATAATAAGTCAGTTTATCAGTACATAATGTTAGTGTTGCAGCCTATAATTGTGTGGTATGTATGTATGTTGTGTATAAAATAGAATAAAAAATAACGTTTTTATTAATGTCATGTTTTTATTAATGTTTCAAAATAATATTTGTTTGAAGAATTGTAACTTATCCCCGAATTTGTGGGGCTATAAAAACACACACAATAATTCAAAATACAGGAATCAGCATTTCCAGCATTGTAGTTGATATTCATATGATATTTACAGCATAACTTTGCAAAAGCACTTACTCCAAATCCACTTAATAACTGTGTGTATGTTGTCGAGGTGTAAAAATTAACTCAAACTATTAGTAAGCTATTGAAATAATAGTTCGTTGTGTATCTTATACTTTTATACATATGAATCAAACTCCAGGCAGATGTTATATTAAATGAGTTTCTTCTTGAATTTAATATAACAGCATATCTGCTTACATGCGACTCCATCAAATTCATATATATTCGAACGAGTATTTTTAAAGTTATGATTACCGTCCTTAGATGCGTGATTGCATTTACAGCTTTTCAATTCTCATATGTAACTAGATATCAGGTGTTTAAGAAACACAACAAATACAAAAAACGGTGTCTGAAATAAAACAATACCTACAATAAATGAAGTGTTTAATTTGTGTGTCCTTTTTCAATGATCAGTTCGCGCTGCTGATGAGGGAATAAACTCTCAATCAAACACTCAGTACCGCAAACATTCGCACGCACTGCATTGTGTTATTGTTGTTATTGCCTAACTAGACGGCCACGGCGATAAATACTCGCACAAGGGTATGAGGTGCAGAAAGCAGAGAAATTTAATATTTATGAGGTAGGATTGAAGCATCATCACCAAAATCCTCAGCGCCAGCCACAACCATTATTCAAGGCATCTAAGCAACACAATAGTGATGAGAGGTAGGGGAGAGTAGTCCTTTCGGTTTGATTTCTCCCTTTGGCACTGGTGCGTTTTTGCCATTAGTGTGTGTGTGTTTTTTTGTGATTTATTCATAACTGTGGCATTGAACTGAAATTTCCACAACAAAAAAAATGTGTTCATATGATAAAAGGCGAGGTGAAGTGAGCCCCTCATCCTTCTCAACGCTGAAACCCTTGGCAATATCAGAAACTACCCGCCCAAAAATTGTCCAAGGAAAATGTAATATATTAGGCAGTATGTTTATATAGAAACATTGACGATGAGCCAATGTGAAAGAAAACGATACAATTGATCTGATCCTTCCTGTATCCTATTCGAATTGCATTTGGTAAATGACAACAGCAGTGTTAGGAATTGATATTATACGAGTATTTAAGGTACTTCAATGAAAGGTGAGTAAACTGCACCAAGATGTATTTGTAATAACAGTGTGTATCATTCAATTGCCATCCCTTTCTACCATTGCGTAGACACCCCAATTCTTCAGACGATATAATGATATCATATTTTGACACAATTGATGATCGTATCATTACGGAAGTGAAAACTTACTTACTTATACGAATGTTATTTTAAGCTAATCATTAAATTCTGTATGCACATGTTCATATATACATACTATGTTCATGAACACTTATAATAACACTTTTAAATAAAAATACATATGTAATCGTGTACTTTAAAATTTTCCTTAAGTGATTAATAATTTAAATTAATCGAAGGTTATTTATCAATAGCAGTACATACCTATGTGTACATAGTTGTTACTTATAATAAAAGTAGATTTGTGAAATTTACGAAAATTTGAGAAATGTATCTACCTACAATTTCTCAAAGAACAGATATTAACATGATGTAAATTCACTTCTTGTTAAGGTTCTGGAGAACTCATACCATTGGCAAGCAACTTTCCATTCAATATTACATACTTTATAATAAACATGCATACTCGATGGATTTTTCGTAGTCTTCAGAAGTATAATGTTAAAAATATTCATAAGAATTGTCGATTCCCAGATTAAAGGAGAAATTATGAAAATGCTTACCATTGTTTATGACAGATACTTCAAAACACAAGCAAATCAAAAACAGCCATTCGGTTGGCATAAAGCACTGCGCTTAAAAGAATATTACAAGAATTGTTTTTTCATCAATGTCTTTGTCATCACAGCTGTACATGGATATTATTTCCTAATCCATTCGATTGTAAACATACATACGTATGCATATATACAATTACATCATTTCACAAGCAGTATATTTAGCTTACTTACATTTAAGCTGACAACAAAACTGCTGCGATAAAACTACTTCAGTAAATTTACGCAAAAAACATACGTGCGCGTTACGTACATATGGATGTGCGTGCATTTTGTATACATGAAGGTATACAGATATAATACCGGTGCTAAGTACAAACTTATCTACACAGTATGTTTGTAGCAAACCGAAAGCATATCCAATAATAACTACGATTCGAAAGCCTATTCATAAGCAGAAGCTCCTTAAGCTTCTATATTTTGTGGGATCCATACAGAGCATATGAACATTCCGTACTCGGAAGGCTGTGTGTGTTTTTGTTTGCATGTACATAATAAGTGTGTATGAAAAAGCCAACCCCTTTTAAAGAGACTAGTATACCCCCGAAATACGATTACGACAACCTTAGTGTAGTTCTACTTGTATACTACATATGTAGGTATGTCAGCAGCGCACATGTTTCATTAATGCCGAGAATTCGAAAAATCTGTTTGTGACGTGCCTACGTTGTTTTCGTTCTCCATATTTCCAACATTACCCCAAAAACAACACTGAACGTGGCTGCCGCCTATTAATCCACCCACTCAACCCTCGATGCCTTCATCAAATCAGGGAGTCGACGATTCCATTGTACAACTACAACACTGCTTACTGGTGTAGTAGCACGCGAAATATGCGTGTGCGATTTCCTACCAAAATAGAGATTGTACGAGGAGTTTTGCCTGTTTTAGTAGTCTCCTTCTTTTCCTGACGGTCTGAATATTTTACGCATCATTTTTGGCTACTGCTGTTGGTGTTGGGCTTTAACTTCTGCGTAATGTTTGTGTTTATTGGAATATTCAGATAAGTTTCCACCATGGTGTTGGTGGTGGGTTTGTTTATGTACTTCACGTAGTGTAGTTGAATTCCTAAATTGAATTTTTTAAGGGATGAACAATTTAACCGAAAAAGAAATCTGTTTCCATTCCCCCCTAGCACCCATAGACCCCCACCATCTTAAAAAAGCTTAAATTATACTCCCCAATCGTTTTTAGCTTTAAGCAACATTTTGCTGGAAAACCTCCCTCTTTCTACAGAAATCATTGAATTATTTCACTGATTCACAGTCGAGAGCAAACGTTTTGCGGAAAACATCAAGATTTTTGATCGCAAAATCTGATAAAATACAATATGTTATGAATGACGCCGTCCGATTTGATGAGCCATAATAACTTAACTTTAAGTATAATCTGGCTGAAATTTATCGCTGTGGCGCCTGCTCTTTACTGCCTTATTCAAGAAGAGTCATAGCATCCGCCAAGTGATATACATACATACATAATTGGTTGACAACTCCGTGCCCATGGGAATATGTAAATTACCATTGTTTGGAGTAGGATTTGTGCACGCAATAAATAACTTTGATTGTCATTTCAAAATCGGTCGGACAGGTAAGTATGTAAATTTGATAATAAAACCCCACGCGCCAATATTTATATGTGTATGTACGTAAATGTAAAAACGCATCAACGATGTGACAACTTACTTGTGAATGGAAGTCTTTTATCTCATTGAATTAAAGTGAAAATGCTCACAGCACAATTAACTCATCAATAATTCTTTTGCCTTTGAACACTTGACTGGTGTGATGTGTGAGAATTTATGCTGGAGTATTATGATAATACATAAAAAGAGCTTTAATCCGCTAAGACGCAATTGTTGTGCCGCTGTAACAATAATATCCCGCGTGGTATAATTCCAATTTATATACAAAAGGCAATGAGAAAGGAAGAGCAGCTTAAGGGTACCTCGGCCGACATTCTCTTCACTCAAAACACGATGAAACTTTAAGCGGAATTATGCAACCACAATGAGATATGAAATGCCGAATTGAAATATTAATGAAATTCTTAATTTGACCCAATATTAGGATGAATTTATGTGGTTATTGACATTTTTTGAAACTATATTCTATGATATAGTATGAAAAAGTTGTCTTGTAAATCTAAGTATATTAAATGTGTATTTTTTAACATTATAAAACTTTATTAGTGCTACGTACTTACCATTTGGAGAATTCCTAAAATGCTTAAATTTTGAAGAATTGATTTACTGACAATCTCCACTTGAGAACATTATTTGCAATATTTTTTGTTTCAAAATACATTCGTATAATGTTCCAATGAAGTTCTCAACATCTCTAACACAATATTAATTTAACATACATAAACCAAACGACAGAGTTCGTTACAAGTACCTATTACGAAACTTTAATAATAAAATAATTATTTTTCGTTTCTCTCAAACTCCTACACTTGATCAATGTTGTTTTAACAAAGCCAAACATAAGTGATCTTCACTAAAGAATTTATTGTAGATAAATTTTTCTAAAAATAAATAATATTTTGGCAAGATCTTGAACGAATTCTTATAGCAGGAAAATCATCATTACTTACTCCTGAATGTTCGCGTTGATTGATGGGCTAATGCCTCGTTTTTCGTTTTCACTTTGGCAATATACCTACCAAGATACGAAAAAATGCATTTAATGTTTGTTCTTTCAGTCGGGCAGTAAAAATAGTTTAAATTCATTGCTTAGAGTTGTATTGGTTTATCGAGATTAGCAGCTGTCTCATAAAATGGTATTAAACTTGCAGAATTTTAATTGAATAGTAACAAATAACGCATGTTTATCGTTGGCATAGTAACAAGCGATGCACTTTCCGATTTCATGCCACATTCACCAAAAGACAACTTGTTGATATATACATAAGTATGTGCACTCATAGACACATGTATATTAATTTCGTCTATAATGAAATAGAAATCATGTGACCTTTGGTGTCAAATCATTTATAAATAGTTATTTCTTTTATAAAGTGTTAGTGATGGGTCAATGTAGTAAAACATATTATTTATAGATTTTACGCCGATAATCAACCCCATAAAACTATAAATTATACAACTTTCCTTTTTTACCGCACAGGTCAATTCATGTGTATCCTCTGAAAAAATAAAATAGAAGGTAATCTCGGAGAACAAGTTAGGTAAAATACAAATATGAAATTGAAAAAGTCGTCCGATGTTTTTTATAGGCAAGAGTGGTGATCAATACCCTTGGGAATTTGGGCACTTTGGGTCATGGCTATTGTATTATGTTGTGTATCTGGCTGGACCTTAACATTTAACGTTCCAATATTAATAATTTATTGATTGGGTTTGAGTCCCAAAAATAAAATTTCAACAGCAGTTTAGTGAAAATTCGAAGAACTTCTACTTTGATATTCGAAATGCCGCTACATTTATACTAATGGTTGAGTCTACGTGTATATGTATGTACATAGTCATCACGACATTCTTTAAATGCATCTTAACCTATTTCAGCAACTCATATCGTTTCATCTCTTTAAACCACTTCTGAAAACACAGTAAGATCCGAATATCCTTAGATATTTGCAACTATTTTAGGTGACAGTTAATTTCATTTTGGTCGTATATTTTATAGAATATTGTAAAACGTATTATATTTACACAAACATCGACATCGATTGCTTCGATTTTCTACTACCTCTGTTTAAAATGGAGATACAAAAGGAGACAAATAAAAATCGTTTTTTCCCTTTGCCTGTTTGTTTTCAATCAAATTGGAATTTCAGCTATGCATTTTTATAACTCATAATAATAATAATTTCTCAAAATTCTCTCACTGAATACCAAAAACTTTGAGAGTCCCACGAGGTAGAGGACGAGCAGCGATAAAAGCAAAGCAGAAAAGCAAAACAAAACAGAAAAGAAACAAAAAAAAAACACCTCGAGAACATATTATTCAAATGTGTGTTTTACAAGTTACCTTTCGCTGTCATAAATCATAAAGTGATCCTTTTTTGATTCACTATTTGGTCTGAAGGCGAAGACGACGAAGTCTGCATATGTTTCTTAAATGTGAAATTCATTCGACATGGTCCCTAAATAAGATAACTTCTCGAACAACACCAAGCTCACGAATGTTTGAATGTTCATATATTTCTGTGGGTCATAATGCTGTCCTCTCTCTATTCCTATATTTTTCTTATCTCAAGATCCAGAGAAAAATCGAAACGTTATTGATAATCGTTTTATGTTCTTTTCATTTTGTTTTATTTTTTATTTACGCTCTTGTCTTTTTTCAGGTGAGAAACCGTTTAAATGTGAACACGAGGGTTGCGATCGACGATTTGCAAATTCTTCGGATCGAAAGAAACACTCACACGTACATACTTCGGACAAACCCTACAATTGTCGTATTAACGGCTGTGATAAGTCATACACTCATCCATCGTCACTGAGGAAACATATGAAGGTAAGAATCTGATTAAATACTTTTGGAAAATTAAAGTACATAACCAAAGACTTATCATACATTTACATAGTGAAACGTAATAAATGTAATGTAATAATGTGCAAGTGATCTAAATTTATTTCGTGTATTTTCGTGTATGCATTGGGATTATTTATAACGTGTAAAGTGTCACGTGAGGAGGTCGCAAAAATGAACAGGATAATACCCATACGATTACGCTAATATAGAATATCGCACCGCGACGGTCGGATAAATGCCTAGTTACGGCACTAGTCATATTTAATTTTTAACATTACATTTACCTTTCTCGAAGTCATAAGTTTAACAATGCCGCCGGCTTAGACATACAATTAATCTGAACAGAAACAGTTCATAATATTTTTCTTCCGTCTATTCCTAAATTGTCATTTAAAGTAATACCATTTAACAATTGAACAAATATTGAAACGAATTTCTCTGAGTAACTTGCAAGTATTCATTTATTTAAATATATTATTCATCTAACAAATCACAGTTCAAAGAAGGGAGATACAACCAAATACAGAGATCAGATACATTTAGAAACATTCGAGTATGTAAATAATTCTTCTATGCATGAGAATTGTTTCCAAAAAAATATAATTTTAAATTTTAAACTACGTATCTGATTTCGCACAATAAATACAATAAATATAAGTAAATTAGACAAATTATATAAAAATGTCTGAAAATGTATGATTTATACTAAAATGTACGGACAAAAACTAATTTAAATAACTTTTTAAAGTGATTATCATTGAGCTATTTTCCTTTTTTAACGACCATGATACATACATGTTTTCTATTAATTTTATCACTTTCTTTAAAACAATAATTTTCGTTCACAATGTCTGACATTTATTTTATTATTTCTTTAAGGTCCACGGAAATTTGGATGAGAAATCACCATCTCACGGCTATGACAGTGAAGGCGAGGAATCAAGTTCATCGAGCATAGTCACAGGAGGCGCACAAACTCCGCCCTCAGCGCGTCTGACTGACTCAGGTGCTAAGTCCTCGCCAATGTCTATAAAATCAGAATCAAGTGGATTGGGACACCAACAATTAGGAAGTGCAGTTAGTGGTATCACCAACAGCAATGATTCAAAATCACCCGCCCTTTTGGTTTCTGCATCGTCATATCTGCCTCCCCCACTAGGCCCACCCCCATCGCACCACCATCATTATCACGGCTCATCTTCTGTACCCGCTGCTTCACCTGGGAGTACAGCTGCAAATGCAGCTACTATGTTAGTTACCGGCCATCACAATCATCATCTTCTCTATCACCCATCACAACATCATCCACCGTCAGAATGGTATCCTACGACTGCTCCAGTTGCTGGGGAATCAATGAATCTTCCGCTAAATCATTTCGGTCACCATCACCACCATCATCATTTGGTACATCCGGGGGCGGCTACAGCATATTGAAGTATCCAATATGATAGTCGTAAGCTCAATCCTAGAGAAAAAATAGAAAATTTATATATCTCCGATATGTCTTACATTTAAGTAAGTTTCTAAAATAATATCTACCTGACGCGTAAAGGATAAGGCTAAGAAAATACTTAAAAGCTAAATGGATATAATTTAAACTTAAGCCTGCATCATTTACCTATCGCCTGTGTGTATTTACACATACGTATTATAGCAAGCCACTTGTTGTGCTTATTCAAATTAAATATAAATATTTGTGTTTTTTCAGACAGGAATACATTTGAAATACATAAATAAAAGCTTTTCTAGTACAAACTAAAACCTAATTTAATACGTAATGAACATCTATAAATAAGTATTGAATAAGTAAATGAAATTCACGCTAAATTAACTTCATTTAAAAGTATGTATTGCTGCAAATCTATGATACTATATTTTTTATATGCATGTAAGCTTAAACGCCCTTTTATAAGGCCGATGATGTTCTAGAATTTTTTTAATTTCATAACTCCCCATTATCGACAAATGCAAGCGCTACTAATAAAGAAAATCAGTTTCATCGAATAATGTATGTATATGTATCTTAAAATAAACCAAATAGTGCCTATTGTCACTCTGTAACTAATTGACTAAGCAAATAACATGAAAATACTAAATACTGCCTAGGTCTCTTTCACTGGAACTTAACTCAAGTAAACTCAACAGCAAAAGTATGAAAAATATTTTCCTTGTAACAAAGGTAATAATAATACATACATTTGTTTATAAAAAAATATTTCGAGAAAAAACCTCTATTGTATTATATTTAATGGCTTTCCTTTTTCGAATATTTTCTTTTTATTTTTTAATAAGATTTTTTTTTGTGTAAATACATCGTTCTCATTTGACATATATATTTCATCATGTACTATGTATTATAAAATGAATGTGTAAATTATTATTATAGTTAATATTACGATTGTGACTACTGTAGGTAGGTGATGACGAAATAAAGCAAAACATAAATAATTTATTCATAAAGAATATACATTAACATTGTTTCTTTTATTTTCATAAAAAAATTATATTTCAACATATGATTGAACCAATGAATGCGGTAAATAGGAAAGTGGACATTTTTAAAACTTATTTTTGATATGTCCGCATTTGTTTGTATAGAATTCTTACTGATGTGCCTGTAGCGCTTCCGCTATTAATATCTTTATCTTAGTTGTGGTAGTAAAAGTATTGGCATTACAAATATAAAATCGTTCCCATAAAATCTAA
This sequence comes from Eristalis intricaria, assembly GCA_964034865.1. Lineage (NCBI taxonomy): Eukaryota > Metazoa > Arthropoda > Insecta > Diptera > Syrphidae > Eristalis > Eristalis intricaria. Next base: position 77,122,383 of record OZ035873.1, on the reverse strand, counting down.
TACAACTTTGAGTATTATTGTCAACAGATATGATATCAACAATGTTCATTCTCTGATTACTCATTTAAATCCTTTTTCTACATCTAAAGCAAATGAATTAATTATACCTACGCTGCACTGTTTACAAATATTTCTGTTAAGATAGTTTTAATAGAAAACAAAATATATTGGATGGGGGTGATGACAAAACCGCAAGCCGTAAACCGAGAGTTTTGTAAGAACGCAGGAAACAGAAATCCGTCGGTTTCAAACACATCAACTCCAATGTCAAGCCTGAGATTGTCTTCGATTACCGGCCTGATGCAAGTAATGAAAGTATAACGGCAAGTCTGCTTACAATGGTAAGCATAAATGCAAGACAGCACACTTACATACTTACTCTTCAGTCTGGCGACCCATGCAGGGTCCGAGCCTCAGCAATAGCTGCTTTCCATCGATGATGGTCCTCGGGACGCTGCTTCCAGTCATCAAGACCAAGCTGTCTTGCATCCGCGATTTCTTGCTCTTTATGCGGGAGATTCGGTCTTCCTCTCCTTCTTGAACTAGGAAGCTTGGATTCGAAGACCCTATTAACAGTCGACGGATTTTTGCCTTCCGGACTACATCCACATCCTGGTACAGCTCGTAGAGTTCGCGGTTGTGTCTTCTCTTCCATTCGCCTCCTCTCAGACGGGACCTTATAGCCGACGTAGAATTTTTCTTTCGAAGCCACCAAGAATCAACTCTGAAGTTTTCCTTATCATCTTAGTTTTGTACGGCATGATTTTGGTCAGGCGAGTCAGGAGTTTTGACGCCAGTTGTTTTGACAAACCGAAGTAACACCGGTTGTCAAATGGGGTTCTACGTCGAATCGCCACTGTCATATCGTTTGTAGAGTTTACGTTTGCCCCGAGGTAGACAAACTTCTTTACTACCTCGAAATGTACATGGCTTGTACCGCAAGAGATGATTGACAGACTGTCTATTGTGACATTGCAATTTTCCATTAAGTCGAATCTTGTGTCGTATTGGACAAAAACTACTTCTTTATTACGATACAAAAAATCTTGCAAATTATATGTAAACTTATCAATGAAAATTGAGTTAAAAACTTAATTAATTGCCCTCAGCAAGGCTTCATAATTCAAATGAAGGACACAGACATAAGTTATAAAGAGTCACATTTGATTTAATGTATTCTGAAAAAAGTATGTTGCAGTTGTTCGTCTTTTTATCAAAATTTGTAAGACAAGGATTAATTCAAGTTTGAAATGTGTGTATTTTTACGTGCCTATGTGTATGCAGTATATATCAGTTGTAAATAGAAATGTATATATGTACTTATATGTATATACTCGTATGCCATGATAAATCGTTTTAAATTGCATTACAAAATAAATTGACACCCCTTAAGTTGAAATTGCCAAATGCCTAAAGGGGTGATTTTTATTTGATGTCTATCGTATGAAAGTTCAATAGACTACCGGAGAACAGAGCCAATGCTTAACTAACCAACCATGAGACGCATTTAATCGAATTTCAATTCCAACCATTTCACTTTTATACATAGTTATTTTGCTTAAGCATTGACATTTGAATTTTCCGCATTACGAATTTAATATTTATGTTTTTTTAATTAACTTCCCAACGAATTGGTTGCGTGCACATCACATCTGGAACGAATCGATCACTGATTTATGGTTAACATAAATTTATTAGGAAGTTGTGCGTTGCATGAAACCGAGGTGTTGTGAATGATCAACGAAAAAAATATAAAAATGACTAGAGTACTTGGCGGCATATAAGCGACTTATGTAGAATACTTGTGTTATGTGCGTACAGATATGAACGCACGGAAAGTGTTGATAGTAAACTAATTTGCCTCATACAATTAATTTTTAATTAACTTAAAATTGGAAATATTATCAAGCATTCATAGTGTTCATCTAAATACCTAGACACAGAAACTTCTCATAATAGTGAGAAAGCCGTTAAAAATCACGTGAATGCTAAGAAGAAAATGAATTTTTACTGCATGAAACATTGCACGGTCACGAAAGTTGCGACCAGTGGCTTATTGGTTGGAGGATGAAGAAATCACCAAGGGCCCCCAATAGGAGATAAAAGTGGAAATTTATCAAAATACTTTTTATTTGAGATACACGTTTACTCTGTAATTAATATATTATTAAAATAAAATATTCACTAACAGCTTGAAAAACTTAACTAATCGCAAGTTTCCATAAAAGATTAAAGAAGCATTCCCTGTATGCTCATATTAAAAATCCATAGTTCAAAGTGCCGGCAAGATTGGAACAAATAAATCTGCTGGTAAACAGATTATGAATTAGCGCATTGAGAGTCTGCGCGTCTCCTAGATTGGTAAATGCACATAAGATTATCCTATTCTACTAAGAAACAACTACAAACTATATAAAATCATACTAGCAACTGTTTGATGGCATATCATATAGGTGCATGTTAATCATTTTTTATACAGGTACAAATCCAGCGGATTACCCAAGTTTCCTTTGCCATAATTCATAGAATCGTGAATGGGTTTAAACATTGGCGAATTGCACATAATAATTTTCTAAACAAATTACAAAATAATTGAATAAATCTTTTATACGTCGTATGTATTGCTGAATCCAGACGAGATTCAGGTTAACCTGAACCACAAAAGCAATAATGCTCCTATGCTTTGCATACGAGTTGTGCACCATCATGGTATAGTTAAGGTAGGAATACGGTTCACCACCTGTATCACTTTTCTTCTTTCTTTGTTTCTCTTGGTGTTCAACTGCAAGGTCTCACCGATCGAATGTGTACGGGTAAATCTGTGAACATCACTCCTTCAGAAGATAAATCCATAAGTTTAGATATCGGTAAAGCGAAGAGTTATGTCCGCTTGAATGGATTTCAACCATGCTGATGCATGATGCTGAATTATCTATTCAAGTGACTTGAAGATTTTATAATGCAACTATGGGATTCACCACACTGGGTGCATTCTCCGAACGTGGAGAGAAACAACCGATTGTGTCTTAAGAAAGTGCCTAGTGATAGTTGTTCAGTTTTCAATTTAATTTAAATTGCAGTTTGAGTAATGAGTGTTTCTTCTTTTTTATATTGTAAATATCATTTGAAAATCAAAGTGAATTATCAAAAAAAAAAAAAAATATAATTCAATGTCCCGTGGACGAATGAATGCGTAATTAATATCTGTTCCTGTAAGAGTCTCTCATTTTAATTTTGCAACCACAACAGTAAACATTTATTATAAATATCTATGACACTTTCAGCGTAGGTAAAAGTAACATCAACGCCAGGCGATAGCAAAGGAGGTGTTGCTGTCTCGGAGGCAACGCGTTTCACATAGTTTTCAATAACAGGGTGGATGTATTTTTTAGACATCCAATGAAATGACTTCGACACGTGGCGACTGCATACGGCACACTTCATAAATTCAGCCACAGTAACAATTATTATTACAACCCCGGCGAAGATGCCTTTGCCCAAATCCTGTTGGCGTGCGGGAGGATTTACATTTGTGTATTTCCTTTCTCGATTCAACTTTCGACGGAAGTCATACCCTTCCTTTAGCCGCAGTATTAAATACTCTGACATAAGCAAGGAAGGGAATATTCTCTATGAGGGCTCTTTAATAAATAAACTTGGTGAAGTGAAGGAAAAGAGTCGAAAGTGTACGTTTACCAAAGTTTGTTGTGTGCTGTGGTTTGAAAGGCTACGCAAAAATGAGGGATGCCATTGATACCAAACCAAACACTGGTATGATTTATTTAACTTTTTTAATTGACTTTTTCCTCTCATCCTTCCTGGTTAAATGAATTCGACTGAGTTTGAAAGGATAATAGCAGATTTTCAATGATGGACTATAATTGTAATTCTTCTTCATTTTTGTATTTGTTAAATGTGAGTTTGTTTGTTAAATAGTATTTACCAACTTTTAAGATTCAGTGTTTGATAAATATATGTAGATCATTATTTAGCTGATAAAAAGTAACTTATTATGCTACGATGCGTCATTGACTGCATTTGCAATCTTCCTCCGGGCAATATACTTATTCGGAAGACAGATGTCAGTCTGCATGTGGTGAGCCTTAAAAGATAGTTGAGGCTGAAATTTCGTTTCGGGCACTCCAACATCCTCATCCTATTACTTACATGTCATCGTAATCAAGCTTCCCATTATACTGCGTATCTGAATATCAGACGATTAATGGATGGTATTATGCATATTTTCATAAATGAATCGAAAACAATCGAGGGTCAGGAAATAGGCTTTCAAAAAACGATGCGACAGAAAAAGCCATATGTTGGGCCAAAAACGACGTGATAGTGAAAAGGGATCCCATATTTTTTTTTCCGATAGCAAGGCTGCGTTTGAACCCCTGTATGTAATCACTTGATTACAATATCGCTTGAAACAATTACAATATCCGTTGGCAAAACGCGTCTTCAGGATAGGTTCAATTTCTGATGAAGTTGATGAGACGAGGAGTTCAAGGTAACCGTTACACATCTCATCTGCCTGTAGCGTCCTCTCCACTTGAAGAAAACACAGGGTTAAAAGTCCACTTGTTCGTTAACCTAGACCTGCTCAGCACATGCTGGTTTTCAAAATAGAGCTACCTGATCAGCGTGATATCACAAAAAGCTTATGCTGGCCAGACAGTCTGTAGAGTTTGACTTCATCTGGCTGCTTAGTTGCACGGTTTTTCAATTAGTTGACAAATGCCACAAGTTGTTTTCTTGACAGTTATACTCGATGGGTTATACTTGGCAAAATAACGATAATATTTGATGGACAATAATTGATAACTCATGAAAACGACCCGTGGCTCAGGATAAAAGTTGTCAAGGTTAGAATCATTGGCGTCTTTTTTCCAACTTACATATTTCCAATATTAATATCTGTTGGAGGTTGTGCTTTTACGATTACTTTACTTGACCATATAAAAGCCGAAATCGGATATTTAAGTTTTCTTGTTCTTAGATGACTACATGATAAGTGGATGTCGATTCAGTGAACGCCGCCCCACTTGCCGTACCTTAAAACAGTACCAGACCAAAGAGACGAGGTATACAACGTTATGTCTAGCTTTGACATTTCTGCCCAAGTTTGACATTCACACAAGAGTCTGGTTGGTTTTAGAACTGCAGTTGGTATCACGGTAGCTTCAACACTCCGTAGCAGGAGCACAATGGACCCAACACGTGGTCTAGAGAATCCTCGCTCCTCCATCAAGGTTAGAGAATAACTCATCGAGATCTGAAATGTAAAAAAAGTATTTAAATAAGCCGGCGCGCTGTCAAGTCATATGACTTCTTCAGGCTTAAACTGAAGAAGATCGTGCATTACTCACACGCTAACACTAGAGATACAATCTTCCAAAAGTTGATACAGTGATTTGTAGAACACAGTGTATCCCTCAATGAGTCGATAGCTGGCATTGAAACAGATCGATTAAAATGGGTTTGGCTGTGAATGAGGGAATAAAGTAATGGGATCCTGAAGAAAGGACATAGAGGATTTAAGGACATTAAGGACTTCGTCTAACTCAGCTCCGCAGTAAACAGTGCGAAGTAATAAAATGTTGTCAACCGCACCAAATTAACTTTACTTTACGGACTTTACAAAAGCATGGCAAGGGAAAACGAAAAAGAAGACGCTTGTGGCTAAGGTGGCGCACCCAAATGGAGAAGGACCAGGAGCAACTTGGCGTGGGAAACTGGAGTCAGCTGACCGGAGATCGCGTCGAGCTGCAGGTCCACCCCGGATTATAGGGCCAGAATAAGAAGAAGAGGAGTTGCCATTTATTTCAATGAATTCTAAACAAAAAAAAGCTGTTTTTTATAACACGTGTATTTTTGTACGGATTAGATTTGAATTCGTTTTTCTTTCTGTCTGTGCATGCTCACACAACTCGCAGCACACAAATTAACGAAAATTGTGCAAAATCGCCCGGACACGATCTATATTTTTTTACATTGCACAATAATTCAAAACACAATAATAAAAACCATGTGACTCTCGCAATATATTGCACAGCGTTGAAATATAAGACGCACACTCTCAATAACATGTATTGTACAAATATTGTATCATATCTCATATCTACCTAATGGTAGAAGAACACAATTACACTCCGTTTGTATAAGTGCTCAATATTTTTCACTCACTCGAAAAACTATATCTTCATTACCTGGCGCCAACATAACTCGATAATAAAACACAACCTATACCAAAAAAAGAACAAAATCAGTTAAATTCTGACTCACTCCAATAAGAAATTGCCATCCGAAATGTCTGACAACCAACTCCAAGGAGTAAAGCAGCAAAACACTTCAGATCCCCTACTTTAATTTTGATTTATTTCTTATGCTCAAGACGACCCAAACTAATAAATAATATGAAATGACTGACTGAATAAATCTTTTGAGTTTGTAATGTGTCCATCAACTGAGCGGTGATTGTCCTTCCTCTTTGATTGATTCCCAAACAAACGTGACAGCAGGTTTAAGTTTAGATTTGTTTTGATATGAGGTGCCAATGTAATTTTATGTGGTATTCAATACAATTGGCATTCCCGTAGTCAAATGTATGTGTATCCAAAAAATAAAGTTTTAATTCACAACAATTCTCTAAAGTAATGGAAAATATATTAAGATACACTTATTGGCACTTTTTACGTGATGCAAACTAAGAATGAAAAACTATAAACTGTTTCCATTAGTAGAATGCTATACCTAAATTCTCGTCGTTATTTTGAGTTTATTATGTGCTGCTTACATCCATTATTCATTAAAAACATTCCCTCTGTCAGCTCGGCAGTGTTTTTTGCGCCAAATTTTTTGTAATACCTCTGGCGTGTGTGTTTGATTAGATCAAAAGCGATCACAACTTGGACAGATTCCATTGCAGGAACAAAAAAGAGTAAAAACAAAAAACAAACACACACCGATCGTTATGGCCCAATGAAGAAGAAAAACGTCAGAATCCGACAATCAAGAGAATGAATGGTAACCTGCCAGAAAGATGTTATTAATGTCCGATGCGGTAGGTTCAATTTGAAATAGTAATGAATGACGGACAAGCATTCCTAAAGGATGCTTTTTATGATTGGCAACGATCATATGGCGAACAAACAATCTAAGGAAGTTAAATTCATTTGTTTGAATGTGTTCCGACATTTTTTTCTTGTCGTGCAAGAGGCGATCGCTACGCCATAACAACTTACATATGTACATATGTGACATGTAGTATAAAGAAATGATATTTTTAAGGAAAATTATTACAGAATTATAAAAGACCTTTAATTGTATCTACAAGGCGCCACGTCTTTATAACTCAGTCAGTTTCAACAAATCGATGCCACTCATACTAATGGATATTTACTTAATATAAATTTATGTATGTTGTTAAGTATGTACATATCGTTTTAATGGAATAAAATTTTTACATTTGGGAAAGCAAAGAAACAATTTTTTCCTTATTGAATGTGTAGTATTAAATTATGGATGGAATTGGAATTATGGATTATTATTTTATATTTTGAGGCTCATATTTAATATCTATATGTATTTTTACATACATACATAAGGCTGATTTATTGTATAATGTTTATTCGGACCTAAATTTACGTATGTTCGGGATTAAATATAAATTCCAAGGCACAATATTCAAAATGTGAGTTAGTGAGAGTTTGCGAACAAAATACATAGTTAAGTGGTGATGAACATAGAATGCTACTGAAGCACTACATTAATGTATAACTACAAGTTCGAAGTTGTCTGTATGGACGCGGTCTGTTTTCTCTCTCTTTCAAAGATATAAAGAGATAAAAATATTCTATGAAACAAATGTATGGACAATTTAATTGCTTATAGATTTTATGTCAAATTGATAGTGAGGATAATTAGAAACGCTGACAGAATACTATGTTAATACTACAGTCGAACCTCCGCAAGTCGAATAATCACAGGAACAAATATTTTGTTTGATTTATGGAATGTTCTAGATATGGAGTGTATGGGAAAAAATTGAAGTCTAAGTTCTGAAATATTTAACAAATTATGTTCGAATTATAAAAAAATTCGCCTTAAGGATGTTCGTCTTATAGAGGTTTGACTGTGCATGAATATTGTAGTGCTAACACATTATGTTGCAGCGTTGCTCCGATTTTCGTATTTTAAGTTATTCCGTGCACTTCGAATTGGATTCAAATCACGACTTATCAAATTTATATCTTTATTTATCATTCTTTTGTTGATAAATTCTTGTGATGATAATACTATGCTTAGACGATGGACACATCTTGGGTCAAAAGTCCTTTTGCTTGGGGTAACGTACAGTGGCTTTGAGTTAAATGTAGTCCAATAGTTATCCTTATACATATGTCGGAAAATCCTAGCCTAACACATCTTGTTTTATGCCTTCCTGCGATGTCATTGAGCTTTGTACGGACTTTCCCGTCGGGCCGTGTGGGCATTTTTGATCTCTACCATTCACAAAGAAAAATTATCTTAAAAATTTGATGATTACTACATATACCTTAATTTGAAAACACGCATTTTTTAAGTACCACGAATCTATATAAGACAGTTTACTTAAAGCAATACAAGACACAACATGTTTTTGTTAAATATTCTTACATATTTAAACGTTCTCCATAAATAAAACATATACGCTGTTGCAAAATAACAACAGTCAAACTTCATTTGAAGATATACTGCTTGTCTTGACATATTTCTCTGAGACATTAATTGTCATTTCAAAAATGAAATCCTAACAAGGGATGAACATAATTCTACGCTCCTTTGCTTCGGGATGTTATTGAATTCCTTTTATGAGTTGGCATCACAATCACATCGACTGCACTTGACAGGTGTAACATTAGTATTAGTGTGTTGACAGTACTGAAAATATACATTTTCACAGGGGTTGTTTCTGCTATTACAGAATTGAAATTTAAATTGAAAATCCTCGTGCATCAAATTGCTAGAGATCATTAGGGATGAAAATAAATTAGGGCTCTATCATTAGAACCGCCCACACAGTTATCATAGCCATCATCTTCATCGTAACGGTGACATCACTTCACGCACAATAAATTTTGCCATCATTAAGTCATTGCAAATTGAATAGCTCTTTTCCTTCAATTTCAGAGTGAGGGGTTTGACAGTTTAATACTTCTTAAATTTCAATATACTGGAAATGATGAAACATATAGCCGTAGTTTATGAATGCAATGTTTTTAACATTTTCTAAATAGCATTAATCAGTGACAAACCAAATCACTCTTCTATACATAATATGTACATATGTATATCTTGTGAATTCAGATTCATATGGACATCAAGGACAATTTCTGTTTGAAGATGCCATTTTATAAATAAAGTGTGTACATGCATCCATAAATATATTTCCGTTTTCCAAAGTACTTTGTAAAGTAAGAGGGGCATTCGCTTGAGAGAATCTAAGTATACGAATATGCATATTTGTCGGTTTTTAAATACGTTTATTAAGCAATGAAAATTATATCGCTACAGTACGTTATGTACACATACGAAAAATAAAAGTCCCCCTAATATTCCCGAAGAGTGCAGGCTTTTAAAAAATTAACCAATATCTGCAACCGCGTCTAATCAAAGCAGATGTAAAACTATTAACTAATCTGCTGTACAAATCTATATTACTTGTACAAAGTAAGAGCTTAAGAGCACCTATTGGTATTTAGGAGAGTAAGTAAGCTAAGTTAGCGAAATGTTATAACTGCGAACTGCAGATTCGCACTGAAGCATATAGAGGACAGTTTTTATGAACATAAGCGTTCCCGAGTGGAACAAACTTGCATTGACTTTAATATACCCGCCAGGTGTATTATGCAGATAAGACTGATGATGAACTCAAAATAGAAGAACTATATGCACGCAAGTAACGAAACGAGTATGTTGTATTTGAAAATAGGCCGAGTTACTTTTCTCTTTTATTTTAAAAATAAATAAATATAAAATGTTAAAATGTAGGCCGAAGAGGAATATTTTTTATTTTTATCTATAGAGCTTAGTTCAGCTAACTTATTTAAAATCTTCAACATAAAACTATTTCAGAAAAGACTTGCCATAATTTTGAAAGCTTAATGCGAAATACTAAGTTTAAATTGTATTACTCTGGTGGCGTTAACTAAAAAAGAAAATGATAAAAATCCAACAGCAAATATGTAATATGTGGCGCGACAGTCTGATGTAGCACTGAGCCCAGCTTATACAGCAACCACTCGAATTTTGCGTATTTTTGTTCTATCACGAGTGGATGGGTTTTATGCCGATTCAACGGCGAAGTTTGAGAAATATTTTCTAGACAGGATTATTCTTTGACCATTTTGATGTATGAAAGTTGGTAAATTCGGGCATTGAACCTGGCACATTCGACGGATTAATCGTCGCCTCAGCACACTACAACACAGCGACTGGATTTGAGGATCATGATCAATAATTGTCTATATGGGGGCTCTACAATAGAGAATGTGTGTAGAAACAAATATTTTTCAGAATTTCAATATCACTATGTGCATCACTGCCAAACAGTGTGGGGCTAAGATAGATAGAGACAGAGAAAGATGTGGTAACAAGAAAATGTTTTCACCAATCAAGCCTTGTTCATGAAATAAGGAAAGCTTGGTTTAGTATATAGTATTCCAATAATAGATATATGAATGTTTCTTTTCAGTTTCGATAGACTTCGATATTCCCTTCTGAATTTTTTACAGAATAAAAGTATATTTTTCTAGCCGATACTATAAACTTCTACTAAAGTACATTATTCGACGGGTTCATTAATTAGCTTATGTCGACGTACATATATGCAAGTAAAAGTGCAAACTTCGTACACGACTCCTGATATATTCATGTACACTTTTAGTGTAGTAGTGACTTTAATTAATATAATTTTTTATTTTGAGTAAAATGCATACCGGCGTTCGGGCTTACAATGCGATAGTTCTTCTTCTTCTTCTGGTGGCGCTACAGTCCGGGGTGGACCTCAACCAGTAATCCTCTCCAGCCGGCACGATCTTTAGCCAGCTGTTTCCAGCTGCACACACCAAGTTGATTGAGGTCCTTCTCCACCTAGGCTCATGCCGTTGTACAGCCCGTACAGTTCGTGGTTGAATCTTCTTCTCTAATAACCATCAACGCAGACAGGACCAAAGATTGGACGCAGAACTTTTCTCTCGAAAAGACCAAGTGCTTCTTCACCCGCTTTTGTGATTGTCCATGCCTCCGCACCATAGAGCAGGACAGGGATGATCAAGGTGTTATATAATTTTAGCTTGGTCCTTCGAGAGAGGACTCTACTACTCAATTGCCTCTTGAGCCCAAAGAAACAGCGATTGGCAAGAGTAATGCTGCGCTTAATCTCGGTACTGGTGTTGTTCGTACTGTTCACTTGCGAGCCGAGGTAGACAAAGTCCTTCACTACCTCGAAGTTATAGCTGCCTATGGTGACGTTTTGGCCAAGTCGTCCATGTTGTGCGTCCTTTCTCGATGACAGCATATACTTCGTTTTTCCCTCGTTAACCGCTAAGCTCATATTGGCCGCCTCCGCTTCAATGCCAGCAAACGCTTCATTGACGGCTCGCAGTGTTCGACCAATCACTTCAATGTCATCCGCGTATGCTAGTAGTTTTACTGGTTTTTTTGAAGATCGTGTCTCTTGTGTTAGCGTGTGAGTTCTGCACGATCTTCTCAAGAATAATGTTGAAAAAGTCATAGACAGCGCGTCGCCTTGTCTAAAACCTTTTTTGACATTGAAGGTCTCGGTGAGTTCGTTGCCGACCTTGATGGAGCAGCGAGAATTCTCCACCGTCATCCTGCATAACCTGACGAGTTTGGCAGGAATGTCAAAACTAGACATTGCGGTGTATAGCTCGTCCCTATGCACGCTGTGATATGCGGCCTTGAAATCGACGAATAGGTGGTGGGTGTCGATCTGCATTTCTTGGGTTTTTTCCAGGATCTGCCGTAATGTAAAGATTTGTCGATAGTGGACTTCCCCGACCTGAAACCGCACTGATAAGGACCTATCAGGTTGTTGACGAATGGTTTCAGGCGCTTACACAAAACGGCAGAGAGGATCTTATAGGTGATGTTGAGGAGACTTATCCCTCGGTAGTTGGTGCAGTTCAAGGGGCCTCCTTTCTTGTGGTTCGGGCAAACAATACTGAGATTCCACTCGTCGCGCATGCTTTCCTCCGACCATATCTCACAGATGAGTTGGTGCATGTACCTTAACAGTCTGCACCAGCAGCTTTATTCGCCTTTAGTCTCGATATCGCTATCCTGACTTCGTCTAGGCCGGGAGCACGGAATTCTCGTCAATCATCGTCAATTGCGTAGAGTGGAACATTCTGCCTGACAGCGGTATTGGAGTCTTCCTCGCCATTTAACAGTCTACAGAAATGTCTATCCAGATTCTCATTATCGGCTGCGAATCTACTACGAGTTGTCCCTCTGCCTCACAACAGGCTTCTGTCCGAATTTTGTATCCATTGGATAGTTTTACCCGTTGGTAAAACTTTCGGACATCATTTCTGTCGTAACACCTCTCCATTTCCTCGATCGCGCGCTTCTTATGCTCTTTCTTTTTCTTTTTTAGAAGCCGTTGCTCTTCCCTTCTTTTAAGTTCGTAGAACTTACGAACCTCTCTCGTCCTTCTGTCCAGCGTCCCCTTGTATGCTGCTTGCTTCGCTGAATATGGCTGCCTGCACTCGTTGTAAAACCAGGGTTTTTTTGGGGTGGCGTTTTAAAACCCAGCATATCAGATGCAGCTTCTCTGATCTCTCGTTTTGACAACGGTTCCATTGTTGGTCGATTGTTTCGCCTGGCAGGGTTGGACTATCTGAGAGCTTTAGGGAGAATTTTAGGAGCAATTATAGCTTTCCGACGTCAAACTGTTTTGGTCTTGCTCTACTCTGTTGTCCTATCGATATCCATGTTCTTACCTTGGCTACAACAAGGAAATGATCCGAGCCGATTTTGGCTCCTCGGAATGTTCGGACATCGAGAATGCTGGAGGAGTGTCTGACGTCGATCGCAATGTGATCAATCTGGTTGACGGTTGATTGATCAGGAGACCGCCAGGTCCCTTTGTGGATGTTGAGGTGAGGGAACCGCGTACTGGCTACAAAGAGGTTTCACCCCGTTACGAAGTCCAACAGCCTGAGTCCGTTCTCGGACTTGTTGTCGCGCAGGCTGTGCTTTTCGATGACTCTAGCAAAGATGTCTTCCTTGCCCAGCTTTGCGTTGAAATCTCCTAGAACGATCTTGTTGTCGTAGCTGGGGCATTGATCGTATGTTCTTTCTAGGAGATCGTTAAAGTCATCTTTGCTGTCGTCATCTTTATCCTCCGTTGGGGCGTGGGTGCAGATCAGGCTGATGTTGCCGAGGCGCTCGCTTATGCATTTAAAGCTTAAGATTTCTTGCCTAAGTCTGCCTCGAACAACAAACCCGCATCCGAATAAGCGCTGCCTTCGCTCTAGCAATCGCCGCAATCGCCGAAGTAAATATCGCAGTTTTTCATCCTCTTTTTGCCCGGCCCATCCCACCGCACCTCCTGAATGTCGGTAATATCTGCCTTATCAGCTTCGAGGGCTTCCGCAAGTTCATCGGCTGCACGTGGTCTGTTCAGGGACCTCACATTCCACGTACAGAACCGAAAATCGTTGACCTTATTTCGTTGGCCATGGTCGTTAGCAGTAGGGTCATCCGTAGCTGGTACAATGCGATAATTATCAATCCGAATTCTTCATTAGAGGACCGAGGGTTTTATTTATCTCTGCAGATTGTCATTAGTTCCTCATACGATCAAATTATTAAATTGCTCAACCAATTGCATCCCGTATTAAATCACTGTATTTTACATACCACGACATTGCACATGAACTACGACGCCATTATAAGGTTACGAACGTATTGCGTCATTATTAATAGTATGAAAATAATATGAATACAATTAGTACATCTGTTCTGATTCTGATCTTTAGATTCGTCCTAACAAACGGACTTAAATTTTATAGGCTATATTTTTTGACATCACTTTTCTGGCTATATGTATTTGGTCATATATGTTGAAAGTCGATTACTTATCATTCTTAATGCTCAATATTTCTACTCTTGTCATTCCTCTTATAGTACAAAATTTTGACAATAGTACAAGTAAAAGCACTTGTACTCTTATGAATATGCATGAACTCTGCCGCGCGTATTTTTATTTTTGTTTTCAGTGATGTAAAACTTCATCGGGTGCCAGGTTGTCTTACCTCACGTTCAGCTGTTCACATTTAAGTGTAAACATTTACTCTATTCGTAAGTCATATAAACAATAAATATAACTTTATATATGGTACAGCTTTCTTAACATAAGTATCTTCAACCATCTTTCACACACACTAAATATGCCATCTGTTTACAAACTTACTCCCAAAACAAATCGATGCTGCCCTAAAATCCCTCACAACACAATCAAGTTGAAATCTCTTACCCGGCGATGTTCATGTTTAGATCATGCTCTAAACAAAAGGGCAACACACAAACTCAGAACCAAAGTGGAGCAATTAATTTGTTACTGTATAGTTTGCAGCAACAGCAGCCATTCAGGAGCCACATACAACTGCCGGTCACGCTTGAATCTGAGACTGCCAGGCATTTCGAGTTAACACTAAATTATATACGAGTTCATCATTAGCACTTACTGATTAGTTTATAATTTGAACATCATTCTCTCTGGCACAACGATCCTCGCGTGTGCCCAAGAGTCTGCGGCTTCCAAAAATTCTGGAGTAACCGAACTCTTCAACGATCGAAGATTAAACGTATTGGGGGGCGTCACTTAAAGACTTCACTAGGCCCCAATGATAAATGCTCACATTCTGGTTGCGATAATTATTTCGTATCTGATCATTTAGTAGACTTCAGATTCGATGGCATGCTTTCGATACAATGTAGTAGTAAAATTGTACGTGTTGCATTTGGACTATGAAGCAGGAACTAACTGAACATAAAGCTGTCAACAGGTGAATTTGTTTTTTCTATTGGGAAGTGAAGAGAGGTCTGCAATCATCCCAACTTTGGTACAAGTCAAACTATTATTGTGGACATTAGTTTGCTGGAATGCTTAGGTGCTTAGGTGAACGATACATCTGCATGAACAATGAAGTGACGGCTGTTAAGAACTGAGCAGACATTTTCTCAGCTGACTTGCGATGCGTGATCGAACACGCATATATTCAAACAATAAAGCATTAATTGCCTTTTATGGTGAAGATTGCAGTATTATGCTTATGTATGTATTTTCAGATTGCATGTTGGAATTTTACTTTTTGTATAGATTAGTATCTATACATTATTAATTTTATAACAGGATAATTTGGAAATTTATTTCTTTAGGTGAAATCTCGTTGGAAAATATTAATATTTTGCAAAATTTCAAATAATTTGTCACAAAATTAACGCAAATTCCATTTTTCATTGAACAGATGTTCCGCAATTTTTGGCATTTGAAAGGCTTATTTTTAGATGACTAATGTGCTTAGCGACTTCAAGTAATACAGTCTTACTGAATTTTCCAATTAATGTCTTCGCACTTGACGAATCATATTTTGCAGGTAGGTACTACATTATCGAACTGTGGCCCCCAAAACTTTCATTAATACATACCTATTGTTCAATATAGAAAACAGGTTGTTGTATCGTTTGGCGTAAACTATAATCTGTCAAATTATTATTTTTTCAGTGTTGCGAACAATTGACATTTATTATATACATTTTACAAAATATAAATATATACAAGAGATGCCACGATTATTTGGCTATTAGGTATTCCGTAATCGGCATATACGGTTTTTTACTATTCGATATCTGCCCGAATATTGCAACTCATTCCGACGAATACCGACCTTCAAAATATAAACAAGAACGCATAAGCACTATTCAAAAAATGCTTAAATAATCAGCGTAAATATTTAATAGCAGCGTAATATATAAGCAGCGTAAATATATAAAAAGCAGGATAGCAAGCGAATAATGATATTTCTTAAACCGCCCAACCGAATATTCGGTAGGTATTCAGCAAAATCACTATTCGTATCATCTCTAATATAAATAGGTACGCAGTTCGAACCTTCGTTTCAAAACTGTGGCTGAATGGTGCCGATGCCGGAGATACATCCATTTAACGTGCGTGGAATGAAATATTCAGAGTTCAATAATAAATTTCTTTATTTAAGTACATACCTAATAAACATGTACAAATCGCACATCCGGTGCAATACTGACGCAAATGACATTTTTGTAAATGTTTTGAAATATCGTTCTACGTCTCTATGAAACAATATTGTGAGCGTATCTTAATGCATGAAATCACCACTTTTGGAAACTAGACAAGAAACTGCAAATTTAGAAAATTATGGCGTTATTAACTCTATTTCAGAAAAAATATTGGCTGTGCTCTATATAAATACATATCCGCATTAGGTGCTGTTCTTCTGTTCATTTGAGAGAGAGAGAAACAATTTGTTGGATCGGACAAGTTAAACTAGCATTAGAGTCAAAAGATACTTGAGTGTGAGTCCATTTCGGAACCTACAAAATATACAATAAGTATACATATTCCTTAAACTCTCCAGATGAATATTTAAATCAATTTCAATACATCTGTACTACCCTGTATATCAATGACCTGATTTGTGGTAAATTGCTTTTGCACACTCCTCTGATTGGAATAAAGCGGATAATTTCAATAGAATTAAATATCTATGTACCGACATATGTATGTAAAGCAGATACACATGTTGAAACACTTAACCCATCAAATATGTAATTCGCACAGTCGAACCTTTTTTCGAAATTCCAAAGAGCCATAGTGTTGCACAAATAATTTGAATTCTTCGAAATCAAGTAGAGATATTGTTTGTAGTTTAACTCTGGCACTGCTACTACTTCACATCATACCGTATGCACACTGGGAGCTAGTGTGCGCAACACCAATATACCAGCCAGTCTACTACCTATACGAAACTCGTGCTGACGGAATACAAACATACTTCCTAAAACAATTCCTCTGGTCGCAGTCTCTATTCCTAAGTGGTTTCAGTTTACGGAACAATATTGATATCGTGAATATTGATCTTGTTCCGAGATAAGACAATGGCTTGAACCACTTCCTTGGAAACGAATAAACAGCAAGGCAATTCATGCTCTCACTTGGTCGTTTAGGTTTCTGTACTACCTTGGATATTAACGTGCGAAAGATTTTGTGGTGCGGCAGGTTTGGAAACGTACTCAGGTTTGTTGATTTTTCTTCTTCAGAAATGATACACAGTTTCACTCAAAAAATTGATCAATACATATGAGCGAAAGATTCACCTCCTTATGTAAGGCCGAAGTTGATGTATCCACAACGTATGGCACGGCAAAGCTACATGTATGAAAGTTTTCATATGAATATATCAACAATTATATATATAAATATACACATTCTATGCATGTGGAACATATAGTCATAATATAAATTAAATATTGGAAGTGTACAACTAGCAAGGACCTTTTGAGAACAAATCGTGTGTGATTTCAATCTTGGAATTTCAGCCACGGTGGTGATGTTTTTTCTTTTGAATTTTGTTAGTCTTCGGCCACAACGTACCGTGTATATGTATGTAAGTTTGTATGTTGGTTTGTGGGATCTGAACTTTTGATATAAAATCAAGCTTATGTGTTTGTTATGCTGTTAATGTTAACCTACAAATAATTCAATGAATAAGACCTGTCAGTATGAAGCTACATCATAAAAGAAAATATGTACACATTCGTACAGGACTTATCCATGCATTGAGTTCTACTGTTTTGTCTTAGATCTGGGATTAAGTAACAGCGTTAGGAAATAGAAACTAACGAAGATAGTCGACTCGATAAGATAGCTGTATTTTAAACTAGAATTGTGTATCAATGTCGTGAACAAACTTGACTATTTGAAATACGAAAGCAGATTAAAGTTAGATTTAACATTGCCATGCAGAAACCGTCGTCAATGTACCTATTGCAGTTAGTAATATGTATGTGATATAAAATACAATATAATGTTATTAGATTATATTATATTATATTATATTATATTACGTCAAGTGTGACAATTTTTTACTTAAGCGCTCACATGCATGCATGTAGGTATATCAGATTTATTTGTGGCATATATACAAATTTTCTTTTATTTTAACAACGTCTATATTGTAAGTAAACAATTTTTGTTTACATCATTACAAGAATGAATAGCGTCTACATATATCCCAATTATCATTGAGATTATCGTTTTCCAAGGTTGTTAGCGTTACATTGGCGCCAACAAGATTTTCCACATGCTAAATACTACAGGACACAAATATTTTAGAAGAAAAGGGATACATTAATTTCGTTTCGCGGAATAAGGCAGTGAATTGACCCCCCAACAGAAATACTTAAAGTTACTAGTACACACAAATTTTGAAGTACTTGGTCACATCTGAAGTATGTTTACAGTAGAGCTCATCATATGTTTGATTCCATTTGCGAAAAAGTAAAAACGGAAATGTATAAACATCTGGGTATAGTCCAGGAAGTAGAGAAATGGGCTGTCAAGTGTCTGTCGTTTTTATTACATTCAAGCACCTGCCCCTGTTCTAGTCTGTTCTAGAAGATTAGTATTTATACCGAGAGGAGTTGTCCGCATAACTTCCAGCAAATCAACATGAGCCCAAGATCGTGGAATACTGAAGATGAAATTTATTATGAAATATTCAACAGGCTTAATATAGAATTTTTCCAAGCTCGATGACTACGATAGTTGAAAAATGGGACACGCTTTAACTTTAAATTCTGGGTCCCAAGATTTTGAGCTATCTAGTTTGTTGTGCAAAAATACAAGAAGAAAATTACTTTTCGCAAAGCCTTAAATCCCATTTAAATGATTATTTACTTTGGTTTGCAAATTATTCAATATTAAATATCAAGATACATATCATATGGATATGTATTCGAATATAAGATTTTCTTTAACAAAGGGATCATTTAGGTTATATAAAATAAAATATATGAGCATATACCAGATTTCACCTGCTCTCGTGTTTAATCAAAATCCGTGTACACCTTTATGTATCTTGAAAAATATTACATGATTTGTAATAAAATGGGACCAATAAAGAATTATTTATGTCTCAACATTAGACGAGATCCTTCGCACCTTTCGTGGGTTAGAAAAACTGGTTTTGATCCCTGGTGATATAGTGTGTAGTTGTATCCGCAGCTTGTGTATTTTAAGTTTGTATTTATGAAATACAGATTTGAAAAATTAATTTACATACATATATTTAGAAAAAAAATATAAAAATACAAGATGCTAACGATGGTGCGATGATTTCTTTGATTCGAATTATTATTATTGTTGTTTTCTTGTTCTTATTTTGACACATAGTATTTGAAATGATTCTACACCCCAACGTAAGCATAATAATAGTGCGCTTCAAAAGGATCTCATGATTCATGTGTGTGGAGTGTTTCTTTTTGCCTTATTTTGTGTTTTATCTTTCGTTCCTTTCCTTGAATAACTCGATTGTTATTGGCGTTACGACTGGGATAACGACAACGACGACGGAGATGATGACGGCGATCTATTTCATTGGGTTACATGATACCAACTGTATGCGTATGGTTGTGAATATATTCAGTTTTTCTGAACAGCTCACCGACTCTGGGAACAAAGACACATTGTCAAAATTTAAGATTAATTGAACGATCAATTTTAAAGTTTACAAACCTTTAACATGGTTGAACCCACACATATTACCTGTCCGAAAGATTAGTCTTTTTTAATTAAGACGAATACTTGAGGTTTTTTAGTTGGCGTTATATCATATTTTCTCATTGAATTATAGTTGAGTTGGTCTTAGTTGATTTATAGTAAGGTTTGCTTACAATAGCTATAACACCAATTAACATATGTATGAATATAAAAACGGTCATGGGTTAGTCGTTTGTTCTGCATTACTCAGGGAAAATACAATAGAATTAATTAAGGACATCATTAAGTTACATTAGAAGGTTTATTTGCGTGGTAGAATGACTACACTAAAACCGATCATTAAGTTATTCCTTTTCCGCCAACAAATCTGTATGACAACCGTTAAATGTTGTGCTATACGAAGTATGCGTGCACCAGACGGTTTTTGGACCTGGAATGCAATGTATACAATTAAGTACAAAATAAGTTCCAGGCATTAACTCAGCTCTACTTTTTTGTAAATTAACAGTGATTGACAAATGACATAGTTTAATCATAGTTTTTAAGGCAAACAACCCAAATTTGGCCCAGTCTTAAATGTTTGTGAAATAATTTGAAAAAGCAGATCTTACTCTACGGCGCTTGTTTATGAGACACATTCGGCATCTGCCGACAGCTTTATGTGCGTCGCCGCTAGCCGACTTAACCTCGCTGCCTGGGTTCGATTCCCGGCCGGTACGACAAAAATAATGTTCACGCACCACTTTTGAATCACTGACAATGCTCAAAGCGTGATAACTGTCCAGAAAAAGCTTCTCAAACTTGGCGGTTCGGAGTCGGTAGGTCCCTTCGTGAGAGAACAATAGCAAGCACAACACGAGTGGTTGTGGTAAAAGCTAGGCCCTGTACGGACTGTAGCGCCATCCATATTATTATTATTATTAAAACTACTTCTTCCTACTAATCCGCATAATACAATACAATAATACTATACTAAATCGCATAATACAATTCAATACCGCACAAAATATTGCTTTATCATAAACTAAGCTAACTATTATTATGTCAAAGAAGTGTATTTGTGTATTAAGAGGCAAGTTGATTTTTTAAATAAATTATGAATTTCTGTGCTGACATATTGTCTTGTCTTGTAATTGTAAAATAAATATGTGTCTGAATTTAAATTAATTTATTTATTTCGTTCTTAATTGGAGAAAAATTCTCCCGTGTTGGGGTACAATAAATACCTAACTTTCATTTAGTATTAAATGTTATCCAATATGTTTATAAATATCTTAAGTATGAAGCTTTTAACTTAAAGCGCCTAATCTGCCACGGTTTACCAGATAGTCTCATTATTCCGGACAAATAAGTCCTCGAGTGTGTCCTGAATAGCGAAAGGCCCGGACTATAGAAAATATATATATTTAAGTGGACAACCGCAAACTTTTTAAACACTTTATATAACAGAGAATTTATATGTATCTATGCACAACTTACACATTGCAAGAATCCTTTAAGATCAGGAAAGTATGTATGTGCTTATTTTTGCGCGTAACGCTTTTCCTAAGAACACATTTTCTGCTGTTTTGCGTAACCTCTTTAGTAGAAGGGTATCTATATACACATACGTAACCTTGCTAATCGCAACGGCAGTCTAGACTCAAGAGCCGACTGCAAAGGACACAACTAGAAGGGGAATTTCCATAATTGTATGAACATACATATCTACGTACATATGTAGGTTAAGTTAGGTAGAAGGAAACATTCACCAGCACACTTAGACCATGTTGGTCCGTTGTGATACTCCAGTGATAGTGCCGTTAATTTTATCCCAACGGCAATCAACATTTTTTATGTTTCTAGCGAGTCTCCTAAAAAACAATTATAAATAAATAGATAAGTAAATAAATAAACATATACATTAAAGAGTTAATTAAGACGTAAATAAATATACATTTGAACAACATCTTTCTTCTTACCTGTGTACCGTAATTACCACATTTTGAAAAAGGGATATGCATTTTAAATGTAATTTAAAAAACATTCTATTAAGTAATATTAAGTAAACTGTGCATTGATGAGAGGAGTATCACCGAAGCTGCACCTGATTTTGATAGACTCAGAGTTTATGTATTTTGTAAGTGATAAATTCAAAATAAGCCTTATAAAGTAACTTACTCTACACCTACTGCCAAGGATAATTCAGCACAATTTTCAATATTTTATTTTGTGATATTTGAAATTTCCTTATGTAGCACTTAGCACAGTTTCTCCAGACTTGACACCTATACAAAAGAATTGCTTGAAATACAGCTTTGAAAATATATATCTTGTATTTATTGGAAAATAATGAAGGGTATAACACTTGTATTATCCGGCGCTTGTGAGTTATAACATACATATATACACCTAAATATTTTATATAATTTTGACATAAAACGAAACAAGAATTGGTAGGTGGCTTGAATCTTATCCGCATTAACTTTTATTTTTCATTTTGAACATTATTCGAGTAACCATTTAATGGGAATAATTCTTCATTTGTCACACTACATTGGATGTATACATCAACTATATGATTGGCGTCAAATAATAAATGAAACACACATGAGCTACATGCAAATATCAAAAGAAAAATGCAATGCGAATATTTCGAATGTAAAGCACATCATAAATTTCTACACGATACATTTTTAAGACTCACATCTACAAATTAAAAAATATATGTAAATAAGTAAATGTTATGTTTGAAAATGTGTCAAAAAAATATTAATATCAGCTTATAATATCCATTTAAAATATAAAATGTATATATAAATTCTGTTCACTGTCTCATTATAAAAAAAAATAAGATGTTTGATGCTCTGACCTAATTACAAAAATCAAACACAGTTGCAAAAGACTTTCAATTATTCACATAACAATACAGAATACGAACGCGAACGTCAGATACAAAGATGAAAAAAAATATGAGATACAATATTGTGGTCATGACAGCACCCCGCATTCCAATTCGCTCGCACAAAAGAACACAATTGCACCAACAGTGGTATAAAACGAATTTGTTGTCCGTCGCCCCAGATAAATTGTCATGTATCTACTACACCATCTTAGCGGAAATGTATAGCGAATCTATGTAGTGATATAATTCTATAACTGTGCACATATTTAAGTATGTAAGTGATTTGGTATTTATGAATGTAGCTAAATATATATTTGTATTTTCTTCAGTATATATTCATAGTCTTAATATCCGGCACAAAGTATAGGCAGTTCTCATGACGAGGACCAAAGAAATATAAGGATAAGGATATATTTGCAATAATATGTGAACATATATGAACGCATATAAGTAGTTTACCTGATAAATATTATGTACTATCATCCTCATACAGCAGAACTTAAACGAACACAAATCGCTAAGAGTAAGTACATTATTCTTATTATTTCTCTGTTACCACCTTATATTGGAACTTAAACAGAAAGACTGTGACTGGAACTTTCATTGATTCCATATTCGTGTTACGTTTTATTTCATTATTATGTTTTATATGTTGGAGCATTTGTACCTCACTTATCTCCTTCCCTTTGTGTCTGTTTAGAGTAATCACCCGCTGTGACAGTTTATGGGAGAATGAACCTGTGCACGGCGACTCGATTCAGCCAGGTTTGGTTGGAAACTCGACAGAACACTTGCTTAACCAGATCTAGTGAAAGACGAAATATTTCGCCGAGATGGGGTGGGCAATGTATGTATTTATGAATGTATGATACACACATCCGTACATTTAGGAGGATGGAAGGTGCATACAGTCTGTTTAAAACATCGAACAGCAAAAATGATTTGTACGATATAGTCACATGCTAATCGGATTGCAACTCCATACTCCAAATAGATATATATGCTTACTAACACATGTATG
The DNA here is from genome assembly GCA_964034865.1 of Eristalis intricaria. Taxonomy (NCBI): domain Eukaryota; kingdom Metazoa; phylum Arthropoda; class Insecta; order Diptera; family Syrphidae; genus Eristalis; species Eristalis intricaria. Next base: position 77,098,647 of record OZ035873.1, on the reverse strand, counting down.
TGACTATAGGGAATCAATGGAATACATGAAATGGTTAATTGCAATTAACTCTATACGCATTCGTATATGTGTTGCATATATTTAATAAAGTACATTACATACGTAGCTTTTTATTTGAAGATAATCAGTTATGTTTTAAGTAAATATGAAGTTGCCACACATTAAATTACTGAATTAAAAGTCAATATACTTAATAAGTTCAAAACTCTATGTAAACTCATGTTTATGTCAAGCAATGAATGTTGATAAATTACATTTTCTAGTCAATTAGAATTAGCAACTTGCACTACTGCTACATTAACGATGAATCAGCTATACTTTAAGTAAAAGGACTTCCATCCTATAAATTATGTTTAACTTCATCTCTAAAAAACATTATATATTAAAGAGTAAAACGTTTGAAGTGTATAGACTAAATCCCGATTCGATTCACAAAATTAGCACCTACCCGATAAACTGGAATCAATCTGTGAAAATTGAAGGAAGAAATTGCAATAGAAAAGTAAAATTTAACATTATCCGAGCAAATTTGTGTTGTTCATAGGTTATATTATTTATTTTTCATGCCTTGAAATATAACAAATTAAACTTCCTAAAAATAGCAATACAAATCATTTCATACTCTATTATCACTTTTGCACCGAACCGAAATCAAGTGATTTGGACGAATTCTTACTGAAGTCTCAATACCGGGTTGAAGTGACTTCAAATGTAATAAACTCTCAATTCTCAAGTCAATAGGTCGCAATTTCTGGGTGCCCGCCTAAACTGCTTCCTGTTAACACGAAATAATTGTGTGAGAACACTAGAAAATAGAGAGAGATGCAGTGAGAAAATGAACGCAAAGCTCGAGAGGATTAACAAAAATTAAAAAATTAAATCAAATCTAGTGATTTCGAAGCATCGATAATGTGTGGCGAAACATACTAGATTCGAAGACATTTTATCTCGATCGAGAAACCTAGAATAAATTTTGTTTGTCTGATCTTAAATAAGATTCAATAAATGTTAAACATTAAAATATATTGCATCACCATCCAAAATTATTCATTTCTGGATGAATACACATGCTCCCGGTGTACAAGATCAACATCGCTTCTTCGTACATCGAGTCTGAAATAAATTTTTATGATATAACGTGTACCTTAAAATAAACGTCAAATATCAACGTCATCCTAAAATTGAATGTAGTTGATTAACTCTTGATGAAAGGTCAATTTTGTTTTAAAATATGATAATACAATAATCAACAACAAACGTGGACCTGGGGGCAAACTTATTTGACCTACCTTTTGAAAAGTACCTAGTTCGGTTTTGTTTTTGTTGCGGCGTATATGGCTTAATGAGAAAATATGTACTGTACTCTTTTCAACCATTAAATAGTGAAATTTGCTATTAATATTGAATTTCTGAAGTATGTAAGGACTCCTTATCAGTATTGTTACATTTTTAAGCTGTGTTACAGTTAAATAAGTAAGCTGATTACAAAACTCTACTTAGTTTTCATCTATCACGTCAAATTTGTTCGCCACAGAGGCGTTGTGTTCCGATACTTTCTAAATAGCTTCAGAGCTCTTAGCATCAACACTTCAAGAGAAACTCATTTGGATCAAGATAAATCGCGTGTTGCCATAACATAAATGGTTTAAAGGAGGAGGGAATTCTATCCTATAACGCAACTGAATGATGACTGTTAATTGATAGCTCAAAGTGGAGCTTCAAGTGTGTCCGCCTTCACAATGGAAACTTATTTGTAGTTTTCCCAATAGGTTACTCAGTTTGTTTGCGCGAAGAATATGAAGACTTAAAGGTAGACATTGTATATTACATTGATTTGTTGTAATACCAAATGCACAGATAGATCATCTGTGTGTTGACCTTAAAGTGGTATGCTTCCTTCTAAGCCAGTGACGTGAGAAGCATTGGCTACAGTCGAATTGGCCGGAAAGATCTGAACTTAAAACCTGGTGATCCGAACAATTTTGCATCAGCCGCTTGTTGACAGAAACAGTATTATATTTTCATTCATTTTGTATATAAAACTGGGTCTCATGAAGCAGTTTGTTAAATGTAGGAGACTGTTTCTTTTGAAAAGATAAAGGCCAGTGTGTTTGACGCTTTACAGATGATGGACAGAAATTGTGATCGATTTCGCATTCAGATGCCAAAATCCAAAAACAAGTGTCAGGTCTTAGTGTGGTCCCCAATCTGTAAGATACTTTTATATATACACTGCTGTGCAAAATACTAAGAACACATGGCTTCTTATCCTTCTCGCTCCCGCCAACACTTTGAGTGATAATGCAGACGGCTGATTTTGCTTTATTTTTTGTTTGGTGTTAAAAAAGTTTAAAATAAGAGTAAACATAATAACTTAAGCAGTTTTACAAAGAAGATAAATTTTCAAGTGCGAAAAAATATATAAAATAAAAAGCTTTTTTCAGGTATTATTTTCTGCAATTTGTTTTGTGGCACATTTCTAGTGTAAGTAATAGTCATCAAATTAATAACAAGCTTAGCAATTGAAAAAGCATTTTTTAAAAATAAGTGGGTCCAAAGAAACAACCAGAAATAAGAGTGTTATAAACCAGTTCAAAAACTGGACAGCCACTGAGAGTTATCGCGAAGAATGTTTTTTGTTCTGTAGGAATGGTAAGACATGCTTTGGAAGTCGAGTAGCCTTTCATTTTCTTTCATTTCCTCATCATTTGGGTTTTCGTTTTTTGTTAAATGTGCTTGTATTTTTGCATAAATAAATACGCTGAAGTTCCTTGTAATTTGTAAAAATTGTTCTGTTTGAACTTCATATTTGTGTTTTTAGTTATATTGTTAAATAAATACAAAAAAGCAAAAAATAATTACCTAAGTGTAAGCCCGTCGCCTTGATTTTCATAACTGAAATTACATTTTTGGCCAACCTGTTCTTAATTTTGCACGGCAATGTATGCATTCTTTTTGAATGTTGTGTTTCACAATAATTGCCCACTATACTAGTAGTATCATCACCAAATTGAATTTACCCATGTTTTTCCATGATAAGGTAAATAAGGGAAGACCGGTATGCATATATTGGATAAAGATGGCCAAAACGTCACCATAGGCAGCTATAACTTCGAGGTAGTGAAGGACTTGGTCAACCTCGGCTCGCAAGTGAACAGTACGAACAACACCAGTACCGAGATTAAACGCAGTTTGGGCTTAAGAGACAATTGAGTAGTAAAGTCACCACCTTGATCATCTCTGTCCTGCTCTATGGTGCGGAGGCATGGACAATCTCAAAAGCGGATGAAGAAGCACTTGGTAGTTTCGAGAGAAAAGTTCTAAGTTCTGGACCTCAATCGCTGGCTAAAGATCGTGCCGGCTGGAGAGGCTTACTGGATGAGGCCCAGGTCCACCCCCTGTAGCGCTACCAGAAGAAGAAGAATATAGCTTTTTAAACCAGGGAAGAGATTAATCCTACTTTCTTCTCTTTCTTCAAGATGCACTAGAGATCTGTAGACCACTCGATCCCCATTGACTCCAACTGATCAGGAGTTATGCCCGAGCACAACCAGGCGAGTTTATGGGCTTGGACCAACCCCCTCATCCTGAAACTGCCAAGCGGGCGCCTTCATGTTGGAATCCCATTCAAGGCACGCTTCTGGAGATAGGATGATAGGGACCTTGGCGCCACGTGACTAAACCCTCGAAGCACAGCCCTCTCCGTTTGAAAAACCAGTTACTCAATTTTGGGTTCCACGCGTACTGCCATGTTTCTCATCATGTTACTCGCCATGATAGGATGAGAAGCAGTAAAAAAAACTCCCTCAACAGCTTGTATTTTCAATCTTATTCGATCGGTTATTAAACACATTTCATTAGAATTGGAATGAAAGCTGAGTTAAAAATCGCTAACGGCTAATCGGCTTTGATACCAATATCGGCTATCCTGATTATCTTCCAAGCTCTTTAGAAATTGACCCAGCTTGGCCAATCATTTCCACCTGCTTCAATGCGAGGCCACTCACATGTAAAGTGCAGATGGCGACAGTCCAATGCCCACGGTGAAATTAAGCACCGTTAACCTCGAACATGTTACAGTTTGCGTATAAAAACTTTATACGATTGCTTGATTTAATTTTTTGCTTATATTTTAATTTGAAATAGAATCAACTCTAACCTGAATTGGAAAAATTATATCCGTCATTTTAACAATTACCTGACTCTCACTTAAACTATTGTACGATCTAGCTTGAGAGTTGAACTAATGCAAGCAACTCTAGAGGCTAAATATATTGATGTACAGAAATATCTTGCTCATATTAATATTACATTCGCCAAAGTTTTTTAACTCCGAACAAAAATGTTAAATTATATAATTTCCATTCTAGAACATATTTTGAAATACTTTAAAAATCGGTTGAACTATGTACATATATTCAAAATATATATGGATGAATAATATTACTTTCCAACTAATTTGATTACTATAAAAACATTGTAGTGAGTCAATCTTAAAAGATATGCTGTTACGGTGTTATTTTTTTTTTAATTTTAAAAGGAACGCATCGCACGCAACTGAGCTCTCAAAAAGTAATAATTTGTACCCCTATTTTGCAATATTTTTCATTGATGTTTGGCTCCTATTGGTCGCCGCGTGTTTTTATAAAGCCTTCCTATATAAATGAACAAAAATATTTTTCAATTCAAACCAGTTGTTCCTCTTCAACTTTATAATATTAAGTATAGATAATTTTTATTTGTATTATATTTTTTGCAGAAATTTCCCCCTTTTCTGCATATTTTAGCTGAACTCACTTAAAGAAAAAGCATTAAACAAAACAACATTATTAAACACCCAAGTTAAACCCGAATTGTTGTACTTATGTTGAAACTTTATTTTTTCTGTGTTAGAATATTGCAGTTGAGTAACGCAAAATTGTATATCAGCTCACACGTATATCTACAAAGCAAGAGAAACGATTTAAAAATTAAGTGGAGTGACATAAATTCTTATATGTGTGCGTTGAGTATGAGTTTTAACTATTATAATTGAATTAAAATTTGACGTTAGTAGCAATATTAATTAGATTCAGTGGCCAAATACGAAAAAAAAAACATTAAGTAAATTTAAATTCGTTCGTATTACCATGTTTATGTGTGAAACTGGGGACAGCCCGGTTCATTTGATTAGCCTCGCCGGTAAGTAACACCATATAAAGAAGAATCAATCAGCAATTATCTAAACGACCAATGGTACGGTCGAACAATTGCATTTGTTAAGATGTTGGTTATGGAATAATATCTAATATATATAAAAATAAAAATAATCTAATACATATTTGGATAGAGTAAGATTTTTAATGTTCGACCTTTACCACTGAAATAATTTATTTTGTTCTTGTCTGGACATATGAGATCATTTTCCGATTGTTTGACCACAAAATCTGAAATATTATGTATCCACTCATATAGGTCTATGAACTAAATCCATTGTAATGATCCGTTTGACTTACAAATACAATTAAGTCTCAAATTAAAATCAACCAACTAAATCTAATCAAAACATTTTTATAAATTTAAATCAGTGTCTAGACACATTTCCGGCAAAGCCATTAAATGTACTTGGTATAGGACTTCCCACATCATCTGATAGTATAAGTTTTTCATAAGCAAAGAACCATTAGTGTATACAAGAGTAAAAAAGAAAAGACAAATATTTCCTGTCACATTAAAAACAAAACCTAGTCAAATTATTATTTATCGATCTTAGAACCACGAAAAGTGGGGTATTAGAAAATCAGGTATTATCAGAGATCACAATTAATTTAATGACCCACAAACATCCACACCTACGTGTATGCATATATGTATACATATGCATTTACTATTCTCTCATTGTAGCGTATATTTTGGACACTAACAACACTCAAAGTAACGATCACCGAAGACGTAAAATCAAAATGAAGAACGAATGAATATTTTTGTCAAAAGGAAATAAACTCCGACAGTTTATGCCTTTCATTTAATTCTCTTCGTTTCTGGACACAGCACTGGGCACTGGGTCCCATTGAAACGATTCATTTATCCCATAGTCTGACCGTCGTGCGACCAGTCACACTGGCCTTAAGGCAATTATCGTTATACTTATTATATATGTGGCGACACGATTTTCTTTTAATTCATATTTTTCATTCATATTTCTTGTATTTTAATAAGCTTGATTTTTGTTTTTTCTCTCTCCGTCTGCATCTTTGGTGCTCTTTTACTTTATTTATCTTCTTTTAACCAAGGTTCCTCGAAGTTAATGGCTCGGTACAAGGGATAAAACTGGAAATATTTTCGAGCTATCCGATGAAATGGCCAGTAAAATATTTGCGTTTACATTGAAGGGGCGTTACAAAATAAAATTCTTTAGAGAAATGCCAAAAATATTAGAAATATGAATTTCATACAAATAACAATGTCGATTATATGTATAATGTTAGAGCTACGTTATTATATGCCGCAAGTTCGATTCGATGGAACATTTCGCTGATTAAATGAATCAATTAATTGGAAAAAAGTATCTTTATTTTCTGAACAGTTGTTCCATAAGTTCAGTTTTTTCAGAAGCAACAACTGTGGTGATCTCTGTAAATCATCTAAGAACCCAACATGGACTCCCTCTACAGTCTCAAATTGTTAAAGGAAACGCGGCATTTTCACGGTGCAATGTATGCAATGACAAATACGCAGTGCTCTACCAGAACCCCTGACTATGGCATTGTTTTCCAAGCGAAGATCCTTGTATTTGAGGTAGGGGCCAAAATGATATAAATGTTGGAAAGTGCAGCACTTGATTATTTTATGCTAGGTCCAGGATACAGGAAGCGGAAGAACTTGTCAGGACAGGGGTTGAAACCGACCCATCCCAAGGCATTCTAGAATTCTTGCGGACGTCAATAAAAAAGTGGATGACACGATCACAGAGGAAGCTAATAAAAGGTGGAACTTTTTAACCAGCAGAGAGACCACTCGGATGCTCTGACCCAAGTTGAAGTGCAAAAAGCACGACAAAAACTCACACAATTGCTTTAAGATACGTGCTTTAGCGCATATTAATTTATTTTCTTCGTTATTTATTAAATTATTTAATCGGAAATATTAGTATCTTTGTGTTCAAAATTTTAATGATCAAATGATTTTATATAAATATATTTTAAAATATATTTTTCCTCAAATTGTACTTTTCAAAAAACTTAAATGTCTTAAAAGAAAGGCAGATATTAATTCTACTAGAAATATACCTACAAATGGGTGTCAAATCTGTCTGTAATGTAATGTACAGTTGTAAATTGTAAAAAAATACATACATACATCTATCAATGTAATCTACCATTGAATGAATACTTTGAAAATATTGTGTTAGATGTTTATGAAGTATGATATGAATATTATAAATGCAGTAGATCGTTCATAGAATCGAAAGGTTCACATATACGAATAAGCTATTTGTTCTTCAATTTAGAATTATTCACTTGAGCTAACAAAAGGGAAGATTGACCCTTCTCTAAAGCAAAAATATTATGTCCATTTTGCTCAATACTTCAGTACTTACCAAATTCAATTTCGTAACATTTTTAACCCCATTTAAAACAAACGATCTTACTCGCCCAAAAAATCCTGAGAACAGATTTGAAAATGGGCGTATGAGTGCAGGGAATAGCTGTTTGCTACCTTTTCCGACAAATTGTTTATACTGAAGTCAAAAGAAGTAAGTTTGTTTTCTTCTTTTTCCTTGAAACTATTTGCACTGCTGCTTGATTATTTGAACTCGTAGTGCAAATGTACGAGTACGAGTTCATATAAACAAATTTCAATACACAAATTTAGCAGTTCATATATTCGAGCAGTTGTTATAATCGCAGGTTCATAATATAATCGAGACTCTACTGTATTACTGTCTAACCCTTTTGGATTTTTCGATTATTACGTTGGACACGGGACGTCATAAATTCGGTTGCAATTAAAAAGATTTTTGTTCAAACTAATTCTACCTAGTAACGTCTTACTGTCTTTCATTTCTTTGTATAGGTAGGTGATTAAAACACTGAAAGTCAATGAGTAACCTTTAAAGGGTAATTAATTTGTACAAAGCTATCTATCAATTTTACCCTACAGGCCGCGATAAATTCCTAATTAGTTCGTTGTTCACACCACATAATCCGATTCACCGCATTGTTTTTCAAATGAGTGCTTTATCCGTTTTAAAATCGTGTTCGGAATTTAAATGATCATTAATAGGGAGTTAAGACAAAACCACCCCAAGATACTCGTACTTATCTACATAAATGTCAACGCCTCTTGTATCTAATTTATTTTTTCTTGTTTTCGTTTTCTTTTGCATTTAATTAGTTTATAGAAAGAATTGCACCGTTATTGAATACACTTTACGCACAAACACATTTATCAACGAACAAGACACGATGATACCTGATTGGGACACTGACTTAGTTAAATAATTAATGCCTTTCTTTTACATAATACATTTCAAGTTGCGAACGAAATTAATGCACAGGCTTAGCCTATGATAAACGTGCATTGAATTCAAATAATCCACCAAGTTGTTACATTTGCATGCGCAAAATTTTGGATTTAATGTGAAAATATAATTCTTTGTTGTTTCATCAAAATTCTGTAGTGTTCTGTCTTGCATTAACCGCAATGTATGTATTTGGATTTTTCATGAATTAAAAATGATCAATGTCAATATGAATGAATATAAATAGCGTACAAATATATAAAATATTGTTTTAATACTATTAAGCAGTTGATCTAATATTTTACGAATCCAAACATATTGTTATCGTATTAACGGTTTTATAGCATTACGATTTAATAAATTAATATATAATATCAATGAGAGGATTGTTGTGTTAAACTGTGTTACCACAGCAGAAAAAAAGCAATGAAAAATAAAACTATAAAGCTTATAATCCTTATTTCAATGCAACCTTATACATAAGGTTGTCATTTATAAGGAATATTGCTTTACATTCAATCATTCTTAGTCTTTATAGTTCTAAGTCGGTATTATTTATTTTTCTTTGTAACAAGCTTAATTTAAGACAGAAAGCAAACAATTTCACAAACAAATAGAGAATATATTTAACAACATGTACCTAATAAACAAAATAAGAAAAAACAATTTTTCGTACAAAGAATTGATTTTCAGATTTTGTACTGCTACTGCATTTTGGCGGTTTAAAGTTGTTTTCATTTAAGAGACATTTTTTTTGAGATCTGTGAAAGGAAGCGGCATCAAATCAGAAAAGAGAAAGAGAAAATTACTTTGAAGGTCACTCCACCTGCTCAAGTTCCTTGTGCTTTTCTATAAGTCAATAAGAATATATAAATCTGAAAATTTCTAGTAAATTTAAACTTACCGGCTAGCTGATCCATAGCTACTTAATGATAATGATTTATTTTTTTCAGTAGGTACGTAAGTAGGAAGAATATGCTTTACCATTTAAAATTATCATTATGGGTTTGACTTCTTAAACCAAAATTACAGCTCCATAAAATATTGTTTGTTTGATTTTGTATATTCATAAACTCATTTTTAGGTTAAGACCCCAGGTTTTTTCTCCCGCACGCTGGGAGAAGAGAACTTTAGTTGCTTTCTTCCATTTATTGTTGATGTGTGTGATCCCGGAAAATTGTTGGTCAAATGTGACCCCCAAAATGTGTACCTCTTCTTTTAGCACAATGGGTGTTTATTTGATTTTCAGAGTTGGCAGTCTGTTTATTCTTCTCCTGCTGAAGCGGACAATATTAGTCTTGTTGGGATTTGTAGATAGATGGAGTGGGCCATTTGGATTCAGTACACCGAGAAGTTCATCCACCAGGATTGGCTATAGGAGGGGGATAGAACAGGCCCTTGAAGACAACCTTTGACGGTTTGATGATTCCTGTGTCAGATGTACCTACTTTGGCTATTATAAGCCTTTCTCTTATCATGACGTTTATCCATTTTGTGATTAAGGGGTTGACTCCTTTTTTGATTAGGGCATTGGTTAGTGATACATAAACGGCATTATCAAAAGCCTCTTCTATATCCACGAAGGCGCCACGAGGGACCTCTTTGCCTTCTATGGATTTTATAACCTCAGTAAGTATGTGTGGCAATAATTGATTGTATACTTTCTACAATCAATTATTGCCCTACACATACGTACCCTTTTGGTATGGAAATTGTAGTTTGTTCATCGGTGATCTTGTCATAGCCGTTTCTCTTATTTCATTTTTTCGGTCATCTATAGAAGAAATGAAGAGAGAATCTTATGGGTGTGTAAGATTTGGGGAGGTCAGGTGGGTTATTCCTTTAGAAAATAGAAATAACCTGTACCGTTCTCCATTTTTTCGGTATATATCCCTATAGTAAACAGGATCTAATAATTTTTACTAGCAGTGCTTTCAGTTTATTATAAGAGAGAGCCCAGACGCCCTTCTGCCCTTCTACTGCGGGCAGGATATATTCTATCTGGGTTCTCATCGCGTAACTTTTCAGACGACTATCGTCCTTTTGGTTCACTTCGATGATATCGTCGATGATTTGCTTCATGTAAGACACTCACTATCGTTTCGTATATCGTTACAGTTTGAGTGCTTTGAAAATAATAATTCTCACGTAAAATTGATATCTGTGCTCAATTCCTCTCAAATTTCACTAATACATTCTCATTTCAGTTTGCGAACAAAACTAATACAATTACGACCTCTCACTCTAAAAATGTCTACACAATTTGTTCTCATTTAATAGGAGACGATACTGAAATAGGTATCGCTAAAAATCAGTCGTCGAGACGATAGTTAACGACAGTTTTCAGTATACGCGAAGCAGGCAAAATGATATCTCTCAAACGCTATCGTTTTTTTATGCTTACATGAAGCGAAGCTATCGTCGAAAAGCTAGCGTGGGACGATTGTAGCGATTAGAGGCCTGGGCTCTAATAGCGTTAGGCAACAATCGTCAAGCGCTAGCGTATCAACGATAGTTTCTCTTCATGTAGCATAAAAAACAATAGCGTCTGAGAGATATCGTTTAGCCTGCTTCGCGTAAGCTAAAAATTAAACAGTAACTGTCTCTTCATGTAGCATAAAAAACGATAGCGTCTGAGAGATATTGTTTTGCCTGCTTCGCGTAAGCGAAAAATTAAACAGTAACTGTCGTCTCGAAGACTGATTTTTGGCGATGCCTATTTCAGTATCGTCTCCTATTAAATGAGAATAAATTGTTTATACATATCTTGTTCTACACGTTTGAGACATTTTCAGAGTGAGGTCGCATTTGTATCAGTTTTGTTCGCAAACTGAAATGAGAATGTATCAGTGAACTTTGAGAGGAATGAGAGCACAGGTATCATTTTTACGTGATAGATATAATTTTCAGAGCACTCAAACTGTAACTATAGGCGAGACGATAGTGAGTGTCTTACATGAAGCAAATCATCGAAGTGAATCAAAAGACGATAGTCGTCTGAAAAGTTACGCGATGAGAGCCCTGGTCTCGGATGTGGCCTGTCAATGTCACCACCGCTTATTCACACATATGTGGGCAGATATAACGAGCCAACATCACTTCACAGTCACTTATTGATATGTGTTTATCTCGGCGACAAAGAGTGTGAAATGAGCCTCGTGTCATCAAAATTTGCTTCTAAAAATCAGGTCCTGGTTTTAACGTTCCGAACGACTGGCCGTATTCTAAGCATCTTTCTTTAACTTAACTGCACTTTATACGAAAAGAAATGCAAATCATCCTCCAAAATGCGTCGCAAGAAAATTCTACGACAAAATAAAAAAAAAATATTGAAAAAGGAATATCTGCGACAGATTAGTCATTAAAAGAAGGCTCGAAGCAACAGCGTTTCATTTGTACCGACATAATTGCACATTGCAAGCATATTTCTGCGTTTACGCTTCATGCTACGCACTCTCTTCTTACGTTGCAAAGCTCACATTTTGCTTTTGATTCAAGGAGGAATTGCAAAGAAAGTCTTCAGATTGAGAACGAATAAAGGATGCAAAAAGGATTAGTGCTGTGGCGATATGACAAATGTGAGTTGTATCCAGAGCCTAATGTGACATATATCAACTCTACTTTAACCTAGAGAATATTCGGCTTCAAGTATGTGGGTTAAGACTACAGAAAACCACACCTCTTAGGATGGCGCACATATATTGGGTCCACTCCAACCTTGATTGGATACAGATAACGATAGATCATTATTACTTGATAAACTTTTGGTTTCAATCTTGGCAGCACAACTCAAGATTTTATCCACAAATTTGTATATTCTATTCCTTAACACCGAAATCAACAAAATTTATAAAAGAATTAGTACGTATGTAGATATGTATATGTATAAAGATGTGAGGTGTATACAACCCTTCGCTCTTGACTGCGGAACAAACAAAAACGACACTTATTTTAGCCGTCGACTTCTCTATTAATCATTTCTTCAATCTGATTTCAATAATTAATTTTGCCATCCGTGTAATTTCTCTAAACCCCATAGCTCCTAAAAGTAATCACATGCCACAATCAAATCTCATTCATACGCTTACTTACACTTGCTTTCGTGCATTAATGTAAATCATTGATTAACATAACGCAAAAGTTAACCCCAAAGGAACACAATAAATTTAAAAGTGACACTTTTCTTTTTTCCCAAGCAACGACGTTTGACACTCTAACCCACAAACAAAAACCTCCCCCTTTAGATACTCTTAATTCACAGCTAATGTGTCGGACTACTGTAAACGTATGCCTTGGTTAAGTTTGTACCCCTTCGCAAGATGCAGAAGTGTAGATACATGACTCTTGTCTTTCTCTGTTCGCAATAAAGTACAAATAAATTGAAATTGAAATACTTCGTGGCAGTCACCCTTCATACTGAATAAAAATGCTTAACAAGGGGGGGTGGTGTAATGCACAACATAAACATAGCCCAAAGGACATTATTTGATTTTTCGTCAATCACGTTAACGCTGCTTAAATATGCCCCTGGGATTGAGACGGAAAGTTTTGTTGCGTACGACCACGTCTTTTGTAAATGAGCGCGGTGAATGTGTGTAATGCGGTCTAATCTGATAAACATACTAATGCAGTAAGGATCCAAGCATCTGAAGGATGACGGATTGGTTTATCAATTGAATTACGAGAAATTCTGTTAGGGTAACGTCCCTGTATTAACATCCCCACAAAGATTATTCGATTACACCTCTCACCAATGGGAGGCTTATAAATTAATTTAAGCATCGGTTTATTCATTAATGGATACAATAAAATAACTTATTAAACCCTTTCTGTCTGATACAATGATACCCATCACGTTTGACAGCATGGTGCCCCATCGTCACCTGTTCAATTAATGAATCATTTCGATGAATTGCCCCTCATAGATAGATAGGACACCCACAAAGGCTGAACAAATTTCTATACAATTGATTACAAATTTTAGAATTCTATCAATCACATCACCTCGCTCGGCGGTTTTAAATTAATGAGCATTTCATGCTATTGTATATTTTTTAACATTATGAACACGCGTGATTTTTTAACAAAAAAGACAGTGATTGCTGTTATTATATTAACACTCTTAAAGGGGGATTAGAAACCAAAATATAAGAAAAAATGTATTTTGGGATAGATGGATCGATTTCATCAATCAATTCTAAAGGAGTTAAGTGATGGACCTTATCAGGATATGTTATTCAACACATTAATATTGATTGTGTATAATTCTCTTACCAAGCGAGCATATTTCACGCTGCATTGTTTCAATTTAATACAGCCCTGATGTGAGGTTCAACTGAAACTGTTGTGTACTTTAAAGATAAAAACAAGTCCTTAGGGGTACTCTTTTCGTATCAGTTCTATTAATGTTTACTTGGACACTGTCATGAGCAAGCCACATTCCACTTCCTATTGTGTTGATATTTGCAAGAAAGTTGCCTTAAGGGCGAAATTGTAGCCACACACTACAAAAGTGGCGCCATGTACAATAGTGGTTACACAGTTATTATACAATTTCAAAACCTCTAATCTGCGTACTACATGCCCAGGCAAAGCAAAAAAAAAGTGGCAGTATTTGATGTATAAAATGTGATCGTATGAAAGCGGCCTTTGATAATATTTGCATTAAACGCGTGAAATCTGAAACGCAAGTGAATTTTTCAATAAGTTCAATAATTCGATAATTTAACTGAAAATTGTAGGACATGTCGGTAGACAAAAGTGCTGCTTGGGTGAGAACCTAATTACAACAATGTCCAGTTTTAATTCCACAGCTATATATATCTCTAAATCTAACCTGAGGTGTTTAAGAAGGTGATTATTTCCTTAATATCCCTCGCAGAGATCTCATCAAGTAAGCTGTAGAAGGATCTACCAAGCGCTCGTTGTCTGTCTAGTAAGAGCCGCGTAGTAGTAGTAAATAAATGTGTTACGGTCTAATACTCAGCTGTGTTTTTGCTGCTGTGCATTGTATGGGATACGAATGTGCGTTTGATGGCATGATCTCCTATCGGCCCGTGTTATGTACAAACCGCCAAAAATCATTTGTTTCAGATCGGTTGTATACAGGCAATATGTTTCTTGATGTTGCACAGTTTCTCAGTCCGATCCATCTAAGGTTTGCTTTTGGAGGAAGTGTGGAGAGATGTTAACATTAATTTTTTAAGATTATTTATACATATTTTTATCTTTATAACATGGCGATGTTTTATCATTTTTGGAAAATTAGAACAAACCAATTTGTAAACTTTCAATCAAAAAGATTTTATTTCTGTAGACAAGTATGTAGTTCAAATTGCCTGTCGATGTGCGCCAACATTTTAAGATCCAATCTGTAGGCGTATGTGGAAAAAATAAAACAATAAAACAATAGGAATGTGTGGTAATCCGTTTAATGAGCGCTGCTGCTGAGTTGGCAGATCTTTTATGCACTTGTTATGTACAAATGAGTGGAGAGTTCTCTGGTCGTTCACCTGATCAGATGATCGAACATACATAATTCATTTGCAGCTAAATAACTGACTCAGAATATGAGTTAAACATCTGTGGTGCACGAAAGTGTTAATTTCAAAATTCCCTACAGTTCGACCATCCTGACCATGTAATTGCCTGATTGCAATTGGTTTGTAAATACAATGGTATAACAATTCATCTAAAATCAGCTTAACAATTTCAACTAGCATTTACAATAGTATTAATTCATTATTATGTAATTTAAAAGATTCAACAACTAAATTCATAAGATAAATAGGAAAAATAAGCTTGGGATTTCAGAACAAAACATAGGTTTTTTCAAACAATTCAACTTTTATTTAAATTTCTTCGCCGGAATCAAGGTCCTTCAGATGTTCGTCTGCAACTTCCACGTCGTCATCACTCCCAGCATCATCTATTTCGACCTTATATGGCCTCATGTTGTTAGGGGAAAATATACCTTTGGTTGGTAACCGCGTAAGCTGCAAACCTTCTATATCTGAAACTAAATACCTGTAATTTGGTAATATTTTTAAAATTTGATACGGGCCGCGATATTTCGCTAAGAGCTTTTTATTTTTATTTTAGTGCTGTCGAAATATTTCTGATCATCACATATTGACCTAACGCATATGCCGTAGGATTCTTGTGACGACTATCGTAATTATTATATTTAATGGATGATTTTTTATTTATTATTACGCCTCTGATTGGATTCAATGTTTTTATACGCTCTTTCTTTAACATCTTCCAAACAAACTCGTTCCTTCCTAAATAATAATTTTCGAAGAAAGATGTTAAACACTTAATCGCCTCTTTAGATTGTGTCGTTTTGACGGGATAAAGTTTTACAAACTTGGTGAATCCATGAACAACAAGCAAAACGTGCTTCATTTTTGCATTAGAATTTGGCAGAGGACCAAGATGATCGATGTGTAAAGTGCAAAAAGGAAGATCGCCTTTTGGTATAGAGTGCAAAGTCGCTTGAGTTATTCAAGAGTGGGGTATATAGACTCCCAACATTTCTCAATGTAACTTTTAATTTTATTTTTCATTTTTGGAAACCAGTAACTTTCAGATATCTATTGAAAATGTTTTTAAGCACCAAAGTGGCACATGGCTTCATGGTGTGTACGTATCACCTGTTCCTCCATACGAGATGGTACAAAAAATAGTACTCGGCCTTTGTACTTTCGATAGATTAATCCATCTATCATTTCGTACAAACTACTTTCATTCATCATCAAAGTGCAATACATTGGATGATCGACTTAACGCATCAACATGAGTCATTTTGTGACTTTTCCTCTGTTCAACTGCACTTTTGCAGCAAAACTGCTCCAAATTCAATTGTGCTGGCATCACAATGAAGTTCAGTTCCACTCTGTGGGCTGTATATAGCCAAAACAGGATATGCAACGAGCTTGCTTTACAGCGTATTAAAAGCTTCTCTCTCAATCAACCCAAATACAAAAGGTGCATCCCTTTTTAATAGATCTTAAAGGGGCTTGGATACACAAGCTTTCTTTACGAACTTTCTGAAATAGATTATGGCATTTAAATTGCTCTCATTTGAACTTATTCCATTTTCTGTAACTCTATACCCCAAGTACACAAAATCTGATTGCAAGAACTTACACTTATCGAGTCTTAAAAGCAATCCGTTCTCAACTATTGTTTCAAAATTGACAAGTGCTCTTCGATAAATGATGTCGCGATAAGGATATCATCCAAATATGTTAAAATCTTTCTTTTTGAGATCGAATCGTCAAATAAATGCTTCATATATCTCTCGAAGACAGATGGAGCGTTCTTTAAGCCAAACGGTCCCATAGGGGTGATAACAGATGTGTATTTCATCGAATCAGGAGCCATCTTAACATCATGAACTCCAATTTTCAGATCTCTAAGGCACTGAAATAACGTTTGTTTCTAAGGCGATCAAGATAGTCCTCTATTAAAGGTAATGGATGTCACGTACAGAGATTTTACTTAATTCCCGAAAATCAACACAAAGTCTGAGTTCTTTATTCTTCTTTTGAACCAGAACTATTGGTGACACATATGGGGAGTTTGACTCGCGTATAATACCCTGACTCAAAAGATCATCCAAAATGTTTCGAAGATCAATCTTATGTGCATATGGCAGCCTGCGGGGTGTAGAACGAAAAGGAATGTCCTTCACCACTTATGTTTTCATTAATATTTAAATGAAACTCACCTTCTTTCATAACATCAATGTTGAAAATTTGTTGAAACTCGTCGATATCGCTGTTGGAGTATGATGACTGGTGTCAGACGTAATCTGTGGATCTTGATTGGAGCTTACTAGATCTGCTTTACGTAGAGCCAAGCCTGTTTTTCCTATGAAGTCTCTGCCTAGAATTATAGGATAGGTGATTGAAAAGTTTTTAACAATTAAAAGATTGAAATTGGTTACTGAACTTTCGAATCCCACATTCGTATTGATGCCTCCAAAAACATCTAATGGACTGCCGTTAACTCCACAGTACGTCTGCTTCGTCTCATCAAGTGTCGTAATAAAACCGATGGGAGGAATCTCTCCTGTACGAAACTGATTGGACTCCCAGAGTCCAAAAGTGCTAGCAGGGTAACGGACATTTCCATGTCTTCGTTTTTCCATTTATAAGAAACGTTGCACTCGAAATCCTTGTCACAAAATTTTACCTCTGGAATGTTTCCGCAAGCTCTTACATGGCGCTGCAACATCATAACTGGATTTTTGATATCGCACTTCGTCGCATCGAAGTGCCCATGCTGGCCACATTTGAAGTAGATGATATCGCTCTTCTGTTGTTGCACTTTCACAGGATTGGAAACATTGCGATTAGCTGGTCTTGGTTTGCTCGAAGGGAAACGATTAGCTTGCGGGACAGGTATAGAAGCCCTGTTCATTCTTTCAGTGTTATTTTCACGATGGTTGCTTTTTAATTTAGAAAATTTTCGCAACGCATACTTTAGTTCATCCAGCCTCTCGATGTCCTTAAAGCTGCAATTAGAACTCCAACGATTAATCGGCTCTGTTTCTACCAATTCTAGCTCGCGTAGTTGTTGCCTAAGCCTTTTTATCTCTTCTTTCTTCTTACACAACCTTCTCAGCTTGGCTACCTCAGCACTCAACTCCTCCTCATCTTCACTCGTCGAGTCATCAGTGGACGCATGGTATAGAATCATCCACACTAAGATCTTTGCTGGTCGACGGGATGTCTTGGACCAAATTTGAAAAGTTTTCATTCGTGAAATCATGTACAGTGTCTTGAAGACGGACCTTTAACTCGGCCCTAGTGCCAGTAGTTTGACCTTTTAATATCCTGAGGACACTTTTAAGTTTTGACACTGTCGCAGTATCTAAGAACTTATTCCACTCTTCAGTCATTGTAAAATAATCAAAAATTGCACTTGGAGAAACTTTCGCGTTCCCACGACGTACCGATTTCTAGTATGACAGGCTGATTTCGTACAGTAGATCCAACAATCACTGACTTACTTACAGTTCAGACTTAGTACAGTTGAATTGCCCGCCAGATCCCACTTCTGAGAATTGTAGGCGTATGTGGAGAAAATAAAACAACAAATAGGAATGTGTGGTAATCCGTTTAATGAGCGCTGCTGCTGAGTTGGCAGATCTTTTATGCACTTGTTATGTACAAATGAGTGGAGAGTTTTCAGGTCGTTCACCTGATCGGATGATCTCAGAATATGAGTTGATCATCTACGACAGTGGTGCACAAACTTTTAATACCTGGGAACTATCCCGAAAATCCAGGTAAATTTGAAAGCGTAGCACCAAAGGAACATTTTTGCGAATAGCTTTATCATTTTATAATCTACGGAGTTATGACATGTTACATTGACATTTTTATTTATGAAAATAAATTATCACGCATACAAGCAGTCTTAAGTATTAAACGGAAAACATGAAACTTACTGCCTGGATTTATGTTGGTAACCTAAATGTCAACGTCAGTGATCTTAAAGTACTTTTTCATTTTTTAGTTGTTCTACTTACGTTTTTGGGATACATTTTTGTGCTCTCTTTCAGCATTTCTAAAACGATTTTTCTTATGCGTGTTGGCCGTGGCGCTGTGGATCTGTGCGTCGACCCCTACACACCTGAGCTACAAAGCCTGGGTTCGATTCCCGGTCCCGGTAAATATTTTCCACGGACTTACCTTTATTTTGTCTGATCGAACGGATAATATATTTATTTGACAGCGATGCCAGATTGACGAGTTTTGACCCCCGTGTTGATGTGACGATATTTTGGCAAAATATTCCATAATTTTACGAATTTGGCTCACTAGTTTGAAATTGGAATATAAAAAGTGGAATATAATAATGAAATTTACAAGAGAATTTTCATTCATTTAACAAGCAGAAATATGAACATTTCCTCAGTTGTTAAAATGTAAACAGGCAAATTTCGAATTAGTTCGGGGGAATACTTACTAGCTCGTTCTCTCATTCTCAAAATATTTATACATGCAGGTAATTGGTGCGAGCAGGATGGAAAGAAATACGGAGTTTTTCATTGCTACTGTCCAGCCATTCCATTACTTTTAGCTGGGGTTGTTCTGAACAACTTGTTCATTCCAATTTTTGATTTAAATTAAAAGAGGAGTAAAATGTGCGAATGGAAAACTTTTTAAATTCTGTAAGTACATATTTAAAAACAATGAATTATTCAATAAATTATCGAATCAAGACTATATATCTTTATCATAAACATACATATGTAGCTCAGGATTTTTAAACACAAAGTTTTAATGTCTGTGTCGATGCTCCCGATGGAGTCAAGCCCAATGTTAGCGACTCTGACAATGCTGGCAATACCCCTGCCAGCACTAATGACTTCCCGAACGTGCCCTGACTTGATCTGATAGCAACGGCTCTTCATCCCTGCACAGTTCAACTTCAAGTTTATACGTTAATTACTTTGTTCATTTACATTTAATCTCTGTTTCAAACGAAACCAATCTGTAAAACTCGAACATATCTAACAAATAAAGAAAGAAAATTGTTCTATTAAAAGAGTGTCATATTATCCTCTCTCCGTTCGCAACACCCAAACAGGCTGAGAGCTCATCGAATGTACCGAAGCTTACGTTCAGTTTTCAAGTTTTTGAAACTGCTTATACTTATTAATACGACTACTTGAATTACCAAATACTGTTGCACTCGACGATATTTTTTGCAGATTGATGATTTTTTTTTTGACGATTTGTGCAAAATTTCGTCAATACATACAATGTTCAAAAATACATAATAACTGTTTAGAAAAAGCATCTCAAATTGGCTGTAGGTTCTTCCAATCATGACAGAACAAAAGAACACACAACACGAGGAGTTGCTATAGAAGCTAGGCTCCTCTATAGGATGTAGCGGCACACAGATTATATTATATATTATTCTTTGGCTACGTGTCGGTAAAATTCGTTCCCTCTTGATTAAGTTTCAATTTAAGTTGTGCGCGTATGTATTTATCTCTGCAAGGGAATGCAGCAAGCGATTAATATTAATTTCTCACAAACGAGGTGGATTAAGTATTTATAATTATTACTTTTGATTAGTATTAGTCTCGGGGGTCGCCATGGCGTAATTGGTTGTTGAGTCGAGTCCTTCACAGGGGGTTCCAGGTTCGTTCCCCGTATTTATCAAACTTCATAAATTACGGCTACACTTCTTTCGAGTCACTGACAATGCTCAAAGAGTATTCTTGTCTATAAAAGGTTTTCTAACTTCGCCGTTCGGAGTCGGTATATAACTGTAGGTCCCATCCACTTGTGAAAGAAAAAAAGGAATGTTAGGCACAGGTCCATTTTGGAATTTCACGCCTCCTGTATTGGAGTTCAGATCTTATCTAGTCTTATAACTAATTAAGTTGTAAATTGAAAAAGAATGTATACCTGATTATATATGTATATCTGATTGCAAAGAGATACACATACGTATAGGGGAATATACAATGGTAAATGTATGTACACGTAGATTGGATTAAGTTAGTTTGCAAGTTTTATTTTAAGGTAGGTTGAACTTTCAATATAACATTTTTGTGATGAAAGAGTATCTGTCAACGATGTTGACTGCTCCTGTCAGTAATAGTCAATAGATGTCCAATTTGGACATAAATATGTGAATCGCCAAGGTTGCATGTAATTGGAAAACAAAGACGCTGAAATGCCTTAAATGATGATCTAGGATTTAGCCAAATGATGTCGCTTGGCGGACATCATTGATTTTAGAACATGTCACAAACTTTTGTTCGTGAGTACATTGGAGCTTCCGTATTAAACAAATTTGAAGTAAATATGCCCATATAAATCTTATTCTTATAAAATTTTTCGAGTTGCTCAATCAGATATGCAGAATAGTCGATTCCTTATAATAATGCGTCATTGACTTAAATTCATGAATAGGCTAACGCCTCACGTCGGCGGTTAAAACGGGAAGGAACACATTCATAAGGATGCTATTAATTGTATTGAAGTATTAAAGACTTTTTACAGGGACATCCTCTAATATTCTAAGGCCATAGGCCATTCACATGGAATATATAAAGAAACATTTTATAAAGCATTTATTTTCTCCCATCGTAATTCTGTTACAACATTTGCTTTGAAAAAAAAAACCAATGTATATCATATTATACGTGGCAGACCGTCATACGCGTCTTTAAACCTAGTGCAGAGACTAGCCCCCACGCCACTGCTTAATGTAAGTAATCTATCTGTTGCATTAAACATAATTGTTTCTCTTATACAAATACAGTGGATAGATGTCAGCACTGCTACTGTAATTAAAACATTGCACACTAGCATTTTTAAGATTTATTGATTTAACCCTCATCCTGAAATGGATAAAGATATTTCCATGCGTCAGATGATCCACGCGAACAAAACTACGGGCACAGTTGGTATTTACTTAAGTCTAAATTATTTAGTTCCTTGAAACTCACCTTAGCGGAATAAGTTTTACTTAACAATTTAAGATGAACTTAACGGTTTGCAGGATTCGAAAAGTAAATATTAAAGTCGGCTAAAAATCGTGACATAAAATCGTGGAGAAATTTGTGAATATACATTCAAAAGTATGAATTTCAAAAATATTGTATGGAGTTCGAATTACATGATTTATATGAACGTGATGTGAGAAATGGTAGAAGTTAGAGTTCCTTTAGCTTTGACAAACATTGTATTTAGAAAAATGTTCTGGTTAGGTCCTTGGATACATCAGATATAATCAAATTTCGAATGTCCTCTCAACAGGCACGGTTTTTTAAAGTAGTATAAAAAAATTACCGAATACCAGCAATTTCAAATGCCTAGAAACATTACAATATCTTCGTTTCCACCTACGGCATCAATGGAACCTACTACTATCCGTAGACCTATGTTGAAAAAGACTAATCGTACGTTGGAGGGTCGTTTCGATACAAACAAACAAAACAAAATTTGTTTGTATAGAATTCATTGAAATATGAGTAAATGAGTGTAAACAATTCTCCTTTCTGCATGGCCCATCAATATTAGACGTAGATGCCGAAGTCCAACAGGACCAAAAGTCAATGCCTCCGCGCCGTACGGCAGGACTGAGATGATCAGTATCTTATATAAATTCAACTTGATCTAACGAGAGAGGATTCTGTTACTCAATTTCCTCTTGATATTGAAATCGAATTTGAATTATGCTTATCGTTATCACTAACATGAAATCTTCACCACTTAATATTCTCCAAAATAAAATTCTCTTCAATTAAAATAAGTTATATTATGTCTTTATTCCTATTTGCTACGGATATCTTCGCACAACCGATATATCCCGATTTCGGCTTATGTATGGTCAGGTAAATCATTCTTACAAGCACATCCTCCTATTGATATTAGTTACTTAAGTTGGAAATACATAGTAATCGAAAAAATGACAGCAACGTAGGTCTACGATTAAAATGCACATTGACGCAGTAAGAATAAAGAATATGACATTGGAAATCGAAGTGAACTTATAATAATAATAATATGGCTTCTCAACAACCACTCGTGTTGTGCGTGCTATTGTTCTTTCACGAGTGAAAGGGAACTACAGTTTAATGCCGACTCCGATCTACGAAGAGCTTTTTCTAGACAAGAATACTCTTTGAGCATTGTCAGTGACTCGAAAGAGGTAGACCCGTGAATTATCAAAAGTGGTAAATTCGGGTATTGAACCTTGCACCCTCTGCGTAGGAGTCGACACACTTTTTTTTTTTTTTTTCATGTAATTTTATTTATTTTGAAATATGTTACTTACTTGCTGGGGAAAATTACTTAAGTCTAGCTTAACAAACATAAGAATTTACAGTGTTCTTAATACTAACCTACTGACCCTATGCGGGTACTCTAAGCTAATCTATTCTATGTTATAACTGTGCCTTTCGGCTTTATCTGCGTTTTTTTAGTCTTTATGACAATCTGTTATTACTTTTTTCTTTGCCAAGAAAACTTTTTAAAAAATGGCTAAACTTAACAACTTACACTACCTTATACTAACTTACCCTAACATAAAACTTAATACTATCTTAACTTTGTCCGTAACAGTACGGACACGTGCAGCAGTGCGTATATGTTGTGTATATGCCTAATATATATATATTTTATAAGCCGTGATGCACCTTTTTTTTTGTTTTTGTTTCATATATATATTTTTTGGATTTTTTGTTTTATTAATTTTTTTGATTTTTTGTTTTATTAATATCTTTTTTTTTTGTTTTGAATATTTATTTTATATTTTTTTCTCTTAAAGCTACCTTAAAAACTATGTAAGCTCGCCACTATAATAAAGCCGTTAAGGCGCACCCTTTCATGGTACATACTATTGGGGTAGTAAGCCACAAAGATCAGACTGTTGGAAGAGGACATAGCTCGTACAGAGTGCCTTCTGATCAGTTTATAATAAAATTATCTACCCTATTCACGTTTGCCTCGTTGTACAGGACCTCGTTAGGATAGTACTTCTTGTACTCAGACTCGGGTGTGCGATACAGACGGAGACACCTCCTAAGACACTGCCTCTCGAACACCCTCATCTTTTCCATCTTGGAAGGACTCACGTTGAACCACAATAGACAACCGTACACCATAATGGGCCGTACTAGGGCCATGTATCAGATTACCTTCACTCTGGTATCAAGTTGACTGGTGAAAAACAACCTTCTTGCCACAGCAAAGGCTTTTCTGGCTTTTGTCAGAGCAATATCTTTATGTTTATCAAAATACAGATATTGATCCAGCCAAATGCCTAGATATCTAACAAAACTTTTTACATCTAACGGCCGATCATGCGGGTCAACTATGCCGAACTTACGCCAGTTTTGGCGCGTATCCCGCATTGCCCTTTCCAACGGAGTCCGGAAAAGACTAGTTTCGCACTTCTGGAAGTTGATAAGCAACTTCCAGTCATCGCAAAATCGCTGGATTTTCTCGAAGTCACGCTGCAACAAGATGTTTATTACCTCGACCTTCGGACCTGATCTGTACGCAACTAGGTCGTCGGCGTACACAATTAAATGCGGCATGGAACCTATAAGATCTGCAGTGAATATAGAAAACAAGATCGGGGAACCGATGGCCCCCTGTTGCAGACCGTTTTTAATGTTAAAGACCGTAGTGGAAGTTACGTCACCATTTTTCACAACGAACTTTTTACCTTATGCCAAGCCTGACCAGCTTGAGGAAGAGGCCCTCCAACCAAACGGTGTCGAACGCCTTCTCCAAGTCAATCAGGCAGGCACCCGTGCACTGATTTTTGTTTTTATTCCATTGTATGTCGGACACCAGTTTTGACGCGGCATTAATGGTATCATGCCCCGCTCAGAATCCGAACTGTTTGTCCGGTATGATTTTCTTTTCATCAACCCATTGCTTCAGAACTCGAATGACTATCTTTTCAAAAACCTTGCTTATGCAGGGAAGTAGACTGATCGACCGAAGATTTGTCGGACTGGACTCATCTTTGTTCCGTTTAGGGATCGGTTGAAACAACAGCTGTTTTCCAGTGTGTGGGATAATGTGCATTATTCAGCGCATTGTTGAACAAGGTTGTGTAAATTTGGACCGCTTCGGGATGAAGATGACGAAGCACAATGTACGGTATTCCATCGATTCCCACTGACTTTTTCTTCTTCAGCTAGTGGAAGATACCCTGGAGATCTTCTTGAGAAATCAAGATGTGATTTCCATCATTGGCGAAGGCACTATGTGGTGGTGGTGAAACCTGGATTCTCTGATCGCCATTGACTTACCTCATTGCGGATATAGAAGTGGTTTAGCTGGGCTCTGTTCTCCAGATCGTGATTCGGCCTACTAACCTCGTTGACCGCATACACTCTCTGGAACACTGCACCAATAGCTGTAACCTTCTCTTGGAGATCTTCGATCGCAAAGAAGTCATTGTCTAGCACTGCCTCATCTGGATCGATGCCAACTGAAGTCAGTAAGTGTTCGTTGGCTGTCGTCCTGGGAAGTCTAACGATTTGTCGTTTTGATCTTTCCTCCGAAATATTTTATTTACTTGCGGGAACATACCCGGGTTGTTGGATCGTACAGCTCGGATTTTGATTTTGTGATTTTGTTGCCTCAGTGCAAACTTATAGCCAAGCTATAGTTTATACGTATTAA
Organism: Eristalis intricaria; assembly: GCA_964034865.1. Classification (NCBI taxonomy): domain Eukaryota; kingdom Metazoa; phylum Arthropoda; class Insecta; order Diptera; family Syrphidae; genus Eristalis; species Eristalis intricaria. Next base: position 77,072,958 of record OZ035873.1, on the reverse strand, counting down.
CTGTTGGAGGTTCTTGATCTCCGACTTCAATGCTCTGACTTCCGCGTTTTGCGGATCTGTAAACCGCCTATGCAAGAGTTTGAGTCTTGACAGCAGCCTACTTTTGTGCACGTGAAGTGCATCGATGGTAGCATTTCGATAAACATCGCTGTTGTCGATTTGAACTACCTTCGGAATTGTTTTGTCCATCGTTCGTTTGACTACGTTGTCCATTTGTATGCGGTACCTGTCAACCTCTTCTTATTATAATTATAAGGGTGCCTCTGGACATACTCCTCCAGTCCTTCCACCTCGTTCGGGAGCTGAATAACTGCGAAGAGCCCGCAATGATCACTCTCGTACTCAACAGCAGTTAGACAGTTCCGTGTGCGTCTTTCCATGTCTAGTATAGTCAGTCGTTTGTCTATCAGCATCAGATCCAGATAGGACCCGCTTCTAGGATACGATGGCCTTTCGGTTGCAAGCAAATCTAGCTTGAATTCAACATTGTGGTCTACCAACCAGTTATACAATGAGGTCCCCCTGGTGTTATGCATCACGTTGCCCCACTCTATATGCCTCGAGTTCAAGTCCCCGGCTACGATATAGTAGTTCTCCTCCGAGCTCAGTCGAAGGCTAGTGAAAAGAGTATCGAGCTCTGAAATGAAATATTGGTTGATGCGTGACTTGTCAGTCGCATAGATAGCGATCACATATAGCCGCTTACCACCCCAATGGGGATGCGTGCGATACACGTTTCTATGGCCTGAAATCTCCGCACTTCACCGCTAAACACGACCTTATGACACAGGCCTTTTTTGATTAAGAGTGCGACTCCACCAGCTAGGTAGCTTCGATCTCTTCTAATTATATTGTAATTTTTGTACCTGAGTGGGTGCGTCTGGCTTAGCTTAGTTACGCATACCATCAACACATCAGGATTATGGGTCTGCAACAAGTTACCAAAATTGAATTGACGTTCAGGGCGGATCAGTGAATTCACATTCACTTCTAGAATTTTAAGGTTGCTGGCTGCCTGCACAGCCATTATACCGATGTTGCGTTTGGCTCTCCAAACAGCGTCGAATAGATGAGGTCTATTCGCGCTGCTTGTTCTTGTAACTGGTTCTGGAATTGGGTTTGGAGTTGAGCGATCTGCTCAGGTTGCCTGGCCACAGGGACCTGGGTAACTTCCGGCACTGTCTGTTGAACCGGTCGCCTATCCGATACCATTTGGGCATATGAGACTCTCGGTGTAACAGTGGTAGCTGGAGCACGGGGCACTGGCCTCGCTTCTACCATTTTTCCCTTACATTGGGCATCTATGATTTTCCTGATTTCTTGGACCTTAGGACATCCCCGATAGTTTGCAGGGTGTCCGCTAGTCTTACAGAGCACGCATGTCAGCTTGCACCTGTCATCAACTTATCGGTCCCTAAAGGACATTCCCCGCGATTGTGGGTTCCTGCGCATTTGACGCAGCGAGACTGCATATTGCAGTTCGCCGCGACATGCCCAAACTTCTGACAACGAGCACACTGGAGTGTGTTCTTTGACTTTTTTTAATGTTTCCCATGTAACAGACAGAGTGACTAAATGGGTAATTTTTTTTACCGTCTGGGGTGACCTGAACTAGGAAGAAAGGAAGTTTCCTATTCTCCCTTCTCGATGCCGCAGTGATGAAGGGCTTAACCCCTACGACCTGGACATCGTCGCTCTGCGCTTGGCGCATTATAGCAAGGATCTCATCGGGATCAGTGTCGGGATCCACGTCCTTAAGGAGCATGGTCTGCACCTTTTCCCCTTTCGGAGTGTACGAAAAAAACTCGGCCTCCGACACCGCTAGCCTTTCTTTGACTACGTGATAGTCTACCATTGATAAGCAATGGACAGAGACACGTAGTGGACCCTTATACTTACAGAGTCGACACACTTACCCACTACGCCACGGCGACCCACGAAGTGAACTTGATTGCATTTAAATATAAACTATATCATAATTAAATCCAATTAAATATTTACGGACAACGAAGAGGGCAACGAAGTCAATTTAAGTATAGCATCAGAAAATGACCCTGAATATGTTAAATAAGATGCATAAAAGCCAAACGTGTGGTAAAATAAAATAAACTTATTATTAACTTATTTATACGAGGCTTAAAGAAGTTATAAAGGAAAAGCAGGCACCCGAAAAGAATGAATAATAAGACAGTAATATGATTGGCGCTACAACAATGTGTAGTTAGCCAGGGCTTATCTTCAACAGCAACTATTAGTGTTTTGTACTATTGTTCTCTCACTAGTGCAATAGAGAGCTTAAGGAACGCACAGACCCACAGCTCAAAAGAAATAATTGTGTATACTTAAAAAAAATGTGTCAAATCTTAAGGTTACAATTTAATGATTATCAATGTAGGTAAGTACTAAGCAAACTTTGTAGCTTTTTTGTGTGTTTAAGTTAATCAACAAAAATCCGCACCGTAGGAGATATTTAAATTTAACGAATGTAAAAATAAATATAAAAAACACGGACTTAAAGTAAAGAATAATCACGTCACGCCGTTAAATGAGACATTCAGACAAAATCAACGTCAAACTTAATATGCAAATTTGTTTATAATATGAAGCTACATACTGTGACAGAATGAATATTGGATTTCATTATACTGAACATGAGAACATCGTTAATCAAACCGATAAGCAATAAATTTGGAGCGAGTCCTTTAATTAAGGGAGTGAATAAGAAAACGTTTATCAGAATCATGAAGCTATAGTTAATTTTCTAATAGAAGTTGCGTAACGTCGTGTTGCATATTTTGGTCAATGGTGATGGGGGAGTTTACAGAAATGTGATGTCCATAGATTTCGTGTATTTTGTTGCCTTAAATAGGAATCTATCAAAATATAGATAGCTAAATCTGTTATTTTTATATTTTTATGATGACATTAAATCTGTTATTTTTATGTTATTTTCGATCACAGGAAGTATGTTCAAATGTCAAACCGAGCGGACTTGGGATCAAGTCGTAAAGCTGTGGCGAATTATATCAAAACAAAATGAGATAGTGACTCTTATAATTTGAAGTGAAATTCTATACTGTGCGGTATCGAAAAACTGATTTATAAAAACTAGTCGTCAACTGGTGTTTTTTTCTTTATTCAAAAAATATGTTGCCATTGAAACGGACCGATTAGAGGGGAGCCCGGCCTAAAGTGTCAAGGCGCGTGTGTAAAAAAGTACCATACCGCGATAAAGTCTAGTGGATTGATTATTATTCGCTGGGTATGGGAAAGGAAAGAAAAACTTTGTTAGATTAATTTGTGACGATTGCATGCAATATATCCAAAATGTAGACGATGTCGTTAAATGATATACAACAAACCGTGAAACAAAATAGTGATTATGTCAGGGAATACAAGATAGAATTTGAAGGATCCCTCAAGCAGAACGAAGATGAATTAAAAAAAACTACTGGAAGCCATTTAATTAAGGTATATGGAGAGAATTCACAAGTTGAAAGTGTCGCAACAAAGTCAGATCAAGAAAATGTAGGAATGTATTGAATAATATAAGATAGATAGTGCTAAAATGTATAAAGATTGTATAATGAAAGAGGTAGTGGAGAAAATAGGAAACAAAAGGAAGCCGGAGTTACTCTGGGTTCAATCTCGGTACTGGTGGAGTCGAGGTAGATGAAGCCCTTGACTACCTCAAGGTTATAGCTGCCCATTGTGACGCTCTGTCCAAAATGTCGATGTTGTATATCCTTTTTTAAGGACAGCATATATGTACATTATTTTGCCCTCGTTCACCGCTAGACCCATTTTAGCCTTGATGGAGCAGCGAGAATTCTCCATCGTCATCCTTCACAACCTGACGAGTTTGGCAGGAATTTCAAAACTAGACATGGCATTGCACAGCTCGTCTCTAGGCACGTTGTCATGTGCGGCATTGAAATCGACGAATAGGTTGTGAGTGTCGATTTGCATCCCTTGGGCCTTTTCCAGGACCTGCTTTAGAGTGAAAATCTGGTCGATAGTGGACTTCCCGCTCTGATTTCACTTGATATGATCAGATTGTTAATAAACGGCTTCAGGTTAGTACACAAAACGGCAGGGAAGTTACGCAATGTTCAGGAGACTTATCCCTCGATAGTTGGTGCAGTCTTCTTTATTGTGGATCGGTTAAACAATACTGACATTCCACTCGTCGGGCCGAACGAGTGGAATCTCAATATCGTTTGCCCGAACCACTAGCTCAGCCAAATATCGAGGGATAAGTCTGCTGAACATCGTCGGCACTGGAGGCATCACTTCCACATTATCTTCAAATAATTCTCCATACTATAACTATACACACTATTTCATCCAATTAGTTTAAGTGTTAGCAAAGATCTAAGTATCGTTTATACTTAGCCGACTTAAGTATCTACTTTTCGATTCTTGTAAACCGATAAGTCCACCTCAGCATTTTATATGAAACCCGAAACTAAGAATAATCAGATTTCCAATTCACATTCCCAAACATTTAATATTGTTAGCTTTCAAATTTCTACAATATAATTTTTTTTTTGAAATTCATTTTTAATTTAAGAATTTATAAGAAACTTACATTCTGGACAAAAATGTTTAAAACTAGTAGGACAAACTAGTAGAGGGCACTCTAAGCTAAGCTTAATCTTATTCTATGTCTTTCGACCTAACCTAACAATGAATATGTATGAAATACATGAATGTTAATATACAGCTTAATATTAAGAAAATTATGGAAAAAAAACTTAATTACAGAATTGTTTTCACTTAAAACTTATATACTACCTTAAAATAACTTAAAACTCCCTTGACTAAACCTATAAGCATACATATATATATACATGCATGTATAGTCATATACGCACATATATATGTACCTACTTTATATACATTTTGTATACACAAAAGCACACTCATGTGCACACATGTGTATACATATTTACATCTTAAAAACTACTTTAAAACTACCCTAAGATATATAAGTCGGCCATAGGTTGCGGCTGATAGATTTCCATCTACTCCACTGCAAGACAGAGACCGATTGCGCCCATAGGGGGAACGCACTACGCTTTCTACCCCTGGTCTAAAGGGATCGACGCTGGAGTTCCCTCGCTCTCCAGCCACCAGAATCAACTTCAACAGGAAATTGTCCACTCTTATCAGGTTTGCCCTGTTGCATAAGATCTCATTGGAATAGAATTTTATGTACTGGGACTCTGGAGTTCTATAAAGGCGAAGGCAAGCCCCAAGATAAGCCCTCTCGAACAACCGAATCTTTTCCATTAAGCTTGCACTCACGTTGAACCACACGGGACGGCCATAGGTGAGCATTGGCCGGATGAGGGCCATGTAGCAGATAACCTTCACCCTTGCATCGAGTTGGCTGTTGTAAAACAGGCTCTTTGTAAGGTTAGGTTAAGTTAGGTTAGTGGGTTGACGCGGCGGAGCCGCGCCACACTAAAGTCCTTTTGGACCCATCATGCTGCCCATGGGGTGAAACCCTTCCTATCGTCCCACTCGCCGGATGATGATAAAACATCCTGTTTTCAAAGTTGTTGGTTATCGTCCTCCTCCATCCAGCCATCCAGAGATCCTAATAAACCTGTAAGAGATTGAAGAGAGACCTGTAGAGATTTTAGTGGGATATCTGATATGTCATGGAGGTCATGGAAGAAAAATTCTCCCAGGTTTCTTTGTCTCAATTTGCATAGACTGGGGCATTGACAAAGATAGTGTAATGTATCCTCCATCTCCTCCTCGTCCCCGCAGCCTTTGCAAATGGTGTCATGGGTAAGTCCCATTTTGTGTTCGTGATACTTCAAATGATTATGACCAGTGACAGCTCCGATCATCATCCTCAGCAGTTTCCTGCTACATTGGAGGAGGGAATTGGTTTTAGTGGTGTTGAACCTACGCCATATCGTCCGAGTGGTCTCACCTGGGACCCAGCACAGAGTTATCGAATGCTGTGTGCCAAGAACCTTGAGCTCTTCGCGACTAGCTTGGACTTGATTTCGATAGCTGGTGGTTTTTCCAAGAATGATATCAATTCGGCCGCTTCTTTGACCGCAAGGACCTCCGCTTGAGAAACACTGCCGTAGTCAGGTAGTCTGATAGAGCAGTGCATGTTTAACAATTCGGAGAATATGCCCGCGCCTGTTCCTCGTTCCATCTTTGACCCGTCCTTATAAACATGGATGGAACTCGAGTCAGTAATGGGTTCATTTGAGCTCCACTCCTCCTTTGTTGGGAAGTACTTTTGGGTGGGGAGAGAGTAGCCGCTTTCTATTTGTTCGATATGAAGTCTATCGAGAATACATACCATAGGGGCTTGGGCGCCAGTTAATGGATTGTGAGATCCTAATGGCTCCCTTTGCGGCAGTCATCTGTGTATAGAGGTAGCCCGCTGTGGGGGTGGTCGAGATTGCCCCTGTCACACCTAGGCATACGCGTCTCTGTATGCTCGTGAGCAGCTTTAAGTTTGACATTTTCAGACAGGCTTGCCACCAAACTATACTGACATATGTCAGGATCGGCCTCACAATCGCTGTGTACATCCACAGAATCATTTTGGGGCTCGAACCCCATTTTTTACCAAATATCCTGTTACACAGGTATAAGGCGCAGGCCGCTTTCTTTGATCCTTCTTCTATATTTGGTTTCCAGTTGAGTTTCCTGTCTAGGATTCGACCAAGGTATTTCACACTTTACCCTTAGAGTGAGGGTTGTACCATCAATTTTGGGAAGATTGAAAGGCGGGATGACCCTTTTATTGGTAAAAAGGAGCAACTCTGTTTTTGTTGGGTTAATCGCAAGACCGCAAGATTTTGCCCATTTGAGGAGGGTGTTGATTGCATGTTCCACTAACTCGCTGAGTGTCGAGGGGAATTTACCACAGGTAATGATGACCACGTCATCGGCGTACGCGATTGCCTTGGTACCCGAGCATTTCAGCTCCTCAAGAATGCCATTAATGACAAGCACCCACAGCAGGGGGCGATGACCCCACTCTGTGGGGTGGCTCTTGAGGCTATGGCTTTTACCGAAGAGTTGCCTAGAGTTGCGTTAATTATTCTCTTACTGAGCATTTTTTTTATCACCGACGTGGCGGATTGCTCAACTCTGTTCTTTTCGAGTACATCTTTAATTGCGTCGGTCTTCACACTGTTGAAGGCACCATGGGATGGGCACATTTAGGGATTTTTCAACCAGACTGACATCATCATGTAGCGCGGTTTCTACGCCTTTACCCTTCATGTACGCATGTTGAGCGCGCGAGATTGGGTTCTGTTTGAGATTGGCGCGAACGAATTCGTTGATAAGCTTTTCGTACGTCATCGGGATGAACGACATAAGGCTTATTGGTCTAAAGTCCTTAGCTGTACAGTGACTAGCTTTACCTGCCTTGGGGATGAAGACTACTCCAACTTCCCTTCAGGCGGTTGGTATATAGCCGTACGCTAGACTGCCTGGGTATAGGTTTCGGGGTGATGATCTCCTTATTCTTTTGTAACATAATGGGGAAAATTCCATCGACTTGAAAGGATCGAAGGAGTCGATGGCCCATTTTATTCTTTGATCACTTACAATTCCATCCGTATAACGTATCTTCTACTGTATTGGAGCATGTCAGTCGCCGAGGGCTCGTCATGTGTCCTGTGTGTGAAATGGGTGTCCACAAGGAGATGTAGAGTCTCAGTTGACGACTGTGTCCATATACCTTCACTATTCTTATTGAAGCCAGGGACGACAGGACTCTTGGCTAGGACGTTCCTTAGTCTTGCAGTCTCTGTGGTGCATAGGATCTCGTTACAATAAGATCTCCATGTCTCCCGCTTAGATGTTATGACTGATTTTTTGAAGGTCCGTAGACTGTCCTTGTATGCATTCCAGTTATCAGGGAGTCTAGATGCCTAGGCTACATTCAAGAGGGATCTAGATTTTTTCCTTAGGTTACGAAGGTCATTGTTCCACCATGGTGGAGATCTCTTATTTGAATAGGCCCTAAGGGGGCACGCCTTATCAAGTGACATTTGGAAAAAGGAGGGCAGATCCTTGGCCACCTGCTCAATGCCATTCGTGCACTGAATTGTTTTATGAGACAAATGTTCCAGTCAGTATTCCTGCAGTTCCTGAATTTACGTACCTTGCTTTTTTCATTGGTAACCGTAAAGGTTATCAATCTGTGGTCTGAAAAGAATGGTGATTTAGAAACCTTCCATAACTTTATCATATTGGAGTATTTTTTATTGGACAGTTACAGGTTACTGCCTGTTACAGGTTACGAAAGTGGGTTCGCAACCAATGTTTTCAATATTCAGATTATTATATAAAATAAAGTCGAAAAAATCATCACCTCTGTTGTTGGTATCCGAGCTTCCCCAGACTGTGTGGTGTGCGTTACTATCGCAGCCTAGAATGAAGTCCGACTTTTGCTTGCAGTTGCGCAATCTACTGCTCATCGAGGATACAGACGATACAGAGAAATTGAATGAACTGGCAACTGAGCAGGCGTCGTCGTCAACTATGATGAGACCAGCTAGTCTCACATCCCGACTTCATCCGAAGTTTGCCTGGTGGGGGATTTCAAGAGGAGTTCCTCCTCTTCCGTTAAGAGAATGTCATTGCTTGTTAAGTCGGTTTTATAGATGTCTCTGGTGCCCGACTCATTTGCACCAGAGTTCCTTGAAGAATTTTGTTTGGTGCTAATTTTGTTCCCACGAATAAGGGGGAAGAAACTGTCGCACTACACTCACCCCCTGTATGTAGCGAAGAGGACTTGACTTAAACCGGAGTGGCCCAGAATCCGGAGTTCAGCGTTAGAAGCAGAGATAACCTATAATAGAGATACCCAACTTCTACCTCCCTTGCCCCTCGATTTCATCTGACAGCGTTTTTTATACGCTTTTTGTCCCCTATCTATGAATACGTGTGAGCTCTTGAGAACAGCTGTGGAACAGCTGATACCCTTCCCCACCTTAGTAATGGGGTGAATTAGAGTTATTATTTGAAAATTCGCTCGTTATTTGAACGTTTTTTTTTAAATTTTGGTATTCAACTTTCAACACAGGTAAACAAACGAACAAAGCTTATGTTCATGAAGTCGATTCATTAAAACTTTGAGCAATTTACAATCTGAAATATTTGGACATAATTAATGAATGCACAACATAGTGTGAATTTTTTCATATGAGTTAACCAATAATAAAAATATTATTGAAGCGTGAATCACAAATAAGAAGTTTTGACAACCCTTCCTATACATTAGTAATAGTTGCAATATCTTGCGATTGTTCTTATCAAGTTGGATTGGATGGATTCCCACTAAAATCATGAAATACAAGGGATTGCCACTACATCTTCGTTGTGGGCTAGGGGTAAAAATGGCCGAAGTTGGATATCTCTATCATGGCAGTGCCATTCGTCCCTAGGGACGTTATTTGCACACCTGGGATTGCGGGTTTACTAGAGTTATTCCTCTCTAGATCCGCCATATTGGGTAGAAGCAGGAGCCCCTCGTGCAGGTTGTGACTGAAAGCCACGTATAGCGGTCTTGGAAGGTAGAAACCTCTCTGATTCAGATAGAATCTGGCCCCCCTCTTTGTAAGGGCAAAAGCGCCTCGGGCTCTGGCCAGAGCAGCAACTACATGTTTGTTAAAATATAGATATTGATCTAGCCAGATCCCCAGGTATTTGACTACAGTCCTTTGCGCCAGTGGTTCCCGTGTCCAGTGTAGACTGCTGATTCGACAATATACTTACCACCATAACGTGTAAAGAATTATACGCAGTGAGGACCAATTTGACTTAAATCCCATTTTTTTACAACAAAGAACAAAAGTCTAGTCACCCAACCTACTGAGAGCAGTTCGACCGCGATGCCTCTTCGTTCTCATTCTGACGCGCACACCATCTTGTAGTTAGGTAAGGAATAATTCGCTTTATTTTCGTATTCAACAATATGTTGGCAAGGGGAGGGAACGGAAACGTAGGATATTGGTATAAGATTGGTTAAAGTAGAGTGAAAATGTATTATTACTCTGTGTGCTTCCGCATGAATTTGAGAACAAAGGGCGTAATATTTTCCCGTACTCACTGACGTAGTTGTTCCTCTCGATCATAGATGGCGCACCAATATTTTCTTCAAGCGATCGTACTATTAGTTTCATATACATTGGTATCAGCAAAAGGCCCTAAATCACAGTTAACAAATAAGCTACCTAGCAGTTTCTCATATTTTCGTTTAAATTATTTTATTCTCGAATGTAATTTCAACAGACATATTCTGGATCTGGCGTTGCTTAAGTCATGTTAAAAAATAAAGGAAATAACTTGATATCTTTTTGGTGATAGACCCTAAGGCCTATCCAAAATTTGCCAGAAAAGTGACTGCGCCTTAGAAATTTCCTAGTATTAGTTGAATCAAATCATTCAATTCCCTGCTTCTCGTGAAAAGAATAACCTTGGTTTTTCCTTGTATACACCAGTTTTCGATCACGTCCAGAGTTCCCTGCGCTTTTAGTCAAACAGCCGCTAGGCACTGTAGTGTCGACTCACCGGTACATCCATGCTTGTCGGTTGTCAGATCACAACTGCCCTGAGAAAAGATTAAGCCACCACATCTTTTCCATGTTTATTTATGTTATTATGAAACACAGCATTTTCATTATCATCTTCTGACCAGCATGATCCACTAAACGGGTCGCTGGGGGTAAAGGATGCACGATAGATCTCCAGGCAACTAGATCCTCCGCAATCGACTCTAATTCATCAAGCGTAACCAAGCAAGTTATGGACTTGGTCCAATCACCTCATTCTGGGTTGGACAAGTGGTCGCCTATGTGATGGATTCGCAATCATGGCATGCTTCGGAAGTTGTTATGGTGAGGACATTCCCATCACGTGACCAAACCATCGAAGCATAGCCCTTTCCGTACAAAGAAGCAGCTGCTAAATGTTAAGTTCCTTATGCAGTCTTCCAAGAGTTGTCGAGGTTTGGGTTTAGAAGCTGGGACTCATAGATTAAACTGAGCGCTTATTCCATATTTCCTATTCTCCATTTGAAAGATAAACTTCGTTACTTTGTAAGGGAACTATAACTCCGATAGAATTTCGCCGTCCCGATGTTCGGATCACCACGAAGATACAATATGCATTTCCAGAAGATTACTTGCAGTTCAATTATAATTTGTTCTCCATTTAAAGATGAACCTCAAGATATCAAAAGGCTGTTGTACCATCTCTTAACCCTGTTATAATCATCTCTTAATCCGTCTATACTACCAGAGAACCATCCTTGTGTTGACTCTTATTCCCTTTTCACCACGATCGCAACGTTCACGAAGGTAAACCTTCAAGTATTGCCGACATTTAAGAATATGCTTGGATTATTTATATTCGAGGGATAGTTACAAAAATTATTTCTAGGCGTCATATGTGTATCGGTCTCAGAGCAAGTAGACCGTGTTCTCTGGGTTCTTGGGCCGCAGAAGGTTACAAATAGGAGTTATGCGACAGGCCTATATTCATGGCAATATAGATGGCAGAGATCTGCAGCGATACACCGCACTTTGACATAATACGTTACATATGTAAGTATGTATTAAGTACAGCTTAGGTAACGTTTGTTTTTGAGTCATGAATGCATGAACAAATGCGGTGTTTTTCTTACACATAAGCGGGTCGCCGTGGCGTAGTGGGTAAGTGCGTCGACTACTACGCAGAGGGTGCCAGGTTCGATACCCGAACCTCCACCTCTTTCGAGTCACTGACAATGCTCAAAGAGTTTTTCCTGTCTAGAAAAAGCTTCTCAAACTTGGTCGGCATTAAACTGTGGGTCCCTTCCACGCGTGAGAGAACAATAGCACGCACAACACGAGTGGTTGCTGAGAAGCTAGGCCCAGGTCCGCCTCGGACTGTAGCGCCATCCGTATTATTATTATTATTATAAGCGGCCGCACATACCACCGCATCTCAATATGATGAGATGGATGGATTGACTCAAAAACATAGTACATAGTTTATAAGAGAAACATACCCAATCGAGTAAAATAGGGTAAATGCAACTATCGCTTAGCTCGGTGGCGGTACACACTTACACTGCCTTTTTTCAGTTGATTTTTAGTCCCAAAAATTATCGCATTCCAATCTCTGCCGTACACACCCGCACCGCTTTTTTGTGAGTATATCGCAAGTCGCAAAAACATGATCGCATGCCGATCTCTGATACATAGTAAGTTTACTATCCCAACATCTTATAATTGGTTTCAATAATTTTTATTAAATTATAAATAGATGGACAAGTTGAATGAACAAGAATAATTTAATTTTTACAGATATGATTTGGATGGATGAATTTTATTTGCGACTTTTTACAGATGTTTTTTGTGACGAACTAGATTTCTTGCCTTTTGTTCCAGATGGTTTATTTGAAGCCGAAGTTGACTTCTTCGCCTAAAACAAACATTTAAAATAATGCGAAAAAGATGTAATAAATTTTTAGATAATATTATAACAATATTGTTATGAAACCACTGAAAGCTTCTGATAATAATCATAATAAAAAGTGTAACAATATTCACTGACACAAATGATGCTTTGTCAGAATATACAACACAAGTATATCGCACCCTCAGTACAATAGAACGATAAGTCAAAAAATTCCATTTTGAGAAAAACGCAGTTAAAAGTATGAGGAATGAACTCTTACTGCAGGTAATTTTTATAGTAAAAGTAGAACTCGTTCATTTTTTAAAGTGTGGCAATGTCAAGTACCTTAAAAAACGTCGTCTGCAATTACCCTAATCTTAACTTAAGTGTCAGTTTTTGACTTATTGTACTGAGGGTGCGGTATTATGTATCAAGTGGTTCTGAAATGAACAGTAAAAAAAAATCGGAATCGGGTAGAATAGTCAAACCAAATACATATATTAGCAAAGATAAATCCATTATGATTCCAATACAATATATACCGCCAAAGATGTTTTAATTTTCTGGGATAAAGATAAAAGGCGAAAACGCAAGCCAGGTTTATAGCCCTGACTTGATACTGTAACAGTAAATCATGTAAGAAGCACTATTTTGATTGCTCAGGAGCTAAACCTTGCACAAACAGTGGCCAGCCCGCATTGACGGCAAGGTGTTGTTGTGTTTGGCAGGCATTCATTTACTACGAACTGATCTCCTACGGCAGAGGTCTAGGGACCCTCTAAAGGAAACAATCGCTCAGAAGCGGACGGCTTTGCCACGTAGGGGTGGAATTGTGTTCCATCAGGATAACACCAGGCAACACATATCGATAGGGACTCGCCAGAATCTCCGGGAGCTGTTCTAGAGGTTCTTATGCATCCATCTAGCAGCTTATGCTGGACTAAGATCTTATCAAATAATACTATTTTCTCAGGTTTGCACTCATTGACGGAAAAGGGATCAGCCGAATCAGCCCGTAAGACAACACGGAACTATTTGCACCAGAAAATTTGCATACACATAATGGGAAATAACTCTATTGTCTTTTACCTTTATAAGATTATCATTTTCCAGATTATCGGGTTCTTCGTCAGATTCAACGATTTCTGTTTCATTTTCCATCAACTCCAAAGGAATATCTCCATCAGCTGCTTCGCTCTTTTTCTTTTTTGCTGCTGTTATTAAAGAGTAAGAGTATGGGAGAACTTCTTTGTTATACAATCTCGTCAATGCAGCCTTTATTTTCCCTTCTACAGCATCCATTGGGCTTTTCTTTCCCGGCCAAGTCGTCAATTCAATTAAGGAATCAATGTCTTCTCTTAAAAGTCGATACTCTTGTATAACCTTTAAACTTTCTTCTATGCCTTGTATTCCTTTATCTTGTAATGGTCTCACAATATGCGACAGTAGGAACGGTGCATAATCCATCCGAATGGAAAGGCGCGAACCTGATGTGCGTAATCGTGTGTGATCATGAATTTCTTGAGCAAGTCTACTACGCTTGTTCGTTCTAGAATATTTTCCTAACCAACCAGGAAAGTTAATTTGTCCTGTAAAGTGACCTTCCATATATTCGCCAGGAAGAAAGGAGCTAAAAACAGCTTGTACGGGTAGCAAGGTCCACGCTGAATTTGTTCTTATACGGCGATCAACCAAATCTCCCATGCTTAAGGCATCGGCCGATAACGCTACTTTCTTAAGCACTTCCGATCTAAAAATAACACATTAGTGAACCTTGCGAACATCACTTTTTTGGACATACCTTGGTCCACTAGGAGAGACCGCCAGATAGTTCTGTTGGACAAAAAGTGGTGACATACTGTAATCATGGAAAAATAGATCGAATTTGTCAACCAGTGACATATGTTTGTGTTCTTCCGCAGAAAAAACTTTTCGCACAACCTCCCATGGACCCTGTTTGGTGAAATATGCATACATATTAATAGTCAAATCAGACTAAGGACTATATTTACCATTTTCAAGTCTTTCTGTGCTGTTTTTTGGCTGTCAGACTTAAGCTCTGTATCTTTGCTTGCACTTAGTAAACAAAGGTGGTTAATCGATTGACGAATATCGTTGTTTGTTGCCAGTATAATTTCATCAATTTTTTCTGTACTTAATTTTACTTTTTCTTTAAAGCAAATGCTTTTCACAAAGCCTTTAATTTGTTCTAATCGAGGCTTAGTAAAGCGAAGGTCATAGCAGTAATTTACAAGTGATCTCATTTTTTGATGATTCCGATCATTACACATGCAAATAATTGGTACATGTGAATCTTTAATGAGAGCTATTAACTCTTGAATTCCCCCGCGGTCCTCATTTCCAGCCATTCCATCTACCTCATCCATAATAAGAACATGCTTCTTCGATACTGCTTGAGCATTACCATGGAAATAACCATATAATGATTTGTTGGAAAGAAGTTCAGAGACTTCCTCTTTTAGAAGACGCTTGCTTCGAGTATCAGATGCATTAAACTCGACTGTATCAAAGCCTAAATCTTTGCAAACGAGCGTTGCTGTTGTTGTTTTGCCTATAGAAATGAATGAAAAAAAGTGCAGTCAAAATAAATTCATCTTAGTTTTAACTTATTTCTCTTATATACCAACTCCAGGTGGTCCTGATAATAGAGCTGCTTTATAATAACTGCCGTCATCATTTTTAGCCCAAGGGTTTGGCTTTTGGAGCTTCTTTCCGCCGCTTTGATTTGGATGCCAATTTTTCAGCCAGTTCATTAATCTATAAAGAACAATAATAATATAATTATTTGTATTTTTAAAAGCATTATTTCATTCACAGAAGACTTAGTTAACCTTGTATGTTACGTCGAATGCAGATGTTTTTAACCTATTTGCGCTGACATACTTACTTTGCACAGTTACTTCCCGCACCCTGCTGACCAATAATCTGCTTCACTGAACTTGGTTTATATTTGTCCACCCATGCTATATTATCATCATTTACTGGTTTTGTTGCAATGAATGCCATATTATCATTAGCTGCTTTTGGTATTACTTCATCATGGACTTGAACCTTAGAAAGCTCAACATTTGTAGATATTTTTAATTCTTCTGCCTTCCTGATTTTTACTGGAGAGATTACATCTTCGTATTTGACTTTTACAGGACTAGTTTTCTCAACATTCTTCGTCCTTGGAGACACTCTTGTCTCCTTTCTTGAATCGACTGGAGAAACTTTATGTGCCGGTCCGATTTTAAATGGGCTTGTTTTCTCGACTTTCATCTTCTCTGGAGAGATTCTGAACTTTGTTTGAGTTGTATTATTTGACTTTTGTTTTATCAATTCAAACAATTCATCAAGACTGAGAATTGATATATTTAGGGTTTCTGCTACAGCAAGCTTTTTCGGTCCAGCATCCTCACCAGCAACCAAATAATTTAGTCGTTTACCAACAGTTGTGGACATTTTCCCTCCAAGATCTTTTATAATTTCGGCTGCTTCTTCGCTTGTGAATGATTCCAGAACGCCTGTTATACAAAAGGATAAGCCAGAGAGACAGTTTGGTGCACCCTTAAAAAAAGTCATTATAAAAAATATAAATCATTATTTATTATCTACGGTAGAAGATAGATTAGAATATACAAAACAGTGACAGAATTTTTCGGAACGTTAATAAAATCCAAACGACCGTTCGGATTTTATATTTTTTTCTTTTAAATTTTCTTTAAATATCTGTCATGCTAAAATTGTGATGCCTATCTTGTAAGGTTTCAACTACATATTTGGTATCCTTGAATTATTCAAGAATAGTTAGCAAGCTGTTATTCGTTTTTCACATTCTCTCAATGTTCGAGAAGCAAAATATAATGCAAAATGTTTTGCCTCTATTTCTTCCTTGTGATGTGCTCAAGAGAACATCACAAGTTTGATGGTTCTTGTGATGCTCACCGCACTCACTGTTTAGAATACACATAAATCTAGAAAAAATTGTTAATTTTTTTACTCCTAAAAATGAAAAAAAGCCAATTTCATGGCGTGAACCCTAAACAAAATATTGTTTTCTCTGTGATAGCTGGACGCATTCAAATCCCTTTTTAATATCAGGCCTTTAATATCTGGTTGCGTGGTTAGTTAGAAAAATGTAAAAAAACGGAAATCATTTTACCGCCGTTACACATAAAAACTTGTTTTGTTAAATTACCTTTTGCGAAACTACTTTTGCTAAGTGAGGCAAAAATTGACGAAGGTATTTTAATCAGTCCTGACATAAGAAAATCAGTCAATCATCTTGTCATTTTATCAAATCTCAGTCCTATTGAAAAAGTTGAAAAAAGAGCAGGTTTGCTTTTGCAGACGTCACACGAAATTTCCTCGGAAATCATAAATAACCGATTTTTTTTTGCATGAAAATATTAATCGGATGCTAGATGCGTATCACAAACTAGGATGCAATATTTTGTTGATAATCTATTTAAGGTTTTTCCGGATAAAATGTGTCCGATGAAGGGCCATTCATATGACCGCACTCCGAATCGCGAACTTCCAAAAGTCTGACACTTATTCATATGGAGTTTTTCTATTCGCAGAGAGTAGTGGGTACAATTTGAGTAAACAGACACTTCATCGCGAATTTTTTGGTTGTGAATTTATGGGTCGCGTTTGCATCTCTTGTGCTTATCAATGCTTGAGAGTTCACAAAGAAAATGATTGAATCGTGAAAAAAAAATCGTTAATAAAGATATGTTAAACTAAAGAAATTTTAGTCGATAAAAAAAAACTCGATAAATCAATCTGCATTTTCTGCATACCATAACTTTTAGTTTATATTTGCTGGAAATTGGTTGTTTTTGTAAATTCGGCTCATATGAATGGAACATAAGTAATGAGCTCGGACGTAGATTTAGCAAGAATTTCAAGTTTTTAGATGCGTTAACAGAAAATATGAGAGTCAGCCATGCGTGCAGACTACTGTTGGAGCCTTCAGAGATATTTCCAGTGCATTAACAATAAGTGGAAAGTCAATCGTTAAATTGAGACAATTGATGTCTCTACTTCAACACAATTTTGTATAAAATCTATAAAAATGTGTCTCTGTTCTAAACTTGACGTGATACCAACAGCTTGTTTTTTAGAACATTTACATTAAGAAAACAGATTTCCTAATATGTTTGTAGTTCGTAAATTATTTTAAGTTAATGATTTCCTGCGCAAATTTCATCTACATGAATTTCTTGAGTTGAAGGCAGGCATGGCAATGGAACTCAGGAGACAAAAAGAAATAGCGATGCGATGCGAGGGAGAGAAGGGAGAACAGGAAACTTCCGTTCTTCCTGGTTCAGGCAGCAGAATTGATAGCCTAAAGAAAACAACCAATTTAGGCTCTCTGTCTATCACATGGGATACATTAAAAAAGACTAAGATCACACTTCAGTGTGATCGTTGTCAGAGGTTTGGGCATGCCGCGGCGAACTGCAACATGCAGTCTCGCTGCGTCAAATGCGCAGGAACGCAATCGTGGGGAATGTCCTTTAGGGACGGATAAAGTTGATGATAGGAGCAAACTGACGTGCGTGATCTGTAAGACCAACAGGCACCCTGCTAACTATCGGGGATGTCCTAAGGTCCAAGAAATGAGAGGAGGTAATAAACATCTTGTTGCAGCGTGACTTCGAGAAAATCCAGCGATTTTGCGATGACTGGAAGTTGCTTATCAACTTTCAGAAGTGCGAAACTAGTCTTTTCCGGACCCCGTTGGAAAGGGCAACGCGGGATACGCGCCAAAACTGGCGTAAGTTCGGCATAGTTGACCCACATGGTCGGCCGTTAGATGTAAAAAGTTTTGTTAGATATCTAGGCATTTGGCTGGATCAATATCTGTATTTTGATAAACATAAAGATATTGCTCTGACAAAAGCCAGAAAAGCCTTTGCTGCGGCAAGAAGGACAAAAACAAAAAACAAGGTGCATCACGGCGTATAAATTATATATGTTAGGCATATACACAACATATACGCCCTGGTGCACGTGTCCGTACTGTTACGGGTATATTTAAGATAGTATTAAGTTTTATGTTAGGGTAAGTTAGTATAAGGTAATGTAAGTAGTCAAGTTTAGCCAATTTTTTTAAAAGTATTCTTGGCAAAAAAAAGTAATAACAGAAAAAAACGCAGATTAAGCCGAAAGGCACAGTTATAACATAGATTAGAGTAGCCGCATAGGGTCAGTAGGTTAGTATTAAGAACATTGTAAATTCTTAAGTTAGTAAGCTAGATTTAAATAATTTTGTCAAGCAAGTAAATAACATATTTAAAAAAAAAATAAATAAAATTACATGAAAAAAAAATAAAAAATAAATAAATAGCATTTGTTCTTAAATGTGATAAGAACAAATGTGTGCAACACACATAAGAAAAATTGCATCTTGTTGGTTATTTTTTCGAAAATGAAATACTTATATTTCTTTATTAAGCTCTCCAGACTCCTAGATCGTTGGCTCTAATTCAAATGTGTGTGGAACTCCCTTCAAATAGAACTGCGACAAAATAAGCGCATGCCCAGAAAATGCACAGAAAATATACTTTACTGTGTTAACATTTAATTAATTCAGCAATAAAATATGATATAATCTTGTTTGTCAGTTTGATAGTTTTAAGAAAAGAACTATCTTCCATTCGACGGCAAGTACATAGTCATTAATCTACCTGCTAGGCAATAATGCAATGGTTTTTACTTCGATAGCAGACCGAGACAATATATACCGTAGATTTAATGTTTGTCAAAATAGCAGTGATCGTAAGGTTTGTACAGGGCGACATGCAAATGCATTCAAAAAATGTCGCAAGGGAACTATAAACGAACTACTTGAACAAAATTGTTCCGTCAATTGAAGTATAACAAAGTTTCATAATTTCGGTTTAGGTAGGATATACAAATCAATAAGTGATTTCAGTCGTTGCCTTATAAAATCCCAAAGCGAACTCCAGCAAGTCGCCAGTATAGTTCTTAGAATTTCTCACTTCTCAGAATCTGAAAAATCAGCACATCTCTATTTGCATCACCTCTGTTCTAAGTTACACAAAGTTTAAATGAATGTGATATAAAAATGACAGAAAAAAAGAAATCTTGATCTTAATAAAAACATGAATCATTAAATACCTTTGGAGCTTCTTTGCTACCAGCATTAATAACTGAAGGCCTATTTAAACGTCTTTGATACAACATTGCTGCCACCCGCTTACGTTCGAATCGTTCTTCATCAGACAATACACCTTCAATTTAGGAGTGTTATATAATAATATAAAAATACCAATTTTATAATTTACTTGTTTCCAAATCGGACACATTTGCTTCTTTGTTTGCCCTCTTTTTAGCAGATGACCGATGACTCTCTTGTTTGACTTGATTAATTTCATTCTGTTTGGCTTTTTCTTCGATTGATTTGTCCTTAACTAGAGTTTCTTTTCCTCGATCTTTTTGATTTTTGTGAACATTCCCATTACTTACTTCTTCAGCCAAAGATACTGGCTCCAATTTACAGTGAACATGGTTATCTATTTTTATGGGTGAATGCATCAGTTTTTGCTTGCTTGCACGCCTTAGTTCACCTCCAAAAAGTGCAGATACAGATTCTGCCTTAATTTTCTGTTTTTTAACTGATCCAGGACTTTCTTCAACTTTTGGCTTTTTCTTGGCAATTGATTTCGATTTACTAGGACTTTCGTCTTCATCACTCGATATTTTCAAAGCCTTCCTCTTGTTTGGTTTTGATTGCGAAGTCTGAGGCTTCTTATTGAAGTAGAAATCCATGGACTGTAATGCATGTACGGGGAATTAAAACGTTTGATTCCATTATTTTAATTACTTACTCTTTGTGCCATAGCTGCAGGGTATTGAAAAAAAAAACCGCGAAATAAAAATATAGAATTGAAATTACTTCTACAAAACTGTCAATCAGAAATAAGGAAGCAAAGAGATATCCAAGAAGGAAAATGAGAGTATGGAATTCCCTTGCTTTCACATATATTTTTACAAATTAGTGAATCCACCACAGTCGTGAATTTTGTTTGAAAGTGACAGGGGGTACGTGACGGATGGTGACGGATCCCTACAGACAGGGTTGCCGCTATACGACTTTAGTCGAAATTTGGCCCTTTTTTTCGATCCCATTGAGCGTGACACAACTTTTTAAAAATACCTCCATTTTGACACTTTTTATATTTTCTTGCGACTTTTGGAGACTATTTTAAATAGACATTTTTTGTAACAGCTTCGGACTCGCGTCAGAACCAGATCAGTATCCTTTGTGGATTCTGATGAAGAGCCGTAATATTTGAAATTAGTTTGAAAGTTATTATTTCAAAGGATGGGAAATGTGATTTCCATGGATAAGTCAAGATCTGCTACAACCATTCTATATTCTGTATGATAAGAATTATTTCCGAGCGTAAGCAACCATTTATCCTTACGCAACTCGCCTGCGTATGCTCTAAAACACAATTCTTTAATTGGATGTCGAAGCTGGCAAAGCCACATGCAAACATATAACCGGACTCAAAAATTACTCAACCTGTTCGTATGATCGATTTATTCTTCAAACATTTCACTGAAGTTTAGTTAGTTGCTGGGGTTGGATTGCTATAACACTTCTTTTACAACTTCAGCTTAAGAAGATCTAGTTTTTCTGCTTTAGGTAATCGTGGCAAGACCAAGGCATTGAAAATTACATTATTTCCTTGTTATTTTATTGATTTTTTCTTTGTTTTTTGATCCGTGACAATTTGTTGGGACTTTATCAAATTTTTTTTGATGGCAGCCCTGCATACTGTACATGTAATAGCTGTATGACACTACATTTTTGTTCGTATTTTTCAAGTGTTGAATGAGAAAACAGAGCAGTGCAAAAAATACTCTATATTGAAGCTTGTGTGTAAGCCCCTTTCGCCAGGGATTCTCTGTTTGAAAACCGAACACATTCATCGCACGATAATACACACTTATACATGTACCTTGCACACTTCCAGCGTGGTGAATTAGTTTCCATGTCGTTTTTTTCGCTCTCTTCTCTACCTGTTCACATTGTCCTATAAAGCAAAATAAATATTATTCGGAATTTGGAAGAATTTTATAAAATGTGTTCTCTCGAATGCGAAAGGAGAATTCCTTTTCGTAAATTCATTAGAATATTTCTGCGTTGCAGTCTAAAAACGAACTACATTTTTATTTAGCCGGCTACTCATTGTGGTAGTTAATGTAGTATATGTAAGAAAATGTAGTAGACGTAGAAACAATGTCAAAACGTAGTTGAGATGTCAATATAACGTCAGTTCAATTGTGGTTGTATGTGAAGAATGTGAAAACAGTCTAAAAAACACTGCAAAATCCACACGTAACAAATGTATATAATCAATGAAACAAATCGGGCGTGTAGTTCATTCGAATAACTATGCGTAATTTATCGAGTAGATAACCTCATGTAATCTACTCTGCCATCTCTGCGTTCGAGTATCGAGCAATTTTTCATATATGAACTTTAATTCCCCTCACCGTTGGGGAAGGGAATTAGCTGTTCACAACAGCCAACACGTGTTCACAGACACTGGATGAACAATCGTATAAATAATTCTGTCAGATATAGTATAACAAGTGGCAAGGGAGGAAGAAATTGGATATATCATAGCCCTATTAAGCGGCTTTTGCATTCAAAATCACAATTTTTCAATGTGTGTGTGATTTCCTTAGTGTGATCCTTTTTTTTCTCACTTCCCCTGCGACTCCCTGCGAGGAATTTAGCGTGTCTATAAATAGCCTTATTTCTGGTGAAGGTGTCAGGTTTAAAATTAATTAGGCAGGTAAGGGATTTTTCCTAGTGACCAAGGTGAATTAGAAAAGACAGCAGACCCACTGAGCCGGAGGAAAAAAAGATAGGTACTGGTTAAGGAGGAAAAACTCATTGAATCGTCCGAAAATTAAGTCAATTAATTACAAATTTCAAGTTGGAGGAGGCGAGGTAGATGTAGTTGATAAACTACACGTAGTTATTCGAATAAACTACACGCCCAAAACGCGACTGAATAAAATTCGCAGTATCAGACGCATTCACTAATTCCGATTTTTTGAAACAACCTCAAACTGACTGGAAAATTGCTGAGAAAGAGGTAATCGAGTTTGATATTAGCCCTAATTTTTTTGTTACTGTCCAGTAGCGCAATACTTCTTATGGAATTTTTGAGGAGTTGAAGCCGAGGTATCGTTCAAGATTGTTTTCTGCAATTAGAGTCATAGATCTATTTCTTCGTTTCAAGAATATTCTGAGAAAGAGAAGTCATGAAAGGGAACCCACTCCATCAGAGACTGAACTGGTTGTGTTATGAAAATCCAGCAAGACGGTTTTTGAGACCAATCCAGTCAGTAGGCAGAAAAGAGATTGGCTTTTGATTAAAGACCATTTACGCACGTGGGTCTGTTTCGGGCTAATGAATGTCAAATATGTTTAAGTGATATGGAATGATATTCACATGATTGAGTTTTCATGTCGTGTATATGTTATTCAGTTTGGATCAGTACAAAGGCAGTTTGGCGATTTCTGATCAACCGGTTAGTCACGAGATTCATCAACAGTGACAATGGGTTAAATTTTGTTGGGACAAGTAACTATTTGGAAAGGGACGTGAGGGAGATAGAGAGAGCTTGTTGTTTAGTTGCTTGAATATTGCGCAAAGTACGAAGGAATGTGGCGGTTTATTCTCGCATGGAAGGGCGGAGCATGGCTCATTAAACCTATCAAGGATAGCATTCATTTCATTTTGAAAGGACTAACACCGCTGGAAGATGTTCTTTTGAATGCGTTGTTGGAAGTTCAACACCATTGACTCATATTCCAGTCGATCCGGACGATCCAAGACCACTTACCCCGAATTCAATTCTTTATTGTGATGTAGACCGAAATGTTACTGCGAATAAATTTTTCTCAAAAAAGGAACCAATGGAGTAAGCTGTATTGCCGACGCGCTCAACATCTGATGACATTTGGAGATCACACGACGAACAAAATGGTGTAGAGAAACGATTTCAGTGGTGGTTGGACGTATCGTTCTTGTAATAGAACCAAGAGAATTTTCCTGTGCTTGGAGACGTGGGAGGGTAACAGAAGTGTATGCAGGACCTGATGATATTGTGCGTACAGCGGATGTTCGATTGTCAAGTGGGGTCTTATTGACGAAGAGATCAGTTGGAAGGCTCGCTGTTCTGGATGTTTAGTTTGAGGTGGGAAGTCATCGAACCATGAATTTGAATTATTGCGTCTTGTAAAGTAAAATTAATTTTATGTTGGCAATATTCTTACATTATGTATTTATATAAAATTTAAAATTTATAAGAATTTATGCAATATTTTTATAAAAAAATAAGATTTAGTTTGAAAACTACAACAGCAGTTCTTCCATACGTAGAATTTTTCTGTCAATGGAGTTTCATCACAGCGTTGTTCACAGCTTGGATTTGGTCTATCTTTCTTTAGTTCAGTCAATCCGGAGCTTTCATCAACGAATGACGTGTTCTTGTTTGATCCCCCGTTATCGATTGTTTGCGTAAATTGTAAAAATTGCTAAGCGTAATAGATCCCCCTCCTCTGAGGACACGTTCCGGTCCTTTGAAAAGAGGTCGCGCGTTATCATGTCTCGTAAAAACTCAGTTAAAAAAGACTCCAGAACTAATTACTGGAGTCAATTACAAACACTACCGGACACTGATAATGATGACATGGATGTCATTCTAACGCCAAACAATTCCACTAAAAAAGTGTATGTTCCGCCCATAAAAGTGTTGCAAAAGTCAAGTGATTATGTGCACAAATTAATGCAATCAATAAAAATTACTGATTATTTTATTAAAATTATTTCAATCGGAATAAAGATTTCTTGCGAGACAATAGAATCTTACAACCGCGTATTGGAAGCACTTAAAAGTTGTAACTGCCAATATTTTTCTCATGACCTAAAGAGTGAGAAAGCCTTCAAAGTGTTTTTGTATGGAATGGGTGATGTTGATTGTATTGAACTTAAAGGTGAACTCACTAAACTAGGACTCAAATGTATTGATGTTAAAAAAATCACCAAAAAGTTTGAACACTACACTGAGTTCTACTATCTAATTTCAATAGGCAATATTCTTACATTATGTTTTTATATAAAATTTAAAATTTATAAGAATTTATGCAATATTTTTATAAAAAAATAAGATTTAGTTTGAAAACTACAACAGCAGTTATTCCATACGTAGAATTTTTCTGTCAATGGAGTTTCATCACAGCGTTGTTCACAGCTTGGATTTGGTCTATCTTTCTTTAGTTCAGTCAATCCGGAGCTTTCATCAACGAATGACGTGTTCTTGTTTGATCCCCCGTTATCGATTGTTTGCGTAAATTGTAAAAATTGCTAAGCGTAATAGATCCCCCTCCTCTGAGGACACGTTCCGGTCCTTTGAAAAGAGGTCGCGCGTTATCATGTCTCGTAAAAACTCAGTTAAAAAAGACTCCAGAACTAATTACTGGAGTCAATTACAAACACTACCGGACACTGATAATGATGACATGGATGTCATTCTAACGCCAAACAATTCCACTAAAAAAGTGTATGTTCCGCCCATAAAAGTGTTGCAAAAGTCAAGTGATTATGTGCACAAATTAATGCAATCAATAAAAATTACTGATTATTTTATTAAAATTATTTCAATCGGAATAAAGATTTCTTGCGAGACAATAGAATCTTACAACCGCGTATTGGAAGCACTTAAAAGTTGTAACTGCCAATATTTTTCTCATGACCTAAAGAGTGAGAAAGCCTTCAAAGTGTTTTTGTATGGAATGGGTGATGTTGATTGTATTGAACTTAAAGGTGAACTCACTAAACTAGGACTCAAATGTATTGATGTTAAAAAAATCACCAAAAAGTTTGAACACTACACTGAGTTCTACTATCTAATTTCACTGGAAAGTGGTTCCATTCAGTTAAAAGACCTTAAAAAGAACTTTCGCTCCATCAATCATATGCAAGTGAGTTGGAACTATCAGCGAAAACAACGTGGTAAGTTAACTCAATGCTACAATTGCCAATTATTTGGGCATGGCGAGAAAAACTGCCACATAAAAACTTATTGTGCCAACTGCGCTGGTCCACATAATACAACTGAGTGCACGAATGTCGCATCGTACAAGTGTGCAAACTGCAGTGGCAATCATAAAGCCAATGACGTCACCTGCATCAGCCGATCTAAATATTTGGAGATACGAAAAAGGGCTGAAAGGGGAAAATTCGTCATCAATCCTCCGGTCATATCTGAACATCCTAAAGAGAAACCGATCTCATTCTCCTCACTGACGGACTTTCCAACACTTCCCCAAGGACGGCAGAGAACGACAAGCAGAGAGAAAAACGCAACTCCCTCTTCATCAAATGCATGGTGTAACATAAATCAAACATGTTCGATCGCCAACGCACCGATCTCAGCTGGCAGCAACAAAGTTAACAGCAATAAGGTCACCAGCAACACAGCCAGCAACATTACATTTAGCAACATATGTAACAACAACTCAGCACTATTTTCTGCAGAAGAGCTCAATACACTAGCTATGGAATTAATTTCTAAATTATCTGTTTGTAAAACCAAAACTGATCAATTTCAAGTTATTACGCAATTAGCTACTAAATTCTTATACTCCAATGATAATTAATAGAGACTTGAAAATTGTTACTTGGAATGCTAGAAGCATACGCAACAAACTTATAGAACTTTTACATTTTCTGAACTGTAATAATATTGACATTGCTCTTATCACGGAAACATGGCTTGGTTATGATGATAGGCTGCCCTGCTCTGATTTCAAGTGCTATCGTGTTGATAGAATAGATAGAAGTGGTGGGGGAGTTGCAATACTTATTAGAAAAACTATTCAACATTCGCTCTTACCACTTGTTCAGACAGTTCTTATAGAAAATGTAGGAATAAAAATAAAAACGAATGATCAGAGAACGATCAGTATTTTTTGTGTTTATTTTCCTGGTGGCACCATATCGGACGAAAAAAAACGAGTGCTCAGTAGGGACATGAGGAAATTATTTAGTATACCTGGCGAATTCTTGATTGGAGGTGATCTAAATTGTAGGCACAGGAATTGGGGTTGTGTAAGATCCAACGCCTGGGGAAATATTCTTTCCGATTTACATTTAGCGATGCCATTTTCTATTTTGTATCCGATCTCTCCAACATACGTTCCACCTTCCTCTTGTGGTAAACCTTCTGTCTTAGATTTGTTCTTTACAAATTGCTCGAGTTTCATTTCAGAGCCGATTTCTGTAAATGAGCTCAGCTCAGATCATAATCCGGTTTTGTGTCGGGTACGATGCACAGTTCAGAATCATGAAAAATATATTCTTGATCTGAAAAATACCAACTGGGGGCGATTTCGATCCCAGATCAAAGTCAAACTTCGACAAAACTGTACGACTCTTGATAATATTACAAACAAGGATGATGTGGATAATATTGTCCAGGAATTTACTGAACACATTTTGAGTTCCTGGTATGACAGTGTTCCAAGGGTTTTGGCGAGACAACAATTTAACGCCCTTCCTATGCACATTCTCATCCTGATTAAGCTCAGAAATAAGTATAAGAGATATTGGCAAAGATACCGACATCCAATTTACAAAATGTATATGTCATCTATAAGTCGTTTGATAGCTGATCATATCAGTAAAATGCGCAACGACAATTGGAACCAAAAACTTAATGGTCTTGATAAGAACTCAAAACCTTTCTGGAACATAGTTCGAATTGTCAGGAATAGAAATAAAAAATTACCATCTTTGACTAACGCAACAGGAACATTCTACAGTGATGTAGAGAAAGCTAATGCACTGGGAGATACGTTTCTGAATAACCACAATACATCAGCTAATCTCGGTGATCCATTGACAAACGATGTTGTTAGCAACTCCATTCAATCTCTTAATGCGTTAAACACCTCTCCATCAAACAACTTCCATGTAAGTGATGACGATACAGTTTTCTTTGTCAATAATTTGAAAGTTAGAAAATCAGAGGGCCCGGACGGAATTAAAAACATTTTCTTAAAACAACTGCCTAAAGCAGGAATTAAGCATTTAACCATTATTTTTAATGCATGTCTAAGAATTAACTATTTTCCTGATGCATGGAAAAAGGCGAAGGTTATACCAATACTAAAAGCGGGGAAGCCTGCTAATAGCACAGAAAGCTATAGACCAATAAGCTTACTTAGCAGTATTGGTAACATTTTTGAACAAATTTTAAAAGAAAAAATGCTCGAATTTGTTTCTGACCACGACATCTTCCCCAATGAACAATTTGGGTTTAGGCGTCATCACAGTACAATGCATCAAGTCGCCAGAATTTGCAATATTGTTAAAAACAACGGTGCTCAAGGTAAATCAACAGGCATGTTACTATTAGATATTGAAAAAGCCTTCGATTCCGTCTGGCATGATGGACTTCTACATAAAATGATATCCTATGGATTCAAGACGTATATGTGCAAGATAGTTCAAAGCTTTCTGTCCTGTCGGTCTTTTAGTGTTCATGTCAACAGTGGTGTGTCCCGCGTAATGCATTTTGATACCGGCTTACCTCA
This sequence comes from Eristalis intricaria, assembly GCA_964034865.1. NCBI lineage: Eukaryota > Metazoa > Arthropoda > Insecta > Diptera > Syrphidae > Eristalis > Eristalis intricaria. Next base: position 77,044,853 of record OZ035873.1, on the reverse strand, counting down.
AGGATCAGTTTTGGCTCCAATCTTATTTAACTTATACACTTCAGACTTTCCAAGCCTACCTGGTTGTAGTTCTGCTATTTTCGCTGATGACACGGCAATACTTTCATCTCATGAATTTGCTCTCCATGTGGAGACTAATCTTATCAATGGAATGAAAGTACTACAGAAATACTACAATAGTTGGAAAATTAAAATTAACTGGAAAAAATTGCAAGCTATCTTTTTCACGCGAAAAAGAAAAACTTGTTATCTACCGAGTAGTAATTTTCTGATCAACAGTACACTAGTTAATTGGGAAAAGTCTGTTAAATATTTAGGCATATATCTGGATACCAAACTGACTTTTCAGGAACATGTTACAAGAACAGTGAAAAAATTGAACATTGCAATTAAAATGCTCTACCCCTTTATAAACCGAAAATCAAGGCTGTCTATACATAATAAAGTTCTAATTCATAAGCTAATTTTCCAAGCCATAATCTTATATGGATGTCAAGTATGGGGACGTTGCGCGCAATGTCACATTAAGAAATTGCAAATATCACAAAACAAACTGCTAAAGATGATGCTAAATCTTCCCTGGCATCACTCAACACAAGATTTGCATAGAAGGGCGAATGTTGAATACGTTTTTCAAAAAGCTCAAAAACTATATCTTAGATTTTTATCGAGATGTGAACTTGCCGATAACCCACTCATAAAAGAACTTAATCTAGCAACGGAGGTGGCACCACCATAGCACAGCATCATTATATGACTAGCCATGTTCATAGTAGCTTTATATTTATTCTTGTTTGACTGTTATTTTTCTTTTTTTTTTTGTTTGTTATTTAGTTATTTATTTATGTACTTAGTTATTTGTTTATTTATTCATATATTTATTTACTTATTTATTTATCTGTTTTTATATTTATTTATTTATTTATCTATACCTTTATTTATTTATTTATTTATTTTTTTTTTTTTTTTTATTATCTATCTATTTATTTATTTATTTATTTTCTTATTTTCTTATTTATTTATTAATTTTTTACTTACTTATTACAAATTGTAATATATATATACAATACAATTTGCATGAAGGTTTTTGTTTTTTTTTTTTCCATTTTTTTCCTTCAAGAATATTCACGAGCTACTAAAAACTGTAAACCTTAATAATAATATTCCAGAAGCAAGATAAATATGTATCAAATCTCTGCACACACACTTTATAATGTATGAAATTTATACTGGAAATAAATCTATCTATCTAACATCTTTCTTTAGTTTTTATCATTCTTAATTATTTGTATCACTTTGACAGCAAATAAAATCACAAATGCACACGTTAATTCGTCAGTTGTGTTTCTTTGCCAGATAAAAGATATCCATAGTTGAAAACCCTAGACAACTTAAATTTTTGCGTTTTGCTTCAAGTGAACGTTTTGTCTTTATCCTTTGCACTGAACGCATTTGTCCCGTGGGAAGTTATTCTATGATTATGTGAACTATAATGATGTATGGGGTATACAAATCAAAGCTTGAAGACGTCATTGTCAAGCTTCAACTTTATTTTGGATCCTCGGAAAGTTTTGAGAGTCTGCAATGTACCAGACTCTCGGGGCTCGGGAGCATTCACTAAAACTCTGGAGAAACAAAGGTGAAACTTTTTATCACCCAAATGTATATGCTGAATATTTCATCAGTGGCACATTTTCTTACGAGGCAACTGGCTTGAACTTTTCGCCAAATAATATGCAACCCTTAAATGATGCTGTTGGGGAAAAGCAATAAAACAAATAATATTTGAAGAAATTAATGTTATTATTCAATAAGAAATTAACAAAAAGGAACAAAAATCTTAATAAAGGAAAATAACCTGACTTCAGCGGGGCCTAAGCATCTATGGTCACAATTGAAAACATTTGGACAAAAACAAACAGGTGGAAAGGAAAATATAAAAGAACGCCAGAACAAACAAGTAAACAAATGTGAAAACAAGAGAATAGAAAATATGTTGAAAACCATGTGCATAGATGCATTGTTGCTGGAATGCTCTGAAATATGTTGCTGCACATAACTCGCGCGATCGAGGAAATGGAGAGTTGTAACAGCAGAAATGATATCCGAAAGTTCTACCAATGGGCAAAACAACTATCCAATGGGTACAAAATTCGAGAATCTGAAAAGGTCGTCCTCCCGTCCTAGTCGAGGCTGATATAAGGCTGCTGGTGCTGATAGACTGTCTGCGTAACTGTTTAAGTCACTTGGAGATGAGATGGGATCTAATCGTGTAAGGCGACAATCGTCTCGTGCTAGCGTTTCTACGATAGTTTCGCTTCATGTAAGCATAAAAAACGATAGCTTCTGAGAGATATCATTAACTTTTGTCTCGACGACTGATTTTTGGCGATACCTATTTCAGTATCGTCTCCTATTAAATGAGAACAAATTGTGTTCTACACTTTTGAAACATTTTCATAGTTATAGGTCTCATTTGTATTAGTTTCGTTCAGAAACTGAAATGAGAATGTGTTAGTGAAATTTGAGAGGAATTGAGCACAGATGTCATTCCTGCGTTGGAATTATTATTTTCAGAACACTCAAACTGTAACGATAGGCGAGACGAATGTGATGCTCATAAATGAAGCAAATCATCGACGATATCATCGAAGTGCATCAAAAGGACAATAGTCGTCTGAAAAGTTACGCGATGAGAGCCCTGGTAAGGTACATTCAGGTCCTTATCAGTGCGGTTTCAACCCGTGGAAGTCCACCATCGACCAAATCTTCACATTGCGGCAGATCCTGGAAAAAAACCCAAGAGATGCAGATGATATATAAAAACGTGCACGGAGACGAGCTATACAACGCCATGTCTAGTTTCGACATTCCTGTCAAACTCGAGAGGTTGTATAGGATGACGATGTAGAATTCTCGCTGCTCCGGAAGCGAACTCACTGAGACCTTCATCAAAAAATGTTCACAAGGCGGTGAACGAGGGCAAAACTAAGTATATGCTGTCATTGAGAAACGACGTACAACATCACCGACTCGGCCAGAACGTAACGACGATGGTAGAGCGGATTGCGAATTCAGCAACTGCAACCTAATTTTTATAGTGTATATTACAAGCTTTCGAGTTTTATTGGACACAACAAAGTGGCGACGAGGATTTCGTTTAATAAATAAAAAAAAAAACGGAAAGATGTCAAAAGTTTTGATGATTCAAGTAAGGTAAGACTTTTGCTTCGTAAACTTCATCCTTTAGCTCATGATAAGTACGTGGATTACATCTTATCCAAACTACCACGAGAAATTAGTCTTCAAATGACAAAAAGTGATTTAGTCGACTATAAAATTCTTCGATGACAAAATCTTAAAAAAGATACATTTATGATCGAAGCAGGATCATCCAAAGTTCAGCACATTACAACCAAGCGAACTCAATGAACCCCCCATCGGTCATACAGCTAAAGCGAGGGGGGGAAATGGCAAGGAAGGGAACGCAAAACCCAGAACGCCTTGATGGAATTGTGGTGGCATGCAGTGCAAAAAAGTTGGACACAAGGAAAGGTATTGTCCTTGTTTTAGTTAAGAATCACCAAAGCAAGTGAACAGTACCCCAAATTCCTTCAAGAAAAAGTTTCAGCATAGGTCATCTCAACATGCCAAAGCAATCGTGCGTTAACGGTAAATCAACCTCTATGGGCACAAAAACGCAAGCATGTTAACATCAGCATCAATGGAAAATATGTAAAACTCCAGATCGATAAGGGTTCCGATATCACAATCATTTCAAGGTCAGTTTGGTCCTCGATCGGATCCCCAGCCATGGTCAAAACAAACCATACAGCTAGAGACGCGTCAACAAACCACCTCCCAATCATCGGTAAATTTGCCGCCCACATAACATTCGAAAACAACCATCAAGTCAGCGATGTCTATGGAGTAGATTTAATGAACAAATTTAACCTTTGTTTCTCACACAGGTTGAAAAACGCCAATCAGCGTTTTTTGCAAAACAATTAACGCAAGCAACAAAGCATCAGTAATAAGCTCGATCAAAAACCAATTTCCAGGAGTTTTTCGCTATGGCCCTGGTCCCTGCACAAGATTCAAAAATGCAAAACCAGTTTTCATCCCTAAAAGACCAGTGGCTTACTCTGCCTTACCGTTAGTGGACAAGGAGCTCCTTCGGTTGCAGGCTGCTGGTATCATCACACCCATCAATTACCCCGATTGGGCCGCCCCAATAGTGGTAGTCAAGCGGGTTAATGGGAGCCCGCATCTGTGCAGACTACTCAACAGGGTTGAACGCTTGTTTGGAGCCTCATAGCCATCCATTGCCTGTTCCAGAGGAAATTTTCGCAAAACTGGCAAATTGCAACTGTTTCACGCGCATAGACAAAGAAGAGAACAAATAAGTTACTTACCATTCACACCGATCGCAGCCTATATACGGTAAGCAGACTCGCCCCCGGAGTCAAGGCAGCCCCCGGAGCTTTTCAAAAAGTATTATTATTATTATTTCAATTTATTAGGATTGTTTAATTTTGCAAGTGCGCGTACTATCAGCACAGATGATATTAACTGAAGTTGCTCGCTGAGCTGCTCAGGAGTAATGAGGTGGGGATTGATTTTGACATGATTTAAATCCAAAAGAAAGTCTAGAAGTACTTGTTGCAGCCTTTCAAAATTAGTAATTATCAATATAAGAGAGGAAGTTAGAGTTAGCATTTGTTTGACTTCAGTGGACGCTTGCTTCTCTCCTATAAGATATAAAGTGTTCGTTAAATATACACGAAACGCCTGAAATTGTTGGTTTATTTCATTTGCTGTACGCTTTAGCATGTTTGTAGTCGAATTTGCAACAGAACTTTGTTGTTTAAGCAAATTCAACATATGATGCTCGCTTGCATGTATATTAGATATTTGCTCTTGTATGCGTCGAGCATCGTCTTGATCCAATATACCAAACAAACTATGAGATAACGTACCAACTATATCTAGTGGAGACCTCGCCACTCTTAATTTGTCATACTTCGACCCTCGAAAAGTATGTATGAGTTCGTTGTTATGCTCAACAGCTGTTAATCTTTGTTTAAGATTCTCTTGCATCTACTGCAGACATGGTTTAATTTCCCCAAATTCTAGCCAATACGTGGTTATATTATAATATGCATATATGCTCCAAAATTTATTTACAGACCGAATTCGACCTATGTCCTCAAAGTATATACCTACGGCACTGTCAAATTATTTTACAAGAACTTCCCTATAAGGTTCTGCGAATGTTATTGGCAGCATACAAAGTAAAAAGAGAAATGTTGCCAGACCGCTATATTGTCCAGTTTTAGTTTCCGTTAAGGTATTCGATTTCCTGTTTCTACACTCTAAATTATTGTTCAGCTGGCATTTTTCATTTGCCTCCCTTTCGTCAGTGTTTAGCAGCAGCGGACACAAATTTTGCACAGCTCTTTGATATGTATTTGCCAGCTAGCTACACGTACTATGCTACACGTACTATGCCATCATTGCCTGGATAGACCTCTTCTACCCGACCTAATTTCCATCGCTTAGGCGGAATGTTTGATTCTTTATTGTTGTTTAATTCTGTAGTGTTGTTGATTGGCGAAATTTATTAATATGACTCAACTTGCTATCTGTTATATCCCGCTCAGGCAATGCATTAAGGGGAGCCCCTATGAGAAAATGACCTGGCGTTTATAATTTAATAAACGAAATCATTAGGATCGGATATCAGAGGGTCAAAGGACGAGAGTTCAGAATTGCTTCAATTTGCACAACAACTATTGACAACTGCTCGTATGTCAAGGATGCTTCCCCAATATAGCGAATCAATAATGCCTTTGCTGATTTGACAGCTGATTCCGAGAGACCTCCGAAATGAGGTGATCTAGGTGGAATGCATTTCCAATCTATACCGTTCTTCAAACACATTGATTCAATAGGCAACATTGTGTTTTCCGATTCAAAAGCCTTTCGCAATTCGATAAGTTAATTTTTTGCCCCTACTAAATTTGTGGCATTGTCACAAATTATGGAATGACATACTCCTCGTCTACTTATAAATATATTTTCAAGGCATTAATGAATGACTCAGATGATAAGTCTTCTACTACCTCAATATGCACTGCTTTGGTAGAGAAACATACGAATACAGATAAATAAGATTTTGTTGAAGTCTTCCCTCTAATTCTATAATGTGTTTTTATGGGGCCGCAGAAATCAACTCCAGTGCAGTAAAATGGGCGTGAAGGATTGACTCTTTCTTTTGGCAGATTACCCATTATTTGCTCTATGGGTTTTGGATTAAACCGGAAGCACTTAACACAATCATTTATAACCTTTCTAGCTATTCTTCTTACGCTCAATATAGAGTATTGTTGCCTGGAGATAGCAATTAGAGTTCTACGCGAGGCATTTTATGCAAATAATCCAGTAGCAACCGAGTTACGAGACTATTACGCGGAAGCAAAATTTGATGCTTAGCGTCATACAACAAAGACAAATTTTTCAATCTTCCTCCAACTCTTATAAGGTTGTTATTGGTATCGAAAAAAATGTATCTGATTTAAGATAGTGGTAATCTTCCGGAAATGCTGAAATTTGCGCATGTCTACATATTAATCGTGTTGCTTGCTGAATTTCAGTTGCTGTAAAATTACCGGTACTTCTTAATATCTTAGGATTTCTACAATTATTATAAACCCTGTAGCAGTATCCAACTATCTGCAGAGGATAGTACTAAACGAATTTTTGTGATTAATGGAATCCATTAAGTGTACATCGTGATTAAGTGATGCTGCCAGCACAGACTTCTGTTTTCGAACTTCTGACGCTTCAATAGGCAGCTCATAATTGAATATCTCCCACGAGTTTTCATGCTGCGAAAGGAAACTTGGACCCTGGAACCAATCTCGAGAATTCATTAATTCCCGTAGACTTAATCCTCTTGACACAGCGTCAGCTGGATTAAGCTCTCCTTTAATAAACCTCCACTGATCAACTTCTGAATTAGCTTGAATCTTAGCAATTCTGTTTGCAACATAGGTTTCCCACGTGTACGAAGGTGACCTATTCCATGCCAGCACTGTTGTCAAATCTGTATAAAAATACACCCTTTCAATCGGCTTAGCCAAAAAAAGCTATAGTCTTGCCACCAGTTCTACCATAAGAACAGCTGCTGGCAATTCTAGCCGCGCTATTGTACTAGGATTTAAGGACCCGACTCTAGATTTAGAGCAAAGGAGGTTGACCCGGATGTTGCCACTTTCGTCAATTGATCTAATGTATACGCATGATCCAAATGCACTTAAACTGCTATCAGAAAAAGCAAGTAACTCAAACGTTTTAGCGGCTGGGAGTATTACATAGCGCGGAATACTAACCTCTCCTAAAGTAGAGAATTCACTCAAGTATTTCAGTCATTTATTACCCTGTTCCTCAGGAATTGGATCGTCCCAACCAAGTTTTGTCTTCGAGAACTCTTCACGGAACAACTCTCCTAAAACTATTACTGGGCCTAACAATCCTTAAGGATCGAATAGACGTGCTAAGTCTGCAAGAAATCTTTGATTTTGTGGTTATTGATCTTAAATCTGAAGATGTCCGTAAATGGATCCCAAATTAATCCTAAAATTGTTACTACCTCTGACTGATTAAAGAATACAAACTGTTGTTTATGTTCTGGAGGTATTTTTGCTAATAACTGGATTATTGGCACAAAAATTCCTAAGCTCGAAATACTACTAATTTTAGTAAAACGCAAATTTCTTGAAGCAAATCCTGAGCATATTGTATGCTTTCGGAGCCCGTTAGCATCATCTACATAGAAGCTATCCTTTAAAATCTTCGCGGCGCGTGCGTGGCTTTTTTTATGCTCATCTGCTAACTCAACGAAACATCTGATTGCGAGATAAGAAGCGGATCCTGTACCGTACGTCACAGTTTGCAGTTGATATACTTGTAACGGATGATCTGGTTGTGTTCTCCATACAATTAATTGTAATCTTGTATCTTGAGGATGTATCAGTATTTGTCGATACATTTTCTTTATGACTCCTGTGAAAACATATCTGTGTAGACGAAAATTGGTTATTATAGGAAACAGGTTGAACTGTTGGGCCAACCATTAATATATCATTGAGCGAGCTTCCAGATGAGCTTTTGGCAGAATCATCAACACGCAGCTTTGTTGATAAGCTAACAGGCTTCATTACACAATGATGGGGTGGTACGTAATGAACTTACTCAAGGTCCCTTTCGCTAATCGGACGCATGTGGCCAAGTCCTTCGTATTCGTCCATGAACTTTACATACGCAGTCTTAAGATTTGGCTGTTTAACAGAAGCTCGAGCTCGGCTAATATCAATGTCAATTTGCTGTATAGTAAAGTACGCCGGGTCTGCCAATTGCACATGGTATCATCCAACAAGGATTGTTAATTTTGTGCGTTTGCTGATAGTCACTTATTCGTGACATGACGCTTGCCTCGATTGTGCGTGATTCAATGGTAACATTGACAGCAAATTCAGTCTTAATTTCCGTGGACCCAACACCACTAATTGGAATCTCCATTCGGTGTTGCTTAAGGCCGAACATATGTGCGAATGACTTCGTTATGAAATTAAGCTGAGAGCCAGAGTCTAACAAAAGATGAAATCACGTTAACAATTGCTATTATTATAAATAAATATGACGCTTAACCGACCCTACCGCAGCGTTTGCAAAAGAATTGGACTCGGATCTGATGTGCTTGTCTCCCTAGGTTGTTTCTGAGTTTCAGCTGATTTTGACAGCTGCTGTTTAACTATCCTAGGTTGATGTAGAAGCGTATTGTGACCGCTTCCGCATTTTTGAAATCTTCTTGACTGGCATGATTGGGCGAAGTGAGCTGGCTTCAGACAATTTGCGCAAAGGCGCAGATTGCGAACTAACTTTGACCGATCTTCACCTGCAAGATTTAAGAACTCGGAACAATTAAATATGTTTCCTCGACTCGACAAACTTCAGGAACTCGGCTATTGATGGGCTGCTTCTTGGATCTTTCAGGTCCTGTTCGAACAGCATGCGACTCTCCTTATCCAACTTTTTGAAATGAACAATGATGGGATTTCAGTAATTGATGTTGTTGTTTAGATTGCCAACGGCTTGCAAGACCTCCTTTGTTGTATGGTTGATTTTTTTTAGGCTGGTGGCAGTACCAGTTGTAATCGTTTGGTTAAATAACCGGTTTATTTGCGCAGTCAAAAGTAACCTCTTGTTATCATACCGCGCAACCAATGTTGTTCAGGCCATATCATAATTTGCGTCAGTAGCCTGAAAATGTTGAATCAGACTATGCGCATCTCCAGTGACGTTTGCCCTCAAGTGAGCTTTTGCGCCGGGGAAATCGGCTGGTCGTGGATTAGTTGCTTAAATATGTCGTAGAATTGTCGCCAGTTTAAATAACTCCCGTCAAACTTGGGCAGCTCTATTTTCGATAGCTTCATTGAAGAGGTAGTCATTGTTGTGGAATTCACTGAATCTGAATTGCTGCTTTGCTGATGTAACTGCATCACCATTATGTCTACTCGCTCTTGTAGATCGTAGTACTCCTCAACATCAGACGCTGTGATTTGATTTTCTATCTTCTGATACAAGTTAGATATCTCATCCCAGTTCTGTTGCAGACTCTTTATCTTGACGTTTGCAATTGCTTGGCTTGTGGTGTACGCAATTCTATGACACATTTACTTAGTGCTCTCCGAGAATACTTCTTTGCGGGCTAGCATCGTCCGGATTCTTTAAAGTTTCTCTAACGCGATGATCTCCCTCTTCATGGTCCTTGTCTTGAAGACTTACAAACAGTTCCACTTTCTTTTTTGGCCTCGCACCCAGCTGTTTCGATTCACCTTCACTCTCACCTCCGATTGCACCGAAATCTTGATTATTACGATCATCCTTCTCTGGCTCTACTGGCAACTGTGTGCGGTTTTCAATATCTTCCATGGTGCGATATGCCTTTTACTTCGTGATAATAATCCTTATTGAAGTAAGGATGATTTAATTCTTTGGAGAAGGCTCCTCGAATTTCACTGTCGGTTCTGTCGAACCGAATCCAAAGAGTTTCAATTTGTTGAAGTCTTTCGTGAAGATACTTTGGAGTTTTTCTCGAATCGCTGTCTTTGTTGTAATTCCTCGCGATACGGCAAATTTCCTCACCAACGTTTTCCTGTAAGGTTGAGTAATACTCCAAACTCTTTTCTGCCACGAACACATCACCACATTCCATTTTCACTTGTATCACTTTTTTTTCTATTAACACTCACAAAATTTTATTTTTATTATTTAACGTCCTGTCACTGTCGCCAATGTTTAATTTTGCAAGTGCGCAAGTGAATAAAACACAAGTATTTTTTCCCGTTTTTATTTCTTGGGTGTTGACCCGTTTGATTCACACTACAGACTGAGTCGAGCTCTACAACTAATTGCACCTTGTGCTTACTATATTACAAAGAGATCAAAATCAAACCGTGCGACCGACTGCGTTGGCGTCAGATTCTGTTATCTACAAAAACACGAGAAGCGTGAATTCATTCGGCGAGTTCTGGTCACACGGTTTGTTACAAACAATTATCTGATCTTATTCAAATAGTTGAGCTCGACTGAAATTACATCTTAAATTTAACAAGGATATAATTTAAATTATAAACTAACATATGAAGCGCTAGCTGTCAAGACCTTCGGCTCTGAAGTGAATTAAATATCTTTTAAAGTTTTTTTTATGTAGTCGAAAATTAAATTAATATTTTGATGGGTTGGAGCAGAAGATGGACAGGTTTGTTTGTGCATTGTTGAAATGGGTGTGCGGAACCCAGTATGTGGTTGACGTCAAACAATCTGTTGCAGGTGTTGCATGTAGGCGGAGAGGTGCATTTCAGTTAGTGTTGATGTGTATGGGCTGTGTGCCCCAGTCTTAGTTTAGAGGTTGAGGTCGGATATGTTGGGCTGGTGCGATCTGGGTTGTAGAGGGTGTATTGGTGTTGGTAGTGCTGCCAGTTCGATAATAATTTGGTGTTGAGTTTGAATTTTAGTAAGCGTAGTGCGTCTGATTTGGTGGTAGCATCAAATAGGTACATTGGGGCGCGGTGAGCAAGTCCAGCTTATTGGTCAACAAGTTCGTTCCCTTTTGTACCAACGTGGCGTGGGACCCACATTATTTTTATTGTCCTTGGAGCCTTAGCAATGTAGTTGCGGATATCCGAGATGATGGCTGTGTTCTGTTTGGGGGTTTTTACCGCGTTGATAATTAACAATCTGTCCGAGCAAATCACATATTTCCACACTGTTTAACAGTTATCAATATAGATGGCATCATCAATTGTAGATGGCAAGGGCTTCTGCTGTGAACACGGAAGCATGTGTTGGTAGTAAGCCTCCGAGAATTAAAGTGCCATTTTCTTTTGTGATGGCGAAAGGGGTATAGTTGTTCATCTTGGATCCGTCCGTATAGATTAATTCCCAGCCTTTCGCCTTTAGGGATGAAGAAATGCGAAGAAGCGAAACGTGATAGGTATCTTTTGGAGTGTTGTTCTTGTCGTGTTGGGTTAGGTCCAGGATTAGTGACTCTGGCTAAGTGGCCCATTGTGGGACTGTTGAAGTTCGATGAATGCGCATTTGCTTCGGAAGGTCCAACATTTTTGCAGTTATAAGGACACTGGCTACTGATGACTGGATTCTTTTTGAGTGCTTTAAGTTTCTTGCTAATGCAAAATCTCTACTAATGATGGAGTTATTGGATTGTAGCAGCTTTATGTAAAGTTTGGCTTTAGCTGATTCTATTCGTTCTTCTAACGTGGGGAGTCCTGCTTCAACGAGGACATTTCTCATAGGCCTGTTTCGGAGGGCGTTGATGCTCCGTCTGGCGGCTTGATGGTATGGGGCTTTGATGGTGTTGATGGTTGATTTTGGTGAGTTGCCATAGACAAACAGACCATAGTCGATCTTGCTTAGCAGTAGTGATTTTGAAATATTACATAGAGTGTTAATATGGATGTTACATTTTTTGTTAGCTAGATAGTTGACTACATTTTACTCTGGCAGCTAGGCTTTTCTTAAGGCTAATAAAATGAGTTTTCCAGTTATATTTATTGTTTACAATAAGGCCTAAAATGCTTAAATTCTGTACACAACTTACATTATTAATTCTTAGAGAAAATGAGTCGCGGTTGCAAGACCTTTTCCGACAGATGTGTAGACTTTTGCATCCGTCGAGAGCAAGGTTTGCGACCAATTGAAAATGTCTTCAATTAAAATTAAAAATAGATGCTTAGTCTTACTTAGATCTATGCTTTTACACAGCACGAAAACATCGTCTGTGTAAATGTAATGATCTAGGTGTTTGGGTTTACTAATTAATTTCGATAGTTCATCGAAGGCAATAATAAATAAAACCATTGAGAGTGGGGAGCCTTGAGGTATACCGTTAAAAAGAGGAAGGGTTGAGTAGTAGTTATTATTGACTCTCACGCAAATTTTTCTATGAGTAAGAAAAGACCGAATATAATTAAAGATTTTTGGTCCAATACCCCAGTCTTTGAGTTTATTTAAAACTATGTGGATGCCTATTTTGTCGAAAGCTTTCTCAAAGTCCAGAAAAAGAATAGTAACGTGATTACGAGCTGGGCACGCAAGGCACTTTGCCTTGCTTATGTAAAAGTCCAGATGTATGAGTGCGTCAGCACAGCCCTTGTTTGCTCTGAAAGCTAATTGAAGGTGTTTATTCCAAAAAGTAATGGAAACAATTCTGGCCGGAGTAAAAGGAGTATCCGTGTATATTGGCGACGTTAGTGTTGCAACGAAATCAAAACAACTCCGCAGTTCAAGAAGTTCTCAGGAGATTTGCAGAATACGGCCTAGCAGTCAATTGGGACAAATGCCAGTTTTTTTGCAAAGGAGTGCAAGTACTTGGGGTATATCGTCAATCACGAAGGACTCCGACCTGATCCCAACAAACTCATAGCCATCAAAATGTTGCCACCGCCAACTAACGTCAGTGAGTTACGATCATTTTTGGAAGCCGTAAACTATTACGGTAAGTTTGTAAGAGAAATGCGTTCTCTACGAGCACCTTTAGACGACCTTCTCAAAAGTAATTCGAAGTTCGAACACATACATAAGTTCATATTCTATTTGTTATTTTGTATTTATAAAAAATTTATGAACTACATAATTACCTTGAATGTCACTTTTGCCATTCTGAAGTGGCCTTGATAAAAGTCTTTGGCAGAAAACGCCTATGCCTATTAAATTTACATATATCCAATATTTTTTTCTTTGGGTCCATCAATTATCAAACTTTTTTCTTTCTTTCTTAATATTTCCTGCACAAGAAAACTCAAAACAAATCTTTTCACTGTCATGACGATTAAAATGACTGCAGCCTGCTAAGATAAAAGCTAGTCAAGATTATTTCGTTTTCACACATAATATTTAAGGATGGTTTAAGTTTAAGTAAGCCAAAGATTGGCATTGTGAACTATTGAATCCACCAATCAGGTGAACCATGAACAAAGTAGTGACTGTGATTGCACACGAACAGCACTCTGCTGAAAAAAGAAAAGAGAACACAGAAACTCAACAACGGAATGTTCATACATACATGTAAGGATATTGTTATAATATGCGTGCATTTGCCAGACAAAATAATTGGTTGCTTATGCGGGTTTTCTCTTTGTATTTGGTTAAAATTATTTTCATACACTAATGGCAATTATGTACTCTCTGTATTGACACTTAAGTCATGGCAATCGGTGGCTTAAGTTAAACCACTATTTAAGTGATGCGTGATTCATTCTGAGTTCAGCGATGGATCGATCGTTTGGAACCCATAACTACTGGGAAACTTACATACACTAAGAGGTCAGTTCATTCAGTAACACAGGAAAGGATTACGCGTTCCTTTCGAGTTAAATTCTTGGAAGGGATGAGGCGCACAAAGAAAAAAACGAATGAATACTTTGCAGCATAGGCCCGTTGCGCTGAGTCGTTCTCATACCTCGAAGTATTGCAGTTGGCGAGTGTTACGATTTGTAAAAAATTAAAAAATGATAATTCACAGTGATCTACTACTGCAGTTGCCACGAGTTTTATCAACAAACCAGTAGCCGAATAGCTAGAGTCAGTGCTCTCGGGTCGCCCTCCGGCATTCAAAGCGAGTGGACGTGTCGCGGCAGTACTAACGAAAAAAAAAAACAAACAAAAAACTAAAAATCCCAGCAGTGCGTGAAGTGCGATTTCAGAAGCTAGGTTCCGCAACTTGCCGTGGCCTAGCACATAGTGTGCACACCCCAAATGAACAAATGAATAAAGAAATAAATGATTGTCATTAAAAACTAAAATACCGTATATTAAACCAAAAGGCACATTTATAAAGTACATTAGATTAACTTAGAGTCTTTTGTCTAGCATTTAAGTTAAGATGTTTTAAATAAAACAAAATTGCATGCAAAAAAAAGTGTGCACACCCCAGGTGTGGGAGACCACAGTTCAAATATCGGAGGAACATAGTGACAGAGAAACGTGATTTGTTATTTTTTTTTTGTTAATTTTTAAATTAACAATATAATAGGGATAGTGAATTGAGTAGAATGAAGCCGGGCGGCCTGGAGGCACAGGTGGACCTGCGCGTGGCACATCAGGCCACAGCGCTGGCCAACCAGAAGACGATGCTGGCTTCACGACCAATGCCAGCTCATCACGCCACTCTGTAGATGGCAAGACCGAGAGAGGGAAGAGGAGGAGGCCCCTTCACCCCGCACTCAACCTGGTCCAGAGGTCGAAGACGAAGAAGACCACGCCATCGACCGTGACGTCACCAGCGAAATCTGCTGGTAACGACGAAGCTGATATATCCACGGCAGCAACAACAACAACAACTAGCGACGTCCGCAGCGGCAGCTGCAACAACAACAACAGCAGAGACCACAGCGGCTAATATACCAGCAACATCAACAGCAGTAGCTCCGCCTTCAGCAATAGCGGCTGTACTAGCCGACTCGATTATATACGAGTCAACAACAACAAATACCAAGCCTTCTCCGCCAATGAAGAGGACGAAGAACTGGAAGCTGAGCAGAGTTTCTCACGAATTGAGAACCGGCAGCTCTAGATCATCGAGAAGATACGCCTAATTGAGTAGCTGGAGGCGGAGCTGGCCGCCGTGGTCCAAATAATGAAGGAGAAGTTGGCCGCGCGGAAAGCGGCTCAGGCTTGTTGTCGCAGCCGGACAATCAATGCCAGCAACAGCAACAACAACCAACAGAGAAACCGCAGGCGCTGCTAAAAGGCACCCAGCAGCCGCCAAAACGCAGGGTCAACAACAACAGAGTCAGCAGCGGCAGCAGCAGCAGAAACATCAGCAACAACAACAGCAGCAGGCGAAGAAGCAGTAGCAGCAGACACAGCCTACAAGAGTGAGATGCCCACAAATAAACATCTTCGGTGCGGAGACAAATTAGATCTCCCATACGAGATAAAATATAGGATACCCTCAGGCACACCATGTACTACCACTATGTGGAATGCGGGATCTCCGCATAGTATGAATTAAGCCGTTTGTTACTGAAGTGGCACGAAGGGAGAATAGGCGTTTGCCTATGTTCCTGGTTTAGATAACGCCCACTAGCAACGGAGAGCTTCCCAAGCGAATTAAACACTTGGGGACTGTTACACATTAAGAAAAGGTAAGCACACCATGCAGTGTGCTAGATGCCGGAGGTTAGGGCATGCCGCGTCGGAAGAGTAAGATGAAGTTCCGCTGCGTGAAATGCGCTGAGAACCACAGTAGTGGAAACTGTCCTGAACTGAAAGGACCAAGTCGAGGACAGGAGCACCCTCAAATGAGCTATATGTACGACTAACAGGCACCCCGCTAGTTATAGGGGCTGCCCGAAAGTGCAAGAACTTGAAAAAAAGTTCGAAAGGAGGAAGGTGGCAGCAAGGCCAGTGCCTGGAGTTCCAGCCACCACTGTTATGCCATTCATCTCATATACCCAAATGGCAACAGGTATAGAACCAACACAACAGACAGTGCCAAAGACGGTCCAAGTGACTCGACAGCCGGAGGCAAGAATGATGATAATGATGAGCTCCATCCCGCTGGCTATCCAGGCACAGATGGCTCAGATGCAAAAAAGCATTGCTGAACAAGCAGAGCAGACTGCTCGCGTGGAACAGCAGTTCCTTCAACAGGCAGTCAGAATAGATGTCATCAACTCCAGACTGTCTGGCAAACAAGCCACAACGGCGTCAATATAATGGCTGCACGCGCAGCTAGCGACCTTAAGGTCCTCGCGATAAATGTCAATTCACTAATAGGGACCAACAGGAAACTTTCCTTCGGCCAACTGTTGAGAGACTACAATCCTGATGTGATAATGGTTAGCGAACCTAAGCTTAACCAAAAGCACACTCTCAGGTATAATAAGTATAATATTATTCGGCGAGATCGCACCCGTCATGGTGGTGGAGTCGCTCTTTTGGCTGGTTCACACTCTATGCACTGGATAATAATAATCTCGAACATAATTTCATTCCAAAGCTCGAAACTCTCTTCACATGTCTCCGACTGAGCTCGGAAGATTCTTATTATATCATTGCAGGCGATTTCAACTCCAGACATCAAGATTGGGGATGCACTGGGAATTGCACAAGGGGGATCGCCTTGAACAACTGGTTGATTGGGCATGATGAGTTGGGGGCTGATACGTGATGAGTTGGAAGCGGGAATTATCTGTATCTCTTATTGGTTGACAGGCGTCTGACAACAGGATGTAGACACAAGCATATGGAATTGTTTAACCGCGATTGACTACGATAGTGACCATCTTACTTTTTCAGCGGTTATTCAACTCTGACTGCGATGTCTATCGGAATGCCATGATTGCCGCACTTCACGTGCACAAAAGTAGACTGCTGTCAAGACTCAAACTCTTGCACAGACGGTTTACAGATCCGAGAAGTCCGGTAGTTAAATCCCTGAAGTCAGAGATCAAAAACCTCCAACAGCTAATAAGAATTAATTATGATCTTGCCATAAGTTTGCATTGGGGAAATAAAATCCGGTCTGTACGATCCAACAACCCCGGTATGTTCCCGCAAGTAAATAAATTATTCAGGAGAAAGATCAAAATAACATTCCGATCATACGACTTCCGAAAACAAACGACAACGTACAACTATTGACATCAGTTGATATAGATCCAGACGAGTCCGTGCTAGATAATGAATTCTTCGTGGTCGAAGATCCCCAAGAGAAGGTTAAGGCCATAGGCGCTGTTTTTGAGAAAGTGTATAAGGTGAACGAGGTCAGTCGGCCAAATCACGAATCCTGGTCTTACCAGATTCGATGACGTAAATATGGCAAATAATGCCGTCGCCAACGATTTAAATCACATCGTGATCACTCTAGAAGATCTCCAGGGGGTCTTTAAATTCATTAAGAACAAGAAATCGGCTGGGATAGATGATATCCCGAACATCGTGCTCAACCACCTCTCTCCGGCGGCAGTGCAAATTTAAACTACACTGTTTAACAATGCGCTTAGTAATGCTCATCACCTAAGGCTGTAGTGCAACCAATCCCTAAACGGGATAAAGACAAAAGCATTCCGTCTAATCTTCGGTCGATAAATCTTCTTCCTTGCATCAGCAAGGCATTGAAAAGATTGTCATTCGAGCTCTGCAGACATGGGTCGAGAACAACAATATTCTAGCGGACAACCAGTTTGGATTAAGGGCAGGGCATTCGACAGTGCATGCTGCTGCAAAGTTGGTTTCCGACATACAATGGAATATGGATAAAAAGCAGTGTACAGGTGCCTCTCTGTGCGACTTGGAAGAGGCATTTGGTTGGTTAAGTTGGTCAGACTTAGGCTAAATAAACCATTGCTATACATGATTTATGATATGATAACAAGTAGAAAGTTCGTCATGAAATGTGGCGGCGTAACTTCAAGTAGAGTATTTAGTATAGAAAACGGTCTACAACAGAGGGATGTAGGATACCCATTATTGTATGCAACATTTACTGCAGATCTTCTGAATTCTGTGCCGCACCTAATCGCGTATGTCGATGACCTAGTGGCTTACAGATCAGCACCGAAGGTAATAGTCATAAACACCCTGTTGCAACGGGATGCAAATAAAATAACTGGGTTTAGTTATGACTTGAAGTTGCTTATCAACTTCCTGAAATGTGAAACTGTTCTTTTCCGTGCCCCCGTGCACAGGGCTTCAAGTGATACGCGTATGCACTAGAAAGACTTCTGCATTGTTGACCCTCAGGGCTAGCCGTTAATCGTGAAAAGTGTAATCAGATATCTCGGCATTCGGTTGGATAATTTTTTGTATTTTAACAAACATATTGAGAAGGTTTTGACCAATGCTAGAAAAGGGTTTGGTTCAACTTGAGCCCTTCCCAGATGGAAAAGATGAGAGTGTCCGAGAGACGGTGTCTTAGGACCTGTCTCCGGTTGTATCGGACACCTGAGTAAGAGTACAAGAAGTACAATCGCAACGAGGTCTTGTACAGCAGGGCTAACGTGAAAAGAGTAGACTATTTTATAATTACACTAACGCGACGACACATTGCAAGAAGTATGATGTCTACCAACAGCCTGATCTTCGGGGCTTATTACCCGAACTTTATGTATCATGAGAGGGCACGCAACACCTGTTTTATTCAACCTGAGGCTTTTCTCTATTTAGATTCGTTAAATCTGATTCAGGACATGAGAGGATGTCCTATAATCTTCCACGCTGTACGCCGAACAGTTGACAGACGACTCCACTATGAATCGGATACCGCTCGTGAACACGAGGATCAACTCCGGTTCAGTAGAGCGATCCCCGCTCGAGATAGGAGAGAGAGAGTGCAAAGGAGCGACACTTCTTCACCAGAACCAGTCTCCACCATCGCCAGCGCCTGATATGATAGTCGGTCTGTTGGACAACAGCCCACTTACATAGGATAAAGTTAGGTTAAGTTAGATTAAGAAGATAAATACAACAAAAAACACAAAACAAAAAAAAAAATAAACCAAAAAAAGGTGGACAGGCGTGTAGATTATATATGTCAAGCATATAAATAACGTACACGCCCCGTACACTCGTCCGCAATGTCACGGACATAGTGTAAGGTATTTTAAGTTTTATTAGGGATAGGGCTTTAGTGTTAGACAGTACGCAACCAAGCGGTCCGCGCTCTTAGAAGCGGACAACGAACCGGTGGCAGAATCAGGCCACCAGCCAACAGTGCCCACAGAAGGCACAGCTAAGAGGAGGAGGAAAAAGACGAGTCCCAAAAGCGGGAAACGCCGCAACACAAATTCGTCGCCGGCTGGGCTGTAGGGGGCAGATCGGTGTGGACCGGCGTCGTCTGGTACAGCTACCGAGTTTGAGGAGCAGGCAGTACAGTACGTGTCCGACGGAGGGGAAGGCTTGTTCGCTGTAAGCAGCAACAGCTTTGACTCGCTGGACACCGATAAAGAGACGAAGTAGAGCGGGTTCATCGGCTGAAGGAGAACATGACAGATGACATGCAGGAGAAAATCGGCGACTCCTGCATGAAATCAGAGAACTGAAAGCTAGTACTTTCGAGAAGAGACGGCAGCCAGCGAAGCAGCAACATCGACCAGAAGCTGAACACGTACAGCAGCCTTCAACACAACAGCAACAGCAGTCTGCAACTCAACAGCAACAGCGACCAGCCACGAAACAGCAACAACAACCAAAAAATCAGCAAATGCCAGCATCAAAGTTGTAACAGTTACCATCAATCCAGCAACAACGGCAGAGGGAGAAAAAAGAAAAGGTGCCACCAATCAATGTGCGCACGGCTCACATTGAACGAACTGCAAATATGTGTAAAGAGGCCATAGATGCAGGTAATTATTATATTAGTAAAAATAAAGGTGCTGATATGTATGCAGTCCACTGCAAGACAGTGGATGATTATAATATATTGAAAGAATACTTAATGATTTCGAAGTTGGAGTTCTTCTCTTTCACCCCAAAAGGAGAAAAACGCCAGACCCGGCTACAGAGGACCACCTTTCCGCTTGACGCGGAGGAGGTTTTCCGAATGCGCAAAGAGCAAGTGTGCGACGGAATTGAGATCGCTAGGGTCAAGCCCTTCTCCACAGTAAAGGCAAGGAGAGAAGGGCGGAAACTATCCCTATATAACGTTCAGTTTTCACCCAACAGCAATCTGGACAATCTAAAAAAAATTCTCTTAGATGGCTGGAAATGCAAATGGGATAGTTTAGGAAGGCGCGATGGCATTGCACAATGATGTGTAAAGTGGAAAATTGTTCTCTGGGGGAAGAGGGAGCAGCTGACAAGAGTCAGCTCAAGTGCCCACTCTGCGGAAACGCGAGGCACACCGCAAGCTATCGGGGTTGCCCTAAGTCCTGGAACGCAAAAAAAGAGGGTGAAGATTATCTGATACATGGCCATCATCCGGCCAATGCTCACCTATGGCTGTCCCTTGTGGTTCAACGTGAGTGCAAGCTTAATTGAGAAGATTCGGTTGTTTGAGAGGGCTTGTCTTACTGCTTGCTTCGCCTTTATAGAACTCCAGAGTCGCAGTACATACAATTATATGCCAATGATGTCTTATACAACAGGGCAAACCTGATTTGAGTGGACAATTTCCTGTTGAAGTTGATTCGAGTTCATACTGCTAGAGTGAAGAGCTCGGTCAATAACTTGATCTCGGGGACTTACTACCCCAATCCAGAATACCACGAAAGGGTACGTTACAGTGGCCTCGTCCCCCGAGAAGCTTTTCTGCACCTAGACAAAAACGGACTGATGGAGATATTACCGCTGCACCGATTATCTACCACATCGCCAGATCAACTGTGGAGGGGCGACTCAACCAGGACCGTTCCGTCGCTCTACGAGGTTGCTCCGTTTCAGTACGTTGGTCTCAAGACAGGATGATAGAGATGTTGCTATGCAACATCAAAAGTTCTGGTGACTGGGGAGAGAGGGAGCTCCCCCGTCGAACCTTTTAAACCAGGGGTAAAAAGGGTAGTGCGTATCCCCAAATGGGGGAATAGTCGGTCTCTGTCTTGCAGTAGATTGGTAGTAGGTCTACCTGCTGCTATGGCTATGGCCGACATACACATATTAGGGTAGTTTTAAATTAGTCGTAAGTTGTAAATAAAAAAAAAATATTAAAAAAAAATGTTTGATATACGCATGTGAACACTTGTATGTATTTATGTGTATGCATATGTATATATATATTAAGTGCATACATATATATACGTGTGTATATTATCATATAAACATATATGTATGTATGTAATTTTAGCATACACCGACTAACTTCCGAGCCGATAACATCGTTCCTCAGTTTAGTGTGTGATATAATTTTCTGCAATCTGTGCAAAACCGGTACCCCCTTTATGATCTAACTGTATGATCGTCGTAACCAAACCAAAGGAATAGCTTACTCACCATGCTTTATCAATGTGTCTGAAACTGAAATTGTTACTGAAATGAAAGCTCAAGATGTTACGGAAATATACAAATTTACAAAAAAAGGCGACGACCGAAAGCAGAAACTAACAGGTCTCATGCTCTTCACGTTTGACATGTATCAAGTCCCCAATTTAGTGGATAAAGGTTTCTACACTGCCAAAATAACGGAACATATACCTAACCCACAACTAAACGGTGTAATAACAGTACCAAATGCGAATCATGTAATCTGCCACCTCATGTACCTGAATCATGCAATCGCGTATTGTGCGCAAACTGTTCCCTCCCTCATTCGTCAACCTCCAAAACGTGTCCAGCCTACAAACAGGCCAAAGACATTATTACAATTAACATTGAAGAAATGTACAATTGCCGAGGCCAAACGAATTTACAATCAACAAAACTCAACCCAGATTCCACCTCTAACTGTAACATTCGCTGATAAAATGCAACAAAACAAAAGTTTCACAGGCTCAAGAGAGTATTCCTCAAACTTCTCAACAAATTCCATCCCGCTCACCATCGGACCCAAATCCAACAAATAACAATCCAACTTCCTACAATAAAATAAATCCCAATTTGGCATCAAAATCCACAAATATAAGCAGAACCGATCTCAAACCATCTTGCTCAAACTTAAAAAAAAAACATATCCAATACTAATGCTAATCCTGCCACGCAATCTACTCCTGAATCATCGCATCCAAATTTATCTTCCGATCAATCCAATCTAAATTCAAACTCTATAGAAAAGCCTACGACTGTATTCAGCTCTAACTTAACCCCTAACCAATACTCTCAATCCATCCCAAACACATTACAACATCTCCTCAATACCAAAATCAAATCAAATAGTCAACATCTACTTTCTTATCCACCTTCAAATAATAAATCTAAATCTACCTCTCCTCCCCCCTCCAACTCACCTATATCAGCTGTCACCCAAGCACTGTTAGACAAAAATGAATACTATATTCAAAAGACCATGGAATTCCATGATGCTGTGCTGCAATAATGTAAATATCAAGCAAACTGTTGACCCTGCGATGCGGGAATTGGATCAATCAGGCTCTTTAGGGAGCCTGGATGATTCAACATCCGCACCGCAGGGCCATAACCCCGGACAACTTCGTTCTGCCCACTCCTATAATTCACAACAACATACATCCAACACAAACAGACAACTTAACCCAAACAATGCTGACCACACTTCGTTTGCCTCAGGTAAATCAAGCTCGTGGAGCCAGTATAATCGTTTCCGTCCCTTCAATATTCTGCAATGGAATATGAAAGGTTTCAACAATAACATGGATGAGCTCAATATTATAATCAAAGAACGTAATCCCAGTATTATATCAATTCAATAAACACATTGCTCTTTCAATCTAACCCCACTTTATCCAAAGGCCTTTGAAGGCTGCTTTCACAACTTGGCTAGTATTGATACCCACAAGCAAGGTGTAGAACTACTAGTGAAAAAAAACATCCCCCACAAAATTATTCTTCTAAGCCCAGTTCTACAAGTTCAAGCTGTAGAGATAGAACTCGCTACAAAGTTATATATTAACATATACTCCAAATGAAATTGTTAATAAGAACGATTTGTTAAATATAATCAACCAATTTAACACCCCTATTATACTTGGAGGCGATATCAACGCGTGGAGTACACTTTGGGGTTCTCCAAAAAATAAAAGAAGGGTGACGCTTTTCAAAACTTTCTTTTAAACACCAACCTTATTATCCTTAATGACTGATCGCCTACCCACCTCTCTACGCATAATACACTTACACATGTCAACGTAACATGCTGCTCTCCAGATCTGTTCCCGAAAATAACATGGAAAACGTTGGACGACCTTAATAACAGCGACCATTATCCGATACTTACGGCAATAAATATTGAACGTTTTACTAAACCTATGCTGAACATTAAATAAACAGACTTGTCCAATTGGTCAATGTTCAGAAAAATAACAACCGAGTACCTGTCAGATAAGGCTTCATCCCACAACAATAAAGAAGCCGCTTTATTGCAGAAAGCTATAAGAACTGCTGCAAACTTTTCCATTCCTCCCGCCGTATTGAACAAAAGATTTCATTCCTGGAATTTGACGCTACACTAAACTCAGTTAAGGGCAAGACACCAAGTAGAGATAGAATATCCTACCAAATGCTGAAAAATCTTCCAAAGGAAACTAAGCAAATGATCATCCAACTTTACAATAATGTATTTAATACTGCAGTTATCCCTCAATCCTGGAAAACTGCCAGTATATTGCCAGTCCCAAAACCCAACAAAAATAAGACCTCAGTTGAAGCATATCGCCCAATCTCTCTCATTCCATGCTTGTCAAAGATCTTAGAAAAGATTATTGTTAAACGCCTACTATGGTATGCCGAAACAAATAATCTCATCAACCCTAACTAAGTAGCATTCAAACCCAACAAAGGATGCATTGACGCCCTTCTTCACATTGATTTCTTTATTTCGAAAACACTTTCGGCAAAAAACCATGCCTCTGTTCTTGCCCTAGACTTAGAGAAGGCTTTCGATAGGATAGGTCTCCATGTTGTCCCTAAAAAACTAACAAAATGGGGCGTTGGAAGAAAAATGTACGGGTACAAAAAATCATTCCTAACTAATAGAAAATTTTGCGCAAAATAAATAAAATATGTAATAATGTAAGCTGCTTCATATTTGCCGTAAACTTAAATGCACACAACTAAACATAAATGTAAATAATATAAGTATATAAAATGTTAGTTACTTAAAAATCGTAGGATTAGTTGTTAATAATAAGTACTCGTGGAAACTACACTGTTTAGAAGTTAAGAAAGCGTTAGCTGCAAGAACTAATATTATAAAATACTAAGCCTGTAAAAAAAATAATGTACACATCAATACTCTAATAACAATCACAAAAATGTTAGTTCTAAGCAAAATCGACTATGGTTTATATATATATGGGCACTGCCCACCATCAATTCTCAAAATTATAGAACCTGTATACCACCAAGCAGTTAGAAGAAGCCTAAACGCCTCCAACTACTCCTATTCAAAATATCTTGGCAGAAGCAGGACTTCCCAGCATTGGCGAACGAAGGGACGCTATTACCCTAAAATTGTACGCAAAACTTCTGTTCTCCAAAAACTCTATTATCGATTGCGACGTCAAGAACGCATCGCATCGCAAGTCAAGTAAAAAGATACCATCAGCAATCGCCAATATTCTCAAAAAGCAACGCTACTAGATCTTCCAGATAATGACACTGGCTAATCATAAAAAAACAAATAGCAATAATGAAACCTACCGTCAACTTTTCACCAGCATTTCATCAGATATGAAGTGAAAGGGATGGAACTTAGTTTTTACTGATGGCTCAAAAACGACGGAAAACACATCATTTGCTGTCACATTGGAAAACGGAGTCATTCTCCGCATTGGTAATCTGCCCGAGTTTGCTTCAATATTTACGGCTGAAGCTTTCGCAAAAAATCCAAACAACATCACTGAGCTCATATCAGAAATCAGATACCAACTTATCAAATCGACAAATAATATTAAGCTGATGTGGACTCCTGGGCATGTCGCGATTCACGGCAACGAACACGCCGATATTGCGGCGATCTCGGCTAAATCGGCGGATCGCGGCGCTCCAGTACATAGCTTCAATATCTTCACCAAAATTGATCTCACGAAGCTCAGTCAGAAGACCAGAAAAATCAAGATCACAAATGACTGGAGCCTATACCATCATCATTACAAAAAAGTGAATCCTAAGAGAATTAACCCAGTATATCCCCCAAGAATTAGTAAACAACACATTTCTAACTTTGTACGACTACGACTTCGTCTCACTTCAGCCACACATCAGCATCTTCTCTCCAAAAACAGACAACCTGTTTGTGCCACCTGCAATACCACTCTAGACTTAACACATATCCTGGAAAATTGTTCCTTACTAAAACGTATTATAAAAGATATTTTTAAAAATAATTCTATTTATGAAATCCTAAAAAATCCTATTCCAAATAATATTGAAATGATCTCTAAATTTGTCACAAGAGCAAACCTTATCACTTAGAACACTTAACTTTAATCTAAAATTGGGCGAATAGTCTCTGCAGCTACGCTCTTTAATCTTAATATTACCATGTAATTTTATATTACTTGCTAATAAATAATAATAATAATAATAATAATAATAATAATAATAATTTTAGCATAAGGTAGTTTAAGTTATTTTAAGGTAGTATGTAAGTTAGTATTTAAGTTTTAAGGAAAACAGTTATTTTATCAATTGTCAGTCAATATCTATGTTTAGCGTAAATAGCAATAGTTTAAGGTTAGCTTGGAGTGCCCGCCGAGGGCCATTAAGCTATATTTAGCATCATGTTCGTCTAACTAGTTTTAAGCATTTTTGCCTAGTACTTAAGTACGTAATGAATTAAAAAAATAAAAATGAATTTTTAAAAAAAATAAAAAAGGCCCATTGTGCTATGAATTCCGTAAACCAGTTGGTGGTTTTAGTTAAGCGAAATTAATGCGAATTTTATTAGTTCAGCTAGGCTATGAAAATAGTTGGCTCCCAGAAGCACAAGTTTAGTTTAGTTTAGGATGAGAGAGCACTTCAGTTGCATAGTAAGTGTACAATACTTTCTTCCTCATCCGTGTCTCTGCAACTTCTGCAGAAATCGTTGTAGGGGAGGCGAAGTCTAGAGGCGTGAATTCCTAGGCGCAATGCACTGTTACAACCCATTCAGAGTTCCAAGATTCGGCCTGCTCAATCGAATCAAACTAAGCGATCGCCTTTGCTCATTGGGCAAGAAAACGTAACATGTGCAATTGTCATTTGAAGCCACATTGCATTTGTTGTCTCATCAATATCATATGAAGAATTTGTGAATAATTGGCCAAACAAACAATTATTAAAATCCGACATACCATTTCGCACGTACACCGGAGAGATCATTCAACCAGTTGGATATACCACGATGAATGTGAGATACGGCAGCGAGGAGAGGAGAGCAAATATATATGGATAATGCCAAGTAGAGTAGACGCAATTTTTGGCAGAGAGTGGTTGAAACTATTTGAAGTAAAGCTGCCTAAATTTAACCAAGTGAGTGATATAGACTTACCTATCACAATGGGAAAAATATTAGAAACCTTAAAGTCCAAATTCAGTGATATTTTTCAGAGTGGTGTTGGTAAAATAAAGAATTTTGAGGCAACGTTGTACGTCAAAGATAATGTCGTCAATTTACGTCCCCGCAGGGAAGGTACCCTACGCGATCCAAGAGAAAGTGGAGAAGGAGATCGATCGACTGGAGCAGGAAGGGATAATTTCAAAAATGGAGTACAGTGAGTGGGGCACACCGGTAGTTCCGATCGTAAAAAGAGACGGGTCAATCCGGCTTTGTGCTGATTATAAAATTACATTAAACAAGGTGCTCAGAGAGGACCGTTTCCCGATACCCCATGTGGAAGATTTTTTCGCGACAACAATGCGCGGCGGAAAATGGTTTACTACGATGGACTTAAAAGAAGCTTACTTGCGCATGCCGGTGGATGATCGCAGTGCTGAAATGCAGGCAATATCAACGATCAAGGGCGACTATAAGGTGAACAGATTGATGTTTGGTACTAAGGTGGCTCCTGGTATATGGCAACGCTATATTATGCGAGTGTTAAAAAACATACCTGGAGTATATATATGTATATATATATATATATATATATATATATATATATCTATATATATATATATATATATAATCTTTTAAAGAAGGATGTAACTTTTAAATGGAATAATGAGTGCGATACGGCGTTCAATAAAATTAAATCAGAAATGACTTCAGAAGTGGTCCTATGTGCGTATGACCCTGACTTGCATTTATCATTGGCCACATGGAAGCGATCGCCCGATCGCATATGCCTCACGATCCCTATCTTCTTCAGAGAGAAATTATAGTCAAATTGACAATGAAGCTACATCAATATTCTGGGCACTCAAGCGTTTTTTCCAATATTGCTATGGACGTAAGTTTACACTTATAACAGACCATAAACCATTAGTCTCCATTCTCAGCCCCAAGAGAAGTTTACCCAGTATGCATATATATGCACAATTCTTGCAAGGGTTTAACTACGAAATTGTTTATCGTCCGACAAGCAATCACCCCAATGCAGATGCTCTATCACGACTACCCTTACTGCAAATTGAAAAAACGAAACGATCCCGTTTAACACAAACGAATTGCGATGGAGACTAGTCGAGATCCTGTGCTGAGGGAGGTGGTAAACAATCTGGAAGCGGGGAAGAAATTGGGGTACATGGATTTGAAGGTAAAGAGTACAAAACTTTCATTAACCAACGGCACAATCCTTAGGAATAATCGAGTGGTTATCCCGACGAGAGGCCATATTAATGGAATTACATACTGCTCATGTGGGTATTGCTTAAATGAAAGCTCTTGCACGAAGCTACGTTTGGTGGCCACGAATTGATTCCGACATTGAGGACCTAGCTCGGAAGTGTGTAGCTTGCAGATCCGTTCAAAACCAACCATCCAAGACTACACAACACCCTTGGGAATATCCATCTAAGCCTTGGCAACGAATGGACCTAGCTCGGAAGGTCCATTCGCGGGACCTTTCTTTGAAAAATATTTTCTAATAGTCGTGGATGCACATTCCAAATGGCCTGAAGTATTCCAGACTAAAAATATGAAAGCTGCTAATGTCATTGAAATACTACGAGACCTTTTTGCTCGTTATGGTCTCCCACTGACATTGGTTAGCGATAACGGGCCCACCTTCACTTCAAGGGAGTTCAAAGAATTTATTGCGGGAAATGGGATACACCACAAACGGACAGCAACGTATCATCCTGCCACCAACGGTCAAGCAAAACGTTTTGTGCAAAACATGAAAGTTGCACTCCGAAAAATGATTAAAGATCAAGGTAATATTGCGTTCAAACTATCTAATTATCTTATGCGTTACAGAAAGGCACCCAACGCCACCACGGGTATTGCTCCATGCATCTTATTCCTACAAAGAGATATTCGCATAAAGTTAGACTTGGTGCGCGCTGATATTGTGGAGAACATTACGGAGAAACGTAATCATTCATATGCTAGCGGCTTCAAGTACCAACCTGGAGATAGGGTTTAAGTAAGGAACTACAATGATAAAGATCAAAAGTGGGAGTTCGGGAAGATAATTCGACAAGATGGATTACTACATTACTTCATCAACGTTAATGGAAGGTTATGGAGGAGACATATGGACCAGATTCTAAGATGCAACGTCGATTCGAGCCAATTGCCGAGTAGATTATGTTCGGAACTTCCACCAATGCATGAACCACATGAAGCAAAGAAATATTTAAAGTCCACAAGCACAAATTCAAGCCAGTCCTCGAACGATAATTCGCCCATTGCCCCAACACAATCGACGAATCAAGCAAAAACACCGCTTAGCGGGGGCAGCACACGGACGGAGGCCCTGGAGACAAGTGGGGAAACGCCTCATACCATCAAGAAACCATCAGTGCAGTCGGATGCTGTTGTTCGACGAAGTAAACGCATCCGAAAACCTGTGAAGCGCCTAGGCTATCCAACAATTTAGAGGGGAGGACTGTTGTGTATCTGCGAACACGACCATTACTCGCGCGTCCCCTATCACGTGTCAAAGCAACTTTCCGTCCTAATGTCAAACCATCCCAAGATGCTTCGCCCTTTTTTGGAACGAGTTCTCAACCCGACAGGTCCTTACTCTGCTCTGATTGTATAATTTTCATATTGAATTACCTTTAATAAATAATTTGTATTGGAGATCTAGGGTTGTTTCAAATTACATGCAGAGGAATTTAACAGCATTGTTGCATTTGTCCTGTATTCCTGCATTCGTTTGTGAGTCATGTTCTTGTAAGAATACGCAACACATTTGAGAATAGTAACGCTTGATTTGGCACTACTGGCCTACTTATATGTTATGCCTCATGTTGGTGCAGTGTTGGGCCCAACCCAACATTGTTATCGACTGTCGATACAATAAACAAATAAGAAACAATCCAATATCATTTTAGAGGAAAATCCAGACATTTTAGAAAAGAAATCCAGAGATCTGTGTCTTCTAGAATCATAAACAACGTATCTCACTTTTGTTAGTTTGCAGATAATAAAGTACGTTTTTAGAGGCGATAATATATTCATATACAGGATTTTCTTTAAATACAGGAAATAGAGTTGATTGCGCTAAACTGAAGCAAAATTCATTGCCCACACTATTTTGGTAGTAATCTTGAGCACATAATCACAGAGTTGTCGCAATTTTAATGATATTAGGTACATATATATTGATCTTCATGTATATAATTTTTTCCATCGAGAAGGTCTTTGAATGCCTATTTAGAAAGTAATTCAGAAAACTGTGACGAATATATAATAAGTAAATAAACAGAATTATTAAAGAACCTACTTACACTTTGTCATGACATTTCCAGTGTGGAACTCCCCCTGCTTTTACGTGCAATTTCAAGGAAATCACTTGAAATTTCTTCGTCCGATTCACAACAAAACTGATGCCATTAAATGTTTTGTTTTATTACTCCACACTAAGCAGTATTTTATTCAAATTTAATAGTTAATATTTACGCAAAATAAAATATCCTTTGAAATGTTCAAAGAATTGGAGTTTTAGCTGTCAAATTGTAAAATATTCACACGATATGACTTGAGTTACACAATACCAAAATTGATATCTGTCAATAAATTTGTCGTCAAGCGATAGTTGACACTCGCAATAGGGGCAACAATCAAATCGCTGAGTGCAGTCACTTTCAGCTCGAAGACATCCCTTAACCCGCCCATCTCTTAACGAGATCTCTAAGTATTTGAACATCCAACTTATGTGGGTGCCGCGATACTGTGATATTTCAGAGAATTGTGAAGGCCGAAATGCGAAACCTCCCGCTTTCGGCGAAAGCTAGTTGAAACCCTTTTGGGTTCATCTGTACCGAGATGCTGTCAAACCGCTTAAAAACTGAATCATCAAACTGAAATGAGAAATATTATCCGAAGCACATACAACTACATAGCATTCGTATTTTATTTATTCCAATATATTAATGATTAGAACAATTTTTCTTTACAAATCTATATTTAACTGTTGACTACTTGTAAGTAGGCACAAAAAATAGAAATAGTTTATTTTATGTAATATTGTATGCACATAAATAACAATCCGAATGAATACCGTTGGTCTTATGTAATTTATCCTACGAATTGTGGAACCTGAAAATTTGTAATTGAAAAAATTATTTTTTCGAATCATAAATATCATGGTAAAATTTAATATATATTCTTGAATCATAAAGCTTTCATTTATATTATATAAAAGTGAATATTTACAGTTGATTGGAATTACTTTAATGAAGAAATTAATCAGGTTATGTTACTATGACTATACTGGCGTACAGATATCTAAATGTTTTCCTTCACTGTGTGAAATTCATGAATGTTTGACATTATTGAGTAAAATCATGAATGAGCCGCCATTTTCGTGGGGTATTGATGTACCTATTCAAACAAGTGCGCGTATATGTGAGACTATGTTCGAAAACTTGTAAATAACTTTATAAACTCGCAACCGTAAAAAAAAAAAAAAACGGTGATTATGTGAAGCTGTGAAGTCGGCTATGTCCCTACTACCTGATTGAACACATGAAAATCACATATTCTTGAATCTGCCCCCTACTACAGTTGGCTATACAAACGCAAGTGCAAACATTTTATTAAAATTATTAACGAAGTATTGCAGCACTAGTGTGAATTCCTTCCAAAATCTCGAAATTATATCTCTTAAAAAAGAATATCACTTGCTTAGAGAATAAAATAATACTTAAAATTGTTACTTTTAAAGTTAAAGAAGCATGACTACTACCTAAACTTATTAAATCACAAAAGGAAATAGCAGAGATGAATTGGAAGTTATAAATCATATTTTGGGTATATATAAACAAAACTGAACAAATAAATATTTTGGAAGATAATGTAACTCTACTAACAGCTTCAGGTCAGACTGTTTCTCCAATATACGTTTTATTTAAATCTCAGAGCTTAATATATTAGGTTTGTGTATGAGTCAATTGATTTTTTCGAAATCTATAGTCATATTCTAATAAAAAATATTCGATATTATTTAATCTCCGTAGCAATAATGAATATTTTCCAATTCCACTTTTCAAGAAAGGTAACAAAAATATGTTTCCAACTACAGACCCTTATCTCAATTATCTACATTTTGAATGTATTTAAAAAAATGATCAAAAAAAGAATGCTATCTTGGAGAAAAATCGGTCTCTTTTAAAGTAAGAGTAAGTAAGTAAGGTTTTAGACCTAGGTTGTTAACAGATGACGAAATATGAACTGGAAGGATCATTTAAAAACAATAAAATTTCCCATGTACCTGGTAACTCATTGTATGTTGGGGTGGATCATATCAATGCGAATAGACCAGTCTTGGTTGCTTAAAAATACCTAGTTCGCATTCTTAGCTGGACTAATATAGCTTACAATTTAAGGGCAAATAATACAAGTTTAGCTAACGTACCAATTGCACGAACAACTCGTTTTTTCCACATTTGTTACTTTTACTGCCCAATGCCCTATTCCATACTACTGCTGAACTTGCCAATATGGTAGTTCCATAAACCTACCTTAAAATCTATATAAAAACCATTTTTTTTATGGAACTATAATGTATGTTTATTTCATTCGTGGATATTTTCTTTAATACAATTAAATTCTTCATTTTAATTGTATATATTATATGAAGTCGAATCGTCACGGGGTACCATAATTTGCTCGAGTTAGAGAGAGTTGGTCTTAGAGAGATTTTTGTATGGAAAATTGAGGGAATTGTAAAACATCGCGATACAGTTCGAGTTAGAAAGAGTTGCAAGTGAGAGAGGAGAGTCCACTTTATGTGAAAAGTGTAAGGCATATCCTCAGGTTGTTATTCTTATTACTTCCTATAACTCTGTATTTCAATGCCACCCCACATGAGAAATGTAAATGAACTTATGTTAACTACAATTGAGTCTCGTCTAAAACTGGTTTCTGAATCTGTTGTCTATCTATGTAACGGCTACTATTTTATTCATTCTTTTGAATTAATATTATGAAATGATTACAAAATTAGCAAAAAAAATAAACATGCATAACGACAAGTATTCCAAAAATAGAGATTGAAAGCCACAATGCAATTCGGCTTTATATCATCTGATGACAACCGTATAGTATTGGAAATTATTAAGTGGTCCTAATAGGAAAAGTTTTCATTTCCTCCGTAAAAACAATTCAGAACTCAAACCTGATCATGTACATAAGAGAAAAGTATCCCTGTCACTGATTTTCAGTAAGGTTTATCTCATGACAAAATGGCGCGTCTGTCCGAGTTCAAATCGTGCGGTTGTTTAAGGAAAATTCCAAAATAATTTCATTTTTTAACATATCTAAAATTTGCAGAAAAATTATAATGACTGAAAATTAAATCATATGACAATGGATACACAAATATAAATATGTATCAACAAATGATAACCCCAAGCTGGAAAATTTTAAGTCGTGTACGACTAGTGTTGTACACTGGAGGCTTAACTTGCGATAGAGAAGTCGAGGGGACTAATTCCTTTATATAAACAATCTACTTCATACACGTCAGAATTATGAATAATCCTTTCAAATGAACAACTTTCCAAGCGGAGCACTCGTCTTCAACGGGCTATTTTTCCCGACTGTGCATATTCATTTCAATTTCCAAACATTGTAAGACCCCTTAGCCGGACACTACATTGACGGGAAAGGTAAAAGCCGAAATTAAAAAAAACAATTTTCCCTCAAGCGAACCAGGAACTATTTGCACCAGTAAATTGTTATGTACATAAGTGAAATAAACTGTATTTTTTCTTACCTTTATACGATTATCATTTTCCAGTTCATAGGATTCTTCCTCAGATTCAACGATTTCTGTTTCATTTTCCATCAACTCCAAAGGAATATCTCCATCAGCTGCTCCGCTCTTTTTCTTTTTTGGTGCTGTTATTAAAGAGTAAGAGTATGGGAGAACTTCTTTGTTATACAATCTCGTCAATGCAGCCTTTATTTTCCCTTCTACTGCATCCATTGGGCTTTTCTTTCCCGGCCAATTCGTCAATTCAATTAAGGAATCAATGTCTTCTCTTAAAAGTCGATACTCTTGTATAACCTTTAAACTTTCTTCTATGCCTTGTATTCCTTTATCTTGTAATGGTCTCACAATATGCGACAGTAGGAACGGTGCATAATCCATCCGAATGGAAAGGCGCGAACCTGATGTGCGTAATCGTGTGTGATCATGAATTTCTTGAGCAAGTCTACTACGCTTGTTCGTTCTAGAATATTTTCCTAACCAACCAGGAAAGTTAATTTGTCCTGTAAAGTGACCTTCCATATATTCGCCAGGAAGAAAGGAGCTAAAAACAGCTTGTACGGGTAGCAAGGTCCACGCTGAATTTGTTCTTATACGGCGATCAACCAAATCTCCCATGCTTAAGGCATCGGCCGATAACGCTACTTTCTTAAGCACTTCCGACCTAAAAATAACACATTAGTGAACGTTGCGATCAACACTTTTTTGGGCATACCTTGGTCCACTAGGAGAGACCGCCAGATAGTTCTGTTGGACAAAAAGTGGTGACATACTGTAATCATGGAAAAATAGATCGAATTTGTCATCCAGTGACATATGTTTGTGTTCTTCCGCAGAAAAAACTTTTCGCACAATCTCCCATGGACCCTGTTTAGTGAAATATGCATACATATTAATAGTCAAATCAGACTAAGGACTATATTTACCATTTTCAAGTCTTTCTGTGCTGTTTTTTGGCTGTCAGACTTAAGCTCTGTATCTTTGCTTGCACTTAGTAAACAAAGGTGGTTAATCGATTGACGAATATCGTTGTTTGTTGCCAGTATAATTTCATCAATTTTTTCTGTACTTAATTTTACTTTTTCTTTAAAGCAAATGCTTTTCACAACGCCTTTAATTTGTTCTAATCGAGGCTTAGTAAAGCGAAGGTCATAGCAGTAATTTACAAGTGATCTCATTTTTTGATGATTCCGATCATTACACATGCAAATAATTGGTACATGCGAATCTTTAATGAGTGCTATTAACTCTTGAATTCCCCCACGGTCCTCATTTCCGGCCATTCCATCTACCTCATCCATAATAAGAACATGCTTCTTCGATACTGCTTGAGCATTACCATGGAAATAACCATATAATGATTTGTTGGAAAGAAGTTCGGAGACTTCCTCTTTTAGAAGACGCTTGCTTCGAGTATCAGATGCATTAAACTCGACTGTATCAAAGCCTAAATCTTTGCAAACGAGCGTTGCTGTTGTTGTTTTGCCTATAGAAATGAATGAAAAAAAGTGCAGTCAAAATAAATTCATCTTAGTTTTAACTTATTTCTCTTATACCAACTCCAGGCGGTCCTGATAATAGAGCTGCTTTATAATAACTGCCGTCATCATTTTTAGCCCAAGGGTTTGGTTTTTGATGTTTCCTTCCGCCGCTTTGATTTGAATGCCAATTTTTCAGCCAGTTCATTAATCTATAAAGAACAATAATAATAAAATTATTGCAATTTTTAAAAGCATAATTTCATCCACGGAAAGCTTAGTTAACCTTGTCGAATGCAATGTTTATTATTAAAATTTTTTAATACAAATCAACGTGAAATACCTAAAGTTTTAGATATGCTGTGGGAAAGATTATAAAATCTAGTTTTTTTCTGACTCTAATGATGTAATTGAAAATACTAACAAGTTATTTGAAGCACCCTTAAAATCCATGAAAATATGTTTTTGCCAATAACAGCTACGAGAGAGATATGCAAATGAGTTTACAAACAATATAATTGGATATTATCGGACTGTCCGATATAGTCGATGATATTATTATATCCTTTTTATAAGCTATCTATGGGTGTATGCCTAAGTTATTTGATATTTCTATGTATCTTACACACTTATTTGCGCTGACATACTTACTTAGCACAGTTACTTCCCGCACCATGCTGACCAATTATCTGCTTCACTGAAGTTGGTTTATATTTGTCCACCCACGCAATATTATCATCATTTACTGGTTTTGTTGCATTAAATGAATAATTATCATTATCTGTTTTTGGCATTACTTCATCATGGACTCGAATTTTAGAAAGCTCAACATTTGTAGATATTTTTAATTCTTCTGCCTTCCTTATTTTTACTGGAGAGATTACATCTTCGTGTTTGACTTTTACAGGGCTAGTTTTCTCAACATTCTTCGTCCTTGGAGACACTCTTGTCTCCTTTCTTGAATCGACTGGAGAAACTTTATGTGCCGGTCCGATTTTAAATGGGCTTGTTTTCTCGACTTTAATCTTCTCTGGAGAGATTCTGAACTTTGTTTGAGTTGTATTATTTGACTTTTGTTTTATCAATTCAAACAATTCATCAAGACTGAGAATTGATATATTTAGGGTTTCTGCTACAGCAAGCTTTTTCGGTCCAGCATCCTCACCAGCAACCACATAATTTACTCGTTTACCAACAGTTCTGGACATTTTCCCCCCAAGATCTTTTATAATTTCAGCCACTTCTTCGCTTGTAAATGATTCCAAAACGCCTGTTATGTAAAACGATAATCCAGACAGACAGTTTGGTGAACCCTTAAAAAAATTCATATTATTAAAAATACAAACCATTAGTTATTATAATTTATTATCAACGAATTATACATCAGTATATATATTACATATACATACGAAGTTAGATAAGAGAAGAAGATAGATAAGAATATACAATGTGATGAATGGACAAAAGTATTCGCCTTTTGAGTGCAGTTGGCTTAGAACGTAAATAAAATCCAAGCCGATTTAATTAATTTCTTGAAATTTGAAGGTATGATTTTGCTTAAATTAAGCTAATTTTCAGCAGCCACAATCTAATTCAAAAAAGATAAAAATAACAAAAAAAAAAAAACAAGAAGAATATGAAGACATGGAGAAGTTGGACGTAGAAAAAAAAGCTTTAATGGAAGAAGACGATTTCATAAAACATCATTCCATGTTATGAAACTCGAATCCACTCAGGTTCTTGAAACATTTGTCCCCGAAAGGCTGTGGATTATGGATCTTTGTTTTCCGTCTTCATATGTTTACTGAAAATGAATATTCCCTTTGCGCCCACTTTTGTTTCGAGAATGTTGACAAATACATTTACGGCTCTACACTCTAATTTTCAAACGTCAACTTGAGGGAAAAACATACCTTTATTCAACCCAAATTAAAATGAGCATTTTACTCGGAGTGTTCCCTTAACACAATCAACACAATCTAATATAGGAATCACATGCGCGGGATACATTCCATTTTTTTGGAATTCCTTGGTTTTCCTTCAATGATATGTATAAAAGAACATTAAAATCTTACTACCATGATGACCAAGCCGGATGATGTCTCCCCTCGACTTGTGTGCGCCTCCTTGTACGTGGGCGTCCTCTATTACGTTGCCCCACAGATTGAAAGTCGAACATTCTTCGCGCTGGAGCGAAGTTGTCCATAGCTCTACATGGCCTAATAAATTAGGCGTTGGACAAGTACAGCTCATAAAGTTCCTGGTTGAACTTTCTTCTCCAAATGCCATCAACGCAAACAGGACCGACGATCGCGCGCAGAACTTTTCTCTCGAAAATACCAATGGGCTCTTCATCCGCTTTGGATATAAGTCGTGTTTTTTCAAAAATCTATAAATAGTGAAGTAGGATTTTGTACGTAAAGCACATACAATAACCTACTGTCTATAACTGCTTTTAATATCGGCAGTGAAAAGTGGCTCTCGATAAAAATTCGAGTTCGAGGGGGTAAGGTCATACAGATCTCATATCAGAGAGAGGGCTCTATTACTCAATTGCCTCTTGAGCCCATAGAAACAACAATTGGCAAGAGTTATTCTCCGTTTGATCTCGGTACTAATGTTGTTTGTACTGCTTACCGCGGAGTCCTTCACCACCTCAAAGTAAAGCTGCCTACAGTGACGTTCTTGCCGATTCGTCGATGTGGTGCGTCTTTCTTGTTGACAAAATATACTTTGTTTTGTCTTCTTTTACCGCCAGACCCATTTTAACCGCTTCCGTTTCAATGCCAGCAAACAACGCCTCATTGACGGCTCGCTGCGTTCTGCCAATCAAGTCAATGTTATCTGCATATGCCAGCAATTGTACGGACTTCTGGAATATCGTGCCTTTAGTGTTGGCGTGTGAGTCTTGCACGATCTTCTCCAGGATGATATTAAGGAAGTTACATAACAGCGCGCCGCCTTGTCTAAATCCTTTTTTGACATTGAAGGTCTCGGTGATTTCGTTACCCACCTTGATGAAGCAGCGGGAGTTCTGCATCGTAGAATCGTTATTTCCAGGATCTGCCGTAATGTGAAGACTTGGTCGATGATGTACTTTTCCGATCTGAAATCGCACTGATAAGTTCACAAAAAAAAAAAAACGGCAGAGAAAATCTTATATGCGGAAGGGGTCTCCTTTCTTTTCTCCTCTGGTGACCTCTGGACCGCCAGGTTCCTTTATGGATGTTGGCTTGCCTTTGACTCTAGCAGAGATGCCCTCTTTACCCAGCTTGGCGTTAAAATCCCCTAGTACGATCTTGGTGTCGTAGCTGGGGCATTGATCGTATGTTCTTTCTAGGGGATCATAGAAGTCATCTTAACTATCTACTTTTTCCTCCGTTGGGATGTTCCCAAATTTAGCCTTAATGCGAATTGTTATAAGACGCTCGCTTATATACTTAAAGCTTATGACTTTTTCCCTAAGTCGGACTCGAGCAACAAATCCACATCCGAAGTTGATATCGCAGTTTTTCATCCTCTTTCTGCCCGGCCTATCCCACCGCACCTCCTGGATGGCTTTTACGGCCTCCGGGAGTTCATCGGCTGCACGTGGTCTGTTAAGTGACCTCATATTCCACGTGCTGAATCGAAAGCCTTTGTTCTTGTTCCGTTTGCTGGGGTGATCAACAGTAAATTCATCGGTATCTGAGGCAGGTTCACGTTGCTGGGAGGAGAGGTCCATTTCTTTAGCGCCAGAACTAAGGGTCCGGAAAGGATCCGGTGTCGGTAGCCTCTTCCAGGCTGTAAGCGCCGACGTTGGCCCTAAGAAACGTCTCTTCCACCACTGTCTCTATTCCAGGGTCCCGACCTGACCTTGGAAGCCAGGTAATACCTGCTAACCGGAGTTGTGGATGACGCCGTTGGCCTATCAATTGATCAGCTCCTTCGCCGCCATCCTATAAGAGAGATGAGACCTAGTAAGCTCCCTCCCCCCTCTCTCGTTTGCAGACGACAAAGATGTCCTACGAGGGTTAGTTACCCCATCTTCGGTTGATGGTACTATGCTCCGGATTCCACGGGGAGGTAAGTGTAAGAGTTTGAAGGTAGATTCTAGGTACATGCGCTTGTGTCTGCATGGTTCGCATATCTTAGCCCTTTTAAATAAATAAAATATTTTATCGGGCACAATTTGGAAGTGGTACATCCACTCCGGAAGGCAAAAAATCGTCGACTGCACTGTCTCGGCTACATAGAGCGCATGGACGATGCTCCAGGTAAGAATGTCTTCGTATCTGAGCCTCCTGGTTTGAGAAGGAGAGGAAGGCCGAACCGAGACCAAGTAATCGCGGATGCAAGGCAGCTTGGTCTTAATGACTGGAAGCAGCGTCAGTGATGGAAGGCTCAGACCCTCCATGGGTCATATGCCTGAGAAGTATCTGGCACAATTTAAAAAAAAATCCAAGGAAACACAACTGACGAATTAGCGGGTATATTTGTGCTGTCAAGGTGATACAAATAATTAAGAATAATAAAACTAAAGAAGCAGTTCAATTAACAAAATGTGACCAAATCCAAGTGAAAACCGCTATGTGTAAAATTCCATTTGCTACGTAAAAAAACCGATGTTTCAGTTTTCAAACTAGATCCTCTCGAAATGCACAGACTGCAGCTCCCTAGATCTCCTAGGTCGTTCGCTCAAATTCATCCAAGATATGCATGCCTAAACTCCGAACTAACATGGAGGTGTCACTCACTGCCCATAGAACTGCCATCAATTAAAAACTCAAAACAGTTTCTTTTAGACAACTGGTCACTCTACATATTAGAAGGAAATTTTTAATTTTTCTGCTTTTTCCCTATCCTTCCACTTTTCTTTTCTTTTTGTTTTTCCTTGTACTTTTATCACATTTTGCACTATATGCAGCTTGCACTTTATATTTATTTTTCTTTTATTTGTTCTATAAAGCCTGCATAAGTTATTATATTGTTATAAGCATTTAAACCATTTAAAACAATAAAATATGTCAATGAAATACGACTGAAGTTTGTTTGTCAGACGCCTAGAAAATTAATATCTTCCATTCGCCGGCAAGCAGTGGTAAGTCTACCTGCTAGATACAGGTGTACAGTTGAAACTCGATTAATAGCTACTCGGAATAGCTGTGGCCGAGCTCATCACGGATAATCGAAATTCCCAGTTAATAGATTTTTCTACAAAAAGCGTGGCATAGTCAGCAGATAATTAGTTTGCATGTGATGTTTAGTTTGCAATGAAAAATGTATCCTTTTCTGTAAACATTTGATGTCGAAAACAATCATAAGTCGCTGTATCTACCTAAGGATTTTCAGCTTGATCTAATCTTTTATTTGCACGTATCCTTACTTATTGTATAAAATCCATAATCATGACACCAACGCGACACTTAAAATTCCCTATTAATTCCACTTTTCCGTTAGTTTCAAAAAGTGAACTAAACTAGTAGTAGAGTTAAAATATATAAAAACAAACAAACATGGGGCTTTTGGTTCTTTGACGGATATTAGACTGAATGCCGGTTATTGGAGTTATTTATATAAAATATTTTTTCCGAAAAAAATTCCGGTTAATAGTGTCCCGGTTAAAAGCAAGCCGGATAATAAAAAAAAATAACTGTGATGAGTTTACGTGAATAAAATTTCACTTCGAATCAGCTGTGCCATTTCGAAGATCCTGGTGCATTGACAGTAGGCAAATAAAGTTGGTGTCGGTGCAAAAAGTAACATTAAACCAATTAAAAAGATGTAAGATTAAATTCTTTAATGACTGATAAAATGATTATTAATACACTAGTAGAAAACCATGTCGTACGACAGGAGCAATGTCATAAGAATTTATGTAATCAATTTTTATTTAAATATCTTACATAACATTTACTTTTATTAAGTATAATTTTCATTATGATCAGAATATGAATTGTACATGCAATTGTAATTGGTATTGCTCATGAAAATAAGGAGTGCCAGATTTGAACACAGAACGTGAAAATCCATGACCAACGCACCAATCCACTAAATCACTTTATACAATCCATCCCTGAGTCCGACCAGTGAAAGAAAAATATTAAAAAAAAAATGGAAGTAAAAAACTATATACCCGCTAAGCATAAAAAGGGACCCATAATTTTTCATCAAAAAAAAAATGAGGAAGGGATGGATTCCATTGTCGAACACCAATTGTATTGAAGAATATTATTATTTATTAACATACAATTGCAAATTACATGTTAATTTTACTAGTTTTAGAGCGCTAGCTTCAAGTGCTTTCCACTCAAAAGTAACGTACATTGGCAGTATTATATAATTAACTTATTTGTTGTGAGGAATTTATGGAGTGTTATGATGTTTTCGATAGTGATTGTATTTAAAAATGAAAAAATGTTTTGATTGTTGGGCAAAATGGTTTTGATTTTTTGGGAGGTACCGCATGTTGACATGCCAAGTAGATATGAAGCATCCAGAATGTTGTTACACACTGAACACTGTGGTGGGTTCTCTTTCTTTAAAATATGCTGGTGTGTTATGGTAGTGGATGAAGCTGGATACTGCTGCTTTTGGTGCATTCGGCGGGTAGTTGGGAGTAGTCCGGTCGATGTTTATCTTGGAGTAATGGTTTTTATAGCTACTCCAGCAAATAATTTTGTTCTTTTTGATTACTTGGTCGATATATCTCTGTAGATCTTTTTTGGAGAAGATGCCAAAAGTAAAAACGGGTGATCTATTGCAAGATTTCGCAGCTTGGTCGGCTTTCTCGTTGCCTATTATGCCTATGTGACTGGGAACCCACATGAGGTTCAAATTGTTGGCATTTCTTATTAGAAGGTCCCGAATGTTGGTTATTAACCTCCTGTTGTGGTTACAGTTGGAGACGGCACGAAGAACTGAAAGGCTGTCAGTGCATATTACCAGTTTCTTGCCAGATTTTACAGCCGTTTTGGCAGCTTCGTAGATGGCTAAAGCTTCTGCAGTGAAGATTGATGTAAAATCGCAAAGAATACATTTTTTCAGCAAAGTGCCGTCTTCTTGAGTTATGGCAAAGGAGGTGTTCTCGACGGATTTCGACCCATCCGTATACAACGGAGTCCAACCACCTTGCTCTAGGTTTACCATAGTTTCTTGGAAAGTTGAGTGGTATACTCTGCTGTTGGTACTTTCCTTGTTGTAAGCAGTAAGTTTTAGTTCAAAGGATTTTTTGGCATAAGTTCCAGGGTGGGAGGTGTGTGCTGTGCCCTTTAACACTTTTTTAGGGTAGGCCCATTTCTTTTGCCCTTAACAGAGCAATATTGATTGCAGAGGGAAGACGCTTACTTGTTTTTGATTTGCTCGTTAGATCGATGTCTCTATCGATGATGGAGTCTTTGGAAAAGATAAGTTTTGGGATGATTTTTTGAAAACTTTCCGCTTGACGCTGTTCGAGAGTGGGAAGACCAGCTTCCACCATGATGTTTACGATTCGGGTGGTGCGGTAGGCGTTGATACTCCTTCTTGCTGAATGGTTGTACGGAGATTTAATAATGTTTAAAGTACTATTTGGGCATTTACCATAAATATATAAACCATATTCTATTTTACTTTTAAGGCTAAAGATCTGGTTATGTTACATAAGGTGTTCACATGAACATTGAATTTGCTTTTCGATAAATATTTTACAATGTTACATCTTGAAGCTAGCCTCTTTTTAGGTACAAACAGTGGGGTTTCCAACTAAACTTACAATTAAATCTTAGGCCTAAGATATCGAAATTATCTACATTTTATATATTATACATTGTTCATCACTAAATTTAGTTTAGGACAGGACAATTTCCGACATATGTGAAGGTGTTTACATTTGTTGAGAGAAAGCTTAGCTCCACCGCTAATACCCCAATCTAAAATGTCTTTAAGACATTTTACAAAAGTGTTTTTGGATGTTTCTAAGTCATTGTATTTACACAATATGAAGACGTCATCGGCGTAAACGCAACGATCCAGAAGGC
Source organism: Eristalis intricaria (assembly GCA_964034865.1). NCBI lineage: Eukaryota > Metazoa > Arthropoda > Insecta > Diptera > Syrphidae > Eristalis > Eristalis intricaria. The sequence goes on along the minus strand of OZ035873.1, from coordinate 77,001,854 downwards.
TGTATTGGCTGATAATGGTACTTATGTCGTTAAATGCAATTAAAAATAATACTACCGACAAAGGTGATCCTTGGGGTATGCCATTGTTCAGTGGGTAAGTCGCAGAAAAGGTATTGTTAAGTTTAACAGATATTTTCCTATTCAACAGGAATGATCTAACAAACATGTATATTTTGGGGCCAACACTTCAATTGCGAAGTTTGTCTAATATTAGGTGAATTCCAATTCTATCGAAGGCTCTCATGAAATCTAACGATAAAATAGATACGTGATTGTGGGATGACAGAGCATTTGATACATAATGGTCGATATGTAGTAATGCATCCGCACAGCCCCTATTAGCTTTGAAGGCAACTTGATTATTGTTAATAAGTTTTTTGGTTTCTAGGAACCAGAAGAGCCGTTTTGCAACTATTTTTTCCAAAACTTTTGACATGCATGGGATGAGGGAAATTGGCCGGTATCCATCTATGGAGTCAATTGGTTTGTTCGGTTTTGACAACGGAATTATATACGCTGTTTTCCAAATTTGTGGGATGGTACTGGTGTTTAATATTTCATTGTACAAAACAAGAAGCCTAGATTTAACTGCAGGTGGTAGATTTCTAATCATAGGATAGGAAATCCGGTCTCTACTTGGGGTTCTACCTTTTGAGGCACTTAAACAACATTCCAGTTCTGTGTGCGTTATTCGAGTTTCGATTTGTTTCGCTAATGGGTCCCCAGAGACTAGGACTGGCGAGTGACAAATGTTTTTGAGTTTCAAGTCAATGAATGCTGGAGAAAAGATGTTGTCGCTAGGGAGGGTGGACCAGGAAGAGGCGAAAAAATTGCCTATGTCTGTACCAGATGAAATTGGACCCGTATGCATTTTATCGAACGGGGAACGTAGTTACCCGTAAGACACCGGATATTATGCCAGATTTTACTGGTAGGATAATCAGGGTTGATTGCAGAAGTAAATTCAGATAAAGATTTGGCTTTACTTATTTTCATTTCTCTTCTTATCGTAGCGTTTGATTTTTATAGGCAATAAGGTTGGAAAGAGTAGGGTGTTTTTTTGAAATATCTCCAAAGTCTCATTTTTTCCCCTCTCAGGTTCTTGAGAACTGGATTCCACCAAGGGACTAATCTGGTATTGGGAGTGGGGGAGCTTTGAGGAATAGAGATGTTGGCTGCGTAACGAATCGTTTTTTGCAGAACTGCGGCGTCTTTGTTTATGTTTGCAGATGGAGGTCTATCATTTAAGTATTCGATTGTTAAAGGTTGAAAGTGATCCCAATTGGCCAGATCGATTTTAAATTTTAAACACGGGAAAATTTTTGATTTATTTGTGCCGGTTTGAATTTGTACTAGGATGGGAAAGTGATCACTGTTATGAAGCTCCTCTAGTATATGCCAAGAAGTTCGGGAATACAGGGTGGTGGAGCAGCATGTAATGTCAACATGAGTGAAGGTGTTATGTGTTGAAAAATGAGTAGGAGAGCCATCATTCAGTAGCAACAGGTCGGAGCAGGATAGGAAGTCTTCAATTATGTTGCCTCGGGTTTCGATGCATGGGAACCCCATACAGTACTCCACGAGTTTACATTCCCACATACCAGGAGAGGTGTTTGTATCTGATTTACGATGTTTTCGATGTCAGATCGGCAAAAAGTTTGTTTATGTGGAATGTAGATCGAAAGAATAGTGAATTTGATTGATAAATAAATTTGTACCGCGAGGGTTAATATAGGAGAATTTATATTTACTTGCACATGAGGTATGTTCTTTTTAATCAAAAGAGCTATACCCTGCTTGGCCCTTAGGTTATGCGGAAAGTTCAGAAAACAACCTGAATAGGATCTCGGTGTGATTGGATTTGATTGAAACGCACAATGTGTCTCTTGAAGAGATAAAGCACACGGCGATCTCTCTTTGATTAGTCGGTTGAGCTCATCGAAGTTATTAATATAGCCATGTATATTCCACTGGAGAGCTTTGAAATAATTTGGGGATATCAAAGTTGTGTTGTTTGATTTTTGATGGTGGTCGGTTTTAAGACCCCGCTGTCTAGAAGTTGAAGCACCAAGGTTCCCTGGGGAACCTGGGTGCGTCAAGTTCAATACAGCAGAGTCAGGGTTGGGTTTATGAAATTGATTTTTAAACGGATTCATTATCCGTTTCTGTATTGTGAATGAAATAACTGTCCGATTGGAGAAGTTTTTGTGTTGTTTGTGAGATGGGTGAGGAGGTAGGGTAATCTGATGTGGATGGTAAGTTACTAGGTGAATTTATTAAGCTTGGATTATTAGTTGAGATAGAATTGGTGTTCGGTTGAGATGAGGTGTGTGCATTTAAATGCGAACCATTATTTTTTTGATTTGACTGTGTTTAATATTGTTGGTAGCGGTTGAGGAAATAGTTTTTGATGAAGGTGGTGCTGATAAGGGTTGTGAAGGAGTTTTGGTGATTGAATTGTTTGATGTTGTGGGCACGGGAATAGGAGTGACGAGCGTGCTATTGTTTTGTGAAGTGGGGCGTTCGAGTGTATTTACATTTGTAGCCTTATTAAGGTTAGCGTTGGCTACATTTGCAAATGAGTTTTGCATATTCGTTTGTATAGGGTTTTGTTCTTTGTACAAACGTTTTGCGTCTGCCACGGAACACTTTTTTTTGGTTTTTATTTTTAATATATCTTTCATTTGAATGAATTTTGGGCAGTCTTTTGAGTCAGATGGGTGGGAGTCGAGGCATTTTGCAAACATTTGACGGGTGCAAGCAGAATTGGCATGAGGTGGCACGTTGGGGAGTTAGTGCAATTCTTTGTGGTGTACCCTAGAATCTGACAATTCAAACACCGCATAGGATTTGGGAAGTACTCAGAAACTTTGGCCTTGTACCCACCAATTTCAAATGGAATGCATGGAATGTGAATAGCATAAGACCAGTTGGTTTCTGAATTGACTCGATGGTCTTAGTGAATTTATAAACGTCTGTGACGTTTTGCGATTTCATTTCAGAAACAATTTCTGGGACGGGGACGTTAATGAGCCACGGTGCATAAACGATGCCTTTTGAGGCGTTAAGCTGATTGTGCAGCGTTATGGTCACGGGACATAACCCCGAAAGGTTTTTTTGACAAAAATCTATCTACAATTTTTTTATTTTTAGATAAAATTAAGATTTTACCATCTCTGAGTTGAGAAATTTGCTCATATTCGCTGCTGATTGCGTCAATAGCTTTTCTAAGAGCGAAAATGCTTATCGACGTGAGTGGTTGATTTTCGTTTTCTGGCGATATGTTTTTTTTAAGTTCCGGGAAATCATCAAATTGTGTAATGCAATTATGTTTTCTTTTGGCACATGGTTCCGATAGCGAGACTTCAGAAAGCCCGCCAAAACGGTTCCTAGATATCGTTTTTGGCCCTGGGGCCATATTGTTATTGTAGAAAAACACTGCACACGTGGTAGGTTAGGGTCCGTGCAAGAGAGAGAAAGGAGATGTTGTTTGTTTGCGATCTAAACGGTGTTGATAGAGATAAGGAAATAAGCGCAACGAGAGCGGTCAGGTCGAGAACAAACCGATGTGTATGCCACAAGAGCTATTCGGTGACTGTGAGAGGAAGAATAATAATGCAGCTGTGTTGCTGAATTGAGTTTTCAAACAAAACAAAACAAAAGAAAAGTTTTATTGCAAAAAGAAAAAAGTAAAGCTTCCAGCCGGATTCGAACGCACAATCTGTAGAATCACTAGCCACGCACCATTTTTTTCAATGTAATTTTATTTACTTTAAAAGATGTTACTTACTTGCTAGACAAAAGTACTTAAAACTAGCTTAACTAACTTAAGAATTACAAAAGCACAGAACACCGTGATATTCAAGGGATTGAAGTTTTTTAACAGCCTACCAAGCAATTTGAAAACAATAACAAATATAAAAGAATTCAAAGAGAAGCTATAAAACTTTTTAAAATGAGTAACTAAAATTAAATATATATAACTAATAACAATAAGTATAATACTTAAAATGGTTAACACCAAATAAAGAGTTGCGTACTCTTTAACTCCTATTGCGTTAAAAGAAGACGAATAACAAAAATGTGCCTTTCGAATTAATCTACGTTTTTTTAGTCTCTCTCATTTTTCACCCTCATCTTTTCCATCTGGGAAGGACTCACGTTGAACCACAATGGACAACCGTACACCATAATTGGCCGTTTTAGGGCCATGTAGCAGAGTACCTTCACTCTGGTATATGGGTGGCTGCTGAAAAACAACCTCCTTGCCGCAGCAAAGCCTTTTCTGGCTTTCGTCAGAGCAGGATCTATATGTTTGTCGAAATACAGCTATTGATCCAGCCAAATGCCAAGATATCTAACTACACTTTTTACAGCTAACGACCGACCATGCGGGTCAAATCTGCCGAACTTACGCCAGTTTTGGCGGGTATCCCGCGGTGCTATGTACAACGGGCTCCGGAAAAGACTAGTTTCGCACTTCTGGAAGTTGATAAGCAACTTCCAGTCGTCGCAAAATCGCTGAATTTTTTCGAAGTCACTCTGCAACAAGATGTTTATTAGTTCTATTTTCGACCAGATCTGTACGCAACTAGGTCGTCTAGCCACGCACCAACCCTAGTAACTAGTGTTGAATTCCGGAGGCTCACCCAAAGCAAAAAATAACTTCAATTTAACAAAAACAAAACTTTATTGACACAAGGAACCAAAGAATAAAATAATATAAAATTAAGTTTAATTTTTAATTTACGGTACGCTTTAAAAAAAAAGGTCTAATCGCCTCGATCTTTCCAATTCAACACCCAGTGTCAACCCCAAAAGAAATCCGTTTTAAGCTGCGGATTAAAATGTCTCTTTTAAATTTGTCGCTTCATCGCGACGCCATCTACCCGCTCTACGTGTTGTCACGTTCATGGAGGTTATTTATTTTCAACATTCTCACTTACCACTGAATTTTGGAAGCTCCTTGGGTACAGCATGTTTGCTGCTGGCTGCTCCTGTGTTAAAATCCTCCTTTTCACAAACTCTTTTGGTATCTGCGCATAAAATCATAATTGGCTTCGGAACTCCCTAGATCATCAGGCAGCACCTTTCAATCATTCCCTTTACGTAAAAACTGTCAAGAGCTCGCTTTATGCGATAAGGATGTACTTATCATGGCAATTGCTACTGTAGCAATGAAATATGTTAAAACTGCTAAAGTGCAAGAAAATAGAATATCCATGGTGGAAAGTAAGTAACCTATAATAACCAAAACAAAGAAAATGAAGCAGAATGGCGGAAATACAGCAGGTACTTCATCATTGTATATGTGGCTTAATTGTATGAGCATGAGTGTATATGTACATTGCACGCAATAGCTCCTGTTCAAAAACAACCTGAGCAAGCACGTCGCAAAACGACGACTGTGCCAAACCAACTTCGTAAGAGGCCAGTTTTACAATTGGTATTGCAAACTTTTGTTTTGCTGGAGACTAGGTGTTGAAAATAAATAACGCCCTTGAGCGTGACAACAGGTAGAGCGGGTAGCTGCGGTGAAGCGACATATTTAAAAGAGATATTGTAATTGACCAGAAGATAAAACGAATTTCTTTTGGGGTTGATACTGGGTGTTAAATTGGAAACATCGAGGCGGTTAGACCTTTTTTTAAAGCGTATTGTAGATTAAAAATTAAACTTAATTTGGTTCCTTGTGTTAATAAAGTTTTGTTTTTGTTAAATTAAAGTTATTTTTTGCTTTGGGTCCGCCTTTGGAATTCAACATAATATAAATAAAGGAAATGGAATCTCAGAATCCAGAATCTTGCGTATTATGCAATGAGCCCGATTTCATAATGGACATGGTCCAATGCGACCAGTTCGACAAATGATTCCATTATTCTTGCGCTGCAGTGGATGTTACTGTGTCAAAACGCTCATGGAGTTGTGCAGAATGTGTAGCAAATAGTACTGTTGTTGAGGGACAGCAGCAATTTGCACAGGCACTTAAAGATAGGACCATCACTCGTACATAGGGAGTGTTCGCCATCAGTGTCATACATTCGAAGCCGCTTACAAACAAGAATGAATTTGGAATTGGAGCGTTTGGAAAAAACAGCGTCGATTGGATCAACAGTATTTGGATAAGAAAAGCGAGCTCTTGACATTAGCGGAAAGCAGTGAGGAAGAGGAAGAACAGTTTTTACGTAAAGGGAATGATTGAAAGGTGCTGCCTCATGATCTAGGGAGTTCGGCAGCCAATTATGATGGGCTCTGAGGATGATGCGCAGATACCAAGAGGTTGTGAAAAGGAGAATTTTAACACAGGAGCAGCCAGCAGCAAACATGCTGTACCCAAGGAGCTACCAAAATTCAGTGGTAAGTGAGAATGTTGAAAATAAATAACCTCCATGAACGTGACAACACGTAGAGCGGGTAGATGGCGTCGCGATGAAGCGACAAATTTAAAAGAGACATTTTAATCCGCAGCTTAAAACGGATTTCTTTTGGGGTTGACACTGCGTGTTGAATTGGAAAGATCGAGGCGGTTAGACCTTTTTTTTAAAGCGCACCGTAAATTAAAAATTAAACTTAATTTTATATTATTTTATTCTTTGGTTCCTTGTGTCAATAGAGTTTTGTTTTTGTTAAATTGAAGTTATTTTTTGCTTTGGGTGAGCCTCCGGAATTCAACACTAGGAGTTGGTGGGTTGGTTGGGTTGGTGCGTGGCTAGACGACCTAGTTGCGTACAGATCTGGTCGAAAATAGAACTAATAAACATCTTGTTGCAGAGTGACTTCGAAAAAATTCAGCGATTTTGCGACGACTGGAAGTTGCTTATCAATTTCCAGAAGTGCGAAACTAGTCTTTTCCGGAGCCCGTTGTACATAGCACCGCGGGATACCCGCCAAAACTGGCGTAAGTTCGGCAGATTTGACCCGCATGGTCGGTCGTTAGCTGTAAAAGTGTAGTTAGATATCTTGGCATTTGGCTGGATCAATAGCTGTATTTTGACAAACATAGATATTGCTCTGTTGTTGAATTCCAAAGGCGGACCCAAAGCAAAAAATAACTTTAATTTAACAAAAACAAAACTTTATTAACACAAGGAACCAAATTAAGTTTAATTTTTAATCTACAATACGCCTCCCAAAAGAAATTCGTTTTAACTTCTGGTCAATTACAATATCTCTTTTAAATTTGTCGCTTCACCGCAGCTACCCGCTCTACCTGTTGTCACGCTCAAGGGCGTTATTTATTTTCAACACCTAGTCTCCAGCAAAACAAAAGTTTGCAATACCAATTGTAAAACTGGCCTCTTACGAAGTTGGTTTGGCACAGTCGTCGTTTTGCGACGTGCTTGCTCAGGTTGTTTTTGAACAGGAGCTTTTGCGTGCAATGTACATATATACACTCATGCTCATACAATTAAGCCACATATGCGATAAGGATGTACTTATCATGGCAATTGCTACTGTTGCAATGAAATATGTTAAAACTGCTAAAGTGCAAGAAAATAGAATATCCATGGTGGAAAGTGTATATAACCTATAATAACCCAAACAAAGAAAATGAAGCAGAATGGCGGAAATACAGCAGGTACTTCATTATTGTATATGTGGCTTAATTGTATGAGCATGATTGTATACAAATTTAATTATTATATAATTAATTAAATTTATTCCAAAAACAAGCAACCTGGCTTTATAAGTTGTATTGATGGAACACATTTAAATGTTGTGTCCCCTTCAGCAAATAAACATCTGTTATAGTATATGTATATAATGAAAAAAAAAACACTTAATTCCTCCTTTTATCCATTCAGCTTCTCTTTTGCTTGGTGGAATAGCGCTATTTAGCTCCGAACTAATTTTCACCAGAACTCTCCCACTTTCTCCCTATTTTCTTTTACAAAATATACTTTTGTTGCTTAGAAGTAAAATTATGTAGATATAATTGATATCCACTTTCTTGCTTTCAAATAAACAAACAACTCACTTTTCCAATTTCCTGTTCTGTCATTCGCCTTCAACCATTTTCTATGCGAATAACGTCGTAGTCCACGCGAAATATAAACTTACTATACAGGGAAGTTTTCGAAGATGAACAAATTGTCGCCCGAAACTCATGATAGGGGAAATGTGAAAAGGGAATTTGTTCACGTGGAATGCTAGTCGGGTGAAACTCACACTAAGGCTGCATGTGTTTATGATTAAAGTTATACACATTGGTGTTGGAAGGGATCTAAGCAGCACTCACTAGTAACATATATCTCTAACGACTACTTTTAGTTCCCGGACATTGATCATATGATAGATTGTGTACATTTTCGAGACATTTCTTTTACAAGAATTTTGCATTCACACTTTGCCACTGCTGGTATTCCCTTTCCTGTGGATTTAGTGCACCGACCCTTTTCGATTCGATATTCATGACAGTATACAGCTTGTTTTACAAACCACTATCAGTTTTGGAAATAGGCGTACTTGAACAGGATATTTCAGAAAGAGATAGCATTGAATATCCAAAATTATGTACACTCAATTCTCTTTTTATGCGGTAGACACGTTTCAAAACCAACCGCACAAAAAAATAAATCGCATAAAAAAATACACTCTAATGTAGTGTAAAAAAAGGAATGTGTTACATTATTTTCAAAAACGCATAAAAAAATTTTTATTTAAGTATTTAAAAAATTAAAGTTCTTAATCAATCAAACGCGTCTTTACTCAAGAATGCATTAGCTCAAGTGATAATTCATTTTTACACAAATAGCAATGAGCATTTAATTATTTTATTGTTTGCTTGCTCTGTATGGAAGAAATATTTAAAAAGGGGAATCCCATACAAAATTCTATAGAAAAACAGCGCATAACTTCAAAGTCTTGTTCAAAAATATCAGCATTAGATTCTCTGGAAAAATCGCATTAAAAGAGAATAGAGTGTATAATACACTCGGGTTAAAGATTTCTCGTTTTGAAATTCGGTATTGGAAGCATGCTGTACATGTGTGAGAGAGGGTAGGAAACAGAAAAAGTTTAGAATTGAGATCTCAACTGCAGAGACTGAAAGATTTCCTGTGTGAAAGTGGATTGAGATCACAAAAGGGCATTTGAAAAAATCGCCGACGAATTTTAGCGAGTCTGAAAGCGGCCTTAGGAAATGTATTATTTCCAGTGTGATTGTGCATGCTGATGTCTGTATACTGCCTATCTTAATAGGATTTTGTTTAACCTGTAAAGCCGCCCACCCAACTAGGACGCCATACATAAGTATTGGTCGTACTATCGCGGTGTAAAACCAGTCATATCCTATTCCGCATTTTGGACCGAATATTTTCTTATATGTATATAGTGCGACCGATTTCTTCCTTATGCGCTTCTGTGTACTGCGCTTCCAGCTTAGCTTGTTGTCGACTATACGACATGATCAGTAAAGGTTTATCTCCCTTTTAGTTTCGGTGGGGTAATGCTGATAATAATGGCCAGGAATCCAAAATTTCAAGAGTTCCTAATTTATGTTTATGCTTGTTTGCTGATACCACTTCGGATTTTTAATTTGAGTTTTCTTATTTGAATTATGCAAAGGGACCTGGGGTTCGGTCAAAAATGTTCATCCAGTGGCAAATCGTCCGATAAGTAAAAGATTCATTTTTAAATATATATATGTATGAATTCATACAAATCTGTCATAATTTATACCTTCTTCCATTAAGAATCCCTTTCTCAGACCTTAACTTTTCTCGTTCTATCTTATTCCAAATCTGATTTTGCTTCTTCTTATATCGCCTTGAGGGTCTAGGCCATTAGCAATATCTGGACTCTTTGCAGCAAGATAACACAATTGCGACAATTTTTTTTACCAACTTTGTTCTATTTTGCATAAGAAAGTGATAACAGTTCAACGGATATACAGTGAAATTTTCTATCGGAAAGTTTTTCCTAATGAGGGGGACTTTTTCCTTATCTTTTCGAACATTCTTTACACACTTTAAAAAGTCATAAAAAAAATTAATGTTGACGTAATTAAAATAAGTAGTATTAAATACCTTTGGATCTTTTTTGCTACCAGAATTAATAACTGATGGCCTAGTCGTCACCCGCTTTCGTTCGAATCGTTCTTCATCAGAGAGCATACCTAAGATTTAGGAGTGTAATAAATAATATAAAAACACCACATTTATAATTTACTTGTATCCAAATCAGACACACTTGCTTCTTTGGGTGTCCTCTTTTCAGTGGATGACCGACGACTTTCTTGTTTGAGATGATCAATTTCATTCAGTTTTGCTTTTTTTTCGAATGGTTTGTCTTCAACAATAGTTTCTTTTCTTTGTTCATTTTGTTTTTTGTGTTCATTCCCATTGTTTGCTTCTTCAAATAATTTATTTTTAACAGCATCGTGTCTTCTGGTCCTTCCATGATATTGCGTGCTCTCGTCTTCCTTAAATTCGCATTTAACGGTAACCTTCTTTTGTGGGGATACGTTTTCCTGAGGTAATAAAGCCAGCTTTTGAGAAATACGCGGGGAGCGCCGTAAGGTTTGTGGCGCATTTCCTGTTTTTGTAGGTGTTGAAAGTAATGTACCAGATACCGGCTCCAATTTACAAGCCACTTTTTGCTTGCTTTCTCGCCTAGGTTCACCACCAAAAAGCGCGGCTATAGACACTGCCTTAATGTTCTGCTTTTTTAACGATCCAGGAGATTCTTCATGCTTAGACTTTTTTTTGGCAATGGATTTCACATTACCTTCCTCATAACCTGATACTTTCACAGCTTTCCTCTTGTTTGGTTTTGATTGTGATGTCAAGGGCAGGAAGTAGGATTGAATGTTCTGTAATGTTTATCACTAAAATGAAAAGGATTAATTTCACTAAGTTGATTACTTACTGTTTGTGCCATAGCTGCAGAATATTACAAGAAACCGTGAAATCAAGATAAAGAATTGGAATTACTTCTAAAAAACTGTCAAGTTGTCAAATTCAAATATCAATTTCATATGACATTTGATTCTTAGTATAATTTTCGAAAGTCAGATAAACAAAAGTTAAGTACAGGCAGAACCAAAACTGTGACGACCTTTGATTTTTGTAGTAAGATGATTTCGATAAAGTTGATTTAAGATGGAAATTATTGTGGCAGCCGTTACTGAATGGATTTCTAGTAAGATCGTCGGCAATACTTCTAGACAGAGGCAAAGGAGGACCCTATTTTTTTATCTCCTTTCTATCTATGGGAGATAGAAAATCGAACTTAGTGATCGTTGTTAAACAGTAAGCAAAAGATTGCAGTTCCAACTAATTTCTTATTTTTCGATTTTAAACCATTACATAGTTAATCAATAAATATTCTAACAAGATAGTCCAACATTAAGTTATTGTATTACAATAACTAATCCCTAGTTTAAGGTAAGCTAAAAGCGAGAAGAATTATCTGAGATTAATACACATTGAACGTACAATTTTTAACAATAGGTCACATACAAGCGAATGCTTAAATCATTTTCGACCGTACTGACGTCATGTAATTGTAATAAACATATCATTCGAGTGTATTATGAAAAATATGAAAAATCTGGACAAATTTTTTCCAGTAGCAGAGCAGTTCATTCAACATCTGTCATCATAAAGTAAAATGGCGTTGTTGAAGTTGGGTGTGTGACGATTTCATCTCAGTTCAATAATTTGTAAAAACTATTTTAATCTCCCAAAAGTGACAAATACAATTAAATATATCATCGAAACAATTTTACTACATTTTATTGTTTATGTGATTATGTTTCATCCTAGTGCAATATATTTCGTTAATTTTTTTCCGGACTTCCTAGAATTCCATGTTTCAATCCACTTTACAAATTTCTTTACGTCCAATCGTCAAAACCCATTTAATATTAATTAACTATAAATACATACATTAACTTTTCAATTAAGTTGTTTCTATTTGCAAACAGTTTTATTAACTAATATTGTCGTCATACAATTGTATTAAATTTTCGGAGTGAAAAGCAAATGCAAAATTGTTTTTTTTTAATGTACTTAAGGTGCAATTGAGTATTAAATTAGTATTCCATTATTATTTATAAAAAGAAAGAAAAATAAACCAACTATTTCGTTGAGAAAATTGAAAATTTCGGGACATAACTTCGTAAAACCTAAGTTTGTGGCTCAAAGAAAAAAAAAAATAAAAAAAGAAGAAAAATTGCCCTAGAATTTGCAAAGAAGGGTGTGTTGTGATACCTATCTAACTACACACAGTATAGGAATTCATTGCTGAGGAGGAGTACTGCATAAGAATTAATGAATGAGTAGAAATCGTCGATTATATACCTACCTATATTCGCACACAAAAACAATAATGATAACAAAATGTAAGTGGGTATGCAAGATGATTGAGGTCATTGAATTTCATCTATTCATATGTGCACAGAAATTACATTTCAAAAAGCTTCTTTTCTTAACATGTACATATGCATGCACATATTAATCTTCGACATAGAAAGAACTAGGTCACTGAAATATTCAGGAAAATTTGAAAATCCATGGGCGTCTTATCAATGAAGAGATTTGATAAAGTTGATTATAATATAAAAGAAAAACTTTACAATTACATCATTATACACGGATACTAACATGTAAAGTGATAACTTGTTTATATTTTCATACATTTATTAATTTATATTTCGAGTTATTTTATACTTCAGCTTAAAATTTGTTCGTTTATATGATGATAAAAATGAATATCACAGCTCTTTGCTACATTGTTAATGGTTCGATGATATTATAATATTTCAATAATTTCGATAAGCAAATCTTTAATTATTCTGCAGGTTTAATTTTATCATATAGTTGACACAATCTTATCTTTGAAGCACATCATTTATAGCGGCATTATTCATTTATTGTTATTTTACTTTGTTCACATAGGTAATGTGTCTTGTGATATCAATCTCTTATTAGAGAGAAAGAGATATCTCCATCATACATCTATTTGTTGGAATGATGGGTCTAGCTAAAACAATGTGTGCATTGTGGAAGCATTCCAATTGGAGTTTTAAGTTGATGAAGATAGAACATCAACCCGATATCAAATTAAGCATCCGATTGTGATATAATAAGATGTACATCATTGGTACACCATTGGACATATACAATTATATATATATTTATTAATATAGATATACGTATGTAAATACCTATATTATGTGCATTGTTAATGATCAATGGTTTCACATGTAAATACATTAAATAATCATAAGAATCATATTACGACAACTGGACGATGTTTTGTCTTGAACAGTTACAAAATGAATGCATTGTTAACGTTACATACTTGTACTTAAAATTTAAATGCATACTATCAAAAACCAGTAAATTTAGATAAGTCTTTGTATAGGCCCCTCTTTCAATTATCTCTTTAATTTGTTACCTCCATTCCCCTTTACGTCAACAAATTTGATTTTCTTAAACATTTAATATCATGTGTGCTTAGATACACACTTTGTTAAACTTACAGTTACAGAGTTCTGATGTGATACATGCTGGTGATACAGTCTAAATATTATGTATACATACATATTATGTATATTCTCCGATCATTTTTCTCAAAAGCGCGTAAAATGTAAAATATTATGGCTATGTGCAAATTAAATAAAGGCAGTGTGGGTGTTCCTCTTTCAGATGGAAATATCAGTTTCTTACTTCAGTGCTTAGTAATAGCTAGCCCTAAAAAGGAGATATAATAAATAAATAAATATATATATATATATATATATATATATGGAGCAGCGAATATAAACATACTAGAAGAAATTGAGCGTTTAGATATTCTAATTAAGTAATGTCTAAAAATGAAATTAAGATATCTATATTGATGGAAGATATGCAATAGATATTGTGGTACATTCTACTTCTTAATACAGATAAATGTGTATCCCCTTGAATACTCAGCGCTGATGCCTATACGGCTTATAATAATTGTAAAATTGGTTTTAGTTTAGTTTTTTTTAGATTAACACATTTGAGATGTATACGTGTGCTTATACTGTGTTAGCATTAAATAGGAAATGAGGAATGAAAATATAAAAATATATTCGTTTTTCTTTCACAAAAAAGTTAATGCGACTGATATGACTGTTTTTGTACGCTGTGAGCAAAAGAATATTTTTGAATGCTTTGGTCAACTGAAGCTGATAAATATATTTACATATGTATGTAGTAGGATAGTGCTGTTTATGTTAGCCTTCTGGTACTTGGTTAGCTGGAGAATAGCATATGTAATTATATATATGTAATATATATGTAATTATATATATATATATGTAATTATATATATGTAATTATATAATTTTAAAAATCGAGGAACTTATTATTTTATTTGAATGATCAGAGATGAGCGCATTCCAGTAATTATTCGAGGTATAATGGATTAGTACATCTCGACTCTCAAAATTACTAACACAATCTAACTCGAAAAGTGCAGTCAGAGTCACTTCAGCGAGAACAAGTAACAAATAGCTCTTGTCGAATTATTATTATTTTCATTGAAACTTGATATAATACAGCACCAATTTACAGTAAGTTTTACGATTTCAGAACTTGAACATTATTCCGGCATTCCTAAAGGCATACATGTTTTCACTGATATATCTTACATTGTTCTGTAAATAATTTGGGTAAAAATTTGGTTTTACTCTGTAAAGAATAATCAAAGCATTAAATTGTAGACGCTGTATAACATTTAACCATATTAGGGATTGAAAATTTACCACTACTGGTGTTAGTCTACCGCTATTTAATATGAGTTAGTCGTCAATCGAATGTTTTTCGAATCAACATGTTCTCAAGAGGTATTAATCGATTATTAATAGAATTATTGTTCGACACACTGAATCACCTTCTGACCGCAAAGAAGTGTGCTTCTTATAAGTTTTTGTGTTTTGCCGGAGATATGATTCACATTATCATTTTGACCAGATTGACCAGCACTCTTGAGAGATCTCCAGGGACCTCGTTCTCCCGCCATCGGGTCCAACTCAGCAGGTCTTACGCCCAAGCGTAACCAGTTGAGTCTTTGGACTTTTTCCAACAACCACCCCCTGCGTAGGCACTGCCTTCCTGATTACAGATCTTCCAAGCTGTTTCAAAACTGACCCATCAAACTGACTACATCAACTTATCCACCTGCTTTAATGGGACTCCACTAACATGTATGTAGGATGCAGGCGTTCTGTTCATAACCTCTGGTTTGTTCACGTTACTCTTCATCCCAGCATCAGCACATGTGACCAAAGACCTGTCGCTACAGTATGTGTATGGGGACGGTATGACCCCTCATCAATAGTATGGGTTACAGAACACTCTAGAGTACCTCCTAATTTGGGCATAATATTAGTGCCTTGATGATGTTGCAAATGACCGTTTATTGATACTCAACTTACCGATTTAATTTTCACTTAACAAGTTAAGAAGGACTTATCGGTTTGCAAGAATAGAAAAATAGATCCTAAAGTCGGCTAAGTATAACTTAGGCTAAGTGAAAAAATAGTGGATCATAAGACTTTACGTTGTACTTTACATTAAATCGTTGACAGTCACATTAAATAGTTTAGAAATTTGTGAATAAAAAAGGAACTATATTTGGAAATTATAGCATAGAATACGAATTATTTGAAGATAATGTGTAAGTGATAAATATTATGAATATTTTTATGGCTTTGAGGAACTTTCTTTTTACAAACGTAGTGGACTAACCAAATGCATAACCATAATTATTGTGCAGCCGTTAAGGTTGCCCTTATTCATTTCCTAATGCAAGTCTTTAATAAATATAACATACTTTTTCAAGAAATAATTCGATTTCCTGGTTATTTAAAGATGATAACATTTCGGAGGAATGAAAGTTACGAGTGCATAAAAGTTGGTGAAAATAAAAACCGGAAAAAATACCCACATTTTGTTGCAAACTTAAAAATTCAGCTTTTCTGCTTTCTTAGGTGGTGAATCCGCAGAACCCATTATGTATGTAATTGAATATTCTCCAAATGCTAACTTAAAAATGACCAAAGATTGGACGCACTATTTTTCTATCGCGGGCTCTTAAAAGATCCATGTTTCCGCTGCACATAGCAGGACAGGCATTAGCAGGACTTTGTCAATGTCAGCTTGAAAGAAATGGGTCTATTATTCAATTGCCTCTTGAGCTCAAAGAAACAGCGATTGGCAGACGAATTTCTTGACTTTTTCTGAGGTAATTCCAATGACAATATGAATATTGGGTATAAACCGCATAATTTGTACTTATTATTATTGCTGAGGGTATAATGCACCGCGATCTTGAGATCTATTGTGTCCCCTTTTCATGCCTTTGCTTTCTTATGAGTTCCACCCATATGCAGTCTGTTTTAGCTTCTACAAGGTTGAAGGCCGGTGAGGCCATTTCGATACCATTTCAGTCTGTGGACTACGGATTCATTGTTCCAGTCCTTTTTATTTGCAAAGATTGATGGTGAACATCTTTTGGCAATTAATTTCCTGATCACGTCATCCTTCGGAATTGCTAAGAGTGGTAACTTTTTTAATAGTGCATCGAATTGTCTCGAATCATTACACTTGTCTTTCGTGTCCGTTATTTTGCCATTCTCATGATTGTTTAGTTTGCACATTCTCATGGCGTCTGTAATACAGACGCCTGCCAACATTTAAATTTTATTGAGTGTCTCTCTTTCACTGATCAGGTTGGTTCTTTTGAACCATGTTATTGCTTTGTTCGTCCATCGTACTATTCTGGGACTGCATCCCCAGGATTTGGCCGCCAAACTGTGACAAATCATTAGAGCATGCGTCGCTTACGCGTTTACATCTTCTGTCTGGCCTTTCCAGATCTTCTCTAGAAGATCTAATACTAGGTTTCACATCAGAGGAAATAAAACTCCTCCCTGTATGCTTTCTTTACATATACAGTAATCCCCGGTTAGTTGTGTTTGCTAAACCCAAGTTTATTTACCAGTAAAATGTTGCCTTCTCCAAAACCATGTTTGAAGAAACTACAGCTCCAGACAACCATATTTGGTTAAACCAAACTGTAATAGCTCCGTCTACCTGGGGAAAAGCTCCACTCCTGAATCGTTTGCTTGTCAGAGTCTTCGACTTTTCATGAATGTCCATACTTGGCACACAACCAACTTTTGTTGTTTTCCGTTCCCTCAGCAATTATCCGCAACCTTTGCTTTAAAGAAATTGAGGTTTTTTGTTTGTTCATGGTTGCCTGTAAAATATCGAAATGGACATCATGAAATGGGTTCAAGCATTATTAGTAAACTAATAAATGCAATGTATGCCATATTCCTAATTATTCCTCCAAACATGTTATTATTCAGGTCAATCCGCAGCAATCGCAAACCTTGATTAAAATTTGACTTAGCAACTCTTCTGGATTTTTTTAAGCAATTTTCAACTCTTCTTGATTTTATTGAAGCTGAAAAAACAAAAATTTATTTTTTGTTACGTGTGTTTAATTATCCAGAAGATTTTGTATGCGCAGTTAAGAGAATACGCATTTAAACGGAAAAAGTTATGTACATTTCTTATGGAATTTTGTATTTGCTAGTTTTTCGATTAGTTAAACGGGGAACGCAATTAAGCGAGCGCCTATTATCCGGGGATTAATGTACTGGTAATAGCTTTATTATTACTTCTTCACTCACACATTACATGTTGTAATCGAAATAAATACAGTACTTCCTCGGTAATTCGAACTTAGAGACCTACCCTAATTCGAACTACGTTTCGGTTTTCGAATTACTGGATACTTTTTTCGAAGTCTTAACCAGTAAAATGTTTTTTTGTTGATTTTTGTCGAAAAGAGAAAGAAAGTGTTGAGGAATGAGTTCTGTCTGACAAAAATGCTTGGATTTATTAACTAAATTAATTTATTAAAATGATAAACCATTCAGAAAGTCAGTTGACACATAACTGATAACTGAACACAAAGCTTTAATATTATTCTGTTAAAAAATACACAACCTACTGAAATCGACACGTATTCATCGGAGAAATATTTCCCCTAATATTTCTAAGAAACACTTAGCTCTGTAACAGATAAGGCACTCAGCAAATAAAATGCGAATTAAAAAATACAAATTTTGTTTAGCGTTCGAATTGGCGAGGTAATACTGTATATATTTTGACACACCAAAAAGCATAACTTGTATACGATTTACTGAAAAAGAGGAGATTTTGGAAAAAAAAATTTTGGAAATAAAATTACATATAAAAAAAAAAGAGTGCCTGCATCTGGTTAGCGGGGTCCCCGGTTCGAATCCCAGTGAAAGCAAAGTTAATACGCTTTTATCTGGTTTTCAAATCTGTCCCGTCACCATTTGCCCTTGCGATCAAATTAACGGCACTATCACTGCGTTAGTCAATCAGTGCTAGTAGTCTGACTATGGGTATCACAATGGACCAATATGGTCTAAGTGTGCTGGTGAGTGCACTAGCAGCCCGCCTACCTAACCTAACTGAAATCCTTGATTATAGACATGAAATATGTGTTCCCCTCACACTCTTACAATATTTATCACATCTAACATATTACTAATATCTGACATTCTTATTAATTATAATTTATGTTTGATCTTTTGTAGATGGCGATACTTTGATTGAGATGCAATTTCGATGCCGTGTTGCGACGATAATCACCAAATAGCTTTTTAACTTAGATCGAATGTATTTTTAAGTAACAAAAAATACAACACTTTGATTGGTAACACCAAAACAGATCTAATTAAAAAGCGGGGGACGAAACCGGACTAAGAAAACGGTTGAACGATAATTCAGAATTGAACCGACGAAACAGTAATTGTTTTTAATACTAAACACAATGTCTGTTGCTGATATGGGGCCAATGACCACTAGTGGTGGCGTTGCGGGAGGACGTATGACGCACTCGTTGAGTACACCATCTGGCGTGGATGGTACAACTTCTACTCCAAGACACCGAGGAGGAAAAAAATTAGCTGTGAGAATACAAATGCTTGATGATTCCGTCACGATGTTTCAAGTTCAGGTAACTAATTTTGAATAGCTTAATTTATGTTTAAAATTAACTCCAAAACCCATAATTTGTTTTATATTGATATTAATATTATTATGCTAAAAAGTATTGTATAAAATTCAACGATATTTTATTGAATTGAATTAAAGAGAAAGGGGAGTGACTATTTGAGAAAATGTATGATCTCTTTAGATGGATTGTCCTGATAGTCTGTTTCTGTTAATGTGATTTTGTTAGTTATTTTATATATGATTGTTGTCATATTTGGCCACTCGACTAGTAGTAGGTTCCATGGTCTCCTATTATTGTTATTATTCACATTGTCTACAGATTTCCGAGCTGCTGTGCCCCATTTCTTATAGGTGATAGTAGCATAAGAAGCGGTCAGTAAGTGCATCACATAGTATTCTAAGATCAGGTTTGTTTAGATCCCAAAATGCAACTATTTTTATTTGGAGTACAAATATAGATGTGAATATTTGGGATTTTACAGTTTTCTAAGTAGAACACAAAATTAGTACTTTCTGCAGTCATCGACTAACACTTGTCCCGGTTACATTGTTCAACCGTCTGTGTTCCTCTGTGATTTTCTTTTTTCTGGTGACAACACTACACATTATCTCCCTTTCTCTTTCCATCCTTTGTACCACGTACATTCCCTCAAAGTAGCCCTAAAACTCACCGGCGGACGGTCCCATGGTGGAATCCTTATTTAAGCAATCTGAGAGACAGCAAAATGAAACCCTGGAAAATCTTTTAAAAAAACAGCCTAATACTGATAACCTTATCCAATTTAAAAAATCTAACGCTAAGTTCCGCAGGGAGTTAAAGATCAGCAAAGGTAAGTGTCTAAATGACTTCACGTCGTCAATTAACCCGAATACACCTATCCGCAAAGTTTGGCAAAACATTCTTTGCTCAACTGGCAACTACACTACACAGTTGATAAAGTGCATTGAAACCACTGAAGGCCCAATTACATACCCACCAGATATAAGCAACTATTTTGCCTGCACCTGGTCTAATGCATCTAAGGACTGTCACTTTTCAGATGCTTTCATAAATAAAAAAAGCAACTCCCTTATCTTTAGCCAAAATCTCAACTCCTTTAAATCAGCCAACACATCGAATCTCCAATCACCTTTATTGAACTTGAAGCTAGCCTAATCAAACTTACCGGTAAAACGCCTGGCCACGATAGGATCTCTTACCCCATGTTGAAACAACTTCCTGGTACCGTTAAAGCTAGACTCTTGCAACTGTATAACAATATTTTCAACTCTAGCCATATCCCGCAAAACAGGAAGCTGGCGACCATAATTCAACTGCCTAAGCCAAAGAAACATATAAACACAGTGAACGGGTACTGACCAATATCGCTCCTACCATGCATGTCCAAGGTCATGGAAGGATGATAGCAGAGTCAAACAAACTCATCTGCCCTAATCAGGTCGCTTTTAGACAAGGCAAAGGTACTATAGATGCACTCCTCCACCTCGATTGCAACATTTCAAGAGCTTTATCGGCACGCAACCATGTCACTGTCCTTTCTTTAGACTGCGAAAAGGCATTTGATAGAATTGGTATCCACCTTGTCCTGGATAAACTCAATACGTGGGGCATTGGCCCGAAAATATTTAACTACGTTAAATCGTTCCTCAAGAACAGAAAAATCTGCGTAAGGTTCAATTTCTGCTACTCCCAAGGATCGCCACTATCTGTGGTTCTGTTTATAATTGCATTTGATGACATCATCAAAATAATATTCTTGCATAAACAATTGGATCATTGTCTCTACGCTGATAACTTACACATTCTTGGCAAGCATAATGATGCTATAGTAAACAACCAATTATTAATTAAAGTTTTGGAAGAAATTGTGGAGTGGACCACTTGGTCTGGCGCCAATCTTTCCCGTGATATATGCATGTCTCTTCATATATGTCTTAAAATGTTATGCAATAAACAGCCACTTTCGTCAAATAATATCAACATAGTCAATGTAAATAGTCTTAATATTCTAGGTTTAATATTTAGTAGTAGATATAATTGTAACGACCTAGTCAGTAGATCCAAAATTCTAATTTAATTCCATTATTATAAGTTATCATTAAGCCGAGACCTTTGCAGTTGGCGCTTAATATGTTAGCTTACTAATTTTAATTGTAAGGTAATAAATTATAATAATAATAATAATAGTACTTTCTGTACGCAGACATAATTTTACCCTCTCGAATCAATGAAATAAACACTTCATCCAAACCAGGACGTAACCTCAAAATGAGAGGATACTACCTTGTAAAACATAATTGATACTTGCAGCTACTACTTCAAAAAACACACTGTATACATTTTTTTTCCATCTTTTTCTAATAATACATAGATGCCTTATTTGAAAAGATGCCAATTTGTTTTTTTTTTTTTTTGTGTTGGGTATCTTGTTATTCGTATAATATGCATATAATATATGTATATGAATATGTAAAATTGCACTAAATTTCTTTATATATGCGTTTGTATGCTGTTTCGATGTTGTACCTTTGTATAATTATTTTGCACATATTCTTAAACATTTTTGGTGCATGTGAGTTGACACAAATGTGTCTCTTTGCTCAATCCAGCAAGAAAGCTGTATTAGTTACTGCTGATTTATTTATAATTCTGAAAATAAGGACAATTACAACTTACATATAATAGGAAATAGATGTGTCTTTTTTTCATCTACCGAGTTGAACTCTTAAAAATTGCGGAGGCATAAGTACACTAATTATCTTCTTAATTATATATAATATACCTAACCATAACTTTGACTATCCATATACATCTATGTAGTAACGTATCTACACCTCGGCAATGCTTATTGATAAACAATAAAGAGCTTTAAATAGGTTTCAATATATTGCAACTTTTCTGAGTGCTGTGCCCTTGTGACTATTTCTTACGTAGTTCGTGATTGATTCTTCCTTTTCGGTTTTGGGGATAATATTAAATTACAAATAAAATGTAAACGGCAAATTTGTTATTAGATGACAATAGTAAAAACTTTAGTTTTGAAATACTGTGTGTATATTCTCTTGCGTTAACCATCGTCACTGTCATTGTAAGAGTTCTGCTATTGTTTGGTTTATGTGTGCAACTGTTCTGATTCATCTTCCGTTCACTATTCTTTGTTGAAAGTTCGGTATTACTTTATGCTGGCATACAATTCATTGCTCATGTAATGTTTTTTTTTTGTCTTGAAAACGATTGTTGTCTTAAATTTAATTGCTAACCTAAGTGTAAGGTGAATTCATGCATCCGTACACCAAGTTAGCGATTATGTTTAGTTTGTTAGTGTTCGATTTATAAGAGAGGGTGATGTACCTATTAATAAATTGGATGTGAAAGAATTCGACTTCTTAAAATATACAATAATTTATAACTCGAGTTACATATTTAATTGATTATCTGATAGACTTTTAACCCTTTTGCTAGAAATTTAAAAGTTTCTTAGAAAACCATGTATTTATTTCATCACATCCAAAGATCTCCCAATACAATACACTTATGACAACGGTATTTTCTATCCCAGAAATTCGATTTCCTGGTTGACTTTTTTGTTGTTATCTTCTGAATAGTTTTGAAATAGTGTTCCAGGATTGGCTCTTTCAGGAATAACCTCAAGTCACACGGTCGGCCGATTACAATTATTGTGGAAAGAAATGATTTGAAATTTGTGTCGAAATAATCTCAAAAAACTAATAAATAAAAAACGGGGGAGTTGGACATATGTTACTCTATCTCACGTTTCTTAGGGTACTTCTCCGTTCCGGATGTCCGACATCACTGTTCTTCTTGTTTTTATTGCTCATTACTCCTCTAAATAGTTCTAGTGCTGATAGATTTAACCATTCTCTCAGTTTCGCTATCCATGTTATTCTCTGTCCTCTTGTTCTTGTTCCTTCTATTCTTCCTTGTAGAATGACCCTAGGTACTCCAGTTTTCGCTTCATTACTATCAGCAGTATTTCCTTTTGCCGGTTTGCCCTTTTTAGTACTTCTTCATTAATTACTCTTTCGAGCCAAGGGATCCGTAGTATTCTTCTATATATCAACATCTTGAAAGCCTCTATTTTCCTAATGTGGCATGTTCATATTCGTTCTCTAAGGAAGCAGTTATTTTGCACTATGCTACGTCACACTTAACAGTACAGATTCGTAGTTACTTAGTTTTCATATATTTCTTGTTGATTGTTTAAACGTCACGCACGAATGATTCTTACAAAGTGGCCTTCCTATGTACAACTTTTGATACAAGTAAATGTAACCACTGAACGATCTGTAACCCTCGTGGGACAATGGCTTTAAGTGGACTAAAACACCACTTCTGGAATTTTGGGAGGGATTAAATGCTTTGTTACAGATATGCCTCACGGCGGTATAAAGGATTAAAATCAAAATACCAGCTATTTTAATCAATTTAGTATATATGTTGCCATGTACTTAAGTACAGGGGTACAATTGATTTGTAAACCACATCAAAACAGAGTAGATAATAAACTATTTCCTTAATAAGAATAGAAGAAAGTAATGCAAAATAATTTAAAATATGATATAGGTTTTTAGGTTTAAAGTTAGACCACATTTTCGGTACACGAGTTTGTATTTAATCAATAAGATATGGTATGGTATATAACTTTCTTGCAACGTCCTGGCTTATGTGTAAGGTTTAGTTTATTAGTTTAGTTTATTAAAAATTATTAAAGCTAGACAGTAAGAATGAGTCTTATAACTTTGTAGTAGCTAGTTACAGTGCATACTTAGTTACAATTTGGTTTAGTTATTACAGAATGAGTAAACTATAAATAATTAAAACAATAATTTAAATGAAGAATAAGAAATAAGAACAATTAAAGAAAAAGTAGGATATGATTACGAAGGCTATGAAAAGGAAAAAAACAAAAATGCAATGAGAACAGAAAAGAAAAATGCAAAATAACTAAATATAGATACTAAAACCAATAATCAGTTGTCCTGACATGGCAGAAAAAGCTGTAATTCTTTTTTAAACTTGTGTGTATCGCTTAGTCATCTTATAGGGCTAGGTAGTGAATTCCAAAGACGGATGACATTGATAAAGAACTGTCTTTCGTATATTAAGAAATTAAATCTCGGTATAATGAGTTATGTGGATCTATTTGACGCAGGGAATTGTAAGATATTGAAGAGGTAGGAAGGTTGTCGTGTTTTAAGGTTATTGAAGAGAAAGATCAGAGTGCGAAATTTAAGATAATTTTCAAAAGGCATACCTAAAACTTTTACTGAGAGATGTGACTCATGGTCATATCTTCTTAACCCATATATGTATCGAATGGAACTGTTGAATTCAACTTGTAATTTTTGTATGCATACTGAATGACAATTTCCATATAATTCACCATGGATTGGAATTAATAGTGATTTTACCAATATGATTCGTGTATCCAGTGGTGTGATTGGTTGAGCTGTCCACAGAATTCTCAAAACGCTGTAAGCCCTCCCTACAATTGTGTTGATATCGTTGTTCCATGTTAAAAATCTGTTTAATATAACACCCAAATTCCTTGATGTTTCCACAAAATATATATACAAATATATGACAGATCCATTTTCGTTCTTGATGTAACTATGCATTTGGATTTATTGGGGTTGGGTCTCAATCCATGTTCCAAAGACCAGTCAAATATGTTATTAAGATCCTGATTAGTTTCAATGCAACAATTTTCAATGAGACGCAACTTGCAGCTTCGATAAATTTGGACATCATCAGCATAAATGTGTGTTGATGAATGTGTAACTAGATCTGAAATTTCGTTTATATAGAGAGAGAAAATAACAAAGGACCCAGAATTGATCATTGAGGTACCCCTCGAGTTAAATTAAGAAAATCAGATAAGACATTATTAACAAAAACAGCTTGTTTTCGGTTGCTTAAGTAGGATGATATCAATTTAACAGCAGATGGAGAAAACCCAAAGTAGTGTTCTAGTTTTTTACAAAGCAATGCGTGGTCGACAGTGTCGAAAGCCTTAGAGAAATCTAGAAGTATCAGAAAAGTTACTTCATCTTTATCTAAGCTAGAACGAATATCTTCAACTACTTTTACTAAAGCAGCGGGTTAACATTTGATTGTGAGATAGATACTCATCAAGTTGCAATTGCATTATTCGCTCGCATACTTTGGAAAAGAATGGCAGAAAGGAAATTGGCCGAAATTCATCCCCAATTGAGTTTTTCGGCAATGGTATTAGCTTGGCCATTTCCCACTGATGTGGATACGTCACATACGGTACAAACAACGGTAAAATGGCTTTAATAAACACTGGATGAATGGTATTGATGTCATCTTCGGAATTGAATTGCCTTCCGTCCAAATTGTTTTGGCGAGAGCGGAAAAAGTGTTAGTCAGAAAGCCCAAACTCTGAGGAGTATTGAGCGATGATCTCAGGACAAGACTCAGGACAGCTAACTACGGTCCGGATTTGGTCGTCGCTGTGGTGGATGGACGTTCAGAGCTAATAACAACAGCTGCATTCCCTGGCCGAAAGCGTGTACACACTGCAAATCTCCAGTTGCGCCTCTGTCGCTTTGACACCTTCTTTGCAGGAAAAAACCAGCATACGCCGGAAAACATTTTTGTGAGTGAGTGAGTGAGGTTTATTGTCTAAATTAAAATGTATTTTGTATCCTCCATTTAAAAAAAATTGGCTTAAATAACGTCCTTCGATACTGGAATAAACAACAAAGATTTTATAAACGACAGATTTTCTGAAGCGAGAAACACTGTTTTCAAGAAAATAAGAACGCAGAACTTATTGCACAACTTAAAAATCAAATCATTACGCTTGTGTGTATGGCACTATTAGTTTCAAAAAGCATATACCTCACAACGTTGGGTTCTATAAAAGGTTCCTACAGTAATAAGAAACAAATCCATGTATTTCGGAAAGCATGTCTAGAGTTGATCAGCTCCCGGCAATTCTCAGCAGGTATATATTTCGTTGCTGGCTTCACTGCCTGCCAAAGTTAATTTTTTAATTTTGGGTTTTGAAGTTCCAAAGTATTTTTGACCTGTTTTGACACATTTTTAATCGATGAGGTCAGTCCATAAGATCAACGCTTTTAGAAGCAAACCATTTGTTTTTCAATTTAGCGGTTTTTTTTTGGGTCGTTATCTTGTCGAAATGCCCAGATCAGAAAATGTTAATATTGCTGTTCTAAGGCGATTTGCGTACGATTCCTTATTAAATTAATTACAATCCTTAAGGGACCAACTCTATACCATATCATAATGACACCACCACTAGCTTAACTGTCTAATTGGTGAACAGGAGTCCACTCTGCGTTGGATGTCTATCATGATATGTCACAAATAGCCATGTTTTTCTCATAGCTATCGATAGTGATAGTGATGTGATAAAAACGTTATCCTATCGAAATCATATTTCATGCTGCGTACTTAAGCTCTTCCTTCTATCCTTATATGGCCAGTTATCCAGGGCTGTCATTGCGTATGTCGACAATCGTCTCGCGTTAGCGTTTCGACGATAGTTTTGCTTCATGTAAGCATACAAAATCGATAGCGCCTGCAACATATCGTTTTGCCTGTTTCGAATAAGCTAAAAACCGTCAGTAACTATCGTTTCGAGGACTGATTTTTAGCGATACCTATTTCAGTATCGTCTTCTTTTAAATGTGAACAAATTCTGTATACATTTTTGTTGTACACTTTTGAGACATTTTTAGTGTGATAGGTCGCATTTGTATTACTTTTGTTAGTAAACTGTAATAAGAATGTTTTGAATGAGTGAAATTTGAGAGGAATTAGAGCACAGATGTCATTTTTACGTGAGAGTACTCAAACTGTAACGATAGGCAAGACGATATTGATGGTGGATGGATGGGATGAAGCAAATCATCGATGATATCATCGCCCAATAGATTCTTACTTTGTTCCTCATGGTCAACTCTTTAAGGTTCTGTTGGCATTCTCACACAAGCTTGGATTTGATGATGTTCCTTTTCCTTTATCAGTTCTGGATCCATCTGTATACCATTATACCGTATTGCTGATCAGTCTGTGGACGATGGATTCATTGCTCCAGTACTTTTTGGTTGCAGAGATTGATGGTGAACTTCTTTTGGAAAATTTATTTTCTGATCACAACAGCCTTCGGAATGGCAAAGGGTGGCGTTTTGACTAGAGCATTAAATTGTCTCGATGTAATGCACCTGTCTTTTCTTATCCCTTCGGTTGCCATTCTCACTCATCGCTTTCTTGGTTACTTCTGTGTGCTTTTTCCAGATGTGCTTGATGTTCAAGATAACTTCAAAATATTTAACTTCGTTTAATAGAGCCAGTTTTGTGCCTGTCAGACTTATTGGTTTTAGTCGTTCGACTTTTATTTTTCTTGTGAAAGTGGTTTTGACGGATTTAGGTTTGGCCCAGCCGACAAGCACCATTCCTTAGTTATTGCTAGTCCCCATTTGATGATGTCGTCTAGAGTCTCCTCCATCTTGATATTTGTATTATTTGATCCCATGGTCTGTCAGTATCTCTAGAAGCTCTTTCCATCGTTTTAAGGAGAAACGATGCTAGGCTGATCGATCTATAGAAATTTGATAGCCTTAGGTCTTTCTTCCTTAGAGCTTTGCTCCCGTTTTCCCTTTGGCAATTTTCGTGCTTTTGCCTTTTGGTGGACTTTGTATTGTTGCAGGTTTCTGGCTGGTGCTATTCAACCCAATTGCTTCCGCTACATCCGCAGTTTACCTAAGGCTTTGCAACTTTGATATTTATCGCTCAACGCGGCTCACTCCAACATCAGAGATTACCGCCCTTATGTGTTCTTAGTTCGCATTTTATTTTTTTTATTAAGTATATATATTTATTTTTGGGCTTAATTTTGTTCCCAGTCCAGCTAAGGAAATTATGATCGTC
Source organism: Eristalis intricaria (assembly GCA_964034865.1). NCBI lineage: Eukaryota > Metazoa > Arthropoda > Insecta > Diptera > Syrphidae > Eristalis > Eristalis intricaria. The sequence goes on along the minus strand of OZ035873.1, from coordinate 76,973,870 downwards.
ACCTAGTCATGCAAATCTTTGTATTATTGTTAGCAGTTGGCCCGGAATCGCATCCACAGGATTGTTTTGGGATTTGGTCCCAAGAGCCGGTTTCTTGGCTCTTTCATTTACATTTAGTTTCCTATCAAGTTAATTGTTGGTAAATTAAAGGCGAAATGGTCCTTTTATTAGTGAATGTTACATACTCTGTTCTTTGAGGCTTAATACCAACACCGAAAGATTTTGCCCATTCGCATTTCGCCAGGGACTGTCGTCTTGGCTATGAAGTTTTCTAGACATTCGAGGGTATCTTCATTATCGCATTCCATTAGCTTATACCCTTGAGGGTTTCGGAAGAGTGGAATTATGTTCATCCTCTTTCTTCAGGATGACATCATTTATATGTGCCTTTGGACCTTTTAAAGAACCCGCTTCAGTTTGGGACTTGGCTTTTCCTAACCTAGTCGAGGGTATTATGGTAAAAGCTTTGGATGAAGTGAGAGGATAAAGTCCGCTCTTCTCAAAAAGATCACGAGGTGCCCTGTTTGAGGAGGCCAAGCCTTTCTTACAGTATCTCGTGGTGGAGGGGCAGTGGACATCCTTCCTCTTAGCGACGAGTGCTGGTGTCTTGGTTTGAACATTATTTCAACAATTCTATCGTTGTGGATACCATGGTCGCTTTTCATGGTATTCGTTCTCTTATTCTGATAAGGATAGACTGTTCCTTCTCTTGGATGTATTCTCTATAAAGTCAAGCGATTTTGGAAATCTTTTCCATCCATCATCTCTGTTCTTTAGTCCACGGATCATCTGACTGCATGTACGGGAGTTTTCAGACAATGTGGAGTTTTTGTATGCACTGGCGACAGAGCAAGTGTCATCATTGAGGATGATTGGAGTCAGCAAGGTTGAGGCATTCTGCTACGCTACCAGCTTCACCTGAATATTGCCTAGCTGGAGATTAGAGAACGATATACTCCTCTTCCTCTCATCATCGCTGCCATCAAGGAGATTTCAGGTTTTGAGTACATTTTTTTAAGGTCACTCGTGCCCAATTCGATTTTATCTGTGCTCCTTGAAGAATTTCGATTGCTTGTGTTAATTTTGGATGAAGACAATGTACTCAGTCCCTGTATACAGTGAAATGGACTTTTGTAGAAACGAGATTGCCCAGGTGTCCGTTGTTCCCCGGTGTCAATTCCTGCGGTGTCACAACGGCCATACTTTAGTCTAAGTCCTTCTGCAGTCAGCCACTCCTATCCAATTAACCTACTGTCAATTTCCTTTTTAAACAGATTTTTCCGCTTCAGGAAGAAAATGAAAATATATGTATATTTGTATGTACGTATTTCTTCGGTTAAATCATACTTTTTAAGCGTATTACACGCTATTTATTTATATTCTTTTTGGATACCTTTTTGTCGTTTTTCCGGATTATATATGTATTTCACACAACTGGTCATGTTTATATTTCTTTTTCATTTATAATTCATTTATGGGGGATATTGTGGTGTTTTATATATATATATATATATATATATATATATATATATATAATATAATATAATATAATATATATATATATATATATACTAATTTATTTCTGTTTTGATTTTACAGGCGAAAGCTGTTGGAAAGGTGCTTTTTGAACAAGTTTGTCGCCAATTGAATTTGCTCGAAGCTGATTATTTTGGCTTAGAATATCAAGAACAATCAACACATACCAAATATTGGTTGGATCTCGAAAAACCACTTAATCGTCAGGTCGGGTTGTCATTGGTTGATCCGCTTCTCAGATTTTGTATTAAATTTTACACACCTGATCCAGCTCAACTTGAGGAAGAATACACCCGGTAAGGTGTCATAGAAAGATGCTTGAAAATATCGCTTTATATCCAAAATTTGTTAGGTATCTCTTTTGCCTCCAAATCAAACGGGACCTGGCTACAGGCAGCTTACAATGCAACGACAATACCGCAGCTTTGATGGCCAGCTATATAGTTCAAGCATCCTGCGGCGATTTTGTTCCCGAAGACTATCCCGATCACACGTATTTATCGTCTCATCGTTTTGTGCCTCATCAAGATGCTTTAATGCAGAGGAAAATAATGGAAAATCATAAAAAGCATGTGTAAGAAAAAACAATAGCATAAATTTACACTGATTTTTCATTTATTATACATGAATATTATATAATTTAGTGGGCAGTCGCCAGCCGAAGCAGATTTGAATTTATTAGAAACTGCTAGGCGCTGTGAATTGTACGGCATGAAAATGCATCCAGCAAAGGATGTTGAAGGTGTTCCATTAAATTTGTCGGTGGCGCATATGGGTATTGCAGTTTTTCAGGGTATAACGCGCATAAATACGTTTTCATGGGCGAAAATAAGAAAAATTTCCTTCAAACGAAAGCGTTTTCTTGTTAAACTACACCCTGAAGGCTATGTAAGAATTTTTTAATATTAATTTAAAAATTCATACATTTATTGATTTTATGTTTCTTTCAATAGGGATACTATAAAGACACCGTTGAATTCTTCTTCGATGGACGAAACGAATGTAAGAACTTTTGGAAAAAATGTGTGGAAAATCATGGTTTCTTTCGGTGTGCTACTGTTCATAACCCCCCTAGACGAAAGGCTAGAGTATTATCGAGGGGCAGCTCTTTTCGGTGTGCATTATAATGAAATTTTAATTTATTTATTCTAATGAATTTGACTTTTTCAGATATAGCGGAAAAACTCAAAAACAGATCATTGAATTTGTTAGAGAAAATTATGTAAAGCGACAGAATTTCCAAAGGTATGTTTGAAACTAAAACAATGCATTTTTATGCCTTACTTGTGCAGCGAAAATTAACATAAGCCAATTAAAGAATGACATTTTTTATCGCTCAATAAGAGAATAATTTGCACGAGGCTTATGTGATTTAACAAGCTGTATATCTAATAAACACATATTCGAAATGTTACTGAAAACAATCGAATATGTGCAATTTAGAGCATAATTTTGTATCATACATTTAAATATATTACTTTTAATTGCTTTAATTTTTTAAAATGATTATTTTATATTTTTCTTTTATTAACTGAACCATTCGAAACTGATTAACAAAAAAGATTAAACTGAATAAGTTAACTTACCAATTTTGTTTAAAAAATAGCTATTAAGTTATTATCTACGCGTTTCGATTTTTCGAAAATTCTTAACCGCTGTTTCTCAATATAAACCAACATCCACTAGAGGTAGATCGAATAGACAACACTGGCGTTCCAACTGCAACCTATTGAATATCTGACTCACTCAGATTAGTATTACGTTCGGCTAGGTAGGTTAAAAGAGGATGCATTCTTATTTCCAGTTCAAGTATTGGTTCTTTTATTTTCAATTTACACAAACCTCAATATTTATAATAAACAGAAACAGTAAGTTAATATCGCGGTATTACCGATTAAAGTCCTTATCTGGTTCTTCTTTCTGTGCATATGGTGTGTTTTTATGGACAAAACAATAAGACCAATTTTTCTTATTCCTTTTAGAGGATTTCGGTAGCTGCTTCTTCTAAAATGCGTATGCCAACCGTACTATGCATTTTCAAGTTTTTTCCCAGTATACCATCAACTTTATATCTCGAAAAATTAAAATCAGTAATATATCGGAGCAAGCGTGGCGTAGTGGGTAAGTGCGTCGACTCCTACGCAGAGGGTACCAGGTTCGATACCCGAATTTACCACCTATCATAATTCACGGCTCCACCTCTTTCGAGTCACTGACAATGCTCAAAGAGTATTCTTGTCTAGAAAAAGCTTCTCAAATTCGCCGTTCGGAGTCGGCATTAAACTGTAGGTCCCTTCCACGTGTGAAAAAACAATATAACAAAATAAACAACAGCACGCACAACACAAGTGTTTGCTGAGAAGCTAGGCCCAGGTCCACCTCGTACTGAAGCGCCACCCATATTATTATTATTATTATAATATATCGTTTGTAAAAAAATAAATTTTAAATTATTACTCTATTCCCTTTTACATAAATGGAATATTATGTGTAAATCCATCAAATGGTTGTCTACAGACTTTTTCGGTTGCTTCTATGGATTTTTGTTTGTTCTATTAGACGAATTGTTTTTACTCTTCGTTATTTCTTATCAATAATGTTGACAGTTCGAATGACTTCAGTCAATTTTTATTTCATTATATATCTGTTATTTTTCTTTCATAATTTCATTCAACCCACATATTTTCCATTGAATCATTGTAAGCCCTACCTTTCCACTATATTTCTTCCTATTTATTTGCATATAAATTTAAAGATTTACCGACATTTAATTGACGTGAATTTATAGAAAAGAAAAGAGGATATATCATAACTTAGTTCTGTAAAATTAACTGCGCGAATACTGTTTTTGTGAATATTTTGTTTGATTACTTTTCAAGGAGTTTTATATTCGGTTTGGTTGTTTCCTGTAGGTTTTATTTAATACAAGTGATTTTAACATTCATTTACAAATTTTCATGTATATAACATTGCCCCTATTCACCACATACATATCTCACACAATTAGATTTGCACCTTAAGTAGATTTTTTGTAAATGTTTCCTCGAAACTATTGCCATCACGTCTTTTTAAGATATAGATTGCAGGCAAATAACGTATTAAAGTCAGTTTAAAGATAAGTAAAATAAGTATATATAATATATATAACGATTAAAAATATTGAAATTGCTGTTAAGTATTTTCATCTTTCTAAAAATTATGAACATATATGTATGTATATGAATTTAGTTTGAAAATAAAATAAATAGTTAACCAAAAAATACGTTCAATTCAATTTCAATTATTTAATTTTTTCAATAATTTATACTAGAAATTGAATTCGAAAAAATAATATTTCAAGCTAATTTTATAGACGTATTGCTTAGCTAACTTAGCAGAAGTTAAGGTTTTTGTGTCATCATCAGCATTCTGAATTATCATCTCAGAACATTTTTGTTGATTATGTTGTGTAGAAATATTTATTTAAATCAAGTTATGTTGATCTGTATTTAAAATATTGTTTATATTATTACTTCCATTTGTAGTAAAGTGATAACGACGGGGCTAATAATAATTACGTTTTCATTATAAATATTAATATATATATATATATATTATAATGCATTTTTAATGTTCAGGAAGTATATTGATATATAAATTAATTATAGTTAAATTTGAAAACAATATATCGGCTCCAGGACATAACCTCCCAAAATAGGAGACTAATTTCACTGTAAATTATGATGTGAAACATGAAATAAATTCCAAATTTTTGGGTTGTTTTGTTTGTTGAAAATCTCACCACCTCCATACAAACTTCAAGGGTGTTATTTCATCCCCTTTTTGGGAGTTTTTTTCCTGGAGCCGCTATGTATTATGTACACTCACACTTATCAGACAAATCGATCTTCCAAACTCAAGCTAAATTTCTCTTATATTCTTGTTGATCGCAAAACTCCTATTTCATAAGAAGAGATCTCGATATACCTATATAGTATGTATTTTTATTGCTAGTTAAGGCACCCATTTCTATTTATCCGGTTAATGTCTGTATTACATATTATATAGAATATGTAATACAGTCGAAAAGTCTGAGAATGCTGTCTGTGGCTTATCGAAGATTGGCTGAGTAATAATTTTTTGCGTTACAAAGCAGACATTTTTGTAATGACTAACCTTTAATAATACATGAATAATTTGTTATATTTGTAAATGTTTCATATTTACGGAAATTTGATTTGGTCGTACGTATAAACAGTTGTAGTGAAAATTTTTTTAAAGTATTAGCACAAAACCTTATTTGAAATAATAAAACGAGATATCCTCTTGTCTTTTCTTTTGGTGCAGGTCTCAGTCATTCCGTCAAGGACCACTGAATGCTAGTAGTCGAAGTCAATCGCATTCGTATGTGAATTCCAGCATTTCAGCTAATCCCCTCCTCCCAATTGACACTGGTTTGTATTTATTTTGATTTCGTAGAATTATTTTTATACTTTTTTGTTTTATATTGCGTGTGTTAGTATGTTTTTAGATTAAATTATTATTATTATTTTTTTTTTAAATTAATAATTACATGATGGAACAATTTAATTTTATTAATTGCTTAGCGGATTGGGACTGTCGCAATCAATGCACCGCCTCGATGACGCCTTCTCTGACGAAGAAGGGAGCGGATACCTTGGATCGCCGACAAGACAATCCTACAGACCTCACGCATTCTCAAGTAATTATTTCATTAAGTCTTCATAAGACATAATTTAATTTTTTATTCTCAAAAGGTCACAGCAGCCCAGGTGGAGATTTATCAGACGAAGAGTTATGCACCGGAATCGCCAATCTCAGAGGGGGATCAGCGACACCAATCAGCAGCGGGTATGGACCAACTGAATTCGAACCGGTCTGTGTCTCCTCAGGGTCAACAATCATGGAATTCTCCCATCCTCAGCAACACCAATACTCGCGGCCCAGATCGGGCTCATGCGCATCTAGGAGATCACAATTTAGGTAAGTGTTTTCTTTATGTTACGTTTTATGCGACCGCGTTAATGCACAGACACGTTATGTCCTATGTGTATAGGACATCACCAGCAAATTTGTGTTTCTTAATTTAGCATATGTTTTAGTTATTTACTTTTCAGTTTTGAATGATAACAGTAAATAATTTAAATAGACATTTCGATATATATTATTATTTCCCATGATGAAATAATTTTACAATGATTTGATGTGTTTTTCTGCTATTTTTCAATGTATCAATGTTTTTATGATTTCTATTATACATATATTTTTTATTGCGCAATGGGTAACTGGCCGTTTTTGATATCCAGTCGTTTTCCCAGTTATTGTTTAATATTGTTCAATCGGGATAAGTATGTTTACTTGTCGTATAATTCCGGAATATGATCATTTAATATACACCTCTGTATTCAATCTGGACATGCAATTGTTATATCCTTCATGTCAGAGACATCTGCTTGCCCAAAAAACGCTTTCTCTACAATATCAGAATATTAAAAGAATCTGCGAGCATAATAATAATGACAATGTTTTCCGGCAACATGCTTACTTGCAAGGTTAGCTTGTTGGCACGCACCGCAGTTTTCGGGGTAATATATTATTTTAAATAAAAAGTTGCTGTGTTCCTGTTTCAATATTTTAAGTTTGAATAATCAGTGTGACTTTTCATTCTGTGAATCATTTATCGGTTTTTCTTAAAGTTTATGTTATATTTTTGATTAATGTTTCAGTTATCATTGTGTCATTTTCATTTTACTTTAACGCGATGTTTGTGTTCTTAAGTGGTGAATATTATTTGCACTTGTGCATGAATTGTTAACATCATGATTTATCTTAGATGATTTGGTTTGTAGAAACACTTTAAGTTTTCATAATGGTACAATGTCAAAATATATCCTATTAATGGTGTCATCATACAGGTCAGAGCCACTTGTCCCTCTTATACAGCAGCAGCCCTCGTCGAGTGTCAGTGGGATCCCAAGCTTGTGTCACTGTGCCAATACTAACCAACAACACCAGCAACAAATTCAACCAATCGGGAGTTCTTTCGGTGGATCACAACAGCTCCATGGAGTTCGATCTGGAGGAGGAGGAGGCACCCTTAGTCGAGGAGGGAGTGGATTCGGACTTGACAACCTCTACCACCAATCGGGAGAATACTGCCCTTCTACTGGAGCAGTCACAACATTCCACACCAGTCCATTATAGCAGTACCAATTATTCGATGTCTAAACAGTGTTTACTTAATAATAATTCAACAGAGACCGAAACCGACAATATAATCTACACAGACATAAATGACATATGTCATTACAAATATCCCAATGAATATGCAAACAAAGTAGAGCACAAAATTTCTAATGAAAACAATTTAAACCTAGTGAATGACCGTGATATATATGCCACTGTAAATCGAAAAACAAAGTCAAAATCCAGAGAAAAACACCTCAGCGATGAATTTCTTGATGAAAGTATTATTCAGTATACTTTATCAAAACGAAATCAGTTTAAATCTATTGAGACTAGTGCTCAGGAAAATATTTTGGTAAATGAACGATATAATGAAAATAATTACAATAATCCTTACCACAATGATTTAAATCACCCTAGTGATTCTTCTTCGTCTTATTTTGGAATGAAATTAAATCGTAGATTTGCTGATGATACGAAGCTTACACAATCCGATCGTTATTTAGGTTCTGTAGAATCTCAAAGTTCTCAATCTCAAGCAGCTCGTAATACTCTGTCATTACCCAGGAATTCTGAACTCTCTGGTGTGGATTCTATTGACTCATACGATAGTCACTACATTACTCACCATTCCCTGGCAAATCTCCGAGTTGTTACTAATCCAAATTATTTGATGTATCGCGATGACAGTAAATTAGGACAATCCACTGATGAAAGAAGCTCTACTGTTTCGCCATTAGAAAGATTTAAAAATTCTTCTGAAAAGTTAGAGTATGAATTGTCAAGTATTAATTTATATTCTGCTGCCCAATATAAACAACCTTATGAAGAAGAAAATATTTACGATCAAGTTGAGAAAGAATCATGGTTAAGGAGTAGTTCTTGCAAGGATATATATGGCGGGATTTCTTATTTCGAAAGTGAAAAAAGTAAGCCCATGACAGCATTTGAGAAAGATTTTCTTAGTTTTAATCGTATAGACTCCCCAGTTACACGCTACGACGACTCACGCCATTCTATGTACATAACAAAAAATCATTCAATAGATGCTTGTCAAGATTTTACTACCATACCAGACACTAAGGTATATTCTTCCAGTTATCCTGGCAGTACATACAATACATTTGAACATCACAGGCGTGGTTATGGACAACATTTAGACTTTACTGGATCGCAAGACGATATATCTCATGACAGCTATGAGCTTTTAGAAAAATATGACAATGATTTTTTTGATAAGCATATAGTTCGTTCGGATGATAACATTCGATCTTGTTCCATGGATTCAGGAAATTATATCCCTAGTGATGATGAAAGCGTTTCTGAAGTGCAAAAATATCGGTCAGCTATGGATGTAAAGTGTAAATCAGCTGCAGACATCATGAATGAGATCTGGGATTCGGAAGATCCAAGATATTTACCACGTGAAAAGCTCTGTGTTAAATCTGACGGGAGTTTTTATAAAAAAGTAAAGGAAGCGTTTGGGTCAAGGACTTCGAGTCAAGAAAGTCGAAGTGATATCTATGAAACCAAAGCATCTCGCAGCTCAGACTCCAGTAAAAAGTCTCGCGATAGTCTTTATCACACCGATAGTAAAAAATCCCGAGAAACTACAAAAAGTAAAACATCTGTTGCATCAAGTCAAGATTCAAAGGAATCTCTTCTCGGAGAATGTTTACCACGAAATTATGAAATGCCAATGACAACTGGTAAAAAGGTAAAAAAGATTCCCAAGAAGGATCAATATGAGAAACATTCTAGCGTGGAGTCAAAGAGCGATTACTATGATGCAGTTGAATCTTTAGATAGCGAAGGATTTTGCGGTCGCCCAAAAGTAAAAAGCCATGACTGCTTACTGTCAGATACACAAAGTTCAACTCTTAATAGTTCCTTCTATGATAATCGGGATACATACTCCACTTTTCCAACTAATAAGAGCCATAAAACATCGAAAGTGCATTCGATTAGCCTTCAGAACGTGGAAATCGAAAGAAATGCGAAGTCTTTTGGCAGTAAATCACCCGAAGCAATTAATTCCGCTAAGTATCGTGAAGAAAAAGAAGTGCAAACCTATGACTCTATCGATAAAACTCACGCAAAGCAGAATAATGATAAGCAATCACATAAAATTGTAGCCTTTCGTCGAAGGTCAGATAGTGAAAATATATTTAGTTTCGATCAGGATAAAATTGAGTCCTTAACCAGCTACAGCAAACAGTGGGAAAAAACTGAAAAGGAAGGAAAGAGTAAAAACAGTCCTGAGTATCCACTTACTCCTGAGTTAATATCGGAATTCGAAAAACAGATACATACACCGACTACAAAAAAAATAACAAGAAAGGAAGAACTTATAGCCAAAACTCATTTTGAAGAATATAATCCTAAAATGATGATAGATTCAACAGCTCCACTGCCAAGTGTTTTAGTTCCATTAACTTACAGCCACGCAATTGTTGAAAGAACTAAAAGTGACCCCAATTCACTAGCTAATCGCTCACGCTTGGGGAGCAATTCAAGACGACATGTTCTTATGCATCAAAAATCAATAGATCTAACACCAGCGGACTCAAGTGATGAAGACTATTTCTATAAGCAAATACCTAGTGCACCCCCTCTCTGCAAGACACATGGTAATTTCGAAATTCCTAAAAGTTACGATGTACCTGTTGCTGCCGTTGACATTCCCAAAACAGGATTTGAAATGCCCAAGAGCTTTTTCCGCGAATACGATCGTCGAATTTCGAAAATTTTAAAAGAAGATATACCGTATGTGCTTCACAAGCGTCATGTAATGAATGGAACTGCACCATCTCCAAGTGAGAAAAAACATCAAAAACCCAAGAGTCCCAAGTCTCCAAAATCACCAAAATCCCCGAAATCTCCCAAGTCTCCGAAATCGGAAAGTAAAACTATAAATTCTGCAGATCTTTTACCTGATATATTGGATAGCCTCATTCCAGAGCAAGGAAATGAATTTCTATTCACACAAAATATCGACCTTTCTAAAGTTGATCCAATTACATTAGAAGTTGACAAATCAATACCTACCATTGAACTGTCAAGTCCAAAACGTGACATAGCGAATCAAATGGATACTAAGCTATTAGAAAAACTCAATAAAAAATTGAGTCAAATTGAAAGTGATTCTGCTACTAGCTCTAGAACTGAAAGCATTCAACGTGAACAAAAGCTTATCTTAGAACAAAAGCAAATAGAACTGATTCAAAGCTTGAAAAAAGAACTTGCTGCGCCATCAAGAAAATCAACAGCGAAACAAAGAATTATACCTAAGACAAGGCCGGTTAATAAACCAAAGAAAGGAAAGACACGAATTACTTCATTTTCCTCTGATGATGAGAGTCTGGACTCTGATGATGTTTTTGGTTCTGCGGAAGCTATTCCATCGCGTTTGGAATTCTCGCCACCACAATCGCGAAAAGAAATTGAACCCATTTTGCGAATTGAACAGAGTAAACTAATATCAGCGGCTTGGGGGAGAGGACAAACAATGAGTTCAACTGAAATTGAAGGGTCTCCTCCACAGTGTCGTCGGTTGGCCGAACTAGAAAGTCGGTACCATACTCAAAAGCTGGACCCTCCTTACACAAATGCTACTGAACTCCGAAGAATTTCAGAACGTTCAATTTCGATTCCCAGCTCGGAAGAAGAAAACCATCTCATGAATAAACGAGCTGATGAATGTACCGGAGATTATCAACGAAATGAAAACATTCCATCACCAATATTAGAACACTCAGAATTTCTTCGCACAGAAGATGAGAATTATATAACATGTAATGAAGACAAGATTTCTGAAGGAGATATTGACTATACTCTTAAAAAAAACGACCGTAGACCTTCACCAAGATCCGATTTTTCTAAATCAAGAGTGAAGTTGATGGAAGAAATTATAGATTCATCCATTGTTAAGAGATCAAAGGGCCATGCCCCTATTTTATTTGCACATGCTCGTCTTAACTTATCAGAAGGGTCGGCACTGGCCTCGTTGCAAAGACAAAAAGCAACTTTAGAATCGCCAACAACAGATCGTAGAGCCAAAAGTTTAGACACCCCTGTTATATCGATGCATAAACTTCCACCTATGAATGCATTCTCTTCAAAAGATGATACTGTTGGTTTTGAGGAAGAAGCAGAAATTCTCGAAGAGAAGACCCTTCAACAAGACATAAATAATGTTGAAGAGGAAAATCCAGATAGTATACACTCTTGTGCAGGATCTATACCATCAGCTAATTTCAGTCACAGACCATTGAAATATGATGCAGTTCTGAATACAATTGACATCGACTCAGAAGAGTCACATCTCTTAAATCAGTTACAATTCATTGAAAAAATTGCCCTACAAGGAGTTAAGATTAAGGATAAAAAGAAGTCAAAAATGAAACTTAAAAGCGGAGATCACTTAATTCTAGACATACCAAAGTACAAATTTGAGTGGTCGCCTTTTAGTTCATGCAATAGTTCAAGGAAAACATCTCCTGGTGTATCTCGTGCAAGCAGTGTAGAGAGTGCAGGTAAAGGCAAAACAAAAGTGCGCTCCAAAAGTCCCGAGTCTACAAAATCGAAACCAACTCGAGGAAACATTGACAGCAATAAGAAGGAAAAGAAAATTGTTCCAAAAGAACGTCCGAAATCTATAGAAAGAGAACGTAAATTAAGCAAGGATAAGAGTAAGTCACAAGAAGAAACTGAAGCTGATATCGCAAAGCGCAAAGAGAGACAACAAAAGCTGTATGAGTCAGCTATGAAACAAACAATTACAATGTTGAGTCCGGTAAAAGATCAACTCCCTACGTTTCCAGTTCCTGAAGATAAAATTTCAGTCAAAACGGATGGCGATAAAATTATTATAGAAACCGAATTTAAAAGTAAAGCAGAGGATCATGTTTTAATTGCTAAGTCACCTCGCAAACTTGACTCGTCATTGGTAAAGTTCAGCAGGAGTTTTGACGAGGGACGGTCACAGGAAAAATTAGAAAAAGCAAATCGGAGCTTTGAAGATCGTAACAAATCATTCGAGGAATCGGATAAATCAGACATTCCGAGCGATATAGTGATCAAATCTCCGAAAAAAATTGCAAGAAGTCAGGAAATAAAACAAAAAATTGAAGGAAGTGTTGTACATAAAAAAATTGACGTAAAATCCAGCAGTTTAGATAAAAAAGTAGAGCCTCATTATCTTGACATTGATATAAAGGCTAGAAGCCTCGATGATAATAAGGATAGGCAATTGAAATCTCCCCAAAATGAAAACAAACGAATTCAGGATGAGAAACCAGGTATCATTAGAAGTGCGATTGGCGATCGACGAATGTTTGCTCATCAATACAATATTACAGAAGAAATAGACATGCAGGCAGTAATATCTGAAAGAAGATCACTTGATCTTTTGAAACGGCAGTCGCTCCCATCTGAAGATACAACAAGAGACAGCGACGGTAGTCGTAAACCATCAACCGGAGACAGCATCGATTCATATGTTTCGGTTGATGAGAGTCATTCTGAAAGTAAACCGCCAATTGTAACAGAAGTTTACCCGCATAGAGTTCCAACTATCGAATGTGAAGAGCCTTCGATTGACGAGGATGACGAAAACTCAAGCGAATGTCGGCATTTAAAGGTATCTCGTTTTGATAATAATCGTTTGAGTCTAGACCGAAGTCGAAGTGATGAAACTGGATCATGGATGACAGTAGAATGTGAGGAATATATTGGATCTGATACTTCGGAAAATGAACCCAGGACACTCGAACCTGACCGAAATGTATTCGAAACACAAGCAACATTAGACGATGCTGGTGATTTTAATGTTATGGAGTCTTCCTGTGTGACACCGACGTCTGATTTTAATATTTTGGTAACGCCACCAAATACAAGTCCTTTGGTGGAGAAATCTGTAGTTGAATGCTTTACTGTGGAACAAATAGAATCAGAGACTAAACAAAAGGGCAATTTATCAAAGCAAAGAGATAAATCAAAAAGCTCTGACTCTTGGACCAGCGGGGAAGGAGCTGCAATAAGTCCAAAAAAAGAAGGGAAACATGATTGGAGTCTATCTGTAAGTGGCAAAGAGAAAAGTTCAGTTGATGAGGAGTCAAGTGTAAGCTGCTCGATTGCTCGACCCTTGGGTATATCTCAGGATTTTGGTGATCTGGATGAGAAGAAGTGTATGGAACTTAAAGAGCAAATGCTTAAGCTTGACCTTGATAGCACTGATCGAAAAGATTACAAGTCGACCGAAGAAGTCACAGTTCTTACCCCGAAAAAAGCAACGACTCCAACATTAGAGAAACAGAGTCCAATTGATCTGGGCACCAGCACAGAAATATTTCATGATGCGATAGAAGAGAAGATTTCACAAATTTTGTTGAGAGAGGAAAGTGATTCAAGTTCAAATGGATCAATTAAGCTTCCTAAAATCATAAAACCAGTTAGAAATGGAACACCAAAGAAGCTAGGGGTGATGCTACAAGAGAATGGGAACAAACTTGGAAAATCTGGTAGCGATCGCAGTTCACAGGAGTCAAAATCAAGTTTCGACTCTAAAGCATCTTTAAGTGTTGAATCGAAGGGATCATTTGAAACTGAGAGTAGTTCAGGGTCATTGGGAGCAGCGCAACGCAGAGGGGAACTTTTACAAAGAGAACAACAGCCTACTTGGAAACCGTTTCCGATTGAAAGTTCTGGCAGCTCTAGTGTAGAAGAACCTTGGCAGAATATTGATCAAGATCCGTTTGATAGATTTGATAATTCAGCAGTATTGAAAGATACTTCTGAGGGTGACTTTAAGGAAATATCCCCAGAAGATCAAAAAGAGAGTGACACGAGCTTTCAAGATGAACTAAATGACTTTCCTACGACTTTTGGTTACCCGTCAATGACCAGTGCCTTAGGTGGAATCGGTGTCAATCCAACAGACATAATCGGTTATAGCACTGGATTTACAATAGGAAGAACCCTTTCACGTATATCTGAAAGGAGTACCGCTTCTGAAAAGTCGAGTATGGAGGATGATGTTAGTAAAGCATCAACTCATTCTGTAAGCATGCGCGATGAGTCCGTTGGTTCAACCGATCACCAGCCCAGCCTAAGTTCAGATTCTCGAAGCAATACAAACATGGCATACATATCAGATGCAGACAGAAGAACATCTGCTGAAATGCCAGAAATACCTTGCGATTCAGCTACTGGTGACCGTTTATCGAGCATATGTAGTTTAAATGAACCCAGGTCACCTACTGTGGTAACAGGGAGGTTTTCGGTAACTCAAGTAGATGAACCACCTCATGAGGAATTTGATAGGCATACATTATTGTGCCTCTCAAATGCTGGAAGTCAAGATTCCGAAGATTGGCCATTACCTGAAATTCCATATGACCATGTTCCAATAAAGCCAGCTGAGTCCATATACTCAATGCCAGATTTAGATAAACCAGTTCCAAAAACTTTTTGCTGGAAGGCAAGCATGTCATTTCAATCACAAGATTCTCAAGACTGGCCTTCACCTCCCTCAAGTGCAATGGAAACTCCAATTGTAGAAAACGTTGAAACGTATTATGCTTCTGAAGCACAAAGAGCTGATCAGGTAATGATTGAATCCTTTACAACTACCGACTATACAATCGAAGAAGCCGTTAGTGACTCGCAAAGCGATAAGCTTCCGACTGAAGAATTATGCACTCCCCCTGAAACTACAAAGGTTTTACCATATGAAGATACAGCCTATTTAATGTCTTCATCATTTGAAAATACTGAGAGCACATGTTTGGCAAATGTTCAAAATGCTCCTATCTGCATCAATTCAACTCTAAGCACTGTTTCGTGCTTACCATCATCATTTAACGTAACATGTTGTACGGCATCTCAGTCGATACAGAACAATAGCTTAGTAAAAGATAATAATGGCCCAGAACCAATTATTATTTCACAACCAACTAGGTCTCCTCAAAATCGAAGTCCGATTTCTGAAGAAGAACTACTTTCCAATGATGACGTGTTTATGCCGGGTACTGTCAAGATTCAGCTATCTCCAGATGAAAGTCGAACAACGGAATATGGTAGGAAGTATTCCAGGGGATCTAATAATTCAGACACTTCTATTGATGATATTCTTTCAACATCGGGACCAACGTATATGGACGATCAAACTACCGTTCGTAGAAATTTCGATATGCGCTTAAGTACAGGTTCATATAAAAAATGTAGTCATTCAAGTCATTCCGAAGAAGAAACAAGTTCAATTGGTACTGATCTTGATGGTACGGTGAGAATGGGTCTACAGCAGAAAAAATGTACACACAGCTCCCATTCGGAAGACACTTCAATTGGTCTAAGTATTTCGGAATGGTCTACTGGAACTAATACAGTTCGTCAATATGCGAATTTGTCAGGGTCAGATAGTTTGTCAGCAGTTTCTAATCACTCATGTGGAGCAAAGAGCGAAAAATCGAATCACACAAAATCAAGTATTAGCTCTATAAATAAATCAACTGAAAGCCTCAACGAAAAAAGTGCAAGTTTCTCGAGCAGCAAGAATAAATTTTCTGGAGATAATGGGTCTTCAGATGGAATGCGTTATGAAATCTTATCAAATTCTGAAACAGATAAGTTTTCAGAATCTGCAACAAAGAGTGACGATACAACGCTCACTTTGACAGAAATGGCACAAACTATTACGGAATGGTCAACCTCTAGCAGTCGCACATTTGTGGGAGGCCAACCAGAATCACAACAGACACAAGAAAACAGAAACCGAAGGGGAAGCTGTATCGAATATGTTCCATTAAAACACCCCCGTATAGTAAAAAAATCTTCTCCATCTGATGAAAAAAAGGGTTCTCTTCCTGCAATACATAAATGCAACAATGTGAACGGTGCAGAAGAACCCAATGGATGTTCAAATAAAAATGTTAGTCAGATTTGCAAAGAGTCAGTGCAGAGAGCTCCACCGCCTCGGATTGTGGCAATGGAAGAAAAAGACCATAGCACTGATGATGCATCAAAAAAACGTCGTTCATTAGAACTCATGTCGAAATTGTATCAAAGCCAAGACATTTCTTCTGAAAGTGAAGCTTTTGTCGAACGCTTATATGCTCCGAACGAAAAATTAACTGAACGATATCAAAGCCAAGAATTTGTACCACTCCAAACAGTATCAGCAGGACAACCAACTTTTGGGCCTATGCCACAAGAGAAACCTCTTACAAAGCATCATAGTTATGATGACAAGACATTATCTAAATCTCAAATAAGAGAATACAAAACTAACAAGCTACGTCAATCCCATTCTTTCCATGAACACTTACTTTCCTCAAATCAAAATTTCCCGTGTATTGAAGAGGAATCGATTGGCGGGTGTAGCTCTGCATCTGCTACTACGACAACAAATACAGGAAATAGTGAGCCTACAACGAGTGCAGACAATTCATCTCCAATGCCACAAAGAGCAGACAAATTAGCTAAATGTTCTCCGTATTATTCAAGTAGTCTCAGTTCTGAATCACCCCCTAATCAAATTGTACAAAAACCGCCGCGCAAAGGATCTTTAACACGATCAAACGTCATAAAAAGTCCACCAAGCGGAAATGACACTGATAGTTCATTGGACTTGCGTAAACAAGATCCAAAACTAAGAAATCGGGGTTATCGAAAGAAGCGTCCAATGCCAACTAAACGCATGCGCTCTGAACGCATTCTTACAGAACAAGAAAGTTCAGAGTGTTCTGAAGACTATTTACCAGAGATGGGAGTTGGTAGCTCTGAATTATCTAGAAGAAATAATAAACAGTATCCAGAGTTTGACGAAGAACAAGAGCTGGAAACCCACGATTATGAATATGAAACTTATTCAAATAAATTTGAGAACTTCGATATGTCATCTGATAATGTAGATGAAATGGGCTTCCCCAGATATGATCGTTTAAGACAAATAACCAATCCAATATATCATTTACCAACATTGTCCAGTAGTACGCTTTCAATGTCTGTATCTCCTAATCATCCTGTAAAACCAGCACGTCAGAAAAAACGTCAATTGAAACGCGAAGAGTCTGTCAATCCAGCTGGTGATTATTTTGATTATCAAAGTTCGCAATACAATCAAGAAGAAAGTGGTCCGGAAACCAAAGCCGGCTTGTCAGACGATTTTTGCAATTCAAGTGAAGAAAGTGCTACAGGCATCCAGCAAGGTACAGATTTAGAATTACCGTATCCTGATTTCTTATCTGACTACGAAAACGAGTCAGGTGATTTGGAGCAATATGAATGTGGACTCGACATTCGAGTTGATCCACCGCCAAAGTTTTCAAATGAATCCGATTAATTTGAATTGATTTACTACTAGGATTAGAGTAATATATGTAAAATGCCCATGATGAATTGTTGGATATACATAATGATTTTTTTTTCGATTTCGCAAATAATGCGCATTATCTTAATAATGTTGAAATAGCACAGTTCACACTTCGAATACGCATTAATGTTCCAAATGCACAAAAACTAAAATACAGTATTTACATTAGGACAAGAGCTATAAAACATATGACGATATTTCTACTGCAGAAATTTGTATTCAAGCGATAAGAATACTCTATATAATCGAATTATATTTTAAGAATTTTTTGGGGTATGTAACAATAAATATTAAAAATAATGCAACCGAACAAATATAAATAATTTAAACGTTTTAACTTTTTAAAAATTGTATTTAACATCAATGTGCTCATTGCTGAAATTAATTATATTTAGCATATTTTATATTAAAATATTTGTCTGTAAGATTATATACTCACTTGCACATCAATATTACATTTAATTTATCACTTCACAATACTTTGTATTGCAAAGAGTTGGACGACTAATAAGAAATATTTCTCAGTTTTTGACATTCTAAAAATCTGTATTTTTTTTTATTAAGTATCAAACTAGTACCTTGTGAAACAAATATGTTTTAATTTTATGATTTGTGGTGTATTGCAAGTAAATTTGATTATATTTTAGCAACTAACTTTAAGTTTCATGCATAGTGCGAACATATTAACTGAAAATCATCTAAATTTAACCTGTATTCAAATCAGTTAATAAATAAGTCACATTAATTGCTTAGTAGAAAATTAATTTGTTAAATTTGTTATGCCATACACTAAAGGCGATAACAATGTACTTTTAACCAAAAATCTGAATAAGCTATTATGGTCTCAGAAATAAATTTAAGAACAATTGTCAAGCTGTTGTGTAATCTAGTTGTATTTATTGTCAAATGTCCTCATTGAATTTTATTTGTTATATTATTGTTAAAAACAGCAATGTGATTATTCCTATATGAACTTTGTTTCATATTGCCTTTTTTTGTCAGAAATTTAGGAAATTCAGAAAAGAGTCATTTAACTTTTTAAATATATGTATAAGTTTTATACTTTTCTCTATACACACAATTATGTTATCCATTTATTGACTCGCTGTGTTATGTTGAAACAACCAGTATATATGATCATTTTAGTAATTATTTAATTCTTTTTAATAATTATTATACTAACTTGACACTTGGCATTTGAATAAAAGTTCATAATCCCACAAAAAAGGTGGATGTCATCACATACATACATTGATATGGATTTTAAGTCCTGGTTTTCCCTGCCTTGACCTGTCGATGTCAGCATATAGCAAACCATTCCTTTTTTTAGAATAGACGCCTGTTTCGCAACAAATGTCTACTAACTCCCATGAAAGACTGATAATATGAACCTTCAAATATGTATTTATGAAGAATCCTTCTGCCGGAGATCATCTACATAAATAAGTGTGGAAAAAAGCTGTTTATGTTAATGTGTTATTATTACAATTTCCACATTTAAAAAGTTTGATTAGTTAACGAAAAAATTAAAGAATAACCACTAATCCCAATCTAATTCAGACGTAATTCGATTAACATAATGATATCACCGATGTAAGATTCCGTTCACTTGCTTTCAAGATCCTTTTCCTCAAGAGCAAACTGATGTGAGTTTAATATAGACATTTTCTTATAAAATATACAACATAAAAAGAGTTCCAAAATATATAGGGTAAATTACATTTTCAATCATTCGCAACTTACGGACTTCTGTCCGTCTTCTATTCAAATATAGTCATATGAAGTATTCCTGAGTTATATTACGAAATACATGCATGCGTCATGCATAGAATTAGATACAATTTTCACAAGAATAAATATATACCAAACTTCTAAGATCATCACCATTATTAAAATGTAACTTTATTTAAAAAATTAAAATCCGACATGCTTGTATGTATATAACACTCACAGACAGAAGAAGTATTGTGCCAAAATACAAGCCGGAATGTAATTTTAAATTAAACACATAATAGATCTGATTGCATTTATTATGACATATTTATGAAACATGCATATACGTGTGCCAAAATTAATGATGTATTACCATAGTTTATTCTTTGCTATTGATCATTGATTTTTTTTAATAAATAAGAAAATTATCAAATATCATTCGATACCTTGTTAATGGAAAATGTTAAAATTTTTATTGAGAAATAAAATTGGTAGAGTATACAGATCTTAATGAAATTTAAAATAAATAAAGAATATTTAATCAAATCAAAAATTTATGAAAACCAATGTTTTCTAAATCAATATAAATCAATTAATAATAAAAATAAAACAAATAAATACAAAATGTAATTTGTTGTAATGTGTATATATATTTTCCATAATTATGATTGATATCTTTCATCAGTTTCACAGTAAACACAATATTGGTTCAGAGACCGAACGAATTTCATTTATTACTCGTCAATCTTCAGGTTCGTCAGTTAAATGCATTTTAAAATTTGAGTGCTGCATTTTCTTGTTTAAAGCGGTCCCTAGACCCTCAACATTTTTGTGCAATATATACTGATCTCAGTGATAAGTGGAAGAGTATAATACAATCGCAGCCCACAGTTTACAAGAATCTGGGTTACTCTATGCAACGCTGGCACATGAACTCCTTAAAAATATTCCTGCTAATGTAGAACATGTAATAGTTTATGTTAAAAACAAATTTAATGATTTTATAATTTTATTTTGTTTGCTTAATAGTATAGTATAAGAAGGGGAAGATATTATTTCCCGTGGACCTGGGCCTAGCTTCTCTTTTTCTCTTTTATATAAACATTGGGACGCCGTGGCGTGGTGGGTAAGTGCGTCTACTCCTACGCAGAGGGTGCCAGGTTCGATACCCGAATCTTACCACCTTTGATAATTCACGGCTCCACCTCTTTCGAGTCACTGATAATGCTCAAAGAGTATTCCTGTCTAGAAAAAGCTTCTCAACTTCGCCGTTCGGAGTCGGCATTAAACTGTAGGTCCCTTCCACTCGTGAAAGAACAATAGCACGCACAACACGAGTGGTTGCTGAGAAGCTAGGCCCAGGTCCGCCTCGGACTGTCGCGCCACCTATATTATTATTATTATTATTATATAAACATTCACCATCTCCCTCCCTGAATACCGTTACTGTTCACAATTGATGATGTATTAGGAGAGTCGATGTAAAGCAACCGAAGACAAATGACGTGTTGAATAAAAGTTGATTATTAAATAGTGGCAGTGTGTAATTTTTAATCGACCATCGTGACAAAAATCAGGAGTGGGATACACTCCTAGCTGCGTTAAAAAACAATATTAATAATAATAAGAAAAATAATAAAAAATATGGATTCAGGAGCACTAAGTCGACTGACGAGAGGAGATATGAAGGCGATTCTGCGGCAACTGGGGGAAAAGACCTCAGAAAACAAAGCGGAGTTGCTAGGACGCTTGGATAAGTTTGAATTCCTGGAGGTGCAGAAAATTTTGGTGTCATTACCAGAGAGCCAAGCAGGTGAGGAGACTGATCGGGAAGATGATGCAGGCAAATTAAGGGACGATGTCGAGTCACTTTAGAGTGTAATACAGTTACTGACCCAACAACTTGCTACAGTCATCAGTCAGTCGTCCCAACGAAATAACGAAAACACCAGGCTCATGAAGGAAATGGAAACACGATGGGCTGCACCTGACGAGGTAAATTCAGATGTGGTACGCAGTAATCCAGTTTCTACGGCGTCGGTGAAAATTTCTTCGAATATCGCGAGTGTCAGTGGTAACGGAACCACACAAGCCGTTAACGGGAATGTTCAAAATTCTTCAGGCTTGACGCCACAAATACAAAAACAAGAATCGTGTGTACATCGGTCTCACTCTAATTCGCGTTTTCCGTTTATCGCGACGCAGTGTATCGTATAACAAATACTCTTGCGACAAATGTTCATTTCGCTAAAAATATAGACGTCTCACCTTCATCCAGTGGAATGAATCGACGCGCGAGTGATTCCTTTTCTGGAAACAATCAAAACACTGAGCAACAAGGACAAACCGAGTTGTCATCGGTACAGAATAATAGTATTCGTGATCTTCTATACATTCTGCCAGAATTTGATCCGTGCAATGGAAGTCTTTCATCAATTCATTTTGTTGAGCGTATAGAACAATTAAAGAACGCGTATCAGTGGACAGACATTTCAGTTTTATTCGCAGTACAGAGCAAGATGAAGGGAGTCGCGAGTTTGTGGATCGATTCTCACAATGTTTTCCGGACGTGGTCTGAGTTGGTATCTGCATTTACGACAGATTTCACTTGAATAATAAATACCGCCGATGTTCATAGACAAATGATGCAGATGCGCATGACAAAATACGAAACGTTGATTGAATTCGAGTGATGGCAATTGGTAGCCGTGGGTGTTTGGATGACAATGCAATTATTAGTTACATTATAAATGGACTAAATGATAATGGATTGCGTTGTATGTTGTCGGCTTATTCGTTTCCGAAGTGCTCCGATTTGCTTAAAACGCTAAACCGGTTGAGTGCGATTGAAGGTCCTCATGCTGGAACGCCGTCTGTGTTCCCAACATCACAAGAACCTGTACAAGACCTAGGGAAAATATCGGTCCTATATGTTATAACTGCGTTCGCGGTCATTTATCGAGAAACTGTACTGAAACCACGGTGTGAAAAATGTTCCACAACCACGCATGACACGAAAAATTGTCCATACCTAAATAGTGCGCCGGTAAATATCATCAGAAATCGGGGGTAGAAAGAAATTTTAAAGGATGTGTATATAAATGGCTTGAAAGTAATAGCACTGATTGATTCGGTAGTTCTTTTTCCCTAATACCCAGAAAGTTGACCCATAGTTTTTGTAATTCTATAGTTCCCTGCAACGAATAATTAACAGGATTCGCAGGAGGGGAATTCCAGTGTACTGCAAAACTACTCATGCCGATAACTATTGACGGTCGGGACTATGAAGGCGAACTGATGATCATCGCTGATGAAGTCATGAGGTATGACATTATAATCGGTACCGATATACTGTGCATACTTCACGTTATAATCGAGGCCGCTCATTGTGAAGTTGTTCCGGTGGACAGCAGTAAAATTGACATTGGAGAACAACTTTCGGCTAATGAAAACCATCAATTAATGAGTATTTTAAATTCGTTCGCGGGATGTTTCGGCGAGAATCTCAACGATCTCGGAATGTGCGCGTCGGTAAAATGAACATCAAACTTACGTCAGACAAACCAATCGAAAAAAAAACATACTCTGTTCCCTTTCCAAAACAACAAACAGTGAATCGTATAGTCCAAGAACTACTAACTGAAAGCAGAACTACTTGATTTAGAAATCATTCTTCCGGCATCGTCGTCTTACGCGTCACCCCTTAGTGCTCGTCCGCAAAGAAAATAGTGAAGAAATACTGCGCGTAGACTATCGCGAGCTAAATGCTATAACCGAAAAACGACAGTAGTCAATGCCCACAGTAGATGAAAACTTTATCTGTATGGCGGTTAAGAAACATATTAATACATCAACAAAGTATTCACCAATTGAACTAATTTATGACTTCCCACTGCGTGACATTGATGGTAACAACCTGTTATCTGCGCTTCATGAAGAGGTAAACTTTGAAAAAACTTCAATCAACGAGAGACGAGTAGAGGCCATTAAAAACATAGAGAAGGCGAAAGAAAAATGGAAAGTTCGTTTTAACTCTAAGTAGCGGACGCTACATCAATACGAAGGAGATCCGGTGCTGATCTAAAGTGTTATCCCAAGTACGGGCTAATCTCGAAAACTCGAGACTAAATATAGAGGACCATACGTCATAGCCAAGGTCTTGCGCTTCGACAGATACGTCGTGGGATACATTGACGGGATGAAGTTGAAGCAGCGTCGGTTCAGAACGATTGCAAGTGTCGATATATGTATTTAGTTGAGTAGGCGTCGACGCACATATAACGCCACGGCCACTGGCTTATGAGAACTAATACAGATATATCATTAGCTCCTGCACATGGCCGTTTTCCGTAGACTCTCGAAACACGCATATTATAATGGGAAATCCTTAAAATCGATTCTTTACTTGCTGGTAGGAAAAATCGAAAAAGCCATAGTGTGCGCTTTATCCGGAAATCGATGAAGAAGATGACGACCATACCCAGGAATAACTCGGGACGAGTTAAGTCAGGAAGCGCCGAGCTGGCAACACTATAAGCAACACTATATCCCATCCCATTTCCTTCCATTCCATCCGATCATAGATATATTTCTTTCTCTTTTATATAAACATTCACCATCTCCCTCCCTGAATACCGTTACTGTTTACAATTGACGCTGTATTAGGGGAGTCGATGTAAAGTAACCGAAGACAAAGGATGTGTTGAATAAAAGTTAATTATAAAATAGTGGCAGTGTGTAATTTTTAATCGACCATCGTGACAATAGTAAAATATATAGACAGCTTCATCATTCTCCAAAGAAGGCTCCATAGATTATTCATTTTAGCATTGCACTGCATAACATACGCATTTATTACAATGTGAATGATGAAGACTAAACAAATACAAGAACAAATAAATTAAATTAAAGAGAGAGTGTAATCTCCGCAGTATCTATTTTTTTGATAAGTATATCAGAAGCGAATAAAATTCGAAAAAACCTGTCACTAAACAAATTCAGGGTCTTTGGCCTTGTCCAGATTTTTATTCACGCCACTACACATTGCCTTGAAATGCAACCGTATTGTTTGTATTCTAAAAATAGCAGTAAATTATATTTACGCATTCAAAATCTTAAATTTACTGTCTATTGCACCAACTCATTTCAACAGCCACTTGGACGCCCTATATGTCATCTTCATCGCTTTATAAAACTCTCCAGATGGCTTGCGGATTAGCATCTACTACTAGATCATTGTGGTAGCACAACGTGTCTTCCTTGGCCCAACTGTCTCTATCTTTTCCAAGGTAGTCAGCCACTCTAACCTCATCTAACCTGCACCAATTTTATTTGGATTTGAGTTGAGTTTTTCATTTCGGCAGAATAATAATATGAGTGGAGCTTTAGACGTGAACCTGAGCCTACCTTCTACAGGAACCATTCGTCTTGTGCGTGTTTTTTTTTGGCAACTCCGACCTGAAATAATTTAAAACTTCTTATTATAAATTAGTAAATACTGCCCCAACGTGCAAGCAGAAAATGTAGCCCCCCAATAAAATGGGATGAATTTTACGCCAAACTTGACAAAGCTTTTAACAAAAAAATTCTAAACACTTTTAACCCAAGCAAAAGCTACTTTTTGTCTTATTTTCTTTTTCAAAAACCACAAGCGTATTGAAAACATCCGAAATTTTCTGACTTTATTATAATTATTGCGCCCAACATTTTCCGAAGAGTTCTACAAAATGTTTATAAAACTAAAAACATGGAAAACACAAATTTACGCACAATTAAGGATGAGATGAGGGTTAAGGCAGACCAGAGCAGGAACTGGTCCAAGGAAATCGATCTTATATCATAATACTGGTGGCGCTACAGACCAACTAGACCTAGTCTCTGCAACAACCACTCGTGTCGAGCGTGCTATTGTTCTCTTACGAAAGGAAGGGATCTACAGTTTTATGCCGACTCCGACCGGCGAAGTTCGAGAAGTTTTTCTAGGCAGTTATTATTCTTTGAGCATTGTCAGTGACTCGAAAAAGGTGGAGCCGTGAAAATTATTTTGATCATATCGGGAATCGAATCCAGGCTGCAAGATTCAGTTGCGTAGGCGTCGACGCACATACTTACAACGCCACGACCACTGTCTTATGAGAACTAATACAGATAAATCATTAACTCCTGCACATGGTCGTTTTTCGTAGACTCTCGAATCACCCATATTATAATGGGAAATCCTTAAAATCGATTCTTTACTTGCTGGTAGGAACAATCGAAAAATCCTTCATACACAAGAAACTCAAACCATTTGGACAAACCATTATAGCAATGAGGAGTCAGGCTAAGTTGAAATACGGAGAATAGACATGAAAATTTTGTTTATTTAAAGAACTAATTTTTGAAATGTGTATGAAATTCAATAACTGTATTAATGCGTGCACAACTACCCGTATTTGAGGCCAAACAAGCGAAATAAAGCAGCGGATTCCGCTATACACATTGCTTTATCGGCCGCTTAACTCGGATAAATGAAAAAGAACGGAAACTTTCTTCGCTTTTCTCTTCTTACTTTCCTCACTTCGTAGTATTTGGACAGTCGCCTAATTGGAACAAACAAATTTAGCCGGAAGTATCTCCACAAAGCGGAATCCACTGTACTTACCTATTAATCCCCCATACGTACGTATAAGGCAACTTCAATTTCGAAAAAATATTTCTTTTTATAAAGCGTTAGGGATGACTGATGCTAATTAGTACAACCAGGTTGTTGAAATAGTAGGCTTCTAGGTGACTTTTCCTTCGGAAGGAGAGACCTCTGCAATTGGACAGTAGATATATGTACAATCGTTTCGTTGTCTCTTTAACTTCCGTAGAGGTCATAAGCAAAATAAAAGAAAGCACAACTGCTTCATTTCAAAGTTCACTTTATTATTTATTATTATATTCTTCTGTTGGTTACATTTCTTTAGCTGACAAAGGTATGACCAAAATAATGTCTTCTTCCCCTAAATTATGAATGTTGGTAAAGTGAGGAATTAAACCTGGCACCTTCTGCGTAGAAGTCGATGCCCCAACCCACTACTTTACAGCGGCCAACATTAGAATGAAGATATCATTGGAAATTCACGAATTTTGAGCCAGCTATTGCCAAACACAATATCGTGGATTTAGTTGACCATTTTTTCGCTTGTCACATGTGTTGAGCGATATTGCACGAGGAATAAAAAGGATCCCTTTTCTCAATTAACTCAATCATCAACATAAATTACCCTCTTGAGTGAAAGAGAGGGTGGCCAACGATCGGGTGAAGCAGAGAGGAAATGCATGGGCAATCGTCTTTGGATCGCGAAAGGGTACGGTCGTTGGTTTACCCGTGGTAGATATATTATCAACCTAATACATGTGACATTTGAACCACATGTATCATTCCATGTGAGTGAGCAGAATCGCCATAATGTTTCTTGGTCTGTCTTTAGTATATTGGTGAAAAGAAGACGAAACATGTGTTTTATATTTTGGCCAATCTCACGAATCAAAATCCGTTCGATCACTGTAAAATTTGATCAAAGCGACTGCGTTTGTGATCATCAAAAGTAATTAAAGGTCAATGTATTTTGTGATACTCCAATGAGTTATAAGTTATATATTAGCTACTTTTGTCGCATGAGTCATTCGAGTTAAAATGTTTAATTTAGTGTCTTAAACGTATATTTGAATGAATAAACTAATTCTATTACTAATTCTATTGCTGCCGTTTAGTAGCTGAAGAAAAACCATATATACAATAAAGGTTCAATAAAGGATAACCATCCAGGGTGAAGA
This sequence comes from Eristalis intricaria, assembly GCA_964034865.1. NCBI lineage: Eukaryota > Metazoa > Arthropoda > Insecta > Diptera > Syrphidae > Eristalis > Eristalis intricaria. The sequence continues at coordinate 76,946,260 of OZ035873.1, read as the reverse complement.
AATATATTTCATGATTTTGAGCTTCGTACCACAAATACGAACATTTTAAATATTACGACTAGATAAAACCTATCAGGACTAAAATTAAGAGACACCTTCCTGCGGACTCACCTGTCGTTCGAGTGATGTCAATCGGTCTAATGGTGTATTCGAGCTTAAAACGCTCGCACGGGAGAGAGCAGGAACGAAGATATATATGCATATAGATTATAAATAATACTTTTATTTGAAATAATTTATTTTTCACTTCCATTTTGCTACTAATATGAATATGGTCCAAAACTAACTTAATTTGTTCGTACTATTTCAGATGTTTATAATGGAATGAATGGTAATATGTCGCTGGATCGCCATCTAGAGATAAATGCTAGTTCTCCAAGTCATTATGTCGGTTCAGATAAATCATCATCCCTCTCAAGATCTGAAGCTGGCACATATGATGTAATACAAGCGGAAGCGGAACATAGTAAAACTGAAAACAACAACAATATTAGTTCAATACCAAAACTTACGGGCTCTAATGCCGATGTTAGTACAGAGGCAGATGCCAAAAAAAGGGTACGTAATGTTTACTGATTTGCAAATATATTTTTCACTTTAACATTGAACAAATTCCAGAAGTGGCCATCAGAAAAATCATATTTTCTAGCTAAAGAACTTCTTATGACAGAACGGACCTATAAGAAGGATTTGGATGTATTGAATAATAATTTTCGCCAGGAGCTATCAACGGAAGATATTGATAATTTACAACCTCTTTTTGAAATGTTAGACTCAATGGTACAACATCACAGTATATTTTTAAGAGATATTGAACATCGAATCGCGTTGTGGGAAGGCAATGGTTCTCATGATGCACATCGGATTGGCGATGTGATGATGAAAAATATGGCAGTACTCCCAATATATGATGAATACCTTCAATCCCATATGGACGTCCTTATTTGTCTTAACGAAAGGATCGAATCTGATCTTCGCTTTGGACTGCTCTATAAGAACTTCGAACTCCAAAAGATATGTTATGTTCCCATTGGAGAACTTTTATTGAAACCCCTTTATCGCCTTTTACACTATCAGCTTTTACTTGAGCGTAAGTTACTCTTGGAAAAGAATACTTACAAATATTATATGCAATTTATTTCCTTACAGGCTTATGTGATTTCTATTCCGAAGAGCACATCGATAGCGGTGACTGTCAGGCTGTACTCCATATACTAATGAGAACCACAAAAATGATTCGAGAGCAACTGCCTGAATTTGTGAATTTTGTCGAATTGTCCGAATTGCAACGTGACATTATTGGTTTTGAGACACTTGTACAGAAGAATAGAAAACTTATACGTCAAGGCTGCCTTTTAAAGCATTCCAAAAGAGGGTTGCAACAAAGAATGTTCTTTCTTTTTTCCGACATTCTCATATATGGCTCTAAGTCTCCTTTGGATCAACATTTCCATATACTTGGTCACGTTCCGGTGCGTTCATTGCTAACAGAAAATGCAGAACATAACACATTTTCCATATTTGGTGGACAATGTGCAATTACTGTAAGTGCTGGGACTACTGCAGAGAAGACTCTTTGGCTGGCGGAATTGTCGAAGGCGGCAGCGGATTTAAGAAATAAACCACCAACTCAACTTACTTTATCTTCTTTGAAAAACTCAAGTAAGTACATATTCTTTGTTCTTGCGTATCTCATAAGTTGATTTATTGTCGAAAATATTGAGTACAGGGTATTTTTCTAGAATGTAATTCAATCGGCAGTTACAGGTGGGGCAGATTGAAGGGCTGATTTCATTCGTAATTTGTCGGGTAAATCTCTTATGTAGCATACGCCTATACTCGCTAAATCTATCTGACCTGCTTTTTGGATAATGGTGGTATTTTCATTACACCTCCAGTTAGAGAGCGGATATTAAACCATATTTTTGCATAAGGATTGTTTGGGGTGATAAATTTCACGTTTGATTTTTGTTACCAATCAGATTTTGCATGGTCGATTATATTTGAAAATAGCAACCATCATACATAAAATATGACGGAAGTATACTGTTTTAGTAATGTACCGACCAAGCAAGATTCCGGGATGGACAGGTGAGCCGTTATGGTATTTCATCCTGTAACTCTATTCTCCTATGTTGTTGGTTGGGGTGAAGCTTCGTTTGGGAAGATTTCAGTGAATTTTATTGCGGAGTTAGACAGAACAAAGTTTTTTACATTAAGCGAGTACATATACGACAGTTATATAACGGAGAAGGCTACATTTGCGAACATGGGTTAAAAGTCTGTGTCATACTAATATATTCTTCACTTTATGTTTTAGGCTCATCTGAAGAGGGACTAGATCTGTGCGGCCTAACAAATGGAAACAATTCTAATCAATTAACAATGCAACAAAATAAAACCCCACCTTCAAGATGCAACACCGCTCTCCATGTTTGTTGGCATCGCGGAGCAACTGTTGGATTAGGGGATCACCTCGTAAGCGCTGAAAACCAACTTTCTGGTTATCTACTTCGAAAATTTAAGAACAGTTCTGGATGGCAAAAGCTGTGGGTTGTATTTACATCGTTCTGCCTATATTTTTACAAAAGTTACCAAGATGAATTCTCTCTTGCTACTTTGCCACTTCTGGGGTATTCGGTTGGTCCACCGGGTCATCAAGACTCTGTACAAAAGGAGTTTGTTTTTAAACTTTCTTTTAAAAATCACGTGTACTTCTTTAGAGCGGAAAGTGCCTACACATACAATAGGTATGTTTTTCTTTATTTTTTCATTTTTAAAAACGTTTGAATATAATGAAGTATACTATTTTTGTTTTCAGGTGGCTTGAAGTTCTTTGCAGTACTACCCAGACACAAAATTTTAAGAACTTCCAGATCAACAGTTAAAAAATCCAAATTTATATATTTATAATATATATATGGAAACAGCAATATCAACTACACTTATTCCAATAATTTTATATATACATATTATGTATTTGTTGAAAAAAAATCGTTTTACATTTGCTTCTTCTTGTTGTTGCTCGGAGTAATTGTAAATATATTATAATTAAGAAAATAAGGACTGTAGAATCTAAAGATTTCTTCTAATAACTATGGTCTGTTAAATTAATAATTATTCTTCTACATAATGCATTTAAGGGTATTATTTACAAATAAAACTTATATTAATAACACAATAATTTATAGTTTTTTTTAATAATAATATTAATAATAATACAAGCTGCAATCGGCTAGTATAAATAGGTACCGAAACATTTTTTACCGAATTCTAAACAAGACTGCCAAAGACATCAGTGCTCTATCTCTTACCAACGTCACCAAGCGTCTTTTAAGGCGGTAACATCGTTTGTGATTTCGCTCTCTTCTATTGTTCGGTTAAGTTTGAACGGTACTTTCTCTCTTTATCGTTGTTTCATTTACTTCTATTCTTTTTCAATTTACCCGGTTATAAAAGCATATTTATATATTATACGAGCATAGTGTGCAGTTTCAAATCATGGCCCTTGGGCCATCAAAGATATCAGGTAACTGTTTCGAAATTCTCGACATGGAGCTTCAACCTGGCTATAATAATAAAAAACGGAAAAAATGATCTATTCGCAAATTGACCTTAGCCAACCGACTCAAACTAATTCATTTGATTCTAAATATTTAATAATTTCCTCTATCGATAAAAAAAACCCTTTCTTCCATTAGTATTTTCTTATTAAAAAAAGCTATTGACGGCATCAGTACCGCTTATGAAAATATAACGGAACTACGTGACGGTAGTCTTCTCCTCCCTGTTAAGTCTCAAAAAATAGCAAATTTATTCCTCTCTAAAAAAAATCTTGCAAATCATTGCTCAATTTCCGTTAAACTGCATTCCATTTGAAACTCATCCAAGGGTACAGTATATGCTCCTTGTTTAATTCAAGTTTCTGCAGAAGAGATCGTAAAAGAAATGAGCAACCAAGGAGTAACTGAGATTTATAAATTTAAAAAAACAACACCTGATAAAACTCTTCGAGCCACAGGTCTTATTCTAATTTCGTTTGACCGCTTCCGTCCCCAAGCAAAGTAAGTGTTGGATGGCATAACGTAAAAGTTGAGGAAAACTTTGCTAATCCGATGCGTTGCCGCAATTGCCAACTCCTTGGACATACTGCCAAGAGATGCACCGGAGCTGCCTCCTGCGAGAATTGTAATCTTCCCTCTTATGAACCTAACAAATGCACACGCACTTGCTGTGCCAATTGCGCCCAAGACCACTCATCATCTTCCAAATTATGTAAACGATGGAAAAAGAAATTATTAAAATAAAACAATAAAAAAATGTACCATGGCTTACGCAAAAAAATTGTTCAAAGAACAAAACCCTATACCGTTATTTTCTGCAACATACTCCGCTGTCACACAAAATACGCCTATTGCTATGCCACTCGCAACTTCTCCAACTACATCAACCGTTAACCCCCTCCCAATTCACGTTCCCTCTCCCAAAACCTCACCAACGGAACTTCCTCTTTCTACCACACAAAACTCAAAACCTGCTCCCAAACGTATCCCATAACCAAGAGCACAAATTCTGATTCCACACTCACTCCGCCCTTCCCTACCAATACACCCAACTTTTCTTCTCCACCACCCGACTCACTCAATCTTACTGTTACCATCCTTCCTCCAACCCTACCTAACCAACCTTCTCCACTCAATAGTATAACTAACACTCTTATCTCAAATAACATATACTTCATACCAGACAATAATAATGATGATGAATCAGACTGAAAGCTGCCTCAACATCCTCAACATCCGTACCGCGGAGTCATAATGAACACCGCACCAACTACACCACACAAAATTCTACTCAACGTGAAACACTTCGCGTTGACAAGAATTCTTCGTCTAATTCAACACACACTTTTCCGCATTTTGCAATGGAACTTAAATGGCTATAAAAACAACTTACATTCCATAAGTGAGATGAAACCAAACATAATTTCCCTTCAAGAAACCCATTTTCCCCTCAACTCCCATCCTTTTTCTCCAAAGCAATATTCGGCATATTTGCATAACCATGACTCTATCACAACTTCCAAACAAGGCGTATGCTTCTCATTCACAAATCTATTCCACACTCCCCTATCATAATTAACTGAAACATTTCAGCTATTGGTGTCGAAATTAACCTCAATATCCATATAACTCGCATTTCCCTTTATATTCACCCCAATCAAAATTAAGGCAATTTTATTTGGTATAAATACGCCAATACTTTTAACTGGAGACTTCAATTCCTGGAGTCCATCTTGGGGTTCAGAAAAGCAAAATAAGCGCGGCAAACTAGTTGATCATTTCATTGTTAACTCAGGGTTATCAATTCTTAATGACGCCCACCCACTTTTCGATACATTTACTCACGTCGACTTATTGCTCATATCTCCGCCCCTCCTTCCGAAATCTACCTGGAATATTGCCGACAACCTCTCTGGCAGCGACCACTTCCCCATTTTTATCACCCTCACATCTGGCCCCTACGATTCAAAATTAAAACATAACAAAAAATGTCTACTCGACCGAGCCAACTGGGACATGTTCTGTTCCACACTAACGAATGAACTTCTCACCAGGATAGTATCCCATAACATCAACAAGGAATCCGCTGTTATCCAAAAATCCATTCGCTCTGCTGCCAAACTTACTATTCCTCAGACAAGCGACATAGTTCATAGGAGAACAGTACCCCTTGTGGAACGAAGAAATTAGTTGTCTTCGTAAGCAAAAACAAACGGCCTGGTACAGCTTTACGAAATCTTCCACTAATTCCAACCTTATCCTTTATCGTAAGCTAAACTCTAAATTCAAAAAAACGGTCAAGGCTAAAAAAAGGCTTGTTTCCTTTAATAATTTAATTAATCCTAACTGCAAGCTGCAAAAGCTTTGGGCGGACATACAAAAATTAACTGGCACATTCACTCCTAACACCATCAACATTTTAAAAACTAACACAACAACAATCTCCATTCCATCAGAAATTATCGAACATCTGGCTCAGACGTATGAACAGCTTGCGGATAATACTAATTTCAGTACTAAATTTATTTTCGAAAAACACAATTTTTTCAACACCCCAAACATATCCTTTAGTCCTATTCCTTCCGCTATTTCGATCGAATCCAGTATTTATATGATAGAACTCTCAGCCTGTTTAAATCAAGTGAAAGGCAAGACACCTGGCTTCGACCGAATTCCCTACCCCATGTTAAAAAACTCCCCTCCAATTTTAGAACACCACATATTATCCTTTTACAACAATATCTTCAACTCAGGAACAATCCCACACTGGAAAGTTGCTAGTATTATCCCAATACTTAAACCACACAAAGATCCATCCTACACCTCCAGTTATCGTCCTATTTCCCTCCTTTCTTGTACTAGTAAAGTCATGGAAAAAATCATCGCCAAACGCCTTCTTTGGTTCCTAACAAAAGAAAGATTAGATTAGACAATAGACAAGTTGCTTTCAAAACAGGCACCTCCACTCAAGATGCCCTTATTCATCTTGACCACTTCGTGTCTCTTAGGTTATCTGAGAGAAGCCATGTTTCTACTCTTAGTCTTGACTTTGATAAAGCCATTGATCGGATTGGGGCACACGTTGTCTAAAAGCAAATTTTAAAATGGAAAATGTCTATCATAAAATCCTTTATGAGCAACAGGAACTTCCAAGTCAGACACTTTGGCATATACTCGAATATCTATAAATTGAAAAGTGGTATCCCACAGGGATCACCACTATCAGTAGTTTTATTTGCCATAGCCTTTAATCAAATCAGCATTATAATTGACAACTTTCAAAAGGTTGACCACACACTATACGCCGACGATCTTATAATTTGTAGCTGATACTTTATCCCACATTGGCCAGGCTTTATCCCAACAACGTCTCTCAAAATAAAGTAAAAATATACTCAAGACTCAGACATGGACACTCATACTTTACCCACAAGCATATTTTTAATAATGAACTACCCGCACTGTGCCATCTTTGTGAAGAGGGAGCAACTCTAACAATGGATCACCTTCTCTCCTCTGGTAAAGCCGTATCAGTATGCAACAATATTTCAACCCATAATTTTAAATTTCTTTTATCCAATGTAAAAACTGACAATATCAACATTATCTATAACATAATCCACTCTTAATCTCGAAAACTGTATCTAACTTTTCTTTTCTTTTTATATTTCCAATATCTTCTTATTAATTAGTTGTAGGCCGTGGCATCTAACTCCAGTTCTAAGTATTATTAATTTTGTAATTTACTTACAATTTAATAAAGTTATAATAATAATAATAATATCTCTTACCATTTAAATGTATATAAAAGACAACCAAACATTTTTATATAGAGGAGAAGTTATATATGTCGATGGATAGATTATAAGGGTGGGGCGACAGTTCGAGTTGGACCAGGGGCTAGCTTCTACAGCAACCTCTCGTGATGTGCGTGCTATTGTTCTTTTACGAGTGGAAATGGATCCCACAATCCGAACGTCGAAACTTGGCATGCTCTAGGCTTCATAAGATTAATTCTGTGTCTATACATATATCATTTTATTGGTCTGTTCCTGAATATCTAAAATATAAAAAATCTTCAAAAAAGCCTTCGACAAGTAGCTTCAAACTTAGGTATTAAAAAAAACTTTCGACGAATATTTTTTTCGTTTCAGAACTGCCTATATATTAACGTGTGCTTCATACTTTTAAGTTACAGTAAAAATCAGCTGCATATTTTAGACTTACGTTAAATAAGGAAAGAATGCAGCTAGGACTTTACTTTTAGAAGAAATATAAATCTTATTTTGAAAAAAATAATGAAAAGAATCCATTTACGGAACTCTGAGATATTTTTTTGCAGGGGGATGTTTTAATTTTTGTTGGAATGTAGAAGAAAAGCTCCAAGAGTGTTCAACGGAAGCGTGATCTATTCACTGTGTAAAAATCATATACATCTACACACTACAAGAAGAGCATTTAAAGTGTAGCAATAACTTGACCTGCCCAATTCGTCAGGCTGTGCAGCATAACGATGGAGAATTCGGGCTGACGGAAGGTCGGAAGCGAACTCACCGAGACCTTCAATGTCAAAAAAGGTTACATGACGCGCCGTCATGTGATGTGAAAACTCACTCGCCAACACAAGTGGCACGATCTTCCAAAAGTCCGTACAACTGCTGGCAAACGCGGACGACATTGACATGATTGGTCGAACACAGCGAGCCGTCAATGAGGCGCTTGTTGGCATTGAAACGGAAGCAGCCAAATGGGTTTAGCGGTGAAAAATGGCAAAGCTAAGTATATGCTATCCTGTCATCGAGAAAGGACGCACAACATCGACGACTCGGCCAGAAGGTCTCCATAGGCAGCTATAACTTCGAGGTAGTCAAAGACTTCGTCTACCTCGGCTCCGCAGTAAATAGTACGACCAAAACATCAGTACTGAGATTACACGCAGAATAACTCTTGCCAATCACTGTTTCTTTGGGCTCAAGAGGCAATTGAGTAGTAGAGCCCTCTCTCGAAGGACCGTGCTAACACTATATAAGACCTATAAAACCTGTCTTGCTCTATGGCGCGGGAATCCGGTCAATGTCAAAAGCAGACGAAGAAGCCCTTGGTCTTTTCGAGAAAAAAGTTCTGCGTTCAATCTTTGGTCCTGTTTGCGTTGATGGTTTTTGAAGAAGAATATTCAATCATGAACTGTACGGGCTGTACAGCGACATGAGCCTAGCCAGTACTTTACGGATTCAACGCCTAAGATGCTAGCTAGGTCATGTAGAGCGCATGGACAACACTGCTGCCCGAAGAGTCTTCGACTCCGAACCAGTGGGACAACGCGGAGACGTGGAGAAGGGCCTCAACCGACTTAACGTGCGCAATTGGAGACAGCTGGCTAAAGATCGAGTCTGCAGGCTTGTAGGTTGAGGTTGATAAGAGTACGAGTAAGATCCAAAACTGACAATGGGCATGCAAATTACAAATTAGTTTGTAATTACCAAGTTACTGAATTTATGACTGAAAAGTACAACTGCTTTTCACTCTAAGAATGGTACTTGATAATGCTAGGATCCAAAGCTGTTTTGTCGAGATCAACTTTGGAGTGTTCTGCAGGAGTAAGGGATTGATGGCCCTTTTATCTCTATACACAATCTGTAGCAGCTGTGTGTGGGTTAACGGTGCTAAATCAACACCTTACACCGTAGGCATTGTTCTTCGCCAGGGGTCGTCTTGTCACCTGTCGTTTTCATTGTTTGTACCGTCAGTATGTTGCGCAGCCGAGGCAAGGAATGCTTCACATTGGAAGAGAGTGATATTCTTTTTGCAGATGACTTAGTTATTCGCACAACCTCCAAGACGGAACTCCAGCGCGCACTCGGTTTGTGGCCATATGTGCTTCGGATATATAAAATTCTACGTCGGATATATGGTCCTGTCTGCGAGGAAGGCGAATGGAGGATAAGACACAACCGCGAACTCTACGAACTGTACTAGGATGTGGATGGACTCCGGAAGGAAAAACCCGTCCACATCACTGGCTCGACCACATCGGGCGCATTGGCAACAATGGTCCAGCTAAGAGGGTCTTCAAATCCGAGGCTCCTAATTCGAGGAGAGTAAGACCGAATCTCCGGTATAAGGTAATTGCGGATGCAAGACAGCTTGGTATTTATGACTGGAAGTAGTGTGCCGTTAACAATGGAAAGCAGCTATCGGACCCTGCATGGGTCTCCAGCTTGAAAAGTAGAATAAGTATGTGCTGATGCTGGGACCCGAACGCCTGTTCAATGCCCTCTACATGTTAGTGGAGTCGCATTGAAGCAGGTGAAAAAGTTGAACTATCTCGGGGTCTTCTTCACGAGTGCAGGGAGGAGTAATGCTGAAATTTTCTGTGAGATTGGTCAAGCTGGTGTCAGCTTTGGAGATCTATAATCAGGAAAATCCATACTAGATAATTTTCCTTGTGCTATGAAAACTTTTGGCGGATGTTTAATGAATTTCGCTGGACATACTGTCATTGAATCTAGTGTTTTGTTTCTCATACAAGGTGCACTACAAATGTGCCATACATCACTACAGATTTCTTGCAACACCTAAAAAAAATATTTGTCCCACTTAAATTTTTGTCAAACTCAGAAATACTTTGTCCCTTTGAGTATTTGTCCCATTTACTACAACTGTCATACTGGTTTGTAGTTGGGGCATTTTCGTTTCTTTCGTCATTAATGAGACGAAAATCAACAAAAATCATGTGTGTTGGTTCATTGACTGTCCTATTTCTATTGTAATGTAAGGGACACTTGCAGGATAATACAATTATGTAGATAATAGAAGCAAGGAAACTTTATTGCGCATTTAATTGACAATTTATCGTGGAAATAAAAAAATCCCTTTTTTAATTTTCCAATCATTTGTTCACATTGTCACATTCACTTGTGGCAACTCTTGCAATGTCATGCTTATTTGACAAATTTTACACATCAGATGATGCGGGGCATTGTACCACCTCACTTTCTGATATGAGTACCTCATACAAACTCATTACAAATACGTGTCCTACCTGCTTTAATATTCAGCGAAAGACAGTACCGGAAAAGTTTTCTACTTTCGACAAACAGCTGATTTGCTATTTTTTGATGCATCCATAACTTTTTTCTATCAACTGAAAACGTTTGTTTCAAATGTCATATGCATGTTTATATGCTGCCTTCTCTGGCGATACAACCGAGGATACATAAACCTGATACAAGATATTGAGCTTGTATATTGAGATTTTATTATCAAGACTGGGTCGGTAATGACTACAACTTCGAACTTGGTCAATCAACAGTTTCAATTGTTTTAAGTGAGCTCATAGATATATGTAGTTGAAGCAAATGTTTGTCCTAAGTTAGTTAAGTTTCACTATTCACAGGGGGAAGCTACATATACCCTTCTTTTAAAACAAAACTAGATTTCCTGGAATTATCAGTTGCATTCATGGTGCGCATGTCAAAATAAGAGGACTTGATAAAAACTTTGTAATTAGTAGATTTATTTTCATTAGGCATACTTGTTTCTCCATGTCATAAATTGTCTCCGATTTTGTATAACAATTAATGAATTAAGCCATAGATATTTTGTGTCCAATTCATTGCATCTACATATTTCCATTGTTTTCCATTTCATCAAATTCCAAGGAATTTCAAAATTCTCCCGTAATTCTCTGAAAGAATTGTCATTTCTACCAAATAGAAAATTACCCATAGCAATAGACTCGGAATACGCCGGTAATAGAATGTATTTCTACACGAAATTCAACTATAATTCTATTGGGAAGAGATTCTCGCAATAAACCCCGAGTAGAATTTCATCCCATAAGTTGACACAAATAAAAACATTAAATGCATTCAAAAACTGGAACTGTTACGTAAAATTTATATTAGTTATATTTACATATATACTTGCCGAATTCAATTTATATTACAAAGAACTCTGAAGAAAATGAAAGAAATAGTTTATTTATAGAAATTTCCACTTCATTACACTATGCGTTGGCATTCAAACAACGACTCGGCGCAAATTACTTTTAAAAGTGCTGAGTATATTTTATTTTTGCATTTTCAAAACCAACTGTGTACTCAATTTGATTAATATGTTATATTTCTTAAAACATGATTTAATTACATACATTTTTTGCTTATTTTTTCCGGATGAATACATGAATTCTATGACAAAATTCAAATCAGTCGGAACATCTTTAGTGTTGCACTTTAATAAAATCGAAACATAAACTACAGCCCTAAGGTTATTGATATCTTCGCATAGCCTTTTTATTTGATTATACACTTGCTTTTGGATGAGGCTGAAAGATTGCGTTTTCAAACAATTACATTGCAGGGTAACAAAGTAATTCTAACACGTTTTAATAAAAACCAAAAAACAACTCAAACGAATTCTCAACACTTTGAAATGGGTAATCATAGGGTCGGTACTTTTGAAAACAAAAAAAAAGGAACTTATCATTTATCTAATGCAATGTATCAGCAAGATATACATGTGTATGTTTTGTATAATATAATCCTAGGATTTATTTCAATCTTGAATATTTTTAATTATCATCACTGCGACTAACATACGACACAAAATACGTATATTTTCTTATTTTTTATATTGGCTCATAGAAAATGTGATTTTGCCCCTTCTGTTAGCGCCAATTTATTTGTATCATTCGTTAAGTCACATTTAAAAGTTTTAAGTTTAATAAGTGAAAAATAAACTTGTCTACGTGTAACTGTAATTTGGATAAAGCAGAACACCTGGATCTGAGAAAACAATGTTCTACTCTGTACTGTGGAATTTTTATTTTTCTGTTTCTGTTGTATTTTCACATTTTCTCCTTGATTTACTTATGCATTCCAATTGTGTCTATTAATTTCTGTTAAGTTAATTTTTTGTTTTTCTTTTTCTTTTGTGTATTTATTATTTATGAAAATAAAAGAAGTTAGTAAAACGTGGCGGATGGCTAATCAATAAAGCTTTGTTCCACACAAGCTTTCACTCGTTTCTCGTATTCGCGGCGATTCTCTTTATAAAGTTGAGCAGCTGTTGAGTTAGCTGGCGAATTTGGATTTGGATCACTCAATAAGGACTATAAAATGACAAATACAAAAATAAAAATTATGAAAAAGTTGGAGAATATACATTAAATATAAAATGATATACCTGTATAGATGTAAGAATGGCTGATACATCGTACGTGGGACTCCATCTGTTTTGCAATATGTCCAAACAAATCCCTCCATCAGCATAAACATTTGGATGAAATACTTTCGATACAAATCTCACTGTGGGAGGCTTATTTGGATATTCTTCAGTAAATTCTATTGTTAGTTTAAACGTTCCATCCTCAAAAGGAGTGTCATGTGGCCCAAAAATCACAGCATTCCAGATCATGATATTATTATCTGTTGGCGCTCCAGAAACTCCAGTCGGTGGATCTTCTTGAAGTCTATATAAAAAATTCCATTATTACAACTTGCAAAGCATTACATACAGATAATCATTATCAATTTATATCTAGGGATTATTTCGGAATGGACTTCAAAATTGTTGGCCAAGAATCCGTGGTTTTTTGCTTTGCTTTGTTTAAGATCTTTTTAATGTGTACAAAATCCAAGCCAATAAATACTGTCGGAAATAGTCGCGACGAGACGCACACTGAGGATTAAATACAAAATGGAAAAAGCAGTACTTTCAAAAGAAATAAAGAAATACTAATCATGCCGATTATGGAAAACGGCGGATCGACTGCGGAGGGACTTTATAACTGAGGGAACAGTGGACTACCACTCGGTGGTTTACTGTTTATTGGATAAATGTCTTAAGATATTTATCTACAGTCGAACTTCGATAAGTCGAATATTTGATAACTCGAATGGAATTGCTGGTCAATAGCACCAATTCTGAAACTTGCTTGTAATTTGACTTCGATAACTCGAACTTCAATTACTCGAATGTCTTGATAACTCTAACAGATTATTTGGCGTCATCTTCGATAAGTCGAATTCTGAAGAGAAATTCCCAAATTCTGCGTATATAAGGAATAGCGTTCGGGCACAGCGTTTGCGTGTTCCTTTGACCTAGTAAAAACAAAATCGTGGTACACGTGAATATTCTGATGAAATTCCTTCGATTTTCAGAACTGAACGCCCAAACAAAAGAAATTCAACTGCAGGTGGAATTTGAAAGTTGGAAAAATACCAGAAATATACATGGCTGTTTATACGTAACATTTTCTGCAGGTGGATGACGATATTGTTATTTCAGAGTTTCATACAGATGAAGATAATTATGTATGTTCCTGTACCATTTTGTATTTTCTTGACAACTCGAAGTCTCGTAACTAGATTTTTTTTTTGTGGCAAGTATTGGTTCGAGTTGTCGAAGTACCTACTGTATCCTATAACACTATGAACCGCTTGCTGATACTTACCATAGCGATTTAAGTTTTTTTTTCTTTTAATCAGTTTTTTAAGAAGGAAAAAAAAGAAAAAAAAAGAGTCGATCATAAGACTTTAAATTGCATTTTAATACTGACCATGAAATCGTGAACAAATTTGTGAATACAAATGGAATACTGAATTTGAAAATTATAGTATGTAGTACGAATTATTTTATGATATTGTAATATAATAATATGCGTGGCGCGACAGTCCGAGGCGGACCTGGGCCTAGCTTCTCAGCAACCACTCGTGTTGTGCGTGCTATTGTTCTTTCACGAGTGGAAGGGACCTACAGTTTAATGCCGACTTTGAACGGCGAAGTTGAGCTTTTTCTAGACAGGAATACTCTTTGAGCATTGTCAGTGACTCGAAAGAGGTGGAGCCGTGAATTATCAAAGGTGGTAGATTCGGGTATCGAACCTGGCACCCTCTGCGTAGGAGTAGACGCACTTACCCACTACGCCACGGCGACCCATATGATATTGTGCAAGTGATAGATATTTTTACAAAATGAATATGTGGATGGCTTTGAGGAACTTTCGATTTACAAACGTAGTCGGCTAACCAAATGCATAACCATGATTGTTTTGCAGCTGTTTTCCTCATCAATTTCCTAATGCATGTTCTTATTAAATATAACATACATTTTCAATAAATAATTCGATTGCACCCAAGACTAATTTAAAGGCGATAACTTTTCGGAGGAATACACGTTGGGTTAGGTAAAGTAAAAAAACAGCAACAATTCCCACATTCTTCTTTTCTGCTTTCTCATGGCCTAGTCATTTGTTGTTTTACGTAAAAAGGACCAAAGATTGAACGCAATATTTTTTCTATCGCGAAGAAAAGGGGCTCTTAAGAGATGGTCCCTGTTTGTTAGAACTACTCAATTGCCTGTGATGATATTTTAGCAATTTAAGTTTTTTTAAAGTTCGTTGCATTTAAAAAAACCGTATCATAGCTAAGCTCAACTTAAGTATTTATGAGCAACGAAAAATAAGCATAGTTGAACTTAAAGATTATGTTTAACTTATGTAGTAAATTTAAGTGTCGTATCAGCAAACGGCCCAATTTATCGTGTACACCTAATTCTGTTTTTACACGGTTTTGATATAACACGGTTTGAAAATAAAATATTTTTAATTTTTTTACACGATTTTATTCCATTTAGAATGATTTAAAATTTTTTGTGCTTACATTTTTTTTGTCAAATTTAATTTTTACGATGTATGTTCATATCACAAATTTAAAGGAATTTCCCTTTTGCGCGTACAAGAAAATTTACTGGTCAAAGCAAATAAAAATAGCACAAATTTAGGGGAATTCGCGTGACAGCAGTTAAGTTTATGTTCCTGCATTTATGATTATCACATATATTTTTTTTTATTTTTTTACCTTCAAAATTGAATAACATAATTATTTTTAGTTCCTGAACTTGTCATACTTTAATTTATATTATTTAAGATTAGAGTGCACATCTTTATCACTAATCAATCACTAATAACACGGTTTTTTCTGGAACCAGTCTACCGTGTAAAAACAGAATAAGGTGTACTTATTTTTTTGGGTTTATTTAACCGATATGCCTAAAACTTTCTGAAACGTAAAAAATGTATTTTACATATAGCTAATATGTAGATAATAAACCAATTTTTCGAAATATTTGCACAATAGCAAACATCCTATAAATATTATAAACAGGACGATACCATAAAACAGTTATTTTATTGTTTATTAAGCTCAAAAATAGCACTTCATGTATCTGGCCAGTAGGACGTCAGGTATAACTGGGTTAAAAAAAGCAATTAAATAAAAAAGTACAGGGTTTATATATGTATGTATATGGAGAGATATCATTTGTTATGGTAAAGTAGAAGAAAGCTTTGACCTCTCTTCCGACCACTCACGTGTAATGGGTCTTTAAAAACAACTTTAGAGTTAGAACTCGAACTTGAAAAGTTTATTAGTAACATCCAGAAAGCAGCCTGGAAAAATACTCTTCACAGTAAAAAAAAAACCCAAATTTAATGAAACAAATCTTCCGCCCGAAATAAAAGAACTTATCCTCGAAAAAAGATACTCTTTCTAGTATTGAAAGAGTATCGCTAAACGAACCCAGCCAAGCAATCAAAATCTAAAAAACAACAAGGCTCCCTTCTATGATAACCGGACAAATCCTGAAGAACTTGCCGAAAAAGGCGCTACTTAAACTCCTGTACTTACTTAAAGCGTCCTTTAGGCTATATGTTCCAGACTCATGGAAGGTTGCAGAAGCGATAATGGTTCCAAAACCGGGCCAACCGTTGAACAACAAAAAGTCGTACAGGCCCATATCGCTTTTACCAATAATATCCAACATTTTTCAAAAACTCTTATTAAAACGCATTCAAACAAATTTATCGAAGAGAAGCATCTAATGCCTGACCATCAGTTCGGGTTTCGAGGGAAACACTCCACAATTGACCACGTATACAGAATAAAGAATGAAATTGAAGGAGCATTAGAGGAGAAAAAGATCTGCTCCACCGCCCTACTTGACGTTTCCCAGGCCTTCGACAAAGTCTGGCCTGAAGGCCTGAAATACAAACTAAGCGGGCTTCTACCAACAAGCTTGTATAATATACTAGAATCTTATCTCGATAACAGCAAGAGTCCCTCAAGGGAGTGTCATTGGCCCCACATTGCACCTGCTGTACACTAGAGACATACCTCAAACTGAGGGTACACTTGTGGCTACATTTGCGGATGACACAGCGATCCTGGCAATGTGACGTTCAGTTGATTCCTCAACTGAAAAAGTGCAACGAGCTCTGGACAAAATAAACGAATGGTCAAAACGTTGGCGCATTGCTCCCAATGAGACCAAATCAACGCACGTAAATTTTACCTGCAGAAATATTGAAAATCGACCAGTTTTCATTAATTCTGTACAAATATGTACGCTAATGAAGCAAAATATCTTGGAATGACACTCGATGCGAAACTCAAGTGGAAGGCCCACGTGAAAAGAAACGGAATCAGCTCGAACACCGGTATAGAGAAATGTACTGGTTACTTGGAAGGCACTCTAAGATAAGCATGTACAACAAACTGCTATTATACAAGCAAGTACTGAAGCCTATACTTACGGCATACAACGATGGGGTTGTACCAAATCAAATAACAGAGGATTTATTCAGTCCTTTCAAAATAAATTATACGGAATATTGTGAAAGCGCCCTGGTATCTCAGGAATTGTGATATACAAAGGGACCTAGGGATAACTACCGTCGAGGAAGAAATAACAAACTGCCGAAAGCTAAGTATCAGACTTCGTGGTTATTGTAACAATGCCATCCTCCAAACTTTGGACATGAGACGTTTAGTACGCCGACTCCAGCGTACGAGACCGCTCGATTTGGCGCAATAATAATAAACCATCGTAACGATGGTCATGGCAGGTGATTTTACCGAAGGTCTACCTGCAACACGCGAAAATATCCTTAAATGTAAGCTACTAGATAAGAAAACTTTGTTGTAGTAAACAAAACAACTATGTACAAACACTACTATGTGGACACGGGTCACATAGTGTCTTGTTGAAGATTTTCACCAACTCAAGTAACAAAAAAAATTTGTTATAGAAATTACTGCATAGTCTAAAGCCTTTTTTCCAAACACATATATGATTCTTTAAAAAAAATGGTTAATGTTGCAAGTAACATTGAGATGATGAATTTCTGCTGTTAGTGAGTTTCTGAGGCACGTATGATAACACCACGTATCCGAAAAATAATATAATGAAAAATATCCGTGCCATGTTTGATTGAAAGTTGATTATTTTGGTGATGAATATAATATTTGAATTTCAAACTAAACGTTGAGTGCTCGACCATTATCATCCTTGTGTGACATAGTGTGAGTAATATATAATAAAAAATAATTAAATAATAATTATTATTAATTAAAAAAATAATTATTATATTTCAGAATTTGAAATACTTCATGACAGCTTTGCCGACTATTTTACCACCTCGCGGATTGACTTAGTCCTAAACTTGTATCCAGTTGGTACTTTTGACTGGCTAATATTGACCCCTCAGTTCGCAGAGGTTATTAAATTGTAAAATTAGTGAACGTGATATGGAACAATCAATCGAATAGGACCTTAGTCTTAAAAATACTTTAAGATACTTGTAATGCTTAAGGCCGATATAGACCAGGGCGGCTAAGCGTTAAATTTAACTCTCGTGCTACACGTGCTTTGCTGACATCTACTCGCTGGACGCGAATGACGATAATTCTTAAATCTAGGCATTCTGTGTGGAAGTCTACATGCCTTCCATATGCAAAGGTAGTTTAAAGACGTGGCTTGGTTCACACAATTAACTGTTAATAAAATGTCGGGATTCATTTAGATTTCACGTATTGCTACTAGATGCGTCATTAACGTCATATAGTACTGAGATTCAACTTTACACACGAATTTTGTATCAGCTTGAGCTTTTTGAAACTGCGGGGACGTGATGACATTTTTCTAGAGTTGTGTTGCAAGTACGCCCGTACCACGTGATCGCGCACTGTACAATTATTTACACAAGTGGATTTCAGTCCTGGAAAGAAATTGGGAAACCGGGATGTTCGTCGTTTTCATCAATATAAAAAACGTCTGAATTATAGACGTAATGTACTTATTTTTATCAATAAAATAGTCTAATATGTACTTAGCTTACAAAAAATATATCGGTTTTACTTAGGACTAATTATCATTGATTATGTTTTCTTATTTATATTCAAATTAGTAATCTCATGTCTAAATATCGAAAACAAAAATGATGAATCCAATATAAAATAAACATAATGTTTAAAATTGACGATTATGTCATTGTCATGACTTGAACGATTTACACAAAGGTGTAACACGGATGTGTACTCTGAACAAACATTTTATACCGATTCAAAATAAAAACATCTTTAAACAAAGATCTGAAAACCAATAATTTAAAAATGTGTAGATATTTTTTTTTAGAAACTAAGCATTGAAAACATTAATTTGCGTATCTACATCCCTACGTATGCTCATCTCCCATACGAATAAACTTACACACAAATTTCGATATAAATGTATGTACAAATGAAAGAACTATTGTACTCTTTATCATTTACATACGAACATACACACTACAATCTACATTCAATGCAAAGATGAAGGAAATCTATTTTGCAAAAAACCCAAAATCAAGGTGAAGACTATTCGGGTACTATTTTGGCCATTTAGAAATCATATTTATAATATCACACATATATATAGCATGTTTGCACAATTTCTACGTCTTCCACTTTTTTCTTCCTCAGTTAACGGAGTCATCCCATCCATAATTTGTATATGTATATTCACTTCTTTTAGTCGATATAAAAGAAAATGTAATAAGGCATTCACCAGTACATTATGTTAGACCTTGTTGAAAAATATTTTAATGAGAAAAAGTTTAAAGACATTTCGTTTATATGTATGTTCGCAGCAGTTTCTCGATATTCTCAACATAATGGTGAGCCAAAGTTGTCTACCTCCAATTAATTTCTTGCAAGAAACTTCGGGAACAAAATACTATATGTAGCACCTGAAATTGCATAGTTTTCACTTTTCCTTTGGATTATTTACCTTTTAAAATCTCTCATTAGACGTCTGCGAGCGGGTGTGGACATTTTTGGCTATGATAAATACTAATTTTTACTCGGACAAACTTTTCACAAAACTCCGTAATGAAATATTTTTTACTTTTGTCCGTCAAAGCGGGACAAGGACGGTAGGTACGTGGAAATATCCAAATACTGAGGTTTCTGGTATCTATCTATCTCTTGTATACTAACGACGAATGAAAGTGGCTGTTGCATAATTTGACGTCCTACTCGCACAATGATGAAAGAAAACGTCCTATTGATTTAACAATAGTATTCACCCAACAGGGTGGTAGTGCAAAATTTGTAGAATATTCTTTATATACGATAAATCATTTCTCTCCTAAAGATACAATAATGATGAATCAGACTTCTAAATATTTCTATATCATCTGCTACAGAACCTGGAAAATCAGTCTCCATTAGCAGTAATAGGCGTTCAGACACAACAATTTGTTGTAACGATTTGCTGAAACTGTAAAGTCAAAATGCTTTGTTGTAACGAGCGTTCACATTGACGATTTCGCCCATCAACCACGGTTTTCAAACAAATTGTCGTTTGCAAATTGTTGAGTGTGACCGCCGTATAGATTTTCTGTGAAACTAAATGCCTAAGCTTAGGCGCATATTTTCTCTTGCCGTTTATTTTATGTTCTGAATCGTTCGGTATAGACTTTCGTTGCTATAGCCTCGTGGAATCGAAGCGACTTTATGAGAAGAGAAGAATGAATTTAAATTAATATTCTTTACAGGATTTTCATAAAATTGGTGTCAAAAACTCAATAATGTACTTCCACGAAATTGAAATAGTGTCACGGGCTTTCTTTAGAAGATGGAGGAACAATTCCATCTTATATGATTTTCGTGTACTTTAACCGTTTACGAAGCTCTCAAAAAGGCATATTTTTTTCCAGTTTTTGCAACATTTTTCCTTAATGCTTCGCTCCTATTGGTGGCATGATGTTACGACCTCTAAAATCTTTCTCTATAAATAAACCATCCAACACAAAAAGAATTAATTCGAACCAGTACTTTCTGAGATTAGTGCGATCAATCAAACAGACTCTTCACCTTTATAATATTAGTAAAGATTTTTGATCGTCAACGTCAAATTGAATGTAGGCTTCTAAATATAATAATAATATATATAATAATAATAATAACGCAAGATGCATCGTGTGGCGTTGGACAGGTTTCAGAATGCAGAAATTTAACGAAAGGTTTCATTGAGTGACAGTTCTCTCTCCTTTCAAATGAATTGATAACGTAACTTCAAACTCTCTCTACTTAGAAGCTGACACATTACCTCGAGAAATTGTCTTCAATTTGTTTACTTTTGTTTTCGTTTGTAAATAGTGAATTTATATAAAGTAATTTGTATAACATCTGTGTTAAAAGGTAGAAATTAATAAGAAAACAATAATATATTGGATATGCTTGTATATTCAGTTCTAGCAACTCTGTATCAAAGCACAGAAGTTGGCTTGGATGAATTTCAGATAGGGCGTGACTTATATGGACCTATATGTATTAACTAATTAATTTTTTCAATTTCAGATGGTTGTCTTAAAAACGTGTTGGTCACCTTTTATTTGGTCAGATAATGTACGATCCGGCAGTTACGCTGTTGCAGTATACACTACTGCATTGTCTATAGTATTTATAACTTTGGTAAGTAAGAACTGCCAACAGTTCAGACAATGTTCAATACAGAATTTTATCTTTCAGATAAGTTATATGCTATCAGGTGGAGAGTCTTCTCAATTGTATTCCCCGCTTTTTGAAACCGACATTCGATCTTCAATGCCAATTGTTGGTGGAATATTTATCACTTATTTCTTTTTCCTTATTATTGCTTCATATTTAATTTATGAAGGAATAAAGGCAAGGTGAGTCCTCTTTATTGAATAAATAGAAAATGGAATAACTTCATGAATTAACCACAGTACTCGTGGCTGGTTATTACCATGGCTTTTTCTCGCTGGACTTGGTATTCTATTCCAACTTGTGTTTGGTCTTTGGCTAATTGGAGGATATTATATATATGTAAGTGTTGAAAATATTTATTAATATGTATGCATATGTGGTGTAACATTTTTGTAAACATTTTTAGCTTGAGCAAACTTTCTCGGCCTTGCTCAATTTTGTGTGGATGTCTTACAACGTAAGAACAGCTATACAATAATTATTGAAAATACTAACGTCTTACTATTTTTTAGGCGTATTGCTGGCTCTGTGTTTTCTCTCAGTATCAGATATTCCTCCAGTACCAGAACCCAAATATTGAGCTACTGATGCCGTAATTGCACACCAATCGTATTCAAAACATTAGGTGTAAGCTGATTCCGTCCATAGCATAGTTACGCATATTTTTTAATATATACATACATACATATCTGATCTTTGAAAATTATATTTGCGATTGTTTATATAAATATATATATAGAAATATAATTTATATACCATATGTGCTTTTTTTATATTTAGCCGGGAAATGAGTTTTCTAGTAAACTAATGTGAAACTTGTAAACCGTATATTACGGACTTTATATCCAAGAATCAGCTCTACTGATTGACTCAGTCAATCTGTAAACGGTAAACTACATTTTTCTATAACAATTGCCTTTGTCGATTAATCATCGCAACAACTATACCAGCATACTTCAGGGTACATATTGAATCACTTGCTCTCATGTATCTTTATTTTAAAATGAATCTGGAAAAGAGAAAATAATACATTTCTACTTCCCCTTACAACAGAATATCCGTCTGCTCGATCTTCGCGTTGTTGTATTTTTTCGCATTTATTTTTGATCTTATTACAAAAAAGTTGTATCGCAACTTCATTTAATATTTGCACTATTGCGTTTATGAAACTATACATATACATATACAATGTCCGAACTTAACTTGGAAAACTAATAAGACCTCTTGTCCTAGGGGTTATAAAAAAGGAACTGGGGCGCCAGGTAGAGGTCGGGGTTACTGACTCACCACGGAAAAAGTTGCCGGTTACGACGCAACAACAAGCCTCGGCAGCGGACGGAATAACTGATGACGAACACTGCAAAGGAAGTAAGGACAACGATCATCAGATGTGTACGTGGAATGTAGGGTCCTTTTATAGGCCCTAGACTGCTACAAGGCAGATATAACCGCCATCCAAGAATTTGCGATGGGATGGAGCGTGTATAAAGGGGATATACTACGGTGATTGCTTACAATTAACAAAAACAGCGCTTGCGCATATGCCCCCACAGAGGAGAAAGACGACGGTACCAAAGACAGCTTTTACGTACTCTTGGACAAAATGAACGAGTAGTGCA
The DNA here is from genome assembly GCA_964034865.1 of Eristalis intricaria. NCBI lineage: Eukaryota > Metazoa > Arthropoda > Insecta > Diptera > Syrphidae > Eristalis > Eristalis intricaria. Next base: position 76,923,247 of record OZ035873.1, on the reverse strand, counting down.
CCAGATTTTTCTTCTTCTGGTGCTACAGTCCGGTGTGGACCTGGACCTCAATCAACAAGTCTCTCTCTCCAGCTGGCACGATTTTTAGCCAGCTATATCCAATTGCGCTAGCTGGGCTCCCAGTTGGGGGTTGTGCTTGAGGTGAACTCTCCCACCACGTAAAAATTGTATGGTTCAGAGACAACCAACTGGCTCGGATACGGACTGACGGCTACAAAGCAGACAATCCAGAAGTGCTTGTTCGAGGCAGACTTAGGCAAAAAGCGAATGCCTCACAATGATTCGCATCAAGGCAAAATTCAGGAACAGCAGCCTTATTTGCACCCACCCGAACGGTCCTAGGAGCCAACATCGATTCAGACCATTTCCTTGTTGTAGCCAAGGTAAGAATTCGGATATCAAGAGATCAAAGGTGCCGAGAAAAGACAACACGGCTTAACGTCGGAAATCTACAATCGCAACGGACTGCCAGGATCTTTGCCGATCGAGTCTCCTGGAATCTCTCTCTAAGTTCGTCGCCGCCTGCACAATCGAAGTAGATTGGAGACGTTGTCAAGAAGCCATCAAAGAAGCTGACACTGGGTTGCTGGGTGTGCTGGGTTTTACGACGTCACTTAGAAAAAACCCATGGTTTGACAAAACAAAGAGAGCTTTTCGTGAGCTCTACGAACAGAGACGAAGGGGCGAGACCCGGCTTCTCAGGAGAAAAAAGAAAGAGCACGAGAAGCGCGCGATCGAGGAGATGGAGAGGTGCTACGGCAAACATCTAACAAAACCGCCGTTGCGACTGTCCATTGAAATTGTTAATTCAGCTGGAGATGATCTGGTTGGGCGCATGCATCAGGTCATCTGTAAGATATGGTCGAAGAAAAGCATGCTCTATGAGTGGAATCTCAGTATCGTTAACGATCCATAAGAAAGGAGATTCCTGTGACTGCGCCAGCTATAGAGGGATAAGTCTCCTGAACATCACTTTCAAGATCTTCTTTGCCGTTTTGTGTACTTGCCTGAAGCCGTTTGTGAACAACCTGAGAGGTCCATATTAGTGTGGTTTCAGGCCAGGGAAGTCCACCATCGACCAGATTTTCACACTACGTCAGATCCTGGAAAAGACACAAGAAATACAGATCGACACCCACCACGACGATAGGGAATCCTCGCTGCTCCATCAAGGTCGGTAACGAACTCACCGACACCTTAAATGTCAAAAAAGGTTTTAGACAAGGCGAGGTGCTGTTATTTGACTTCTTTAACATCATCCTGGAGAAAATCGTGCAAGATTCACACGACAACACTAGAGGCACGATCTTCCAGAACTCCGTACAACTGTTAGCATACGCGGATAATATTGACGTGATTGGCAGAACACAGCGAGCCGTCAATGAGGCGTATGCTGGCATTGAGACGGAAGCGGCTAAAATAGGTCTAGCGGTGAATAAGGGCAAAACGAAGTATGTGCTGTCATCAAGAATGGACAAACAACATCGACGTCGTGGACAGAGCATCACAATGGGTAGCTATAACTTCGAAGTAGTCACGAACTTCGTCTACCTCGGCTCAGCAGTAAATAGTACGAACAGCATCAGTACCGAGATCAAACGAAGCATAACTCTTGCCACCGCTGTTTGTATGGACTCAAGAGGCAAATGAGTAGTAGAGCCAACTCTCGAAGGACCAAGCTGACTTTATACAAGACCTTGATCATCCCAGTCCTGCTGTACTGCACGGAGGCATGGACAGTCTCAAAAGCGGATGAGGAAGTCCTTGGTCTCTTCGCGAGAAGGCTCTGCGTGCGATCTTTGGTCCTGTTTGCGTTGACGGTTTATGGAAGAGAACACGGGCTGTACAGCGACATGAGTCTCATCATGAGTCAGGCGTCTTCGGGTCTAAAGCCTAAAATGGCTAGGTCATGTAGAGCGTACGGATAACTCAGCTCCGGCCCGAAGAGTCTCCGACTCCGAACCCGCAGACAACGTAACAGAGGACGCCCGCGTTTAAGGTGGCGCACCCGGGTGAAGAAGGGCCTCAACCAATTTGGCGTGAGACACTGGAAGCAGCTAGAGGCCCAGGGCCATCCGGACTTCAGCCCCAAGTAAAGAAGACGAAGAAGCTAAATCATACCAAAATTTTACTATTCGATTAAATAATACAAAACTTGACTTAGCAATTAAGTTACCTAAAGATTATATTAAGACAACATTGAAGATGAAGAAATTGACATTAAGCCAATAAATAATGTTGAAATAAATAGCAACAGATATGATTATGATCCCGATAACTTACACATAGTGAGTCTAAAGAAAACTAATATCTGTATAATTGAGCGAAAATGTAATTTCCGCAATAATAATAAAAAAATTGTGGCTATCGATGAATATTTTTATATATGTAAGAACTTAGCTAAGAAACATATTGTAAGCGAATGTGATGATAGAATATTACTTTATATAGAAACTTTATCGTAAGAGATAATAATTGTTCAATGAAAGTCATAAATGTCCTAATGTCTAATTATATTATAGAGTTTATCCAAAATTTTGCATACGAAGATTTTTTTAAATTCAAAATATAGAACATTTAGAACAACTTAAGTATCATAATATATAATCACTATATAATAAGTTCTAGACTTTTAATTGTAATACTTGCGGTAGTAGCTATAGTTTTAATAATATGTAAAATAATAAAAAACTTAAGTATATATACAATTGGAGATAGAATTCAGGAGAATTCTTTGTCAAAGGGGGCTGAAGTTACACAATTGCATGTTAGCAAACTTTTAACGGCACATTTGTGTTGCTTCGCAACCAATTACAAAAGTGTCTATAGCAATTTGCCGCCGGAAACGGAATGCGTTAACCCTATCAAATTTTAGCATGAACCAATATGTTTTAATAAAGAAAACGGACAACACCAAACACAGTTTTGTTTCTTTTCTACCTATTTGTTAATAAATATAACACGCGCAGGTTATAATTATCAACCCACCTAACTGCATAATACCCAGCATTGTTAAAGAATATTTTTAAAAAATTGGAACAATAAAGATGCCTTACTGGTAGAATTCTAAGGATTTTGAAAAGGATCAAGCTGGGTGTATATCTATTTACGTGCATATAATTCTATCTGTTGTTGTTTTAATAAAAACGGTTTTACTTTTGTAAGCCAACATGACAGTCTGTATTGCAATTTTTGATTTTAAAATGCCATTATAAACCAGCTTTAATATTGGCTCGCTGCAATAGAGATTAAGATGACAGAGATGATTGAAATCATTGTCAAAAAAATACGGCGCAATTTTGTAGAGTTACTGAATTCAATCAGCCCCTTGTGGCAGTACCCTTTTTCCCTTCATATTAAAATGTAACATCCCTGTTTCTTTTCGCTTGAATTTCATATTGTAACGTTTGCCTTCGGCAACTTCTTAGAATTATATTCATTCGTTCCATAAACCCCAGTCAATAAAGGACATTCGTTTTTTTTCGTTTAAATAAATCTTTCATTTATTCTCTGCTGTAACAGGTTACGGGCCCAGTTCATAACGAGATATTTATACTTTCTTGAAACATGTCGATAAATATGAATATTATCAGACCGCTGACGAATCAAAATTATGATACATGGGTAATGCAAATAGAAGCGGTCATTACCAAAAATGGGACATGGAAGCAGATATGTGTGTGCCCGACCCGAATCCACAAGATGAAAATTCGAATTAGGGACTGGATAAGTGGTTAGAGGATGACGCTAGAGCAAGGTCAGATTTAATTATTTCTATTGATCCAAGTCTGTTACGGCTGGTAAAAGGATTGAACACAGCAAGGAGTATCTGGGATAGACTGAAATCTGAGTTCGCATCCACTGGCCCAGTCAAAAAGGAGACATTGCTGAAACGAGTGGCAACATATAAAATGCAGGAAGGCGACGATCTGCGTAAGAATTTAATGGAATTATTCGATGCAGTTTCGCAATTGAGGAGTATGGGTGTTGATATACATGAAGAATTGCTGTCAATGCTGCTGCTGAATGGGTTGCCATCTAGTTTTGATCTATTTCGATGTGCAATGGAATCCCACGATAATCTACCAAAACCTGAAATCCTGAGAGAGAAGATTCTCGAAAAATACGACGCTCAGAACCAGCGTAAGGCAGATGGTGACAATGAAGCAATACATGTCTGTCGAAATGCGCATCAGCATAAGTCAAAATTCGGACGATTCGATTTTCATAAGAAAAATCATGGTACTACTGACAATCAAGAAGATAAAACCTTCAATTATAAATGCTACAAATGTCATCAAGTTGGGCACAAAGCGTCAGAATGTACAGAAAATAGAAGACAGCGTAACACCAAGAGCGAGTCTTCTGCGAAAGTTGAATCTACGTTTCATGCAAAGTATGTTCATGACCAGGCTTTGGGTGCTATGGACAGTGAAGATAAAAGGCGTTGGTGCCTCGACAGCGGCTGCACATCTCATATTTGCAACGATGAGCGGTAGTTCGTATCATCTCCTTCAAAGATGCCAGGAAAGTTGCTGATGGCGAATAATGCTTGCGCAATGGTTGATTCAAAGGGAACAGCTGTTTTCACAGCTACAGACGGGACATCCGAAAGGTCAGTAAAGCTTCAAGATACTTTATTTATTAAAGAATTGAGAACTAATCTATTGTCTGTCGCGAGGATCACTGACCACGAAAACAGAATCACGTTCGACAAAGAAAAAGCAGTTGTCCGAGGAATTGATGGGGAAATCAAAGCAATTGCAAATCGATCTGGATATCTCTATTATATTCAAGAAACTTATCCAGAAGCGAGAGCTGTCAACGAAAATGAATCTAGTTTGGAATTATGACATCGTCGTCTAGGTCACCTCAATGGACGAGATGTGTTGGACATGTTACGGAAAAATTTGGCAACTGGTATAGAGATAAGCAACGATGAGAGTCTCAGATCATGTGAGGTTTGTCTTCGAGGAAAAATGACAGTGATGCCGTTTCCTAAAAGGTCGAAGAGGTCCACGCAACTTTTGGACTTGGTGCACACTGATGTCTGGGGACCTGCTAGGACAGAATCGTTAGGCCAATCGAGATTCTTCATCACATTCATTGATGACAGCAGCCGATGGTGTGAGATATTTTTCTTTAAACACAAGGGCGATGCTTTCCGTGCATTTAAGGAGTACAAGGCCCGTGTCGAAACGCAATGTGGTCGCAAGATTAAGTGCTTAATGTCGGATAATGGCTCAGAATACCGAAACCATAATTTCGATGAGTTTCCGAAAAGAAATGGAACTAAGCGAAGGCTTACAGTTCCTCACACCCCACAACAAAATGGGGTAGCTGGGCATAAGAATCGAACCGTTGTCGAAATGGCGAGATGTTTGCTTCTTCAAGTGGCGAATTTTGGGCAGAAGCCATAGCAGCGTCAAACTATCTGCGACACAGATGTCCTACGGTCAGCCTTAATGGTCATACACCGGTGTTTGGTGTTAAGGTGTTTGGAGCAAGAGAATTTGTATTGGATAAAGCACATGGGAAGGGAAAGTTCGAGGCACGTTCAAGTGAGGGCATCATGGTCGGGTATTCCGAAACCTCTAAAGGTTATCGCGTACGGGTTCCAGAAAAACAAAAAGTGGTGGTTGCTAGAGATGTTGAGTTCATCGAAAACGAATTGGTTGGACAAAAAGATCATAGACAAGACTCTTAAGTTTCAAATCCAATTGAGCAGACAGTCGTGCCAACAATAGAAGAACCCGAAAATCCTGTACATTGCCATAAGTTGCCCGTTCGTCAGACAAAGAACAGCGAAAATAGAAGAACTTATCAAACGAGGTCTGCATCGCGAAGTACTAGACAAAGGGAAATCGAACAGCACGGTTTGGATGGAGACAAAAACTATGAGGAGGGAGATGGCAGCCATGGAGATGAGGTTTGTTGTGATCCACTGAATGGAGTTGGAATTGTGGAAATTGCAAATATTGGTTAATTGTCACTTGAAGATGATGTCTGGTCTAGAAGCACAAGCGTGGCTGGAGGCGATTAAAGATGAAATCCGGAGCCTGATAAGAAGCAACACATGGGATCTCATCGAGCGTCCAGCATATAGAGCCGTTGTAACTAGCAAAGTCGTTCTGCGAAACAAACTACAAGCTGATGGATCTTTAGATCGAAAGACGGTTTTCGCAACGCAAAGGACTTGATTTTGAAGAAACATTCGCTCATGTTTTCCGTCTTGAATGAATTAGACTTCTCATCGCACATCTATGGACGTCATTGCTGCGTACTTGAACGGTGACCTTGATGAAGAAATCTATATGGACTCTCCGCAATATTATCAACAGGCTCTACAAATGCTTGCGCAAGGAGATGAAGAACCCGAACCAAAAAGGAAGGCGAAGATAATGCTCCAGGACTTCAGAGCAGGTAAAAACGTATTTCGACTTAAGAAGGCTTTGCATGGTTTACGACATGCGGGACGTCAGTGGCATAAGAAGCTCGACAAAACACTTCGTAATCTTGGTTTGATACCGGCCACCAACGACACATGTCTATCTTTTGGATCAATCAAGGATGAATTCACCGTTGTTGCAGTGTATGTGGACAACATCCTGTATTTTTCAAGGAATTAAACCACTTTATATAATATAGTATATATATAAAATTAAAACAAGAAGAAAATATCAAGGAATTGCTGAAAAAAATTATGATGACTGAGTCAATACCAGTTAGTACCCCAAGTGATACAAAAGCAAAATTACCGTGCGGAGAGCGTCGACTTGGAGAAAACAGAACTGAAAAGCCGTTTCGTTAACTCATCGGATCGCTTTTGTATTTTGTGACTGCAACAAGACCAGACATCGCCTTCACAGTGAATCGGCTAGCACAATTGAACGAAACCTACCAGGAAATTCATTGGTCAGCTGCAAAGCGTATTCTTCGTTACTTGCGATGCACAGAAAATTATGGACTGGTGTACAAAGGGAATGAACTTGGTCTTCAAGGGTTTTCAGATGCTGATCATGCAAACGACGAGATGGATAGGCTATCATATACGGGTTACGTTTTTACTCTAAGTGGAGCAGCTGTAATTTGGAGATCCCAAAAACCAAAATCGGTTGCCATTTCAACAGCGGGAGCCGAATATGTTGCGGTGTCAGAGTCATCAAGAGAAGCAATATATCTTCGAAACCTGATGATGGAAATGGATTTTCCGGAGTTGGCTTCAATTACCGTTGGGACGGACAATAGAGGTGCAAAACATTTAGCAGAAAAAGCAGTTTGTCATTCGCGAACAAAGCATATTGCGACACGTTTTCATTTTGTTCGTCAACTGTTAAGGGATGGAAAAATCGCTGTCATATATACTCCAATTGAGCAAATGCCTGCTGATGTGTTCACGAAGCCGCTACCGGGACCAGCACACTACCGCTGTTTGAAGGATATCGGGATGCCAGTTTGTTAAGAAGCGCTGTTTGAGGAAGGCGTGTAGAGATACTGAATTCATCAGCACCTTGTGGCAGTACCCCTTTTCCCATCATATCATAAATGTAACATCCCTGTTTCTTTTTCGCATGAATTTCATATTGTAACGTTTGCCTTCTGCAACTTCTTAGAATTATATTCATTCGTTCCATAAACCCCAGTCAATAAAGTAATTATAATATGGGTGGCGCGACAGTCCGAGGCGGACCTGGGCCTAGCTTCTCAGCAACCACTCGTGTTGTGCGTGCTATTGTTCTTTTACGAGTGGAAGGGACCTACAGTTTAATGCCGACTCCGAACGGCGAAGTTGAGAAGCTTTTTCTAGACAGGAATACTCTTTGAGCATTATCAGTGACTCGAAATAGGTGGAGCCGTGAATTATCAAAGGTGGTAAATTCGGGTATCGAACCTGGCACCCTCTGCGTAGGAGTAGACGCATTTACCCACTACGCCACGGCGACCCACCCTGTCAATAAAGAGCATTCGTTTATTTTGCGTTTCTTTCATTTATTCTCTGCTGTAACAAATTTTGTGAATATTTAAAAGCAAACATACATTTAGTTTTGGTGCTAATTATAAGCTTATGATTGATGAATCATTTCTTCAGTAACTCTAAATCATGATTAACATCTGGACAAATATCAAATAAGCTTTAGTTTGAGTAGGAAATGGCTGTATCGTTAGTGGACGCGGTTTCGACAAATAAAGAACTAACATATACAAGGAGCAGAATTGTATCCTAAACGGATTATAAATAAGTAATAGGATACTGCTGTCGAACACATCAAAAGCTTTAGTTATGTCTATAAATAGGGCAGCAACGATGTATTTAAATTTTGGTATAACACGCCGAGTAGATTTGCCACTCCTGAAACCGAATTGAAAGCCACTAAAATATTTATTTTTATTTTAAAATGAATGAAAAAGAATAATTGATTTTATTCCCTTTTCAAATATTTTTGAATACATAAAGAGACTGGAAATAGGGCGGTAGTTATTTGAGACTGTAGTGTCTCCTTTTTTATGTAATGATGTGACTACCGCTGTTTTTAAGGCTTCTAGAAAAATTCCCCGACGGACGCAAAAATTGAAAATAAAACGCAATACTTCAGCTAATGGGTAGTCGAAAAAGTCTTTTCGTATTTCTAATCAAACTTTTTTCACAGACAATTCATGTGGTACCCAAACATCGAGCTTCTTTTTGTATCCAGCCTTTTTTAAATGGTTTAAGACCGTTTGATGATGAATGTTTAGTTCCTTGGCAATGTCTTGGCAGCTTATGGGACAGTCCTGGTCAGTCTTTTCCATAATTTCATCGACTTTTTCAACGATAGGTCGAAAAAAGCGAGGCGCATCTTTCACATCGAATTTTCCAGAACGAAAGCGAGCGAACCGCTGTTGTGCTACACGATACAGCATCGTCTCCGTAAACTTCGCAAATTTCATTGGTGGCTTTCGTGGCATTCTTCCCTTTTTTATACAACAATTTCAATATATAACGAATTTCTTCATTATTTTCACTTATTTTTGAACAGATGTAACTTTTTTTTAACTTTTCCGAATTTAGTTTTTGGTTAAATGAAGCTTGAAATGTCACCTTTCCAACACCATATGGTATGACACAATGTGAATGGTAGCACTGGAGATAGACGACTCCAACGACATCTATTGACAAAATACGAAAAGACTTTTTCGACTACCTAATATTTGTAACGATATTTGTTGTAATCAAAAAACTTGTGATCTAGTCATAAGATCATGAATTAGAAGGCTTATAAGACATTACGATTTTATGAATTTCAAACACCGACATTTCTTCAAAGTGGGACCATTGTGATTGGAAACTATATTGTATTAACCATTATCACAACAACATTTAACATTAACATGACTTGAAACATACGTTGCGTTCTGACACAACACACAACAACAAAAGGTTAATTAAGACATCATAATTTAACCCTGCTCCATTCCTCTTTAGAGGAATAAACATAATTTATTCCTAATTTTCGATTTTAGTTCTAGGCAAATATTTTCGTAGAATTCGTTGTTAGGATGCTTCTTAACTTTTGAATAGAGGCGATCTTTCTATATAAATTTCGAAAGTAAATGTATGTTCATCCATGCTTTAAGACCCTTTAATATATTATTATTAAGAACCATTTGCTGGCTGCAATGAGACAAATGCCTCTTCATTTTTTTAAGAAATAAGTCAAAAGCTAGGGATGGTTCTTGTGAATCCAAAACATCACCCCAGTGTTCGAAATTTAAATGAGACGGGAGTTTGGCGAAGAAAGCGGTTTTTGTTCAGATACCGCTTGCTAAGAGAAACTCTGCAATATAGTTGGATGGCATTTAAACAATGGTCAGTTATTTTTAAGTCATAGGCAGCGGCTTTATAGTTGATAGGATTGCTTCTATGAAGGCTTAAAAAGGACTTAAACGGGTATGTTGATCAGAATAAATCGAAGCCAAATAAAGCTAACAACAATAGAAATTTGTCAGCTCAGTCGAGTCAGAATCAGAATATTTACATATTTTTACAATGTTGCAACTTTGAAAATATCCAAAACTCATCCAGGAACACATTAAGTTTGTATTAATGTAGAAATTTCACATGAAATAGTAATGACATTAGCACATTCCATTTCACAAATTTCAGTTTTACAATCAATTATATCATATTTGTAGAATAGCGCGACAACTCCAGATGCATACGAATTATTGCAATAAGTTGCAATTTGTTGTTGCAAAAACAGTTGGTTCGCAAACTGTGAATAGTTTGGTTGGTCGGTCTCGGCTCGATTTGATATAAATTTAACTCTGTTCAAATTGGTTTGGATGTAACTCAGATAGATTCGGTTTATTAACTCGTGTTGAATGCATTGATCAAATGGTGCGGGGAAAATAACGAAACTCACCATATACGAGGTGGTTTTACATACAAACATCGTAAAACCACTCCTTTTTCAAACCAGTTACATATCGCTAAAACTTTTTGAGGCTGTGCTTTTAATAAATTACATTATCAAAGAACAGAATACTACCTTTCTACACATTTTGAAAAGTGTCCAGAAAAGTTGACTTTTCCGAGCTTCTACTGTATTGGGTGAAATTTATCCATAAACCTCAAAAAGGAAATACAGAGCCTTTAAAAATTAATAATTTCCCGGTATATGTATATGTCAAATATGCAACACAATCTCTTAACCCTTGTTTCAACACCCGGTTACCCAGCTATGTTTTAAGAATTTTAAGCGAAATATTTCTACTTATTCGAACTACAAACATAAAGAGATTCTAAGCTAGCAAATGTGGAAAATACAGTAAATAATATAAAAAAATATGTATAGTACGTTTGGGGCGTAATGTATAATACGTCTGGGGAATATAATTTTGACCAAGTAGCCGCCTGATCAACACCTAACGTACCGGGGTTTGCATAAAGTAAATTGCAAAACATACGATAAAAAAAGCTGTTTTAAAAGTTAAGTAAAGATAGAGAGCTTTATATTAATTAACCATTCATGGTCGTAGTGCGTTTTGTTTCTCCGCTAAATTCGTTTAAAGTCAAAAATACCACACTCGATTTTCGATAAAAAAAATGATTTTTTTATAAATCAAAGTGAAGAAATCTATAATAAAAATTAAGCAATATTATCGATACTTTGCACTTTTAAAATTTGTCACGGGTGTGTGTCTTTTGAACCTTAACAACACAAGGCGATTTTAAGACGTTGACTTATTTTTAACAGTAAAAGGTCAAAAATTCATGTTTTTTATATAATATACTATTTTATGAAAAACATTTTTAGCGAATAAAAATATAAGGCATCAGAGGGTTAACAGTAATTAGATGCTTGGGTTACATGGTTAGTGAAAAAAAAAACTTTGTACATTTATCACGCGCTTTTCTGGTCGGACGCCGTTTTTTTCGTTTATAAAATAATCGTTCGTTATCCACACAAAATGTACATATGTGTATACCGGCTATGTTGGGTAGTGGTGATGGATTACGTTTTATTTAGACATGGCTGTATCGGGACAGCCGCTTAACTGGGACAAATGAATTTCACCTTTCACTTGGTTTTTTGTCACTTCGTATTATTAAGGCAAACAATTTAGCTCGAAAGCAGAATCCACTGTATCGAACATTACCTCTGAAATCAACCCGTTACGTTAAAAGAATAAAAATATGTTTTTTAGCATTACTTTGTTAATATACCGTACAGCGCATAAAACATTGATAATGTTCACATATGTATATCTTTAATAAAATCTATCTAAAGAAGAAATCAATTAAAATAATAGTAATACATAAGTAGATAATACGAGAGCTGAATTTCATATGTGCTTTTGAGTCACTCCCCTAGTCTTAATCTCAATGAGTACCTCGCTCTCCACATTCAAAATTAATCCAGTATTTCCCCACCTTTACGAAAAACCATTATTTGCATCGCGATCTCTTTGTGTGCTACACTCTCTATCGTATTCGTGTCGGGTTTTGGTTTCTTCGTTTATTGTGGACATCTCATCTACCCAAAACGGCTGTAGCGCTAAGGCATTTCGACGCATAAGCATTCTCCACTCATCACTTAGTGAAGGTATAATGTATTGTGTATGCAAAACAAAAACGCATCACAATCTGCCGTCATTTGTGCAGTGATATTTATCTAAAACTTAAGATTTTAGTATTAATGTATCTAGTTTTCAACTTGTCTCTCGGACTGATCGGTGGAATTGTGAAGAACCGATGTAAGCTAAGATCGTTATCTTGTTCGCGAATTTTAATAGTACAGATACAAAAGTATCTGCAAGTCTACGAATAAATATATATATATATACTATATATAAATATATACTAATATAGACGTATATTAGTATATATTCTGTTTATATATATTTAATACACATAATTAATTGTTTATTCGTAGATTTATTTCTTTTTTCATGGTGAATGTGTTTGTGAAAATAAAGAGTTCATTGAATTTTTGCTTAAAATATGTACATTAAGGAAACTTCACTGCAAAGTAATTCATTCTTATACTGAAAAGTATATAGATATTTTCCTTACATGCATATACGTAAAACGAATAAATAGGAATGTGTGATAATCATAATGTTTGAGGTGATATCAATCTGTTGCGGTGTATTACGATAGAGTTGAACTTTGCGAATTCGCAAAAAAGTATGAAAAAATATATATAGATCATCAAAATATCATTGAGGCAATAGCCCCGCAAATAATCTTTAAGTGTCAAGTGGTTAAGAGTGGGCATAATTTTGCGAAAGTGTTAAAAAGAATCTGTGTGAAGATCAGAGTGTATCTGTGCTTTCTCTTTTAAGAAAGAGAGAGGAAGAGAGAAGAGAAAATATTGTGTATGTTTGCTTAAGTACACCTATAGCGTGTTACAATTTGTTGTTTTTTCTTCATTACATTACTCTAACCAAATGAGGATACCATTGGGCACTGATCAATAATACCATCTATATATTTGATGTCAAGTATACCGAAGGGTTGTTTGGTTATTAATCTGATTGGAATATGTGAAGACAAGTATTTGAGGTGAGTCAAATGCCCATGCAAAAATTGTGTATAGATATGCGTCCACACATACCATAAGCATCCGCTCTTACGAATACACATTTTAAAAATTTGTATTGTACATTCGGTACACAAATATTTATATACATCCCGCACTTGCGATTCATATGTTCAAAAATAAAGCTGAAGTAAACAAAGTTGGATCTGTTTTGTTGAAGTTTGCAACAAGTTCAACCAAATTTGGAAATGTGATTTTTTCATAAGCAACTGGGTAAATGCATAATATACAGATGTGTGTATATTTACGTAAATAAACGAGTAGTTTTTAACAGTTTTTTAACTAAGCTGCATGGTCGGCTGTGCCCTATCATATGTGATTTATATACATTTTTATACACATCTGTATATGCGTAAAACTGATACCTATTTCTGTGACGATAATAGATCTGTGCTCAGCTTAATTGTGAGTTTAGATTACTAAGGGTTCAAGTTCAATGAATATTTGTATGCCCATATACACAGGCATGAATGTGAATTTAGAAGTAATAGAAATTAATGGAAGCAGCGCAAGAAATGAAAATATTTGTCATCGCAAGTTTACGCACCTTGCACAATATAAACCGGTACCGGTGCTTTACCATTGCCTGAAAGATGTCTGCGAGCTTATTTTTATATATTTTATTGGACACTTAAATGTGTCAATTAATTAACATTTGGCCAACAAGCAGTTATCTAAAGGTATCTATCTATAAAAAAAAACTGAAGCAGCTACCCGCACTGCTGTGCAAAATAAGAACTTCATGATTCGTTATAACTCTCGCTACCTCCAACACTTTGAGTGATAAAGCAGATTCCTGATTTTGCATTATATTTGTTTGATGTGAATAACGGCTGGAATAAGAGTAAACATATGCCTCTAATTTGTTTATTGTAGACTTGCTAATGTCTTGTTAATGTTTTTGAAGAAAAATTAGTCGGAAGAAGCATCGCCAACCAGAACTAAGGAGCATAATAAACCAGCTCAGAAACAAATGGCAATCACTGAGAGCTGTTGCCAAAAAAGTGTCTTGTGCATTAATGGTACGATATGTTTTCAAATTCGAATACTCTTAATTACTTTTATTTCATCATTTTTTTTATGTTACTATGTACACATATGTATACGATATGTGCTTATCAGATAAAAATGTTGAAGTAATTTCTAATTTTCAAAAATTGTACTGTTTGAACTTCATGCTTATGCTTATAGTTGAAAGTAAAATTAATGCAGAAAATGAAAAAAAGTAAATACCTAAGTATAAGGTGTTTTGATTTTAATAAACGTCGTTATTATTTTGCAAGGTTGTGCTTAAGGCATAGTAATACACAAAATTAACAAGAATTATTGTTAAATGGTGATCTACTTAAAAGAAAGCATCCTGAAATATTGATCCAAACACAGGATAGTAAAATATAGTAAGACAGTTACAATGTTAGTTTTTTTATTGTATATAGATATTGTATTGTTTTATGGATATTATATATATATATATGACCATAGATGCAGATTTAACAACTTTCCTGTAAAATAATTAAAATCCAAAAATCTCTTCGGCTGATTATTTCAAACATGTATTTCATACATTGTCGCGGTGTCAGTACTGGCTTAGACAAAATTGTGTCATATGGAAATCATTTTGCTAGTGTTAAAAGTGTGCATATAAATAATATTGAAAGAGATATAATTTGTACGAAAGGATTAAAAAATACATTGACACCTACAGTCACCAGTATATGATTATGTTCCCGGAGTTGTTCCGCATCAGCATAAAACGAATGTGTCCTTCTTCCTCTTCTTCAGGTGGCGCTACAGTCCGGGGTGGACCTGGGCCTCAACCAGTAAGCCTCTCCAGCCGGCACGATCTTTAGAAAGCTGTTTCCAACTGCGCACACCGAGTCGATTGAGGTCCTTCTCCACTTCTATTGTGTTGTCCCGATGGTTCGGAGTCGAAGACTCTTCGGGCTGGAGCAGTGTTGTCCATGCGCACTACATTGCCCAGGCATCTTAGACGTTGAATCCGTAGACGCCTGACTAGGCTTATGCCACTGTACATCCCGTACAGTTCGTGGTTGAATCTTCTTCTACAATAACCATCAACACAGACAGGACCAAAGATTTAACGCAGAACTTTTCTCTCGAAAAGACCAAGTGCTTCTTCATCCGCTTTTGGGATTTTCCATGCTTCCGCACCATAGAGCAGGACAGGGATGATCAAGGAGTTATATAATATTAACTTGGTCCTTCGAGAGAGGACTCTACTATTCAATTGCCTCTTGAGCCCAAAGAAACAGCGATTGGCAAGAGTAATTCTGCGTTTAATCTCGGTACTGGTGTTGTTCGTACAGTTCACTTCCGAGCCGAGGTAGACGAAGTTCTTGACTACCTCGAAGTTATAGCTGCCAATGGTGACGTTTTGGCCAAGTCGTCGATGTTGTGCGTCCTTTTTCGATGACAGCATATACTTCGTTTTGCCCTCGTTCACCGCTAAACCCATTTTGGCCGCCTCCGCTTCAATACCAGCAAACGCTTCATTGACGGCTCGCTGTGTTCTGCCAATCACGTCAATGCTGTGTTCTGCCAATCACGTCAATGTCATCCGCGTATGCTAGCAGTTGTATGGACTTCTGGAAGATCGTGCCTCTAGTGTTGGCGTGTGAGCCTTGCACGAAATTTTCCAGGATGATGTTAAAGAAATCACATGACAGCGCGTCGCCTTGTCTAAAACCTTTTTTGACATTGAAGGTCTCGGTGAGTTCGTTACCGACCTTGATGGACCAGCGAGAGTTCTCCATCGTCATCCTGCACAACTTGACGAGTTTGGCAGGAGTGTCAAAACTAGACATGGCGTTGTATAGCTCATCCCTATGCACGCTGTCATATGCGCTGTATATGCGGATATGCGGGTGTCGATCTGCATTTCTTGGGTTTTTTCCAGGATCTGCCGTAGTGTGAAAATCTGGTCGATGGTGGACTTCCCTGACCTGAAGCCACACTGATAAGGACCTATCAGGTTATTTATAAACGGCTTCAGGCGAGTACACAAAACGGCAGGGAAGATCTTGTAGGCGATGTTAAGGAGACTTATCCCTCTATAGTTGGTGCAGTCAAAGGGGTCTCCTTTCTTGTGGATCGGGCAAACGATACTGAGATTCCACTCGTCGGCCATGCTTTCCTCCGACCATATCTTACAGATGAGTTGGTACATGTACCTTACCAGCTCATCTCCAGCTGCCTTAAACAGTTCCGCAGACAGTCCGTCTGCACCAGCAGCTTTATTCGACTTTAGTCTCGATATCGCTATCTTGACTTCGTCTAGGTCGGGGGGACGGAATTCTCGTCGATCATCGTCAATTGCGTTGAGTGGAACATTCTGCCTTACAGCGGTATTGGAGTCTTCCTCGCCGTTCAACAGTCTACAGAAATGATCTTTCCAGATTCTCAGTATCGACTGCGAATCTACTACTAGTTGTCTCTCTGCGTCACGACAGGCTTCTGTCCGAATTTTGTATCCATTGGATAGTTGTTTTACCCGTTGGTAGAACTTTCGGATGTCATATCTGCCGTAACACCTCTCCATGTCCTCGATCGCGCGCTTCTCATGCTCTTTCTTTTTCTTTTTGAGAAGCCCGTGCTCTTCCCTACTTTTAATTTCGTAGAGCTCACGAACCGCTCTCGTCCTTCTGTCCAGCGTCGCCTTGTATGCTGCTTGCTTCGCTGAATGTGCCTGCCTGCAATCGTTGTCAAACCAGGGGTTTTTTGGGGTGGCGTTTTAAAACCCAGCACATCAGATGCAGCTTTTCTGATGGCTTTTTGACAACGGTTCCATTGTTGGTCGATTGTTTTGCCTGGCAGGGTTGGACTCTCTGAGAGCTTTAGAGAGACTCGATCGGCAAAGTTGCTAGCGGTCAATTGCGATTGTAGCTTTCCGACGTCAAACTGTTTTGGTCTTGCTCTACTCCGTTGTCCCATCGATATCTGTGTTCTTACCTTGGCTACAACAAGGAAATGATCCGAGTCGATGTTGGCTCCTCCACCAGGGTGTAATCTTTATATCGTAGGAATTTTCAATTGTTGCTCTTAAGGAGTGAAGGGTTTTCTCTACAGATATTTATATTTGCACGGAGAGATAATTTGCCGGATGTATTGGTCTATTTGTTCCTCCAAAATTTTCAGGAGAAAAGAAGAGAGACTAATGGGTCTACGGTACTTCGGATTAACACGAGAGCATTTCTTCGCTTTGGGCATCCGTACTACTTATAATCTTTTCCAGCAGCTGGTAACGCGGCCAAAAATCATCCAGCCTTTGAAGATGTTTAGTAGCCATGGCATGATAAGGTCCGCTGTTCTTTGAAGCTCCGCTGGGATGATACCGTCAGGTCCCGCTTACTTGAAGGTTTTGAAGCTTGTCAATGGCCACATGACGGTTGTGTGTGAGGGTGGGTTGGGGGAGATACGTCTTGATTGACTGTTCTAATAGAGTGAGTGCCTGGGAAAGGCGTTTCAAATAGAAGAATCAGGGTTTCCTCGCTGGGCCCATCGGGTCTTTGGAGGAATCTAAGTGATTTTGGGGAAGATGTTAGAACTTTCCTAAGCCTGGAGGTTTCAGAAACCTCTTCTATTTGCCACAAAAGTCTGAAGAGACTGAAGAGCTTGCTACACTCTTTGCGCAAACGGCTTATTTCCTCGTTCCAACAGGGAACTTGCCTCTCTGCTACATGAGATGGTGATTGCAAGTTTAAAGGTTTTGGTAAGATTGTCCATCGAGTGCTCAAGATCGATAGGGTTGTTTGGGATGGAGATGTTGGTATTCGGCAATGCGGTGGCAACAATCGCCTGTATTTGTCCCAATTAGTATTCTCATGATTTCTAAAGACACTTTGCAGTATATGAGGACTCGTTATATTGAACAGTATGTAGCGATGGTCAGAAAAAGAGTTTTCAGATATACCAGTTGCTGTTCCATTCGATATATTATCTGGATACATTGCCTTAGTTCCACAAATCCAACTTGCTACTTATAAGGCATTTATGAAGGTACTCACCTCATTCACTGATCTCCGTGTTGCCCAATATCCTGGGATGGGCTTTAGCATTGCAGCCCAGGATGAGAGCGGTTTTGATTATTTCCACCTCAGAGATCGTCCTCCATGTGGTTGAGCTATGTGCGCCGAGATGAACCACATCTTGGTCCTTCCGACCTCTAGGCAAACGGTAACTGAGTTTCGATTGGAAAGAATGTGTGCATTTAGTGAGCTATTTTCATCGTACAGAGTAGAGGTTGTGTTGTTGACACCCAAGTCCACGAATCAGATCATTGTTCCTGTGCTCCTGGGCCAGGACGATGTCTTTTCCGAAGGTGTTGAGACAGAGAAGCAGAGAAGCCGAGGCCGCATTGGAGTGGTGGAGACTAATCTGTGTTACCCGCAGCATGACTGCCTTGTATCGTGTCCGTATCTTCCACAGACACTCTCTCCACCACTCTTGTGTTGGCCCCGTCGCAAAGTTCAGACTCACAGAGAAAATATTCCTGACTATTGCTGGTGAACTCAAGGTCAGAAAGCCCGAAGGAATCAGCATCTTGACCCGAGCTACTTTGGACGAGGGTAATAACTTGTTGGTTAGTACCTTCATTATATACATATATTTATATTGAGCGTACTCGGTCTTGGACCCTGCCTGTGAAGGTAGATGATTCCAGAGATGTACAGCATGAATGAAGAAATGCTTGTTAAACATGTATGAATAGAAGGTATCAACGTTATATTAGGACTAAATTGAATCATCATTTGAGCAGCATTTTGGTTTGCACGTGAGCGTGGTCTAATATGAGTGACCAAGAGCAAAAACATCGAATTCTATTTCCTATTTAAATAAAACGAAGTGGAATAAAATCTAATTTACTTATTGCCGGTTAGTGCAGCATAGTGGGTTTGTACGAGTTTCAGTTTGTGCCCTCCATATAATGTTGATTTTCGAATAGTGGCGACTTTGGCAATGACTTAGACATTTGTGGGTCAATTCGTGGCCCCAGTCAGAGTGATTAAAATAATCCGCTTTATAAGACAAGGCAATTTTTTAAAACAATTTTAAGCAATAAGATATACAAGGACTTTCTTACTTACTTCTTAAAAACTGATGGCCACCAACACAAATGCCATAATGCGGTTAAACGCAAGCTCACCACTGTATACATGTTCAAATACACATTCAAATACACATTATTCATTGTTGGCACATCATTTGACGTATATTTCATTTGATTTATTTTGTAGATAAGAGTAGAAGATAATTCGCATCAAGTAGATTATTATTGTGATAAAATGCGGACTTATTTTATTTTCTAACAGAGTATTTTTTACTTCTTATAGAAGTGATACGTGCAGATAAGAGATGAAGTGTTTCTTACTGATATTTCCTCTGCATAATATCTTCATTTTTCACGAAATAAACGCAACCATAGTAACGCTATGATTTCCAAAGTATTTCAATCTGTAATCATTATGAAGTCAAAGCCAAGTTATATTACTTGTAAACATTACACGAGTCCCCATATGAACCCTCATCTCTGACCAAGAAAATCCCTTGTGACGATCTGGCCATTTCGCTTGGGGCTTCCTTGTTAACCGCAGTCTCTCTCGAATGAGGCAAACTACAAATTAAAAAAAAAAACGATGAAGTGGTTTTGCGTTTGATTTCTAGTCCTGGTATCTGATACTAGGTAAACTTTCAATACCGCACACATGTTATCATAAAAATATAAGTTGTCAGCAGGTAGTTAAACTTTAATCCCATTATTCGTAAACCAACGATTGCTCTTTCTCACTACAAACATTTGTCACCGGCGATTTGCTTGCATTCAATAGAATTCATATATCATTATATCATATCATCATTTTATAATACTATTTTCCAACAGAAGAAAAGAGGTATTGTGCAACAGTCAAGCGTTTTGCTTTATATGGACTCCTGTGTCACATCACGACAACGTCATTGCAGTTGATTATTTTTTTCGAGTAAACTTTTTCATTTAGTTTCTATAATACGTCATAGCCATATGTAAGCCAGACGACTTATGAACTGTCTGTCCATCGAAGCACTGACGTTGAACTATAGTAAACGCCAAAACTAGCTTCATGAAGACTATGAAGTAGATTAACCTCACCGTGGTATTGAGGCTGCTGTGAAATAAGACACTTACTTACTTATCAGGCCGACGATCCATGGAGGGTCCGACCAGGAGGTTCATATTCGAAAACCATCTTAGCTGGCGTTGGTGTTCATTTGCTCAATGTGGTCGGCCAGTGCAGTCGACAGAATTGTGCCTTCCGCACAACAACAAGACACAACATAATAGTTATCGCCAAAGTCTAAATATATGTGTCTATATGGGTCTATGTGTGTTGAAAAATACTTAGATATTTCAGACTTCCTCATTATATAGGCTGAGTTCGTAATCGCAGTATTGCAACCTCAAGCTCTCTTAATTGCAAACGTTTTGCTATGATTAAATGCATATCGTCCTAAAACGTCATATGAGAGCAACCACTGCGCAAACCTACGTATCATAGATTATGGTGATGCGATGAAATTTGAAGATTATAGAAAATACATATGTATATTTTTTTGATTTTCTTGGAAATTCAGGCTGAAAAGAGTTCGGTTTTCACTTTTCCCTTTGCTTAATTTATTGTTATTGAACTTTTTCTATTGTAATATCTTGAATAACCCTCTTTTGGGCATGCAATTTTAAAATATTAAGTTGTATGTAATAAATACATATTTTCATTTTTGCCTGAATTATTAACCAAATTATTTAAAAGAATCATCGCTGTTATTTTCTTCAGACTTTTTTATGACTTTTTTTTTTGACAGACAAACTAGCGAGCCATTCAAAAACGTAAACAAAATTAAAGCTTTATGATGCATTGCAACATTAAAGAATCATTGCGTTGAAACACAATTGTAGAAGATATTGATTTCGCGATGCGTATTATTTGACGTTTACGAATCAGCTTGTATGAAAATATTAAGAACTGCTCCTTTAAACGTGAAGAAATGACGCACTATTGCAATCCGCACTTGTTCTCTTTTAATAGAATACAAAAACACAGAGGGTTCAGATAAGAACGTTAAAACATTAAATGAAACAACAACAATGGTGTGAGATATAAAATTGGTATTGCCTTATATAACAGAATTAAGTATGACTGATGGGTGTTAAGAGGTTGGCAATGCCACTAGCGAAAGAAGAATGGTATTGCTTGTCAAAAGGGACACTCGATTGTCATTGGTGCGAGAAGACAGACGTACACAGCGAGGACAATTGAGAGTAGGTATTTTAAAAAGCAATTTGGTATATTTGAATAATACAAGACTGTATCTTTAATTTTTAAGTTAAATAAAAATATATTTGTAAGCAATGTAAAGTTTAACTTAAATTTCCAGCTACATTGTAATTGTGCTTTAACAGCTGATAGCAGACCAGCATCGTTCTCTTGTCAGCCTTTATAAGTTTCTGCTTTATTGCCTACTGTCCACTATTAATGGAGAACAATCTTGAAAGAGTTGTGAACAACTCCCCAAACTATGATGACGACAGTTAACCAATTCTATTATATGATCTGTTCTGATCTATACGTATCTACAATATACAAGTAATATATGTATGAAAAAATATGAATTAGTTAGGCCTTGTCCATTTAACTCGTTTCCATTTGATGCACGGTTTTGCTGGTAGACAGAGATCAGTTACCATATTTTTTCCGTTTTTGTTTGGCTGAATGTATTGTTTTTCTGAGTTTTTCGCTTCCTATTTAAAGTTCGCTTACTACATACAAATAGCTATTAGTTTACTAAAACCACAACCGTAAAATATGTTTCTTGGATTATATTAGATCTATAAATGAATACTGAAAGTAAGTATAAAGTAACAGAACGCATTTATGCAGTTATTAGAGTAATTGTCATGACGCTTTTTAAAATGCATGTAGAATGACAAAGTAGTTTCTGTACAAGTATATTTGGCATCTAGGATGAATCACTCAGATATATCATTATAAATTCTTTATAATGTGTAATACAATATAATATGATTTTTCTTAATGAAGTTCAGTGCTATAAGTGGGTCACTTAAGATCTTGTCTTCTCGGATCCTGTTATCGCCTGAGTGAAATCTAATCTATTAGATTACATTTTATCAAAGCAAAACAAATTGCGCTGTTATGCAGTAATGATATATGCATGTGTGTTCATACGTTTGTGTGTTTGTTTATTTGGAAAATACGTCTATTTGCTTAACAGCTTACATATATGTGGAAATGGTTCAAAAATTTGGAAACGAAAATTAAATACGATATGAGACATTTTTATGAAAATGAAGAGCGCGTAAAATTCATGGTGGAATCTTGTTCTCTATCTCATCTATACGTAAGAATATCTTGGCACCGTTGGCGACTGCCGTTCCTTGTGGCCATATATCAACTAACTAAGTAGAATGCTGAGAAGACCTAACTGCACTGACCTGTCTTAAATACAAGGCTCCATATCCTGTTTAATTCAAGCTTGTAAGTGTGATGGTGGGATCTCTTGATATCCCTCACCAAGCTGTGTGCATACTGTTGTTGTATACATCCGACTTTTCTAGACAGTTATTAGGTAGGTAGGTAGGTAGTAAGTGGCTTATATGTACTTAAGCCAAAGTAGGCCCGTTGTACTGCCACGTGGGTTTGCCTAAAAAATGAGGGGAGTAGGGCCGGCGTGGTTATCACGACTATCAATGAAGTCTAATAGCGATTTGATTGATGTCTGTCCCAGATCGCTTAGATTATCGAAGAAGTAGGAGCCTTGAGTGGCTTTCATAGCTTACTTCTTCTTCCTCGTCTCGAGGCAGCGAGGTTAAGTTGCATAGGGGTCGATGCACATAACCACAACGCCACGGCCACCCACTTCCATACTAATTATAGAATTTATTGAGTGTGTGGTCAAGTAGAATTATCAATGTATGCTGGTTCGGTACGTAATGCGGTTGACCTAGATTCGGCCGCCGGAGTATATAGAGGATGGCCCATTCTGATTGGTGTCGTCGTATGTCCGTGTGACGGGCCATGCACGTAACTCGTGCGATGTGCACTTGTAGTGCGAATTGAAGTCAAGCTTCATCAAGCAAGAGCATGTTGCGTGCATGTTATTTTGTTGGAACTTCGGATATGAACCCAGAACCTGTAGGAGCGTGAGCAACGCACCAACCCACTTTCAGGTTTTTTTTTTCGTTCACGTTCGGTACAGGTGTGACACACTTTCGTACTTATATACATGCATTATGTAACGAACCTCTTCGTTGCTTCTCGGATTGATTCGTTGTCGTAAAAAAGGGTAATAAGTAGCTCGATAACAGGAGCAGTCCATTTGAAAGAATCGATTTGAGAAAATAAATGTAAACTTGTTAACACAATTCCAAGCAAACTTTGATCAACTATGAAATATTTGAATCTACCGTCTTCGCCAGCCGTCGTCAAAATACGAGAAATGTATGGCACGAGAAATGTATACTTATATTCAGAAAATAAAATAGTGCATACAAAATATCCTCAATCCTTTAACATGAAATAGATAAAAAATATTCATCGGGCGCCCAATAAAATAAGATACTAACAGGTAACAATACAAGTATGTACATTTAAAATGATTATATTTTCCATGTGCAAATATGTCGATTAAAGCAATCTTCGCTAAAAAACAGTCCTAATTAGAGATCGACAGACAAACATCTCCCTGCAATAAATATCCCAAAAAGTGCACTTCCTTCACAAATCACACCGACCTTATTAAATGTCATGTATTGTATGTATTTTATAATTTTTCCGTACACACTGCTCACAACGAGCATACGAATAAACGAAGGGAATACAAAAAATCCCAAGTAAACCCCGAGCACACGAGACACGGGCTACAATTCTCTTGACAACAGCATTGAAAAGTCAACAAGCGTGTCACAACACACGATCCCACAGAATGAAAATATAGCTTCTTCCACACGAGCTAACGGAGTGAAGAAAATGAAAAAGCTTTATTTGTTATACTTATTCTTAAAGCTCTCTGTCTGCCAGGACCTTGTCTGTCACGAAAAAACATACGGGAGTCCGATATCTGGGTAGTTTATTATTTATGCTATAACTTATGTTATAGCACATGCAGTCTCGATTATTGCAACACTATATTTTTGCAACCAATCGAAAGAGTTTTCGATTTTCGCAAGCTTATGGAAATGTAACGTCTAGACATAGTTCCGTGCAGGAATGAAGTATTGACAAGAGATGACAACTTCACAGCTCATTGCCCACTTGCATATCCACGAATTTGAGTGATTTTTTGACGGCTATTCACGAAATACTACTCGTCGCTCCTTTTTTCATGCAAAGAGTTAAAAGCATGGAAAAAATTATCACAATTCCTGACTATTGGTAGGAAGAGACTGTGTTCCTTTGCTTTTAATTGCGGATCAAATTTTGAATTTTGAATGAAAACGAACGAGAAGCCCGAGAAGAAGAAGTTTCCGATGACGTGTGGAAATGAACGTTTTTGATATACAGCCAAGCCGTAATAAAATGTCTTACCATATATGTACTTGTAGTGGGCACTACAAGCTGACCTAAAAATAAGAAGAAAAAAGGATGCAAACGCAAAATATGCTTCTGCCAAGCGATCTTCATTACGTTTGTGCCTAAAAGATAAAATTGATTTGTTTTAGGTGTTTAACGTTATTTCACATATATTATTCGTGCTTTATTTTTTAAGACAAACCGGATGCAATAAAATTTGAAAATGGGGCAGTTGTAACAGTTTTTAAAATTATGTTGACGCACTTAAGATTCCGAGAAAAATTCAACGAGTTTGTTGTTCTTAGGTCGACTTAAGTTGATGATAAATGATAAATTAAGTCGACTTAAGTGTTTTAACAATTTATTTTGAAATAAATTACATTCATTTCTAAAACATCCTAAGTCAAAAAAACATTAATTCGTTTGCCTAATTTTTCAATCTATCACAAATAATTATTTGTATAATATTCTAAAACGAATATGCTAGAAGTTTCTGTTTCCGATACCTCAATTTTTCAGAGAAACATTTAAAGTTTAAAATTGCTCTCCTGATAATAAAAAAATTGACATGATATATAAAAGCTTTAAGGCACAGAAATAGGATATTGCATAAGCTTTTTTTTAGAGTGTTTAAAATATGTGTTCCATTATTGCAACTTTTCGATTATTGCAACAGGTCATGATTTCATTAGTTGCAATAATCAAAATTACACTGTATAATATATATAGCACTGACGTCCATGTCACACAACCGGATACCGGTTTTCCCCCTTGTGGTTGTTAAGCTTTAGTTCGAGTTTAATCTTTATGCTTGTTGCTGTGATATCAAAATGACTTTAGACATGTGCATCGACTGTAGTTTATATTCTGTTATATATATATATAGATTAGGCGAAGAAATTGTCCTTATTATGACTGATTTCACCAGAGATGGTTTCGAACATAGCGCATAATCTTCTCAGGAGTAATTTGGCGTTAAATGGACTTCATCCATCTCCCTTGGTATCTGTTCTTCATTGTTTTTATAGCCTGAGGAAGCATTTAACTTGTTCGTCAAACAAGTCTCTAAGATTGTACTTCAAGTGATCGATATAAATATTTTTTTGCGTGTGACTACCACAAATTATTTTCACGAAAGCCTTTTGATGCCAGTTATAAAAGTTTTAAGATTTGAGAAGAGTCTCTGTTTCCGACTTTTATCGTCTACTTTATGGCACGGTCTATTGTGAGGTTTTGTTGACCAGACTTGAAACTCTCCAAGTCCGTGATGTATATCTTATGTCTATACCGACTGCATACATGACATATAGGCTTCGAAATACATATGCGAAGTTGCAGGATCCGTACAGGAAAGTGGGAGTTTCGGGGGTTGAAGTGGCTTTGTGTATACACTTAGACTTGCTGTGGTCCATTTTACTGTCATTTTGGATTGATCTGGAGTTATTGTTCAATACGATATTCCGCTGCTTTAAATACTCCATTCGCAACTTTTACCGTGTTGGCCCCAGCCAGGCAGATCCTCGAAACAGGCCATATGATGAACCGGAGACAGACGCTGGTGATAGGATGAAGTGGGTGTTGGATGTATCTTATCAGACATCATATTTATATATGACATTCAAAATTTGGTGGCACGGATAAGCATTATTAAAAATCTTTTATTGCAAAACTGTTAATCTTTTTTTGTGTTTAAGTACATTTGTGTGCATATATTCTAATATACGAATTAGTATTTGTTAGTTATAATATACTAAGAGATATACATAATGATATGTGTATACCTGAATCTTCCATTTCTACATTTAAATTTATGTCCATTCAAAAAATTGATATATAAATGAAATCTGTGGCCAGTGTGGCGCACTCGTGAGAGTATGTACACCATGAGCGGTTGCTGGAAAAACTATCGCCAAGTCCATTCCGACCCAAGGAGGGAGTCAAAATAAATCCGCAATCACTATAGAACACACATTTTTTGAAATTAAAAAATATATTTTACTCATCAAAATAGTGACTATATTTTTTCTTTTTAATTTTTTTTTCTGAAACTAAATTGTATATTTTAAATTATTCTTTAAAGGTTTCACTTCAATTTGAATCGTCTCCCGTGTGCGTCAACTTTTATTTTCAAAATGTGGAGCTTTGCCAGTTTTGGAAAGGAATATGACAACAATAGAAATATTATTTAATCTCTATCTGGCACAGTACAACATGGCTACAGAGCCCAAAAAGCAGGTATTTTAGATTTATATTGTATCTATAAAGTCATATCCACTTCACGCTTATATATTTTGTAAAACGTTAATATTTTGCTGGTTCACAAAAGTATAATGCCACACACATTCAATAAATATTTTTGATATGATTTTATTTTCCCCAGCTTATAATTCGGAACTGATTTATCTAGCAGAAAGGCTTCCACCGGATGTAAATAGTTTTGTTTCCATATAGAGGAGATTAAAATGTCAGCAAATGTTGGTTTAGCGATGAAAAATAATTCTTCAACCCAAAAGAAAATTAATAAAAATGCTAAAGAAACTAAGGCGGCCGGTGAAGCGGTTCTATCAAATGCACAAATTCAAGAAGCTTTTACGTCTTCTATAAACAATAAACCAATAAGTATAGCTACGCAGACTCGAGCGGATCACAAATGCTGCAAAGATGAATCCCATTTATATGGAGAGGAAAGCTTCTCACCAGTCCCATTGCCACAGTCTGCACCACCACTACCATCTACATCGCTACCATCACTGCATAAGAGCTACGAATACTCGAATAGCAAATTTTGTGGAAGTGGACTAAATTTGGATTCAGTCTGCCAAGAATCGTGCTCGCGACGTGAGTTCAATGATTCCTTGTTGTCGATAAACGCCGTGGAAAATAATTCTCATTCATCTGCATCTGCGTGCGCGTTGTCATCATCGACATTATCATCCTCATCCTCACTACCACTATCATCTTCTTCACCCTCGATTTGTTGTTATACAATCGCTAGCAATAGTAAAGCCATATCAAAACTTTCGAGTCGAAGTAATTTATACGGTCATTCGAATAATAGTAGCCATAAACAAAAACTCTCGCGTTCCTTAATTGATGAAGGTTTTGTTTCAAATAATTCCTGTCCTTCGGTGATTATTGGAAAAAGTAGAACATCAGCAATACCAAAGTCTGTAAGAACAAAAGTTTCTCCGCCTCCAGTACCCCCAAAGCCGTCCAAGGGCAAACGCAACAGTACCAATAAGAGCAAAAGTCACGACAGACCGTATATTAAAAATCAGGAAAAAAAATCATCAGATCAGTCGTACTATGATCCCGCAAGTTTTCGTCGGAAACTCCAAAGATTTGAAAAACAGAATACACTAATTGGGAAATCTAAGAATAATGTGACGAGGGCACCCGACAAAGACGAAGATGATCAAGGTGACGAACGATGTGAGTTTTTAGGTTGTTTTTCCGCTGGCAATAACACAAATTCAGATCAGAGTGTAAGTGACATTAGCTGTGTTGGTAGCGTTAAGTCTGTATCTGTATGTGGGGAAAAAGACTATGATATTGTATACACAGAAATCAGAAGGAGTAATAATAGCATCAATAACATTAACAACAATTCTGATGCGATCGACAGAGAGCACCGGTCACTGCTAAATGATCGTGAATGTCGCGTGGATTGTGAACGAAAAAATTCACTAGGAAGTGGTAGAAAAACATTACGCTACGATAATTTCGGCCGCCTAAAAAGCGTAGAAAATAGTCCACCGTATGGAAATCGATCTTTTAGCGATATTAAGTTGAGTCGTTTCGTTGTTGAGCAGCCTTCATTTCCATCCACGCCTGCTGTAACATTGCCAAGTGCTGTTATAATTCGTAAACTCACACCTAAATTAAGTAGACAACTACATTTTCGAAGCGCGGGTATAACATCTCGACGGTGTGCTAGTGATGACAGTCTCATACTGAGATGTTTACCTTATGCAGAATTACAGAAATCATATGATCCTCTTGACGAACAAAGAAATAATTCCTCTTCAAAGTACTATCAAATAGATGACAGAGATTCTTCTTTTCCTGATCCAGTATCAGCATCTGCCCCCAGTGTAACAGAAATTGAAAATGAAATAAATTCTAGTACAGATTTGAATCAACCGAAACAAGCAGAACGCGGAAGAGATAATAAAATATTCAAATCATTTAGTGATACAAATAACGCAAATCGGTCTTATGAGTTAATTGGTGACCATGGAAATCTAAATTCTATTTTTCATAGTACATCTATCACGGATGTACAAAATTGCATTTTGAGTGAGTTGGATATAAATAGTTCAAGTTATTTCGGCGACAAAAAAAGTGTTGTTTGTAAATGTTGTGAAAGAAAAGATATTGATGAAACTGAGCGTTGCTCATTAAATAATGAGTGTATGTTAGAGAGGTATTTGTACTATAAGCTTGCGCATTGCAATAATAGGTCCTACCCCGACTCGCAATTTAAAAATTTGTGTGAAGATAATTCCAATAACGACGCTTCCAACTTACCCATACACGTCGATAAAACGGACAGTTTGTCAGGAAATTCATCATCTTCTTCGCCGTCTCTAAATTTTGCGTCACCTATAGTTCGAGGACCACTCGTTTTAAAACAAATACCTACTATTGAATCTCTTGGATACACACCACGGAATAATGAACAAGCAGGCTTTTCAAAGGAGGTAAGAACCTATATAATACTTTTGTTTAACTGCATACATTTTCTTGTTCTGTAAATTCAGTAATAGACTTCCCGCATATTGTGATCCGTGTAATGAACAGGGTTTTATGAATACGAGTAAAGCGATGCTTTAATTTTTTTTTTTATTTTGCAGACTAATTATTTAGAAAAAAAGAAAAAAAAACACAAAAACAAACACAGCACATTGTGGGTGTATACATTTTTGTATGTATAAACACATGTATTTTTGGAATGGATATTAACTTTGTAAACACACATAGTTAGATTCACCTACGCTCATGTGTGTTATTAATGCACAACACCGAATGTACATAGCAACGGCACATAAATGTATATTTTAAAAGCTAAATTCTGGAGTTTAAAAATCACATAAACATTATATTTACGTGTATTAATATTGTATGGAGCTGTACATATTCTCACACAATATATTGACAGTTGGTATCGTAAGGAGTAATGTTTACGTGTTATTTTATTGCGCACATAAATCGAATTTGCGTGCGACTTATGATATACTTTTTTTTTAAAATGGAGAATAAAAGATCATAGTTTTGATATAATTTCAAAGGCGCCTAGGCAAGAATTATGAACTTTTTTTAGCTTTCGTAACATTGAATGACTTATGTTTAAGATTTATTAGAAAATTATTCCAAACTGCATACCTAACTGCGCCAATGAGCATGTCAAATTTAATGCTCTTATATAATTTCACTATACAATGTAAAATACATGCACAGATTGAATAGGATTATTTCCCTCCTTTATATGTTTGAAAATTGAAATTTTTAAAATCTGGATTTCTGTTAGTGGAAAAGCTGCGGTTTTAATTGCTAGAATTCAAGTTAAAACGGAGTGATATGTATAGTCATGTTATATTTGGCAAAAACTGTACCTGCCTTATTTGTTGTCAGTGGCGAGTTGAACATTAGTGTTCTACAGCAAAATAAAATTCGATAGAAAATCTGAAATCAATTTTCAGCAAGAAGTAGATATTTCAATCTGGTTAAGAACTTCTGTCTCGGAATGTTCTCATTAAATAGAAAGATAGAGAACATGTCAAACGATCTCACTATATAAAATTACTACACATGCTGAACCTATATTTATACAATCAGAATTATACAATGGTACCTATACATTTATATTTGTGCTGGATATATATAATGTAACCTTTTCTCCCGTACTAAAATTCAGCTGAGGTTAGGTTGTAGTAAATATTTTTAATATATTATTTTCCACCAAATTAAGGCTGTACTTACCAAAATAAAGATGGTTCGATTAAGGTCAAATATGCACCGTTTTATTGGATTATCTGTTGTTGTCAGACGATAACACCGTTTTCGTAAAAGCCGTCATTGGTCTAGAGTATTGTTTCACAAGCCTCTCTTGAGGCGAACTTTTCACTAAGACAATCGTTCGTCATGGATAGGAACAGGTGGTTATCACTTGGTGCTAGGTTCGGACAATAAAGAGGAGACATCGAAACTCCTGGAGTTTCTGTTGAGTCGCTATCGATGTGTGTGGCCTGGCGTTTTCCTAATAGAATATAAGACCACTACCGGTCGTAAGTGATCCACTTTTCGTCACCGTCTGGAAAAAATAATGTAATTATTTTTGCTACAACTAATACATTATTACAAATCTATTTCGCAATTTTAAATACAACAGTAGAGAAAATATTAAGGAATAAAGCTAGTTAAGGGCGAGTAGTACCAAAGTCAACAATAGAGTCATTATTAAAAAAAACACTATTCTATTTATTGCTCTTAAAATGGCTTAAATCTTATTTAAATCATCCGACTCAAAGGGTGGAAATTAAAAATTACGTTTCCGAAAGTATATTTCTGTCCTCGGACGTGCCTCAAGGTAGTCATGTGGGCCCACTTTTATTCCATTTATTCATTTAGGATATTCCTTTAATCATCAATGTTTTTAATGTAGTCAGATGATCTTAAAATGTATAAGAAAGTCACTTATATAATGGACTGCCACCAATAGCAGGGCGATCTTAATCATTTAGTGAATTGGGGTTTTTCAAACGCCTTCAAACTAAATATCTCTAAATTTTTTCACTTCAGAAATTCTACAAAGTTCTATTATTCTATAAATAAGTAGTGTTCCTTTGACAAAGGTGTCTCATATAAAGGGTCAAGGAGTTATATTAGGTTCTAGGTAAACCATTAATTAAATTAGTTGCATGTAAGGCTAATGTTTGGTTGGATTCATTAGCAGCGATTCAAAGGATTTATACCTTGGATTAGTAAGACCTTCCTTGGAATACTTCTGCATCATCTTTAATCGTTATTATATAAGGTCATTGAAAGGATCGAAAGCATTCAACGCAAATTTACAAGATACATGTTCGTCAAACTTAATTGGAATATAGAAATGACATCCTACAGAACGTGATCTCTTTTATTCAACTTAAGCCCACAGTATGTAGGTCGGTAGATACTTCTCATTACTGTTCATTCGTGACATACTTAGTTTTCAAATCAACTGGACTTTCCTATTAAGTATACTAAGCCTTCGTGTTCATCCTTCGCACACTCGTCACCGTATACTTTTCCGTATTAGAATCCAGCTCAATCCCCTCTAACGAAGGGCATGGACTTAACCAAAGGATTTAACAAGAGATATCTTTACAAGAAGGATTTTTCTATATCTTGAAGGAATCGATAGCCTATATTTGAATTTATATTTAATCGTACGTCTTATCGCAAATCCTACTTTCTGATATTAAATAAATAAATAAAAGTTCTGTCATTCTGAAGATTTCGTACCTTAAATGGTGTTTGAGAAGAAACAATGTACCTTAAATAACGATGTCCACCTGTGTAGGAAATCTACTTAGAAGTTCAGACTCTTATGTTGTGGGTATGTGCGTCGACCCCTACCCCCCTGTCAGGAATTTCAAAACCAGTATGGCGTTTTATAGCTCGTCTCTATACATGCCGTAATACGGATCATTGAAATCGACGAAGATGTGGTTGGTGTTGATCGGCATATTTTGGGTTCAGGATCTGGCGTAGTGTGAATAAGTGCTCAATGATCGACTTGCCTGGGCTTAAGTCACACTGATCAGGCACTATCAGATTGTTTGCATAGAGTTTTGCATGCTGCGGTGCAGATACAGCTGCAGACCGGGTACAGACTCACTCTCCTCCCCTCTGGTTAGCTGTCGCCAACGACGCCCACTGGGGCTGTGCATCCCATCATTCGTCGAAGGTGCTCGGCTCCCGGATTTCACCCATGGAGGTCAGAGTAGGTGCTCGTTGATAGAAGCTAGGTGGTGACGCTTGTGGCCGCATGAAACTCTGGGAAATCCGTGGACATATGGGAGCGACCACCTTTCAATAATTTTTTAAAATCTAAATCGGAGAGGTAGCTGGAATGCGACAATTTGGGTTTTGATATCCATTTGCTTTTTGGGACATCATAGCAACTCCAATCCTCTATGCCGTATCATCTTTTCATGCTATTTATTTTTCTTTCTTAGAAGACACTTCTCATCATATCATTTTACCTTTATTTTACGCAAAAAATAAGATCAAATGAAGCCCCATTACGTGTGATAATATTTGCAGGATTTTGG
This sequence comes from Eristalis intricaria, assembly GCA_964034865.1. Classification (NCBI taxonomy): domain Eukaryota; kingdom Metazoa; phylum Arthropoda; class Insecta; order Diptera; family Syrphidae; genus Eristalis; species Eristalis intricaria. The sequence goes on along the minus strand of OZ035873.1, from coordinate 76,890,265 downwards.
CTTAAAAATGGAAATGAAAGTATCATTTTAACACAAAGTTGTTGCTTTATCATTCTCTATGACAATACACATTTGACCCTTTATATCGCCGTGTGATATATCTGTAACAAGCCAATAAATTCCTCACAAAATTCCAAATTGGTGTTTTATTCCATTTTAAGACACTGTCTCACGACTATACCAGACACCTTATGATGTATTTCAGTATATTTTTACAAAGGTAGTGCCAGTTGAGGCTACTTAGTAAGAACCATTCGTCACAGAGGGACCGATGAGACCGTGCAACATATCTGTCACGCTTCACTCATATGTTAAGTTTCCTAGTAGAAAAAAATTACTACATATTACATATATGTATCAAGTGGATTTCCCTTTCTTACTTAATCATGACTAAAATAAGGTTAGTCTATAATGTCAATAAAAATAGGAGTTATTAAAGTTCATAATCTATGATGAATCATTACAGAACTGCCAAAACTGAAGAATGGAGCGTAGGGACTCTCATTTGGCTAGGCCCGGCCCTTTTCTTGGTGTCCAACTGATTTGCCAACATTATTCACACCGCCATTCCAACTACACTATAAGTTCATAGTATCACAAACACTAATAGCAAAATGTACATCCTTTTTCCTAACAATCCATTTTAACCACACGTGATATCAATACCTTAGGTTTGGTTTATTGAGAATCTATACACAACTCAGTAAAACATAAATGTAAAGCAATACTGAGTTATTACATTACAGTTTACAATATCAGTAATCAGTACTGACTATAGCGCGTTGAAGAATCGAAATCCCAGGTGGCGCCTCAACTACCACTACTAATTAATAGTTGGGGCTGATAAAAATTCTTAAATATACAGCCGAATTATCAGCATTGGTTTTCTAAATCTCGTCATCTCTGTTAGATGAGAGAGAGAGAGAGAGAGAGAGCAGCTGATTAATTGAGTAATAATTTCAACGCAGTGCGTCATCGCACTCTCTCCGCACTATTATGTTTCAGGCATCACTTAGAAAAAAACTCTTACAATTGGTACAACATTCTGAAAATCTTTTTCGTCCTTTCGTTATTCATAAGAATCGCTTGATATCTTGATATCAGATGATATAGGTCCCACAAATTTTCACACGATTAAAGACTGGTTTCAGAAGTTATTATATTATTTGAAATGTTAGTCGTAGGAACTCAGGAGCCTACTATAGCGAACGCTCAGAAATTAGAACCACTTTGTTCCTGGGACAATTAATATAATTTAAAATAATTTCCGAAATGTTCTAATTAAAATCTGGACATTTTTTCATCCACTAAAAAAGTAAAAAAAACTGGGGAAATACATACTTCCAAAATTTATTATTTTCACACAAATCACTTTTATAAGCTAATAATCCCTTTGTAGCATATAATCAGAAAGGTTTTTTTTTTTTTGGTTTAATTGAACTTGATACGTTACACACCGTCTCCACAGGACATATTTCTGCCCAACATCACATTCGAAATCTGAATGAGCCATCCGCACTCTTTTTTTTCGTGGGTGAGAGAGTTCGTGCGAGAGAGTCACCGTCTAGAAGCGAGCAACCAACTAACTAGATCTAGACTAGATAGATAGAGAAAATACATTCACTAACAATTCTACTTTTACTCAAGTTTCCACTAATTTTCATCCACTCCATTTAAACATGCTTGTGTGGACATAGATTTATGCGCCTCCACTGGATTTTTTCACATCATGTTCATGAACCGGACATGGTCTATGTCCAGTGGAGATTACGTGTTACGAGGCCAAAAGATTGGTCATGTCACATATGCGAAGGGAAAAGCAACACAGTCTTTTTGCACTATTTGATGCAATTTTTGACGGCTTTTGACGGATTTTTAATGGCTGTATAAAGGGAAGCAACTGGTATGCCATCGACAGCATTTTAATTGTTATCTGAAGCTTTAGCATCGCTACTGTGTTGATCTTCAGATGCGCCTTCAAAAACATCTTGATTTCATTCTTCGATTCCCTCAAACAGATGGAATTGTTAAGATCAATTTCTGCTAAAAGATTTCGACCAAATACATATTTGCATAAGACAAAAAAAAACATTAATAACGAAATTCGAAGGGAAAACTATGTAACTTCTTTTAATTTTTGCCTTGTCGAAGCAAAATAAATACAAAAATGGGGACTCCTCTATGTGTACAAAGCTAAGAAAAAAAATGATTCAGAAATTATAACCTTAAGTTCTTTGGATGGTGCTCTGCGAGTCCTCACAGATGGATCAAAGGCGGAAGTTCTGTTGTGGTTAAAAAATAATGCAATGTTAGGTAAAAACATCGTCAACTGCTAATGTCTGACAGCCAGACAGCAATCAATTTTCCATTAAAAAATCTCTGAATTCATTCACCTTCAACTCAAAGTCTTTCCTTAAATCCCTTAATTGGGGAAGTATCTTAACATATAATTTATTTGGGACGCCGACAGTGGTTTTCTTATAAGAGAGCAGTGGACCAAATTATAGATTAAGTTTAAGTAGATTAAGTTCATAAAACAAATCCAATTGAGGGACTAACTGTAGTAACTATTGTCATATAGTTATGCACATCAATAAGTAGGATAAATAAGTTTAAAATTATCTACACACCTTGGTCTCCAATGTCCATCACTGCCTATGATTAAAAAAAAGACTAAAATTCGCCAGCGACTGCAACAAAACATTCAATTTTAGCGTCTGTTTATGCTATGAACAATCACTCTTAGTCCAGTAGTTCAACACTTGTTAGGATGGAACATTATCAGAGATAGCGTTTGCAACAAAAAATATTGGTGCTTTTAACTTTAGCATTTCGACTTTTGGCCTGAGGGACGAACCACTGTGAGATTTCAGGGAACTGCGAAGCGGACGGACTCGCTAGAAAGTGTACTAGTTCCGTACACTTTCCGGATGGTGATCTATTATCCACGCCTATCGCTACTGAAAACATCTACTGAAGCTTGAAAGGCTTGCACATGTAGATCGTGGAACAGGATGCCGCATTACCAAACAACTTTGGCCTACGCTGGATCCAAAATGCTCAATCAGCCCATTCAAATTGAATTGGCCGAACATGTTAAAAGTTACTTCTCCCAACTATTTCGGCGACATAATTTCTCTTAAAAACCTTAGATATGGTAATCCAAATCACGAAAAACGCGTTTTTGAGAAGATGAGAACTAGTAGGTTCCATAGTGCGGAACGGCGTACTGCTCGAATATAAGACTGCTAAACTGGTAAAATTTGATATAGGGGGTGAAATAGAAATACAATAGTGTCTAGTCTGGTAGGCTATTGTTCGTACTTTGATTAAATACGTTTGGGTTCACATCGCGTATGTAGACAATCGTCTGGCCTTAGCGTTTCGACGAAAGTTTCGCTCATGCAAGCTTTAAAAATCGAGAGCGTCGGAAAGATATCATTTTGCCTGCTTCGCTTAAGCTAAAAACTGTCAGTAACTAACGTCTCGAGACTTGATTTTTGGCGATAACTATTTCAGTATCGTCTCCTATTAAATGTGAACAAATTGTGTATACATATGTCGTTCTTCACTTTTGAGACGATCTTAGAGTGATAGTTCGCATTTACATTAGTTCTGAGCGCAAACTGAAATAAGAAATGTTTTAGTGAATTTTGAGAAGAAATTTTAGAGTACTCAAACTGTAATGATAGTCGCTTAGATTGTTCCTTTTGGACTTTCACCAAGTGCAATTGATTTGTTCAGTTCTTTATTCTGCTCCGCCCTTATTTTCTTCTTGACAGTTAGTAATAATATATGTATGTTTAACTACGTGGGACAAGGTGCTCCGCTGTAGAGGTAAGAATTTCGCGGTAGGTAAACCTATCGTTTCTCTACTTCTTCGTAGCAGTATTGCCCGAAGGATCTATCCTAAATTGCTTCCCTTTAGATCTTTTAATAGCTTGCAATGAACCGTTCTTGCAAATCTATCAGGGTTGGATCTTCTTTGCGCTTTTGAATAGTTTGCTGTAAGTACGTATTCTGCATGTTACCGGCTCCTTTTGGTAGAATATTTCTTGTGCGACTGCAAATGCTATTTCATCAAGGATGGATCAAATTTCCAAATGATTCTTCCGAGCCTTTTTCTTTGTAAACATATAATAAGCATTTGATAATAATAATACGAATGTAGCGCCATAGTTACATGGAATAAACATGCAATATGCAACCCAAGAATATGAACAGAACTGTTTAAGTTCAAGAGCTTCATTAATATCAAATTAGGCTGCTTCTTTGACTTTGTCTTTTTAAGCATGTCAAATATACGCCTTGTCATAATGGCACCCAGGTACACACTGTACACAAATAAAAAGAAAAAAACTCTACTTTAAGATTTCAATCTTGAATATAAGAATATAATATATAATAATAATATTGGTGGCACTACAGTCCGAGGGGGACCTGGGCCTAGCTTCTCAGCAACCACTCGTGTTGTGCGTGCTATTGTTCTCTCACGTGTGGAAGGGACCTAAAATTTTATGCCGACTCCGAACAAAGTTGAGAAGCTTTTTCTAGACATGAATATTTTTTTAGCATTGTCAGTGACTCGAAAGAGGTGGAAGCCGTGAATTATGAAAGTTGGTAGAATGGAGATTCGAACCTGGCACCCTCTGCGTATGAGTCGACGCACTAACCCACTACGCCACGGAGACTCACAATATAAGAAAAGAAATAATAATTATTAACAATTATGTGAATGACAAATAACAGATAAACCACCGATTCTGCACTAAAGGTGCCATAGCATGTAGGAGGTAGAGGTATTAAAATTGTTCAAGTTCGAGTGCGTGGGCGGACGACGACTAAGAAGTCCTTTATGGCGACAAATATGTTACTTGTATATTGCATCCTCTTCATGACATTTGTGTTAAAATGAATACAAATCATATTTCTTTCTTCTGTCTTTTGTCTTAATTAACGTATATAATTTCGTACATTTCACTGTAATAAAATATCATCTTCATCATCGGCTCGACAACCGGTCATGGCCTCCATCAACTAGTCTCTCCGCCTATCCCGATCGCGATCCAACGCCATGACAGAACTAGTATTTCTCACAGCTTGAGCTACTTTACCATCAATCATCGTAAAATAAAGACGGTGTCTAACTTGGACAACATGCATTCCAACATTATTGAGCTCTCTTCCAATTCTTGAAATACTTTTTAATTGTTAATTGTACTGTTTAATAATTTTTTAACTGTTTTTAAATACATACAATTGAATTTAATGAATTTCAACTTTTATAATTGTAACATGATATTGTGATTAGTCATCTGCAGACAAGCCATTCTGGCATTGCGGATAAACATGTGTAAGAAATGCATAAATGAATTATAAATAAAATTGTATTGAATTGAATTGAATTGAATATAAACAATAGATCAAAGGAACCCCATTTATTAATATATATTACAAATTCCATTCTATTTTCCATCACTTCAATCCCTCTGGAGGTCTAATACAAAATTTACAAACAATATGTGGTTTGCAGCTGAGGTTAACATATTATTTTCTTCTTTATTTGGCGCTACAGTCCAACAAGTCTCTCCAGCTAGCGCGATCCCTGGCTGTCTCCAGTTTCGCACGCCCAATGGGTTGAGGTCATTCTCCACCTGTGTGATTCACCTTAAACGCGGTCGCCCTCGGATCAGAGCTGATTTGTCCATACGCTTTACATGGCCTAACCATCTTAGGCATTGGATCCGTAGACGCCTGACTAGGCCCATGTCGCTGTACAGCCCGTACAGTTCGTGGTTGAATCTTTTTCTCCAAAAACCTTCATCGCAAACAGGACCAAAGATCGCACGCAGAACTTTTCTCTCGATGAGATCAAGGATTCCTAATCCTCTTTTGAGATTGTCCATGCTTCCGCGCCGTACAACAGGACTGGGATGATCAAGTTCTTGTATAATGTTAGCTTGGTCCTTCGAGAGATGGCCCTACTACTCCATTGCCTCTTGAGCCCATAGAAACAGCGGTTGGCAAGAGTTACTCTGCGTTTGATCACGGGACTGATGTTGTTCGTACTATTTACTGCGGAGCCGAGGTAGACGAAGTCCTTGCCTACTCCGAAGTTATAGCTGCCCATTGTGACGCTCTGTCTGATGTTGTGTGTCCTTTTTTGATGATAGCATATAATTCGTTTTGCACTTATTCACCGCTAGACCCATTTTAGAGGTTAGCATATTGCTATACTTAAAAGGCTCTTGCGGTTAAATAGTCGGTAGGCAAATATGATTTTTACATCATGAATGGAGATTCCAGCTTTCAGAAAAACTGACTATCCCTTGGGGCTTTTTTTTACAGTACAATAAACATTAATGGATTCGTTTAATTTTTTGGTAAGAAAAAGATTTATATTTCTTCTAAAAAGTCCTACTTGCATTCTTACCAACCATTATCAGCCAAGAAATTTTAACTTTTGTAACATTACTAAAGTCAAAATTTGTATAAGTTTGTCTCACAGCGGGTCAGAGCGGGTACCATTCTTTATAGAATAGTTAGCTGAATACCGTAGCTTTCTAAAACTGTGAACCACTTTTTACAGCTTTGTAGATCTAAATGTTTAGCTTAAGGGAAAAAAATAATAAAATATTAATTCAAGTGCATTCGGCTTAACCCAGCTAAAACACGCAAATTTCAATTTTTTGTTTTTTAATTTGGAATCTAATAATATTGTATTTATTAATGAGATTGGGTTGGAACAAACAGTTCTAAAAATGCCATTCTTCAAACCAACGATTTTCTGCGAGAAAATGCATGAATTTCAAAATTAGAAGAAAGAGTTACTTTAGAGCTCTATAAAAAAATAATACAACTCCCAATTCCAAATTTCATTTTTGGTATTTCTTCAACTTTTGAACCACTGTGCGTTATCTAGTATGCTGTCTCTCCAGCGTCTACCACGCTGTCGTCTACCATAAAAAGGGCTAAAAGGAACTTTCCGAGCCGGTTTCTCTTCTCTCATGCGAGCTAGGTGTCCTGCCAACCGGAGTCTTTCGAGCTTAATTCTTGTCACAATATCAGCTTCGAGGTAGATCGTATACACCTCGTGAATAAAGCATCCCCAGAATCGTATGAGAATAAGGGGCGAACAATTCTACATAAAAGTTTTCTCTTGAACGCGGCTCAGAGATCACGTCACAAGTTTCGGATTAATACGTCGGTATTGGTATGAGCATGGTCCTGTGCAGCAGCAAATTAGGACTATAGGATATCTGGATTTTAAGAGCATTGGCAGACTATATATCTATTACCAAATGTAATGTAAATACATTATATACATATACATGTGTACATAAGATTAATTATTACTTATATATTAAATAATTGAACTAATTCGCCTTTCTATTTGTAAAAATCAATTTTCTGCATTATATAGATTATGATGGAAAAACGTCGAAACACTTTGGACCGTTGGCAGCGTTTGGGATTTGGAAGGAGATCTTCCCCTTCTCCTGGAAATCAAGAACGCGCAAGAAAGCCTTCAGATAAATCTGAACGATTGAAGGAACTAACGGAGCTTTTACGAAGAAACAGATCGTCACCGACTCCACCCCCAGTGCCACCACCAAGGAAGCCGAAAGCCTCAGTTTCAGCTTCTAATAGCTTGGAAAAAAGCAATGACCCTCCCTTAAATATTTTAACAAACCAAACTGATGACATCCTTTTGATGGACCAAGATGAAGAAAGTAATTCAAATCCAAACCCAACCTCACTATCTTCTAATGAAAGTAAAGAGCAAGTCGAAACATCTAGTAACAACTTGAACAAGTCAATCAATGCCTGTTCATACGAGAAACTCAAACCAAATACAAGCTTGTCAAATTTCGAATCAATTCTTTCATCAAGAGATTTGTCAAAATCTCCCCCACTAGATAAGGCTAAAATTGGTGATGATATATCTACGGAGTTGTCCCGCCCAGAATCACGAACTGTAATTGGTTCATACACCGGAAAAGGTATCCCATTTCGCTCTGCCTCTTTCTCCCAAATTGATTACTCATCTGGAAAATATATAGGTGCAGCTTTAAATGCGCTAAGAGATCGCTTACGTAGGGATAAAATTTCGGACAATGTTACTCAGGCTGATCAAAATTTGTCGACACTTAAAAATGAAACAACGACTGATAAATCTGTTAGTGATGACAAGACTGATGAAAACATAATTTATATTCCACTGAAACGAGCTGAATTTAATATAAGCTTGAAACCTGGTGAAGATGATGACAGGGGTACTCCTGAAGTTATTCCAGAAGAAGATTCGGTAACGGTTGACCCGGAAAAAGAGCAGAAAGAAACCGTAAGCCCAGTTGAAAACAAAAATGAAACAGATATTAACGACACTGTTAAAAGTGACGTTCCGAAAACCGTTGGTGAACAGATCAGTGAAGAGAAATCCGACTCAACTGTTCATATTGATATACTTGATTCAAATTTAGCAACATTGGTTGAGGAAGAAGTTCCTTTAGAATCCCCGCCGGATAATTTTTTGCAAACTGCAACAACATGCCTTATACCAGTACCTGTTTATGAATGTGCGGCGCAGGAGTGGAACTTAGAAAACCCTCCTCAGGAATGGGTCGATGTTGCGCCAGACGAATTTGGGCTTTATTCAGAACCAATTGCTTTAGAAATAACAACATCCGAAGCAGAAAATAATGTTATAACTTCTAGAGTAGAAAGCGAGCACACTGTTCCAACTATCTCTGTCAGTCAGCATAGTTCAACACTGTTAGAGGAAATTGAAGAGAAAGCTGTAGAGGAAGAAGATATTCACAAAGAAGTTCGGCCACATCGAGAGCATCATGAATCTTTTGATCACAGTGAGGTAAAGAAGCGTTATAGCCATGATGACATGGAGATTGGTATCGAAAGACGGTCATCCCTTGACTGTTCATTACAGCGATTTTGCAATAACGCTGAAGAAAAAAAGCGTATTGATAAATCAAAACGTCGGAAGGGTATGTATATTGAGACAGATTGGGTGGAGTGTCCTGAGGTTCGTGAAAGTTCAGGATTGCATATTCAAGCTTCCCTGAGTGATTTTAGCTCAAATAAAAACGACCAACCAGATAATTGTTCTTCGGTGATGTATTTAAATAGTCCGGGTACAGAAGATAATCAAACTCCTGGTTCGTTATATTCTTTGGATTTAAATACACCTGAATCTGAGTGCAATCGTCCACCCGTGTGGACAAAAATTGGTCGTCGTACTAGTCTTTCATGTCAAAGTTCTGAAGAAAAGGATGAAGGTATTTTAATGCCGCATGAATCTCATAAAAATCAAACCTTTACTTGTACTGAATCGGTATCAGATAATGAAAGCGATCGAGCGCCAACAGATCTACGAGATAGGTCCAGTCCAAGTCCTGCTCTGAGTGATCAAGATTTTAAACGATATTCAAAGCGCCCCCTACGTGGGCCATATGGGCAAATGCTTGAAGCGGAAATGAAGAAACCAAATCGTCTACATTTTGAAGAGATACTCGAAGAACTAAAGGATTCAGATTCGTAAGTATTTTAGTAAAGCATACTTAGATTTTTGTTTTTAATCTTACTAGTAATTATTTTTTGTATCAACAGATTATCAGCACGAAGATCCCGGGGGGGTCATCATGATACTCGTTCATTTGAAGATCATCCTCGAAATATCCCTCAGTATTCCAATTCCTTTCGAGTGCGAAAATCGAATACATACCTTCCAATACCCACGCATGCAAGAGCCGCTTCAACGCCATCGCAAATTGAAAACACAGTAAGGACGTCAGGATTGTCAAAAGGAAAGTCTGTTGAAAAACGTTATCAAAGCACTATTGATAACTCTACAAATCCTGATAAAAATGTATGCTCCATTGTGAAACAGTCTGAAGGAACCTCAAGTAGGCTGATGCATAAAAAAAGTTCGTCACTTGTACCACTTGATAAGCAAATTAAAAGAAGCATGGACGAGATAAGATTATCGCAATCTGCTCGATCGCCCTCTGAACGCAGTGTACTTACAGAAGGCAATCGAAAAGTTAGTCATGGAAAGGATTTGATGCCTACGCCAGAGCTATTAGCAGAGCTGTTACAAGGAGCAAGTGAAAAACTAGTTTCGGAGCAACGCCAACAAGTTTTCGCAGTAAGTTTTGATTGAAAAACTAAACAGGAATACATATGACGTCTTTTTAATATACAATTATACAGGAAGGAAGTTACTGTGTATATCTATATTCTTTAAATTATTTACTTTTTTTATGATCGCTATCTACACTTACATGCATTTCCTGGCTAAGCATTAATATTACTGAATTTCTAAGCAAAATATATTGTAAAAATTATCAGTGCTTATTAGTAAACAACTTATACCATTTTATCGTCATTGCCTGTGTTATCCATTTTCGAATAGCAGCGGTTTACTAAAATTTGTTAAGTACATGTATGCTATGCCTTTAATGCAATATAACATTAAGAAAAATTGAGTTTATTAAATTAATTAGTTAATTTTAGCAGTAATACACTACATCTATGAAAAAGAACTTAAGCGATTGTCTGATAAATTTGACATCATCATTTTAAATATTCAGTAAATCATGTATATATATAATAAAGTCAATTGTAGATCCAGTTTTTTCGTAGCTCATTGGTTTTGCGAGCTCCTTGAGGAATTTGGGTACTAATATTTTGAACTTAATCAGTAGTATTCCACTCTATTTCGTAGTATTTAGCAATTAAAAAACAAAAATATTCCTTTTATGGATCTATACGTGTGCATGAATGTGTGTGGAAATAAATAGTTTTAAAAATAGAACATGTCTGATATTTTTATGTTCGGCTGCACTCCCATTTAGTTGCGTAGAACTATATTCAGTAGACGAAAAGAGCAACAGGTTATATCAAGACATCTATTACAATAAAATAATATTTGTGAAAATAAGAAGGCAGCACACAATGTAGGTACTTTGTTGTTTATTTATGTAGGTACATAATAAGTGTACTCTACACAATGGGGCTTTCGATAAAAAACCCGCAAACGAAAACAATTCTTTATTAAATTATTGCCAATATAATTCTGTAATCATATAAAAGCTTTTATATAAATTGAACTCACCTTGAGCGTAAGCTAATGGTATTCTAAAAGGAACTTCAAAGTGTTACAAGTACGCATGCATAATTTATCGTATAGCCCAAAAGCACCCTCTATTGCGCATGAGGTAAAAGGAATATTCTCTTGGAAAACCACTATGCGAAAAATACTTCACAGCATTCTCCTTGTACGTTTGTCTTGAAGCGAAAAAGAACATTTCGTTTCGCGTTTTTATATTTTATTTTTCCGCAAAAATTAATTTTGTGTATCAAAAGATTTTTAAATTTGCTATTGTATACATTTTTGTGATTTACTTTTGTTCTTCGAGTTTTGCCACTCTTGTTTTTCAGTATTTATTAATTTCTGTATTGTTGTTGGTATTTAAATAAAGTAAAGTTGAAATATTGTACACTATATTTCACACATTAAATCAGCTATAAAGAAATGAGTATGAATTATTTTCTTTAAACTAAAATAACGAGTGATCAACTTTTCGGAAGGAGGACATTATTTTGACAAAAAAAAAAATCAAGATGCATTTGTCAATTCCTCCAAAGAAAAAAATTAAACCGTATTGTTCTTAAAATTAGTTATTTTAACTAATTCATTTCGGTGTATAATAATGTGTGGATTCCAAATTTGAGTTGCAGTGATTTACGAAGTGTTTGAAAAATCGAATTGGTTTTTACGCATATATGTACATTACTAAACCTGTTCATATACATTTTGCACCTGTGTCATTTTTGTATTACAAAGTGAAAGAAAAAACGTGTTCAATGAATAGGTCAGCTAACATATACATAGGTATTGTACGCATGTGTGAGTGGTAAATAAATATATTATCTCTCGTAGTTACTTTCTATAGGATTGCAGATATTTTGTTGTCATTGCCAACATCGTAGCCGTGGTTAAGTGAAGCAATTATAAAGGAAGTTTATGTATATCCTATATACCTCTATAAAAGAAACATCGTTATTTTGTATCAATGTGCATAGAGCGCTAAATGACATTATGGATTAATAAAACACTGAGATAAGATTCAGTGAGAAACAGCACTTTGCCCATTTTGTTTAGAAAGGTCTTGTTACTCTGGTCATTTCAACAGACGGCTGCGCGAGTATATTCGCTTTAAAAACTTTTATTATGAGAGTTTTCCAAAAATAAACATGTGGGTGGAGGAAGGAGTATGTTGGATATGCAAGGAAAAGGGGTGGGAAAGCCGCCTTTAGCTGCTAACGTGGATACACTATATAAATGAATACCTATAAAAAGTAGAACGTTTATTTTGGAATTGACTAGGAGAGTGCACATACATATGTAATCCTATTTGCTTTGTACGTTTGTATATAAGCATATGTACGTTCATAAATGGACTTGCACATATTGTTGTGGACTTGTTAATAGTTCAAATGTAATTTTTGTTTGGATACTTTTTATTTGTGATTTTGGATTTTGGATACTTTTTATTTGTGATTCATAAATTGAATTACAGATCAGTTAGCGAGAAAAAATCTTCAAAATCTTCAAAAATCTTCATTCCATAATAGATTGATAACATTTCGATGTCAAAACAAAGCTTTTACTTTTGTAGTTAAGTATGGACATATATGTGTGTGTAATTGTACTTATATACGTATAACTTTACACATACATATCCACATAAACAGTGTTGATAAAAATCACATGTAGCTGGATGCAGTGGTTATATGAAGCTTGTTAAAATAATGTTTGAATTTCTGAAATATTGATTAAATGAAAATTTCAGGTAGAAATACGGATGAAGAGTTCAGAAATATTTTGTTTGAACATACTATTTATTTGCAGTGTAGTAACAGCGACTTCATTTCAAATACGGTCTCATGCAGAATTTGTTTTTATACATAGTCAGTTAGGAAAGCGCTCCCTACTTTATTAGTTCAGGTAATATTGAACTCACAACATGCATATGAATGCTATAACTTCGCTATATAATATGAGTATGTATATTTGCTTAATATGCTTCCATTTAAAATTAAAATAATTAATCTTAAAAAAATTTATTCTCAATAGTGAAGGGTTGGTCTTTACATTTTGGGTAAAGACTTTCTTTTCCTTCCATACTTAATTAGTTTTTGAAAATGTCCTCAAATGATTGTTTTATTATGTTTCATTTGAAACATCTTGATCATGTAGTCATTATTTAACAGAATATATTCGATTGATAAGAACAATTTTTGAGAAATTATGTGACTTTATGTTTAAATATATTTTAACTTTATTTATAATGATTAAGTGTAGGTGTGTTAGTAATACTATTTCAATGACCTCATACGTATAACTATGTATACATAATGACCCAGGTGCTATTAACAAATAAACTATTCGGAATAATTTCCATAACAGTGAATTCTAAAAACAAAATTGTTACAGCATTAAAGTTGCAGTCTAAAATTTGAATGTTTTACAAACAAGAAGTTTAAAAATTAAATGACTATGAGTCTTAACCGCGAAAGCTTACGCTTAAGTCTCTTAGAATTAAATGCCACATCTGCGCCTTCTAGTCATAGAAATTCAGAAGGAAATGTTAGACAATTAGTACAACAAACAGCAGTTTCCACGACTGGAAGAATTATTAAATTAAATCATAATGATAAATGTGATAGACTCAGGAAAATGAAATCAATTACGTGCTCGGATTCGGAAGACGATTCAGAAAGAAGATCACATATAGAGTTGAATAACAAATGGAATTATAGCGGTCACGAAGGAGTAAGTGATATTACTAATGTTTACCTTTTGTCGTATAAAAAGTATATACGCAAGACAAAATATGTACAGTAAAACTGAATATGTACGTATATTTATGTATATTTATTTCAGGTCATGTATTTTTGTGGATAAATATTTTATCAATGTTCTTAGACGAAATGTATGTAACTATATTTTAATAACAATTACGTTATTTTATCAACTGCAGTTGCGGCTAGAACTTGCCCTATTTGATTTTGATTTAGAAGGCTTAGTAAATATGAGCTATTTCTAAATAAGCAATTCTGCGTTCTTTCTTGCGTCTAAGTCTACTTTTTAATAATTGCAAATATGTATAGCTTTATGTAGAAGGATTATTTTGTTTGCTTGAATATCTGTTACGAAAGTAAATAATTAAGGCTCAATTTAGTTCTCTGTTTTTAATTGACAGTTATATGGGTCATAATAGCTTATTAAAAAAAATGTTAATATTATAAACCAATGTAATATTCTCTATTGTTATTTTAGGATACCCGAACCCATGTCGTCCAAGAAATATTTCGCAATGAACAATCATATGTTGAATCTTTACAAACGGTTGTGTTAAAGTACTTTAAAGTTCTTAAAGCACCGGAGTATGCTGGAATGATTGACTCAAGGACAGTGGATGAAATATTTTTTATGGTTCCTGATATTTTAGCGATTCACGAAAAGTTCCTAAGTGAATTAAAGGCTCGACTGGATGCCTGGGAACCGCAACAGAAAGTTGGTGATGCTTTCATAGAAACTGTGAGTACATTGTTAATTTTATACTTTTCAATTGTAAATTTCTTTGGTTGTTTTAATTTTAGTTCTCCAAAACCGAAGTGCTGGAAGTTTACACATCTTTTGTTAATAATTGTAATAGGGCAAAAAATGCTATTCGAACAACTAAGCAGTCGAGACCTTCGTTTGCTAAGTTTTTAGAAAGCACTTCTCGAGAGCACAAGGGAAAACTTACTTTAGACAATTTGCTTATAAAACCGGTTCAGAAATTTCCGAAGTGAGTACATGAAATATTTTTTTTACGAAATAATTGAATAACTTCTACTTTCATTTCCTAGCTATGAAATGTTGTTTACTAGACTAATAAAACACACTGATGGAGATCACCCTGACCAAAAGCATCTACAAGAAGTATTAAAACTAGTGCACGATATTTTAGTTCATATTAACTGCAAGGAAAGAGAAATTCTTGAAAATGGCCAAAGAGAAGCAACTTTACGAGAACTGGAGGGCATCATTGAGGGGATTACAGAATTAATAGCTCCAGATCGACAGTTTTTGATTTTTGATTTGGTATCAATGCCATCTGGACAAGGCGCCCGAAAGGAGAGAGGATTTTTTCTGTTTAATGATCTGCTTGTGATTACTAGTATTAAGAGAAGAAGTGGTACTATAAGAAAACCCAATACGTGTGTTACTTATTTTATGATCAGAAAAACATTGCCTAACTTTTCTTTTTTTTCTCAGAACCTCTTGCCCTGGGAGTGTTGCATCAACTTTAGATACAAATAAATATAAGTTTCTTACAAAAGTTTCGTTGGACAATTTAGAAATTATTAAAGGTGAGAAAAGCATAATAACTGATATTTATACTCTATACTCATATTATAAAGCTGAAGGGTTTGTTTGGTTGAAGGCTATATTCACGCTGCGACCAATAGGAACATCCATGAAAAATGTTGCAAAAACGTTACAAAAAATATTCCTTTTTGAGAGCTTCCTTTGCGCTCGGTTTAAAAATGCGTATGAGTTATTATACAAATAGTTAACTCTTCGTTATGATTTCATACATACATACATGTATGTTAGATAGATTACAGTACGGAGAATTAAAACGCCTTATATTATTATCTTCCCAATGAAAATTAATAATATTTAATAATATTCGGCCTGCAGCGAGGCCGGATAGCCGAATATTCGACAGCTGGCTATCTGCCCAAAATTTAAAGTATAAAATTTGGTGGTCTAATACAAAAATCAGAAAGGTACAGGAAGAACCAACTTGTTTCTTCCTTTTCTTCTACAAGATATTCTTATATTTTACACAGCGAATATAAAGCGTATTATCCTCACAAACATCAAAATAAAATATTTTTCCAGTCTATTTTATTTTTTTTTTTGACTCACATATTATGTTTAATTACATTTTCCTACCCCTGTTTACTTGCTCATCGCACCATCACAGTGTGCTTATTGCTTATGTTTCACTAAGAAAAGGAGATTAATCGCCCTATTCTGGCATACCAGTGAGACTTGAACGGAATAGTGACCCTTGGGCTTTGTGGTCAGTTAATAGAAGACAGTACCCAATTTTATCCAAATTTGCCAAAACTCATTTCTTATCCCCATGTAGCAGTGTATACAGTTTGAATGCAGAGAAACTAATTTTCATTCACCATAATTTGGCTTTCGTAAACTTCCATCTTTTTATTATATGTTAAATAAAATTAATCAATCATAAATCATAATATTTTGTTTTTGTTTTTTTTTTCTCATAAAATTACTATCCGGTATTCGGCCCGATATAAAAGGGCTCCGGTAGGATATCATAAATGAAGCCGGATAGACCGGATACCGAAAACTTATCGGATATCCGTCCCATCTCTAATTAGTACGTTCAAAACTGTAATTAAATCATCATTAAGCATCATATATTTATGTAATGCTTGAACAAATTTTGTATCATAATAAAATATTCTAAATTATTTAAAATTTTGGTAATTATTTTTATGTGAACTATTGTCTGGGTCAGTTGGAGTAAATGTAAAAGGCTGTTATTTACATATGATATATCGCGACATCAGTGCATGTAATCTCTTGCAGTTGACCTTCACATTTCGTAGTGAAATAACCGAGGACAATCGTTGGATTATGTTAATATAGGAATTTGTTGTCAAACTTTCAATGCGAAAACGAAATTTGTATTGATTTTAATTGGTTAACATGGTTCGACACTTCTCGCACTGTGAAATGGCCATTTGTTGCTTTAATTTAAGGCACATACGTGCTATAGTTTTAAAGGTACACCTTTTTCGATTTTAAAAATTAAAATTATCATTCAGGCCTTTTTACCATCTACGTCCAGAAAGGACCATCTGGCTTCGATTCCTGGCCGGTTTGACCAAACATAATTTTTCCCAACTACTCGTGAAAGAAAATTAGCACGCACAAAACGAGTTTTTGTTGAGAAGCTAGGCTCTGGCCCCTTCTGGATTGTAGCGCCTCCTATATTATTATTGTTATTATTATTATTATTATTATTACATATGACTCATACAATAACGCTATGATTAAATTATGTTTTCAGCAAAAGATGAAAATCTGCGGAAAATAATGAATGAAATTGAACAACTAGCAGATGATTGTAATAAGCTTCAACAAATAGCTGAAGTAACTTCTACCATCAAATATCCACATCAAATTTTGGAAGATGTTATACGTGATCTGCATAGGGATGTGCAACGCCAGCTTTCGGAAAGGCAATCAAATGATGCCCAGCTCAATATGCTTGAACTTACAGTTAACTCGCCGTAAGTTTTATTTATAAACAATAATGAAAAATGAGTGAAATAGTGATAACAAATTTAACTCAATCTAGAAATGGAAGTCAGAAATTGCCAATAATTTTTAATAAATCTGAAAAACGTTCTCAATGGGAAGAAGCGTTTAATGAAGCCAAACAAAAATTGGGTAAAATTGGTCTCATATAATTTTTTGGATTTGCATTGCTATAACGTTTTATGTATTTTGCAGCGGCAACATTGGAACGTCATCCTATTCCAGAATTTATGACCTCTATTCCAATTGCCAAGACTAGAGCTGGTTTACAATTCACTTGTGCAGCGCCTACTTTAAGTGAACAAAAGGATGTTTGGGTTTGTAACAGTGATGGATATGTTGGCCAAGTCTGTGTGATGAGCTTGTCATCGGAACCTCAAGTGACAAGTTGCAATGGCGTTTGCAATGCCCGGATTCTTTGTCTGGCATCAGTTCCAGCTTGTAATGAAAGGTAAATAAGAATCTATAATAATTTTTCAAAAATGTTAATTTCTATATTTTAAGCGAGAGTAAGAGCCAACGAAGCTCATTAAACGACGATACCGTTGTTCGAGAGTTTCGAAAAAGTAGTTCACCAAATTTTAATACAAACCAAAGTGAGAAGAAGAAGTCACAGTCTAATGTGGCAAGCAGTGATATACAATTAGATTCAAATAGTTCCAGTGATGATTCTGAACCTGAGAGCTCTTTACAAAGAGATAGGATACCTAGTCCATCCCCGGCTTATGCTGCAGGAGCCGGAACTACAAATCAACATCAACACCAGGTTAATTCATTGGATTGTATTGCTGAACTTGTTTTGTATTTGTTTTTAACTCTACAGGACTCTAATCCTGATGAATCAGACGGGAATCAGTCCACTATGTGGTTAGGTACAGAGGACGGATATATCCATGTATATAACTGCACTGATACTATTCGAATTAAGAAGAACAAAATTAAGATTCAGCATGCGTCAGCCGTCTATTCCATCTTGTAAGATTTGTTTTTATAAACATACATACATAGCTCTAATTTTTAATTGATTTTTTTTTTGTTAATTTACCACAGGTACTTAGATAACAGAGTATTTGTTTCATTAGCAAACGGAGACATTTGCGTTTATCATCGGGATAGTGGTAATAACTTTAAGATATAATAATCGTTGAATTTATTTTTGAAAATGGCATTTGACAGTAGGAGGCTGGAATACTAGCTCACCACTCTGTATATCAATAGGCACGGTTTCTAGTCCAGTTAACAAACTCTTAAATGTTCATGGGAGACTATGGTGTTCAATCCAAGGGATAATTAAAGTTTTGGATACGAAAACGCTTCAAGTAAGTTGCGTTTGGTTTTATATTAGCCATGCTCTTTACCTTATATTCAAAACACATCAAAATTTCTATATTAATACATTTTTATCATGAAAATATTTCATGGTTGGGTCCAATGAGAATTGAATACATAATTGATATATATCAAAGAGACTGATGTTTACAAAAATATTGATATTGAGCAGTCAAAATTCACTTGATTGATTTTACATTTGTTTTATTTAGCTCACATAATAAAATGCGCTAATCCCAAGAACTTCTGGATAGTTTATTTATCGAGGGTAATTTCAGTTCACGCTGCGACCAACAGGAGCGAAGCAGCAAGCCTTGAAATAGCTTAATGACCTCTCCACTTCAGCTGAGACGAGTGAAGCCCATTAAAAGTTTTCAACATTATGTACAACAATGTTTTCTGGAAGTTTAGAATACACGTCCGACGTACGGCAGGCAACATCATGATTTCCTTTGCAATCCGCCCTGTTTGTTGTAATGCTTCGAAAATTCGTTTTTTGGGTCGACTGAAAACCCAAAATTAACGTTGATGTATGCCAGCTGCGCTTGTACTGCTTCATCTTCAACCAATTCTTTTGCAAACACAATTTCATGAACGCTTACAATTTTTTTGATCCTAGAAAAATAATCCGCATAACCGCATAACCTCAAATCCAAATTTTAAGTAAACTTAGGGGTTGTCGTAGTAATGATAATTCAACTTTCATTTCCTCCCGGATGGACTTTAAAAAATATTTTATTTCATGTTCCATACGAAGGCGTCAACTTTTTGAGTATGGCTTCATATACTTTTCTTGTGTATACTTCTCTATATAGTCTGGAATTCTGAATATAGTCTGGAATTCTGAACGAACGTTCTCACAACAACAATGATTTGTTTCCGGGCAATCAACTGAAAAAAATCCTTTTATTATTTTCAAAATACAATCGTGGTCGCCGTGGCGTAGTGGGTAAGTGGGTCGACTCCTACGCAGAGGGTGCCAGGTTCGGTACCCGAATTTACCACCTATTATAATTCACGGCTCCACCTCTTTGGAGTCACTGACAATGCTCAAAGAGTATTTCCTGTTTAGAAAAAGCTTCTCAAATTCGCCGTTCGGAGTCGGCATTAAACTTGAGGTCGCTTCCACTCGTGAAAGAACAATAGCACGCACAACACGAGTGGGTGCTGAGAAGCTAGGCCCAGGTCCACCTCGGAATGTCGCGCCACCCATATTATTAATCGATTTTTTCTCAGGTTGATGCCATTTTATGGATGTTTCTAAAGTCTTTGGTCAGAATTTATTACAATCGAATAATAAATTCGCACGGGACCAGAAAAAACTTCATTGTTTAATTATGATATTTATTATATATTTTAAACTTTTATTTAAAATAATTTAAGGTATCTTAACTTTGAATTTGACGATCTAGAAAGAATCCCAAACTGCATGGCAATATCTTTATTTTTTGTTACTCTCTCTTCAAGTTTAGTAATTATAATCATTACCTCTTTTCTGCGACATTTTTACTTTATTCGCTCACTGATAAAGTTCAAAAAATACTGAAACTGATTTTGAGGAAGGAAGGATATATCGTCTAAAATGATTAAAACAAAAATGGAGTCTTGAGACATCGAACGAAGTTGTACAGATTTTGAAGCTTTTTGAAATGACAAAATAATATGAATATAAAGACAAAAACTGTATGAAAGTCAAATTTCCAGAAATTGAACGCAGAACTTTTCTACCCAAAAGCTGCTTTATCTGCGCTTGTGCATGTATCCGCTCCAGGAGGGTAGTAGGACAGGGATGATCAGATATATTTGCTTTATCTAAAGAGCTGGCTGTTGGGATCCCATTGTAAATGAGCGTGGGTATTGATTAACGAGACGGAATTCTTAATGTTAACAAACGTTTTTGGTACCCTTGGGACATTGTAGCTCTTTTAAGCTCAACTTTTGCTCATAAGAGAATCATAAGAACTTCACATATGAATTTCACACGTCTGATAATTTGCAGTCATTTCTGGCAGTTTAGACATATTCCGGTTTTCGTCTGTAGGGTTTGCGTTATATGCCCGGAAATTCATCTATCATCCTGATATTGTTTCATTTTCCTCCTGATATCACTCCATATCCGCTAATGAGTCACGCCGTTTCTGCATCTCACGTCCAGTACTGGATGGGGTTTTAACTGAGTCCCCGTTTGCATCATTGATGTCTTCTCCATTTGTCACCACACCTCCATTACTTCCTACTCCACATGGCTTCGTTGAAAATGTCGTTTCATCGAATCGAAAGTTTCTTGTGATTATTTTTCGTGTAGCAGAATTCCAAAAGCGGCAACCATGTACAGCATAACCAACCATGATGTGTTCCTTACTTTTGGGCTACAATTTTTCACGCTTTTGTTTTGGGAGCTGTGAGAAAGCCTGACATCGCAAAATTTCTAACTTTCTAACGCCAAGTTTCGTGCAGTATCTAATTTCAGCAAGTGTCTTATTTGTAAGACATTTTGTAAGGCATCTGTTAGTTTGCTTACTGTTTCCAACGTGACTTTGTTATAAACGCAAGCAAAATGGCTACAGTCATAAATGAAGCTGGCGAACTTTTCTCCCTCCCACATAGATGGATTGATCGGACCGCAAACATCTTGTGAATGTTTTCTCTCTATTTTTCAACATTTCTCCTTTTTCCGCAGTTCTCACAATCAAAGGTTTCCCTAACAATTCAACAGATCTTATCAGAAGAATGTCTGGAATCTACTCTTCCTTTTAGTAGACAAAACTTCTCTTTCCCTTTTTTTGTAATTAAAGCATTCTCCAGAAAGCCCACTGAAAACGCAGCATCTTGTCAATTCCTCAGGAAATGACTCAAACAAGTAGTATATAACTTCATTGGGTTTTAATTTAGCTCCCGCAGTCGTCAGTTCCCGTACACATTCGTCAAATCGAAGAAATTATAAAAATTAATTTTTGAAACTCCTAATGTTATCTGGGCCCATACCCTGTGGATCGTAATATGAATTACATTAGGGAACACTCGAAGAATGCACTTCCTTTATTCAAGAGCTTATAATTCAGAATGAGAGTTGACATTTAAAATTCCCTTACATATGTATACTTCAAAATACATTGCGTAGACTATATCCATCTCTTTCACATATATGCATCCATTCTACTACACTTATTCTACTAGAGTATAAATATAACTTAAACTCATTTTTCCGGTATTAATAATATATATAACATTTAAGACCTCAATCAAAACATTGGCTCCGGTTAGGTTTAGCTTCATATTCTATGATTTTCTTTTAAGCAATTAAAAAATGAAATCTAAATGATCATCTTTCAGGTCGTAAATCAAATACAAATATCATCAGATTCCAAACCCATCACCAACATGGCTGTGTCTTCTAGTTACGTATGGATATCTATACAAAATTCAGCTCATATCAAATGTTTTCATTCCAATACGTAAGTAAAAAATATATGATTTTCGTCATCAGTCTAACTGAGTTTATTCATAGTCATCAACTTGTTACTGAAGTAAACTTAGCGCCAGCTGTTAACAAAATGCTTTCGAATTGTGATGATATAATACGTCAACATAAAGCAGCTTGTTTACGGGTGACTTCGCTATTATCATGCAAAGACCTAATTTGGATAGGCACGAGTGCCGGAGTTCTACTAACTATACCCGCTCATGGTTTTGAAAAGGGGTCGCCAAATGTCGTTCCAACAGGAATACCACACGGACATACTGGACATGTTCGATTTCTTACATTTGTTGAAACAACCGCCGCTAAAAATAGCTCTTCCAAGTTATCTGACGAAGGTGCCAACCCAGATTATAAAAGCCGAAGGTAAGTCACAAAATGCTTATGTATAAATAGCATACATGAATACATATTAGTTTTACCCTTTGAAACTAAAACTAATTTTTACAAATGTTATTTTTTTTACAAATTTCCAAGATCCTCAAAACATTCAAAGACTAAGTCAGAAACAGGCAATATTTTAATTATATCAGGCGGAGATGGCTATGAAGATTTTCGAAACTCTGGAGCGAATTCCCTAAGCGAGATAGCTGGTCGAGAAGATAGTACAAACCATTTATTAATTTGGCAGATTTGAAATAATGGATTAAATTAATTTAAACTGCCTTGAGAAATTAAGGGTTTCCAAAAGATAGTTAATATTAGTTATTTGTATTTTATTTTTATTTTTTAAAATGAATATATATATTTATGGTTTTATACCATATAATGTGCCAAAACATTTTCCAATCTATCGCATTGAACTTTCCATCATAATTTTGTACTTACAAGTAAATATAGATACATATACCTACTTACATGCATATATATAACATATGCTGAGCTATATGAAAAAAAAAATATTTAGTATTTAAGTCACTTTTCACTCAATGCACTTATACATATTTTGTCGAATTTATAGAATCACTTCCAAGAGTGGTTAGTAAATCATACTGTAATTGTAAGAAATAAATTGAACAATATTTTGCCATTTGGCTATCACTTACTGTGTTTTTGTCATTACATAAAAAAGTGATTATATATCTAGATTTATGTTTATAAATTACATTTTAAAGGTATGTCTATGCGATACAGTAGTTTGATCACAGCAAAGGTGAAAAAAAGTTTAGTGAATTTGAAATGATATATGTACATATATGTAGTATTTTTGTTTGTTAGTAAAAATTATTAAATACATACATGTGTAAATATATTGTATTTTCTTTTAATAAAGTGCAAAAACTGTGTTAAAATATCAAACAAATTATTGTTGTATACCATTTGAGGTGATAAGAAAACAAAAATATATAAAAAAATATTTATAAAAATAAAAGCATATATTACACAATATATATATATATTTATGTGTTTTATTTAATTAAAGTTTACCACACGTGCTCTATATTTTTTGGGGTAATTACACTATTTAACAATTGTCTTAGGATAAACTGTCTAGTCAAAAACAAATTAAGTATTTGGTGGAGCTGATGGGCAAATTGCATTGAGATACATGTACATAATTTTTATGTTTTCTTAATACATGGAATTTTCAATATTCAAATTATTCCTTATGTTAATAGCGACATCATCAACGCTGACATTTTTATTCAATCTGTCAATTGAACTTGTTCACAATGTCATTTTATTTTAGTTCATTTAGCTCACTTACTTTCTTACTTATCAGGCATACGACCCATGGTGTGTCTGAGTCTGAGCAATTGCTGCCTTCCATCGCTGACGGTCCCGGGCACCCAGCTTCCAGTCATCAAGACCAAGTTGTCTTGCATCCGGGTTTACTTGGTATTTATACCGAAGATTCGGTCTTCCTCTCCTTCTCGAATCAGGAGGCTTGGATTCGAAGACCCTCTTAGCTGGAGTATTGTTATCCATGCGCTCGATAATTACATTCACATTCTGGTACATCTTGTAGAGTTCGTGGTTCGTCAATAACTGATTTGAACTAAACTGAGCTCTCTCTGGACAGAACTATAAGGCACAAGCCTACTGCAGGGCGGTCCGCTTTGTATGGGGCCCGGAAAATATTGAAACCAGTACACCGATCTTAATGAAATTTGAAAATGGTGTGAGCTCGGTTCTTAGCCAAACAATTGTAGAGGTAGCTCTACAAACACAATTTTTAACGTAACAATTTTTGTTTTAATGTTGAAAATCGCCTTTCAATCTTATTTGTGATGTCGCAACTCAGCCTCGTTGAAAAAAAAATAAAAAATAAAATTATTTCTGGTTGTGCCGGCCGGGTATCGGACACAGGCAGCGAGGTTAAGTTGTGTGGGGGACGACGCACATTCCCACAGCGTCGTGGCCACCCACAAGACGCAAAATAATTTTTTATAATTTTTCGATAGGCGGAATGTTCGATTCATTGTTATTATTATTATTCTTTAGGGGATATTGCCCCTCGACCTTTAGATCTATAGTGCCCCTATCATTCCTTTGTTAAAGAGTTGTATCGAGGGTTAAGGAGTATTCGCTCTAAGTCAGTTTTTTTTAGGAATTATAAAATAAGAGAGGAATTTTAAAATAAGAGTGACGTCAAAGCTTCTTCTGATATTAGGTGCTTGCCCAGCTATCTTTGCATTTTGTGGCCTAGTGCTTCACAAAATGCCAGTAAATATTTTATTGGTTATATTGGCCCCAGAGTTTCTTGGCCTGCTTCATGTCATAAGCCTTGTTCTAGGTATCTATCAGGTTCCTTTTTTCCAGTTCTGCAGCAGATTGGTGTAAGGTCTGCGAAGGGTTCCGATGCTCCTTTCCTAGCTAGGGGTTCAGCCATGTCATTGCGGAAACACAAGCATGGATTTGATGCTGTAGGAGTCTATTACCAAGTTAGCGGCACGACTGTCCTACATTATTGCGCTATGTCGCGATTGATGTATTTGTCAAGATTGATTTGAACGCATCTGTCTACGGGATAGATTTCTGGTTGAAAGATGTTCGTGCGTTTGCCCATGGATTCGAAGTACTTTGTCCGCAGTCCAAATACCTATGTTCCTGTTCGTTCATCCATTTGTGTACCATTTTACGGTAATGTTGCTCAGATGAGTTTGCTGTCCAAGATTACTCCTAGATATTTATATTCGTTAACAGGAGCCAGTATTGTGCCCGACGGAATTATTGGCTTTCGTTCCAGTTTTAAAATTCATAGCTATGGTTGTTTTTTCCGGATTTAAGTTTAGCCCAATCGATATTCCTTAGTTATTCTTAGTCCCCATTTGATGATGTCGCATAGGGCCTCTTTCATCTTACATCTGGCAACCATCATCCCTGGTTGTTAGTAAATCTAGAAACTCATCTCCGACTAAGCTCCACATCAGAGGAGATAAGACTCCTCCTCCTTCGTGTGGTCAGACATGGATGGTTCGCAAGTTTTCAATCTTTAACGAGTTTGCTGAGTCTGTGACTACATATGGTAAAACAAAAATGCGAACATCCCCGACAGTGAAAATGGAGAGAGACCACCTAAAAATAAAAAAAAATAGTAGGTACTTAACTTTTGCATTACCACATCAACTTTTCATATGGCATTTTTTGCAAAAAATATAAATACACGCTTATATCCCTTCTAGCTACCAACCAATAAGCATATCACCTTATTTTTTAAAAAGTCTTAAAGAAGCAAATCCTGAACCATGTAGCTACTAACAACTTGTTCTACCCAAAACAATAAAGGTTTATAGTAAATCACAGCTGCGCGACAGTCCGAGGCGGACCTGGGCCTAACTTTTACAGCAACCACTCGTGTTGTGCGTGTTCTATCAGGAGTGTATGGGTGAATTTTATGCCGACTCCTAACAACGATGATTGAGAAGCTTTTTCTAGACAGGAATGAATACTCTTCGAGCATTGTCATGTCTATATATTGTGGAAGTTGGCAAATTCGGGCATAGAACCTGACACCCATGCATATGAGTCGACACACTAACCCATTACTTCGATAACTCGAACCACCACTTGACACAAAAAAATCTTCAATGGAATTCAAACCATTGTAGGTACACGGAAAGTTTTTGTTGTTTCATGAGTCTTTTAATATAAACGCAAAATGAGTAAACAATTTGCAACCAACTCTTTTGAAGGTGGTTGAATCATATCATCCTCGATTATCGCCAAGTTTTTCCCAATTACATCACTGCCGCTGCCATCGATACCTTATAAGACGAACTTGTAGAATACGCAGAATTTGAGAATTTCTCTTCAGAATTCGACTCATCGAAGGTGACGCCAATTTATCTGTTCGATTTATAAAGACAATCGTAATCGAAGTCAAATTACATGTAAATTTCAGTCTTGGTATTATTGCCAACCAATTTCATTCGAATTATCAAATATTCGAGTTATTGAAATGTAAAAGTTGGCCTAATTTCGTTTTAAATCTGGAAATAATGCTAAATGTCCGTTTTGGTTTTAGATGCAGATTGTACTGTTTTTTTTTGTTCGTGATGTTCATAATTAACAGAGGGAAGAACAATAGAGTGGGATTCTATGCTTCCAGTTCTATGCTGTCTGCTGTCACTCAAGCGATCCCTTCATAATCAGCCATTATCCATGAATGGTTATTGTGACGAAGAAACCGGAAAACTTTCCATCCACACTTAGTTGGAACGACAAAAACTAAAAATGCTGCGAAATGTTTAAGTTTCCTTTATCGATGCAAGAGATATTTCACGAGAACGAGAAAAGAAACTCCCAACCACACTGGGAGTTTATCATTTATAAGTGATCATAAGATAAAGTTCACTGATTACAATCCGGGTCGAAAGGATTCAGGCGAAACCATGAATGAACCAATTCCAAGAACTGTCTAGATCAATATTGTTTCTACGAATTGCCAACATGATTATTATGAAATTCCGGAAAATTATTCAAAATCATCAACTAATAGCCAATTTAAAAATGTGTTTGATGTTTTACGTACTTAACAACGATGTTTTGTGAATATCGATGAAAATCGATGTTGCGCTATATATTACTGTTGTCATACAAGGTTAAGATCGAAGGTCATCGACTTATAACCGGTTCGTATCAGATTCTAAAACCTGTGCATACGCTCTTACCGACGAGGCTAAGGGAATATTACCACAAACTTCTACAAACTTTGAGTCTGATCCCCTGGAGGTCTTTCACAACCTCGCAATTCAAGGATATCGAACAGTGAGAAATATGAGTATTTCATAAAAAAGTAAAGGAGCCTCGAAATTTTGAGGGTTATCTCATTACCGACCAGCAATGAACAGTGGATGTTTACTCAATGGCCACGATCAGAAGAGAGTGATATTCTATGAATTAGTGCATCCTAGCTTTGAAGAAGATATATAAAGGTGAAGAACATAAATACGGCAAGATAGATTACTTTTAAAGTCATCTGCAGAACGTGGTTGCAAAAAACTATTAAATTTGGGACTATCTTCTATAAGTCCGAATAACTTTTGGGTTGCGCAGATGACATCGACAACGTCCCATAGTGTCACCTTTCAAGGCAATTGAAGAACAGTCTAAGCAGGGTCTTAAGGTTAATGAGGACATACAAAGTACAGAGCCAGAATCGTTCCGTTACACACCAATTGGGACAAAACATTACGATTGACAGCTCCAGTTTTCAGGCCATAAAGAAGTGGAGGGAAAACAAAATTATACGTCGCATATAATAGGGACCATCTACGAATTCTACGAACTGTAACAATATGTGGAAGCAATCCGAAAGGACTCGACTGCAGAACATCAAACGGCTGCTAAGAAGGTCTTCGAATTCGAGCTACGTGGTTCGAGAAGTCATTGCGGAAGTTTGCTACTTCTTAGGCTAACCCCCCTCCATACGTGGCGTCGTATGCCTGTTAAGCAACTAAGTAAGTTTAATCCAGTAGGTAGGTTTGTTGGAGAAGTGAAAAGTGTGGGAGGCTCCCATGTCGAATGAGTGCGGAAATCGTATCAGCTTTCGAGTGAGTATTCGCTCTGCTCAATTCTTTTGAGTATTCTTATTCTCAGCGTTGGCTATAGGAATCGGGTGCATGTGATGAATGTGTGAGTAAGAGATACAGTAGGATATAGAGAAATTGCAAAAATCATATCCTATTGACATTTAACTTGAGTGTGGGGAACAACAGTACAAAGAAATCTCATCTCAGCAACTTGTATTCGCGATCTTATTCTTTCGGTCATTACCCAAATTTTATGACAATATGTGAGAGCTGGAGTAAATACTGAGTTGAAAACCACTAACTTGGATTTGATACGAAGAACAGCCTTAGTTGCAAAAGATGGGCAAAGGAGTGAGTGTGTGAGTCTACTCTGAGGACCTGAGTTTCAACTGTCATTCCGAATAACAAATCACTGTATCGTTTTTCAGGAAGAAACTATAGCGATTAAGGAAGCTCTGTCCTGGCTAAAAAACAATGTAATATTAGGCACAGATATTGTCATCTATTCGGACAAGCAGGTAACCACCAGTCACATTTAACCCCAAGACGTCCCTTAATTGCCACACACTTACTTACAGTTACTACAGTATACAGTCCGCGGTGCACCTGGGCCGCAACCAACAATCCTCTACTGCTAAACTGGACGCAGTTAGCTTAAGAACGAGCTGGACGATCAGTCTTCCTCTACTGCGCCATCCCACGAGTGTGGAAGCAGACGAACCAGCTAGAATAGGTACTACTGCGGCACTATTACTTGCCCTCCATGCTTCTCGCTTCTGTAAAGCATCTACTGAAATAGCCTACCGTGGTGGATTTAGTCACTTAGAGGCCGTATATTTTAACGACTTGACAGAATTAAGCAGCATGAGTGTCAGTCATGTTCATCGCTTCATAAAAAGCTCTAAATGGTTTGCGGAATAGGATCAACTGGGCCCCTAGTGGTAACACAACGCGCCTACTTTGGAGTATGTGTGACTGCTTCCCATGGCAGTCAGCTACTTTTACCTTACCTGATCTATGGTTTCAGCATGGACCTATTTATATGTGAATGTGTTAAAATATTTATATATACGATGTTAGATGTACGAACATCTTGTACATGTTGGAAAAAACATGGATATTAATTATTTCATATATTCATGTACAGCCAGCAGACTTCACTGATGTGTATGCAATCATAACTATGACTACTGTTTAATCAAACCAAAATGAATAATTATAAACATGGCAAGGGATTATTGGGACTAGTGCAAATTAGCATAAATTACGAACGAGTTATCTGGAACTCTCCAATCCAACCGATTATACATTATAAATATTCATGATAACTTAATCTTATTTGGGTAAATAAGACATATAAGTATGAGAAAATTGAACCGTTTTTGATTTTTAAAAGTATATATTTTTGTGCTGCTTAGTACATTCAGTGATATTAGTTATGTACTTCTCGTCAACTTATGTACCTATGTATCTACAAAGCCAGCTAGAAAATAAGCTAAAGAAGTTTGTTCATGAGACCCCAGGCCATCACTGTAGATTGTAGAGCTTACATTCTCCCTTGCTATTACTATTTATAGTACAATATATACAATTTTTGTAACAAATGATGTTGGCACACATTGTCTATGATCTCTTAATTTAAGCCAAGATTTACATTAAATAGAGGTGGGTTAAGTTGTTCACAGGCACAACTGCAAATGGGATTTTTTCAACGGATGCATAAAATACTTCGATCTTGCAAAAACAATCTTTTTGTTCTCATCTGCCGCAGTTTGTGATGTTAAGCAAGCGTTGGTTTGTTTTGATTTTTATTTTGCGTTTGGTTTTAAAAAATCTCAGTTAGTTCGTAACATTCTCCAGTTAGTGTGAATCCAAACTGTGATTGGGATGACTTACCCTCATCTTTCACAATGTAAAACATTCCAAGACTCGGCTGTGTGTTGTGATTTTCTTGTTCATAAGCGGCCGCACATACCACCGCATCGGCTATCTCAATATGAAAATGCGGTAGTGAAAGATGCAATTACTCAAAAACGTAGTACTCGATTTTATAAGAGAAACATACCCAATCGACACATACCCGATCGAGCATGGTAAACACAAATATCGCTTAGGTTGCTGTGGCGGTATACACTTCCACCACCCTTTTTGTGAGTTGATTCTTAGTCTCATAAAATTATGGTATCTCAATCTCTGCCGTACACACTCGTGCCGCTATTTTTGTGAGTCTATCACAATTCACAAAAATATGATCGCATGCCGAACTCTGATATACATATAAAATGAAAAGGGAACAAGGCGCACCCTTGGCGATGTCTACATTTCAGACTACATTTTCAGTTTCCTCATTAATGACTTCATCAAGAAGCTCGTCTTTATCAAAAAGTTCTTGTTTTCTTCGTCCTTGACATCGGAAGAAACAGTCATCATAGATATTGCCTTGCTCATAGCTTTTGATTTTAATCACATTATTCTGTTCGTCAATTTTTGCTGTGTATACTGTATATTTGCTCAGCTTAAATGTGTAGTTCACACATATCTAATTCTTTATTATTGGTGTCAATCTCCATATGAAATGTTATATGAAACGATCATTTGCCCGGCCGTTTCTTCAGCAGGATATTATCCCAGTGAAGTGCGAAATATTTTATTAAGAAACATAATAATTATAACAATAAGAAAGAAAAAAGTTTATTTCTCAGAGTGATGTAATTAATTGAAAACGACAGAGAATTGTGAAAATTCTTCTTCTTCTGGTGACGCTACAGTCCGGGGTGGACCTGGGCCTCAACCAGTAAGCCTCTCCAGCCGGCACGATCTTTAGCCAGCTGTTTCCAACTGCGCACACCGAGTCGATTGAGGTCCTTCTCCACCTCTATTGTGTTGTCCCGATGGTTCGGAGTCGAAGACTCTTCGGGCTGGAGCAGTGTTGTCCATGCGCACTACATGGCCCAGGCATCTTAGACGTTAAATCCGTAGACGCCTGACTAGGCTTATGCCACTGTACAGCCCGTACAGTTCGTGGTTGAATCTTCTTCTCCAATAACCATCAACGCAGACAGGACCAAAGATTGAACGTAGAACTTTTCTCTCGAAAAGACCAACTGCTTCTTCATCCGCTTTTGAGATTGTCCATGACTCCGCACCATAGACCAGGATAGGAATGATCAAGGTGTTATATAATGTTACCTTGGTCCTTCGAGTGGGGACTCTACTACTCAATTGCCTCTTGAGCCCAAAGAAACAGCGATCGGTACTGGTGTTGTTCGTACTATTCACTTGCGAGCCTAGGTAGATGAAGTCCTTCACTACCTCGAAGTTATAACTGCTTATGGTGACGTTTTGGCCAAGTCGTCGATGTTGTGCGTCCTTTCTCGATGACAACATATATTTCGTATTGCCCACGTTCACCGCTAAACCCATTTTGGCCGCCTCCGCTTCTATACCAGCAAACGCTTCATTGACTCCTCGCTGTGTTCGACCAATCACGTCAATGTCATCCGCGTTTGCCAGCAGTTGGACGGACTTTTGGAAGATCGTGCCTCTTGTGTTGGCGTGTGAATTCTGCACGATCCTCTCAAGAATAATGTTGAAAAAGTCACATGACAGCGCGTCGCCTTGTCTAAAACCTTTTTTGACATTGAAGGTCTCGGTGAGTTCGTTACCGACCTTGATGGACCAGCGAGAATTTTCCATCTTTATCGTGCACAGCCTGACGAGTTTAGCAGGAATGTTGTTGGCGTTGTATAGCTCGTCCTGATGGCGTTTTAACAACGATTCCATTGTTCGTGGATTGTTTCGCCTGGCAGGGTTGGACTCTCTGAGAGAGACTCTCTTAGGGAGACTCGATCGGCAAAGTTGCTAGCGGTCAATTGCGATTGTAGCTTTATCGATATCCGTGTTCTTACCTGGGCTACAACAAGGAAGTGATCCGAGTCGATGTTAGCTCCTCGGAATGTTCGGTCATCAAGAATACTGGAGGAGAGTCTGACGTCGATCGCAATGTGATCAATCTGGTTGACGGTTGATTGATCAAGAGACCGCTCGGTCCCTTTGTGGATGTTGAGGTGAGGGAACCACTTAACCGTTACGAAGTCCAACAGCCTGAGTCCGTTCTCGGACGTGTTGTCGTGCAGGCTGTGCTTCCAGATGACTCTAGCAAAGATGTCTTCCTTGCCCAACTTTGCGTTGAAATCTCCTAGAACGATCTTGGTGTCGTAGCTGGGGCATTGATCGTACGTTCTTTTTAGGAGATCGTAAAAGTCATCTTTTCTGTCATCATGTTTATTCTCCGTGGGGGCGTGGGCGCCGATCAGGCTGATGTTGCCGCATGTAGCCTTGATGCGGATTGGTATGATGCGCTCGCTTATGGATTTAAAGCTTAAGACTTTTTGCCTATGTCTGCCTCGAATAACAAGGGACTAGGAGTATTCGTGGTATCGCCGGACATATCCTTTTCCTTGTCTCTTCGACTGCCTAACCATTGTAGTGTTTTGCAGGCAGAAGTAAAAGCTATCCAAGAGGCTGTCCGCTTACTGTCAATGAACCCGATAGACGGGCTATCTATCGCCATTTACATAGATAGTCCGGCGGCCACAAAAGCTGTGGATACACCATCAATTAAATCGAAGATGGTAAAACTTTGCCGTTTATCTCTTAGGGAGATATCAGTCAGATGAAACTTAACTCTATGCTGGGTATCTGGGCATAGTGGTTTTGCAGGCAACGAAAGGGTCGACGAGTTAGCAACAAGAAGGGTTCTCACTCCAAGTAATAAATACCATGTTACTTACAGATGCCGTCGACTTCGCTAATCGGAGATGGATGGAATTAGATACATGTAGGACTTCGAGGATTATTAGGCCCTCACTAAATCCAAACAAAACAAATGCACTCCTAAAACTAAACAGGAATGTAATAAGGAACGTAGTGGGCATTAAAACCGGCCACTGCCTTCTCGGTATCCATGCCAGAAGAGTGTGAGCCCCTATTGACCGACTATTGCACAAGCTGTAGAGACGAGGAGGAGGAAGAAAATACACTTAACCTCCTCGGCACTTGTCCAGCGCCCACAAAAACTAGATATGGTATACTTTTTCAGTAACCTAGAGAAATGTCACACATAAAGATACAAGACTTAGCTAAGTTAACAGGAAAAAAAATTGGCTGTAAATCAGCACAGGAGTTAGACCACTAGAATACCATTAGGCAGTCTCTAGGTTTATTTTATTTTCTTGTGTGTAGTCCCTTTGAATTTAAGAGGAGCCGGTTTGCTACAGGAGCCAACTGCTACAGTGGTGGCAATTACCCTAACCTAACCTAAGCTCACCATCACCTTCATCTTAGAGTAAAGCGTAAATAAAAAAATAGCGGTTTCAACTAATTTAGGTTTTTTATGTACCGCGATCCCTAAAAACGGAATCCATTACCTCAAGAAAGTGCATCCCTCTTAAAGGCTCCCGGGAAGCCGGCGATTGGAGGGGAGATACCCTCCACATCATCCCATATCGCGGGGGAAATCCCTGCAGCCATATAGGTACCGATTGAGCTGGAGGAGGAGTGTACTAGCCAACAAGTAGCCCCGTCCAAAGTGGTTCGGTTCAATATACTGATTCCTTTGGCTTTTTGACCTCGAGCTCACCAGCACCCCGCTGAATAGCGAGGAAGATCTTATCTTTGAGTCTGATCTTGACGAAGAGGCCAATATAACAGTGGTGGAGAGTATCTGTGGAAGATACGGACACGTTAGCCGGCAGTCATGCTTCGAGTGTCACAGATTAATCTCCACCAAATCTCTAAGGCGGCCTCGGCTTCTCTGCTTTTCTGTCTCAACACCTTCAAAAAGTACATCGTCCTGGCCCATGAGCCAGGAACAGGAACAATAATCTAATTCGTGGACTTGGGTGTCAACAAGTCTACCTTCACTTTTTTCGATGAAAATAGCTCACGAAATGGATATATTCCTTCCAATCGAAACTCAGTTACCGTTTGCCTAGAGGAAGGACCAACATATTGTTCATCTCGGCGGACATATCTAATAACCACGTGGAAGACGATCTCTGAGGTGGAAATAATCAAAACTGCACTCACTCGGGACTGCGGCAAATAGAAGAGGTCTCTTAAGCCTCCAGACTTGGGAAGGTTTGGCATCATCCCCAAAATTGCCTAGTTTCCTCCAATAACCCGATGGGCTCAGAGATTAAACCCTCAGTCTTCTTTTAGATACGCATTTCCCAGGCAATTATTGGAACAGGCAATCAAGACGTATCTCCCCCCAACCCACCCTGACACACAACCGTCATGTGGCCATTGACAAGCTTCAAAACCTTCAAGTAAGCGGGACCTGACGGTATCATCCCAGCGGAGCTTCAAAGAACAGCGGACCTTATCATGCCATGGCTACTGAACATCTTCAAAGGCTGTATGATTTTAGGCCACGTTACCAGCTCCTGAAAAAGAGTATGAGTAGTATGGATCCCCAAAGCGAGCAAATGCTCTCATGTTAATCCAAAGTACCTTAGACCCATTAGTCTGTCTTCTTTTTTCCTTTGGAGGCACAAATAGACCAATACATCAGGCAAATTATCCCTCCGTACGAACACTCAACTGCCCTAAACGCCTACAATACGGGAATATCTGTAGAGAAAACCCTTCACTCCTTGAGAGGAACAATCGAAAACTCCCTAGAATATAAGGATTACACCCTGGTGGCATTTTTGGTCATCGAAGGTGCATTCAACAACATCGAACTAAAGGCAATTTCATTTGCACTTAACAACGTTGGCATCAAAAAGCGCTTATTGGGTTTCATCCATCATCAGGGTAATCCACTCTAATCTGGGATACCCTACGATCAGCTGAGCAGTTTTAAGGGGAACCTCACAAGGAGGTGTTTTATCGCGCCTTTTATGGAACGTAGCAGTTAAAGAGCTGCTATTAATACTAGAAGAGGCTGGATACAAAGTTATTGCAGATGATGTTGCCAATGCGGCATCTGACAAATTCGTCTCTGCCTTAAGAGACTTAATAACTAAAACGGATCTTGCACTATTCACCAGAAGGTACAAAATCCCTCAATCTCTGCCTTAAGAGACTTAATAACTAAAACGGATCTTGCACTATTCACCAGAAGGTACAAAATCCCTCAATTTGACGATCCCAAGTTGTCCTGCACCACTCTACAACTAACCGCCAGTGCGAAATTTCTGGGTCTCATTATCGACAACAAGTTAAGCTGAAAACTCAACATTCAGGAAAGGCTCAAGACGGTTTCTTGTGCTCTTTCCAGCTGTAAAAAGGCATAGGATGCAAATGGGGACTATAGCCGCGTTCCGCCTACTGGATTTTTACCTAGATTAACAGAAAAGAACCACTCACCTGGCTTAATAACAGTGTAATATCCAAAAAGATGTTAACAACTGTTCATGCCACAATTAGTCCCTGGACGAGGTCTTTAACTAAAAAACATTCTTTTATTGTAGGCTGTCTCTTAACGAGATGGCTGAGTATTTTAACATACACCTCATATGGATTTCAGGTTATTGTGATTTGTGACATACTGGGTAACTGTAGGGCCGATGAATTCACGAGGTTTGGTATATCGTCCTCTCTAACACTGTAAGAAGTTCCACCTTCCATGCTGATTGATGCAGAGAGTAGATGGTAACTCAAGACATAGACAATCAATACTACAAATCGTTAATGGCTAGAGTGCCTTAAAACAAAGGCAATATTGCCATCACTAAATCTCTATACTTAGGCTTAAGAGGTCTTTACTTAGGGCGCTCATCGGCATCATCACCGGACACTACGCAATTGGCATTCATGCACAAAGGATGAATAAGCTGCACAGATGTAGAGGAGGTGGAAACTACAGATAACCTACTCTGCTCGTGTAACGCATATTTCAATAATGACCTAAATAGTGTCAGTATTCGCCACTTAAACTGCTTCGTCACAAGCACCAACTGGTTCTAACTTTTAGGGGAAAGCAATCCGGTATCACAACGCACTCACTTTGAACTGAGTGTGAGTCCCGTCAGGAGACAGCCACTAAAACCTAACCTAACCTAAGAGTGAGTTTTGTACTAACTCTTAAAAGAGCTACGCAACCAAAGTAACATACTTATTTCCATCTTTCCCATACAACGGGACCATCGTGCATTGGTGCTATCGTCGAGTGACGTTTCACTTCTAAACAACTAATACAATGGTACCGAGTTACACAGAAAATCACAATGGGAGCAACGAAACCTCACGTAACAATGCACTCCATTATGCATATCTTTCAGCATATCGAAGCAATTGCATGCGATTTGACCCTTCCATTTACAAATTCAGAGGTGTGTCGACAGTTGATTGTCACTTCAAAGTACGCCTGAAGGACTACTTATGGAACTCAAAAACGACCACAACCCACTTCGAGGACGTTTCGTTTAGATCAACGCTAATTTATGTTTCTAAAGAAAAGTAAATATATCAAACGCAGCAAAAGATAAGATTGTATTATAGAGATAGCTGTCTTCACAGCTGATTGACTCCTTGCTTATCGATGAAGTAGAAAGATAGGTAATAACCAATTAATTGGTTTACGGTTGTTCACGAATTTTTGATCGTTGTTAATGAACCGTTGTATAGGGCCTCACATTTACGCAAACCTGTTTGAATAGTGTCCTCAATAATGTCAAGCATTGGAAAATAACCACAGTACAAAACAAAATACTGACATTGCCGGTCATCCGGATTTATCTTCACGACTCACTCTACTGGCAAATTAGAGTAAGCTCACCAGATTTAATTCAACATTTAAGTAATTCCAATCATCTTTCTTTCATCATCGTTTTTGTTCTGATTTTTTTTAAGCTACTTTAAGATGACAACGTACAAGGGCAAATCTTGGGGTCTGTGCTTCATATGATAGAAATCTAAATTGGGGCTTGTCTCATAATGATTTTAACTGACGCTTTTCTGTGTAACAATATCGGGTCCCTTGAACTCTAGACTCCATGTATCCCATTAACTCGCCATTCCGTCTCCTTGCATCTTTGTGTCTTGATATTGTCGTAACATGAATAAAATCTGTACGAAATGGTCTTAAAAAATAACAACAAAAATACTGACAGCATCCATGTACCTATCTATTACAACCCAAATAGTCTTCCACTCAAATGTTTCGTGCTCTTGCGTTCGCACACTTATGTGTGTTTATGTTATATTTTGAATCTTACTAACCTAGTGTAACACAAACATTTCTTCCGTTTCCTTAGAGATAAAATGTTCACAGCGCAGGCTCCATTTTCCAATGTTCATTTTTCCCGTTGAACATCTGCTGGCCCATCACCTCATCCAACGAAGTCCTGTACAGCAACAGGGTGAATTTTGATTTCAGTCTATTGGAAAATCTCTCAAAGTTCGGTCGTATGCGGTTTTCTTCGATATTACGCCAATAACGGTTTGAATTGTGCGATTTTTTTCTATTTATATTAAAGAATGGATGAGTATTTTTGACGAGATTATGAAGGCATACTCATCTAAATTTTACGATCGTATATCCTTCTAATGTTTACAATTAAAACAGTTTTATGGTGTCGTCGTTGCTCATGTGATAATCTTTCTCTCAATACGTGCTTCAATGGAAACAAAAGAAAAAAACAAATTTAAGTGGATTTGTGGGTGCTTTGAGTGATCTTGTTTGTTTTCTTGTTTAATGGTTTTCTCTGCTGTTGGGGAAACTTGAACGTGTAATTCTTTCCCTCTGCAGCTTGTGCGGTTGTTTGCATGGAACCTACATTGAATGAAGTTTAAAAGTTCGTGTTTTGGGCACGGGTTTGTTATTTCAAGAGAATACAATGAACGTAATTACTGCTAAATTGCTGAATGCTGCTTTTTAAGATTTCTGTTAAGATTTTAAAGACTGTCAAGTGCATGAATAACACCGTTCGCAACTTTTCAACACTTGTTTTGGTAAACATCAAGTGAATGGGTTGACAGACCATGAGTACATTTTGTAAGTACTGTTTGCAGAAAAAAATTAATTTATTCGTTTACTCACATCTTGTGGCGTGGAATATGAATGGTACTGTGTACACATTCCGCAGGATGTGCTAGCTTTTAAAAATTATTTTATAGTACTGAGCATATGCATCGCTCCCTAGATAACTTGAAAGTTTTCTGATGTTTTTATGGGCACTTAAGAGGTGAAGTCAACTATTTGTTCGCGCTTTCGTGAAAAAAATTAAAATCTTGAAATTTGTCGATTGGAACGCAGTTATGCATATTGTGTGTTTCTGTACTACGTTTGAATTAATGTACATATGTAGTTGCAGTTTAAAGATTCCTTTGGTCCTTAAATATAAATAACTCTTTCGAGTCAGCCACTTACATGAGTTTATGAAAATGTACTTGTATGAGTCACACACTTTTAATAAATCATGTTCTGCGAATATCAAGGATGTTGCGATATTGCATACGCCGGAGTGTCAAATAATAGAAAAAAGGTAGGTAGGTAGCCCCCCTACCCAACGGATCCCAACGGCAAATTGGACCAGATTTGAAAACCAGATAAATGCGTATTAACTTTGCTTTCACTGGGATTCGAACCGGGGACCCCATTAACCAAGGGCAGGTACATAACGAACTGTGTCATCCAGTCTTTTAGTAATAAGAATAACTAGATCACAAAATTCGTGATACATTTTTAACGAAATGCATCAAGACATACTGACTGGTTTCAAGAGAGTCACAGCACGTAGTAGAAATGCACCGCAATCGTCCATAATTAAAAGGATAAAGTATTATACAATTTCTCATAAGTGAAGTTGCTCATTCCTATGTAATTTTTAAAATGGACAAGTTCCAATATTCTAAATTGTTTTAAGAGGCTGTCTGTCATGTAAGAACTGATTCCAGCCACTCTTTCATCCAGATTTATTTTTTCCTTCTTCTTATTATGAAAAAGACAATGCTAACATTTTAAATACAATCCGAATAACCCGTCCGTAGCTATACCGTACCTGATGAGTGATATCAACTGAATGCATGTATGTTTATATATTTATAATATACATGTATGATAAATTTTTACCGTAATATTTTTAGCATTTGTATCAATTGCAATAATACTTTTAGAAGTGTTTAATAAAAATAGGTCTTAACAATGAACTCTTATGCTCATCTTCATACGTAATATCGTTCGTGAAGTCGAGGTCTTTTTGATTATTAAAATATTTTGGCGTTTATTGGGTTCATTGCACAGGAATACGTCTTGTGTTGTGTTAAGCGATTTCTTTGCCATATCTTGTTTACTCTTCTCTTTTCGAATACATTCTTATTTCCGGCGAATAATTGACTTCGCTGTCATTGGATATTTTGTATTTGTGTGTGTTTTTCGAGTTCTATATGAGTCTCAGTTTTAGATTTTTTTGTTTTCTTCTTTAGGCTTCCGTTAGTTTTTTGCTTATTGTCAAATCACGGTCCGAGTAGAGGGCAATGCTTTAGTCTTTGTGGTATTAGTAGACACGAATTTTTTAATAATCGTTACTACTGTTGACTTGGCTCGCGATGGACAGTTATTGGTTTAACGGGTCCTTCTCTGCGTCTTTCGGAAGGATGATATGACAAAATCCTCTTATACTTCATTTTTACCTCTCTCCGTCACATAAATTTAAATTTGTACAATTAAATTGATTTTGATTTAAACATGCATTGTTAGGTTATGTCGAAAGGCATATTAAGGTTAAGAGGGCCAGTAAGTTGGAATTATCGTACGTGCAACTATATTTGTCTAGTATGTATGTATGCAATAAATTGGAAAAATAAAAATGAATTGGAAAAAACCTCTTCACTTTAATTTGGATGTATGTGTCCCGCATCCAACATAATAGCTTTACGTTTTGACGTAGAGCATCTCATCTTTTTTAGAGTTATTTTGTAACCTATATTTAGTACTTTTTTTCATTCAATTTATACAGGTGGCCTGAGGTCTGCACACTAAGGTCATAGCATGCGCCTTATATTCGTACATTATTTTGGCTATTATATGTAATGGGTGGGTGTCCGTGGCGTG
This sequence comes from Eristalis intricaria, assembly GCA_964034865.1. NCBI lineage: Eukaryota > Metazoa > Arthropoda > Insecta > Diptera > Syrphidae > Eristalis > Eristalis intricaria. The sequence continues at coordinate 76,849,979 of OZ035873.1, read as the reverse complement.
TGGATATGTGCGTCCACCCATACGCAATTTAACCTCGCTGCCTGGGTTCGATTCCCAACCGGTACGACCAAAAATATTTTTCACCGTCCCACCTCTTTCGAGTAAGAGACAATGCTCAAAGAGCAATAACTGCTTAGAAAAAGCTTCTCAAACAAGGCCGTTCAGAGTCGGATGAAACTATAGTCTCCTTCCACTGGTGAGAGGACAATAGTACGCAAAACACGAGTGATTCTTGAGAAACTGGGTCCTGGCTTGGCTCTCTACGGGCTGCGGCGCCACCCATGTATTAAATATATGTTATATATTTTTAACTATATAAATATCATCTTCGTTTTCGTTCGTATAGCAAGTTTTCATCAGTATAAATACGAAATTGATAACAGAATATGTTGCAATATTCTAAATGTGCTTGTGATATTATATTTCATTCTACATTTTATAAATTAATAAATGTATATATTGCGAAATTTTTTTTTTGTTTGGTGTAAATCTTCAACAAGACACTATGTGACCCGTGTCCACATAGTAGTGTCAGATTTTTACTGACTAAAAACACCCTTCCCTTTTAGTTTTTCTTTACTACAATTAATTTCCTTACCTAGTAGCTTACATTTAAGGATATTTTCGCGTGTTGCAGGTAGACCTTTGGTAAAATCACCTGCCATGACCATCGTTAGGATGGTTTATTATTATTGCGCCAAATCGAGCGGTCTCGTACGCTGGAGTCGGCGTACTAAACGTTACATGTCCAAAGTTTGGAGGAAGGCATTGTTACAATGACCACGAAGTCTGATACTTAGCTTTCCAGCGGAGTTTTTTATTTTCGACGTTAGTTATCGCTATGTCCCTTTGTATATCACAATTCCTGAGATACCAGGGAGCTATCACAATATCCCGTATAATTTTATTTTGAAAGGACTGAATAAATCCTCTGTTATTTGATTTGGTACAATCCCATAGTTGTATGCCGTAAATCCATATAGGCTTCAATACTTTCTTGTATAATAGCAGTTTGTTGTACATGCTTAACTTAGAGTGCCTTCCAAGTAACCAGTACATTTCTCTATACCGGTGTTCGAGCTCATCCCGTTTCTTTTTCACGTGGGCCTTCCACTTGAGTTTCGCATCGAGTGTCATACCAAGATATTTTGCTTCTTTAGCGTACGGTATTTGTACAGAATGAATGAAAACTGGTCGATTTTCAATATTTCTGTAGGTAAAATTTATGTGCGTTGATTTGGTCTCATTGGGATCAATGCGCCAGAGTTTTGACCATTCGTTTATTTTGTCCAGAGCTCGTTGCAGTTTTTCAGTTGAGGACTCAACTGAACGTCCGTTGCCAGGATCGCTGTGTCATCCGCAAATGTAGCCACAAGTGTACCCTCAGTTTGAGGTATGTCTCTAGTGGAAATGCGCGACTAATCTTTACGAACAAAACTTCATAATAGCGAAATTCGTTATTTTTCTGAGTTAACTTACATATAATTTATTTAAAAATACAAAACCAACAGTTTATAACTTACAAGAATAGCGACAATGTTCGTATCATTGATATATATGAGTTGTGATCACACCACAACCAGAATACGGACATTAACGCTTAATGCAGGTTTTGAGTGTTTTTCAGTTGTTCCGACTCAAAACTATCGAAATTATAGAATCGAAATAAAATGATGACGATTCCTTTTCTTTTTCCCGACGAAGCCAATTTGAAAAATTTGCCAACATTTCCGCAATATAATGTTTATTTTTTTATAATCATAGAATAATGTTTTTTCCTCAAAAAACTTTTGTCTGAAATAAAATACAAGGAAAAAACAAAAATGATTCCGAATTAGTCACGACATGGTTAAATAAATGCTTGCTGTTTACATTGGAACTATAATAAATATATGTATAATAACCCTATATCTTGTTTTCTCAGGGCGAACTTTACCCCAGAGACCCTTTTATTGGATCACGTGGGTCAGAAGATGAAGATGATGCCTAGTTTTCTCTTATAATGCTTTCAAATTAATCACAGAGTTTAAGACTAAAGCTGCCCCACACGCATAAATCTCAACATCTCCATAATTCAAGTTACAATTCATGTTCACCTCATTAGGATAAGCAAGAACCATTTAATGCCCAATATTTTCGAAAATATTACAACCAATTTGTTTCATAATATAGTTTTGCTGCCTCTTACGTTTTAAGGATATTATACGAAATGTTCAAACAAATATTCCAAGCACGTTGGCGTCTCAGCCAGAGATTTCTGTCTTCGTAATATTAACTCTCATTTTAGAGAAAAATTTATGAATTTTTTCAGAAAAGTGTCAGATGATTGTAGACCTTATACGTTTCCATAATGTCGGAAGATGCTTAAAAGAAACTACGAGGGAGTGCTCTCCTACGTTTTATGACATCCTCGCACTTTTTAGCAGAAATAGCACGACGTATTATTAGGTGTATGTATATAATACAAAACATATAATATGAACCGCTTGTGTTGTAAGGCGAAAATCACTGCAACCACCCATAACTAGCGGTCAGTTATAAAGTATAATACCTTTGCTTGTAGATATATGATACTACAGTAATCCTAAATAATATCGTTGCTGACAAATAGAGGGAGAATGATATAAAGGCATGTCTTTTTGAGATACTCAAAAAACGAAATCTCAAAAAACGCTCTTTACTCAGGTTTACTTTCTATTGTCAAAAGTTGTTTCTTTCTGGTCCAGTCACCATTGGGATCAGTCACCATTGGGATTTATCAATCAGTGGTAGCAGTCTGACTGTGGGTATCACAACGGACCAACACGGTCTAAGTGTGCTGGTGAGTGCACTAACAGCCCCTCTACCTAACCTAACCTATAAATTTGAGTATGTGTAGCAATTTCTTTGCGTTGAAATTTCGCTTCGATATTGCGAAAGAGACTTCTTATATGTAAGTCTTTTTCTTTGAGGACTCAGAAATTGTGCTGCAAAACAGTCGCCTTATTGGATTTTTCACAGACACGCACAAATCGGACAGCTTCATACACGATGAAAAGCAAATTCCACCATCACATCTAACTGTCTATCTCATAAATTGTATGGTATACGTATGAATGACAGATATTTTCATGAGAGATATTCAAATAAATCATATCCAGATGCTAAGCGCCAACAATATGATTAACAAGTTGCTATATGAACCATAGTGTGAAAGACGTATACCTCACGCCAGTTGTCTCATCCGTGTAACATTGTGCAAATGTTTATTTTCTGTTCTAGGTGGATGTTCTTCTCTTTCTTATCTTTTTATTCCAATAAACGAAAACGCTGTGAGTTTATAAAACTAATTTTATGCGGTCCCTACTATCAGATGATATTGCCACATTTTAATTTTATTCAACGGTTGGATCCATATTTTTACCACTTATTCGTCTATCCAAGGCCTTATATAACAGAGTGCATAGAAACGAACTCTTAGCTTTCTACAAAGAATGATGACGAACTCACCGAGATCTCTATTGTTAGAAAACGTTATATGTATAGGTAGATTGGTCCGCTTTTCTGAAAATCAATTTTGACCCGAAAGTGTCGATTTTAGGAGCATATACTAGCGGATAACAATGATGTAATTGGTCGAATGCAGTAAACAGAAAATGACACACAACATCGGCGTTTGCAGAAAACGTTGCAATAAGCGGCGGGCTTTGTGTACCTACATAATATAATAATATGGGTGGCTCGACAGTCCGAGGCGGATCTGGGCCTAGCTTCTCAGCAACTACTCGTGTTGTGCGTGCTATTGTTCTTTCACCAGTGGAAGGGACCTACAGTCTTATGCCGACTGTGAACGGCATAGTTGAGAAGCTTTTTCTACACAGGAATACTCTTTGAGCATTGTCAGTGACTCGAAAGAGGTGCAAGCCATGAATTATGAAAGTAAGTAAATTGGGGACTCGAACGCACTAACCCACTACGTCGCAACTCACATTTTGTCTACCTAACCCTGAAAAAATCTCGTCAATCTGTGTTTCTTTGAGATTAATATGGAATTGTGTACATACTTCGAAAGAACAAGCTGAATTTGTACAAACCACATGAAAAACATGATTTCCACTCCTGAGACTCAGAGGCATGGACAATATCGATTCATAGTCACAGTCGTAGGATATTTTTAGTTAGTCTTTACTACACACCGTCTTCATTCAACATGAACCATTTCCGGTCATAAACCGTGTCTTGAAAAATTCCAGTGGAGGCAAAACAATCCATGTCCATTGGAACATAGTGTCGCAGAATCTCGATTTTTCGACATGACATGAGTAGAAGAGTAGAAGAGAATGACAAAAGTAGAAGAGTTTGCTAATTGCCATTTTTGGCATTATGTTTTATGTTAGAGTGATATATTTTTGTTGATTCGCGGTAGGTTGGCCGTCCATTAATGTTGACTGAAACGGTATGACATCATTTTACCATCAGCTGTATGTCTTGGATTCGTCATCGACTCTCTGATGAGACACAATATTGGTTAGGATCTTTTGAGTAGCAATGTTATCATAGGCGCCCGCAGGGGGGTCGAGGTGGGGTTAATTTTGTACTGTAACGGAAAAGTGAATACAAAAGTGAAGATTGAGGATGAACAGAAACATAGTCGGCCAGTTTTTCCAAGGAAGGAAAAATATCTGCGGGCGCCGATGAATGTTATTCAAAGTTTTAAAAAGTTCTCATGCGTAAAATCAAAGTATCTTGTACACATGTCCATATGTATTATGTATCATTCTCCGGACCTCTCAAAACTGTTGCCATGCTTCTCTACAGTATGTATCTAAGTTCTTTGCTTTCTATCTGTTCAAAATTATAAAAAGGATATATGTACATACGATTGAATGGGTTAATATGCTTACAGCAGTAAGTACGTAGGTATAATCTATTTTTTCGTAGTACTTATGCACTGTTTATTCGTCAAAATTACTTGAAAATATATTACACTTGTATCCATTTCAGACGCTCTCATGGTTTCAAACATGAGCATGAATGTATGAATAAGTCAGTTTTCAATGGGGAAATCTGAGCGCAAAACAGATTGAAACATCCATAGGTGTGTATGTGTGTAATCAGCATTATCCGCCCCTGTGCGGTATGGCATGTAGGCTCCCTTTCGACTTGTCATGTAGCATGGTGGTTATCCTTTTTCGAGTTGAATCCAACCGTAACCCTAGACATGTAACGAGGCCGCTATAACACTACAATGTAAAATCGCTTAACGATACTCACGGAAAGATTACTCGACATTGCATGAATTTTTTCACTCCACAATACAAGGGAGTTTGCCTATGAATCTGCAAAAGGCTGAGAAAATTTAAGTATTTTGTGAAGGCAGCTGTGGTATCGTTAGTCCAAGGATCCCTGCGCTGAGATATTTAAATAAGTAGATACATACACATACTTACCTATCTACTTGTAAACCCACATTAAGCGCATTTTCCATTTAAATCTCCCAATAGCCTTATTCGTCCCCGATTGTTTTTTGCATCATTATCCATAAAAATGACATATGACATTTAGTCCCCTATCTGCGTGAATCTTGTTTGTACATTACGGGGAGACTCTAGCAATATATGAACAGAGAGAATATAGTTATTGTTGAAATTAAATAATGAACGTATTTTAGAGTTCATTCTTAAGAACTTGAATTTTGAGTTGCAGTTGTTGGGTTTGATTAGTTTTTGTTTTTTAATTCATATGAAATGATGTTTGTTGATGTTTTGACATATATGGCAAAACATTCTACTAGTCAGAAACGTCTTTTTGTTTTATAATTCACTAGCAGCGCCCCGCGGTTTCGCCTGCCTAAAATTTGGAATATATAATTTGTTTCAACTTCTTCGAGGCATTTTAAATTTGTAACGAATTTCGTAGAAAGCAAAATTATTGTCTGTGTGCTCTGAACACGACAGTTGCTTATGAAGTTGACCAAGCGATGAGCCGACTTGACTCCTCGGGCCTTGCGAGAGAGTAAGAATTAAAAGAGCGTAAGTCAAAGTAATTAGTAAAGTAAAGCCCAACCAACAGCCAGGGTTGTTCACGTACTATACGCACACTTTTGTAAATTTTTATTCACGTTTATACAATTTTATACACTTTCGTACACTTTTATACGTTAAAATGTATATAAACGAAAAAGTGTGACATCTATAAAACTCTGCCTACAGCACAAGGCGAATCATATGCGAGACGTAGTCATCGCCACGCTGTGCCCACTTGCACTTACTCTCTTTCTGTTCAGCTTTCGTAGCGCTATGATTAATAATCGAAATAGGGCATGCATATGGGAATTAATGAAGTTAAAATAGAATTATAATTTTAAACGCACAATAAATTCATCTTTTCTTGATAAATACCTATGTAAAGCAAAAAGAATTTTTAAAATCGGGCTGGTAGTTCCTTAGAAAAAGGGAAACAAACAAAACCTACAGCTTAATATATTAGTATAGATTACCATTTATTTTGTACTACATATTTGGATATAATATTGTAAAATATTTATAAATCTCAAAAACTTTCCCCTCTTTTATGGATTCTCTATGGAATTGAGACTTTTGGATTAGTATAATTTCCAAGTTTAGCCATACTTTGAAAGGGCAGTTATTTTGATTTCTCACATATCAGCTTACACGGAAAAAACTCTCAAATTGTATGAGAAGTATCAAAACGAACGCAAATACTTCAATAGTTTCACTCTTTATAATTGAAGTGAGGTCTCATTAGGAATAATTTCGTGTATACTTCGGGATACGAATCAATGAATTAACCACTATATGGAAAATAATAGCAGTCCGAAGATTGAGATGTTGGCTCTTTCAATAGTTGAAATATGATAAATATCTTGTAGATCTAGATAAAAGTTGTTAATGCTTCAAGAAGTCTGGACTGGATGTCTGCGTTGGCATTGCCAGTTTTCTACAATTCGCTTTAATTTCCATTAATTACATGAAAGATAGATTCCATATTGCTGTACAATAGTAACAAAAATGTTGTTTCTTCCTTCTTTTTCAGCTACTTGAACAGTGTCTTATATTTTACTGTCTGTTTACGCACATTCATCTACCCACTACAATGTGTCTTTGGGTGATTATTGGCGGCATATAATGATTTCAGTTACTCCTCTGACGACAGTATATTATTGAGTTTAAATATCGTTCTTTCTTGTGGGTGACATTTTTCTTATTGTTGCACTTCACTATTGCTGGGGCTATACGTTATTGGTTGGGTAATGTTCTGGAACGTGACTATCACGATATATATTTGTATTTACACTGTAAGACCATTCATTTCATTATTTTATGGTCCGAATTAATGTTAGTCATTATAGGCGATATGAAATGTCCTTATCTTTTGGATTGCGTCGTCGCCGTGGACTATTATTAGAATTGTTCTAAAAGAGTTCGATTTACAAAAGGTCGGACACTTTTCAGTGTCATTGAAAACGAAATGTTTCCTTGTCCATTGTGAGAAATGAAAGAAGCATTCAATTTTGTTCTGCTTCGGATAAAATGTTTTCTCTATTTGTACAAGAGACATCTTGGACTTCTTTCTCAACTATTCCATCTCCCCAGTCTATCATCCAATGTCCCAAGTATCGTATTCACGGTTCCACATCAATTTTGACCCTTCAGTTTGAATTACTTTTATAACAAAATCTGCATCAAGTCCAACATTTTTCATTTTTTTTATCAACATCACGTACCTATCATTTCTGCACGTATCTTAAATTTGGAGCATTCAATATGTTCCTAAGTTTCTCCTATGTGAAGAAATCTATATCTTCTGGGATTAAAGGAAACAAGCCAAAAAAAGACAAAATTTTGTTTTCACCAGCCCTTGCACAAATTTTTTGAAATCTTAATTATGTCCACATTATGTAGGTGGAATTTGGTGGAAACACATACAAAACAATATTTTCTGGAGACTGAAAATGCACTTCGTGGTGGTTTCAATTTTAATTAAAAGACTCATTTTTTATAATTTGCATTTTTTTAAAGTATAAATATTAAATTTCAAAGGACGATTCATTTTTCCATAAGATTATACTAAACAAAGCAAATCATTGGAAGTTTAACTGGATCGTCAGGACCATAATCGTCTGAAAAGTCGTCAGATACTACTAGGGTATTGTTGGTCGTTAAATGTACTTTTTTTTGTCAAACACAATTATCTAAGTGCAATTGTTTCGCATTCATCGTACTTCCATGTATTTTAATTTTAAATATATATTTAATTCTCACACATCTTTTTTTAATTGAATAATGGAGAAAATACGTGCTGACAAAATAAAAAGCAAAATACGATAATCCTTTCGTTCAAATAGAGAAGCACCATTACATTACATATGAATGAGAACGAATATATCCACACAAACAAAGATATCAACTCTACCCCAAGACCAGGTGCATGCAGTTTGGTTTAATGCATTTGGCCTTGACTGATATAAATATTCCATATTGTTGGGGTAAGCTTTTGGTTCGCATTGCTACTACTCGATGGGACCACAATGAAGCGAGGCTATAGATGACATTGCACTAATTCCAAGTGTCGAAATTCTGTGTATACCATTTTGCTCTTTTGTAATCTATTGTGGCTGTTACGAAGTCCTATGGGAAATAATGGAATGGTATTTGTACATAACAACACAAAACTCTTAATAGTTTAAGAACATCTGCAATCACTATGTATGAATATATTTATATTATTCTACCGTTCTGTACATTGCATGTTTTATAATTTTTTCAAATCGTTGCTGGATGTTTCAATTCCATGGCGTGATTCCATGCGCTTAGTTTCAAAAAGTGCAAATTGTACAAAAGCAAACGTCGATATAACGGACGTACACAAACTTTTTACAAGTTGAGAAAGTACTTTAAGGTATACATATATGTTCAAATTGCATAAAAAATAATTTAGGTGGTGCTACAGTCATAAGTTAATCTGCCTAGATTCTAAAGCAACGACTCGTATTGCTCAAAATCTTTGTGATTCACTCACCATTAGTAACGAAATTTGTCCATATACGGAATTTCATCTAGAAAGCCAATGCAGGAGTCAACGCACTTTCCCAATGCACCACGGCCATAGTATGCAACAATGAACTAAAATCTATATATTAAAATTAATATTATTATATATTAATATTAAAATATATTTTTCAGAAACGGTTAGGGCTGTCTCTTCTTATTACTAGTAAGCGTTTTCATATGCAAATTTTGGGTTTACATTCAGATTACGTAAATAGAGCATTCCAAATGTCATGGTCAAGTTATTGGTTAGTAATTCCTAGGGTCAAGCGGGGTCGGAAATCGCCCTTTTCATCAACAGTCGAATAGAGGTGAAATATTAGAAATGAATGGTATGCAAAAACACCATCAAATATCTTCTTACTTCAAGAATTTAATCATGACTCGGTATTAAATTTATTTCCTTTTTACTGAAATACATATGTATATGGTAGAATCTCGACAACATATACGGTTCCATAAGATGAACAATTCGGAATGATGAACGGATTTTGTAAGACAACTTTCTTCCGGGCGACACCAACATTTTAAGAAAATTATCTAAATAAGTTTATTTTTTACCTTTTATAATTAACATTTATTTTTTGTTGTTTGTTGTTTATTGTCTTAAAAATAAAATTAAATATTTTGGTGGATATTCACACGTTCTAATTTGATTCCCGAAAACATGAACAATTTGAAAAGATGAACGTAACATATTTTTTTTATTAAGATCCGCTTATCTCAAAAAGTTCCCGACCGATTAACTTGACATTTTGACACAACCCAAAGCCAAGTAAATGGTTTTGCAAATGTTCGCTTCGCTCCCAGCAGATGTCGCTGTTGTTTGTCCATCGTGGCCGCGCGCTTGTATCGAGATGAGTAGATATAGTTATAGATTTTGAAAAATTAGTTATGTTACCCTCGTTGTTAGTTATGTAGGGATGCTACACTGCGGTCTGGTCTCGACAGCGCCGGCCGCGGATGTCCTCCCTAGACACATTTTTCTGTACTATCACTTCATACTGACACTATATTAGTATCTACATTGCCGCCGTTCGAAGCTGGATGGGACGCTAGTTATTTATATATCTTAAATATACTGTAAAAACTTGTTATTACAATTTGGTATAATTTGCTTTTTAACTATTAATTGAGATCTGCTTTAATAAATGATTCTGCTTTATCCTGGTAATTAGTCGGCCGATAATAGCTTCTTATAATATTGTAGCTCTAAGCTACATAATTATCAATTGAGTATTGGACAATGTAGCAGTCCTTATACCGATCTCAGGCACTCTTCTAAGAAAAAGAGATAAACATGTAAAAGGGACTACCGGTGTGAGAGCAGTGAACATGAATAAAGATCACTTTTGTGTAGTTTGCGAAGCGATACGGACGTACCTTCAATAAAGTTGATCGAGAAAAAATATATTCAAGTGTTTTTTTTATCGCTATTTTCTATCGGTTAAAATAGTTTGTCTCTGTGTTCGACGTAATATTCATATATGCTTGGTTGGATAATTTTCCGTCTCGATTTTGCTATAAATGCTTATTAATCACTGAAAATGGATATACATACATCGTCAATTGCTATGCACATTGCTTTTTTCTCGAGAACATGACATGATAGCGTATCTGATTGCTAATCTATTACCATAAAAATCAAATGATGCCAAATTATAATATCAGGTTAGATAAAATAAACGCAACTTTGCTTTCCGATTAGATTTCAATATATTGTCTATTACAACGCATTTAACCCTCCTTGTCCTCCTCCTCGTTGTGAGAAAAAAATCGACCTTCCCTTGTCCTCATGTATAGTGTGAGTGAGTGTGAAATGTTCATACTGCAATACCCTTTTCAATGATTTGCAGAAGGCTGTGTCTCCCAACAGAATTAGTTGTAGATCTTTAACTCCTTTTTGGAAAATGTCGACTAATGACATTAACCAAACCGGTGTAAGCAGTAGTCAACAGTAGTTATTGTGAAGCCAAACAATTATAGAATTAAGATTATACGAAGAATGTATTGCCACCATAGTTTATTGTCCCTAAAAACCATTTGGTTATCATGAGTTTTTGTTCATATTTATTTTCTGAGACTAATATTACTAAGTGATGAATGTGGTGTGAGAAAACGTATACCAAATCTACAAATAGGCTAATACGTGCTTATCCGTATATTGAAAAGGTCTCCAAAGCAATGGTTCAGTAATACAGTGGCTTTTGACTGAGATATCTGTTCTATGTATAACAAGGGTATTTATAATTCTCATGTAGAACTGTAAACAAAATTACTACTCACATTTTCGAATAATTTCTTAAAACGAAAAAATTGTGCGCAGTGTTGCTTTCAAATGTTAATTTGAAAGAAAGTGGAAATGATTAACTCGACTAATTATCTTGTATAAAAAGTGGCATTGTTACAAAAATAGCTAATTAGTAGAAAAACGGCAGTGAATTCGGCTTCGTATATCAAAGTGACAGGGTTGTTTACGAATACACACATGTGGTAGATATGTAAAACCAGTATATAAAATTTTTGACACTTTAAAAATAATATAAATGGTCTTACTGTTCGAAATTTTGGCAGCACATCACATTAATTAAACGCGAACTTTTTACACCCAATTATATTCTTATTATTGACGCAAGGAAAGTATGCGGATTTAATTTTTTAAAATTCCGCTGTTATTACGGCAAGTAAAGGCTGAATTGGACAGAGAAACATTTTCAATGTATAAATACATATATAAATACATTTCTACGTGTAGTACTTGTAGATGCCTGCGTGATGATTGGTAACATGACATAATCCGCAACTTGTCAAAAAAAATGCCGATGACCCATGTCCGATTTAAATTTTGGAATGTGGATCCCTAGACCTGGATAATTTTCCTTGGGAAAAAACTTTCGAAAGGCAATAACACCATAATTATGCAATTACGCTAGCAAGGTTAATGTGTTACTACTATTTCTATACCCAAAATTAAAGATAAAGTGTTTTTTGCGTCACAAATTCCTTTATTTTCACTTCATCAATGAAACATAAGTGACTGCACTTTGACTTTGTTCTGGAACTCCTAATCTCATTTGTACATACTGCAATCCATGTTAACTGATTGATCAGTCATGGAATCCAGAGCACTGGTTAGTAGAGGGGGCTACATTATATACAAAATATATTAGACACAAAACATATTTCTGATGATAGGTCAGGACCTAGGAATAACAACAGGGGCGGTGTAATTCTCCCAGTTGCACGATGCTTCCAGTCATCAGGACTAAGCTCTGCATATGTGGAGTTCACCTTTGCCCCAAAATAGACAAACTCCCTTACTACCTCAAAATTGTGGATGTTGATCGTATTGTTCATATATGTATATGAATATATTTAAATTAGCAGTCTGATTTCTAGTTCGATGTGCATTACATACCCGATTTTAATACTATGCCAAAAAGACCGGTACAATATATTCAATCCAAGCTCTTTGCTTTTGAATGAAAATGCTTTGAAACACACATGACTAATTAAGCAATGATGGAAGTGCGACTAACAGTTATGAGATTTATTTCTCTGAATCGGCTACACCGTTCTAGATAGAAAATCCGAATAGCAGCTGGCTTTACTCTTAGGGCTGAGTGAAGACTGGATGCGACTGGATGAAGAAGTTGGTATAGTGCGTGCCCCTAGTTAGAGGGGAACCCCGGTGCGAATCCCAGTAAAAGCAAAGTTAAGACGCTTCTATCTTGTTTTCAAATCTGGTCCAGTCACCATTTGCCGTTGGGATCATATTAACGGCACTGCCACTGGAGTGGTCAATCAGTGGTAGTAGTTTGACTGTGGTATCACAATGGACCAATGTGGTCTAAGTGTGCTGGTAAATGCACCAGAAACCCACCTACCTAACCTAACCTAGGACTGACTAAAAGAAAACGAAGTTAGGATCAATTAATGAGTCGCTTAAGGCTTGAACAATGTTAGGAAATATTAAAAACTTATTTTCAAAGTGAGTGACCCAAACAGTCCGTTTTTTAAAGCACTGGAATGCTAGTGGACAAGACTGATATTCCCCGTCATCGTACGGTGCGCACAGATGAGAATGTGGCTGATGTGACCGAGAATTTCATTAGACCATTTATCTTTGAAAATTAAGCTGAGAACAACGTTTCAGTCAACGGTGGGCAATACAGAGCCATGGTAACCGACTTTCTTTTGTACTGAAATTGAAAACATGGTTCATGCAAGATGGTAGCAGATTGGTGCAATGTCAGCCCATGCAACAATCCCATTTGCGTGTTATCAGCCCAAATCGTGTTATCAGCCGTCTTGGCGATGTCAATTGGCCGTCTTGCAGCTGTGATTGATCCCTTTCTATTTTTTAAAGTGGGGAACCGTGAAGGACCGATGTTATGCCAACAATCCGGATACGATTCAAACAATTAAGCCCAATATCATTCAAGCAATCCGTGAGCTACAGCCCGAAACCATCAACAAGGTCTTTGAATGGGTGGGGAAAGCGCTACTGCGAAGCCAGACGAGGCAGCCACTTGAACAAGGCTTTGTATTTCGTAATTAATGGGAGATGTTTGTTCTTACTAATAATGTCATAATGCGTAGACATTTTTATACAAACACAACACTCAAAAACTGAGTTGCACTGACAAAATAAGTACACATGAGGGAAAAATCGAATATACTCACCCTTTGAAAAGAAATAAAAAATGGAGCATAATGCTTATATAGCTGTCGCTGTACAAAGCTTTTATTGCTCAATTTTATCTGCGAGAAAACCTACTTTTGACCAGGTTTCTGGTGAAATTGTGCAGCACATTGAATTTTCCCATATGTATACGCTTAAAAGGAAGTTAAAGGAAAAAATACTCCCACCACACATATTATATATGTGCAAGGAGCAGAAGTTACACTACCACATGGCGAGTATTGATTATGTATTTGTCTGTCAGAAAGACAATTCGCAAAAGTTTACTTTCAGTAATGTTTCAGTTCGTACATTTATTTTTCCACCTTTCATAAAGGTGATACATTAATTACTATTTCGTAGGTGAACTTTTAATTATTTTAATCACAAACTTCTGGTCACTACATAACATGTACATATTTTTTTTTGGAGGTAAACTTTGCAATAAAACTGCAAAGTATTCAGTTGGCGTCAGTCCAAGCATTAAAGTTGAGGGGCCATTTCAATCTCGGATATAGTTTTCTATCTGCCTTTGTTTATTGCCTTCTTTGAAACAGTAATATTCTTTAAACGGCTGCACATTTTTCGATTCTCTTTTACGATTTCGTGTCTTTATTATACTATTATACTGAGTTTTTCATTTCAACAAAAAGGCACATAGGAATAACCCCTATCTTTTAGATAAGCAATGAGAAATGTGTACAGAGAAACACCACCTAGTGCACTCTTCTTCAATGTAATGAATAGATTGCTTACCAAAGAGTGAATCCTTGCTCAATTTTTTTTAATTGTATAGGTAAAATATTTAATAAATACCTCAAGTTAAATTCATTCTATATTACATTCCAATTTATTAACGTACCTAATTATATCAAAAGCCTTATTCAGTTACAAGCAAGGGGAATGATGGTATGAAAACCTGTAGAGGATTTTAAGCCTCTCCCTGTAATCTTCTTTAATTTAATTAACTGGTATTATAAAAAAAGTTACTGTCAATCATTTTTACGGCTATTGTCTACCCTTGACAATGGATCCACCGAGTACTGTTGTGGTTTAATTAATAAACAGACCAGACTCTCGCTGAATCAGTGATGCGAGTTGAGAAAAATAATTTCTTAATGGTAGAAGTGCGTGAATCCGGAATTCGTTTGCATGGTGTTGTTTAAAAAAGTTTGTTTTTATTACCCATACATTTATTGACCCTTTGGATTTCGGTCCTTAATTCCATAACGGGCTAGAATCTCATTCTCTTCTGCTTTTGTTTGACCTGATGACGTTAATATGTCCTGTTTGAACTGTTGTGAAGAATCAGTTTTCTGGTGTGGTAAAGTGCTTGACAGAAAGAATAGATACGTATACAATCATATGCAATTTGAATAGATGCTAATTTTTTAAGTAAGTTGTAAAAGATCTGTACGAATATGAGAGTGTGTTTTAATTTTTCAGTGGTCATATCAATAATTGGTATTAGTTATTAGTAAATTAGTATAAGCAATTGTAATGACTTCGTTTAGGATTTTAGTATTGTTACCTTCTCCGTGGATATGTAGGTGGATATGTAGATATGAACAGGTTAGGTAGGGGAGCTGGTAGTGCATTCATCAGCGCACTTAGACCATGTTGGTCCATTATGATACCACAGTCAGACTACTACCACTGATTGACCACTCCATTGACAGTGCCGTTAATATGATCCGAACGGTAACCGGTGACTGGACCAGATTTGAAAACAGATAAAATCGAATTAACTTTGCTTTCACTGGGATTCGAACCAGGGACCCCGCTCCCCAGGGGCAGGCACTCAACCTACTGCGCCATCCAGTCGTCTTTGCATATGAATAAATAGGAACATTATTTGTACTTTAGGATAAAGGATAAATAATAATGAATGAATCGGAACTTTATTATTTATCCTTTATCCTCATTTTCAGTAGTATATTTTCTTAAATCTTGAATTTTGATAAAAGTTCCACAAGGTGTTTTCTACATCATGTGTCCATACATATTAAAAATTTTAGTGTCAAGGAACAATTTTAGTTTTCCAAATATCACGGCAGGAAATCTAAACTTTTCTTTGACTTGAGGAATTCTATGGCCTTATGATTATTTTTTAGCTTTTCTCCTTTCTTTGTATCCTCTTGCTATTTTTTTATTTACATGTTAGAACAAATTCATTGTTGGATTCAATTCATATAAACATATATGACAGCATATGGCAATATATTTATATTAAAGTTAAGCATATGTGTGTGGTGTTTTGGCGGAAAACTGAAATGGACAACTCTTGCTCAATACGTAGGATTCCGTATTTACGGCTTTATCCAAGAGTCTTAAATATGTACCCTGAAGCGAATGTTCATATCCTACTACACTTGATGTCCAATGCTGAGGAACACATTTTATTTTGAAAATTGTTCTTAGATAAAGTGATTTCAACTGTTTAAATGGATGTGTTTCCGTTTATTATATGTTAACATATGTTCAATATAACGTGAAATGCTTAATTTTAACTTAAAGTTGTATTGTGAGATTAATTCCAATGGATATGGCTTACAGTTTGTATAATATTGACAAAGTCCAGATCGAAGTACATTTATCAATCAATTTTATGTAGCCTTTCCAATATAAGGGTACTTTCGATGAGTATTATTGGAAAATGATAATAATTCTAACAGTCAATACTAATGATCGATGATACTAGTTATGTTTGATAACTCTTCCAGTTTATATTTTCTACATTTTGGGTTAAATTTAGATTGATTAATGATCTAATTTAATTTTTTATCAGCTACGTCGAGTGAGATATGCTTAACCCTTGCTTTTAGGCAAGTGTCTTATTAACCGCTACTCTTTAATAGTCTCATGATACATCGAATCTTGCAAAACGTTAAAAATGGTGAATAAAGTTTTGTGAATAAAGCAAGTATTATCTGTAGACATTTGACAACATGCATATCTACGGCTATATATAAAGGCTATTGAAAATGTTATATTTTTGAAGCAAAGAAATATTACTTAATTATAAAATAAATTGGATATTTTCAAATAATAAATTGTGTATAGTGGATGTCTCAACACAAACCAAATGCTATCTTTATATTCAGTGAATAAGGTTTTGCCCGATTTCACAGTGCAATCTTATCTGCTGGTGTGACTAAGATGGAACTTAAACTTCACTCAAGAATATTTCGTTTTCACAGTCAATATTTAAGGGTGTTTTAGGCACTGTGAACTATATAATCCACAAACCAGGTGATGAATGAACGAAATGGTAATTATAATTGATCACAAGGAACACCCTGTTGAAAAAAGGAAATGAGAACACGCCAACTCAAAAAGAGAATGTTCATGCCTAATAGGATTTTGTTATAATATGCGTGCATCTAATAATTTGTGTGCTGTCTGTTCTCTTCAGGAGCATTGCCAGGCAAAATTATTGGTTGCTGGGGTTGAAACTATTTTAATTCACTAATGGCAATTATGTACTCTCTGCATTGACACTTAAGCCGTGGCAATCGGTGGGTTAAGTTAAACCAATACTAAAGTGGCTATCACTTATTCACTTTTCACTGTGAAAACGAAATTTCTATTGATTCTGAGCTTAGCGAGGGATCGACACTTAAGCTCTGTGAAATCTGGGATTACTGACAAAAGTCTACCTGCACTAGAAGTTGTAGTGAATCAATGAGTTTTTTTCTAGTAAAACAAAAAATGAAAATACAGAAGACTCTCCCTAAGTCGAATTTCTCTCCTACTTTTTTGCCATATTTTACATACATTTCGTTTAATGTTCTATACCCCTCTCTCTTATTATTTTTATTATTATTGATATTGTTATTATTTTTGAGCTCCCCTCACATGCAGCTCTTTTCAGAGTTGCATTGAGGGTTATATGCTCCTATTGCGCTAAGGTGGAAGAGATATATCCTAGAGTATTTCCTCTAGGCCAGTGTCCCTTAGGAATCTGAGAATGAGTGCTGGTTTTTGTGACTTCATTTTTTCCTCTGATATTAGGTGCTTGCACGGATATCTTTGTGTTTTATGGGCTAGTGCCTCATAAAATCCCTGTATGTTCTGGAATTTCGTTAGATTCTTCGCAGAATCTGCGGACCTTCTTCTGATACTCCTAGTTTCCTTAGGTGTTCCCTATGTCTACAGTACGCCGTTAGGAAGCCTGTTAGGATACGGAGGTGGTTCTTGCTCATTCTGATACATGCCTCAAACCTCTTTCGGTTATATTGACCCAAGAGTTTCTTGGCCGGCTTCATGCCATGAGCGTTGTTCTAGGCGCCTGCCCGGTTTCTTCTTTCTAGTTCCCTGAACTCTTTCCTGAGGACATGATCTCCTAGAGGGCAGAATGATTCGGGGCCTCCAATTCTCTCTTATATAGAATAGCTTATTTTTTCGTAAATTTTAGTAAAACCAGAGTGGCAAAAGTTACGTATACCAATTGTAACTGTTTCCTTCTTGTGTGATAAAGTTCTGTGGTTTCTTTTGCTTGCATTCTATTCATTTGTGTTCTTCCAATAAGTCATTGAGGATTTGTAAGTTTTTTGAGGGACAAATAGCCCTCAGTTACCAAATTAATTGTCGTATTAATGGTTAAAATGTCGAGGCAGTAATATCTGTTTTAAAATTCGTTGATTCATTAGAAGATTCTAGTGTACGTAGACTATTATAACTAAGCGTAAACAACTAATCGGGCTTGATTAGCAAACCTTTCAGAGCGACACTGAAAACACTGCTAAACTACTAACACTACTTAACGATGTCCGCGTTAAAATCAATGCCCAATATTTCCCATTTTGAATAAATGCCTTTTCGGGACATATTATATAAAGACGTTTATGTAAATCCTAAGAACTTCGTAGCTAGCTCGAAATACGAACATTTTGTTTTATAATAATAAATTTAAATTTTATTCGTTACAAAAGTGTCAAATTTATGTCACCAATAAATTACCTTTCTAAACTTTACTTTCAAAAGCTTTTGATGATGATTCCTCTTGAAATGGTGCAAGTAACAATACCCATCCATTTTTTTATTTGACCAGATTTAATAACTACCTCCAGGGTAGACACTACCTCCAGACCCCATATTAGGGCAGATTTCTCTATGCGATTTACATTGGGTATGTCTACTTTTATGATGTGAATGTTGCTTAATTTTATAATATATGACTCGCTGTGTATATAGCGCTTGGCGGTACACTAGTGACGCCATTTTCAATAAGTAGAAGTGATTAGACTTTGATTAATTTGTTGAATAAATAATAAAATAAATGTATCTTAATTATTATTATTAAATTTGTATTATTAAAATTGTAAAATCACCAAAAGAGGAAAGCATTTATTTGTTATTTTATTAGAATCACTCATCATAAGCTACAGTTCTTTTGAAATAGGAAATTTGATTATCTTAGGTATATAATTTAAACGGCTGTATATAATATTTCGTATATTCTAAAATTCAAATTAATCGCAAATAATTGATTTGGAAAAGTAAACAATAATGATAGTACGCATGCTGGTAAGGAACTGGCAATTATTATCTGTGGGGACCTGTTTCTCAGCAGATTTAATATGTGATTCTTTCCGACAAGTAATTAATGCGATAAAATAAATGTTTGTCCTTGATTATGCCAAATTAATTGCTCATATCAGGACATTTTCTTTCTTTGTTTAGGCTTATGTTTACATATGCTCAACATTTTCATACAAAATTATTGTCCTATACAATGTAACCTATAAGGGTATACGTGCGTTGTGAATTTGCATAGTGTTCAACCTTTGGCTCAACTGTTATTTACATTTAATAAATAAAATCACGAATCTGTACCCAATCTATTTTAATTAATTTATATCTAACTTGTTTTCATCTCAGAAAATTCAATCGGGAAAATGTGCATGACACATTTTCATTTTATTATAAACTCTAAGATCTTAAAATTGAATTATCCTAAATTGAGTTATAAGATTTAACGACGTTAGAATTAATTATTCTTCTTAACTTTCACCACAATCTAATTGAATTATCATTTCCATAACGAGCGAAACCAATTTATTCTATCAAAACAATGCGGGGTTGTTACTTCTCATAGATAAAATAAGTTAGCAAGATTTTGCAAAATTAAAAACTTTGTTTATTCTTATTCTTCATTTTGCAAAGTGCAATTTTGTCTTACAAAATTATGGCAGATGTAGTTTAATCGTTTTCAACTTTTAAACTACTCACACGAAGTCGATTATATTTAAAGTTATTCAACAAGGGGATCAAATTCATAACAATGATACTGTGTATTTTGTTGAAATGGTTGCTCACGTCATCAAGATACAAGCAGCGGTTTAGGGTAGTCTTTGAATTGAATCTGAGTAATGGTTAAAAATGGCTGATTACAAGCTACAAATGATAATGACGGATTTTGGGTATAAAATTGATATTGAGCCCTGACATAGGGAGTTGGAAAAGTAAGTAGAGTACATGGTGTAGTTATCGAGATCAGAATGGTTTGTTTAAATATCGCACACCCAGCAAAGCAATGATGTGCGTTAAAAATTAATTTTCGGAATGTCAAAGCATACAAAATTATATTACCTTCCGATAAATCGAAGACCTACTTAAAAAACTTTAATTTAACCACTATGGTGCAGATGCGTCTTGGTTCCGTTCTGTTTTCATTTTATGTTGATTATTTTTATTTAAAGTGAAATGTTACACCTGAATTTATATCATATTTTCTTTATGTACAACTAACCAAATATTGTGTTCCTTATTATTTTTTAATAAAAACGTTTTAAAAAATATTCCAATGCCCTTTAATTAGAATCAACATTTTTTGCAGTTAAGTGCAATGTCGCTTGTTTTACAAGGGGTGTGATAAATCAATTACTTTTCGCTACTTGGTACAGTTAAGAACACTGTTCCAACAGATGTGGTTGTAATAATACATGCCACACAAGCGAAGTCACTGGATCATCTCTCGAGCCTTAATAAGCATACCGCCGCTGTCATACGACTTGACACAACTCAATTATCTTCCAACCTGCCCCGATGTGAAACTGAACTAATTCCAAATTCTTGAACACGTATGGGATTTTAGAATACCGTGCGAGTGAGTTCGGCAAGACCTCCTCAAAGAATGATGTTGAGAAAGCCATATGACAATGCGTCGCCTGGTCTAATTCCTTTTTTAACATTGAAGGTTTCGGTGAGTTCTTTACCGACCTTGATAGAGCGGCGAAATTTCTCCAACTTCATCCATAGATAAGTGTCTAAACTAGAGATGTCAATACTAACCATGAAATGTCTTTGTTGATTCTACTCATCGGGAATACTTTCTTCTGACTATATCTTTTAAATGCGTTGGAGCAAGAGCCGAATCATCTCACATCCAGCTGCTTTAAAGCGTAAAGGAATATCCTTATCTTCTGTCGAGGGGATGGAATTCTCTTATACCATCGTCCACTGATTGAAGTGGACCATTTTGTCTGACGGCGGTATTGGTGTCTTCATCGTCGTTTTACAGTGACTTTAACTGCGACTCTATTCCGTTCGGTTGGTTCTCTTCGTTCGTTCCGCCAGGCTACTGTCCGTAGTTTATACCCATTGGATAGTTGTTTTATATAAAACTTTCGGACATCATTCATACCGTAACTTCTCTCAACTTCATTGATTGCTCACTGTTCCTGTTCTTCCTTTTTTCTTTCGAAAAGCCGATTCCCTTTCTCTCTTTTAAGTTCTTAGGTCCGGGGGCTACCACTATCAACCTTTTATGAAAAATAATTTCGACTATCCTTAAATAGTACAATTCATTTTTAAGCTACCATTTGCTCGGAATAATTAGTTATCACTGGTAGCCGTATATGTAAGTGAAAATTATTTTTCAGATCTGATTTGAATCTCTGAACCCATTGAAGGAATAAATTATTTTTTTTTACAGACTGCAAATACATTATAAATGTGGCAGACTGTGTATCACTGCCTGTGTGTGAACATTTTTCAAAACACGCAAAAATGACAGACATAATCGCCCAATCAATCACTAACTAATTATGACACCCCTTTCAATTTTTGAGCTGTTTCAGTGATAACCAATGTCGTGTATGAATGGCGCCTAGAGGTAATATGTGTGTGTAACAAAGATTGTGCTACAAAATAATGTAATCTCACAAACTTATATGAATGTACAATGGTAAGATATGCGGGAAAATTAGTGCCCAGTGGGGCCTGGAAACATTTCTAACTTAATAAATCTACCATAAGATTTATTAAGTTAGAAATTCTTTTCAAATTTGTATATTTACAGATAAGTATACACACATTTTATAATATATTTTAAACATAGTTTGGTTGAATTGATTTCCATTAGGATATTCATGCTTATCTCTCCGAAGTGTTGACAATCGTCTAGTTAACTTATTTGCATCTCCATATATTTATCACCACTTTACCTCCACTGTGTTTTACAATGGGTAAAATGTGGTTGGCTACGAAATCTTCATTCGTGAACTACAATCCAGTAATTCCAACTTAAAAGTAGATAAGAAATAGTAGAAAAAGCTAATACCTGGGTTGATTTGCAAGTCAATCCAACAATGTATTTACAGTCAGGAAACTAGTCGAAGCTTTCAAATAGCGACTGAACGCATAATTATTCTACTATACTCAAAATGAAGAATATTTAATGTTTGTATCAATTTCTGCCACATACTCTATACATGCGTGATAAACGATTTCCTTGTAAGATCTCTGCCGCCTTGTGTTCGACGGATATGACAGCGTTCATAGAGATGAAATAAACAATGCCATGTCTAGTTTTTAAATTCCTGCCAAATTCGTCAGATTTTACAGGGTGACGTTGGGGAATTCTCACTGCTCCTCGCTCATCAAGCTTGGTAATGAACTCACCGATACATTCAATGTAAAAAAAGGATTTAGACTTTTCGGCAGTTTGAGATGGACGGGCACCCCGCACTCATAAACAACCCTGGAATAACTCTTGCCAATAGATGTTTCATTGCACTCAAAAGGCAATTGTTTAGTAGGGCCCTCTCTTGAAGGACCGAGCTAACATATGACATCTTGATTCCTGCACTGCTCTATGCCACGAAAACAGAGAATGTACTACTGCTTTTCATGTTGTACTGTGTTCTCTCATAAGTCTTACTCTAATCGACGTAATTTGAGAAACCATGTTTCTAGGCGGAATATTTATTATTCCCGATAAATACTGCTTGAGTAGAAGGCGTTAAATGCCTATACACTTTATTAATACCAACGTCATATATAACATGTTCTTAACGTCGTCTCTATCCGTTCTAATTTTCGAGTGGTAATCATGGGAGTGTTTTCTTCGGATTTATCCAATCGTATACAATTTTAATTGTTCTCATTCACAATTTCATACCTTTCCATACACCAAAAGGTAAGCTTCTGAAATACATACATATATGGGTAGTTTCCTATCACGTGAGAGTACGATATTAAATTACGGACTTTCTTGGCACATCACCAAAAAACGTACATATGCAGAAAAAATGAATCATGTCGTAACATATTGCCGTGAATTTAATAAACATTTCATAACCTCGTACCTACGTAACATAACGCATACATACGAATTTATAACAATTTAAAGTAAACACGTGCTTTTCTTTAGTTAATCCATGTACATGTAGGAAAATCTATCCAATTGTATTTACAGGATATTACATTTGGAAATTTTGTATTACCAAGAATTAATCCCATATTCGAAGAGCAATCAATTTGCCGAAATTCCACTGAGCAGATTGAAAAAGTGTACCATCTGGAATTAGCATACATTTTGATGGGAAAATGAGCATAACATTATTCTCAAATTTTTTGGGAAAAAAAAAACATACATGCCACCATCCACCTAACAACGGATATGAACCTTCTAGACATTTGGAATACTAATATGCATATATATGTAGACACGAATAAGTAAATATAGGACTACGTTTTATTTTATAAAATGCATATAAATGTAAGTGTATACATATCTGGGTAAATCTCAGGGAAATCAATAAAATGGCTTGTGAAAAACATCACAATCTCCCAAGTGAACTAATTATAGAAGCCCATAAAAAATGCTTGAATGTATGAGCCAGTTTGTGAAGGGAATGAATAATTTGGGCGAACTGAGCCTTAATAATGAGGATTTGATTTACTGCCAGATAAGGGATAACAGTAGATTTCAATTTTTGGCACTGTATACATGCGTGCACCCTAAAGGTGCTGCTTGACTAAAACTGTGTACTACGTGATATTTCCAGCTGAGGTAAGCATTATATTCTTCGCACAAAAAGGGTTAAATAAAGAGTCAGGTAACCCAATTTTGGATGTTTAACGAGTGCTGGTTCCTCTAGGGATATGAATATATGCTCATTCAATATAAAACGCATGAAGAATTTTAAGTTTATTTAATTAATCATGAGAGATTTAAACATAAACTCTTTACCATATGCTGATTCGTGGTATGTTTTACGGATTCCATACAACTCATTACTCTACAATAAGATAAAAGTAATATTTCACAAATGAAGTATTGCTTATGAACCTTTCGTTTTATTTTAAACAATAGGTAGCTTTTGTGTGTTCAATGCTTTCGATTCGACCAACAAAAAAATGTTCGGGTTATATACCATACTCCTCTGATCCACTTAGGAGTCGCGGGGATTAAGCACGCACGAGACATCTCCAGGCAACTGGATCATCAGCCATCGCCTCAAACTCATCAGGAGTTATGCCCAAACGTAACCAGGCGACCTTATGGACTTAGTCCAACCATCTAATCCTAAATATGCCAAGTGGTCGCCTACCTGATGGAATCGCATTCATGGCACGCCTCAGTAATCGTGATGATGAGGACATTCGCACCACGGGACCAAACCATCGAGGTATAGCCCTTTCCGTACGAATAAGCAGCTGCTCAATGTTCAGTTCCCTATCCCGGCGAGTGATTCTAACAACAGCACGAAGAAATCTCATCTCAGCAGCTTGTATTCGCGATGTTATTCTTTCGGTGATTACCAGGGTTGCCGCTGAAAATTTGAGAAAGTGTCACAGAGCAAAAAAAAAGTCGCAATAAAAACAATTAACACAAAAAGAATGTAATTTACAATACTTTGGTGTTGACACGGTTACCTATCGCAGAACAAAAACGACTAGTCCGAAGAGTGAGTCAGAGGTCAGATTTATAGAAATCTAACCCCATCAACTAATTAAACTTCAGCAGATATACGGTTGCATGTAGCTTTGCCAGCTCCCACCAGTTAGCAGCAGTCAAAGGACTGCACGATGAAACATTCTTAACGTTTCATCGTGCAGTCTTTTAGTTGCATTTTATCTTATTGGATAAATTAAATTTTTTCCAAATCATTTTTGTGCTTTAAATGACTCCTTAGGCTCGGAAATAATTGTTAAAATACATTAAAGAATGGTAGCTTCACACTTCCCGATTCCACTATATCCTTTGAAGTAATTCCTTTTTAAACTAATTTCAAATACTGTGGCTCTTCATCAGAATCAGATCTGATTCTTATCTGAGTACAAATCCGTTACATGGAAAAAACGTCTCTTATAAAATAGTCTTTAAAAGTCGCAAATATAAAGAGTGTTACGGTCTATGAGCGCCAAAAGAGTCAATTGCTACTCTGATCATTACCACAGGTGAGAATTGTAATAAATACTGAGTTGAAACCGCTAACTTGGCTTTGATACCAAGCTGGGGTTTCCTGATTACAGGTCTCCCAAGCTGTTGTAAAACTGATCCAGATTGACCAATCCTACAATAAAGCTCAGCATTACTCCTTCCATCCCTCGTGAAGAAGACCCCGAGATACTTAAACTTCTCCACCTGCTTCAATGGGACTATACTGACGTGTGGAATGCATTGAACATGCGTTCTGGAAATTACCATAACCTCTGATTTATCCACTCTAACTTTCATCACAGCATCAGCATATACGCCCACAAACCTATCGAGTGCATGCTGGAGTTCTGGGAAGACGTGAGAATAATTATAATAAGTCATATGGAAAATGATAGACTTACCCACAACTCTCCCAATGTGAGTATATTTATATTCAAAAATTCATCATTTATTCATCATGTATCTTCCAAACTAAAAACGCTACCTAAAGTCTAATTCAAATATAAGAAATATATAAAAAAAATTACCCGACTCCTTCGATAATACGACTGAGCGATATTTCGAACTGCTAAAAGGCGCATTTTATTTCAATATTCTTTCAAGGTGAGGTCATAAGTTTATGGCTTTTTTACAATTTAGAGTTCCATTTCACCGAAAATCTTTTTTATTTTAGTTTTGCCAAAGAAATACCTAAAGAGCCTGGTCTGACTATTAATAATAATAATATGGGTGGCGCGACAGTCCGAGGTGGACCTGGCCCTAGCTTCTCAGCAACCACATGTGTTGTGCGTGCTATTGTTCTTTCACGCATGGAAGGGACCTACAGTTTAATGCCGACTCCGAACGGCGAATTTGAGAAGCTTTTTCTAGACAGAAATACTCTTTGAGCATTGTCAGTGACTCGAAAGAGGTGGAGCAGTGAATTATGATAGGTGGTAAAATTCGGGTATCGAACCTGGCACCCTCTGCGTAGGAGTCGACGCACTTACCCACTACACCACGGCGTAGTCTATTGGCATAGATATATTGCATCTCATTTTGAAACTTCGCTTTGACTTGTACTTCAGACTAGAATAATGATATTACTATTATTTTTCGGTCGAATTCAAATTACACCTATGCAAGCGTATATATGTACATATTTAATTATTTTGAATTCGGTAATTCAGGTAATTGGAATTTCAGTACTAACGTTCATCCTTTTGTCGAGTTATCGTTAAGAATAACCATGGTGTCCAAATTTGTGCAGCTTTTCCATGTTTGGTACTTTGTTAATAAGTCTACAAGATTGTATATTTGGAGGTAAATATGAATACTATCAATTCTATTGGAATGGTAACTAGACTAACATTTGTATTTTGCTTAAATACTCGTGAATTGTACAATTAAGTTTCTTGTCCAACCCTGACAAAGGTGATGTAACCAATAATCTCTGTTTTCTCAAATCATCTTGTACCTATCTATTAAGCAAATTAAAATCTTAAACCAGTTCTTCTATAAGTCTTTCCGAAAATCTGTTTTAAAGTGTAAGGTCAAGTCTATTTATTAACATCAAACGCTGTTCATCCCTACACAGTTCAAAATGAGCAGTCGTGGGGAGAGGATGCATAAAAAAATACACTATTTGACATTAATTAAGAAATTGTTGCGAGAAAAGAGTGTATGAAAGAGATGATGAACGAATGCGACACACTGGAGATACAGGAGGTTGGATATCTTTAAAATGTATACCGAATGTAAAGCAAATAACTAAGAGTTATTATTACTGTACGAGCTTCAACTTAAAAAATCTTAATTGAATGAATTAATTATTTTTATTTACGAACCTTTTTGCAAAATTTTTTGTTGTTGCTAAAATTTCCTAGCGACCCGATTAGCCCCGGCTTATACGTGTAGTGTCAGTGCGGGGTGATTCTTCTTCTTCGGATTCGGAGTCGAAGACTCTTCGGGCCGGAACTTAGTTGTCCATACGCTCTACATGCCCTAGCCATCTTAGGCGTTGGAGCCGAAGACGCCTGACTAGACTCATGTCGCTGTACAGCCCGTACAATTCGTGGTTGCATCTTCTCCTCCAGAAACCACCAACGCAAACAGGAACAAACATCGTGCGTGTGAGTCTTGCACGATCTTTTCCATGATGATGTTAAAGAAATCGCATGACAGCGCGTCGCCTTGTCTAAAACTTTTTTTGACATTGAAGGTCTCGGTGAGTTCGCTACCGACCTTGATGGAGCAGCGATGGAGAAAATCGTCATCCTGCACAACATGACTAGTTTGGAATGAATGTCAAAACTATACATGGGGTTGTATAGCTCGTCCCTATTCACGCTGTAATATGCGGCCTTGAAATCGACAAAAAGGTGGTGGGTGTCGATCTGCATTTCTTGAGTCTTTTCCAGGTGGACTTCTTTGGCCTGAAGCCATACTGATATGGACCTATCAGGTTATTTATAAACGACTTCAGGCAAGTACACAAAACGACAGAGAAGATCTTGTAAGCGATGTTCAGGAGACTTATCCGTCGGTAGTTGGTGCAGTCAAAGGTCCCCCGATGCTCCTTTCTTGTGGATCGGGCAAACGATACTGAGATTCCACTCATCGGGCATGCTTTCCGCCGACCATATCTTACAGATGAGTTGTTGCATGTACCTTACCAGCTTATCTCCAGCTGCCTTAAACAGTTCCGCAGACAGTCCGTCCGCACCGGCAGCTTTGTTAGACTTCTTGATATTCCTATCTTGACCTCGTCTAAGTCGGGGGGACAGAATTCTCGTCGATCATCTTCCATATTGAGTGGGACATTCTGCCTGACAGCGGTATTGGTGTCATTTAGGAGTCTGCAGAAATGGTTCTTCCAAATTCTCAGTATCGACTGCGACTCTACTACCAGTTGTCCATTCTCGTCCCGGCTTCTTTCGGAACCTTATATCCACTGGATAGTTATCCAGTTTCACCCTCTGGTAAAACTTTCGGACATCGTTCCTACCGCAGCACCTCTCCATCTCCTGATCGCGCGGGCTTCTCGTGCTCTTTCTTCTTTCTCCTGAGAAGCAGGGTCTGTTCCCATCGTCTCTGTTCGTAGAGCTCACGAATAGCTCTCGTTGTTCGTTGCAGCGTTTCTTTGTAGGCTTCCAGCTTCGCTGCATGTGCCAGCCTACACTCGTTGTCAAACCATGGGTTTTTTCTAGGTGGTGCCGTAAAACCCATCACATCAGTGGCAGCATCTTTGATGGCTTCTTGACAACGCCTCCAATCTTCTTCGATTGTTTGCGCAGGTGGCGACGGACTTAGAGAGAGATTCCGGGAGACTCGATCGGCAAAGATCCTAGCAGTCCGTTGCGATTGTAGCTTTCCGACATCAAACCGTGGTGTCCTTTCCCGACTCCGTTGATCTCTTGATATCCGAGTTCTTACCTTGGCTACAAAAAGGAAATGGTCCGAGTCGATGTTGGCTCCTCGGAACGTTCGGACATCAAGAATGCTGGAGGAGTGTCTGACGTCGATCGCAACATGATCAATCTGGTTGACGGTTGATTGATCGGGGGACTGCCAGGTCCCTTTATGGATGTTGAAGTGTGGGAACCGCGTGCTAGCTACAGAGAGATTACGTCCCGTTACTAAGTCCACCAGCCTGAGTCCGTTATCGGATGTAGTGTCGTGCAGGCTGTGTTTCCCGATGACTTTGGCAAAGATGTCTTCCTTACCCAGCTTTGCATTGAAATCTCCTAGAACGATCTTGGTGTCGATGCTGGGGCACTGAGCGTAAGTCCTTTCTTGGAGATCATAGAAGTCATCCTTGCTGTTGTCATTTTTGTTCTCTGTCGGGCGTGGGCGCAAATCAGTCTGATGTTCCCGAATTTAGCTTTGCTGCGGCGTTCGCTTTTACAGACAAAGCTTAAGACTTTCTACCTAAGTCTGCCTCGAACGACAAATCCATATCCAAATAAGCGCCTCTCCCTGTTGCAATCACCGTAGTAGATGTCGCAGTTTTTCATCCTCTTTTTGCCCTGCACTTCCTGAATTGCCGTAATGTCTGCTTTGTAGCAGTCCACGTGGCTGCACGAGGTCTGTTAAGGGACCTAACATTCCACGTGCAGAACCGAAAATCGTTGTCCTTGTATCGTTTGCTGGGGTCATCAACATTAATTCCGTTCGTTTGCCTGTTCTACGGCGATAACGTAAGTTGTTTCATAGAATCTATAAACCTGCTCTGCCGCGAAAGTTGACGGTGGACGAACAACAGCGCCATCTGCTATGAACGGAGCGAACACCAAATCAACCTTTGCTCTGGGGAATGTTGTGTAAGCTGACGAAAACATAAAACAGCTGTCAACAAAACAATCAATCATTTCAAGTAATAATTGCAATAAAATACCCGAAACCGTACCCGAGAAATGTTTCCACGGAAACGCAAAATTGGATTTTGAAACTTTTTTGCTATAAGATTTTTCTTTATATAGATAAAGAAATATCTCCGAAATCTAAGAAATCCAAAGAACGAAAACCTGTCATCGGAAAGGACAAGTGACATTAACTTTAAACGTCGACAACAAGTGATGACTTAAGACAGAGTAGGCTTATGTATAATATTTATCGTCTCGGTATTCCCCCTTGTCGTTTACTTCTTCTGGCTATTGGTGCATCTCGATAGCTACTTATTGCTTATTTAAACATAATCTGCTGCTTATATTCCATATACAATTTATCAACCCAGTACAACGTATTTCTTTACCGCAGTGTAATACACTTCCCTCAACTTGATCTACTAACTGGGCACAGCGTACAGGTTGTACGATGTATGGTCGCAACCTCACAGCACCAGTACAACATAATAATAATCACTGGTTGGCTTATATTTTCTGTTTTATTGAAAATATAATTAGTTCCCAATTGAATTAGAAGAAGAAAAGTTCCTTTTAATCGAACATAGTTCAAAATATGGTATGTTAGAGTTTTTAGAATATATGTATACAAATAATAAAGAAAATTTAGTGCAAATGTTGCTAAGAAAAAATTGTCAGAACAATCCATGAGAGAAGAAACTAAGTGAAAACCTGAAATCAATTATTATAGAGACAGGTAATTTACATATCTTAAATTTGTATACATATTTAATTAAATAATTTTGAGCACACTTAATTTCTTTTGACAGCCGAACGCACAAATCCGGGTTTGCAGTTTAGAGTATTTCGTAATTAGCTTTCAAAAACTAGAGACTCATTGCAAGAAACAACTTAGTGAGAACTAAATTTCTAAGTGAGTAAAATCTCTCTATTTTCAAGCAGCAACAATTGGATTGGATACTGTAAGATGGGGAGGTTTTTCAGAGATATGATGATCACTAATTTTTTTGCCACGTAAAATTAACTGTATTAAAACAGATATTTTTTGGGATGGATCAGTAAGTTCTGTTCAGTGGTGACTAATTGTCCATTTATTAAGCTCCAATTTGTTCAAGTTAAAGTCTGACGTACTAAGACAAAATTAATGAATACAATACTTAGGGTATATATTTTTGTTATATCATTATATATATTATGATATTTTTTATAAAATCAATGACACGAAACATGTGCGCAGGTAAATAATAGTAACTATATTATTGAAACGTTCCACCTAAAATAGACAGCTTCATTGCTCATTTTATAGAAATAAATTGAAAATTGCCACAACAATTTTTATGCTTTTCTTAAAGCTTCACTATCTATATGTTATTCAAATTCACGAGTTCTTACAATTAATGAATGAAGAGTATGAAATTTAAATAATTTGTTGAGTTAATTTGTAAGATTTATTTATGAATAGGCTGTATATACACCTTAAAGTGAGACAAATTTTCCTGATTATATCATATAACAACATGAGTCATACATATATGCTCTAAAAAATACGAGCCAACATATGAACACCATCCGTACAAAAAAACATGATCGTGGACAACTTCACGGATATGTCGCCTTTTTCCCTATAAATTCATAACCCAGCGGTCATTTTTTTCCACAAAATTCACGATTTGTGGTGGATTCACGGATTTTGTAAAAGGAAGTGTGACATACAAGGCAATTCTACTGCTCTCCCACTTTTCTTCGGTTTTGACTAGTGGTAAGAATGGCCGAAGTTGGATATTTTTCACTCTCTCACACTATCTCTGGTTAATTTGAAATTTTGATCAGGAAGTATGGGGAGCTCTAAATAATTAGTATTGATGTTAGGAAGTGCCTCACTGTAATCGACGCGTTTAGCCTAGAAGCACAGACATACATACATGTAAAATTACGTTAGGTGACGCAGATGGTATTGTTTTGGGGGATCTGGCAGTACCTTATTCAATTGTATTTATTTTTAAATCTATGACTATGTGTTAAAATAATATCAAGATAAATATATGTACATACAATTAAAAAGCTCATCCATTTACGGTGTTATATCACCCTTCGTATTCGATGTAATATTGTAGAAGCATAATTTGCTTCATAAACCAAGCAAAAATTCTAATGTCCTGCACGAGGCAGGTATACTTATACTTGAATAACCACCATATACCGCTCATCATAATAATATTATTACAGCGTACATATCTGTGGAGTGTTAATCCCCAAAAATAAAACCTACAACCTGTCCGCTGTATAACAGTAAAAGGGCGTTATTTCCACATGGCAACAACTCTTGAATGAGTGTCCTGGCATAGATGAATGAATATCACTGTACAAAAATATGCGTGATTATTTAGCTTCATTAAATTAGCCATCTGGAGCAGAATTTATGAATGGTGGGTTTGTACATATGAGTGAAACAAAAGAAGAAATAAAAAGTGTTTTTTTAGATGTGGAGAGCTTTAATTAGAAATTAATCACAGAAAAATGATTTCGGTATTTGATTGAATGATTTTATTATGCCAAGTTTTCCGATTAACTCAAATCTGCCAGTTACTACCGTCCCGCATTTTTCGACGATATTGAAAAAAAATCAATAAACGATGCGATAAACGCGTACTTATAAGAATTAAAACATTGTTGGCGCTTAGTTGGTTCGATTGGACGATAGTCAGCTGAGGAGTTACGTGATCAGAGTACTAGCAATTGTAAGCAAATGACTTGCCAATGCCAATAAATAAGAGGACTCTTATGCCTTTAGAAACCGTGAGCAATCTCACTTTAGCCCTTAAGAATCGAATAATTTTGCTATACAAGATTCATTTCCCATTTCACCATTTCATTTTGAGACGCAGAGGCATAAAAAAAATACCAGTCATTGGCCACTGTTGCCGTTTAAAGAGTTTGACAAACTTTCGAAAGTTTTGTGACACAAATTTATATTTTGTCAGTAAAAAAACTAGTTACTTTTCTAATGACATTTTTCTGTCAATACTTAGGAAAAAATATTCCAACCTTTTCGAACTGTAATGTCGCTTTTCCATATTCAAATGCCAAAGTGGAACGCATTTGTTTTATCATGAACATAGTTAAAACACTTTGAGAAATAGATGTTCATCGAAAACTGAACTCAATAATCCTCATCAAAAATCAACCAATTCACCAGCACACTTAGACCATATTGGTCCATTGTGATACCCATAGTCAGACTAGTAACACTGATTGACAACTCCAGTTTGCCGAAATTTGACTGGACCAGATTTGAAAACCAGATAAAAGCGTATTAACCTTGCTTTCACTGGGGCTCGAACCGGGGACTCCGCTAACCAGAGGCAGGCATTCTACCAACAGCGCCATCCAGTCGTTAAAAAAAAATCAACTTAAAATGAATCATGAATATGAATTCATCATGAATACCGAATTCCTTAATAATTTTAAAAATGCCTCCGATATTGAGGTTATGATACAATCAATTTAAGTATTTGTGATTTGAAAAGCGATTTTTAAAAAATAATTTATTTTGTATTAAATAGCGTTGAGACTGAATTTATTTTTTTATTATTTATTGTAAGTTTTTGATTTTTTGTTCAAACTAAATAATTTTGATAAAATTGAATATTTTTGTTTTACATTTGCAGTGATCATTTTCTCTATTGACTTGTTTCTTGATTTTAGTATATTTTAGGCTCAAGAAACTTATGGCAACACTGCATTTTCAGTATTTATTGCCGTGCAAAGAGAGAAGGTATTCGGTTTGATTTGAAATAATTTAAATATTTGATAGATTTGTTAACAGCGTGAAATATGGGCTATAACCATATGACTAATCACATGACGATTGGCGATTGCAAACTTTTTTGGTGTAAGCATTACAACTGTACATAGTCGTTTGTTCTCCAAAATATATGTATCCCGCATCAACTGGATACATTCGCTCTCAAATAGTGTGTAAATATTTTCAGCCGATGTTAAATCGATAACTTAATCTGTATGTAGGTGTCCATCCATTAATTATACAGCACATACGAATAGCACACAACGTAAATACAAAGTTGAAAATGACATTTCATGTTTTAATTATCAAAAATATCCCAAGGGATATTTAAAAACTGAAAGGACAACTTCCTGATATTAAATCTGAGACTGTGAGTTAAAATAGTGACCAAAAACAATTTTCAGCTCTCCGGTTAAGTCACGAGTTGATACCAACTCCGAAGTTGATCAATTCCCAATTTTCCGGCAAGTTGAGCAATAGTGAACAAAATTACCTTAAGGTTGTGTTCATAACGTTTATGCCTAAAGTGACGCACAGAAGGGAAGAAATTTTAAATAGTATGCTTACACTATTCAGAATTTATCTAATTTTTTGTAAATATCGGTATACAAATCTGATTTACGGTATTTGTGTGTATCTACTAAAGCTTTTCTTGAGTACACGACACACAGTGTTAAAATTCGATACTGTGCTGGTGAGTGCTGGTGCTGGTGATTCAGTACACTTGTATACTTATACCGAAACGAACTAATTCTGGAATAGTGGTAATAGTACCTGATACCTGACCATAATAAAATAAAGACCTTCATTAGTTGGTGAGAAATTAAATTATGGTGTCACGTTATTTATCTGTAACGGCATTAAGGATAAATTCTTCATTCATCATTATTTATTACATGGATTAAATATTCTTAGTGTGCGAATTCAATATTCACATGTTATGTGGTGCATAAATACAGATATATACACGCATCTTCATCATATCTCCTTTGTAGAGGATATTTCTAAGGGATTAAGCGCAAAATAATGGAAAATATCCACGTCTCATTAAAGAATACAGATCCAGATATGTACACGCAAATCTGATTTTACATCATACAAATAAATAAAATCATTTCAACATTATATGCTGAATTGTGTGCCATTGATTGAAGAGCATGCAGGTCGAAAAAGGGTAGGTTCTGTGTTAGATAATACATTACAGTAGGTAGAGGGGGTCACCTTTGGAATCTTTTTTCTTCCCAGTCTCATAAAAATCTTTGATTTTGAATTATTGATTTGTAACTTATCTTTACTTTTAGAAAATAAATTAAGCTTTAGTTCAACGCATATTTCCGTTCATATTATGAAGGTTACGATTTATTATTAATTGAATGAATGAAGCAGTTACTTATATTCAAAAGTGCCTCATGTATGGTATTGGCGTTTGTTTTTGGCGCTTTTTTCTTTTTAAATATGCATCTTCAATCTAATTTCTTCTGGGGTTTCGGTAAGTATCCGCGACTTTTCTTTCCTTCGCCCTCCAGTGTCGTTTTTCCTTCGGGCAGCTTTTGGATAAGGCCTTTCAATTTAAGGGAAACGATGTCAGTTGGCGGTATAATAAATTCATCAGCTGGCAGATCAGGTTCATCAGCTTGTGGATCAATAATTTCATTAGTGAATTCATTCGCAGGCACTTCAGCAGACTCAGTTAATATTCGGTTTGTGACCTCTGAACATTGAAAGTCTTTTTCGGTGAATGCATACCTTGAAAATGGAAAAAATTCCTGGCTTGGGAAACACAGAAGTTAAATTTTTTTGAGTGAAGACAGTCAAATAAGCAGGGTTTGCAATATATGGAAAATCGTGTATTCCTATTGTTTTACCGGGGTTGTTAAGTAGCTAGTCTTTTAGTGTTATCGACAATTTTAGCTTGAAGGTTCCCAAGACAGCAACAGCAAGTGAAAGGCGATGAGTGCAATGGCGAGGAAAATTAACAAGGACGATACCACGATCACTGCAATAGTGTTTGGTTTGGGTGATTGTCCAATAACGTAAATGGAATAATAAAAAGTATGCCGATTTATTTAATAAAACAGATCGGCAAGAAATCGGCAGTTTTAAACATGTTCAAATGTGCTCCAACATACTTGTCCAAATCTGCAAAACGTAGTCAACCTCAAGGTTAGGATACAGTAAAATGTCCAAAATTCAGATTCTTTGTTGTTGGGTGCATACTATCAAATGAAAATCATTTTAATCAAACCAAAAAATAAAACATTAGAGGGTTTAAAAAATACATATTTGATACAAATTAATCGGAGTTACTGGACCCGAATGAAAGATGTGGAGTTTCATTAAGAAAAGCCGGGTTCCTAATTCCAAACATTTTTTTGTTTTGAACTTGTTACTGCTGATAGTTAGATATATCATCTTCATTGGATGTTACATGTGTTTTATAAGATGTTTTCCTATTTTATTCAATGGACCAATTGTGCGATATGCAACTAAAGGAGTTAAATGTTCGTTCTGTGGCTGTTGAGGTTACAGGTACTGACACAATACGCACTGCGACTTTGCTTAAATTTTTGTGTGCACAAATATGTTTCCACCAAGCCAATAGGTCTATTGAAGAACCACTTGCCCAAGCAAATTCTTTCCACAAAGGCTTTCTTTGATTGATAAAGAACAAAATCGGACATAACAGTATATAAATTACATTGACGTAATCTGTCCCGAATCACTTAGATGACACCCTTGATTTGAGGGGTCAACATAATCAGCCGCAATATAAATTGGTGAATCCTCGAAACGCATTTTCTTTTCTTTCTATTCTAGGAATATAATTTGATAACTGAGTGTTTATGATTTAATGTTTCATTTTTGTGCACGAACAAAGCACGCAATAGTTCTTAGATAAATTTACATCGCATCCCGATACTGAATGCTTTGGCATACACTTGGTGAATATTACATCTATTAAAGAATGTGTACTATTTCGAAGCGGACATTTCGAATCTGAGACTCGTGAGGTATGATCGGATAGCGTAGTTATGATTGCAGTTAGGGAATAGTGTTAAGAAGTCGATTATTGCAATGGAATTGGGCCGCAATTTGAATGTGCTTGATCCCTCAATTGCAACTATTGTGGTCGTGTTATTTTAGCCTAGGTTTAATGATTTTCTCGAAGATTCTTGGGTGGTAACTATGTAAAACACCCATGCCTGAATATGTGCAGTAAAAATAAAAATAATGAGTATCTCTCAGTTTTTGGGATTAATGTGTAGGTGAAAAGGATAATAAGAATTGAGGCGTCGAACATAACAGAAATCAACTCATAGAGTAGAGGGGCAGGTCCATCGTTGGTAGTTTTCGATACAATTGAAGCAATTAATTGTGGAAAAACCGGAACATTGAATATTAACCTCAATTTACAAATTTACAAAAAAAACGAATTAAACAGTTCTAATCTCAAATAATGTGAATTTAAATAGGCAAATGCTTATTTTCAAATGAACTGTAATAGGAATGCCGTAAAAATGTTAACAAACTTAAAATTAACATTCGTGTTCTTGCAGTCGGTGTAACAGAGTTTTTTCATTCTCTTTTTCTTAAATAAGATAATGGATACATTTCTGGTTCACGAAGCAGAAGATAAATAAAATATTATGTATGAATGTGTATTGTCAGTATTATCTAATTGTCATATTTTGAATATTCGAATAAAATTGTTCCTAGTTGGAATGAAGAAAGCTGGAAATGCAATACAAGAAAAGCCAATTCCCTCGTATGGAATTTAAAAAAAAAAATCAAATGTAAAATTGAAACATTTTTTTGGTGCAATAAGGAATATTAGACTAGCGGTAATACAATCAATATCTCTGTTCATGAAAAGCGATTTTATCCAAATTTCTATGAGCATTCAAATATTAAGTACATTTGATTTCGATTCTGCTTCTCCAAATCCATGTTCCAATGTGCTTTCAGTCAATACATTTTTTTTTAAATGGGCGAGCAGATTACGAACTCTAGTCTCAAAAAACAAAAATTAACTGGATACACCCTTGGCCTTAATGATAGCTATTGTTGTCAATGGATTTAGGGGTTTCGTGCAGCTTCTTTATCCGATGTACCAATATTTTTAATTATTTCAACATCTTTGTTTGAGTCTTAGAGTTTTCTCAGTGTATGTTTTCTTTCAAACAGTAACCGAAAGACGCTGACGAATCAAGCAAAAAATGTGGATATTTTATTATTCTTAAATATAAAGAAGTGTGTAAATAAACTATGACTTTTCAAATGTATTTCCTCCGTGTATGACAGGTTTGTTGACAGGGATTTTACAAAATTTCAATTTTTACGCTAAATGATATTTCAAGCTGTTTACGTTTTATTACAAAAATGTATGTACTTCAAAGGGTACACCACAAAAAGGAGTTTGTTTGTTCATTGATACGTACGATTGATACCGTACATTTGAATTCAAATTAATTGTCAGTGAAATATTAGAAAATATTAGAAAATCTCCATGATTTATTATGATAATCATTCAATTAAAATTGGGTATGAACATTCAAAAACTACATGTTAGCCGAACTGAAGGAAGTAAGCATCGGCGCCACACCAACGATGATAATCGGACAAATTCTCGATGTTCCACTATGATAAATCAGGACCGTGGGGTCATCGAATTAATCATCGATGGGTAATAGGGCAACAAAAAATGTCCGCATGTACAAAACCACTTATTGCAACGAACGATCAAAGTTAAGCTAAAGATGACAATAATTCATATAATCTAGCTAATCCGTCTTTTCCATGGCAATATGTAGGGTCAACAATCGATATTCGGGCGTCTATACCACCTTTGAAGGACAAATTCAAATAGGTTATTCAAAACATGTTGCAAATGCAAAAACAGTCCACATGACTGTGGTGTAAAATCGCACTTTCCAATTGAAAGATTCTTTCATGATAAGATTTTGCAAATGATATGCAATGAAAGAAATTAATATGGTGTATTGGTCTAGCAAATGAATACATAAATCCCAAGAGACGAATTGAAAATATTTATCTGTATCATGATTGTCACAAGTTACAATAATGTTTCACGCAAACGATTACACTGGATGCGTGATAGTGACATGCATAATGAAATGGTCTCTAGAGCCATGCCTCGCGATTGCTTCACTACTATTGAACGCTTTATAAATCATATATAAAGTGAATTCCAGCGACGAAGTACTTGCCCGATATTTGGGCAAAGACCCAGTCTTCCTTCAACCTTTGAACTTTGAACAGTATTCAGTCTTCAGTCCTTGATTTGAAAAACGGCTGAACCAGAGACACCGCTTGAGAAAGTGTAAGTAAAATATAGGTTCAAATAAAGTAGTATATGTACATGTTTTGTGGTTGGTCCTGATATTTTTGGGATGTTGAATTTCTCTATTCGCTGATTTCTCAAAGATAAGAAGTTGAGGAGCATTGTTTTTGCAAAAATAGAAAATTAAATGAAATCAACATTTTTTAAGAAGTAATTTTATTTAAGTTCATTCATTCATTCAAATATATTTCTGATTTTGTAATAAAGTCGGAACATAATTTTCTTCAAGTGGCATCACTTTCCATTTGATGAATAATATTTTGTTTGAAATATGAATCAGTTTGATTAAAATTCAATATAATTGATGTAATAATTTAAACTAAAATAATAGTTATCTAGGCACGCGACAACTGACGACTTTTCGAGACACCGCTGCTGCTACTCCTTAATACTGCTACTGTTAACTGTTACCATTGTTTATGAAAACTATTTTAATTAATATTCATTGTTTCGTATTCGATGAAAAATATGTATAAATTCATAATAATTAAGTGTCCTTGCCCACCATCTTAACTATAAAGCAAAAAGTTTGTGTGTCTGACAGACAATGGCTCCGAAACTACACGTCGCAGAGCTCTGAAATTTTCAACAAAAATCATTCTAAAATTTAGATGCTGAATGTGACGGTACGACATACGGTTTGGAAGTTACGATCACTTTTTAAACGGGAATAAAATTCTCAAAATAAGGGTGGTTGCATCAATCCGGTATGAAACCATTTCAAGTTGCGTAGTTGTGGATATCAACCATCCCCCAGTGTGTTGTAACTTCCATATATACACACAGATTTTTCATATTTTGCTTTGGCGCAAGCATTCATTTTTTTCTACGTCTCAATCGAACATATAAGAACGACTGCCTGAGTCACCAAACGAAAAGGAAACAATAAACATTTTCGCACTTTTCTTATTTTGTCATACCCAAACTATCTATGCATGCACATATACACAGCTACACACAAATCATTCAATTTTGCTGAAATTGTGAATATTGAGCTTATGAACGGATTAGCCGGTTTAGATAAAATTTCAGAGCTAGACTAATTACATAATGTGTTACAAGATAGGTTAATTTTTTTCATGGTTCATGAAGTTCGACTTCAATTTGCACAGCAAGTGAACATCGCGCACAGTTGCATAGATGAGATTCCCAAGAACTTTTTTTTATGAATCGCATGATATCCCTCCACGTTGTGTGTAAATGGTTGAGAAAAACCGTATTTTCCGTCCGTTTTGATGCAGCACACTTTGATAATTCAAACTTCAACATGTATGCACACAGTCAACGAATTTTACTCATTATGAGTAGGGATGTGAATGAGAGATTGGAATAGGCATCAATGACAAAAGAAAATTCAAATTCTTCTCTGAGTTCTGATTCGAGCAGTCTTTTTATTGTTTATATTTTCTTAATAATCACATTATCGTAAAAATGCCGAGGAAAAGGAAAGCTGTTTTTGATCCTCAGCAAGCATGTGTGAAAAGACGGCGACTTCTAAGATCTGCACAATCTCAAGAAGTTAGAGTCCAGGTTCGTGAAAACGACAACATTGCACAGGCTGCCGGAAGAAGTAAAGAAACGCGGTATGAAAGAGAAAAGCGGAACGCAAGTATACTTTGTCGCTGATGATGTTTCTGAAAGTAAAAATGTAGTCTACAAACAAGTTTTATAATAAAAAATAATAGAAAGTTTAATTTTCTTGGCGTTTTACTATTTTAAACACATTTCTTCAGGATATTTTGAAAAAACTATATTTTCACTACAGGTAAAGTACCGGTTGAAGAAACAAACCCCGGCAAAGCCGGGTACGTTGATTATAAAATATACTTTGATGGGCTTTGTACTTGATAAATTCCATGCAATTATCGAACATATTACCGGGCACTGGGACCCAGAAAAATTAATTTACATTTTTTTTTTTAAATAATGATTTGAATTAACGCTTATTAATTCAATTATTATTATGTGATTTTGTAATTTACTAAATTTTTAAATAGCTTTTCCTGTTATGATTCTTTAATTTCTTTTATGTGAGTGAACTATTAGACACAATTTAAACGAACTAAAAATCTTTAACAAGGAATTGAAATTAATAAAAACTTTTTTGTAAGGTTTTTTATAATTGACATACGATACACTCCACTATGAGAAACGTGTATGATAACTGGCGTGATATCACCGATTTGTTTTTTTCCTGAAAATAATGGCAACAGCGTCGAAACTATGCTCAAGAGGCATCAAGCCGGCTTTCGTAGTGGCCGGTCCTGTGTTGATCACATTAACACCCTGCGTATAATACTCGAACAGTAAACTGAGCTTACGGCACCGCTTTACCTAATGTCCGTATATTTTAGAAGACTTTTGACCGGGTCAACCGCGAATATATATTGAAATCTTTAGATAGGATCATCACGCTGCATAATACTTCGTTCTGCATAATGGACAGCTTTCTGACCCTTTCGAAGTGCGACAGGGAGTAAGACAAAGACTCTTGTACTGACTGCCACCGTAGCTACAACTGATAGACATG
Source organism: Eristalis intricaria (assembly GCA_964034865.1). Taxonomy (NCBI): domain Eukaryota; kingdom Metazoa; phylum Arthropoda; class Insecta; order Diptera; family Syrphidae; genus Eristalis; species Eristalis intricaria. The sequence goes on along the minus strand of OZ035873.1, from coordinate 76,808,531 downwards.
GTATCCAATAGAGACTGTTTGAGAGGCTAAGCCACATGAATTATACCGACGATATATGCCTCTTGGCAAGTACGAACATTGGGATGAACGAGATGTGCCAATAACAACATTTGAATCGAGAAATGGCTGGTCTCAACATCAATTGCAACAAGACCAAAATCATGTTCACTGACATGGTACATCCGCAGATTATTCTGGGGTAAACGCCCATTGAGGGGTCAAACAATTTAACTATCTAGGCAGTTTTGTATCGCCCTATCGAGAAACGGATCGGGATGTTAATAGCAGAATAAGCGAAGTCCGCAGCGCCTTTGGAATATTGTCTTCAGCAACTCGGACTGCTGTATGCCTGTGAAACCTGGAAAGTCTCCACCTTCATCTCGAGAAGGTACATCGAACCAAGAATTCTATCGACTAATGGGTCAAAAGCCTTGAATGTCGTTTTTAGGCAGTGAAAGTGGCGCTGGACACGTTGGGGAGACCAAACGACAACATCGCAAACATTCTTTCGAATGGAATTCTCAAGGTACACGGCAGACCAAGAACCACATGGAAATCAGCAATATTGATCGAAGCAGCAACACAGCGTAAATCGAGGCCACAGCTGAAGTACAGAACAGCAGACAGAGAAAGCCGCCCTATGTTCCACCAGGGTTGAAGGACTCATATATATGAAGAGCGTGTAAAAAACATATAGGTGTGAGGAAGGTTAGATAATATCGATCATAAATGCATGAAAGCGGCACCTATTTTGGTGTCACATGAAATCCGTTACTAATTTGTGATTTTAAGAGTGGTAATCATACTACACCATTGCAATACGAAGATTTTGATAATCTACCATCACAAATTACCTTAGGAATCTAAAACATTTTGGGAATCGTTAAAGGAGTGATTAATGGTGAACGCACCACTTCTAAAGCCTTTATGCAGTTAGCGAGTATCGGTTCTTCTGCTACTGCTCTTGATACTAGCTCTTCCTTCTCGTCTCCTTATATTAAATAAATTCACAGGAGGCATGGACCTTTACTAAGAAGAAAGATATAAACCATCAATTGAGACTGTTGAGCTTCTAGCCAATATTTGCAAAACAGAACCTTTGTCTATTTATTTTAATCAAAGTTTGACTCCGACAAACACCACACTTGAAGTTTCCTTTGTAGCCTGACCTTCCTTTCAGAACTGTTGTGTCTTTCCCCCATACCCACCAATTATTGAATAAATATGACGAACAACAAATAAATAATTTTATTATCATAACTCAACAATACATAATACATATAATAGGGATGTTAATAGCATTGTCAAAAGAAACATATGGACCTACAGTCTTCCTTTGGTTAGATGAGTAAACTTTTTAAATTGTTTGAAATATTTGGACTTGAATTATGTATAGATTAAAGAAACAAACTTAGACGACAATCTTCAAATACAAATTAGCAATTCGAAACACTAAATGATACTAATTGAACTGCCACCTATCATTTCCAACTCTTCAAAAACAAAAACAAATAACGTGAATATGTATGTTAGCTAATCAGAAATTCACTTGTATTTCTGGCTATTTCCACAGCCTACAGACTACATTAAAAATGTGTCGTTACTATTGGGAGGTGAGCAGGTACAACTAACTGCAAGGCTGTCGAGGATCTAAAGGGTATGTTGAGGGAGTTCCATCAGGTCCCAAAGCCTTCTCGCACACATTAATCATGAAGCATTCAACCAAACAGGACAGCCAAAGGGTACAATTACCCGAAGCATGGACTTTCGGCTGATTACTAGACATAGTTACATAGTTTCAGGTTTATACAGACGCCAGTTACACATTGCAGTTATGGCTTATGGTGGACATGAATGTAATAGAATGACAATTTTGGTAAATAAGGTGAACTGCGCTGCTAACACTAATGCAATAAGGTTTGTGTGGTAACTAGCAGGAGCTTATATTGTCTACTGTCATGGTTGCGACGCAATCCTGCTATGTAAATTTGTCATAGGTTATTAACTATACAAATATGTTTATGTCTTGGATCAGGAAGATTATGCAATAATTATTCTTTACATTCTATTGTTTATATACTATATAAATAATATTATAAATATTAGAAATTAACGATTTTGCTGAATTTCAAAGTTATTTAAATTAATATGAATAAGTGTATAAAATGAACAAATATCAACCACGTTTATCTCAAAGCAATTTGGTTATCAACGATTACGGGAATTATCAGCAATTAAATCTCATTCGACACCTATGTGTCTGTATCTTATCAATTGGTTAGATTATCAAAATTTGCGTAAACGCTTTGCAACAGTCGATCCGTAAAATCAGACTGTGTATTTGTACGAGTACATATTCGGTTGTAGTGTGTGTTATCTTTGAATTGAAAGTGAGTTAATAGAATATCCAAACGATTCAATTAATAGTAGCGTGCCTTTGTGACCCTAATGGCAGTGAAGTCAATATTCGCTTATAATTAAAATATTTTCGTATTTGAGTAAATCAACTCATAGTATTCAACCAATGTTACATTTACTTTAAATTAAGAATGATAATTAATATGTGAACTGTAAATATTTATTGAGTTAAAGTGACTAAGTGACTTAAATGGAAAAGAAAACCAACCAAAGTGGAGTGCTGACTTAAGCAGATGTATGACAAAAAATATAATCAATGGATATCAGTTGAGGTATTTAATATTAAATCAATTTTCAGGTCAGTGTACGTCAATGAAGGCATTTAATTTATTTTTTGATGAAAATCTCGTCTTTCTTCCATCGAAAAAAAAAAAAATAGAAATTATGCGGGTGAACACACATCCACATGTGATGTAATTAAATCAAGCGAAAACATGTTTGCACCAGATTGGTCGAAGTATATTTTATGCTGTAGGTTGTATTATTTTCCACTTAAACAAGAAAGATTGGCTTAGTTTACATTTTATAGTGAACTTCAATCCAAAAGCATTCTAAAGAGATTCCTTCAAAGCGTTTGCATCGTATCATTGAGCATCCCATGTTTCTGTTACGCACTTACCTACAATATTGAAACTAACATACGTGTATACATGGGTTCATGTATATCTATAGAGGAGTTCATATAATGTGTGAATACATTTTTTCCAACGTTAAATTATGTTTTGTTTGTTTTTCTTTTCTTCAATATTATTGAATCGGTAATTTTGTCATTTCAGACCCTGGTAGTAGTGCAATTTGTGTTCGACATCTGTATGATAATAACTGTACAGATGCCCTGATAAATATGTGACTAGGGCACTGTTTTCTACGTGCATTTAAGTAGTGCATACACTCTTACTGTGTTGACACTGTAATTTGTGAAAGGAATGCATTCTCACTTCCTGTAGTAAAATAATATTGGTCTGGGTGGTTGTTTTAAATCAGATAGGAGTCGATGCAAATTCTTAACTTGGGAATAATTTGGTTAGTTAAGCTCGTAGCAATGTTCAAGCATATTGTAATGACATATAACAATTAAGGTATGTGTGTACCGAAACGATGAAAGTAAATTTGATCGGATCAAAGTTTTGATAATATTAGTAGGTTAAAGTCCAAATAATAAAACTAATTAATATTCAAATCTATAATTCAGTGCATCCTTTTATTGTCAAGCAATAAATTGAATAATATGAGAAACCTTCCTTTATGTTGTATATGACAATCAATTTAGGTACACGGCTTATCTTATGTTTTTTAAGCTAATAATTATGTATGCTGCCTTATATGAGTGCTGATATGTTTCCAATTATGTGTCTAGAAGAGTAGACGTCCTTTGGGTTAACAAACCATTAGCTTACCAATTAACTTTATTTATATGTAATTTGTTCACATTTTCTCTAGTACATAAATTCATCAGATTGCTTTATTATTAGAGCACGAAGGCATACTTAACGTTTAGCTATCTTTAATACATGAACAAGTACATATGTATATATATATTCAATTTGTGTGAGGATATTTTCCGGCCCTGCCTATCTCAAAGTGTTATTATTAAAGATTAGTTTATAAGACAACACAAGAAGACAACTCTTAAAATTGTGATACAAAATAAATTGTAGATGTTCTAAAATATGTCCATGGCCGTGAAATATCGACCGAAATTCTGTGTTTTCCATGATAGACCTGAAGATAATTCTGCATTGCGAAGAGTGTTCGTCTGAGGTTTGGGCATTGTTTACACTCAAGTCCACTATCCACGCGATATTCTACAGTTAGGGATAAAAGAATAAGACCACCGAAGATATAGATTAATTTCCATAACGCTGATGTCTATAGGTATGCATAACTTTTTGGATGCCATACCCACCTTTTGCCATCTAATCAAACCAAATTCAACTTTGCCCAACAGGACTTCTTTTTGCCCTCCTGTCAAACTCAGGTGGTCCTCTGTGAATTTGAGACGCTTTTTCCTTAGCATTATGGCAAGGACTGCTGCTATGAGACTTCTTCCGAAGAAATTTTGTACTTCAAGTTTTCTTTGTATTGTTGCAGAGTGGACTAGGAAGTCTAATTCAACCACAATCTCTGCAGCTGATTTGAAAAGATATTTCTTGGACATACCTTTTATTTAGCCATCATCTTTCAGAAATGTATTCATGGTCGACCTCAGGACATGTGAGATTTTGATCCTGGACTCATCTCGCTGCGATATCTCTTCTTTAGTCACTTTCGGGGTGATATTATCTCTTGATAATACAGAGCTGTGCTCGCCACCGACAATCTGTTCTGTTTTCATAAATTATTATATGCGTCTTAGCATACGGATATAGTTTTGTTTATTTTTATTCTAACAATGAGAATCAAAAACCAATCCCTTGGTGTTGTTATTTTGTCCCCACTATTTTGCAAGTTTATCTCTTTTACTGAACAATTTTCTCTATACATTCATGCTTACATCGTATTCCTTTTGCTGATAGGGGCGATTCCTGGTCTTAAGCATTGAGTTAGCGTTATCTAAGTTAAATGAAAAGACGCTGTTTTAATATAAAATATCTTTTCTGCGGTCTCTTAAGAAGTAAATGACATTGTTTTTCTTATACCTATTTATTAATCTCGGACTCCAGTTCACCAATGGGTCAAACGTTGACTCAGTATATTCGATGACAATTGGGCTTCTCGTGCGTGTAAAAATAACTTCTATAAGTTCATATAGGCAATGCATCCCACACAAAGGAAGCAATTGTTTGAATTTCAAACCTCTCTTAGAGGTACAACTAAAGTAAGAGAATCAAACGCTTGATTTTGTTGTCTCTCTGATATATAGCGCAGTCTCGATTTTTGCAACACTCGATCATTGCAACTAACTGTAATTGACTAAACACTATTACAAAAAAGTTTGTCGAGCCATCTTGTTTCTTACATAACTATGAAGAAGAACTGAAGAGCATAAATGTCAAACCTGCCATTTGTTTCTTGGCAAATGCGGAAAGAGTTAAAAGCGACTACAATCGCTAAATGTTATCAGAATTCCTGATAATTGGGAGAAAGAAAACTGTTGCTCATCTACTTTTATTCGGCATCAAATTTATCGACATTAAAATAATGCTTTACTAAATATTTCCAAACCAGTTCTTTGGCAGCGATGCCATCTTTGAATGGAACTGACAAAATCTAAATGAATTTGCTTTTTTATTAAATTGTATATTGCGTACACTTTTCAATGTGATTTAAATATCTTTTCGATTATTGCATCTTTTCGATTTTTGCAACAGGTCTTGTTTTCATTAGTTGAAAAATCAAAATTACTCTGTACCATGCAACACATACCGTACACTCCACCTAGAGGTGAAGACTTATCGATAGTCCCTGCCATCGATAACAATCGATAGTTTGTGCCAGATATTTATCGGTAGTTATCGGTTCTTGAAAATTAAGTTGAAAAAAACATTTTAAGCTTGTTAGCTGTTTAGCTACTTGTTTTTATTTAATGGTGTTAAAATATCCACATTTTTTATCTGATTATTGAAGTGGTGCAGTTACATTGTGCCAAACCGAAATAAAAATAATATAATAAAAATAAATAAAAAAGGGACTTACTGAACGCACATTGGAATTCGTACATGGATATGAAGATGTAGAATCGCGGTCATTTGTATTATTTCAGTTTACAATCGTGAGAATGAAAGTTTTTTGTAGTGAATGAAAATATTATGAAAATTCACATGTAAGTAAAGGGGCACGTTCTCTTTGTGGCATTTTGGTACTAATATTGTAATTAAGTGTGTATATTTGTTCTTTATGCCACTGATTATTGCAATTAATCTTCATCATTCATTAGATTTTGCTTTTTAAAGGTTTTCTATAGAATTTCATTTTCGCCGCTAAACAATCTAATTCAGAGGAATCGCCCTGTTTGCCGAGAACAAGTTACCGTTAACTAATAAGCAGCCAGGCTTAAAAGTTAATTTGCCGCCAATTAAAAAAAATAAACTTCCTTAGTTTTTCCGTACTGGTGTTATTGTTTTTTCCGTAACAATGTATGACAATTGTGTGTGTCTTGATAACTCGCTTATAACTAAATACAAAAGAACATATGCTTATTTCAATATTGCTATACTATGGCCCGGCTAAGAGAGTCCGTCCATGGGAAAAAAATTCCAGAAAAAAGGCATCCTGAAAAATGATTTCACCTTCAGTTCAATAAATTCGCAAACAAACTAAAATTAACACGAAGGAAGAAGACACAAAATATAACATCAGAACAGAGCTGCAGAAATGAAATAAAAAAAAGCTACTGGAGATATGTCCACCTTAGATAATTAAGTTAACGAAATTGCGGCTTATGTCCCTGTCCGCGTCCGGCTTAGCGAGTGTCCGCTAAAGGGATATGGACCTGTATGGAACTTCAATTTCACATCGTGAAAAATTGACCGCCTGAGAGTTTGTAATAGGAGCCTTCACTGTATTAACAACATAAGATCAACTTAAAGTGAATGTTCTATCATTGTTGATGCAGAAAACCGCTTCAGATATATATTTTTTTTATAAGAGTTATGCTAATATTTACGTAATAGTAAACAACGGCCAAGAAAAATTAAATTTGTATCTGTAGAACTGGAACTTTGAGAAACAAATTTGTCTTTGAATCATTTTATCTCCCTATGTATGTTTTGTTTTTTAATGAGATTTACATTTTAATCGACCACGAAGACAAAAAAGTATATATTTATTGTTTCAAATTGCTTGAATTTTATTTATTGTCTGAAAATGCTTGAACAAGTTTGTCAAAAAAATCAATAATAGGTTTTTTATTAACATCGAAGGTCGGTATTTTATTCACGACATCGATTGGGTTATGTTTCATGTACTTAAATATTGGTATTTAAACTCTCGACATCGATGTTTTGTTCAAAACGATCACTCCCAATTCATATCACACGAACTTTAAATTCTGTTCCCTAAGTGGATGATGTGGAAGCCTGGTGAATTGCTCTTTACCCTGATATACCTACATCATTCAAAATCTCTTCTCCAAATTATTTGTATGGACTAGAAAATGAGCTCTATAAATAAATTTGTATAAAAATTTAAATCGTACCACATTACAACAAGAGGAAAGCGTGTTTAAAAATGAATTTCTTACCTTCTTAAACAAGTACTTTTCAACCGCCATTCGCTTCTGATTTTACTGGGCATCTACACCGTGCCTTCCACGCGTATTTTCAAATAACGGAAAATGCACAGGAACGTGTAATAAAATAGTACAGACATTTTTAAATCAATAGTGGCACATAATTTGTTGACACTTTCCATAACGTATTGCGATAACAATTTTGAAAAAATGAGTTGGTATCACAACATACAATTTTAAAGCATACTAACCTACCTAGGCTAGCAAAAAACCCAACAAATGACTCATAATTATTGTAATCAGAAAATTATACTCTCATATGCGCTGTGGACAAACTGAGTGTGTCGGTCTGATAATTAAATTTTTTTAACCCCAAAAACAAAACGTTATTTCCAAACACAAATATGTACGTAAATATGTGGCGATTTTGTTCCAGACTGAATGATTATGCTTAGGTTTATATACATACATTGTTTAATTAACCGCAAAGCCGCATATGGTAGCCAATATTCATACATATTGAAGGGATGCTTCAGTATGGAGTTCAGTCGGTCCCATCTACTATTTCATTGAATGCTGTTGTTTTTGTCAAAGGTTCATAATTGCATTTCTGTTGCGGTTGCGGTGGATACCACACGGAATCGATGTGAATCTGGCTCTGCATGTGGTGGGCGAGCATGGATGTACCATAACTCAAATGTAACTAGTTTAAGGTATTCAAATTGAAAATTACAGCCTCTGAAAGTTTACAGTAAAACACAGGAACACAGGATTATAAGGATTGATAACACATTGTTTACATCGTTTTATAATGAAAGTGGACTCAGTACATGCCACCAATAAATAAATTCAACGATATTCGACAGCAGATGTGATTTGCAATTTGCTCAAAGTTTAAATACTTGTACAGGGTGGGCCATCTAGCGGGTTTTATTTTTAAATGCTAATGGATAACACTCCTGGTCTCCATAAGCGTACGCTGTGCAGAGATGAAAGTGTGGCTGCTATGGCCGAGAATATCATTTTACCAGTTTTCTTAAAAAATTAGGCTGGGAACAAAGTTTCGGTCAACGGGGGGCGTTACAGAGATATATTAACCGACTTTATTTTTTTTTTTTGCAATTGGAGACATAGCTTTGGACGACTAATCATGGAGGATGGCGTATGCCACCAAATCCCCAAATCATGTTATCAGCCGCCTTGACGATGTCAATTTAGCCGCCTCAGAGCTGCGATTTTACCCCTTTTGATGTGTTTTTTGGAGAACCTTGACGAACCGATGTTATGTCAACAATCTGGAAACGATGCAAGCACTTATGGCCAATATCATCTAAGCCATTCGTAAGCTACAGCCCGAAACCATCAACACGGTCTTGAAAAATTAGGGTTAGGGAATGCGCTACTGCGAAGCGGCAGCCACTTCAACGTTTTTATGAATGTACCGGATCATTATGTCTTTCGACCATTGTATATAGCAAATATATATTATCTACTAGGCTCTCCCGTTGTCGAAATTCGAAATAAGAATTATAAATATGTTGTAAAATAATCTAATTTTGTACATTTGTTTACCAAGGTTCTACTTAACCGTTTGACAAAAGAAAAAACACACTGTGCACATCTACGCGGTAGATTACCTTTCCAATGGTGTAAGTGTCATATGTAAAACTTAATCTCTGTTGTCCTTGGTGACTTCAGATCGAATTTACCGATTTACTATTTAATTTCATTCACTTTTTTATTAATTTTCAGACACATTGTAAAAGGTTCTTACGCAATAAAAAATTGGGGAAATGGAGCAGAATATTTGATAACTTTAGAAAACGATTTTTTAACTTCACAAGTTAGATGAATATCGATTTAGCAGACAGCTCTTTGTTTTTCGTAACAAACATATTGTAAACGGTTACAATTTCCAGTGCATCTTACATTTGCAATGTCGATGCATAAATCGCAACGAAAATCTGTGTTTTTTACGTGGCCAATTTTATTTCGCCTGTTTCCGAGTCGGGAACCCATCACCATTATTTATTTACGCGCCCAGATAGAAAACTAACAATGTTGCGTATCAAAAAGCATTATAATCGTACCTAAACAGTATGTTTTTTTAACTATTTCTCCGATAACTTATTCATACATATCCTACAAAACGATGGCCTTCTTTATTCTATCTTACTTTATTTACTTTATAAACGGACGTGCACACCATGGCTTACAATAAATGGATATGTCATAAAAATTTGTACGTACGTACAACCTCATCTTTTCCAGCTGGGAGGACTCACGTTAATTCTCACTCATACCCACTTCCATTTGCACTTCACATTAGTTTTTTCCTACTGCAGTTTTTTCCTACAGTGTTTCACTATGAAGCAGGGAATACTGCATACTATTCGGGACACGTCAATATCCATTTAATAAATTCATGCATATTATATGTATTTTATTTAAAAATGGGAGTTTCGTTCAACAGTCGCATTTTTTGTGTTTGTTTATTTATTTCTAATGTTTACATATAGGTTAATTTATTAGAATTAATTTGTGTAAATTTAAATAAAACCCACAACGTCATAGGATGCATTATTTATGCGGATTTCCGGGCCCGTGTAGTAGTACATTTGGGCTAGTATTTAAGGACATATGTATTCTTAAGCAAGTAGTTTTTTTTAGTGTGTGAATGTTTATTGAGAGACAATGGGTTATGTGAATAAAAACTCAGGGAACATTTCCATTGAACACTCATGAGTGCAGTGTTTTCGTTAATGGGAACGCTCAATTTGGTGCGAAGAAATTTTGTTCTCAAAGTAGGTTCATTCCCTCAAGGTGATGTTTGAAAACTATCGATTTAAAGTGGGTGCAAATTATATAAAATAATAATTTGATATTCAATAATAATAATTGAAGTTACATCCAATGCACACTCAACTTTTTCAAGAGTTCACTAAATCCATTTCAACTTTGTTCACACCAAAATGGAGGCAAAACTCATCTGTAAAAATATGTGAGTGGTTGGTTTTCGTTAAACACCAAATGGAGTGTTATCTCCAAAATGCTGAGAAAACGCTCCCACTCAATTTTTATTCACGCCACCCAATATCTTACGAACTTCATGTACTTAGGGGATTCATATGACTATGTGTGGCAATTATCAATTCGGTTTTGTATTAGTACTGCCTAATCGCTGTTATCGTGCCATGTTTTGTCCAAGCCCTCCGATGTGTAATCATAATTTTCCGCTCAACTCAACATTTTTAGCTTGGATTATTATAACCTTCAATCGTAGCTAAATTAAATTCTTGTTGTCCCTATTCAGAGATAAAATTATAAAAGTCATTATAAACTTAGTCATAGTTAGTAGAAATAATTGGTGCTGACTTATTAGCCATCGGTCGGAATTTTTGATTTCTATGATTACCATTTAATTTCTTAGCACCGACAACTTTTTGTATGTTGTTTTATATAATGTTTTATTTTTTTTATTTTTTAGCAGCACTCGGTAGACACTAAGGTCTGCAAAGATTTTATACTTCCTACCATTTTTGGTTTCTATGACAAATTTTTCTAACTTTCGCTGAGCTAGTTGATATATTTGAAAAGAGACTGTAGAATAAGTTTGTTTGTAACATACAGAGTCCTTTCGATTACTAGGTAATCCGAACTTTCATAATTCAAACCAATTTCGGGAGCAACTCCGAAGAAAATTTTATCTCGACACTGGCCATTTTAAGTTAAATTTTCTCATGGTCACGGATTATCTTGGCTTTGACAATATCAGTCGATTGCAACATATTCGCATCGATCTACAATTTGCGGAAATGTAATAAGAAAACGATTCTAATCGCACGACTTCGGTGGTAAGCTCACATCGCTTCTGTATGAAAACCACACGCCGGTCAAATCCATGTCGTCTGTTAACGTTGATGTGTACCTATATATATTTCCAATCCGGAGTGTTTTAACTGCTCCAGAGGACGTTATCTATGGTCGTTTTCCTCCAGCTTCTGGGTCGTTGAATTATGTAGGCTAAAGTTTCGCAAAATTCGACAAGTTGAATTGTGACGCCCGCCGTGTGTTCTTTTGGACATCCAAAGGTGGTCTTTATTGATCACTTAACCGAACAACAGGAATTTGGCCACCAAAAAAATATTGGACTTGGAAAATCTAATCATAGTATTGATAAATCTTACGGTGTATACTATACGAATTGAAAAACACAATTTAGGATCTACAGATGGTTTAGCGGCTATTTCATAGAATGTAACACGAATAATGGATCTTTTCGAATAGAATTGAATATAAATGTGGAACTATAATTGATATACGAACGCCATCATATTCATCGCCATTTATGTAGGAACATAATAATTATGACTTCAACAAAACAAACGGAAATTATTCAAAAGCACATGCATAATAAAATGTATCATAAGTGGAAAACATAAACTTTATGATGTCGTTGCGTTTGCTATTTGTCACATAAGTCGTTAATGTAAGTCCACATATATATTGTAGGAAGGCGTGTTTATTTTTGTTGAGTTTTATTGTGTTGTGATTTATCAGTGCAATTTCAAAGGCCATTGAGTATACAGCATAAAGATGAAATTGCATTGAAACGTGATTCCCAAAAAACATGTATGTAATTTTTTATTGTAATAAGTCATGTCATACACCCATTTCTGTTTTTACACGATTTCAATCTATTAGCACGATGATGATAGCGAATAGAACTATGTTATTTTTATTACCTTGACTTTTTATTAGCTATTTGTTTATTAACTTGTGAAGGATATGAATGTGTAACTAATCCACTTTTTTATGTACTTCATGTGTATGTGTGTTTATGTGTGTTTGGTTGGAAAGCATCTACCGCGCCAAAATAGAATTAGGTGTACTGAAATAGGATAAAATGTGAGAGTAGTCCAAGAACTAAGCATCTCTTAAACAATTTCAAGAGATGCTTGAATGCGCAGAAATGCTGAAATATTGAACATTTTTCGCTGATCTGTTGTTGTAACTTGTTGTTGTAACTTGCGCTTTGAAAAAAAAAACATTTGGCAGAGTTATCTCCAAAATTAGAGGAGCAGCACTGATTCTTGTAAAAAGTGTTAGTTTTTCCTCCACTCTACCTTAATTACTCAAAAATGTATTTCCCAAACTTTTACATAAAATTTTTTTTTTTAAATTTGTTGTAGTGCTGTTTTCAATAATACAATAAATTTAGTTTCCAGGTTCCCGTCTGGATATAATTCAATGTAAAATGACACAGTGTATTATTTTATATGTATACAGAACACACATATTTATATAATTAATAGTTTACAATAATTCACAATCACATTACGGTGGATTCTGATAACAAAGAATTAATTTCATGGCAGACTTCGGATTTTGAAGGCACACAGAAATGTATTGACCCGGTACTCTTTGTGTGTTTGATCAAAACTCGCAGCGGACAACATTTGTTTAAGGTTACAACAGCCTATGGTGGTAGGTTAGGTACGTGGGTAGACTTGGTGTAGCCATGCCTGACTCAGGCCCTCTGTACTGGACCCATTGTGTTGCTTATATCTTAATCGTCCTGTACCCTACTCGTACTCCAGTTGATGTTGTCTGCTTCTGCAGCCGAGATAATGCCACTTTTCCTCAGGTGTAGGTGAGTTTTTCTTTCCAGCTATTCCGAAATTCTGACGAACGTGCAAATAGATGTCAGTGGGATTTCTGCAAGTTCTAGGCGGGTATCCTCTAACTCCTCTTCGTCGCCACAGGCGCTGTATATGGTATCCTGGGTAACTCCCATTTTGTTCCTATGATGTCTCAAATGTTTATGGCCGGTTAGTGTGCCCACTACCATTTTCAGCACTCCTTTGTTGTATAGAAGGAGTCTATTGGAACTTGCGCTGTTGAGCCTCGGCGGTAGCATTCGGGTAGTCTCGCAAGTGTTTCCACATTCCTAGCTTGCACCATATATCATCCACTTTCTTCTTGACTTCTTGGATTAATGCATATGACTGCCTTGTATGGATCGGTTTCGGCCCCTTTCATGGCAAATTCATCTGCAACCTCGTTGCCGGTTATGTCCCTATGACCTGAGACCCAGAATAAAATAATCGAACGCTGCGTACCAAGAACATTGAGCACTTCGCGGCAGTTTGCGACTAGCTTGCCGAAATTACTTTAATGGCCGCTTGACATTCGATTAGAATAGTAATATCAGCCGGTGGTATTTCCAACGACGATATCTTTTTGGCCGCTTCTTTGACCGTTAAGAGTTCCATTCCTCCCTAGTTGGTAAATGCCACCTAAAGGATCTTTCTAGGGAGGTGATACTTCGACAAAGTTGTGGGTGCACAGTCAGTTTTAAAAAAAAACATCATCACATAGATTTATTAGCTATCATATATACATATACATGTCTCCTTTTTCAGACGGCGTGTTATGGATTTTAAAATTTGCCGAAATATGCTTTGAACAATACTACAGCTGATAGCTTTTGGTCTGAGAAACGAACTTTTAAATTAATTAATTAATATGCAATTTCGAATGCTTCAATCGGGCTTCAAAATTATGATTTTATCCAGGTGACTGTGTTGTCACTTTCACCTTAATGGCTATTTATAAGTTCCTCGATTGCCATTTGCCTCAATTCCTCCGTGTGATGTTATTTTCTTTCGAGCATTAACTACTTAGCTGTTGGCAGGTGTCGAAGTAATGCATAGAGATTCATCTCCTCTTCCCCATGTTCTCTAAAGCTCCTACACAAGTCGCTCGGATTTTCCATGCCTGACATCGTTTAAGGCTATGAACCATGTTTATATATGTTTCTTTATTTAGCAGGATATTTCTGTAAAAATAATAAGGTTAATAATACCGTTCTTATTCATCAAATTACAGACATTGCAAAATAGTATATTCTGAAATGTTTACATAACTATGTATACCGTGAACGCCATTATGTGCTCATACACAGAGAGAAATAGGATATTTCAACTCGAAAGAGATAATATTATGATGAATGACCTGCCTTATCAGAATTTGATTCCCATAGATAGTATTTCATTATTCCATAAAATTTCTTATCAACACTAAACATATATGTATCGCAGTAGTGAAATTCTCTTGTAGAGTATATATAGTCCTATATAACTGCTGTATTATTTGCATTCTCTATTTCTATTTTTTTTAAGTCACATAATTCATTTATACAAACAATTTTTTTCTTATGTTGTCACCGTAACCATCATTGAAGGCTTTTACTTTGGGGTTCATTCCCACTTATTCGGGGAAAGATGAATGTCGCCTTAAATTATGTAACCAAAATACTAATTTGAGTTGGCACTTTAAGAGGCAATCACTTCTCCTGGGACAGAATGGTGGCCAATAAACTGCCATATAGCTCGCAGAACTGTAACTGTAGATTAACTTCGTATGTATTTGAAATCTATTATGAAAAATTGAGTAAAACAGGCAGTATGTGATGCTTACAAATCTTTTGCGTTTAACAAATTTAAAATATAACTGTCAAAATTAAGATGCATGAACATCGTCATTTAGAATCGGTGTGAAAATGGAGTAACTGAATTCAAAGACGAATGAAATTGAACAAAATTAATAGAATTACAGAAATCCGAAATCGACTGTGCTCCTTATCCATAGGTGAAAAGACACTGTGACCAGCATTGAAGTAACAAATTAAGTTATATATTACTACCGGGTCAATTTACTGAATCTAATATGAACTTAGGCAAAAATTCATCCAAATATAGGCACATCCATTTTTCGATCTGCACCCTTTCCATCAAACGCAATTACTACTCACGCCTACTCTTTGTTGTTGCATGTCAGGGGATGAATTTGCCGTGAGTGGTACCACTGAGATTCTTGTGGTATAATCGATTTTAAGGGGGGATTTTTGTGTGGGTATTCGATTTCAATAAGTGGTGTCCGCAAAATATCATTATTGAGTACATGTTTATATTTTTGCAGTTATCCCAAAATATTTTATAGGACTGCTCTGCAGCCGATTTTTTATGATTTGTTCAGATTTCCGACACTATTATTTGCTATTCGCTAAACAAGTTGAAAACTAATCCTGAAATATTTGATACATCATTCAATTTCATTCCATCATCTCGTATACTGAAGGCCAGAAGTATTTGCCATATGGTCCACAGACGTACAATCTCTGCAATGTTAATGGAATGATAATCTTTTTGAAAATATAAATTGTTCGGCAAGATAAAGTTATAAGCTCTTTTTTATAAATAATCTAAATACTGCTTTTCTTTCATTATATCATCTATGGAAACTAATTCTCCACCCCCTTAAACCATGTCGTAATAGATCGAATTTTTATCGAGGTCAGTAGCAAAACCATAGAGTTATAAGATATAAATGCACATAAACTGAAAGCTAGGTCCAAGGTATCATACCCAACAGTTCTTGTAAAAACCAAATGATTATATGAATAGTCCGGCGATACAAATATATATATATATATATATATTTGTATAGTTATATATACATACATATATTGAGCAGAATTATATGCAAGTACAATATATATTCACGTACAGTAGGCGAAAGTTAATTTCGGGTATTCTATCGAAACGAGCAAAGTCAATAATTCAGGACACCATCATCGCTCTTATAAAGACAATCTACAGAAAAAGCTTTTCGAGTATCCCCGTTCGGGTCCGGCATGAATGCTCCCCCTGTAGGAATAATAGCGCGCAATCCCCCAAGAGAATTGCAGTTGAAACTCAAAGGATCAGATATGCATCGAATAAGAATGAGAGATGCATCGCAGAATTACAACCGTCATCTTACTTGATGTCGACTGGACAGAATGTGAATGTTACAATTCTATTATTATTTTTTGTCAAGTACCTATGTTTATATATATGAAGAGAGAAATCAAGATGTGAATCACATTTCGTTCTGTTTGTTCATTGTAACTATGAACGTATAATGTGCCCGTAGTATTTCTTTAAAAGAGAACATGTTCTAGTTTTGTGTTTCGATCTTTTATGCATTATCTTTTTCTTAAAGCATCCTTCTTTGATCTCCTTTTCCGGAATTGGTCGCTTTAATTTTACTCCGATTTTTTGTATGTCATTTCCCAATACATTAAATATTATTAAAAAAATATTATACATTAAAACTAGTTTCATGTAGGAAATGTGAGTTACATTTAAACTCGAAAGAAATTCCAAAATCATTGCACTGAATCGAATACTGATAGTTGCAAAAAAGAGAAAATGTGTATTCACCTAAAATTTACAAGTGAAATATGTTGTTTTAAGTGGTCTCATTTTGGTCACTATTATTTTCTTGGAAGTTATCTTTTTTTTAGTTTAAAGTGGAAAATGTCCTCTTTTATGTTGCATATTTTACCGACTTTAGCAGAAGACGGACCCAGGTCCCCCCTCAGACTGTAGCTCCATCAATATTGTTATTATTACTCTAGTTATGTAATGGTACTATCCAAACGTAAACAAAACGTCAAATAAAATGTTGCCGTCATTTTAATTACAAATTTATTTCCGGAACCACAAAATAGATGGTCCTATATATTTTTGCAAACATATATTAATACATTAGTTTCTAGTTTAAAGCTATCTATTAGCATAACATAGGTTAAAGGCACTAGTTGTTGTCACCTAACCTTTTTTTTACTTTGCTCTTCTCCATTACTAAAGTATTTTTTGGAAAAAATGTTATTAAATGCGGAGACAAAATCTTAGCAGAGTATTGGTTTTTAGAAACTACCAAAATAATGGAAAAAGTAATATTGCGCTAGTGCTCGGCCACAAAATTTTATTAGCAAAAATTATTTATAAGCAAAACATTATATAATCAATTCTTATTTAAAATCGACCTCTGGGTATAGGAAAAATTTTTCGTGAAAATTTCGATGTTGGGCTACGCATTCCAAAGTCTCGGATTCGATTAATATACGTAAGAGCACATCACCAAACATGCGCAGAAGTCATCCGCAGGTCTAACAGGGCCGGTTTGGCATTCAGGAGATGATGTGGGAAAACGGCCGAAAATCGACCTCTGGGTATAGGAAAAATTTTTCGTGAAAATTTCGATGTTGGGCTACGCATTCCAAAGTCTCGGATTCGATTAATATACGTAAGAACACATCACCAAACATGCGCCGAAGTCATCCGTAGGTCTAACAGGGCCGGTTTGGCATTCAGGAGATGATGTGGCAAAACGGCCGAAAATCGACCTCTGGGTATAGGAAGAATTTTACGTGAAAATTTCGATGCTGGGCTACGCATTCCAAAGTCTCGGATTCGATTAATATACGTAAGAACACATCACCAAACATGCGCAGAAGTCATCCGCAGGTCTAACAGGGCCGGCTTGGCATTCAGGACATGATGTGGGAAAACGGCCGAAAATCGACCTCTGGGAATAGGAAAATTTTTTCGTGAAAATTTCGATGTTGGGCTATGCATTCCAAAGTCTCGGATTCGATTAATATACGTAAGAACACATCACCAAACATGCGCAGAAGTCATCCGCAGGTCTAACAGGGCCGGCTTGGCATTCAGGAGATGATGTGGGAAAACGGCCGAAAATCGACCTCTGGGTATAGGAACAATTTTTCGGGAAAATTTCGATGTTGGGCTACGCATTCCAAAGTCTCGGATTCGATTAATTTACGTAAGAACACATCACCAAACATGCGCAGAAGTCATCCGCAGGTCTAACAGGGCCGGTTTGGCATTCAGGAGCTGATATGGGAAAACGGCCAAAAATCGACCTCTGGGTATAGGAAAAATTTTTCGTGAAAATTTCGATGTTGGGCTACGCATTCCAAAGTCTCGGATTCGATTAATATACGTAAGAACACATCACCAAACATGCGCAGAAGTCATCCGTAGGTCTAACAGGGCCGGTTTGGCATTCAGGAGATGATGTGGGAAAACGGCCGAAAATCGACCTCTGGGTATAGGAAAAATTTTTCGTGAAAATTTCGATGTTGGGCTACGCATTCCAAAGTCTCGGATTCGATTAATATACGTAAGAACACGTCACCAAACATGCGCCGAAGTCATATATATATATTATATATATATATATATATATATATATATATATAATATAAATATTATATATATTGATAACAAAGAAAAAAAAATGAATGAGAAAGACACTAAGTTGCCAACAGTTCGTTCAAACACCAAGCCGGTATCAATGCATAGGCAGAATTTAATAATAATAAACTTAATAATTCGATTTTTGCTTGCTGGGTTACTTATATAATGATAGCAAATAATTGTCATTGAAATTAATATTAATAGCCTATGAGATTAATAATGTTTAAAAACAACAACAAATTTACACCTATTTAAACAAACAAAAAGCTTCAAAAAAGGTATTTACAGCAAAATGTTCAATATAAAATAATCTAAACCATGCAAACCATGTTTGATGCATTTGCATAAGAGTTCATTCAAGAAAGTGTATTTGAGGTGGAAAGACTGAGGACATGTGTACTAGCAAATTAAGTGCTAGTAGCCGGCCACCAATTACTTCCACTGATATTAAAATGTGTTCAACTTTACACCACTTAACGCATATAGCTTATGCTTTGGATAATTATGCCCAATCATAAGAGTGGTATTTTTGAAACAAATTATACCAACAACTTACATTTTTGCAAACACGCACCAGTAATCAAACAAATAGAAAATCGCCATTTTCTTGCACTTTGCCAAATGCACCCTGACTGATGTGCATCTAAAAGCTGAAGTAATTACGTAATATTGTTACATTTTTTGGCAGATGTATAGAACATGTTCATGCTTGTATTGGCCCCGTCACATTCGAAAAAAAACGAACGTTTCTTATGTTACAGGACAAATAGGGTGAAAGTGGATTACCACTAGAGAGGGGCCGACCACTAGTGCCGTTACCCCACAATAGTAATAACTAATAAGGATTGATGTTGCCGCTTTTGTTGTTCAGTAATGTAAAACTTATCGAGATAGATTACCTGATAGTGCTTTGTGATCTATTTGCCGACGACGTCTAAACTAGATTAGTCATTGTTGTATAATTATAAAAGATGCAGCAAATCTATGTCGGTTCGACTACAGTCCCACTTGAATAAATTTGTGGTTGAATGGGGTTAATATTTCTTATCAATGTATAATAATATGATGACAACTGCGGTAGTAATAGGAAATAAATTAGATTCACAGATTTAGAATTTTCCTCCAACGGAAAGAATTTCAGTCTGACCGTTTGTTCGTCAATCAGCTCGCAATGACTGTTCCTCCCATTTGTACACAAAAGCAGCTTCAAATCTGCGAAATATCTTTCCTTTAAAAGTATTTCGACTATTTTAATAGTTTTTGGGATATTAGGTTAAAACGCTAAAACATTGACTCGAAACGATAATCGGTAATCTCAAAAATGGGTCTTGTAACATAAATGTTGCTGAGTAGATTAAGTTTTAAATTTTGGAGAAGCTTACAAGAAAAATTTATTTTCAAATGATAAAATGTATTTTTTACATCATACAATATCGCCCACATTAATGCCATTGCCTAACGCGCTACAACAGTTCACACACCCTTGGCATTGATTATTTTGTAGCTCGTGCATCGACAATGGGTCTAGAAATAGATGTACCTCATCATGTATTTACCTGAGTATCTGTTATCTAACATAAACATGAAAATGTGAAAAATGGTTTGAGCTAAAGTATTATACGTTATAAATTCAGAAATGAACTTTTTGTCCAACCATTTTTTTATGTTGTACTTATTTATAAACCATTAATGAAATTCATAAGTAGTTCCATTTTATTATTTAAAAAACACCCAGATGTGCAATTGTCATGACATACATAACTGGATATGTATATTACAAACTGATATTTTCGTTACATACAAAATACCCTATTCACGCGGATGATACTGTTGAGATGAATCTTTCCACTGAGTTGGAAATACTTAAAAGCTATTTTACAAAGTGTAATAAATCACTTACGAGTAGCTAATATGTCAATTGAATGAAGTTCTACTGTAAGATACTTAAGCATTCATCTAGTTTCACAATTACTGTTTAATCAACATGTGACCCTGAACAAAATAAATATAAGTTCAAGACCTTCCCTTTTAAACAGAAAGGCAAATGAAAACAAAATTATATTACATAAAGTTATATTTCAAGCAATACTTCTATATAGGTTTGGGTGGTAAAAGGGAGACTGTTGAATTGATCTCTAATAACATCTAATCCCCTGCGGTCACTCTAATAACATAATGTAATGCACCTAAACAATTTCTATTTAATGATATTTATAAAAAACTACTTGTTGGGTGGGTCGCCGTGGCGTAGTGGATTAGTGCGTCGACTCCTACGCAGAGGGTGCAGGTTCGATACCCGAACTTACCACCTTTCATATTTCACGGCTCTACCTCTTTCGAGTCACTGACAATACTCAAGAGTATTTCCTGTCTAGAAAAAGATTCTCAACTACGTCGTTCGGAATCGGCATTAACTGTAGGTCCCTTCCAATATTGAGATAACAATAGCACGCACAACACGGATGGTTGCTATAGAAGCTAGGCCTTGGCCTTCTACCAGCTGTAGCGCCATCAATATTATTATTACCATTATATAGCCAAGAAGACGGAATCGCATTGTGCATGTTTCGTCTCCTTTTATAATTAATCTTATAAGCAAATATTACATTTTTTCGATATAACGCTATTTATCATTCATTTGATTGAGCGTCGACTGTACTTGTTTATTTATTTACTTATTCAATTTTTATTTATGAATTTTTTTAGTTTTTTACTAAATAATTTATTTTAACTATTAATTAAAATAAGTTTATAATATCCGTTTACGGATATTCGTAGTAAGAATAATTGAAAATATTAAAAATACGTATTTCCATTGTTTGATTTTGTTTTTCCAAGTTGCTGAGCTTTTTCCTAATGTTTATACTTTTTTAATCTTTCTAATACCTGTTATTATATATTTTTCTTGCAACCGTATCTTTTGGGGCACCCTTTTTAACAGTTGTGTATTAAATTTTACAATAAAATCAAGCCTAGAACATTTTTCGAGCATTCTTTTAAAATTCACGAAAACAACTTTATAATTTTGTTTTGTATTATATAGCCTCGGATTTTTTTTTTTGATTTGAGAATAGTTTGCCAAGGAAATGGAATTTGTACATATCCCTAAGGAAAAATTAACTTTCTCTTACCTTTGGCTTTTCTTTGAAAAGGTTATGGGATTTACCCCTGAGTAAGTTATCCTGAATTTATGTGGAACTCAGGGTTGGAAAAAAAGGAAGAAAAGTATTTTACGAAATTATGTGTTTGTGACTGTGTTTATATCGAAATATTTTGTGAATATTTCAAGAAAAAAGCCTTTGAATGTTTCTTCATATCTCCCTTAAGGGACGCTGAAAGGAATTTTGATTATACTATAGAGTATTAAATGATAAATAAAATTACCTCTTAAGAATCAAATAACAATGGAGAAAATGTATGCTTAATAATATATTATTAAGTGAATTTTTTTTCATACTTTGAATTTTGAGAAGTACATATTATTATCAGTTTATCATCTCGTGTTAAGTTTTTTAAAAAGTGAACTATAGTGTAATCTGATTGTAAGGACAAACAATATATAACGCTATGTTTTCTAGAGAGTTTACGAGGCGTTGTCATATCGTTACTATTTTATTGTAATGAATGAGCTCATGACAAAAATAAAACACAAGTTGGTGCTGTAGGTCCATATCGGACTTTCAGATCACTTTTGTCACTAATCATACCAATCATTTTTATCATTTGCATAGATACGTTTTTAAATAATATATTTTTTTATTCCTTTATTCCAGCTAATTTTCCTAGGCACTTAGCACTTTCACAATGTCAGCTCTTCCTGTGATGACATCAAGAAACGGCGACGTTAGAAATACATTTTTCGATGACTACAATGTGACAAGCATAGACTTATACCATAGTAACCCTCAACCACAAGTCTTCCAATCGAATTCTTCATTCCCATTGGATGTTGAATCATTCCAACAAAATAGCACGTATATTAGTGAGGGTGATGGATGGTCTCAATTGTTTGAGATGTTGAAAAGCTGGCAGAATGTATTCTTAGTAATAGTCTTTTGCGCCTTCATTGTGATAACAATAATTGGGAACACGTTAGTAATATTAGCTGTTATAACAACTAGACGTCTGAAAACGGTAACAAACTGCTTCGTTATGAGTTTGGCTGTAGCAGACTTACTTGTTGGAATTTTCGTTATGCCTCCAGCAGTCGCAGTCCACTTAAAAGGTATGTTATTGCACTTATAAATCTATAAATATGTCTAGAACTTTGCACTTGACCCGAATTCAGATGGGTTATAAAATAAAACAGCGTTTAAAAAATGCATTACCGTATGGTACATAATTTACTTGTATAGTTATTTGACGAACACCACACTCAAAACCAACTTATATTTTAATTCAATAAATGAAGTTGAATTAAGTTTAAATTCGTTACCATGCCTCAAGCTTTATGCCTATATATTCAACGCCTCTCTTTGGAAACAAACGAGAATTGGAAACATGGCGAAGACAACGTAAGTAGATGAAGAGGGTGAATTCTATTTTATTCATGAAAATGGATATGCGTACCTACCATCAGCAACAACCGAAATAAAACTTTCTTCAAAGAAGAAAGCAAAGCGAAAAATAATTTATATCAGTATTTTCTTTTCGAGTTTGTATATAAGAATAACAAACTCTCAGCAAATTGCTTTTTAACGACCAAGAGACGAGTCATTCATTTTACAGTGTAAATACGGTATGGAACATCTTAGAAAAGCGGTAATTAACTTTCTTAGTTAAAACTCTACACATTTAAACACCTTTTGGGTTATCTTTTGATTTTAAGCTGAATTTTGTGTTTCGCTAATGTGGCAACTTGAAGAAAGTACAAGTGAGTTTAAGTGGGTTATGAACTCGTTATTGGCGATTGTTTGATTCATTAAAGTGAAATTAACTTGATATTTCTAAGAAATGAGGTTTTATGATTCATGACAGAATGCCTTAAGCAAGAACAAATATTATTTTGTTTTCGTCGGACCAACTTCATTACTCTTCATTTAGGGCTTAGAGATATATTGTTTGATAAAGTCAGATTTGAATTACACATTCATTCAGCTTGTATTAAGATTTCCACGCTGTACTATGCATTCAATGTTTTTCAGTATGTAATATGGGTGATGCTTCAGCCCGTAGAAGGCTAGGGCCTAGGGCATTCTCAGCAACCATTTTCGTTGGAAGATGTGGTTAATTAGTATTCACATCCCAACTATTGCCGCGTTGGCAAGTAATTCCCACTAAAGCACGAAGACATCTCGTCTCGTCTGCTTGTATCCACGATCTTTTTATTTCGGTCATTATCCAAATTTCATGACTATAGGCGAGACCATAGCAGAGTTGGAACAAATACTGAGTTAAAAACGGCTAATTTGGCTTTGACACCAACCTCGGCTTTCTTGATTACAGATTTTCAAACCTGTTTCCAAATTGAGCCAACTCGATCAATCTTATAGAAAAGCTCAGCATTAGTTCTCCCATCAGACTTGAAAAAGAACGCGTAATACTTAAACTTCGCCAGCTGCCTTAATGTGACTCCACTAATGCATGCATGCCACTAATATGCATTGAACAGGCGTTTTTGAAATAATCATAAACTCTGATTTCTCCATGTTAAGCCAACATTATCATGGCAAAAAGACGATGGCTTACCCGCAACTTTCCCAGTCAAACATTCCTCGCATTGGTTGCGTTGAAAGTTGCAACATTTAATCCACATATATGTAAATACTAAGTGAAAAGGAGAAGTGACAAGACGCACCCCTGGGAAAGTTCAATTAATACTGTTAAAGGTTTTGATTTAGTTAACGGGAACAACAACGGGCGGCACAATTTATGTTTTTGCAAGCCTTTTCAATTACCATTCTTAGAGCGAAAAGGTTGGTTGTACTACAGCCCTAAAGTCGCACTGTTTAAAAGAAATATGCCCCTGTAGATGGAACAAACCTATTTGTCCCCTTTTTAGAAAAGAGGGACAACCATCTCAGTCATAATTTTGCTATCTTTTAGCGATTGAGTTGCCATAACTTCCTCCGCCTAATACTGGTTGAACTACTGGCCTGCCATCCTCAGTTCCCTGTTCGAGATTGAGCAGCACCGAAAAGCAACACACCAACATTGGCTTTGACGCCTTCGATTATGTTGAATTTACCTTTTTTTGGTTTGCCAGAACTCCTTTTTCGCAGATTTATTGTCGATTTCCAACTTTTCTTCGAACTCCTTCCAGGACTGCTCTTTAACTGGCATCACAGCTAGTTTGAAGTTCAGTCTATATAGGTCTACTTCTTCTAGTTTATGGTTCCTGAACTCCGTTTGTTTTAAACCACGCAGTTCATTTCTCATCACCATCCGGTTCACTCCATAAACATCGCGTGCAGAAACAATGGCAGCTATCGGAAATACCCGCCATTCTCAGTTCAGTTGGAATTCGCTCAAACGTTACAGATATGTGCCATGCCAAATTTTACCGCATCTCACTGTTCTCTAGTTTCTCCCAACGTATGCGTGTAACCCACACTTTCTTTCTGCCTTGTAAGTGTGACGACTTAGACGTGGTACTTTATCAGTAAGGTACAATGTGATCAGGTGCAAGTTTATCGCCTCTTATCACACGAACCACTTAAACCACGAATTAGCCACGACATAGGGCTATACCAACGATTTTGGCACTACGTGTATTTATGGATGCCCTTTTTCCATATTTATGTAATTATTTGTTATTGCATAAATCAGATATAAAAATATATACAGTGACTGTCATTAATATTCCCTTTTTTCAAATATCAAACGGTTTTTAAACCGTTCTTTTGAACCTCGATCGCTTTCTTAATTTTGTTGCAATTTATTAATTTTTTGAATAATAGTCACTTACCATTACGACAAAATTTTTAATTTACTCGAAAAACTATGAAATTTATTCATTAATATTAAGTTTTTTACTTGCATTTCGTTTTCGGTTTATATCAAAAACTTTTATTTGCAAATGCTTATAACAGACTGAAATTATCACCCCAACACCATATACTGCCATTAGTTTGTCGAAAACAGTCCGAAAATCTAAAGAAAATAAAATGGGCTGCAGGGGAATGACTACATTTCTTGAAATACGGAAGTTAGTGTTGAGTCATTATTAAAGAGATAAAACTCACAATAAAATTGCCTACGCCTTTGAACCTGAAGCCTAATACGGTCAGAGTCATCATAGGTCGAAGGTCTTATCGAATTTAAAAGCAGAAAAGCCATACCAAGAAATTAGATAACACTGCGCACATAAAGCTAAGTTCTCCAAAAATTTAGAATTAACAGCCCTATAAGTGCATCAAAAAATCAGAAGTTGGTCGAAAGTGGAAGGATTTAATGGCCGAGTATTAAGAAAAAAGTCATTCCTTAATTTGAGCAAACGTAACATGCGCCAAAAATTTGCATAGTAAAATTATCCAGTATAGTCTGAAGATGTCATTTTCGCAGATGAAAGAAAAATTAACAACAGCCTTCCACCAGATCCCGAAAGGTTAATTATTATTTCATCTGCGAAAATTACATACCATACATTCACGGTCGCAATTGTTTCCCTTTTCGTACCATATGTACGTTTCG
The DNA here is from genome assembly GCA_964034865.1 of Eristalis intricaria. NCBI lineage: Eukaryota > Metazoa > Arthropoda > Insecta > Diptera > Syrphidae > Eristalis > Eristalis intricaria. Next base: position 76,782,197 of record OZ035873.1, on the reverse strand, counting down.
CCCCATGGTTAAAGAAGTTTTTGAGACCGTAAGAACAAGTTTGTTATCAATATTTTTTAGACATTTCCTTATAATTTTTTTTTAAATTTAGTTGAAAGTTCAGTATGATTCCAAAGTAATTATTACTAAATGTATCAAGCTTAAACCTACCGGGATATTCACAATAAAAAAAGAAGGAAAAATCTAAAAGTGCAAAACTTTATAACTGTATGAGTCAGCTTTATTTTTGTTTTATGTCAGCATTTTGTACGGTTTTTTTCATTGATACAGTAATGAACATTTCAATCAAATTTGAAGTAAGGAAACAATTCTATATTCAATACAAATACTCTGTTGTATCGAATGTTGCACCAAAGCACTGCCAACGTACCGGGTAACTTTCAATGTTTTTTTTCGTTCACAGTCGGTATAGGTGCATACTTGTATCTATTTATCAAAATTCACCCCAACTTGACGCATAAGGGAGACCCGCGAAGAACATCGTTTGCAATATATACAATATAAATATGTATCTAGACCAAAGAAATTCATTCCAAAATGTCACATCGACAAGTTTAATCTAGAGGCGGATACATGGAAATTATAAAAGTACCAATTTCATGAACGGAAACGAGTAGTATACATATAGGTCTCAATTTGTGTGTTTTAGTACTACGAAAATCCAAGTGTTTTAGTATTACGAAAATGATATAATTTATCGGATGAATAGATACGAAAACATCTACTCCTTATTTTTTGTGTGCACCTACAGCCATGGGCACCAATCAACAAGCCACTTCAGCGAGACTGATCTCAGATTAGCTGCCTCCAAAATGTGGTTTTGAAATTTGATAACTTGGCACGTGAAAGCATAGTGCAGTTATTTCCGATAAATAGTTGTAAGTGCTGCAACAAAATTCTTCCGTGTAAAAGCCGACCATAACACATTTCTATCACTTCAATGGCACGCTTCTTATTAATTTTTTTTTGCTGAGAAGCAATCTGTAGCATTCATAGCTGTTCGTAAAACTCACAATCTATTGTTGTGGTGGTGATGCCGTAGAACTCATCACTTTAGTCCTAGCTTCTTTGATGGCTCTAAACAATGCTTTCAATTTTCGCATTTTAATCCGAGATAACGGGAACTATTAAAACAGAAAATGTGAATATTATCAAGCTTATAAATTATTATGCATCCTGCAGCAAGCAATCATATTTTTATAAATATAGCATTTAATTCTCCAAACAAATATCACTTGAAAAGTCGATTTCGTGGTAATGTTGGAGTGAGTGCAAGTGAGCCACGCTTATTTGTACATCTAAACAACGATAATCGATTGACGATAAACAAACAAATTTACTAGCAGTTGCGTTCAGCCGCTTGACTGTCAAGTATACTTAACGGACTACTTAAGACTGTGAAGGGTACTTAAGACAAACCTCTCTAGATACGACAATCTCTGTTTAGTTGTCACCAGCTTCTGTATTCCTTAAACTGTGTTAATCGTGGTTGTCATCAAATTGTTAGGGTTCTAATAAAAATTACAGCTTTTCCGTTCGAGGTCTTTCTTACGACTGTTCATAAACGATTACATAATACATAATTCAGTATACACATGGATGTCAAAACATTCTACATTCATTCACAGATATATATGTATGTACAGAAACAAGTGAGCTTGCATATATATGTATATCAATACTTTCCCTCAAAAATATGAATATCTTTTAATTGAAGCATTATTCGAAGAGAGCAATTTAATAAAGAACTTACATGTGAAAACGTTAATTTAAGTTAAAAAATAATAAGACCTAATTTTTGAACAAAGAAACAAATTCCTTGTAAATATAGGTTTGTATCTGCTGCCATTTGTTAAGTGTATTTTTCCGCGATGACATTCCTCTCAGACAGGTCACGAACATGGTGAAACTTTATATCGATGTGTTTGTTCGAGAGTGATGAATAAGGTTTTTGACTATGTGCTGAGCAGTGATGGGACTTGGACAATGAATAATGGTGGTAGATAAGCAGAAAAAAGGTGGTAGAAAAGTGGTAGCAAAAGCAAAAATTTATTTGATGATGAAATATTATATATGACTATAAACTGACCGGGCTAAAGAATATTATCTATTTCTCTCGCTTTTAGAAACTTAAGTTTAAGCTGGTTTATCCTGTGATTTTGGTAAGGACCGGCGCTACTCTGGGCTACATCTGCATACTCTACTACATCTTCCGAAGAAATTTTGTTCTTCAAGTCTTTTTTGTATTATTGGGGATTAGACTAGTAAGTTTAATTCAACTGTAATCTCTTTAGCTGATTTGAAAGGGCTTTTCATTGGCAGACCTTTAATTTGGTTAAAAACTTTTAGCAAGCAAAAGGCCTTAAAAATGACTTCAAAAATAAAATAAGAAATAAACCCACACGAAACAAAACTTAAAAACACGTACCCCGGTCTTATTATTTTGTCGGCACCATTTTGTAGGTCAATCTCGCTTACTGAACATTTTTCTATCAATTCGTGCATACATGGTATCCTTTTTGCTGAGAACAAGGTGCCGTAAACACAAATTTGCAACATATTTTATGCAACACATTGCTGAGATTGTAGGGATAGTTTTCCATATCATCGTTAATAATTCGAAATAAATTCTATTAAGTCATTATATCATCAGTCGTTTCTATTATTTCATTCGCCTATAAATTTCATCCACTATACATTAAGATCTTCAATATTCACTGTTTGTTTTTTTCGAATCTTAATACATTATCAAAACAATGCTAGGGATATGATGAGCAATTGGCAAAGTGTGGTAGTTAGTAAGAGTTAAGGTTGGTAGGTTTCTCAACATTGCAAAAAGTGGTACAAATACCACTTAAGTGGTAGAAGTCCCATCACTTGTGCTGAGCGCTCAAGTTGTCACCATAAATGTCGATAGGTTAGTCGCCAGGCGGGAACACACTATTTCATTCAGGAAATCTTGCAGATGGATGATCTCTTTCTCTGCAGATGGTGAAGTGACATATTTAGCCTCAGTGCTGCTCAACTGACTTCTTCTTTCTTTTCTACCCGCCAAAAAAAAAAGCGAAGCCATTGTAAGATTTCACAGCCCAGTCGAGATCTGCGTAGTTTCAGCTACTCACTACTCTGTAAATATGTTAATTTTAAATGTCTTGTTGTATTCAAATACTTATGTAAGCATGCGTTTTGCAGCGTCTTTGTGAGGATTGACATTGAACTGTGCAATTTTTGTAAATTGAAAGCGCAATGTCTGGACTAGTAGAAGCACTTTAGTACATCAGTGAACCTATGATCGATTGGTAATGCATTACATCGGCTTCTAATTTTTGCACTTCATTGCTCCAAGTCCACATCTGAATTGCTGTGATGAAATTTTGATCACACCGTCTTTCTTGCATATTTTCATTCCAAGGAAATGTTAATATATTTTCTTTGAACAGACGCTTGGATGGTTCTATGTTTATTGGGTAAAACCACAAGTTTCTATGTGGAATTGATAATGAATCATACTCTGTCTTCATAGAGTTTAACCACTTATTGCCATCCACTCGACTTAAAGCATCATGAACTGTGGTCGGATTCAACAACGGTTTAGTCTGACTGACTGGTTTTTCTATAAGTCGGCGCAATCTTTGGGGCCATTTCAAACTTGCGGTCCCTTGACCCTCAATAGTTCCATCTTCAACTTCAGCTTCATTGTCTTCAACAATACCTTTAGCACTCCGCTCACTTTCAGAATTATACAAAATTATATAACACAGGACATATTTCTGCCCAACATTACATACACAATCTGAATAGCCATCCGCATTCTTTTTTTTCGTGGGCGAGATATGCCATGTCGCTTTGCTTCAACGTTGGCTGCGAGAGTGTCAACATCCAGAAGAGAGCAACCAACCACCACTAAAATGATTGCCAGAAAAATAAAATTCACTAAAAATTATGTTTCCAGATTTTATTCCATTCGAATAAAATCTTTCGTCAAATCTCGTGTCCAACTTTTGAACAGCGCTCATGCGATGTCGTAAAATCGAGATTTTCCGACGCGATGATTGTGTGGTGCCTCCACTGGAAAAAATAAACAATGAACCGACAATAATACCAAATGTTAAATTAAACAATGTACATCAGATGAGCCCCTATTGACATTCGTGGAAAAAAAACGGACACCCTTATAAGTTGGCCACCTCTCTGAGTTGGCTTAGAAATGGCTGCAGCTGAACAACTTACGCAGTTGGTTAATTGCCTGCCCTTCGTTAGTGGGGTCCCCAATTCGAATCACAGTGAGAACAAAGTTAATATGTTTTTATCTAGTTTTCAAATGTGGTCCAGTAACCATTTGCGGTTGGGTTCAAACTAACGGCACTATCACTGGATTGATCAATCATTGGTAGTAATGGGACTTTCGTAACTACGTGTATTTGGGTATCCCTGGCCACAATACTAAAATTGGTTTTGTTCAGAGCTCTATTAAAGAGAAAAATGAAATGTGACACCAACTTTTGCTTGGTAAAAGTTTGAACATCTTTATTGATATACACGCTTCCTTTGCATTTTTTCGATTCAATTTAAGAAACTATTCGACACATTCAACATTAACATAAATGAATGTTGAGCGGTTATAAATGGAATAAGAATCAATTCAAGCTACTTTAATTATTATACTGTTAAATGCAATTAAATAAGAAAAACTTTTATGAAATGTCGACAAAAACCATATTAAAAGAAACACAAAACAAATCATAGACAAAAATAAGAATGAGATGCCAAACACTATAGTTGTGTTCATAAAGTGGCAATCAATGGAATTTTAAAGGTGTGTACCGGGGCAGTTCATTGGTACGCGGTACATAAGGTTAAATTCTGGTCCTGTACCGATCATGGCATATATCACTCAAACATCAGATGAGCCCCTATTGTTGAGTCAACATCAAAGCTTTCGAATCTGCCGTTAGCCATATTCGTTAAGACCACATTGAGTGAAACAAACTTCTAAATGGTCTCCGAAAAGGACACCTTTAGTTTGTAAGACAAGTTGTAATCTGAACTGCAAAAATGATTTTTCTGTCCAATAAAATTTTTTAAATCGTTTTAAGTCCACTGGATTTTTCACATCACCTTCAATATTGACAACAGTTCCACTTTCAGAATCCGCATACATTTTCTCTTCACTCTCCTCAACATCTTACAACTCGGTATCATAAGAAATATTAATATTTGAGTCAGCTTCTATGCGTTCACTTTTGATCATCAATCATTAACATGATTCGAAAAGCTCTTACAAACATTCTGGATAAGGTTCAATTGTCGTTGGCTATAAGCGGTATGCTTTCGATTCCGAAGTGTAGCCCACCATGACAGGGATTATGCCGTGTAGACTATTTGTAGGACATCGTCTCCTTATATAGAATGCGGTGTTCAGTGCTTCTGTTCGCTACATGCGACTGCAATAGCATACACCTGGCCATTTCAACAATCGGTCGGTTGGCTCGCTTTGCGACTTCGTTTTTCTGAGGTGCTTACTACACAGTCGGCTGTCCTGTCAATAAATACCCGCATCCTCAAGAAAACGAATAAATTCTCGGTTTGAAAATTCCCTGCCGGTTTGTGACATTCACTTTTTTGTTAATTTCCTGGACATGTACATTGAAAGTTAAGTGTTTGTCTAAATATATGGCTAGATAATTTACACTCGGTTTTTGGTAGGAAATAAACAAGCTTTCCTTTTACGAGTAAAGAAAACAGCTTTTTTCGGATCAATTTGCCAGGTATTACAATTTATTTCGAAAATATTTATAGCAGATTGCAAGTTAATTTCAACATTGGAACCAATTGAATTTGATGAAAAAATGCATGTATCGTCAGAGTATAGAGCGATATCACAGTTAGAAAATCATCATCTTTGTGGGATACATGCGTTAATTCTTTTACTTCTGAAAAGTGCTTGTTAATAAAAATACCTTAAAACTTTAATGAAAGAAACGACTGAATGGTCTTTATAAGGTACAATGGGAGATTGACATTCAGTAACTTTTGCAGTAAACCATTAGGCCAGACAGAATCAAACACTTTCTCTTGGTCTTAGACTACCATGCCAATACTATTGCCTTCTGAAAGATTGTGCTTAATGTCTTTAGGGTGCGAAAAGCTCTAAAACCGAATTACCATGGAAGTAAAATGGCGTTTTCATCAACGAAAGACATTCTATTTTGATCACTTTTTCGAGGCACTGGCTAATAGCGCCTACCTGTTCAATGGGCTTATAGTCATTACTTAAAACGTTCACATAAACAGGGAATCGTAATAACTCAGATAGACTATTTGACATTTGACTTCTTCAATAATCCATGAATCCTTTAAATCCACAATCTTCCATATTCGATAAAACCTTCAAATTAAAATAATAATTGTGAATAATAATATGAATTAACACACATTTATACATGTTCCTCATCTGATAGCGTCCCGTGGGGCCCTTTTTTCTTGACAACAAAACTCCTTGTGCATTGTAAGTGACTCGAAAGAGGTGTAGCCGGGATTCATGAATATTGGTAAATTCCGGGATTGAACGGGACACCCATGCCGAAGGAGTAACGCAATTGCACAAGTTGACGCAATTCGAAATACATTTGACACTATTGTCTACCCATAGTATATCTCTTCACCGAAGCCGCCTTTGTACCTGTGAGAGATATCTGACAAATTGTCCAGCAGTTCGCTTCAATCTGAGTACAAGCACTGTCGGGACTTTACCACAATTGGGGTGGTAAAGTTAAGTTGGGCACATGCCGTAATTGGCCAGTATACAGTAGCACCAAGAAAATTCCATACAAATATTTCTGTAAATACTACTTAATGTTGGCCACTTGTCTATCTTGAAATTCGTACTGAATATCCTGCGAAAGTTGGCCAGCAACATAGTCGCTTGTTGGTAGCCATTGTGGCGTTTGTTTTTTGTTGTGTGAAATGCACACAATATGCACTGCACAAAATAGACACAGTCGTAGCGCTAAAGTTATTTTCGTGTGAATATTTTTGGGATACACATTATGTAGATGGCCTCATTTCTGAAGTTAGTGAATGACTTCTGCGTTTCTCTGACATTCGTGGAAAAAAAAACGGACACCCTTATAAGTTGGCCACCTCTCTGAGTTGGCTTAGAAATGGCTGCAGCTGAACTGGCACTATCACTGGATTGATCAATCATTGGTAGTAATGGGACTTTCGTAACTACGTGTATTTGGGTATCCCTGGCCACAATACTAAAATTGGTTTTGTTCAGAGCTCTTTTAAAAGAAGAAAAATGAAATGTGACACCCACTTTTGCTTGGTAAAAGTTTGAACATCTTTATTGATATACACGCTTTCTTTGCATTTTTTCGATTCAATTTAAGAAACTATTCGACACATTCAACATTAACATAAATGAATGTTGAGCGGTTATAAATGGAATAAGAATCAATTCAAGCTACTTTAATTATTATACTGTTAAATGCAATTAAATAAGAAAGACTTTTATGAAATGTCGACAAAAACAATATTAAAAGAAACACAAAACAAATCATAGACAAAAATAAGAATGAGATGCCAAACACTATAGTTGTGGAATTTTAAAGGTGTGTACCGGGGCAGTTCATTAATACGCGGTACATAAGGTTAAATTCTGGTCCTGTGCCGGTCATGGCATATATCACTCAAACATCCAAATATCCAACTTTTGTATTTATGATATTAGAGTGACCTGTTTTATTAGTATTACATACAAATAACGTATTACATATGTGTATATGTATAAGCGCTGATTGAACAAGCTATAATATGTTTGGATTGTTCGTCAACAACAGTGAAGACATAAGCTTTCTTGCAAACTCCAAAATGTGTATTATGTTTGATATTCTTTCACTTGTTGTATGTATGTATTTATAGATAATTCGAGCACTAACTCCGATTATAAAAAAACGAACAGCAGTATATATCCAGTTAAGTAAATTGAATTTATTTCCAATAGTTTTCCTCTAGACTGAAGTAAATGTGCTGCATGGCAGCTATGTAAGTATGTACGTATATACACTTCTTGCATCCTCGAATACTTGAAAAGGAAATGTTTAGTAGTTTTATCTGGCAATCAATTTTCATCTGTCAGCGCATTGAAGCTTTTTGTGGTGATTTATATCCTTATTTAACAGCATTAATCAGTATTTGTCTCTTCTTCAGGAGGCACTCGATTCAATTGAGGGATTCCTGAATAAATGAGAGCTTTTTTTTCTAAAACGGGTGTTGGACATATTTTATATGCATTTTTTATTTATTCATGAATTTTAGTTTAGTTGTAAGAAGCAATGTTTATTTATTTTTGTTTATATGTTTTGTATTGCATGGTTTAAAACCACGTACGTACCTTTCTTCTGTTTCAAGTATTTGGTGTTAAGGTTTCCCCGGCGGCTTGTTACCCTGTGAAGTGTAGCAGCATGGGTTTTGGCGGGACGGAGCCCTTGTTTCGATACCTAAAATCAACCTTTTTTTAAATGTTTCCACTGGATCGAGATTTTGAGATATTTGAAGATTTTGAATAGGTTTCACGGCCAAAAATATACAAACCGCGATCGAATCCATTTGAAGAGTTAGAGGAGTTACTATTTTATTCGCGGTATAGGTTCTATAAAACTACAGTAAAATTTTTAATTGAAGTGTTGGGTGTGGAAGAACCACAAACCAAACGTGCACTGCCGATATCAACAGATCTACAATTGCTGGTAGCTTTGCATTTTTTTGGAAGAAATGTCTATCAGTGTGATGTTGGTAAGACTAACTAACTTACTAATCACTGCACGTTTGCACTTTGAGGAGCCTTGCATGGAACTTCACAACTAACAGTGGGAAGAACCATAAAAGAAAATATCTAAATGGATCGCATTAATACTTCCTATTTTCATTAAATTTCCATTCATGGCCGCAAAATTAGACTAACCAAGCAGCAATTGTATAGGATTGCTGGGTTTCCATCTGATGCATCGAAAACTGGTATTGTAACGCTATTTCCAGTATCCGTTATTAACAATGTTTGAAGCCCTCAGAGCCCTACAGTGACAATCAGGATAATTTTAATTAGTGTGAGTTAAGCCACTCTTGCGCAGATAGCCTCAATTAATCATTAATTCAGTTAATTTTTTGAATCCATAATTTTGGTTCTAATCAATTTTTTCACAAACAATTAAAAGATTCTCGATTTCTCGAGAAATATTGTGTCATTTCGCTTTGTTTGATAAAATCACTTTACAATAATGCTGTTATGTAGATACTAGATATGCATAGGCACAAATATGTCTATGAATAACGAAAAGTTAAAGTTGACTTGTTTATTTAGAGCCGATAATAACTAAAGCCGAATTTACACACTATTAATGAGCTGACTATGAATCTGCGCCAATAATGTTATCTGTTCTATTTTTTAGATATACTGTCTTATGCTCACTCTGAACAAGGGCGTTTGAAAATATTTCTGTACAGATCTGCTCATAGTAGGTACTACACTACTATCCAGAAAGTCACCATTAAAACCGCCAACAAATTCGAACGAAAATTCAATTGGTATAAAACGAGGCCTAACAGCCAAACAATTTATTTATGCAGAAGTTTCACAAGAGTCTTAGCTTGGTCTAGTTTTATGTAAGATATAGGCACGGGTACGATATCTTAAATTGATAAAGGTATTTTTAGGGGGGTCAGAAACAAGCACATTTGATTTGGAGGGGGAGAAGGTCTATCTCGCCCGTTTCGCACCTTTCCTTCTTCGAACGGTAAGGGCTATACATCGATGGTTTGACCACGTGCCACGTACGTCCTCATCATCACGACATACGATGCTTGCCTTAAATGCAATTTTTGACTGTTGTCTTGAATGTTGTTTGGACCAAGTCCCAAAACTCGCCGATTGAAGCCGATGTTTTTATGATTATTGTATTATAGTATTATAGTACTGCTTTCACTTCGGTTGTTCCGTTTTCAGTGAATGACGTTGTGCCACAGTTAATCCAAACGTCATAACTGTTTTTTTTTTCTTTTTATATGGCCACAAAAATCCAAATATGTATGTTGGCCCATTTGCGTTATTTTTTACCTTTTGGAAAATGTCTTCCAAAGTTTGTTGTTCATTCTTCTTTACGCCTCAATAACAATAAAGCAACAGAAATTTTTTCTTATAAGTTAAGTGATAAAGATGAATCATCCCTACAATAGGGAAAAATAGTATTGAAGTGTCAATTGTGTCACTAGAACTATTTGTTCTCTTTTCTAAATGCTTGTCCATTCAATTATAGTTTTTCTTTGATCCCCATCCAACCTCCCAAGAGATGACGTGAAGCATTTTGTTTTCGACGTACTGCCAATACTTTTTAAATTAACTTGACTAGAAACGAAATATGTTGTTTGAAGATGTTTTTTTTTTCACGCATGAGACAGGTCCTCCTCAGACAGTAGCGCCACCCATATTGTTATTACATATATTATTTTAACTGTTGGTTGTCTTTTGACGACATGCTTGAACATCTCAATATCCACTTCTAGCGACATAACGGGTAGTTGTTAAATTTGATATAATCAACTCTCTCTGAACAAAATGAGACCTACACTTTAAACTCCCCACTATATATAACCACCTTCTAAATATATATGTAATCAGGATAACCAATAGGCATTGTTTGAAAGGCACTACATGCCTCGTTACTCAATCTTAAACGTTCACTTTGTTTGATTAGACTAATTCGGAAAGCACATAGAACACTTACCAGCATCACAAGGGGCATTGCGCAATCGGTCCTCATTCCCGCAGATTGCAATAATTTTTGTTTCAGCTGGAGGGACGAGGAAAATAAGGAGACCGTAAGGTATCTACTACTCGTGTAGCAATAATTGGAATTAACTGATTAATAGCAGCCTTATCTAATTAAGTCGTTGCATAGCAAGTAACAATTGCATTTAAAAATTGCTGTTATAATTGTGCTGATGATCACAGCAAATTCCTTCACGGTTTGTTGTAATGTTTTTGATGTTACAAGTTGATCTCTGGAACATTGGCGATAACGGAGTAGTTTTGCTAATGTGCATCGTTCGAGATCCAACATAATTATATGGATATGGATTTTAATAGGACGAAACAGATATTCCCTTGAAATGATGACATTAGTATAAAGTGACAAGTCGAAAATCGGTTTCACAAAACACGTATCATATTTGGATTTCAATCCAATTGAGAATTTGTGGTTGTTACCTGTACGTTTCCTACAGTGGTGACTGTTGTGTCCCTATAGGGATAAAAATCTTATAAGCCTTATTGTCAAGCTCGTACATATGATTTATGTATCTGAACGTTATCCGCATTAACTACAAAAACAACCCCTGGGTATTATAAATATTTAATGTCACGCAATGAGGGCGTAGTGACTAATGCACAGACAAAATAGCATCTTATGTTAATTTTTAATTTCTGTTACAGCTAAAACTCTATGCGGGGTTGTGTTTTTTTTAATTAATTGATAATGTTTGCTCATGAAAGTAGAGCCTTATTAATTCAACGGAATTCAATTTGGGGTCAGATCGTTGTTTGTCAGAATGTTACGAGGTATACAATTACATATTACGTTTTTATTCCCAAGAGTTTAGAATGGAATAGATATTAAAAAAACTGCTTCCATTCAACTTAATATGTAATATCTAATAATACGGGCGACGCGACATTCCGTGGTGGTCCTCGGAGTAGTTTCAACAACAATCTCTCGTGTTGTTCGTGATATTGAATATTAATTTAAAAAGTTACTTTCAATGTTTTAGCCATTCAATTAGTACTTCCTTTCTATTTTTTGTTCACACTGCATATAGTCGAACATATTTGGTGAAATCATCAATCACCAGAATTACACATTATATTATTTCCTTCCATTCTTTAGGAAAAAGGGACCAAAATGATCGATATGCGCAATTTTAAACGGCACGTCGCCTTTTGATCTTTTTTGATTAAAACCTTCATATTTACCAATCACTTCAATCTTTATGCAAAAAAAGATTTTCCCAAATAGGTGCCCCCGTTAGCATTTGGCTAACTATTCTAATCAAATTATATTGATATGGTAAAGTACACAATCAAGTAACGTCTGCAAACATGTATTTGTTTTGTTATTTAAAAAAAAAGTTGTCAACGGTTATAGCTATGATTAAAAAACTTAGATAGGTCCTCTTACGACTCGGTTGCTGTAATTGTATCTCTATCTCTATTATATTTATACACACCGACTATTAACGAGAACACGAGTGTGTTACCAGAATGACCACTAATAAATAATTTTACCTACTTAGAACTCCTTGTTCGAGAAGTTGATCCATTATGACCTGTACCTACTCTTTCTCGAAATAGGACATTCATCGAGGAGGACTTTTCTTTAATTAATAATAATCTTATTTACCAATTAATCTCTTTTTAAGATACCTAATAAACAGGCGATTCGGGACGTATACACTACCTTTTTCAAATATTTTTACAAATCTCTCTTTTGGTACAAATATCACTTCATCATTAATTATAAAATCTAGGACTTTATACTTATACTATTATATTCCTTTTGCTTTAGGCTATGAGATTTAAGCTCATTTGCGTTATCTACCTCAGTGAACATTAAATTTATAAATTATTTTATGCATTCATCAATCTGTTAATTTTTAAACCAATCTAGTCTTAGTGATAATTTCTTGTCCTAATAGAGGGTAGAGCATAGTATCATCTGTAACTGAAAATAAATTCGTTTCCATGTTTTCCTCGTCAAAATGACAAAACAACAAATAATTAATTTTTGATTCGATTCAAATTTATTTCATAAAATAGTTTGGACCGAACAACAAAGAATCTGCAAAAATTTATTTTGGGCCATTTACAGGTAAAAATAGGTCAAAATCTTTAAACCGCCTTTTGATGTTAACCCAATGATGCCTAGCACCTAGCACGCATACGGCTCCCGAACCACTGCAATGTTTTCCAGGCAGATGTAACAGCTATTCAAGTGGCAGCCCTCCGGCTATCAATGACCCCGATAGACGGAAGGTCTATTGGTGTTAACATAGATAGTCAGGCGGCCATAAAGGCTCTGGAAACACCATCGATTAACTCTGAGATGGTAAAACTCTGCCGTCTATCTCTGAGGGAGATCGCGGACAGATGCAACTTTATCCTGTGCTGGGTCCCTGGGCACATGGGTATGCCGGGTGACGAAAGAATCGACGAATTAGCAATAAGGGGGGCGAGTCTACCACTGGCGCAAAATCAGGAGACATCTTACCTCCAATGAGAGCAATAAAAAATGCTATTAACAGACACCACAATCAATACAAATCGTAGATGGGCGGAATTGGACACCTGTAGTTGATCGAAAACGATGTCGCCTACACTAGATCCATCAAAAATTAAAGCTCTCCTAGAATTGGACAGAAGAAATATTAGTAAGGAAATAGGCGTAATCACTGGCCACTGCCTGATTGGCAACCAAGCCAGAAAGGACATCCTCAAGTTCATTAAAACCACCAACTGGTTATAGGTAAAATTACACACACCAAAAGAGGTAAGTGAGAAGGAGTGTAGTAGGTCAGGGAAGTAGCGGGAAAACACGAATATTGACAGCACAACAGTCCTCTACCCATGAGGGCCGTGTCAGTCACATCTACCTATCTACCTACCTTGCCAGTGTTGAGAGGTAATGGTTTATTTTTACTCTGCAACCTAAAAGGCTCTACGTGGAGTTTAAACAGAGCACTTTCCGTTGGAATTTATTTCATGGCATTAGTGTGTTTGGTTTGCAAGTTAAGCCATTCCATTTGCAGTTGAATTTCTCCCCTATTTCATTCGTTGGAAGAAAATTGACCAAAACTACGATTTTCTACACGTACACCAGTGGCCTATTTCAACAAATTCGAACCACAAATTTGTACTTGTGATTCATAATTACATATTTGAAAATCCCGTATTATCTAGTCTTAAATGTATTTTGAAATTGAATGAATTTCATTTCTCATTATAATTAATCTTTGTGGAACTCGTGGGGCTTTTTTCCCATGGATCCTAACCATGGACAGGAGAGAAATTTCAGTAACAAAAAATGTCCTTCAAAAGAATAAAGCGATAAAATAATTAGAAGGATGTTACATATATCAAGGCTTAATATGTCACTAGCAATAATATTTGCAGTAGCTTACTTCACATATTTATATCACCCGTGTGAGACATTTTAAATTAATCCATCAAAATATATATATGAACATATATTTCTTTACACTTGTGTGCACATTTATATTCGCCCATTCGCATCCTTCGGACTACTGAACACCATAACACATCTGTATTCAACGAGAAACATCCTTTGAAGTCCTTTGATATCTTCAAACAAATTTATAAAATACCCTTGGGTATTTCAAAGTTATGAAATTGTGCGCCTTTAATTTCTTGGTCACTAGCCCATACACATGAGATGAATTGTTTAACCTTTAATTTGTGTTGCCATTATAATACTCAATTTCTAAGCTATCATCAAAGGGGAATTTCATAGTGATGAACATTGGGCAGAATTTATCTGTAAACCTATCTATAACTGTAACAAAAAATACAATAATCCGTTCTTCAAAAAGAACTTTGGAAGCTCAGTTTGATTAAATGTTAAGATTTAATAATTCCCATAAATACCACGCAATGGGTTTATCGCCGGCTTCTAAATGCTTTGAAATTTTAAAGGTCAGATCTAAATATTCTTACTGCAATATCTGCCAACCTCTTTTGTATTCTTTCAACTCTTACAATAGCTTATTTATAAAATTAGATTCAATGACATGAATATTTGATGATGTGAAATAACAATCTTTATAAAAACTAATCCTAACATTTGCTTCTTATGATAAAGTTTATAGTGTGCCAAAAATAAAAACTTTGAATTAGAGAGGTACATATTTTACCTGACTCATTTTTAAGAGGGATTCATTTCCAAATTGTTAAATGACAACTTTTGTCCGGGCACTAAATGTTTTACATGTTGTTATAGTACACCGAATGTGAGGAGCGATTTAAAAAAAAATCAATTGATGGTATTATAAGATTGGCTTAATAGTGTCTTACAATTTTATAGGGTTATCAAAAGGCAAAAAGGAATATACGTCTTATCATATCGAAATTCACAGTGAAATTGAAAGAATAAATTTATGGAATATATCTAAGGGGTTAAATTATACGGTTCCGTGACATTGTGGGTGCAAGTGTCATTAAGCGTCATAGAGCCAATTTGGCACTGGGTTTTTAAATTTTTAATATCAACTTACAAATTTATCTAAAGTCTATGGAAAACATGTATAAAAGCAAACTTTAAATGTAGAGAACCTTGCGCCTACTCCAAATCCTATGAAGACCCTGCCAGGGAGCTGCATGCAGCCAGCATGCAGAAATTTGTTCGGTTTCATTTATAATACACACTGAACAATACGTTTAATTGAAATCGAGTACACCTATCCCTCGTTTTACACGGTAGATACGTTCCTGACAAAAACCGTGTAATTCGAAAAATTAATTTTTATATGGAAAAATCGTGTTAAACGAAAACAACTATAAACAAGCTTTTTTTAGACATTTCTTGAACACAAAATATGACTAAAACACTTAATAAAATATAAAAGTATCATTTAAATCATAGAAAACATAAAAACAATTAAATTTATTTGTAAAATGAAAAAAAAAGCATAAAAAATTTATTTCATAGCAAAAAAAGATATACATATGTATTGGACTTCATTCATAATAATAATTATAAATAAGACTTATGTTCCTTATTTTAATCAAACTTAATTGCTGTCACTTTCAACGATAAGTCTTCTCTTACGAAATTGTATAATATCAGATTCATCACTGGATATTATCTCATTAGATTCACTTTCTACAGTTGTTGTATGGATTTTTGCCGTATGTAGTTTGCTGAGACTTGTCAGGAAAAAAGTCTGAAATAAGCATCTGTTTTTTATTTTTTGTTATATCTTTGTAGACTTCTTCATACTGACTTAAAAGTTTATTAACATCTCGTTGAAATTTGAGAGCTCGTTCAACATTCGGATCATGTTCTTGAAAAAAGATTCCTAATTTTCTTCCTAACACAAGTCAAATTTCAAATCTCATTTTTCAAATTTTTTCCAGGCATCAATAATTGAAAGAGATCCTTCACTTTCCATATGATCTAAAATATATCTGAATGCCTTTTTAATATACATTGCCTTGAAAGTCGAAATTATCCCTTGGTCTAGTGGTTGCAACAAAGAAGTTGTATTTGGTGGTAGAAACACAATTTCAATATTTTCATGCTGCCAATCATGAGAATATTGAAATCATGAGGGTTAAAAGGTAAACCTTTTTTGCTTAAATAATTTTTCACATCTGGCACGAAAAAGTTATGGAACCAATCATTGAACAACGTGGCGGTAACCCAAGCTTTCTTATTCGCATTCCAATAAACAGGAAGATTGTTAATATTTATTCCTTTAAACGAACGTGGTCGTTTAGCTTTGCTAATTACCAATGGCTTCATAATATGATCACCAGAAGCATTGCTACAGAGAAGAATCGTTATACGATCTTTTGCTGCCTTATGGCCGCTAGCTGACTTGTTATGTTTTGCTAAAAAGGTCCTCCCAGGCATTTTCTTCCAATATAATCCGGATTCATCAGCATTAAAAACCTGGTCAGGACTGTAAGACTTTCCGGCAACAATTTCAGAAAATTTTTGGGTATATTGTTGTGCTGCTTCCAAATTAGCAGATGCTTGCTCACCTTTTAATTTAAGAATATGCAAGGAATGTCTTTGCTTAAATCGTTGGAACCAACCATGGCTCGCGTTAAAAGGCACTTTATTCGCAGAAGTAGACGGTGCTTGATTCTGAATTTTCTCATAAATTTTTAAAGCTTTATTTTGTATGGCATACGTATCAATTGCAATTCTTTTTTGATTTTGGTCTTCTAGCCATATCATTACAGCCTTTTCCATGTTTTCCATCGTAACATTTCTTACATGTTAAGTTGTACTCATACTCGTATGCATTCCAGCTGCTACACCTTTTCTAATTAAGTCTTCGTTTTTCTTTATTGTTCGTATTGTTGCTTCATTCATAAAATAAAATTTAGCCACATCTACTATCCTTTCTTTATTTCTTAGACGGTCCAAAATTTCAATTTTTGTTTCCAAAGATATAATTTTTCTCTTAATCTCTGTTTTGTTAATTTTTACTTTTGCCATGATAAAACTAAAATTTAAAATTAATTAAAAGGATGTTTTAAAACATACTTCTTATTTAGTTACTTACTTCAAATAATTTACACAATATGTATAATAAATTGTGAAAACTAATACGAAATTATGAAAAATAAAAAATTTAAAATGTGTAGGTAAACAATGATGATACTCGTTCTGTTGTATAAAATCCATTAATTCATAAACACATACAATTTGGCTTTGGACACTTAAAGGGGAATTCCCATTTTATTTTGTGTTCTTATCAAAGAACAACATATACATACATATATAAGTTTATGACAGTAGAGCATGTATACGTCTGAAGTGTTACCAGATTTATAATTAAGTATGTATAAATAAAATCGCGTGCAGTCAAAATTTGGCATTTTTTAAAAATTTTACTTTTTAAAATTGTGATTTTAAAAACCGTGTAAGATCGAAAACGTGCAGAACGAGTAGCGTGTAAAACGAGGGATAGGTGTATAAGAATGCAAATGGAAATTTTGCATAATTTCGCTGGCTAGTTTGGCCTTATGACGCTTTACTAAGGCGACATTATGACGAATGGAAAAATGAGGCCTTATTACAGTTTCAAAAGCGTCATTATACCAAATTTCTCTATTTCCCACAATGTCGCGGCAACAAATCATACATGTTGTATTTATTTATTTAGCCTGGTACAAGCATGAACTTAAGAACTAACATTTCGATCTGATTGGTATCTATCAACATGAAATACATTTCTTGGGGAACATTTCTAATCAGTCGGATCACTACTACCTAAGTTAGTTTCAGTGGGTAAGCATACCCAGATGCACCACACAAAACAAAAAACTTGTAGCCCCATTTGTTAAGTTTCGCTGGAAGATATTGCTTCATATAGTTTCTCGCTTTTTACGCATATGTGCACATCCACACATAAGAACTCTTCAAAGGGAACTTTTTGAAAGTTTTTGTTTAAATTGTCTTAAGAGAGGGCGAATTTTGTGTGACTTCGGAAACACTTTGGCGTTATCATTAAAGTGCAGAAATCGACGAATTTTTTCAAATTTATTTGCAGACATTATCATGCAGACATATCAGGTCATTGCCTAATATCAACTTCCGAAAACGTCGTATGTCAGGAGTCTGCAAAATTGACATTGCATGCTTATGCCAATGTATCTCTGATTCTGCCCTTATAGCGAATTGTTCGCCTGGATCCCATTGGCAAGCATTCACATTATACTCAGTTACTAATGATACAATAATGTCCGAATCAAAAAGAAAAAGAAAATTGAAGGGTTTATCTAGATACATGATATTCTTAGGTACTTCCGAACTACCCTGGAATTCGAAATTTTCGCCATGAAATTCGACTTTCTTCCATAACATTTTTGAATGGTGTATATTAAAGGTCTGTAGTTCTTCAGCTGGTGACGGTTGTTCAATCATGGCCATTATATTTTCCGCGATGATAACAGGCAAAGACGCAATATCAAAGTGCTCATTATCAATTAGGATTTCTTCCTGGTTCTCGATTTACGTCGTTTCTAACTTGAATTAACCTTTATGACATATTCATATTCCCACATTCGTCAGAGATACTTGTTGAGCCCATTGTAATATAAAAAAATATACCTTTACTGCATGATATGTTATATATGATAAACGCATTTTCTAAATCGTTAGATGAAATATCATATATGTATGATATCTTTGACTTCATGCTTGTGTTTCTTTCTGAATTTATCGTATTTAAAATCAAAACTTTGAAAAAAATCAAACAATAATAATATTGTAATATAAAAATACGAAAAACATTAGTACTTACCTTTTTATTTATTGATTATTAGCACAAATAAAATAGTCCACAAGAAAGTTAAAACACACACGTTAACTTATCCCCTTTTTTTTACTTTAAATGCTGCGACAAAAAAATACGGCTTACTCTGGGCGGGAATAAAGTTACATTGTGTTTCTGGCAATATTCACTCAATGATTGGAAATTGAAGAAATGAGTGAAAACATGAATTGAAAAAACGATATCATATATTATATGCTATGCAGTAAAAGGTTAAAAAAAGTCTGTACTTGTGTTTTGGGTTTTCCACGACAATTTCTCCTTTTCAACAACTCCAAGATGCGTATGAAAATGAAATTTAAATAACAATGGGAACTTCCCTTTTTACGTTTCTGAGAAAATGTAGTTCAATGAGTAAATTCTTCGGAAAATTCGAGTTATATACATTTCTTGGAGTAGTTCGAGTTGTAGAAATTCAGAAATTCGAGTTTGAGGAACAACAAATATATACACCGATAAATCAGTGTTTACGATAAAAATTCGACTTAGAGAAAAGTTCGACTTCGTTAGTTCGACTGTACAGTACTCCCCGGATAATTGCACATACGCATGGGCACAAAATTGTGTTGAAATTCCTATTAATCGGGGCCCATAGGTAGGCTCAGGATGGCGTTGGTAAAACTCAGCTGAATATAAATTATTGCTAATAAAAGAGTTTTGTTGTATCCAGGGAGAATTGTAATTGAAATTGTGGATTGTAATAATCTGTATATAAGTACGTATATGACAACTTATCGTATTTATCAAAAAATGTTTGAATCCATAGTATGGCTTAGCCCCTTCTTGCATAAAAGTACAGTGCAATTTCTATTATTCCAACTAATGAAAAATTGACCTGTTGCAATAATCGAACAGATATTATAAGCACTCTAAAAAAAGCTTAAGCAATGTACTTTTTAATGTATAAATAAAATGTATAGTATTTATAAACAACAAATTCATTTACATAATATGTAAAACTCAGCAGTTGCTTTGTAGAAAATCGCTTGGCAGCAGCTTTATCCCGCATATTTTGCGGTTGCATAATATTTTTCAATGGTTAGGTCATTTTTTCATTTTTTTGGGCTGCATATCAATAACATCCAAATTCGCACTATCATCGGTAACTTCTTCTGAGGCCTATACGTTTTATAGATTTTCGGAATTCCGTTCAGAGATGTCACCGCTGGCAATATCAGATATTTCTGACAAAATTTGATCCCGAATTAAAAGCAAAGGAACACAGTCTTCTTCCGCCCAATGCTCAGGACATCTGATAACTTTTTTCCAACGTTTAGTGATTGTAGTCCCTTTTAACTCTTTCCATGAAAAAAAAGGAGTGACGAATAATAGGGGACAATGAACTGCGAACTTGTCCATCTCTATAGTACTTCATTTCTGCACGGAACTACGTAAGCTTAGACAATATAACAGTAGTCTCCTGCTGTTACAATGCATAGTAAAGCGGTATGTGTGTAACATATGTATATGATATATATTTTGAGCCGTACAATTTTAAAGTTGAGAAAATCGAATACTTTTTTTCGAATCGTTGCAATAATCAGAAATAGGTAAGTCCATTACATTGGTTGCATAAATCGAGAGTTGCAGAAATCGCAGTTGCAATAATCGAACCTGCACTGTATATATGTACATAAATACACACATACATACAGAACTCGATTTACGCAACCCTCGATTCGTGCAACTCCTCGTTTTCCGCTTTTCGTTCAGCAATCATAACTGGTTTCAGGTTTTTCGCATGCCAAAAAGCCTATCGTGCACGTGATAGTAGATGAAATGATAACAGACCTAATGTGAACACAATAGAGCACGACTTCTTCTTCTTCTGGTGGCGCTACAGTCCGGGGTGGACCTGGGCCTCAACCAGTAAGCCTCTCCAGCCGGCACGATCTTTAGCCAGCTGTCTCCAACTGCGCAAATCAAGTCGATTGAGATCCGTGCGCCATTGGTTCCGTGGGCGTCCTCTATTGCGTTGTCCCACTGGTTCGGAGTCGAAGACTCCTCGGGCTGGAGCAGTGTTGTCCACGCACTCTGCATGGCCCAGCCATCTTAGGCGTTGAATCCGTAGACGTACAGTTAGTGGTTGAATCTTCTTTTCCAAGAACCATCAACGCAGACTTTTCTCTCGAAAAGACCAAGTGCTTCTTCATCCGCTTTTGAGATTGTCCATGCCTCCGCACCATAGAGCAGGGAGGACAGGGATGATCAAGGTGTTATGTAATGTTAGCTTGGTCCTTCGAGAGAGGACTCTACTACTCAATTGCCTATTGAGCCCAAAGAAACAGCGATTGCCAAGAATAATTCTGCGTTTCTCGGTACTGGTTCGAACTGTTTACTTGCGAGCCGAGGTAGACGAAGTCCTTCACTACCTCGAATTTATAGCTGCCTATGGTAACGTTTTGGCCAAGTCGTCGATGTTGTGCGTCCTTCCTCGATGACAGCATATACTTCGTTTTGCCCTCGTTCACCGCTAAACCCCGTTTTGGCCGCATCCACTTCAATACCAGCAAACGCTTCATGGACGGCTCGCTGTGTTCGACCAATAACGTCAATGTCATCCGCGTATGTTAGCAGTTGTACGGACTTTTGGAAGATTGTGCCTCTTGTGCTAGCGTGTGAGTTCTGCACGATCTTCTCAAGAATAATGTTCAAAGAGTCACATGGCAGCGCGTCGCCTTGTCCACAATCTTTTTTGACATTGAAGGTCTCGGTGAGTGGGGCACGACTATCACCGTATGATCATGTTGAAATTGCTCATATTTGCTCATCAATATAGCTTTCCAATCTATTTCAAACCTTATTCGTGAAGTAGTTTAGGTAACTTTATTGGCGGTATTACTATCTTTATCTTCACTAAATTGCTTCTAGTTCGTTCATGAATAGCATTGTATTATCACACAATTTACCTAGAAGCTTATTGTAAATGTCGGCTGTCGATTGATGATCGTCTATTATCGACATTCAATCGTCGTTCGGATTGAACGAAATCGATTGTGCCGTCAACTTTTGTCGTGCAAAATTTCGTAACCCTTTTTTTCTAGTGACAGAAAATCGTTATATATACATTGTTCTTATTCATGGTCTATGTATATCTATTTAATTCATATTACCGAATCGTACAAACAGTTGTATTATATTAATGAATCATGTAAATATGTAAAAAGCACCTTTTTGACGAGTGTTTTTAAGTTTTGCAGCACTTTCCCAAATTTTGGACACGATAGTACCTTTTATGATTTGGACAGAGTCTTGTGCTGTTAATTTTTGTTTCCTTCTTATGTGTATATTCAATACAGTACTAAATAGATCATCAGTTCCCTACTGTTTAACGAGTTATTATATGAAAAGGTTTATATTAACGATGCTTTTAACTGCTATTTGACTAATATTGGTTCCAGTCTTCGACTGAATCTTGTCACATCGGTAGTTTGTTTTCGTTCTTTACATGTGAAATTTCTTTCTTCTCTTGAAATTTTTAAAAAGATTGTTAACTTGCCAAACTCAGCTATCAAATTTTTCTGTAAAAAAAATACATTTTTCTTAGTTGAAGTGTTAGCATTTACTTATAGTCGTGTTTGATGATGTCTTCTCTGCAACTATAGGCCCATCTCAACCTTTCGGTTTTTAGTAAAATTTATGAAAAAGTTTTGTAAAACAAACAAAAATAGAAAAAACTATTTTTTTTTAATCTTGCGCAATTTTGGTTTTTAAAATGAAAATCTACTGAAGATCTTCCATTTGCAAATTATGACACACCTATATGCAAGAAATGTACCGCTGAATTATTTATTGAAATAATGAAAGCATTCGATTATTCTATTGAAAAAACTGGAAAAGGCTTGATTTCGTGTACTTAGTTCGTATATTAAAAACAGGTCGCAAAGCCTAAGGTTATACGATATAAGGATTGAAGTGGGATACTTTAATTTAGTCGTTCCTCAGTGCTCAGTTTTTGGTTCAATTCTGCTCACTGGCCTAAACTGTCCATTGGATTTAGCTTGTGATGTAAATAGGCAGTTATCGTCGCGCAACCAATAGAGTAAGACGGCTTTTTGTTTCTCTCACTAGCGTTTCGAAGCATCCAAAATTTCTAACCGTATACGAACGAATAGCCACGAAGATCTCAGATCTCAAGTCGCAAAGGTCCAAAAACACCTGGACACAATGTCGAAGCAAGGCGACATATCCAGGAGCAATTACTGGCATCCCCTCCAAGCTCGGGACTATAGAGAAGGTGATGATGACATGTCCGCGTCGGAAATTGTCACTAAAATTGCTACAAAAATCCGCGGAATTTGTTTATAATCTTATGAAAGAACTTAAAACAGAAAACTATTCTATTAAAAAATATCAATCGGCATAACATGGTGAAAAAAATGGTGAAAAAAAATTACGAACACTACACAGAAGTGTTTTATTTAGTTTTTCTTGAAAAGCAAAGTGTGAAGATTTCTGATTTAAGAAAAAACATTCGCGACGTTCTCCATACTGAAGATCGTCGGGAGTTTCAGCGACGACAAAAAAATAAAATTACTCAATGTCATAACTGCCAGATTTATGGCCACGGCGAGAGAAATTGGTGTGTAAAAACATATTCTGCAAATTGCTCACAATCTCACAAGACTGCAGAATGTACTGCCACGGGAATATATAAGTGTGTAAACTGTCAGGGAAATCATAGGTCAACTGATGTAAACTGTCCCCGTAGAGTCAAATACCTTGAAATATATATTAAGAGAAGTCCGTCAATGACTCATTCCCAACCAAAAAAAAAAAAACAAGGTAAAAACTGTGCCAGATTACATGAGTACCACAATGTGTGACACACAGTGTGTCCACCTATAACATCATCAGCTGCTAACAAGGCACGTGAACCTCGTTGGAGTCAGAATGCACCTGTATGTCACCAAAATGTTACCAGCAATGAGGCTGATCTCTTCACTCAAGACGAATTAAGATCTCCTACTATGGAAATGATTACTATGTTCAGTGTATGTAAAACTAAGTTTGAACACTTTATTGTTATAATACAGCTTGCGACTAAGTATTTATACAACCATGTTAAGTAACTTATATTCTCTTAATGTTTTATGTTGGAATTCCAGAAGTATTTGCAATAAGTCTACTGAGTTTTTCAATTTTTCTGTTTTTTTTCCAATTTTTTTTTTGTGTAAATGGTATTGATGTATATCTTGTGTGTGAAACCTGGCTTAATAGTAGCATCTCTTTCTCTCACATAAATTATAATTGTCATAGATTATATCGTATACAAGTTAATACCAAATGTCAAAACAAAAGTTTCTGACAATTGGTATTGAATTCATATTACATGATAACACGAAGTTCAAGATTATTTCTGTGTACTTTCCCGGTAGAGTCCCTACAACACAAAAGGTGGGCTTTTTTTAAGGATGACTTAAGAAGGCTTATTACGAGTACTGATCAATTTTTCTTTGAGGTGTGATTTTAACTATAGGCATCGAAATTGGGGATGTAATAGAGCAAACAAATGGGGAAACTCGCTAATGGATGTATTTTTGAGATATCCTGTATCCTTACTTTACCCAAACGGACCAACCTATTTTCCAGGTAACGAACTCGCCAGATAGTGTTACTCAGCCTATGGAGTTAAATGCCTTGAGTTCGGATCATATTCTTATAAATTGTTCTATACTCCTTAACAGCATTAGAAAAGATGTGCAATATTTAGAAAGCTAATTGGGATAGGTTCAGGTCAAAACTAAAACAACGTCTCCGAAATACACTCTGTGATATAAGTAATGTAAGTAGTCTTCAAGAGATCGGTGAAAAAATAGAATACTTTTCAAGTTCTGTATTAGAAAGTATAGAGGAATCGGTTACAAGAAAATCGAAAGTAAAAAGAACAACAGTTATTCCGCAGTACATCTTGAATCTAATAAAACATAGAAATAGATTGAGAAGTTTCAATAAAATGAACATGTTCACAAGACAAATATCAGTCGAAATTAGGAACGAAAAACTTGACCCAAATTCTAAGCCGTTCTGAAAAATATCAAAAATGCTCAAATCCAAAAATAAATTTATACCTCACTTGGAACAAAATGACTCATTACAGATAACAAGTGAAGAAAAAGTCGAAACGTTTGCAGACGCATTTAAAAAAAATGTTAATAATCCCTTGGTTAATAATGCGAGCTTCGTCACAAGAGTAGTAGAAGAGTCCATGAATATAATAAACAGCAGTGACTATGTGACTTTGCCGCGAAATGTTTTGGTATCAAATGAAGACATAAAATCTATAATACAAGGAATGATGAACAAAAAAGCACCAGGAACAGATACTCTCTCATCCACCAGAATGTAGTAGATACAAGTAGTAGAAACAAATGTAGTAGATACAAACTATCCAATTGTTATTTTTCGTCCAGTCAATTTATTTTGGTATTGCATATTTCAAATTACTATATGGTATTCTTTGTTGGGGGGTAGGTTAGGTAGGGGGGCTGCTAGTGCATTCACCAGCACACTTAGACCATATTGGTCCACTGTGGTACCCCTAGTAAGACTATTACCACTGATTGACTACTCCAGGGGGTTGCTTTAATTTTTTCCCATTTTCTTATTATTCAACTGGCCTATTTCTTTTCTTTTCAATTCCCAACAATTATTTTTTTTTTATTTTTCGAACTATGTTATTTGTAAATGTAGTAAATTTTATAAGGGTTCCACCGACCACTAATTTTATCATGTTTTTGTATTATGAAACTGAATTGACACTCCACTCTATTTCTATCCATTTAAATCACAATTTTTATTTATGCTTAAATTTTATAATCAGAACTTGCATTTCCTAATCTAAATAATAAAATACTGCCACTACTACCTACTACATTCGCTTTTGGTTGGTGAAAACAAAGTGAGCACATTGCACATACACATGAACATTGTTCCTGTACAAATCAAGTTGCATTGCCCCGTTCAATACCTAGTTGGATTTCGGTATTTCTTGATATATACAGTGCACTCTCCCTAAGACAAAACTCTGTCTAACTCGAACTTTTTCGCCATATTTTATTTATTATTAAGCTTCTCTCTAAGTTAAACTCCCCTAACTCGCACAAATATCCCGTGACAATTCGACTTATTCGACTGTATTGATTTAAGGTGGTCTACCTACTCTTCATTCGTTGCTTCATTTTGCACAAATATACTTGACTGTGTACGTGTGTTTGATGTATTGGCTTTTTCCTTCTGTGGTGTCTCAAACAAAGTATATAAAGAGTGTAATATGCAGCTGAGAATATATTCTTTATTCTAGTATTTAGAAAAGCTTGACGAACGACGGGAAGAATGTCGTACGCTTTTATGTATAATAAATTATAAATGAATAAAAGAATATATATATATATATATATATATTTGAATACTCGAACAGAAACTTTTGTGAATTAACAAAGCCTTTATTAATTTTGCAAAAACGGATTCTGAGTTCTAAAAGAATTTTTCTCGAGATCTGGTCACCGCCATTTTCGACTAATTTCCAACTACAGAAGATACTCTAACATTTCATTTGTTGTTTCTTATCAAAATGTTCTAAATTCTGTATCACCGTCTTCAATTTTTGTTTATAAAAATATTTATTTTATTTATGTCAGGTCTTGTTAAATTAAGGGTTACCACACCCACATTCGATTTTTTAGTAGCAGCGCCCCACAAGGTGGCATTTGACACTATTTTGTGTACTTTAAATTTAAAATGTCACAAAAATTACTTCATTTCTAGAATTTGTTTTTAAATTGTATTATAAGTATTCAAAGTTTAACTATGTCCAGAATTGCTTTGTATAATGAAATAACTTAATAAATAAATAAAAATTCCGAAAAAAAAGTTGCCTATAAGAAAGAAAAAAGAATAGCTCCAGCCAGATTTGAATATAGAAACTGCAAAATGCGTGAGCAATGCACCAACCCATTTCACCAACCGACCCGATAGCTTTGAGGTTTTTTTCGCTAACATTCAGTATAGGTGTGATATGCTTACATACATATATAGCGCTTTATTATTAGTAGAAGATTGATGCAAACCATGTGCCCGATAACAGTCCTGACTTTTCTCGCATACCTATCTGGTTTGTTTCAGACTCTTATTTCGTGCGTAAGTTGTGAAAATTTAAGTACCAGCTTAAAAGATGATTCAAGCAGACAGTGTGAGCATAAACATTTCCAATTCTCAGAAACGTATTAACTTATAGGATTTAGAAAGTACAGTATTTAAGACTAAGCACACCTCCTTTCCTTATCGGAAAGTAGCTTTTAAAAATTATTGGCATAATTTCACGTAATTTTCAAATTATGTTAGCAATACTCTAAAGGGGTCTTAAACTTTCATATTTTATTCATATTTCATTTACATTCATATTTCTTTTATTCATATTTACATTTTATTTTCTCTCGCAAAGGTAAGGCATTTTTTTGGTTTTGGGCTTATAACTTTGTAAATCTGAGATTCCATGTGTATGTTCATACCTGCATATTGAATAGTTTAATATTGACTGTGACTGTGTTATACTTGACTGTATTGTTTATATGTATATCAAGTATGTATATCAAGCAAGTAATTTATATCAAGCCAAGTTTTGTATGATAAGAACAATGTGCGAATGAACCCTTAATCTTGTTTTACATTTTTGGTTTGTCAGAACTAATTATAAACTTCGAATTAATTGCATTCATTACAAAAAGCGTTAGCAGGTGTTCAACGTGTACCAACAGTGTACAACGATACTAGTATGGCCTTGTATTCAGTGCATACCAGGGTAAAATGTTCAGGTGGTTTAACACTGACTCTGAGTTATAAATTCGATATGGTTGCTATGGTAATGAACTAACTCATCACAATACAATTCAGCAGTCATTGTATAGGTAGTATAATTCTGAAAATGTTAGCGACAAGAAGTAGAACGGAAGATTCAGCAGCTCCACAATTTTGGGAAGATAAGGAGATCAAATTTGATATACCTCATATGTATGCTAATTTGCAAAGTGACTAACGTGACGAGTGATAGTTTCATTATTTTTCAGACAAAATCGACTACGTAATGGAGAAAAAGTCCTAGCAACCATTAATCACATTGATGATTCAAAGGGTAACCCTGGAGACACTGGACGTATGATGGCCACCAACCTAAGAATCATTTGGTATTCAGTGGTGCACAAAAAATTCAATCTCTGTGAGTTTTTTATAGATACATTTGTTTCAAAAGACGGAATGTGAATAATAATAATTGAAACCCAACAGCAATTGGGTATGGAAGAATAATAACGTTAAATACGAGAACAGTGTTTTCAAAGGTTAGAGGGACAAGTCAAGCATTATATGTCCTTGCGGCAGGAGAAGTTTCACGATTTGAATTTTTATTCACGGATGTGTCTACTGAAAACAAATCGAGTTCAATATTTTCCCCTATATTCGACATTCATAAGTATGATTGCCATGATATCCGTGTAATGGATTTTTTATTAACTAATACTTCGCAGCATTTACCAGAGGACTTTTTTGTATAGAGAGCTTAAGTTACGCAGCGCTATTCTCCGTTCTAGGCAACTAATTTTGCTACCTCAGGAGCAGATTTACAGTAATTTGAGCGGAGTGTGGAATTTATCCAGCGATCAAGGAAATCTGGGATCATTTATTGTGACAAATATTCGAATTGTTTGGTATGCGGACATAAATGAAAGCTTTAATATCAGCTTGCCGTATATGCAAATCTCAAACGTTAGTGTTTTCACATTTTCCATAGCTTTTTTCATGAACGCAATACTTATATTTTCCAGATTAGAATAAGAGATTCAAAGTATGGAGATGCGCTTGTTATTCAAACAGCTGAGACTGGAGGTGGATATGTCCTTGGATTTCGCATTGATCCCGCGGAACGACTTAACGAAATTTATAAGGAACTAGTATCTTTATTCGTAGTGTATAGTGAAACACCAAACTTTGGCATTCACTACGATTCTGAAGGAAATGAATGTTCAGCTTTTGGTGGAAATAAAAACAATGGCGAGTTTAAAATGGATGAGTTTCAAGAAATTGATGCAGATCAGGAGAAAGAATTAAATTCAAAACTTACATCATATCTTGCCGATGGATATGCTACTCAAACTGCTAGTAGACAGCCGATTTACAGCAAAGAATTGGGTTTTGCAATTGAACAAATACGACAAGGTTATAATTTAAGTGACTTATGGGAAGTAATACCACCAAAATCTTCAGTTAAATAAATAAATTTAAGTTAGGAGGAATAATTATATAAATAAATTCCTTACTATTTTTGCTATCATAATTTACAACGCTTTTGAGATTGTCCATTCCTCCGCACCATGCAGTAGGGCTGGGGTGATCGATTTGAACTCCTTGGTTTTTTTTTCCATGATCTGCTGTAGTGTATATGGACCTATCCGATTTTTTATAAACAAGCATACAAAACAGCAGAGAACATCTTATACGCCATATTAAAGAGACTTAAGCCTCTATAGTTTCCGCACTCAAATGGATCTCTCACCATATCTATCGTATCTTACTATATCTTCCTAGCATGCGCCCAATCAGATCCAGTCTTAGAGGTTTCAGCATTGGCAGCCTTGCTACACTTACAGATATTACTATATAGTCCTCATCCAGATCGGGGGCCGGAGATTTTTTATCATCGCATAGATTGAGTGGTGTATGAGCTCCGGCATTCTCCTTCTTTTTGTAATGGCACGACAGTCCGGGGTGACCCTAGGCCTCCAATATATCACGTTAAGTTGATTGAGGTTATTCCCCACTTATGCGCTCGGTCGATTCCTTGGGGGTCCTCTTTTGTGTTGTCTCACTGGTCCGGAGTCGAAGACTCATCGGGCCGGAGCTAAGTGGCCCATGCGTTACACATAGCATAGCCGTCTTAGGCCTACGGTGACGTTCTGGCCGAGTAGCCGATGTTGTGTGTATTTTCTTACTTCGTTTTGCCCTCATTCAGCGTTTTGGCCGCCTCTGTTTTAAAACAAGCAAACGCTTCATTGACGGCTCACTGTGCGATCGAAAAATCACATCAATGTCATCCGCCTATGATAGTAATTGTACGGACTTTGCGAAAATCGTGCCTCTTGGGTTGGGCAGAGTTTTGGACGACCATCTCAAGAATGATGTTATAAAATTCAAATGACGAAGCGTCGCCTTGTCTAAAATTTGACATTGAAGGTCTCTGTGTGAAGATTTAGTCGATGGTGAACTAACCCGCCCTGAAACCGCACTGATAAGGGCCTCTGTTATTCACTAATGGTTTCAGGCGAATGTTTAGGAGAATTATCCCTCTTTAGTTGGCACAGTCAAATTGTTCTCCTTTCTTGTCCATCCGGAAAACGATACTGAGATTCCCCTCATCGGGTACGCTGTCCTCAGAGAATATCTGACTGGTGAGTTGGTGCATGTACCCTACCAGCTCGTCTTCAGCTGGCTTAAGGAGTTCCTTCAGAGTCTGCACCAGCACCTTTATTCGTTCAACAGCCTGAGTCCGTTCTCTGACGGATTGTCATGCCTGCTGTACTTTCCGATGAATCTACTTAAATCTTGCCCAGCTTTACTTTGAAATCTCCTAGAACTGTCTTGGTGTCGTAGCTGGGGTATTGATCGTATATCTTTCTATGAGATCACAAAAATTTTGATTTGATGGTTACGAGAAAGTGATGCACATCCTGGATAGCGGTGATTACTCCCTTATAAGCATCTACGGCCTCCGCAAATCCCTCCGCTGCACGTGGTCTGTTATTGGTCCTGACATTCAACGTGCAGAACCAAAAATCGTTGTCCATGGTCAGTAGTAGGGTCATCCATATCCGAGGCTTGTAGTTGTATCGGCTGGCTCTCCTGTCGAGTTGAGTGTAATCAACAATTTCTTCGAGGTTCTCCCGACCTGGCCTTGGAAAAAACCTTTTGGACCTGGCCTCCGAATCCATCCCCCATAGGCATCATATTCGATCGAAGGTGCTCCCCTCCCAGATTTTACCACGTGAAGGTGAGAGTAGGGCTTCATTGACAGTGGTGACTGCATGAACTCCAATTCAGTGCATTGTCACCTTTTAGCAACGGCAATAATCTCAGTTACAAACTAAACACCTAAGCTGTCGTAGAGACCTGTGAATTTTTCTGTCTGCGCTTATTTGGCATTTTACCAACCATTTTAAATTACAACCATTTAAATTATGTTGAAGCTCACTTTAAAATTAAAAGTTAACATTAATTATTCCTCTATAGTATAATGTAATTTGTAAGTAACCAAAAAGTAAAAACATAAATGTTGACAATAAAGTTACAAGTTTCATCGGGTAATACGAACCCAGAGGTTGTGGGAAATGTTGATTGGAATTAATCAAGGAGGTCAATGAGAAAGTGATTTACTTTCAGTCACAAAACGTATATACCATCTATTTCTAACTTCTTACTTCGTTGTACTAGGACATGGACTTTCATATAAGACTTCCTGTGTTTGTTTTAAGCATCGAATATAGCGAGTGTTCTCAATATTTTTTAGAATTCTCCTCGGTTTCTGTCTACAGACGTAATGCAACAAGTATTTTGTTTCTTATAACATTGTGGCGATTCGCCACATCATTCTTTGACCGATGACTAACAACAGCTTGCTTCTTTTACTAGGCGAATTTTGTTCAATATTTAGTCAACCACATTCACATAACTATTCACCACAATTGAGGTTAATTTGTGTTGTCCGTCGCTTTTCAAACAAGTCCGTATGAGGGAATCAAAACTCCAAATCTTAACTGAACAAATGATTATTTGACGAAACTTAACATTAGATATACATACACAAAGAAACAAAGAGAACTTACACTCAACTGATATGTTTAACGATACAAAACCCAAGCCAATAAATTACAGTTAATTATATTGGTGAGTGGTGACGAACGACGCACACTGACGACACAAAATGGAGAATGTAGAAAATATATAAAAGATATACAGAAGAAAACTGATAATAATAAAGGACATTCATTTGATGTTGACGTCAAACATCGATGGTCGATAATAAGCGAAAGATAACTATCGATGTATAGAAAGAATTTATATATATACATACATATATTAATACCGTTAATACTTCTCGTCAAAAACTAAGAATGAAAGAATACATAAAGTACTAAGGAACTCAAACAATCTTTACAATCAGAAAAACAAATTTTGTTGTCAGACTCAATTCGGAGAAACCCTTGAACCAATTCCAAGAACTGTCTTGTGATTATTTCAAAATCCGCAATGAATAGTAGGTTTTCCTTTGGTTACATCGAAGACCGATGTTTTGTTCTTAACAACAATTATGCGATATTTTACGAATATCGATGTCGACACAACGATATTTGGTTTCACAAAACATAGATGGATATCGAACATCCATAATATGTAGTAGATATCATACTCACTAACCGTGTCGATTTTTTTTATTTTCCTTATTTTATAAATCTAAGACTAATTTATTTCGAGATTTCTCTTTAATACTGTTTATTTGAATTGCTTTATGAAACTGTTTAATTATATTTTACAGGATCTTGGCAATTAGGATGGATCCTGTGTGATATATGGATTTCATTGGATGTCCTTTTATGTACTGCATCAATTTTAAGTTTATGTGCCATCAGTGTGGATAGGTAAGAATTACAAAAAATGTATAAATCCGTTTTTTTTTTAATTTTCATGGATCTTATCTCGCATTTAAGGTATTTAGCCGTCACTCAGCCTCTCACGTATTCCAGAAAAAGGAGATCGAAACGATTGGCTCTTGTAATGATACTAATTGTATGGACTCTGGCTCTGGCAATAACGTGCCCGCCCATGTTCGGATGGTATGTAAATCGTACTGAAAAATACTAAATTCAATATTCATTCATTGTGCAATTCATAGCAGCCACGAGCTACGAACGCAAACTTTCAGAAACAACAAATTTCCATCAAATATAAACAAAATGTTGTACTTCTTGGTATGGAAGAAGATGGGGATGAATTATCGTATTTTTCTATCTAAATCTTTCTATCTAAAATCTCAACTGTAATTAGTTTGAGTATCCTTATTAACTATTTAAAATTGTTTCTCCACAAATCAATCATTCTCTTTGCGAACTGTCAACATGAGTTCGCAGTACATAAGAGAGGCAAACGCGATCCACACATTCGCGACCAAAAAATTCGCGATGATGTGTATGTGTGCTCAAATTGTACCCATTGTTATCTGCGAATGAGAAAAGTCCATATGAATGAAGCGTCAGGGTTTGCGAAGTTAGCGATTCGTAGGGAGCTCATATGAATGCCCATTCATTCAAACTACGCAATGATAATTATTACATATTGTAATTAATATTCGAAATGTAAGTTGTGATATAAATTCCAAAATTTTCTGTGTGTGTTGTTTTGTTCTATTAAAAAGTACTCTCAACTAAAAATCTCTAGAGAATTTGGATTTGGAGTTTGAATGGATGGAGTCTTAATCAAACAAATTAGTCCTGATTACATAAACCTATTAACTTAACAAGTTAGTTCAATTATTACCGTCGTCGCATAGTGGATAGGTGCGTCGACTCCACCGCGGGGGTCCTGTTTCCAATCCGCGAAATGAGCAACTTTAAAATTTCACGGCTCCACCTACTTCGGGGCTTGACAATGTTCATGCTATAGATGTCTAGATATAGTTTCTTATACTTGACCGTTTAGAGTCAGCATTGAAACTACCACTCATGATATGTATGAAGAACCATATCACACACAGCCCCAGGTAGGAGCAAGACCCAGGTTCACCTCAGACTTTAGCGTCACCAAATATGTATGTACAGTCTACTCCGCTTAATTGCATTATAAAAAATGCACAAAATGTATTGCAATGAACTGTCCGTTTAGTTCATATAAACGATGCTGGGATATATGCAACTTTATTGCACTATGATCAATTTCTTGTTGTATATAAGCGAAAGTTACTCTTAACCGGAGTTCATACAACCGGTGTCGACTGTATACATTATTACGTCAGTCATAATCAGAGATGAAAGAAATGCCACTTTTTTGAAATACATTTCTTACGTCTGCTACTCGTTGTGTACGTGTAGTTAATGTAGTATACGTAAAAAATGTAGTTGACGTAACAAAAAAGTCAAAAGTCAGTTGCGAAGTTTATTTAACGTCAGTTCAGTTGTGCTTGTATGCGAAAAATCTAACATAACAAATGTAGATAATAAATGAAACAAATCGGGTGTGTAGTTTATTCGAATAACTATCCGTAATTAATCGTCTACTCTGTCATCT
The DNA here is from genome assembly GCA_964034865.1 of Eristalis intricaria. Taxonomy (NCBI): domain Eukaryota; kingdom Metazoa; phylum Arthropoda; class Insecta; order Diptera; family Syrphidae; genus Eristalis; species Eristalis intricaria. The sequence continues at coordinate 76,747,736 of OZ035873.1, read as the reverse complement.
CTGGTCATATAATGTTCAATTAAAATACTGATTTTAAGAGATAATATATTTCTATAGAAATCCTTGGAGTAGGTATATAGCAAATACATCATTTCGAAGGCGCTTCGTTTAAAAATGGTTGCATTCTTGTTCTTTTTTTATTTTTATAAAAAGGGGATTCCCCAATTTTAAGATTTATGTACATATATATGTCAGTGTTGGGACTTAATATTTTCACAAAGAATATTAATGATAGATTTGATAAAAGTGTGGTAGATCTCGTTTACCTATACAATTTCTAAGAAATTTCTAAGAATTTTTTTGGGTAGAAGATGTGGACATTTACCAAAATAGCCAAAATAGTCTATCACAATTGTGGAGAAGTCCCATCACTGAAGTAGGTACCTACGTAAAGTCAGTCAGTTTTAGAAAAATTTTGCAACAGTGAAGTTTACATTAGTCAGTCAACATCAAGATGAGCCAAAAGCGAAAAAAAATTACTTTGGTATTAAAACTGGAAATTTAAATCGGTAAAATTAACGGCACAAATCGTTTTGGTGTAAGGATATGCATACATATAAATACACTCAATTCTCTTATTATAAAAATCGCATAAAGTGCTAAAAAAGGAATGTGTTCCATTATAATCAAAAACGCATAAAACCAAAGAATCATATAAAAAAGACAGTAATTACATTAATTATATAATTAGGGATACGTTCCAAAATTTTTTAAAAGTTCATGGGACCAAAAAACGCAAAGAAAAGTCCATATCGACTAACAAAAATGATACCTGAGAATTTTTGAGCAGAGTAAAAAGTTTTGGCAAATTCAAATCAAATACATAACATTACATAATTTTTAATTAAATATATTTATTTCACATTAGAATGATAATTCATTCTTACACAAATAGCATTGAGCATATTGAACTATTGTTTGCTTGCTCTGTATAGAGGAAATATTTAAAAGGGAATCCCATACAAAATTCTATAGAAAAATAGCACATAACTTCAAAATCTTGTACAATAAAATCAGCCTTAGAATCTCGGGAAAAAAAATAATCAAAACCGCATAAAAAGAATTCGCATAAAAAGAGAATTGAGTGTATATGTTTGTATGTAAAATCATGGTTTGGAAACTCACATTTCTTTTTAATTCCACATAATGTCATAATCTTGCGCTCATTGCTTACGTTAATAAAAAACAATTAATTTTCTTTCTTAATTTTAATTAAAAGGTATGAACCCGGGCGCAGATATCTTAATGAATGCCGTTATAATCAAAACGAGGATACGTTATTTTCTCGGCAATGGGATCGTTTTTCATTCCGATGGCAGTGATGGTCTACGTGTACGGAAGGATTTCCTGCGTGGTGGCATCGCGACACGACAATATGACGGATATTAATATTCATAATAAGGTAAATGATAGAGAACAAATTCGTTTTCACGAGCAAATCTTTTTCAACTCTAATCTTGGTGTCTGGCGTTGCCTCATTATTTTTAAAATATGTACATATACCACTTGTGTTGTACTTGCAGAATTTCAAGAGGTATACGAGCACTCTAACTGAAGTAGATGTAGATGGGAATCTTTCTGAACAAGATATGAGTCCCAGTCAAAAAAGACAATCAGCAGCACGTACGTTATCCAATCAGACAATCGCCAAAGAACTTCACGAAGTTGTGGGATTAGATGAAAGTGATTTGATAGCAAAAAGTGGTTCGTATGAGCTTGCAGCATCCACATTATGTACACCATCCATCAAGAGACAATCATCTGTAACTTCAAAAACATCACATCGACTGATCAGCATTATACTCTAAGTGGTCTTCAACGTCATAGTATACGCCACAACATAAGTACAACACCATATATAAATGATACCTATATTACGCGGAACACAAGAGTACACCATCAGAAATCTTTATCGAATAGAATTAGCTTACTTAAAAAAGAAAATAAAACTACGCAGACTTTGAGTATTGTCGTGGTGGTTTTATTGCTTGTTGGCTGCCATTTTTTTATTTACTACCTTATAACACCGTTCCTGAGTGAACAGCAAGTCAGTCGAAATCTTGCAAAAGTACTCACATGGCTGGGATGGTTTAATAGTGCTATAAATCCGTTCATATACGCGTTCTACAGTGTGGATTTTCGAGCCGCATTTTGGCGCCTAACATTAAAACGACTTTTCCGCACTTCATTGAAGGCTCGATATCCTCCTACAACAATGTCTATTCGACGATAGGTGGAGCGTCCTGTTTATTGTGATTAAAACTATTGTAAATATATTTAATACATTATTGTGATTTTAAATATAATTATGTTTATGTAATTACATTTTTTTATGTATTTAATTTATGCTTCGTCGCATTTTTAGAGCAAAATACTTTCTAAGTACAAACTGGTATAAATTATTTATTTTAATTTAGTATGAAATTTAGATTTAATGGAATGAACAAATAAATAAATAGAAACACATTGGAATTGAAACGGGATCTGTTGTTTATTTATATGTAGTTCCAATCATTACATTTTTATGAAAATTTCATTTCATATGTATTATATTAATGCATTTTCCAATATCACAAAGACTGCCAGCACATAATAGATAAGTCCATAAAATCCTACGCTGGGCCTTTAGTTTCACTTTTCTACACAAAGACCCTTAACGTTTCATCATAAAACGACATCTGGCGATAAGCTCATGTGTAACGTATTTTTTTGTGTGACAGATCTCGTGTGACGGTATTTTGAAAGTCGATTTTCTATACTAAAACGACAAAAGAAGGTGATTTTAAATTTGTGAACGCTTCAAATCGAAAAATAAGTAAAAACGTGAGTTTTAACTTAGTCATTTTATTTAAAGAAATACAAATATAACTTAAAACAACAATTTATTTATTCCGACATAATTTTTGAAATCTTCCCTTAATAACAAGTTGGACTTTCAAAGTGACAGTAAGCTTTTGAATGACAGCTTTGAAATGTGTTTGGAACATGAGCTAGTTAGTCGATGCATAAACGCTTAAAAAGCGACTCGACTCTCAAAACGGTTTTACTAAAATGACTTTCATTATCGGGGAGATACAAAAGGAAATAAGTAACTGTTTACTTTTTTTGGTATAGCCCTCAGTAAATATCGATGAATATATGCCGCTAAGTGCATTTTTTGTGTAAGCGAATATATATTATATACGAAAAGTCGCAAGAATAAAAATAAAAACGACTGATGCATCGGAGAGAAGGGGGGGGGGGGGGAGGGGGGGCCTTATCGTGTGTAGATCTAGATGAATTTTTTGGTGATAGACCCCAAGACTTACCGATAATTCCCTTACACTATCAGAAAACTGACAGCGCCAGTTTTCAGCTCGATGTGCTTTTTCTTAGAGGACTGAAAGTCCATTAATGATACACCAGTTACGACGATAACGTCTAGAGCTGCCTGCCTTTATTCCGAAATAATTTTTGAAATCTTCCCTTAATAACAAGTTGGACTTTCAAAGTGACAGTAAGCTTTTGAATGACAGCTTTGAAATGTGTTTGGAACATGAGCTAGTTAGTCGATGCATAAACGCTTAAAAAGCGACTCGACTCTCAAAACGGTTTTACTAAAATGACTTTCATTATCGGGGAGATACAAAAGGAAATAAGTAACTGTTTACTTTTTTTGGTATAGCCCTCAGTAAATATCGATGAATATATGCCGCTAAGTACATTTTTTGTGTAAGCGAATATATATTATATACGAAAAGTCGCAAGAATAAAAATAAAAACGACTGATGCATCGGAGAGAAGGGGGGGGGGGGGGGGGGGGGGGAGGGGGGGGCCTTATCGTGTGTAGATCTAGATGAATTTTTTGGTGATAGACCCCAAGACTTACCGATAATTCCCTTACACTATCAGAAAACTGACAGCGCCAGTTTTCAGCTCGATGTGCTTTTTCTTAGAGGACTGAAAGTCCATTAATGATACACCAGTTACGACGATAACGTCTAGAGCTGCCTGCCTTTTTGAACACACACATGGCTAGGCACGATCCCACAGGCAGTACTGCTACCTCATCCGGCATTTTAGAGCCACTGCGAGCATCAAGCAGACACTCAACCAGTATACACTATCGCAGAGGAGACAGGACGACGCCCGCCGCACTGCGGGCCGCCTTTATTAACCCCCGCCCTTACGAACGGGCCACAATCCGCATCATTCATCACCAAAGTGTTCTCTACCCGAGTTACACATGCCATCAAAAGTCGCATTGTCAAAAGCGCCCACTATAATGACAAATGCCCAAGGCGTATTCTCACCTGTCAAGAGTACCCTCAATTATGCCAACGAGATCTTGTAGTGCAGTTTCGCAGAATTTTCCGCGTTGATAAGCATGTTGCATCCGAAACAAGGATATATTTGCAAAGCATTTTGCGCACGTGAAGCTCAACCAGTTTTTCCATGCGTTTCAACAGGAAGGAATATAGACCGAGGCCGATCCAAGAATCTTTGCCCCAGCTAAAGCCGAATACTGTTTGGTTCTTGACCTATTTAGCGGCGAAGTCGAGACATTCTGGCATTTAGTTCGATTTCTCACCTGGGATTTTTGGAACCGGTTTGTGATTCATAACTGATAGTTAAGTATACGCTACGTAAGCCAACTTAAAATATTTAAATACAAACAATTCAGTTTTTACGCGGATTTGATTTACCACGGCTTTGAAATAAATCTATTTTACACGATTTCATTCGATTAAGCAAAATTACTCTCATAATTTTTTTTGTATGAGTCATTTATTTGAATTTTTTACAGTGTTGAAGGATATGAAACCAATTACCTTTTCCTGCATATATACAACTATTATATGTACGTAGGTGTTTGCAAGCGTATGCCTATACGCTTAAGTTAATTATTAGTGCACAAAAAAACGTTCGTCAGTGTTTAATAATAAATCATAAAAACTTGGCTTGTTACAGTCAGCTGTCCAAAAATTGAAAAAAAATTAAGGAATTGAACAATTTTTGGGACAAATGATGGAAAATACAGTACTGATTTCTGTTATTTGCGCCGACAGTTCAAGTTCTAGTTCTAAGGAATTGGAATATGGATAGGAGCAGCACAAAAATGAATACATTTCTTCCGCATCCATTTTCAATTTTTTTTGGGTAGTCAAATAAATGAATTTCTGCCGCGACACACCGTTATGGTATTTCCAGCCCATCAAGCTCAAATTGTTGGTGGTGTTCACTACCATATTTATATTGTAGCGAGCTGATGATGGCATTAGACTCCACTTGCCTTTGAAATCGTCTGGACGACATCTGCACCACACCCTTCATCGATACAACCAATTCTGCCACATTGACTTATTCGCTTAAATGTGTCCTGCCGAGAGATGACTGCTGCCTGAACATTTTTAGTGTCCTACTATACGCCGCACAGTGGTCCCGTTGTATGGGAGAGTTGGAAATAAATCTGTAACTTTTGAACTCGTGAACCGATTGTGATAAACGATTTTCGTTGCCAGGATTTTTTTCAGAAAAGAAAACAAGACAAACAATCACACATAAATTAATTAATTTATTTTAAAAAAACAAAGAAAAATTGAGGTATCTCTACCGACGAAGGCGAAGCGTTGTCGACCGTTTGTTTTTTCGTTAGCCGTTCGAGTGGCGTCGTTTTAATTTTTGACAGCGCTCTTTGGGGTGTGTTCGGGCTGTCCTGCGGGATGAGTGCATTCAGTTGACAGCTCGGCCCTTCCTGACATGGAGTCGTCTCTGACTCCCAAACCAACTTCGTCCAACCAACTTTCGTCATCGTCGTCACCAAGCTCTGGTCCTAGCAAACACCACGGCTTCATTTTGTCGCTCGTCATCACCGTTGAAAACTTTCGTTGTTGGCGACCACTCTCGATTCCACCCAATACATACCGATCCTGTCGGAGGCACTTCTCAACAACGTACGGTCCTTTATATTTCAGGTCCAACTTATGGGATTCACCGGTGGGCGAAGGAACACTCTCCACCACCACGAGATCTCCCTCGTTATACGTTGTAGGCTTCTTATGCTTAGCGTCGAACCTCAATTTCCACCTCTCCTTCTCTTCGCGAATTCTTCGAGGTACATCCGCTCGTCGCTGCTGCATATCGACCGGCTCAACATCAACTACGTCGTCCTGAATAGCATTAAAAAAATGGTTAACACCGATATCCTTCAGCTTGAAGTCGAAGATTATTTCATTCGGACTATATCCTGTGGCTGAATTCCGCTGCGTATTAATCGACCATTGCAATTGTCTTAGTCCTATATCCCAGTTACTTTGATTATCGCTCGATGTTCGAAGATACTGCAAAATGCTTTGATTGAGCCTCTCAATTTGACCATTGGCTCTCGGCGTTCGCACGGCAGTTCGTATGTGTCGAATCTCATTATCGCTACAAAAAGTTTAAAATTCCTTCGCCGTAAAAGCTGTTCCTCGATCGCTAATTATGACATCCGGTAACCCAAAATAAGCTGTCAGATCATTCAGCATTTCAACAGGCTTCGCTTTCGTGTCTCTTACTGCTTTGTGATGATGTATGCTTTACCTCGTCGACTTCGTGGAAATGGACCCAAATGATCAACGTGAATGGTCCTGAATGGGATTGGAGTTACATCAACGACGTGCATTCTCCCTTCAACTGCCCCTGGCGCCCTTTTGTGATAGCAACACTCGATGCATGCGGATATGTATGATTTGACGAAATTCCGCATTCGCCTGAACCACAAGTTCTCTTGAATTCGCTGCAGAACCTTCTCCACACCAAAATGACCCTTGTCGTCGTGAAAGTATTTTACGATTCGCCACCGTACAGCCGATGGAACAACTAATTTTAATCTTTCGTTCTCTTTCCGGAATAATCGACCGTCATTTAAACAGAATTGTTGTCGCAGCTGCAAGCTTCCTACGTTTCCTCCATGCTCCTTTAGTGCCTCTACGATAGAAGCCAGTCTCGGATCTTGGTGTTGCATACTAGCGATCCAATCATTCTGGGAGATCGTAACTCTCATCACAAGAGCAGCAGCAGTATCGGTTTCCTCGCAACCTCGACGGGCATACGGCTTAGCGCATCAACGTGCGCCATTCGATTGGCCCTTCGGTGAACCACGGTAAAATCATACTCCTGCAAACGCAGCCACCATCTAGCCACGCGAGGAATGAGCGAAGATGTTGCCTTAATAGCACTTACAGCAGAGCAGTCCGTAAAAACCGAACATTTTCTTCCAAGCAGGTACATTCTGAAGCGTTCCAAACTCTAAACTACTGCGAGCACTTCTAGTTCGTAGCTCGAATATTTTGACTCAGCAGGCGTACATGCTCGACTATAGTAAAAAACGGGTTTACGTTAGGCGGAATCACTTACCGCTTGAAATAATATTCCAGCTAATCCGTATGAGCTGGCGTCTGTGTGCACTTCGTGGATCTTTCGTGGATCGTAAACTTATAGAATCGGCTCACTGCACATTTCCTTAAGTCTTCGAAATGCTTGCGCCTGCTCAACTTCCCAACGGAACGGAATCTTTTTATGAGTTGCACATCTATTTGCAAAACAAATGCTGAAATGCAACTGCAATTTTTAAAGTATTTTCGATATCTATATAAAGCGTCATCTTCCTAATTGAAATCTTCAATATTTTCGGAATCATAAACTAATTCACGATGCCTCAAAGTCAGAAATAGATATTCGCCAAGAACGCTCTAATTAACGCCCTTTTTGCCCCATTGCGACATGCATTTATGACAACGCAAACAAAACAAGATAAAAGCAAGTAGTTTCATAATTATAAGAATTTTATGACCAAAAGAATTCTAATTCACAATAATAAAAACATCCTCGGCATCCGGCATAGCGTTTGCACAATACATGCATTACAAGGGAAATCGTTTGAAAATGCCGAAAAATGCACCACATTGCTCCACTTAGGAGAGACTTGGAGCATTTTTGGAGACTCTTGGAGCATTTTTGTTATAGTCCATCAAACATTGAAATGCCCCTCTCAAAATGTGCCTTTACTTAAAAGCCTGGTTTAAAAAATTGGTAAGCAATATGGAAAAACTGAAAACGCAGTTTAAAAGCAAGATGTATGACCTTTTAAAAAAAATTACTTTAGTTTCCAATGTACATAATTTTAGGAAATATGGCACATCAAATTTGCTTTAAAAATACGTCAATTTTTGTAATTTTCAAAGTCCCAACTTTGAGCTAACGGTACATATTTGTAGAATCGAAAAACATAAACCATTTGGCCGGGAAAAATATGTCACTTCGGGTATTTATTTCCACTGCGGGACCACTGTGCGCCAGTGGCTTAAACTTCGTTGGCGTGCATGGTTCTCTCAAGTTCAGATCACGGATATATTTTTTACATTCGTTGAACGTTCTCGTTGACGTAGTCTTATGAAAAACAAAGTTCTTATGAAATAAAACCAGTACTTCAACTAGCAGTTATGCACACAAAATTATATCTAGCAATTAACTAATCCCAAGACTGCTCTGTACTTTTTATTACCACTTTTATTTATATGAATAACAATAAGTACAAGTTATGTACATTTCTTATGGAAGCTTTTATTTACTTAGTTTTTCGATTAATCAAACGGGGTACGCAATTAAGCGAGAGCCAATTATTCGGGGCTACTGTATTCGGCAAAACTCCCATTAACTCAGAATTTGGCAATCGATACAAATTTCAAACGATGGAATCAGATGGAGTGCGATGGGAAAGAAAATCATACATTTCTACGATATTTTATTTTGATTCGAAATTTATCGACATTACAGATACCATGTGCGAGGATATAGACAACTGTTAATATTCCCTTAGCGTCTTCGGTGAATGGTCTGTGCATGTTCTTACATATCTACTCATAGAGGGAAGACTACATACTTTTTTTGATGATAAGAAGAAGGTTACTTGTGCTTTTTAACGTAAATGCCATCTCATGGGATCGCAAACACTCTGTTGCCGCATACCATCAAGTTCAAAATGTGATAAACAACATTAATAAACTATTGGATAAGTAACACATTTTTGCGATAAAAAATGTTTCAAAGTAGAATTTAATAATACAGAGTAAAGTATTGAACTTAATTCAATGGTCAATAGCTCTAAACAAAAATTGTAATGCCTGATTTCACAGTGAAACCTTATCTGCCTTAAGTGTAGGATCAACAATAACTTCACCCAAGAATATTTCGTTTTCACACTCAATCTTAAGGTGTGATTTAGATAAGCCATGGATTGACTGGCATTGTGAACTCTTGAATCCACCAACCATGTGAACTATGGACAAATAGTGATTGTGCTGAACAAGGAAAAGAGAACACACCAACCCAAGCATTGCCAGACAAAATAATTGGTTGCTTATGTGTGTTTTCTCTTTGTATTTTAAGGTTGAAATTATTTTAATACACTAATGGAAATAATGTACTCTTTGGACTGACACTTAAGCCATGGAAATCAGTGACTTAAGTTAAACTACTATTTAAGTGGAATACATCACTTAACTTCCAATGTGAAAACGAAATTTCTATTGATTCTAAGTTAAGCGATAGATCGAAACTTAAGCTCACTCTGTGAAATCGGGTATACAATTGTTATATTACGTAGTTTATACATATATGGTATCTATGTATATACCGTGGTGTTATATATTATGGTACATAGTCGCTCTGGGACCTCAGTGTGGTGTGGGTATATTGCGCCTTCCCACCAACCTAACCTAGATTACGATCTAACTTAAACGTGTAAAATTGTGTATAGTGCCACTTTTGTTTTCAACGTGCGTCATATTTGTATACTTCCTGCCTTGAATTCCAGAACTACAAACCAAAAAATTACTGTTGTTAATGTGTGTTACTGATGTACTGTGTAGATGTCATTACTATTTGGGTAGTGTTCTAACGAGATCCTTTTGTAAGGCGGTACTTTCAAAAGTTATTCACGACAAGAAACTATATGAGGTAGCAGCGGCATGAATGGAAGAGGTGAACCATTGTTGTCATATACGTGAGTGTCAGGAATCCGATGACTGCTATATCATTTTCCAAGTAATAACAAAATTAACATAAATCATGTAAGGACACGCTTAGTATATCTCTATGTTAAACACAAGTAGCCCCTCTCAGTTCATTGGAGGCGATAGACAATATCGCAAGGAATTGGAAGGTCGATTCAGAGAACCGCATACAGTCGCAAAGAAAAAGAAAAAAAAGAGATAAGATTGGGACCTTTATAAGAACAGTCTTGCAGATTACAAATTGCTGATCCGGAGAGCTAATCATAACCTGAATAGAATTTTGCTCTAATATCGAAGGTAATAAAAAAGCCACCAGTATCGGGAAACTCATATCAAAAATCCCCAGTCTTTCCAGTCTTTAGAGCCGACGGACCTCAATCTCTAGTAGAGAATTGCAATATGATATATAATATATAAAGTCAACCTTATTGGTGCTCTTAAAAGCGACTCTTTCTGGTACTTATTCTCTCTTATCTTATTGGTGTCCTTAAGAATTGATCTAGACTGAGTTAACTACATAGTGAATTATGCGGTCCATCCTTCGACAAGAAGGAAGGGGAAAAATAAACACATCCACTCTCTCTTGCCCGCCATTGTAATCGGCAAGAAAATATACTCCAGTTGCACTTCCGCCCGGGGTGATATAATCTGGCTTAATATATAACAGGACATTTTTACTGCTACCACTCTATACGAAATGTGAAATTGCTCTCAAATACCTTAAGTTAAGTTATGCTGCTTATGTGTATAACGTAATTCAAAACTGAACCAAGTATTAAGTGCCGTTAATATTTTTTATTGTATCTTTACATGAGAACTGAAAATAGAAAATGGAGCATGAGAACAACGGACAACTGAAGAGTACGAATTTTCGTGTTTTCTGTTCTCTCGATCTACTTTCCTCTATAGATTGTTATAAACTTTTGAGTAAAGTTCTACTGAGTCACGACGATGAAAATTGCTGCTGAAAATTTGATGAATTTTTTCATTCGTAGAAATACCTTAAATTTCACCATGAACTCAAACACATATTTAGATACATACATTAATCAACAAAAAAGGTGTATTCAAATTCTTTCCAGATTTTCTTAACGTACTTTTATTTGGGATTATTTTGTGACTGAGGCGGTTTCTAGAAAAAGGATTAATCTCCCTTATTATTTAAAGGTATACATTATTGTACAAACATATAGAACCCAAAGGAATTCTTCAACAAGATTTGTGAATTTTTTCTTGTATATACAGTTCTCTTTTATATATAATCCTCTTACTTTGATGCAAGAAATGGGATGAAATCCTTTAATATCCTTTTAAGTTAAGGAACTAGAGGCAACCAACATTTATGAGTTCATTTTTGTTCATGGTTATGTACCTAAATACATACATAATTCATATCAGACTTATAACCTACGTTAAGTAAATATAGTTGCTAGAAAAATGTGATATTTCCGTATAATCCATCTTTATTCAATTCCTGTATTTGGATATTGCATGTATACCAAGCCATATCTAGATTGCTTAATCGTGCTAAATTTGCCAGGTAAGAGTGTACCAAGATCTTTAAAATCATCATCATAATGCTATGGACTATCAAGTGATTTTTTTTCCACATTATATGTACATAGACCGGTTTTACACCATACTGTACGAAGGGATTAACATCATAATCTGTGCTCAAGGGGGACGAAGACTATTGGTGGTATCCAATATGACTTGTTCGTGGGTTTTTGTGTGTGAATTTTTGCATTGCATTGCTTTAATCTTGTGTTCTCCGCGATGGTTAAGGTAAGATAAAGAAAGAACCCAAGGAAGACAAAGTGGTATACATGTGCTTAAACATATTATGAAGGACCATATTACCACGATAGTGCATGTGAACTATTTTGCTGAAAGCACTGCCGGGTACGGTCGGGTGGAAGAAATCACATTCACAGAGAGGAGAGTTCTTTCTCATCACCCTTCACCAAAAGAAAACTTTTTTGCACTTTTCTTATCTTCCCATAGCCTAATCTATCTATGCATATTACCCAAAAGCAGATTCAATTTTACTTCTCTGCTTCGGGAAGCATTTTTCAACAAAATCATTTGATCTTGCTGCAATTATGAACACCTGAAACTTGAAACTTGCTTGAACACCGGATTAGACGATTTAGATAAAATTCGAGCGATAGACTAATCACACAATGCGTTACAAAAGTTTGACTTCAATTCGAACAATAAGTGAACATCGCACGCAGGGAGGTGTGTTGAGTTGAGATCGTTGGGTTGTAGAGTAACGGAACACGTCCACTCTCATTCAACTTAATTTTCGAACTCACTACAATAAAATCATTTCCAAACACTTAACCTAAGGATGAAGCATTGATGCAATACTTGTCATCGATCGTCATTATCTTATCTACTAAGAATTTTGGTTACCACTTTGAAAGGAATGAAAAGATATATTTAAAAATAGAATGACGTATGTCAGGGATGAACATTTATATAAAAATTGAAAAAATCTCTACGAAAGATCGAATTATAATACCACCGGCTATTTACGTTTGGACCATAAAATGAGGGAAGATAAGCGTAGTAAATGGTCACTTTAATTCGCATAGATGATTCTATTTCACCATCGTAAGCACACGCAACAAATTATATAAATAGTAGGAATTTGAACGAGCCATCAATGGCAAAACGTGCCGTGTATATACACAGACAAGAAGAAAACAAGTAGGGAAAAAGATAAAAATTTGTTTCTGGTAGAGATTGCAACTGAAGTCGCCTAACTCGATCTTATGCAACATTTGGTTTACTCGTTGGTATGGTACTCTTGTTTTGAAGTAACAAGAATAAAGTGAAAAACCCAGTCACGAAAATAAAAAAATAGTAATTTTTTTTTTAATAATTATCGTGATTTTCTTAACTGTTAAGAAAAATGATTTGGTCAAGTTTTTTTTTAATCTTAACGATTTCTACAAGCGTTACACAATAAACCAGTTTCGGAGAACAATCTTTCGAATGGCACCGGTGTAGCGGGTATATAGTATTTAAGTTCCAGTTTATTTAACGGTGCAAATAAAGTTTTAATCATCATCATCATCGATTTGTTTGTGTACGTCACCCCAGGTTTCATCATTTTCATAATTAGTTTCTACTATTAGGAGGATCTACTAGGCAGTTAATGTTAGATGTCAATTTAAAAATATGAATAAAGTATAAATAAACACAATACTTAATATAACTTCAGGTACCTGTATCTATGTTGCTAGGTATATTTTTTCGCTTTAGAGGCGATGTATTTATTAGCAATGCCCTTTTTTGTGAATAGAAGATCAAAAAAGTTCGACTTATCTGCTATTCGGTTACTTAGGCATTCAGACGCTTCTCTATTACGGATAGTAGATTTTGGGGCAACTGTTTAGCTGAATCAGAACTAACGTTTTTATCGGCTACTGAATTGTTCAGTGCTTTCACTAGTGGAATGATGCACGATATAGAGGGATATGACTTACTTGACAAAATAATTGTTAATTATTCAAATGGTTGCAAAAGCGTGACTATATCTTCTCTTAAGACCCATTCATTAAAATTCAGATGTGGCCATTTCCAAAAGCAAAAAGGGGCACATAACTTTTTACTGCTCAAGCATGTAAAACGTGCTGTTCCATCCAGTTCGAACAATTTAATTTAATTTGAATATATCCATTTAATTTTTTTTCTGCATACCGAGCAATGCATAAGAGGTTTTTGGGACTATGTTTGAAATATGAAACTATGATTCTACATTTGTGCATTTGTTTTCGTATTGATAAATTATCGTCCATGGAATAATCTTCTAAATATTGTCTTTAACGACAAGATTTAAGGGCTACATAGCAATTACTGCACTTATTTAAAAAATTCAGCTAAGGCGGATGTGGGGCATCTGATACGATTTTGTTGGGACTAAAAAAAAAGACAGCACATTGCCAGGAATAACAAGGTAAAGTATTTTATTTGTTCAGTGTCTTTGTACCTAGATAATATATGCGACGAATTTTCTCAGATTCATTCACAAAAAGCATTAGGACATATTTATTAAAAACATTAATTCGCACAAAAGAATAAACATAAAGGAGAGCTGGAAAGATTTTTCGATGACGATTGTCTTTGGCAGAAGGTATAAAATAACAAACACAACAAATACCCTAGTTGATTGTGTAATAACAAACATGGCGAATTTAACAGCACAAGTAAAACTTGAAGAAAAAATATCAGACCACGAAACTATAGAAATAAATGTTAATGCACAGATAACAAGGACGGATATCCAAGAAATGAAGAATTTTAAATACAGAAAAGAAGTTTTTGGGCGATGGACAGATAAAATGGATGGAAATTAATTTCAGCACTAATGACAGTTTTCAGATAAATGGACAGGACAATTGAAAAGTTTAGGACTCATCATTGATAAAAATTTAAACTTTATAAAGCACCTGGACTATGTATGCAAGAAAATAAGAACCAAATTAGGATTTTTTAAAATAATAAGATAAGAATTGACTATTTAACTTATTTAACTTCTGTGATAATTTATAACCCCATAATTAGACCTTATTTTGATTACTGCGCCACAATCATGTGCACATGCTGTATTCAAGGGTATATGAGCAGACTACAAAACAAAGGAATGAGGACAAATATAGGATAATACAAAGTGCAATAGAATGATGCCGATTAATCATATGCTAAATACATTACTCTGGCTGAATATTAGACAAAGATTTCAGCTTAACACTTTAATATTCAATATTAAAAATAGAACAGCACCAATATATCTGACGAACAAAGTAACGAGGGTTGTAGAAGTGCAGCCATATCGTAAAAAAAAATGTAAACAACTATAGACTGGAAAGGACATTTTCAGCAGCAGCGCAGAATACGTAGATGAGTAAAGGACTACGGCTTTTTAACAAACTACCAAATGAAATAAAATTGTTAACACACCGCAGATTATTAAAAACAAAATGTATTGCAGTAATTAAAATAATGAATTTTTAAATTGTATTTTGAATTATTGTGATACTATAATGTAAACTTGAATTGTATTATTAAGAATACTAATAAAAAAAAATATTTATTAAGAACTGGAATTAGTATTAAACTGCCCAACTCACGGAATGCATTGATACATCAGTATTTATCGAAAAACCCCAATTATTAGTTTTTTCTTTTTATTTGAATAACACATTTAAGTATTTGGTTCAATTCATGTTAACCAACGTTTAAGATAGTTTTAATTAAAAATAAATAATTTCATAATCTTTTTACATAAATAACTTAACTTGTTATTTACTACAACGTTAGTATCAATGTGCCCCAACTTATTTCACAGAAAATTAATATTAAATTCAGTTAAAGTAATGTTTTATAACAAAATTTTAAGTAAATATCACATTAAGGGCGGGACATATATTTTCACCAAATATCTTCATATTATGAAACTGTTAACAGAAATATACTAAAAACATCATCCGAACAAAAAGACAAACATTTACTTGCAAGGGTGTGAAACACGTTTCTGCATGTTGGGCCCAGAGCGAAGACTGAACAATGATGTCATGTGTTTGGTCTGCGTTTCGCTGCGTTTTGAGTTCAAATAATGTCCCATCTCCTCCTACGGCTGCATTGTCCGTGATAATGCTTAGTACTTTAGCACCTATTTGCCATAATTGTAATAATTTCCCAATTTTTTCAACTGTATTCTCAGCAGTATGGTGTTCTACTAACTCAGATGTGGAAATAACACGCGAAATCACACTTACTTCTTCTATGTAGTGAGCTGTTATGCTTATAAAGCTCTTGTTACTTTCCGACGTCCAAATATCTGATGTCAAAGCAAAAAATTCAATGTCCGGTAATTGTTCCTCAATCTTGATTCAATATCATACTTCTCTTCAAACATTTCTGATCATTTTTTTCTTCTGGGGATATTGCAGTCGGGGTTCCGTGCAAGTGAGTATTTTCGAAACAGTTCATTCTCAACTATTAGTAGCGACTGAAAACTAAGCGTTATCATGTCTCAATGTATTATTTACACTTTTTGGCCCAACTTTGATGGCATTAACAATTGCGTTTGCCTGAGCTTCTTAAAAGGAAGTTCTTCAGGAAAAGACATAGAGCACGTCTTGGTTTGTTAGAAGCTGTACATTTTTACTTTGTAATTTGTTCAGTATACACCCCTCCAACAATTACTAAGAATACACATGGATGTTTCTTCTTAACATTCGCCATTAATGTGGTCATGTTTCTCGAATATTTATAAAGGGGTTTGAAATAAGGACTTGACAACTTCTTTTTTTAAATAAACGCAAACTATTTGAGATATTTCAAAAAATTGTTTATCGGCTTGAAGTGCAATCAAAACATTTATGAATGGAACATTCATATCGCCACCGCGGGCACGTCTGCAGCGGTCGATTCGTTCAATGTTGACTCTGAGTTCTTCCGTCGTCGGCTTGTTGACATAAACCAATGACTTAACTTAGCCCCTCAGAAAATAGTCAAGCGGCGTTAAATCGCACGAACGACACTGCCAATCGACTGGCCCATTTCTCGAGATAATATGCTCACCATACTTACTCTTCAATAAATCGATTGTAACGTGTACTGTGTGACTTGTGGCATCCGCATGAATTTTGACATGACTGTGTCCGCATAATTACATGCGCAAGTTCATGCGAATGAGGATGTTGAACAAGTCGGTACAGGAACATCTTATATCATTTGTAATTCCAATACCTCAAATGCTTATGACAAACTGGTTGACACACGCCTCTGGTCTTATTACTTTACAAACGAAAATATCTTTTAAATTTTCGACCTTGTATGAAAATCATTTATTTTCTATACCCACTTATTTAGACCCTCTCTTCAAGGCACACATTTTCAAACCGTTGGCAGAAGAAAATATTAAAAGAAATAATGGGAGGTCACAAAAATCGTCTTTATTATCATGATAATGACAGCACATGATCTCCAAATCCAATCTACACCCAATCTAAAAGAATGAAAATGGGAAATTGATAAGATTGAATCGGTTGACCATTTTTCAGAACAGCATTCTTCAGCTAGTACATCCGGTACCACTAGGAAACACTATTTAAAGCGAAGGAAGCGATGCTAGATTCGTGAGTGAAGATAACGATCTTTTCCAAGCATCAGACAGGCCGGGAACAAACCTTAAAAGAAGTTAGAGTTATATTAAGCAAAAGAGGACAAATGCACCGGAAAGTGCTTAGATCTGGTAGAAAAAGAATAAAGAGTTTAGGATGTTATCTACCATAGTACGAAGATATTTGTCACCTCTACCATCCAGTATTACTAGCGAATAATTGTTTTGTAGTGTGGGACAAATTTACGACCCTTTGCGAACTCGCTTAAGCGCAGAAAAGGCAGCCAAAAAAATATAACGCTCCTATGCTTATGTTTAAGTACTAAAAGTTTCTTTTCATTTAAATAAACATGACTAAAAAAGTACTAAATGAATGTCCTTATGTAACAAATCTTTTTATACGCTTCCACATCCCCGGATGTCAAAATCTGCATCCTTAACGTGCCAGATTTGTGCAATAACAATGTTGTTGTGCTCACTCTGCCTTAATCAACCGAAGTGAATTTTGTCATGTGTGTTCACTCTGTACTCGTTTGGTTTTGGTTTCGGCAACTCGGTTTAACATAATTTCAACTCGGTTTGGATGTAACCATTGTATTTGAAACTTGTTCGATGCACATTTCCCAAAGCATTTATCCATATTGGTATCATCTTCTTTGCTTCTATTATAATAACTTTGGGTTTCTTTTGTGATCTTCAATTTCGATAGTACAATGGGAAGTGGAGGGAACCACATACTTATGAATGTTGCTGCTAAATTCAAAGATTGATGATTCTATTGCTCTTAATTTTGAATAAAAATTCAGCTAGAACAAATGTACGCCTTTTGTATCCAGGTTTCAATATTGACAAATTGCTGTCTAACATCAAAGTAGACGCCAAAATATAGCTTGTAAAAAAGTTGTTACATACTCACTCGCCCAACAGATTGCAAGACAAATGCTTAATCGCACGTTTACTATGATTTGTTTCTCTTTCTTCAGAAGGTGCTATAACCGTATGGATTTGTCCTTGACTGGATAAACAATTCAAAAAATTCTAAGACACAGTTGACAGAAACAACGAACACCTTTTGTGGATATACATAACGTGGATATACATAAGTGTATGGGACACACAGGTATGCTGGGTGTATGTTTATGTATAATTTCTTGACTATAGACACAAGGGTTAATCAAGGGAAGCTGATCACCTTAGAGTTGTGTCGTTCCGGAGTTGTACAGCTTTCGGAACTATGTCCTCCATCGGAAACATTTCCTACGGTAAGCTCAACCTAGCATATCCAAGTCCACCCAACATGTCCGTAAATGCTGTGTATAAAAATTCTACACAGGCACACAAATGACACAGGCCACACAAGTTTGTATATACCTGAGTCGGAACTATGTGCGAAGACGGCCTTTTACGAAGACGTATGAATGGAACTACGACGCAGCCATATCCATATCCATGGACCTACACAGCCCTGCGGTCATGTTTATCGCAGCCATATCCAATGTACCTACACGGTTGCGCGGCCATGTTTAACGCAGCCACATTGATGGACCTGCACAATTCAGCGGGTGTATTTAACGCAGCCATATCCAATGTACCCACACAGTTCTGCGGATATTTTGCTTAACGCATGGAACTACATATTTCCGCGGACATGGCTCCGGGAATCAGTTCCGAATGCTAAAAGAAGCGTTCCATTGACGGAACTATTTATCACAACTTTAGGTCAGCTTTTATGTTAAAAAAACTGTTGCCTGTTACGCGAAAATCACCTATTATACTGAAGGGAGAAACGATGTTACGGGCATTACCTTATACCTCAAAGACAGACCAAGTAAATGCAAAAACAAAACAAAAATATTAATTTTCAATTTTCTCAACAACTTCGTAGAAGATAAAACCATTTGGTTTTTTGGTTCTTTGATTCAAAATTTATATAAGTATTGACCACAAAAAGCAAATTTTGAACTTATTTTCTCAATTTTGTAAAAAAAACATATCTAACCTTTTTTTTTAATTTTTTCTTATCAATCTTTAAAGTTTGCATGCGCATTTTTCAAAAACTATTGAAATTATTAATTTAATTTAAATTGAAACTTAAAGAGTAGGTTTCTGGCGTAAAAGTTGCCGTTTTTCTTAATGCTTTTTTTTCATTTTAAGTATTTTTTTTTTCTCAAATTGGCCTACCTCCTAAACTGAAAAATATGAAAAATATGCTGTTTTTGAACCTTCTTAAAAATACCGTTATCAGTATTTGGCGCCAAAGTTAGTGTATCCTTTTGTGTTTGAGAACAAGGACAGCTGCGTATGAACTGTCATATTTAGCACTCTAAAAAGGCGGAGAGGACGACGTGTCGCACAACCATATGCAATCAATTAGCAGTGTCGGTTACAGATGAACAAATGGCTAGGGAAACAGGTAATAATATGAGAAGTAATTAAACTGCTTACGCGTGGGGCAAAAATGCTTATGCCAGGATACACAAGTAATGATGAACAGTCCTTATTGTCTAATGGTACCATTCTAAGATAAGTATAATGGAGTGAGTTGTAATTCCAGCAACCCTGTGTGGAATAAGCAATTTAGTCACTTGCGAGGAGGTACCTGTGATGCCCAATCATGGGTATGGATGCGAATGTGGTGCATGCCGAAGTGTGATACATCATTCATCAAGGATGTTACATAAATCACTTATAAGAATACCCTTCTGGCAGAGAGTAGGTAAGTGAATAAATATTTTCTTACTGTGGTAGACGCTAATCCACGCTAATCCAAGAGGCCGAAAATTATACCGATTAGTGGAATGACGAGTTAGAAAGCTAGATTAAAGGGGAAAAGTTTCGTGAAAACGATTGTACTAAACCATCGATGAAGGTCATGATTCTGAAATAGAAATATGCTTGTATATTTGGGGTCTCAGTTAGGTGTAATTAAATATTTTAAAAACATATTTTTATAACATAAAAATTCAAGCTGAATATGCGAAAAAAAATTTAATAACATTTCAGCATATGCAGGATAGGACCCACTTGAACAAAAAGTTGGCGAAAATTACTATAAGTTATCAAACAGAATCGATAGCATCGTTTTACGTCATTAAAATAGCAAGACGAGAAACAATAGAAAAAAAAATTAAAAGTCCATAGCTCGGTGTTAACATTAATAATCAATATTTACTTACTTGCGAACATGAACCATGATGAAGAAAAAGGTGCAATTTCTGGGTCACATATAAGGTGTAGCAGGGACCAATTCAGATCCTAGGAAGAATAATTATGGGGTATTTTTTTTAACACACATTTTCGAAAAACACACTTGCGTTTAAACTAAAAAATTATTATTAAAAAATTGTCTTGCAAAAATTAAGATAGGCTAGAGCGGGAGCCTATGTCAATACAATGATTAAATGAAAAATGAAGAAAAATTTGATAGGTCGTCGCCCTGGGCGCAATCGTATTGAATTGTAGGGCGAGAGCTCTCAACTAATTTCATTCGTTAGCAAAAGTATATCTGCTATAGAAAAAATCTCTAACAAATTTGAAAAGGAGGATCTGGCTCTAGTATGAACTGTGTTGTTCTATCACGAGTCGATTGGACGTAGAATTTATTTTATTACTATTTTGCCGAAATCAGTTTGAAGCTTGTAACTGACCATAAACACATAATAAAAAGGACATATAAAAGGGATGTGTCATTAAATCGACAATAGCTATCAAAGATTCAACCCAATTTCATCATCATTCCCAATTTGTACGAAGTCTGGTCTACGCCAAATCAATGCGCAAATAAAATTAACACAAAATTTTTATTCAATCGAGTCGTTTTCAATTAAATTTTGATATAATGAACCCCGAATGAAGTTCGGCTCCAAAAAGGAAAAGAAAAAACTAGTGACACATGAGGAGCGTTGAACCAGTTGCAATAAAGTTACAGATGCTTTCATTTTTAAAAAATGACGAATGTGGCAATCTGTAAGTGATTACGATGTTTGAATTAAGGCTCTAAGTTATGTTTCAACTACTTGTTTGCTTGTTTATTTAATTTACATTATGATTTGCTGCATGGGGGCAATATGTTAAAAATAACGAAACTTGGGCTGAATAAAAAATACAGTTTGTCATTGAAAGTAATCGAGCTTGTTTCTTTATGGTACCAAGTACCGGTGATTGAAAGATTTGAATTTTGTGATAGTTTTTCCAAGTTGACAGTTGGAGCTGCTTGAGACGATGCAGTTGCAGTGCTTTTCATGGCATTGGCATCATAAAATTTGATGGTGGTGTTAGTGTTAGCGTTGATGGCGGTAAAGTGAATTTTGCTGACGTTATGGCAGTTGAAGAATATGTGGTTTGATGGAGATCAGAATATAACGTCTGTTCTCAGCGGTACAACTAGGGCTTCTCTAACTCGCTTAGGAAAATATTTGCATATTGCAGTCAGAACAAAGGAAGAAACTGTGCCTATAAGTGGACCTCCAATGGAAGTAATTGTCGAAATAAATGTTTCTCTTGTGAGAGGTATCAGTAATGAAACTGCGATTCAAATAAATAAATGCAAATGGAACCCATTCCTTAGTTTATTATTGAGTAAGCTCTGTTGTTTCCTATAGAAATAATTACATGAAACTTTGATGGCAACGTTCAATGAATACTCTGGCTATTGATTGGAAGAGGAAGGTCGTCAACCGACGTTTAGGCAATTTGAATTATACCTAGTGCAGTAAATGACGGATATATGTCTAAAATTCCAGAGAATTTCCTTCTTATAAGCGTGTTCTCTTCTTATACAGATTTATTCCATATAAGAAAGAAACTTTCGTATGTGAAATGTAGGGTTACAAGAACGAAAACATCATTTAAAAAATACATCAATCAAAGTGAAGAGAAAGAAACGATTTCTGCACAATGTTCAAAATCACATAAGAGAAGTTCAATGAG
This sequence comes from Eristalis intricaria, assembly GCA_964034865.1. NCBI lineage: Eukaryota > Metazoa > Arthropoda > Insecta > Diptera > Syrphidae > Eristalis > Eristalis intricaria. The sequence goes on along the minus strand of OZ035873.1, from coordinate 76,725,635 downwards.
GAAGATAATAAGAATCAGCTTGAAAAATATTCTCAATACTATTTACTTTAGTGTGTTTCTTGAAGAAGGTTATTCTCGTGTTGCCTGTGGTAAAGAAACAGATTGATCGAAAGATCATGATCATCATTATCTTCTGACTCGCATGCTCCACTAAAACTCTAACTCATCAGGAGTTATCGTCAATCAGAAGTGTTTTGTTTTGGGACACCTCGTCCTAACTCTGCCAAGCCAAGTCGCCTACTTGATGTTAACTCATTCAACCCCCGCCTGGGAAGTCGTTATGTGAGGACATTCGTGCCACGTGATAAGACCATCCTAGCATACTATTCCGACGAGTGATTTTCACAACAGCACGAAGAAATCTCATCTCGACAGGTTGAATTCCTGATTCTTTCGGTTATTACCCAGACTTCATTAACAAAGGTTAGGGTTAGAACAAATACTGAGTTGAAACTCACTAACTTGACTTTGACACGAAGCTCGGTATGCCTTCTTACCCTGCTTGATCAATCCTATAGGCAAGCCAGTATTCTATCACTCGTGAAAAGACCCAGAGATAAATAAACTTTTTCACCTGCTTTAATAGGACTCCACATGTAGAGTTTCTTGAACCAGCGTTCTGAAAATAACCATAATGTCTTTGTCCCCGTTAACCTTCACCCCAGTATCAGTCGGTCCCGCTCTGTAGTTCTGTCTGGGAGAATGAGAGGATAACTAAGTCATCTGCAGAAGGACGATGACTTAGGCTCAACACTCCCAATGTGAAAGGTTTTGTTTGCCTCATTAACGATTTTATTAAGACGTTCTTCTTTAATATCAGTCGTCTTCATCGTTTTTGTCTTGCTCCTCGTTTTCCTTTTCAATCACATCATTTTGTTCGTTCATTTTTGTTGTGTATATTCGTTCAGCTTAAATGCTTAGTTAATTTATAAGTCTTTCTTATAGACATACATTTTTGTATGAAATGTTAAGCATTTTGCCTCAAATTTCCTTTCATTTATCCGTGTTTGTTCTTATAAGCTTGTTTCTTATATGAAATACCTTTTACACGTAGTCTTATGGGAATATGATTCGTGCCAACAAATTTCTTTCTTATATCCGTCATTTACTGTAATACAGTTTGTTGGTTAACCTTAGATGGCTATGCATATTTCACACACCAAGGTTATGCTTCGTCGAATCAAGGATGTCCATTTTCTCTTAAGCCATGGAGCCGACGATTTTGAACGTCTTAGGCATATATTTAAAAGAATAAGCTAAATGCATTCCCAGTATTGCTACTAGTTTTGTACGAACAGTCAGCCATAAGGGATAAGTAACTAAAGAGAAACCGCAGAAAATAAAAATGCTGTTCGTCGACTTACCGAAGGATAGCCATTAGTGATGATTTTAAAAATTTCGTATTTTCAACCTTTTTGTATGAACGTCTACTCAACAAGGAAAAAAAGTCAGAAAATAGATGACAGTCCAAAATATAGAAACGACATAATAAAATACCGTTGTTTTTTCTACTAAAGATTACGAATTAAAAATTGAGATTAATATAAATCGTAAGCGCACAGTACACTATAGATGGTAAACTACTTTTAACTTGATAGAACTCTTTTAACTTTTGGGTTTGACAAGCGGAACCAAAAATCATTTTACGGTATACAATTCTCCGGTGGGGAGCTAGCAGGATAAAAGTAATTTTCCGGGGCAGTCCCACACCTTGCATCCCTAATAACCATGCAGGGTTATAGCTGGACTCATACAGTTGATAACTTTAGCGACTATTAGATTAGGTCCAGTGGTACCTTGAGGTTCGACGGTTATTTATTCAATATAACATATTGAGTATTGTTATACCTAAGCCAATCAGTTACTCCGAAGTCTTCATAACCGTTTGATTTAGGGTAAGGTATTTATTAGACAAATTTGCATGTAACTGCGGTGGAAAAAGATAAATGTTCAATGACCTCTCCTTACTTAACAGACATAGTGATGTAAAAATGCCTAGAATTTTAAGAATTTGGCTGAACCCATGTTACAAATAATACAAGCGCAATGAATTATGTACTACAAAAGAACCTCCCTTCTTTAATTCATGTCAGTGCTTCTCCATATGGAGTGTACTAACAGGTCCAATTATAATGAGGATACTACCCTATCGAACTGATTTCACAATTGTTTAATGGGTACAGATATGTACATTGGGCACTTAATTTAATATTGAAAGAAAGAAAACATACACTTCTATTTAATATTGTATAGTAATTTAATGTACCAAAATAAGAATTACAGTATTGAGAAGCATATAAGAATACATATCGATCGAGAATCTATTGTATTATATTACAACACTACATTGTTAGTTTGAATGCTTAATGTTTTCTATTGTACGTATATATAAATTTAGAAACAAATAATTATATATTTTTTGCCTATATTCATGTCTTTCTTGCCGTCTTAAAGCTAAAATACAAACAAATACCCATTAACACGTCAATTTTCAATATGATTCAAAATGGTAAACTAAACACGTAAATCTGGAAGAACTTTAACATTATACATAGGCAAGTTTTACATTTCGTATGATTCCAAACGTATACCTAGATATAGAATTGCGTAGACCATGAACGAATGGTGTAATGATTGTCATTTGATTATGAACGCATTTATAGAAAATATTTTTTTTTTCTAAAATGTACTCTTAAAAGAATATTTTAACTAGATGTACGTATGTATTATGTGTTACTTGCGTGCATAATATATACGGATTCACACGTGGTAAGGAATGACTGGATACACCACTATCATAAGGCCATATGTAGATAATAATTTATACAGAACTTAAAGTGTGTCACTTAAAATGATTTCGCCTATTTTCACGTGTAATATGTATAGTATTGAAGCACACAATTTAAAAATTTATCCTTTGAACATTGCTTGATGAGTTGATTGTCTTCTAAAAATTTTTCTGAATGTCAACCGCCAGAAAGCGGTCCGAAAATCTGGGTTATAAAATGCGTAGATAAACGGATTTATCGAACAATTAATCCATCCTACCCAAGTGAGGAAATACATAAGTCCTTCAGATACAGCCTTCCGTGGTAGAAACGGAATTAAGAGATAATAACAGAAAAATGGAAGCCAACATGCAATAAATCCGCCCATGACTGTTGTCAAGGTTTTAGCGGTTTTTGTCTCTCTTCTATTAGTTGACACTCTCATTGGCATTCGATGTGGAGGATGATGGTGGCTATGATTATTGTTATGACCGGAATGTTGATATTGACTGGTTGTACTTCCGCATTCCACTTTGATTTTAGATAGACAGGATTCTGAAAAAGCTGTCCGACTTTCTGTAAAATGAATGGAACGCATTGGTAATGTGGCACAGTTACTACAACTAATTGTTGAGCATCGCATCATTGACGAGAGTCTGGAGACTTCTACTAGCTCATAAAATGTGGTTTGTTCAGTTATATCACTTTTAGATCTGCAGTTCTTGAAATTCGGCCATTTCGGTGTTGGGTTGCACTGAAAATGTTCAGACTCTGACATAAAATTGTCGCATTCATTTTCATTCCCTTGAGATTTTTCTGAGACCTAAACAGTATGTGGGAAGAAAACCTATGTTAGACGATCTTGCAATCATGTAACGTTATGGAAAGTTACTTACCGCATCACGTACCATTCTCTGCCTTCGAGACGTCAAAACAATTCCGATTTTTATGTAAACGTATACCATAACACCTAGGGGAATGAAGAAAGATCCCATGGCCGAAAATACTACATAACCTTTGTTTTGATTATATCTACATTCAACATAATCTTTTTTTATGCGTTCTGGCTCGTACCTGAAATTTAAAAATATCTTTCAAAATAATAGCAATTTTACTTTTTGCATAATTCAATACCATCCTAGAAACGGAGGGCAAGTAATCAACAAAGCAGTTATCCAGACAACTAGTATCATAAGCAAGGCCAACCGTTTGGACCGTCTTTTTTTAGAATACGTAAGGGGTTGAATAACGGCTAGATATCTTGGAAAGAAGAAAAAAAATGAAATAGGTGTATAAAGACATTTTCACAAATAGTGCTTACCTATCAAGGCTTATAGCGCATAGACTTAATATGGAAGCGGTGCACAGAAGAACGTCTAAGGATATCCAAATATCACAGAGAATCCAACCGAACCGCCAACTGCCTTTATAAGCAAAAACACATATATATAAACAGATATATTATATACAAGAAACTGCTATAAACTACATCACAAACACTTGTACCTAAATTCAGAAATTAAGTACCCTAAAAGACAAGTACCCCTCTAAGCCAACTACTCTTATGAGTGATGTGATTTATGAGTAACTATTAGAAGAGCCTGTCGTACGACAGGTGGATTGCCATAATGTCAATTATTATTCAATTATATTACATAATATTTACTTTTATTAAGTATAATTTTCATTATATTCATTTCAAATAAGATTCTACGGAAAACAGAATATGAATTATTTATTTAGATAAAAAAAAAGTGGTATTGCTCATGAAAAAAAGGGCAGCTCGAGGCAGATTTGGACACAGAACGTGAACAAAAAAACACGACCAACGCACATATCCACTGAGCTAACGGACCCGATATCTATCATACTCGTTTTCACAGTGTGATCATAAGTGTCGATCCATGGATAAACACAGTGGACGTTTAACGATAAATTCCACTTCAGTGGTGGTGTAACTTGAGCCACCGTTTGCCATGGCTTAAGTTTCAATCCAGAGAGTACATAATTGCCATAGAGAAAACTCGCATAGGCAAACTAAATATTTGGTCTGACAATGCTGCTGAAACGAACCGAAGGCATACAAATTTATGAAAACGAAATCAGCTTGAGTGGAGTTTGCGTTCGATCGTACACTTAGCTATACCAGCTGATAAGCTTGCACTGTAAAAACGGACATCAATGATTTTGTTCGGTCACATTCGAAAACAAATACTTACATATCTATGTAACGCCTTATTATTAATAGATTTATCAATTGCTATCTAACACTGCATGGGGTTAGTTCAAAGGAATATTGTTGAAATGGCACAGTTTTTTTTACTGGAGAAACATGTTCAAAATTACAAATTAGAATAATTTAACTAACGGTCCTACAATTGTTACTGTATTTACACAAGTACGAAAAGCAATAAGGATAGAGTTTATTTCAATTGGCTTTCCTTAACTTAAAACTACGAAACTTGTGTAGCGTGGCTCGACAGTCCAGGGCGGATCTGTACCTACCTGCTACAGCAACCGCCTATGCTATTGATACTTCACGAGTGGAGAAGACCTACAGTTTTATGCTCCAAGTTTGAGAAACTTTTTCTAGACAGGAATACTCATTCACATTGAAAGACTATAAGAAATATCACCCGACACCACTAATGCTCGCATTTTCCACATAAATGGATTCGCGCAAATGGGAGAATATATAATCGAGGCCATTCCAACAAATCTTTAAAAAAATAAGAGCTGCTGCCTTATGAATCAGGAAAAGGATGAAGCTGTGTTTCAAAAATAATTTTAACAGTTATTGGATGGGGAGGAAATTAACCCAGATGGAGTTATTTAAATACGAAAAAAACTCAGTATTTAGTCGCCGTTGAGATGTACTGATTAAATGGATCGACTTACTCCAAGGGCAACACGATTCTCGGGACGCTGAAATTCTCAAAAGCTGTAAGTGTCTAAATCTGTACATAGATTGATATTCCTACAGGCCCCTACCTACATTCATTAAAAGAACAATAATAGGTACAAAATGCAATGTTTCGAGCATATGCAATTTGACAGATGGAGTACTTGTAATGAATTGAATAGTATGGAAATTCATATACTTGTACTTGTATAAGTACTCTACCCCTCTAGATATGGTTAATATGTACACAATCTTGTTTAACAATGCTCTGAATAACGCACATTGGGAGGAGCATTGAAAAACTTCGATTGTACAACCCATATCCAAGCAAGGAAAAGATTCTTCGAATTCGTGGAATGTCTGGTCAATTAGTCTCCTTCCGAACATAAGCAAATTATTCGAGAAGGTGATCAATAGAGCAATATAATTTCTATTATCAACTCGGTTTCAAAGCGGTGCATGGCACTATTCATGCCGTGTCGAAACTGGTGTCGGATATCCAATGGAGCAAGAAGAAGAAAAAATGTATTGGGCCCGCTTGATTGAGCTGGAGGAGGTTGAGTATCAACTTCCAAAAGTGGAATGCCATTCGGTTCAGAACGCCGTATATAGGTTATCAATTGTTCGACGACACGGGCAACCACTGGTGCAGAGGACTGTAGTCAGATACCTGGGGATTAGGAGAGATCAATGTCTATATTTCAATTGACCAGGGCCGGAGTCGCTTTCGCCCGTACAAAGAGACACTTTTTCCACAAAAACAAACTCGGTGCGAGGATGAAGGTAATCTGCTACATGGCTCTCATCCAGCCAATGCTCACGTATGGTTGCGTATGCAGGTGTTTGGGAGGGCGTGTCTTAGGGCTTGCCTTCGACTCAATAGAAAGCCAGTGTCCCACTATAGAAAATTCTTCTTTATTATACAACAGAAGACTAGAATAAAAGTTTGCTATGATTTAAAGAAATAAAAATTAATTTAAGAAAAAAAAATAATAAGACAACGTAAGAACTGTATATTACAATAAAATTGAAAATAATTAGGGAAATACGGGAAGAAATTGTGACGGATTGACACAAAATTTCAATTTAGGTATACAAGTTAACCAACTATAGAAAACACCACCAAATCCAATACGATGGGGGTCATGCGGTTGACCTGACGCATCAAAAGCGCACAAATAACGTCGGGGGCGTTATCAGCAATGACGGAACGCAGTCGGGGCAACATGTGTGGACCATTGCTGTCGCTGATGGATACCTATCTATAAATAGATATATAGGTTAGGATGGGTAGGGGACTGCTACATAGTGAATTCACTTAGATCATCAGTATCACAGTTAGACCATGTTGGTCCATTGTGATAACGACAGTCAGACTACTACCATTGATTGACCACTCCAGTGATAGCGCCGTTCATTTGATCCCAATGGCAAACGATGGACCAGATTTGAAAACCAGAAGCCAGAAGAGATCAGAAGCATATTAACTTTGCTTTCGCGCTTTTAAACAGATCCAGATATTTGTACTTTAGAATTAGTAGAGCAATCGGTTAAATAAATCGCCAAGCACATAAATCGTAAGATAATATAATTGTTTTACTGGTGAGCCCATCGGCCAGCAAAGTAATATGCAATTGTGAATAATTTACACGTGTTTTTTGTGAACATAACGAAACTTTTTGCTCTTATTTGACACTAGTTCATGCTCGCTATAAGCCTCACTATAACACAGTTCCATCTCCGTAGACTTCGTTGTTGTTTTATAATCCCAAAGTGTATTAATAGTTATAATTCTGTTTGAAGGAACAAAAAAAAGTTAGGTGAATGTTAAGCAACAATTTCTTGAAAGAATAAAAAGTAGTGCAAGCAGCAGAGTAGGAATAATGGACATAGATGGATATCCGAAATGGTTTTTTCCGAGTCAATCGTGAAAACAATATAAAAACTATACAACTACTGCGATCATAAATTCTGCTGACGAGTACGTAAGGAGTTAATTTCTTATACAAAAAATATTGATCGGCTCAAAATTAATTTCATAAAATGAGTTTGTAGAGAATAAAGTCACTGACAATTTGAAGGCTTATATTGCTTAATCAGCCAATTCAATAAGATAGGAATTAAATAAAAGTCCACTGCGGAATTGTTAATTAGTATTTCAGATTATTGTTATTATTAATTACAATAATAATTGGTGTTGGTTGCACCGTGTCCACCAAGGGTGACCGAATTAATCAACGTTCATAATTCACGACATCAGCTCTTTTGAGTCACTGACTTTGCTCAAGAAATATAACTTCTCGAAATTCGCATAAAACTGAATATCCCATCCGCCTGTGATCGATCAATAGCACACACAACAGTCCCAACCTAATCCCAGTCGATGTGTTCCCGAGCACCATTGATTGCGAAATACACACCTGTAGCCCTATTTAATTAAATATTAATAAATAATAATATTGATAAATAATAATATTGACTTGTTAGTATTTATAACCCTATCTGAACACTTGATTAAATGTTACCGAACTATTATCTTTATATTGTACGTAAAAACGCAATTGATAAAACCTTAGAAATCCCATTAGGATTAAGTCATAGCAAGGCAAGACATTTGTAAAATAGTCTTGAAGGGACTATATCGATCAGGTCTATATCAGGCTCAGGTTTAATGCTTTCGCATACTAAATCTAGATGTGTGCATGTGAACTCGAGGTTCTTTATCTTTATATATTGCATTACTTCCCAGAACTCTAGCAAATTAATTTGCTGAGTATTAACCACTGGGTACAACAGATGTCATCAATTATACGTTTACTGGTCGCACTGAGCACCCGTACCATTACTTATATTACAAAGAAGCACAAATATTTAAAAGAATATTATGAAATGAAAATTGGACCTATATACATTTTATATATTTGTTTTTGCATTATCTGTACCAAATTGCACAATCATACATATCTATTACTACTCACCCACAATGAACAGTATTACTGATGGAGGCATAACGCATGTTCCCACTAACCAATCCGTAATTGCTAAGTTCATTACAAAGCAGTTTGTCACTGTTCTCAGTCTTCTTGTAGTTAGAACCGATAAAATCACTAAAGTATTCCCGACTACTGTTATTAATATTAAAAGAATAAATATGAAGACAGCCACTGCTCTTGGCCATGGCAGATTCCATAAAAAAAATATTGTTCCATTTCCGTTTATTGCATCAGGCACATTTAATGTTTCAATTGGGAATAGGCTTTGTGTAACGTTCACTACAGGCAAATCCATAAATAAAGGCCATGACAGTGTACTCATTCTAGCGGGCGCTTCGTTGAACTCTCCTGAGGATTGGTTGACACTTCCGTCAGACATCTTACCCAAGGCGACACCAAGTAGGCGAAGGCGCGCCATACCAATATATTTTTATTACTGGTGACAAAAAAGTCGTTACTGATGTTAACCTTTAATTGATTGTATGTGTTCCAGGGTGCGTCCTGCTGAAAGAAAAAAAAGACGTGAAATGACACCACCAAATATACAATTTCACATTATTTTTTGCTTTGTATGGTATGTCGTGTGTATACTTGGTGAATTAAATATATAATTAGCCACTCTTAATGACAGTGTCGAAAGCAGGCACGAAGCCAACAGCATAGTTATAGCCTAATTGGCGTTTATGCACTTGAATTAGGTTATTTACGCTTATATAGTTTTTTGTATGTTCAAACGCAAAAAGAAAACAAAATTATATTAATGAAATCGATTTAATCTAAGATACTTATGTGAGCACTCACAAAAATTGAATAAATTACTAAGAATCTTTAAAAATCATTGAACTTACATTGAACTACACATATGTATGTATACGAATTTGAATGTTTCCAAAATTACACATAGTTATATTCCCTGCAGAAAAAAATACTTTGTTTACTTTGAAATGTTAAGCGCAAATTCATTATACGGCATGCTTCTTTGGGTTGAGTACCGACAACTTAGAAATTTGTTCCGTACGTGGTGTTTGTATGCGGTAAGAGAAATCTCAATCTGAAAGATATAAATATTTGTTCAATATGATTTTGAGATAGAAAAAAAAATCAAACACCTGGCCGGCAATAATATAGGAGCCACGATTATTCATCTTATTTTAAGTTTTTCTCTTCGAATACCAAAATAATATGGACGGGTATCAATGAAAAGGAACATAGGCGTGTACATTATGCACCGATAATTGCTGAAAACAACATTTAAAGGTGGTGTTCCCAATTAATTTTTTCGAATTAAATGATTTTGATCAGTGGAAAGATCAGTAAATCTAATCATTTACAACACTCTTATAGATTCGGTAGTTTTGATCATTTGTGAAACGTGACTAAAACCGACCAGATTTGGTTAAGAAATATGATAAATAACAAGGCATTATGAATATTTTAGGCAAATTAATGAACTGAGTTATTACACATATAAATACTGAGATACAAGTGGCATTATTTCTTGGCATAAGGAAGTGTGAAGTCCCGTTACGAAGTTCAGTTGAGAATTGGTGAAATGACCAAGATAATACGTGAAAACTCTAAGGGTTGATAAACTTAAATTCATCTGGAAGTAATTTTGGAAACTAAAACTGCAATATGAAACATCTACATGATTTTCGAATATCATATTTTATTTTCATTTATTTATTGTATTGTTTCAGGATGCTGTACATTAAGAATTTTAAATTATTTTAAAAGTACACTGTATTTAAGCGGAAATAACACTAAGTGTGATGTAACATACATGCATGTTACAGTGAATTTAAATGTACAATTTGGAATTTCAATGCATCAATGCAAATGGACAAAAAGTAAAGTTAAGAATTAGGAATCATTTCAGTTCGAGTTAGAAAAATATGAAAAACAAGCAGAACAGAATTGTCTGTATTCGACCTTAGACCTAAACTGTGAAGGTAGGTGATTCCATATGTACCATATACTCATATGTACATAATAGTAAACCAATTTAATTGAAATTTGATTATTTCTAGCTGCTCCAATGGAATTGTTTAAAATTAAATTTCAATAAAAAAATTAAATACATAATACTTTTATTTTCTTGTTTAATCAAAAAACATGGGTTATTGGACCCATGCACTATGAAATTTCCAAGTCGATAGTTAAGGGTGAGTCAAATATTTTTTATTTGTTTGATCGATCATGTATGGTAAAAAGGGGAGGCGGCAGTTTCAGTTCCAGTACAGTTTATTTGCCAATTATTTTCGTTTCCTCAAACGTTTGCCTACCACAATTGCTGCATTCTTGGGTCAATACCACATCCAACGACACCTACATCAACAATTTAGAATATATATTTCGGCTTTTGTATAATTAATAACTTTTTTAAGCAGCAATTTGTTTCTAAATAGTATTGCTTATTACTTACTTTGAACAAGTCAAATCAGCCTTACCTAGATAGGTAGGGCTGTTAGTGAATTCACCATCAGCACACTTAGACAATTTTGGTTCATTGCGATAACCACAGTCAGACTACTGCCACTGATTAAACACTCGAGTGATAGTGCCGTTAATTGGAGCCAATGACAAATGGTGACTGGACCAGATAAAAGAAAAAATTATATAATACTTTTTGGCAATGAAGCGAAAAAATTTAAATTGCTTTCACTGGAATTCGAACCGGGGACCCCGCGAACCTCAACTTAAGGTCATTTTATTCACCAAAAGTTAAACACAACTTGGGGATTTTTCTCTTCAACTTCTAAATTTGCCTGCATTCACTTAAATTCCATGGTTTCCACTTTCAATTTACAACTCAAGAGTTTATCAATTCCTTGTTTCTACGACTTGCGGAAATAACAGAAGTTAAAGGATTAAATCAGGGATTTTGCTTTTCTTCCATTATAGTAGTTGCCTGCCTGTGTAGATACAAGATGTGATGATTGTGATTTTATTTATCGTCTTCGTCTCTCAAGGCGCACAAAAAAAATTGGTGATTAAACTAATAGGGGATTCATTGCCGTGAAAACGAGAGAAGATGCTATAGATAGGGATAGATACGAATGGATACTGATGTAGATACGAATGGATACTGGTGAAGGACAGGGGCAGGCGCATTTGGGCATGGACAAAGGCACCAGCATTTTTAATGAGAATTCTATGCCACAGACAGATTCAAATCACTCTTGACAGGAACTATACCAACTTCCACTAGAATGGCATTCGACTCCTATATCATCAAATATATGCTTAAAGAAAGAGTTGAGCATGGGAAACAGAGTAAGACGCTGCTTGATACCTGACCGGCTCCCTAGCTAGGAAAGGACCATTTGAACCTTTAATAAGCCCCGAATCATTCTGCGATGTAGGACCATGTCCTCATAGAACAATTCAGGGAACTAGAAATGAGGAACCTGACAGATACCTGGAACAACGCTCACTGCATTAAGCAGGCGAAACTCTTGGGACAACACAACTGAAAGAGTTTCGAGGCATGTATGAAGATAAGCAATAACAACCTCCGTATCTTAACTGACCTCCTAACAGGTCACTGCAGAGTCAGAGAGCACCTAATGAAACTAGGATCATCAGAATAAGGGGGCTTAACAGATCTAAACATTGCGAAGCAATATACCCTCAACAATAATAATAATAATAGTTCCAAAATAGACAGCTTTCCAAGATATACAGGTTTTTTTTTCAATAGTGTGTATGAAATTTTTTTGGTGCTGAAATATTCAGTCCAACTTGACAGGTGGCCAACTTCCCAGGTTTCACTGTACAAAGAATGCAATTTGAGTGACATAAATTAATTAGTTGAAAAAACTTTATTCAATTTACTGCCGTATTCTGAAACATCTCAGTGATGTGAGTACAAAATTTATCAACTTTTAATCGATAGCAATAAGTTTATGCTTAATTTTATTATAATAAGATTTAAAAGTAATATATATAATAAAATTAAGCATACCATTACTTAAACTGAGAATTCATTACAAAAAATAAGGAAGTCTTACATTAAATCCTAAACAAAAGTTCGAAAATAGATTATACTACTAAGTTTTTTTCTACAAGGCTTAAGGAGTATCCAGTGAACCAGAAAAAATTCGACCGAGGGTCTTTTTACGCCTAATTTAGTGCGAGACAAAGTAAGACTAGAATCAAAGGTAGAAACATCAAATGGATATGGATATTTAGCTGAAGCGAGAAACAAGGTGTACATTGGGGGTACATGGTACACCGTGCCCACTTTATTTACTTTAACAGTCTAATATAGGAAAAAGAAAAGACCTATGTGAAGAAGAGAGAAAAGTCTACCTCTTCTTGCCGTTTTAGATTTGTGGGACTGATACGTTCGTCACAAATAAAGTAATCACTTTGCTGGACACAAAGGACGTTTAAGACCAATTGTGGAAGAAAACAGCTTATACCAAATCCCCAGTTTGGTTTTAGAAGTGAACACTCAACTATTGACCAAGTACATAATATAACTGATGGAATAGAAAAGGCATTTGAACAAAAGCTTGTTTGTTCAGCCACATTTCTCGATGTTTCTCAAGCCTTTGACAAAGTCTGGAATTAAATATAAACTACGCAGATCTCTACCGTGGAAACTGTATAGTATTTTAGCGAACAATCACTCTGATAGGATCTTCCGTGAGAAGCATGGAAATTAATACTCTGCTTTTAAAAATATAAATGTCGTTGTACAGCAAGGGAGTGTTCTTGGCCCTCTGCTATACCTACTCTATACTAGTTATTTATCAAAAGAGTACAAACTGTTCTACGTACATTTGCTGACGACACCCTCAATTTAGTAACAGCCAAAATGGTTGAAGAGTCTACAGCATAATTACAACGTTCAGTAGATCAGATACACGAATGGATGAACTTCTGGCGAATTGTCCTACATTAATAGCTTGCCAGTCTTGCTAAATCGTATCCAAATACTTTTTGGCAATGAAGCGAAATGCCTCGGGATGACTTTTGACGTAAAACTCAAGTAGAAGGAGCACGTTAAGAACAAACGTGCAGAGCTTGACATGAAATATAAAGATATGTACTGGCTTATTGGTAAACATTCCAAGCTAAGTATTGATATAAAACGTGTTTGGACGTATGGCATGCAACTTTGGGGTTGTACCAAAGCGAGTAAAATGCACATAATACAGACTTTTCAAAATCAGGTGATTAGAACTATTGTTAGTGCACCATGGTATACCAGAAACGACGGTATCCACTGAGATCTTGGAATTATACTACTCGAAGATGAAGTTAAGACCTTTGCTTATAAACATAAGCGCCGCCTAAAAGAGCACAAAAACTCTGCAGTCAAGAAATATTTTTAACAATATACAAATCCATGATACTTTTGTCCGGAGAATTTACTTTCAGAGATTGAACAAGTAATATTAGTTTTGTATCAACTGAGAGCATTGCATTTAAGCATGAAGTTATATCTTGCCTACGAGTACTTATTCGCGCTAATCGGTTGCTTTTACATTGATTAAAAAGACGTACAGTGAGTAACAAAAGTATACATACGACCCCCATTTTTACCACCTGGCGAGTTCAGGACCAATATAAACAAATGCCATGCTGCAGTATTGTTTTAAATCTATTTTTATCAATATTACTCCAAAAGATAAATTATTTAGCCAACATAAACTTGGAAAGATGTACTTTCACAAAAAACGAAAACTGTGCATTCGTAAAAATTTACTTTTTACATTTTAGCTGTCATAGCATATTGGGGCTGAATATGAAAAATGATACGAATTGTAGGGGCTGTACAGCGATATCGATCTGGTCAAACATTCCATTCGCTAGGTCATGTAGAGCGAATGGACACCAATGCTACCGCCCGGAAAGCCATCGACTCCAACCCCGAGAGACCACGCCTCCGTTGGCGCACGCAGCTGGAAAAGGACCTCAATTAAAGGCCCTGGTCCACCCCGGACTGTAACGCCAGCTAAAGAAGAAGAAGAGGCTATCATAAACAATCCTATCTCTTCGTTAGGTAAAACGATTTTAAATTATTATATTATTAAATATTTCATAGGACCACAACGTGAATCTAGACTTGATAGCAGGCGTCTGAATTACCCACACATGTTCGATGATGTCTAAGTCCGAGCTTTGCATAATTGGCTTGGGTCGTATTAAAAAAGATAATCCTTGAGAATATGAGCAGTGCACATGCTCAATACCTTGCTGGGAAAATTAAACTCGTACCGCGACTTAAGCTCCCGATGGATGTTTTCAGAATTTTTTCCAAAAAAGCCATCCGAATAAGACAGCATCAATACACACAAAATTCCCTTCATGAGAAGCGAAAAAAAGAAGCCCAAAACCATTATATATATTATATATTTTGGATCTATTGCTGTATTTTGATTTCTCCTAACTTTAGCTTGCCCTTATATTCCGTTATATTTTGATTCATCTGTAAACAAAACACGCTTCCAGATATCTATTCCCTTTTTATAGTGTTTCTGACCAAAGTGCAGTTTTCGGTTATTTTAAATATGAGAATTTTTTTGCGTGTAGATCTGTTATGAAAAGCCTTATTATTGAGAATCCTTTGAACTGTTCGTGGATGCACAATATTATATGACCTTTCCGTTAGCACTTTAGACAATATTGTGGCACTCACTTTAAGATTTTTACCTACCTCTCTGATGATGAAGTTAACATCTCTGCGATTGAGCTTCTATAGGTACCGCTGTTTTTGAAATTATTGTCTATTGATTGGACTATTGGCCTACTTAAATCTAGTAAATTTGATATTTCACTAAACTGCTTTGCTTTTTCTTTTCTATTTTATTACTCAATTTCGAACTTCAACCAAAATTTATTTTAGATTAGCCAGTGTCACAAACGAACA
The DNA here is from genome assembly GCA_964034865.1 of Eristalis intricaria. Classification (NCBI taxonomy): domain Eukaryota; kingdom Metazoa; phylum Arthropoda; class Insecta; order Diptera; family Syrphidae; genus Eristalis; species Eristalis intricaria. The sequence goes on along the minus strand of OZ035873.1, from coordinate 76,710,089 downwards.
TCAAATGTAAATCAAGAAAACAGTTGTAGACTTTTGCCGTTGTCGCTCGCTGTACTCACTGCTGGCATACACACTAAACTCTTATAATTATTTTGCATGCTTAATGAATAAATGAATCAACGTATCGTATGTATTCATTCATAGTTGGGCATTTACTTGTACCCGGCCTTTTTTATGTATTAAGTAGTTTTATATCTTCATAATTAATTAAATTTTAGTTTAGAAGCAGTTTTTACTGCGGTGTATACGTAAGGCTCCTACGCTGAGGTTTCTGTCTACAGTCCCTTTCACGATCAACTTTCATAATTCCCAGCTAGGTCCCTTTCGAGTTACTGACAATGCTCAAAGGTACACACATCTAGAACAATTTTCTCAAACATCGCCGTTCAGAGTCCTTAGCCAGATTTCCAGCATGACCTGATTTGGTTTACATAAAATATGAAAATTAAAAAAAATGTTGATACAAATGGCCAGACAGTCTTAAAGGCCATTTAAATATTCAATACGTTACTTGCTTGTTAAGGAAAGGTAATGAAAAGCAGATTCAATTTTAAGTAAAGGTATAATATGAACAATCGTATATCTGCAATGGAGTTGATTTCTTCCTGTCTTATACCCTAAACAAGGATTTTTACATGAAGTTAACTAACAGAAAGCAATATATCAAAGGAATCGCGCTGGAAGTTTATATTTAAATAGAACACTGTTTTGTTCAGTGTGTTTGGTATCTGTGATGTTTTTTTTAAAAATGTAACTAACTTTCTTTACAATTGGATGAAAAGCGCAAATAATTTTATCAAACGTCCAATCGACGTCACAATTCACAAAAAAATTAATATCTCTGAAATATATTACAGCGGATTCCGGTTTATTGGGACATCGCTTTAACACCATCGACATCGACAGCCGCTTAACTGGGACAAATAAAGACCGGAACCTGTAACTTCACATTCTCTTCGTTTTTTCTCCACTCCAGATTATTGGGGCACAAAAATGTTTGCAAATGTATTGCAAGTAATGCGCAATTCACTATATACATAATAATATATGAAATATAACAATGTATATATGTACTTACACATAAATTGGGTGAGCTTGTGATGATAGAGGGAGCATACAAAATTTGAAACTAGAGACTTTTGAATTTCGGCTTTTGCGATATTTTTCGTGGCAAATACATAAGCGCTTTGCCTCAGTTCTTGGTGCGGGAGATATTTACATAAAAACGTAGGTATATATGCAATAAGCCTCGTCTATAAATCTAAAGTTTTGATGACTTCCCGCGGTATTTCAAAACATATAACGTCATAGATTTATATAATGTGCTTACATAACTTGGAAATACTTCAAGCTTCCACTGGACTCAAAATCTCTCTGTTTCTATAAACCCTAAAATTTTCAAAAATGCCACCCAATTTTTTTACTTACTGCTCTAACGTTAAATGCAAAGCATGTCATAACTAGAATTTTAATAATTATACGACATAACTCCGAGGTGAAGACTGGGCTGCGTGGGTTCGATTTCTGCTACGACAAAAATAATGTTCATCACTCACCCTTTTTCGAGTTTCAATAATAACTGTCTTGAAAAAGCTGTTCAAACTTGGCCGTTCCGATTCGGCATAGAATCCTAGCACGCACCACACAAATGGTTGTTGTGGAAGTTAGGTCCTGGGGCTGTAGCGCCACCCGTATTATTGTACTAAGATTAAAAAAACTCTAAGCCTTGTAAAAAATACTTGACGAACAAAATGATCACTCAATTTTACAAAAAGTATTTAGACGTCATGGTGGGTCATGTTGACACCAATGGAGAAATTCCTCTACTGCAATGAACTATTATTGTAAAGATACAACTATTACGCAACAATAAGACACTATATTGGTTAAAGTATTTATCATTGATTACGTATTAGTGGTATGAGTATGAGGGAGAATAGTATGGTTGGTTGTTTGTTGCATAGATACCGCAAATCATTCAATAAATTCAAATATTCAGGCAATACGGTTTTAAGGAATTTAGTTATTTACGAAAATATTTATAACCGATATTAACATTTTGCTATCATAATTCTTTTGAATTCCAAAATTGTTCAAACAAAGTCCAGTTTAACAATTTTAGAAGACAGCTTGGGAAATTTAATATTAATGCATTTTCAATTCCATTAATCACATATCTTTTTCACTTCATAAACTTTACTGTAATCTTCGATCATAAAAACAAGTTATTCCCAAAAATGAGTTCCTGATATTTTATCAAACATATTTTTTTATATTTAGATAAAGTTAAAATTGCATTGTTACATACATGTACAAATGTACATGCATATGTCCATATATATAGCGAAACTGAACACTTCAATGTGTTCATATTTAATTGGTGCTAAACAAAGCATCATATTAACATACTTTTAGAATGTGCGTGCGTGTGAGACAAATAACAATAATTAATACTTACTTCCTTGAATTAATTACCAATAGATAGTGATTTTTTTATTAGGTTGGCGTAATTTTTATTTTATCCACTTAGTTCAACTTCAATTAACACATTAGAGACAAATCGGTATCACGTCCTCGACAGAACTTATCAGCTGCATATCAGATAATTGTATGTGCGTTTGTATATATCGTGCACACCTATCGTATCCCGACCAACCAGAGAGCGAAGGCTAATGAATTAGCGTCATTGTGTTTAATCACAAATTAATCAATTTCCTTTATTTCAACACAAAAAACAACCGCCATACCCTAAACTCGTTGCCGAATAAACCATTTTCACTTATTTTTTAAGACGCATTGTAGAAACTTGATTACATTCGCTTATTGCAGGAACGCAAGTGATGTTAAATACTTAATTCAGTCGGTTACCACGAAAGCGCAACTCACCCTTATGACAATCTTTTCATTACTGAAGTACAAGAGTCAGTTTGTTCAACACTGTGGCTTCTTTCGTCGTCTGGATTATAAACGAATACTATCAGTATCTGCCCACACTGATAGTAGGTAGGACAACAAGAATAGACACTATTTTCATGCAATCATTCACTCTTAATTCCAGGAGGATATACACATAGAATGAGTACTACATCTACTAGCATCAAGTATCCTAGTGTGCGTAATTTATAGACAATCTAAGCCATTTTGACGCTGCGCCACCTAGTTTTCGGATCATCATATTTTTTTACAATAAATGTGAGGAAGCCCGTGTACTTTGTCCTGAAATATAATTTAAATAAATTGAATTAAACAAAAATATCTATATACATTTGCGTATAAATTTTATATAAGAACATATATCAGTATTTTCATAGAATATGCATTTAAAATTTACTTAAGCAATTTATTTGGATTTAATGACTTGCTTTGTAGGAACCTTGGCCTTATATGGGAAATAATTAGTGCAAGTTTCATTTTTGCTGAGAGGGGGAGGGAAATAATAAATTTCATTGTATTGTAACGATTTAACTACTTAATTTAGTTGAGGATATACTTTCATGCGAGGATGTATCATGTTTTATTTACGTATGTATTTGTGTGTATATTTCTACATAAAGGGGATTACATACAGGCTGAAGAACATCCTATGATGTTTGAACTACACCTTCAAGTAGTATATGACATGACCTGTCATCATTGTAGTTTCATTCTTTCACTTAACAATGGATGTAGTACAGAAACAAGTAGCACACATTGTGTGGAAAATCAACAAGATAAATACTTACTAAACACAATCTGCTAACAGATAGAAAGCATACACCTGAAAAGAGCGGTGGGTAACACATAGTTATCAATAAATATTACAATACAATACTGGCAGAGATCAAAACAAGTGCAAAAAGGAAAAAACGGTTTATTCGACGTTTTTGTTAAATTCCCGAATGTGTCGTAATCCTAATGCAGGTTCTTATTTCGAGGGTACATTCAAAACCCGATCATAATGGACATGGACTTTTGATTACATACGTGGGAGCGAAATGAATCGCTCTCTATTTCATAAACATTTAATTCTTATAAGCGTGTGTCTTCTTAAAGAGTCATTCCATATATACTCAACTTTCTTAAATAAAATGTACGGATATAATAAGGATATGGGAAAGGAACTTTCTTATAAGAAATATACGAAATGTACTACCTTTATCAAAATATTAAAAAAAAGGTTTATTTTTATTTAAATTCATTTATTTTTTTATACAACCAATTTCTTTAATGAAAAACAAAAAACAAATCATCCTTTGCAAATAAACTCAATAACTGGAGAGTGTACGATAACTTTGGAGCAAAAAACTTATAATGGTATTGCACTTGGATAAGCTAGTTAGCTACGTAATGCTGAGTTTACTTTGTTAAAACGAACCGTAGTCCAATCTCTAATTAACGAACATCACTGTATGCCCCATCCACATCCCTGCTTGCAATATACCTGCTCAACGTCGCCTACAAGATCCTATCAAGGGAACACATACGATGTACGGTGTAGTTCGGCTCAAGGATTTCCGAGTCGTTTGAAACCTGCACCGGATTCTGGGAAGGAGATGCGCTGTGGTGTGATTTCTTCAGTTTGGTACAGTTTTGACAGCTGTACACACGAAAGACACTATCTGCTACAAGTCAGTCCAACTGTTGGGATACGCAGATGACATCATTACCGTCGCGTGTTCCCAAGGTGTCGCAGTTGAAGCTTTTACGGCGATTGAAGAACAGGCGAAAGGAACTGGTATCAAGGTCAATAAGGACAAAACGAAAATAAGAAACATTTCGTCGAACACCATCTGCGACAAAACATCAGGATCGACAGCTACAATTTCGAAGTAGTAAACGAGCTTGTCTATCTCGGGGCAAACGTGGACTTCAGGAACGACAATACTAAAAACGTAGGAGATCGTTAAGATGTTGCTTCCATACATACTACCTTTCATAACTTACATATTTAACTCAATACTAACGACCTCAGTTTCTTTCCTTTACAATGGAAAGAGCCTAAAATCATTCCTATTCCGAAGAAAACGAATGGAGCTGCGACCATTTACGGATCACAGACAATTTCAATATTGCCATTCTTCTCGAAGGTATTTGAGAAAACCATCATATCGCAGATACAAAAATATCTTTCGCATAAAAAGCTTTTGTGTGAAAATCAATCAGGTTTCCGCACTAAACGCAGCTGCAAGCAACTTGATAATGATATCAGAAAAGCAGTTGATGAAAATCACGCTACAAATTTAACACTACTTGATTTTTAAAAAGCATTTGATACAATCAACCATTCCATTCTTTGCTCAAAACTGAGAAAAGAGTATAATTTTTCAATATCCTCTACGAAGCTCATAACTTCCTATTTGCAAGGGACACTGCAAAGAGTTGTTGCGGGTGAAAGTTTCTTCTCGTTCTTACAGTAAAGTGCATAGTCCCACAAGGGTCTATCATTTTACCACTACTTTTCTCTATGTATGTCAATGAACTTCCTAAAGTGATCAAGCGCTGTTCTATCCATATGTTTGCTGATGGCACACAAATCCACTTGAGCCGTCCCCTAAAACGCGTAAATTTTATTATAAAATTTGCACATATCCCAATAAAGTACGCTGACTCCGCCAAGAACCTTGGACTTATATTTAATAAAACTCTTACTTGGTCCACACACATAAATGCCACCATTGCTAAGGTTTATGGTGGACTACGTGCTCTCTGGGATACACAGTATTTTCTCCCCACACGGACAAAACTCCTGTTGGCGAAAACTCTTCTTCTACCAATTTTGCTGTATTGGTGTGTGATATTCTGCAGTCCAGACTCTAACTCTAGGAGAAAGCTGAATGTTGCTTATAATAATATCGCTCGCCTCGTATATAACCAAAGAAGATATGATCACGTATGTTCAGATATGATCTTCTCGAAAAAGATCTGAGGTTGCACCTTTGACAATGTGCCTAAGATTGTGTATGCTATAGATTGTGTAAGCTATATATTGTGTATGCTATAGATTGTGTATGCTATTACAAACTAGCTATGCCAGTTTAACTTCCGAACGTCAGATTTTTGTTGACTCTATTCGGCTGTGGAATTCCCTTCCAATCAGCATAAGGAAAATTAGAAGCCCCAGTAGTTTTAAATCCTCCCTATTAAAATGTCTGGCCATCGAGACTACTACACACACATAACTCTTAATGTTTCTAATACAAATACAAAATTAATTTTCATAAATCGTAAACTCTGGAATTGTCACTATCCTGTAGCTTATCTTAAATTATTATTTAAATATTTAAAATATTAAAATATAATTTAATATTTAAAATATTATTTTCTATTTGCACGCATATTAAAATTTAACATTAATTTAAAGGCTTGTACAATTTAAGAGTTGATTGTTACCTTATCATTGTAAGCAATACTTTTTACTAATAAATGCCTAAATAAAATAAAAAAAAAAAGAATAATGTGGATACTCCCGAAGGCAAAAATCCGTCGACTTGGCCAGATCGAGCGTATGGACACCAACGCTTGAGATAAGAGGGTCTTCGAATCCAAGCCTCCTTGGTCAATAAGGAGAGATAGACCGAATCTCCGGTATAAAGACCAAGCAATCGTGGATGCAGGACAGCTTGGTCTTGATGACTGGAAACAGCGTGCACAAGTCCGTCAGCGATGGGAGGCAGTAATTGCTCAGGCTCAGACCTTCCATGGGTCGTATGCCTGATAAGAAAGCGGTTGTAACGAGTTACTTGGTATAACAAATATGTCCTCATTCCATTCCGGTTCGTTATATCGAGGTTGTACTGTAAATAGAGATTACTTTCAAAGTTGTATATAATTTTCATAGCTCTCTTCTATATATGTTAAAATACTGATTCAACATAAAAACAAAACGATAACAACTTCTTCCGTGTTGGCTTTATTGAAGTCTCTTATTGATCATCATCTTCACCCGAATGCTCAACTGAAGGGGTGGATCGAGTCTCCAGGCCACTTGATCATCCGCCATCGTCTTTAACTTCTTAGGTATTACGCCAATGGGCAGTCTGGCGATTTTTTTGAGTTAAAAACCGCTGGCTTTGCTATGGCAACAAGCTCGGCCCTACTGATTACACATCTTCCAAGCAGTTTTAAAATTGTCCCAGCTTGGCCAATCCTTCAGGAAAGACAGCATTACTTCTCTCATCACCCGTGAAAAACACCCCGAGGTATTTAAACTTGTTCACTTGTGCCTCAACTCCCCCAATGTCATGACATGGCGCGCCTCATAATAAGAATGACATGAAAATCAATTCAAGCTTGAAAAATAATTCTCAATTTTAGTCTGACTAATCACTTGCTTTGTTTCTTGAAGTTTCAGTCTTCAAACCTATGTTTAAATACTGATTCGAAATACAAAAAAACCGTTTACGATTTCTTCTCGACTCCACATAATTTTCAGTTTCGTCATTAACCGCTAGCTTTCATGAAATTTCTCCGAATGTACATTTTCAGGGTCTGCAAACCTCACGGTTTCTGATAAATCTCGTTGCAGCCTCGTTGCATCCATCCGTACATGAGAGGTTATCAAACAGAACAAGCATACAGAGTGAACTTCAGTTTATTTTGGTGCCTTTTCTCATTCTATCTCTTTCTATCTGCTGCTATTCTCAGGCTATTATTTCCTGTTAGCAGACAGCTGTTCTGGAGCCCATTTTGAGAAGGAGTGACATTTTTTTGGCGAAAAATTATACATTGAGAGCGAATGACTCGAACATTGGTGGGAACTTGGTATAGCGGTTGTTATTTTCTTCGTCTTCGCGACCAGAGGACAAATAGTCTTCATCGTTATTATCTTGCTCATTGTTTTCGATTTCAATCGCATTATTTTGTTCATAAATTTTTGTTGTGTATATTCGGTGCAGCTCAAACATAAACGACGAGTTGTCATCTCTCTTCTTCAACGTCTCCCTGGAGGAAATTTTGAAGTACTCATATGGCAACCCAAGAGACATGATCATCCAGAAGTCCGTACAATAGTTAGCATACGGCGATGACGTAAGCATGATGGACAGAACACAATTAACCGTCAATGAGGCGAAGAATATGCTGTTCTCAAGAAAGTACGTACAACATCGACGTCTTGGACACAGCGCCACAATGTGCACCTATGGCTTCAAGGTAGTTTAGTATTTGTTTGAAGCACTTGATGAAGCCATTGGTTTTTACGAGAAAGGAAATTCCGCGTTCCATCTTCATCCTATTTGCGTCGATGGTTATTGGTGAAGAAGACTTAGCCACAAACTGTACAGCAACATGCGAAAATACAAAATTTTCAGAAATAGTTGTAAATGAGGGACATACGTACGCTCTGCTTGTAGAGACGAGGATATAAACTAGTGCTGACGAGAATCCATAGCGTTTAATTGAGATATAATATCTAGATTTAAGAAAAATCAATCGTAGCCGTCCCTCTTTTTCATTTCGTCTGAAGGAATCGTTATGTTTTATATTAAACTCCCAAATACTGGAATTCGATGGATATAATCTTGTTTCCTATTGGAAAATTATTCCTTGTTTTTTTCATGATGAGCATATTATTAAGTGCAGTTTTTTATCATGATGATAGAATTAAAATTCGTTGATATTATTTTTGTACTAATGTTATTCATCATACTACTATGGAAGCAAGTAAGTTGAGATATGTATTTCTTGTTTTCTTGATTGGTTTGTAGTTCTTGTTATTTTAGTCCAAGGGGTATGTACTTTTGCTTGGCTTTGATGTTTGTATTTTACCACTCCGATGAGTGGTGGAATATTAGGCTTTAAATGGAGCGTAAGAGTCTGTCCAGACCCATGCATATTAAATACGTACATATATTTCAGGACGGAGACTACTTAAAGTTTACAATAATATCACCCTCACTTCCTAAATGGAACGCAAGGGTTTGCCCAGATCCATTCATATTAAAATTTGACGAAAGCAAAATATCCCTCTTAATTATGATTATTAACAATTGAACTAAAAACAAAATTCAGTTAACCAATTTTTTCTGCAAATTTGTAGCTAACCAAATGTAACACCAGGGAGCCAAAAATGAATAATTGGAATGTGTACCTATACATTCGTAATTATGGTGGCCGGTAGACGCGGCTGAACGAAATTATGGTACAAACTAAAATTACTGTGAAAAAAAGGTTCGGATTAACGCAATATTCGGATAAAAAGGTGAATCGGATTAGCGAGACATTACTGCATATCGAAAACGTATTGTACATATCTTAATTATGTTCACCTGAACATATTTGGAGAAGTCATAGATTAAAACCGATTTTCGAACATGGTTTTCCAGAAGAAGTGTTGTTTTGACAGTTCAAGCAGTTGTTTTCTCGTTACTTCGAACATCCAATCCGGGTAATAGTTTTCCATCCCAAAAAACTGTGACTTCCTTAGGCACATTGTTCTGAAAGTAAGTTTTTACTGCTACTGGCCAGGATTTTCCCGTCTGAGCACGAACTCGCTGAATCAAGGATTTGTAAGGGAAACCACCGCTGCCCAGACCAAGTGCTTCTACGACCGCATAAAGAATGTAAACGGAGTATCTTGCTGAACTGGCATCGATCTAAAGCTGAGTGTTATGAGATTATTTCTACTTCTTTTGGAAATTTTTTAGGGCAGGCAACGTCTGGTAGGCTGAGTCAGAATTCAAAGTCTGTTCTTCGTCCATTTCGTTCGGATGCAATATCTAATAATTGTGTTTGTTTAATGCTATCCACCCAAATGAGACCCCCAACTGTGTCGGTCTTCTTTAGCCAATCCTTGATTGGTTTTCTTCTGTTGAAGAAACCAGGATCCGTTTTTTTTTTAGTTAACGCTAAGTTTGTAAGTTTGTACCCATGCTTATCAAAAGCATTCATCACTGTGTCTCTTAACATGGAAGTATAGTATCTCCCAGACAAGAGTGAATGGACCTTGCTGGTGAGTAGCTGAAGGTGATAAAAGTCACGAGGAACTTGTCGATCCCAAGGTTGTTAAGAGCATGTGAGATTGCCTTTGCCTCGATTTTTTTGAATTCACCTTCTATGTCAATAAATGCCTCAATTAGTTTCTCCAAGGTTTTCAGGAGAAGGAGGAGAGACTGGTGGGTATCCGAAGGACCGTGGTTTGATATGAGAGCATTTCCCCGCTTTGGGGATGAATACTATGTTCACCCTCTTTCAGGAGCAGGGAACATGATGTAGAATCATGGAGTCTTCGAAGGTGCTTAGTAGCCATGATAAGGTCCTTCAGGAGATTCTTCAATCTTGTAATCGAAGTGTCTCTGAAACGCTGGATGGACCTTTCTTAGTTCGTTTTTATTTATTATTTCGATTAACAATACCTTTAATGAAGTACTCGATGATGTGTAACTAAAATTAAGTAAGGTTTTTGCAAAGAAAAAAAACTGGTTTATTACAGATAAAAATGTTAAATTGATAGTTTTTTTTTACCCATGTTGCATATACTCATCCCTTCCGGCATGAACTTTTATAATTGAAATTATTTTTCTCTGCAAATTTAGATAGTAAAGTAGCTTAGCTAGCTTTCAACGTCACCAAAGGCAGCTATACCTTGACGGTTGTGAAGGACCTCGGCAAACAGTACGTACAACATCAGTACTCTTGCTAATCACTGTTTATTTGGGCTCAAGGACAATTGAGAAGTACAGCCCTGTCTCGAAGGACGAAACTAACACTATATAAGATCTTCATTCAAAATTGTGCGTTCAATCTTTTTTCATGTTTGCGTTGATGGTTTTTCAAGAAGAATAGTGACATTAGCCTAGTCAGGCGTCTACCGGTCCAACATTTAAGGTGTCTGGGCCATAAAGAGCGCACAGACAAAACTGCTCCACTTGTATAATTCCATACACAGTGCTAATAGTAGTTATTACTTTCAAATAAACACTTTTACGATTATGTATGTATGTATATGTACATATTTAGATATTTTGTTTCAGGCACAAACATAGTTCTGTTCTTCAAACATAAATGCCCCTTTGAATTGTCTTCAAATAACTGGTAATTAAGAAAATTAAGGTGTACAATTAAATGTTGTGTATTTATTTTTCTTTGGCGATCAACATCGTCTTTAGCTTTTATCACAATAAGTTTTTATAGTACATGCATACATATATGGATTCATGCAAAATTAGCAAGCAATAAAAAAGAAATCACATAAATTAGTAATATATAAGTATTATTATGTACGTAGGTAACCGCGAAATGACTTAGACAAACTCTTCGGCTTGCAACATTTGTTTGGTTTCATGTGTGGTCTGACTTGGATTGCATGAGTTATTTCTTTGTAGAGTTGTCACATGATAGGATGCATTGGTCACCGGTAATGTCACACTCTCTCTGTATTGTAAGGCCTTGTTTTTACACAAGCCAACTCTGTAAAGAATTTGTTTTGCACATTAATGAAAGCTATTTATATTTATAAACAAAAACGTACTTACTTTGAAAGGAGCAAATATAAATCTCTACGATATTGGGCAGTCAGAATAGCGTATAAGTATGGATCTGCACATGAATTCATTGGATAAAAGAAAACCAATAATATTTTTGACTTCGTAACATTTATTAGTGGATAGCCGGCTAGAGCAGTTAATCCGAAAAAAGCTATCGGGGCCCAACAAGAAAAGTTAGTGAATACCTTATGGAAACAAAAAAAATTTAAAAAATGTAATTATTATAAAAAAGTTGGAGAAAAGGTTCTACCAGCAAAGCCATCTTTTTAGCAATACTCATCTCCGACATATTTCGTGCATGACGAGTTTCTTGGCCCAAAGATAAGTAAATTTGGGCATAGCAAATAGCTATAATAAAAAACGCAGCTCCATTAACTGCAATGATTGATACAAGATATATGACGTCAAATGTATCACGAGCCTCCATCGGTAAGCAAATGCTGTTGAATAAACGATTAACCAATGAGTGCTACACCATAATCATCTTACCTGGTGGATGAATAGTTACTTATCCCAAACAGAGGAAATGAAGACATAATAAACGAATACATCCATCCAAACGCCATTATATAAGCCGCTGGTCGTATTTTTATTCTCTTGTTTAAATACAGGGCATGCGTTATTGCCAGCCAACGTTCAATTGTTATAATAGTTAGAGCAAAAACTGATAAGTGACTAGCAAAAACTGTTAAAAAACCCGCGACTTTGCAACCAACCCCTGTCAAGTAACACTTAAGTTAAGGTAAAAGATAAAATTGTTACATTAAGATGCGGACTATTACCATACTGCCAATCATAGGCGTAGTTGAAATATTCGTCCATCGAATGTGCATCTATTGATGCTATGAGTAAAAGATACAAACCCATACAAAGGTCGGCAAAAGCCAAATGGCACATGAGAAACTTTTGAACAGAATTGCTATCCGATCTAAAAAAAACATAGGGTTATGGCTTAATACGGTTTGATATACACTTACATACAACATACAATACAATACTTGCCTTGTGAACAATATAACAACCAAAACTGCAATGTTTCCTACCACAGCAAGAAAAACGACAATCCATACAGATATTCGTAACCAATCGGAACCCATTACGTCCTCGCAGGGATTAAGGGCATCTGGAACAGGGAAACAGCTCACATCGATTTTCCTGTAGAGAAAGAATCAAATTAGAAAAGTTGACTAAATCAACTTACATGTAAGCGACTATATTTGCTATGCTTATATCTGAATATATAATATAAACGATTGGATGGCGCAGTTGGTACTAGTCTGACTGGGTATCACAATGGACAAACTACCTACCTAACCTAACCTACACTAAACCAATTTTAATGACGTTCAAGTTAAGATGTGTAATTTGGTCACCATAAATGATAGGATAGTTTTTATCTAGATTACCTCTCGCTGAATGTGATGCAGTCACACGACCAACCGTGCCACTGAGAGCTTTTAGCAACATTTTAAAATGTTAGCGTCATCTGAAAATGTTCGCAAAAATAAATACTGAAATCAAGACTGAAATCTAATAAATGACACTACTTATCTGTCAGAGCATCAACGACTAATACATCTCCGATGCATTAGGTATGTAGGTAGAAGGGGTGGTTCGGTTCGGTGAGATCCAATTACATATCTCTACGTATGGTTTTAATGCCACAAACCTTTTATATTATTTATAAAGTATATGTATTTAGAAATCTCTAAATCCAAACAGATGTATTTATGAATGCCATTAGGTCCTTAATATGTGGTAGAACGTGGTAGAAATTTCATCAAGTGAGTTGAAGAAGGATTTACCAAGCGTTTGCAGTCTGGCTCTAGCAAGAGCTGCAGCCCGTAGAATTGTGCAATAAACAAGGCACCGTTAGTTGATATCTGCGACACTGCTTCTTTTCAGGTAATGAAACGAATAAAAAAATTAGTTCAATGAACTACTACGCAAACTGATTGATGATTTTATAGAAGCAGAATAACTATAGGTCTACTGCGATCCCGTCAATTGTACGTACCATCAATACATCATGAATATGTACGCTAAGACTGAAAGCAAACGTTTGCGAAATATTCGTTTAAACAAGCCCAAGTTACGATCGCCGGAGTGCATCCACTTACGAAATGTTTAAAAAAATGCAAAATTTAAACACCGATGATATAGGTAATGCATTTATTTCACCTTCAAGATACAACAGCAATCCACAAAGCATGCAGGACATTTACAATGTAGCTTATTATGCTATTTTTAGTTGTCCCGTACACAAAAGAGACCCTTCGATCCAGTATTTTACAGTACTCTTGAACACGATTTTGTCAAAAATCTCATGTGTGCTACCAATTCATTAAAAAATATATGTATGAAGGAAGGATGTGGTTTTTCTTGCTTACGTGGCTTACATTTTTACCTAATTTGTTTCATGTAAAATACCGCGAGACATTGGTATACTGACCCCGATTGCGAGTGCCGATTATCAATCGATAATAAACGTAAGCCCCAGCTGCGTGTACAACATTTTTCATGAACATGGTCATTCATTCATCTGCATAAGAATAATCTTTCTTTATTTCCATTTTGGGTCATAAACGGATTTACTTTGACGACCACAATCTACTTTGATAGGACAGCACCAGATGCAATAACCTAATATTGTACGAGTCAGGCCGATCTTCACAGTACGGCAGATCCTGGGAATTACCCAAGAAGTACAAATCGACACTCGCTACCTATTCGGCACGTTGTGGAGGATGCCGATGGAGAACTCTCACTGTGTCAAAAAAGGTTTTCAGACAAGGTGACAGTTGGATCAGGCCGGAAGAGTCTTCGGTTCCGACCCTGTGGGACAAAGAGGACATCAGCATCTAAGGTGGTGCTACCGCTACCAACTTGGTGTGCGTAGCTAGGGCATCTCGCGCAAGGTGGAGAGGCTTGTTATAAGGGGACCAGGTTCACACACAAATTAATTAAACATTGGTATTATTCTGGCTTCTTCTTTGAATACCTCAAATAATAAATTGGGGAAGTGAAATATGTATTCACTCACAATCTTCTCCATCCATGATATTATATAGAATACTTCCACGGCATTTGTGACCTGATGGGCATGTAGTCAAGTAATTTTAACAGATGATGCGAAGAGCTGATCGCACCTCTTATTATTAAAATGTAATCCAAACTTAACTACTTGGCCTTTTTGTGTTTCTTATTTCTTTTTTGTATCCATTACAGAGCGCTTTAGACAGCAGATTTATGCTGCGCAACTAAGGATCACCGATCCTGAATTTTGTTCTCGTTAGTGTGGCAGAAGAGCCGTCAACCTCGGCCGAAGTAGTTACGTCAATGGTGTTCGCTATCGCGAGATGATAACGAACTTCTTGTCGCCAAAAATTGAGGATATGGACCTGGACGACATCTGCTTCCAACAGGATGGTACCACTTGCCAGAAAGTCAACAAAACAGCGGCTCTTTTGCGCGAGTATTATCTCACGTCGTGGCCGCCACGTGGTTTAACACCGTTGGACTTATTTCTTTCGGCGTGAGACTCGCAGTCGTGTAACTAGAAATTTAATTTAGCAACTAGAAAACAAGTATTGATCATTTGTGAAATAATCATCTCATCATTATATACCGCTCACTATGGCGTACCCCTAGGTTCGGCATTGGCTCCCAATTTATTTAATATTTTCATGTCCGACATATCAGTGGACATGAACGACAATGGAAACACTTTCTGGCCTTGTTCCCTGATGACACAGCCCTGTTCTCATCCAATATCTTAGCACAAGAGACGCTAACTTTCAGTTATTTTGCTTCTGCTTCAGATCGAAAATCAAACCGAATGCAGAAATCTGATGATGACAGAATGTGGTTTACTCGACGCAGAAAACAGCAATTCCTACCTCAAGCAAACCTACACTATAAATATGTCAAAACAAGGTGCTAAGGCTAATGTTAAATCTGCCCTGCCTCTACTATGAGGCTCCATGCAAAAGCAATGTACCATGTCACATCTCATTGATAAATTAAACCAGAATTTTTCAAGAAAATGCTCTCATTCTGAGAGTGAGTTTATTCTTAACATCTTAAATTAAGGAAAAATCAATCATATCTTAAAGCTAAAATTATATATATACATAGCTACATCGTTCTTGCATGTTACATAATTGGGCCTAGGTGCAATTGAGCTATTAGAGTCATTAGTCGCAAGAGTCATAATATGGGTATTTGATTGTAGTGTTTTTTCCCCTAACTTTTCATATTAATGTATTAATTTGTTTTTATTATATATAAGTTAACACCAGAAACATTTCATCATGCGAACAATGCATGATACAGTTCCCACGAGCAATAACATCAGCTCCGTACGTGATGGAATGCAGCGAATCATATTTCCACCGGACACACGAGGCATCGACAACGAACGGACACCTGAGCCACCAACGGATATGCTGACCTGTCGTCTGGCTGCATGGGACATGCACTTAGTTTTAAGATATGAAATATTTTGTCAGTTAGTTGTAAGTCAGCCGTGAAGGCAAACAGATGAAAAATAAAATTATTTTTTTAAGAAAAGTTAACGTGAAATAGTTTAATTGGCGCCCAACGTGGGGCCCATGAAAATTCACCGCATCAAAGTGTAATCGCGTTATTTTCTCTCGCGTGAAGTGCTCTGTCGTAAACGCATAAGTCGACCTCAAGAAAGCTCGCCGCGGGTGCAGTGCGCGTACTTCAAGCATCATTACCGTAAGACGACCTTTATTAAAACTCGCTCGTGTGTGTGATGAAAAACCTGGGTTCAAGACAAAGCAGCATCTGTAGATTCTGCCGCCAACGAGGGAGTGTGGAGAAAGGCCCCCAAGTAGCTACGAGTAAAAAGGAATGCTGCCCCTTCACCAGCGTTGGTTTATCCTAATGTAAGTTAGATTTAATAATTAGAATAATAATTTTATATTTCTTCATATTGAAATAAATAGTGTTATATTGTAAAGTCATAGTTCTAAGATATAATTATTGTTCATAACGAAAAACGAAATAATTGAAAGTTGTAAAGAGTAATTATATTAACCGTAGTTGTAAACCAATTTAAAAATATCTTTCCCGTTCCTTTCGAAAAACTTTAACGTATCCAATTTTGAGTTTTTATGCCTAAACGTTCTGCAACTATGACCGATCCTATTTTGCGTCCACCGGTGTTAAACATCGAGAATCCAAATCCATCAGTTTCGCATCAAAATCCATCGAATTCGAATCCAAATGTTAGGGTTAACGCAACGCCTGAACTGGAATCGCCAATCGCAAGCATTGTGAGTCGCGTCTGCATGACTGAGTGCAGAAACCTCGTTCAATCTATAGTAAATCCCGATAATCAGTTCCATAGAGGAACTGATGAAACCATTCACGAACACCTGCGCACGAACCTAAGCGATCTGGACAAAGTACCAGACGTCGTGCGATGTTTAAGAGAGTTCTCCGGGTGAATTTAGTTCTTGGCGCAAGAGCGTTGAAAGGGTCTTAAGCATCTATAATCAATTTAGAGGAACTCCAAAATACTTTGGTATCCTTAACATAATCCGCAATAAGATTGTTGGTAATGCGGATGCTGTCCTAGAGTCATATAACACCCCACTAAATTGGGAGTTCATATCGAAATGCTTAACGCTTCACTATGCGGATAAGCGTGATCTGGGAACTTTGGAGTACCAGATGACGACTCTTGTCCAAGGCAACAATGGCTTAGAGCATTATTATCAGTCGGTAAACAATCACCTATCGCTGATACTAAATAAAATTTCGAGTATGGACTTACCTCCTGATGCATTATACCACCTTACCACGTCATACAGAGCTAAGGCTTTAGATACTTTCATAAGAGGTCTCAGAGGTGATTTGCCTAGGCTCTTAGGTATAAGGGAACCGTCAGATCTTCCTACAGCTCTTAATCTCTGTTTAAAACTCGAAAATCAGCAGTTCAGAGCCAACTATGCTCACCATAATATGAGTCAAATTAGGAGGCCACTACCTCCTCCTCCAATCCCTTCACGGAGAACCCAAGATCAGCAACCATTCTATCCACAACTGGCATATGTACCCTAATTATCACATTTTCCACCGCGTCCTCCACCGCGCCAGCATTTTAACCAATTCCCAGTTAACCAACAGCAACCGGTTCATACTAACCAACGACCTATATACACTCCAAATCAATTTACCCAACTATCGAATTCCCAAATAAATCCACATCAATTACGAAAGAATCCTCAACCACCGAATAACTTTTTGCCACAATCTGTTCAAAGGCCTGAACCAATGGAATGCTACAACTGTCCGTACACATAATATGAATTATATGAATCGGCCAGTGATGAAGAATTTCCCACCAGCTCCAAAACGACCTATGGCTCCTTCACGAGAATATCCAAATCCCAACAAGATGCAAAGAAATTTCCATTTGCAATCCTCAGAAGTTGACCCCCACAATAATAACACATCAGTAGAAACTCAAGAAGTTAGTAACTATAACGCTATGATTTCGGCTATGACCAACCAGAAAGAAGATGATCAAGATCTTAATCAGTACGTAGTTCAGAAAGAAAGCGGAGAACCGACAGAAACATTTTCTGATTTTGTCGACGTTCATTTTTTAGACTGACGAACTCGTCACTACCTTATTTCGAGTGTAGGACGAGAGAAAATAAAATCCTAAAATTCCTAGTAGACACCGGGTCGAACAAAAATTATATACAACCAAATTAAGTTCGAAACCCCATCTCAAATCAAAAAAAATTTCAAGCAAATTCAGTCTGTGGTGCTATAGAAATTACCCACCATACTATAATAAATCTTTTTGAACCAGGCACCGACATTAAATTTTTCCTTTTACCCTCACTACGATCTTTTCATGCAATTCTTGGCAATGACAGCCTTTAGTAACTATCAGCAGTCATCCATGCTAAGGAAAGCTATATGACTGTAAACAAAAACATTAAAATTAAATTGAAACAACAAGTATCCGAATCAATCCATAATGTTAGTCTCAGAACCCAGCACTTGTCGCAAGAACAACAACAAAAACTTAATCGTTTAACCATGAATCACGCAAAGCTTTTTGGAACACCAAATGAAAAACTAAATTTCACTACCAAAGTCAAAGGCAGAATTCGCACGACGACGGAAGATCCCGTTTACTCGAAGCATTATCCGTATCCTATGGCGCTAAAAGAAGAGATTGATAAGCAAATCAATCAGCTATTAAATGATGGAATCATTCGACCTTCACGGTCACCGTACAATTCTCCGGTATGGATTGTACCAAAAAAAACGGATGCTTCTGGCGGAAAGAAGTACCGTATGGTAATTGACTACCGGAAACTCAATTCGATAACAATACCAGACCGATATCCGATTCCTGAAACTAATGAAGTACTAGCGCAATTAGGGAAGAACAAATTTTTTTCGGTGATCGACTTAAAATGTGGCTTTCACCAAATACCTCTACACGAGGACGATATCGAGAAAACTTCATTCTCGGTAAATAATGGAAAGTACGAATTCGTAAGACTTCCCTTTGGGCTGAAAAATGCACCATCTATTTTTCAGAGAGCTCTAGACGACATCTTACGAGAACACATCGGTAAGATATGTTATGTCTACATCGATAACATAATTGTGTTTAGTGAGAACGTCGACAGCACTTTCAAAATTTGGCATCAATTTTTGAAACTCTTCAGGAAGCCAACCTTAGAGTGCAACTGGATAAATGCGAATTTCTGAGGCCGGAAGTTGAGTTCCTCGGGTTCATTGTATCTTCGGATGGTATAAAAGCCAACCCAGCCAAGGTGGAAGCGATCACCAAGTTTCCATATCCACGAACTTTACAAGATCTGCGATCATTTCTTGGTCTGTCGGGATTTTACCGACAGATTTATTAAAGATTATGCGAAGCTGGCAAAACCCCTTATAGCCCTTTTAAGAGGGGAGGATGGCCGTACGTCTAAACAAATGTCAAACAAGAAATTCATACATTTGGACAATGAGGCCATGGATACTTTTGACAAAATTCCAACCGCTGACATATGCATTAAG
Source organism: Eristalis intricaria (assembly GCA_964034865.1). NCBI lineage: Eukaryota > Metazoa > Arthropoda > Insecta > Diptera > Syrphidae > Eristalis > Eristalis intricaria. The sequence goes on along the minus strand of OZ035873.1, from coordinate 76,690,545 downwards.
CAATAAAAATTCCAACAACAAATTAAAAAGATGGAAGGCTATACTCGAAGAATATAATTATGAGTTAAGATATAAGCCTGGTAGATCGAATGTTGTTGCAGATGATTTGTCAAGGCCACCCAGAACCAGCGTAGTAAATAGTCTAACAGCAACCCAACATAGCGATGAGAGTTCGGGTCAATATCTAATACCTATAGCGAATGAGCCGATCAACGTATTTAAAAAAAAGATTATTCTTTCCCCTGGAACAACGCCATCCTATGAATTTAAAATTATTTTCCCCACCTATCACCGTCATGTAGTAGTTGAAACTGAGTTCACAGATAAAATTTTAATTGACATTCTTAAACGATACCTTAATCCATCCGTTATTAATGGTATCAAAACTGATGAAAGAATTTTAGGCAAACTCCAGGAAATTTACCCAACACATTTTATTCAATACAGATTACGTTTCGCAAGGAACCAAGTCATAGACTTAATCGACGAAACACGGCAGGAAGCCGAAATTATTAAGGAACACAATCGTGCACATCGCAACTCCCGCGAAAATAAAATGCAATTATTGCAAAAGTTTTATTTTCCACAATTGAGAGCCAAAATAGAGAAAATCACAAAACAGTGTAAAATTTGTAAAGAGCATAAATATGATAGGCATCCTAACAAACACGAACTACAACCTACCTATCCCCGAATATCCCGGCCAAATTATTCATATAGATATTTACTTCACTAACAAAAAAATTATCCTTACTGCAATTGACAAATTCTCCAAATACGCCCTAGCCAAAATCCTAAGATCAAGAGCTTCAAGGGATATAAAGCAACCTCTTAGAGAACTGATACTGGCTTTTGGGGTACTCCAAAACAATTGTCATGGATAATGCAAAATCACTAGCCTCTAATTCTATAACATTCATGTTAGAGAATATGTTCAACATTAAAGTTTTCAAAGCACCTCCCTACACAAGTTCTGTCAACGGTCAAGTGGAGAGATCCCACTCAACACTTTCAGAACTAATCCGCTGCCTTAAGACAGATAATGTTCATGCCACCTTTTCAGAATTACTTGATCGATCAATCTATGAATACAACCGATCCATTCACTCCACTACAGGCAAAAAACCTATAGACACATTTTTCGGTAGACAGCTACTAACCAATCCAGAACAGCTTAGACAAGAAAGGCAAGAAAACATGAATAAACTACGCGATAAACAAGAAGCAGACTTAAAATATCACAATGCAAGGAAGAGTCCACTTAAAACATATTCTATTGGCGAAATCATTTATGTTAAAACTAACAAAAGAATAGGAAATAAGTTAGATTCCAGATATAAAAAGGAGACAGTAGCACAGGATAAAAATACAACAGTTATAACCCAGTCAGGAAGAATCATTCATAAAAATCTTATAAAAAATCAACTTTTTCACTAGAACATTGTTGCCACTGTGCAATGGCGAGGCACAAATTCTGGATTACTCGAATTCTCAACTAATAAAGATCAATACGGACAGCGCAAAATTGCAGAACGGATCATTCAAGATAATACACTTGATCGACATCGATGCTTACGAAACAACACTTAACAACTTGGAAGCTACGTTAAAGAATCCATCACTAGCAACCATATCCTGAGTCCTGTCCTTTCCTTTGAAATATCCCGTATACGAACTTATTTAAATAGACTTAAGATTAATAATAAAAGTAAGAGATCAATAGATTTTATAGGTTCGGCGTGGAAGTGGATTGCGGGTAACCCGGACCACCACGACTATGAAATAATTACTAATAAAATCAATAATGTTTTAAGAAATAATAATAATCAAATAATAATCAATAAAATGTCATTAGATAAGATCAATGAACTAACAAATATTACAAACAAGATTATTAAAACATTCAAAGAAAATGAACTTAATAATAGCGAATTAATTATGAAAATCAAATATAAATTAGATGTAATTAAGGAAGAAGTGGTTAATGTAGCTTATGCCATTCATTGGGCAAAAGTAAATATAATAAACTCATTTATATTATCAAACACCGAAATAAATATAACAGAAACAATAATGAAAGTTGAAAATATTCCCTATGTAAATGTAGATGAGGCATTAGAATTTGCCGAAATCAAAATTGCTTTAAATGATAGTAACTTAATTTATATTTTAAGCATTATATTTTAAACAACTACTAAAGAATTATGTAATGTATCGTTAATAAAACCTGTTAAAATAAATAAAATTATCAATAAAATTAAATACGATTCAATATTTGAATGCGATACAGACATTTATGGCATTACAAACAAATGTAAAACTTATAATAGTCTTTCAATTTGTAACGAAAATAACTTTGTTAGTTTAAGAAATTCATCGTGCATCCCAATGCTGATAAAAAGCCAAAAAGCATTGTGTCCCATCATCAACAATGAACACGTCCCGGATGTAGACGAAATAGCTCCAGGAATCCTGCTTTTAAATCAATTTAATGGTCCAGTACTCATCAACAACGATACTGTCATGCTCAAGGGTACGTTCATCATAAAACACTTCAACACCACCATTCAAGTTAAAGGAGGAACGATCATGTAAAAAGAGGTCACAAGTCATAAGCCTTTACCAGCGATACTCCAACCGTCATATAAGCCCGACAAGATAGAAGAGGTACTGTCCCTCGAAATGATCAAGGATCTTTACGTTAATCGAACAAAAGAAATCAAGCTGCTTGAAACGAAACACGAGATCAACCTAACCGTGAACATCATTTTAATGGTCACAGTCTTAGCCATCGCAACCTTCGCATACAAAATGACAAGAAATAAAGACATCCCCCACCTAGTGACGTCAACAACATCTCACGAGGACGTTCGATTTTAAGGGTGGAGGAGTTAACACCAGAAACATTTCATCATGTGAACAATGCATGATACAGTTCCCACGAGCAACAACATCAGCTCCGTACGTGATGGAATGCAGCGAATCATATTTCCACCGGACACACGAGGCATCGACAACGAACGGACACCTGAGCCACCAACGGATATTCTGACCTGTCGTCTTTAAGATATGAAATATTTTGTCAGTTAGTTGTAAGTCAGCCGCGAAGGCAAACAGATGAAAAATAAAATTATTTTTCTAAGAAAAGTTAACGTGAAATAGTTTAATTTATACTTTGAACTATGTCAGTTGTAAACAACTTTTGTTCTGTATCTCTAAAATAATACATGTTACATGTAACTAAAACTGTACAAATCGAACTACAAATAAATTGATTTTAACTATGAAATAATCATAGACAATAGGGAATATTACTCGGTGTGCAGTAAAAATGTTGGAATATTCTATTCTAACAATATAGGACAATAGGGCATGTTATTCGGTGTACAATAAAAATGTTGAAATATTCGGTTCTAATGCATTGTGTTTAAAACATTCTGCTAGTGTATCCGTGTATGGATCCGAACGTCTTCTTCTTATTCTGGTGTCGCTACAGTCTACGGAGTGGACCTGGGCCTCAACCAGAAAGCCTTTCCAGCCGGCACGATCTTTAGCCAGTTGTCTCCAACTGCGCACACCAAGTTGATTGAGGTTCTTCTCCACCTGGGTGCGCAATCGGGTCCGTGCGCGTCCTCTATGCGTTGTCTTACTGGTTCGGAGTCGAAGACTATTCTGGCTGGAGCAGTGTTGTCCATGCGCTCATAGCTTGCTTCTTCATCCGCTTTTCAGATTGTTCATGCCTCCGCACCATAGAGCAAGACTGGGATGATTAAGGTGTTATTCAATGGCCCTATTATATCACGTCATAGCGATGTTAAATGGCCACCACGATCATGTGATTTGACACCGTTGGACTTCTTCCTTTGGACGTTAGATGTCGCAATTGTGTAACCAGAAATTTAATTTACCATCGAAAATTAGAAATATTGATCATTTGTGAAATAATCATAGACAATAGGAATGTTATTCGGTGTGTTATTATTATTATTTTACGTCCTATATAAAATATGTACGTATTACATACAATCCATATCATATTATCCTATAACCTTGGGACATGAGACCCATTATAGACCGACTCAAAAGAGTTGGCTCTCAAGTTCCATTCATGTTCGTTGAAGATACGTTTCCAAATTGCTTTGCTTCGCCAAGTTCAAGGAATTTCTTTATCAATGAAATATTTCCAAAATGATGTACAATTGATCATCACCACGGATTATCCATATGAGACAAATTGTTTATATAAAAATATATTCAAGAAATCTTTTTATTTCCGGAGCCAAATCGTTCACATTCATGACTCGCTTTATTTGAATCTTAGATTGAACAAGCCTTCGTTCTAACATTTCTTAAATTTACTTTACCATGTACCATTACTAGCCTCTGATATTTTCAAATAAGATTCATTAATTAAAAATATTATATCGAAATTTCTATCTAAGCTTTTGTGAACATTAACCCATAGATAAAATACCTTCTATTAGTAAATGCTCCCATTCATGAGTAACATTATACAGGATTAAATTACCATCCAAGTAACTTCACCTATATTAAAGTCCACCATTATTAGGTGACTTCAAGGTGAGTAACCACACTATTAATATTTTAAATGTGTTTTCGTATGGGTAACACATCGGCAACACTTTGTGGTGGAACGTAGGAGACGAAAATTAAGATCTGATAACGGACGTCATCAACAAAATCTATAGACACACATCTGTTCTACATCAATTGTTTGTTGCACCAACATAATTTGCGGTCTGAGAAAGCAAGAAGAGACACCTACTAAAACTCCCTCACCCGTCTCCTCAATTAAAATCAAGAATTATGATGGGCAAAACGTTACACTCAACGGTGAGCGGTACTATGCCCTTTGACAGAATGGCATATCGCGACAGGAAAGCACTTTTATATACATTAAAAATAATAATAAGTAATAATTGACAGCTTTTCCGAGCCAATACGTTTCGCCATCGCTGGAATTTTCATGGCAAAGCAAAACGAAAGCATTAGGTACTTAAAACTCCGTTCATCTTTTAATAGTTCAATATAATTCAATAAGTTATTTTTATCTTAACAGAAATTACGGAAACCGAATTTCACGAACTGCCAGACGAATTTGTTAAGTACTTACTTCAGTGTAACATTTCCACAAAGCGCATCTAATTGATTGTCCTGAGAAATATCAGCAGTATCATGAAATTGCCCCAAATCGTCTTCAACATCATCGGAGTAATCTGCAATGTTATAAATAATATAAAATATATTAACATATTTGATTAAAATTCACCAACCTTTAACTGTATGCAATCCTCTTGCGTCGTCAGTCTCATTTCTAAAATATGTACTATTTAAGTAACTTAATTCACTATGTTCGAAATGACTAGAAACAATTTCGGGTTGAAAAATAGTGAATGACATAAATCGGTAAATGGACTTACTTGTAGAACTTATCGGAATTCTCCATTATTTGATTGGTTGTTGTTGTTCTCTTGCGCTTAAGGGTTCGAATATCAGAAGTCAGGTGTGGAGATTGATTATTACTGTCATTGGGTGAACAAGCTCTCTGCCACTTGTTTATCTCCTTCAAGCGTTGAGCATGTCTGATTGGATCATGTCTTGATGGAAATTGGAATGCACAACAGTGGAATGAATGCGTTAACCATGCTACTTGGAGATTCTGAGAATACAAGTTTTTTTTTTTTAATTCTTTAAGGTAATATTGGTGTACTTTGGGGAGGCAAACCTTGAAATCGTAAATGGATGGGATCGTCTTTAATGTGTGTGTATCTTGAACACGAAGTATCTCCAAATCTGATAAGCCATATGATGGTAAACTTGTTAATGATGTGCTTGATAAGTCCCTTTTATAAAGTGCAATATTATTAATATATAATCCGATATATATGTATAAAAACGTCAGTCTATTAAAATGCTTATAAGTATGAAGACACCAGGCGAACTCTTCTTATTGTTAATATAAATTATGTAAAATAACATTAAACCGAATATGACTATATTGTTGTTATTATTTGTGTATTATTTTTTACTCAATTTACTTTTGCATACACTATTGGAGAAAACTAAGAACTGTTCTATGCGAACACTGTGATTTTTCTCGCATTGGATGAGAGCAGAAACGAGGCAAATGCATTTTTTCTAATTTTTTAAACTTTATTGAACAAAATGAAAATATAAACCTAACTTACAAGAAAAATACAAAAATCATTAGACATAAAAAGTAAAAAATCATCGGTACAGGTACCCCATAGCTATCAAAACAAACAAAAATACAATGTTTTTAGCATTGCAAACCTTTTCTGTAATCAATGTCAAAGACATACATCATTTTGCTTGTCCCTTCCACCCATCCCACTGGACTGTGCTTACGTGATTTTTGTTTGCTTTATTTTATTTAATACTATGCACAAAGGTAAAATAGGGAATTGGTAAATTTATTGTTAAAAACTTATGGAAGAACTTTAAATTTGATAGGGAATCACCACGCCTTTAGTTTTGTTCATTTGACTTGTTAACTAATTATGGTTAGTACATTTTTGTATTTTTTTTATAATATACAGATGATTTGTTTATATGTTCGTTCTGTTTAAACCTAAATGGATACGTACAATTTACATACAAAAAAGTTAACTTTTGAACTTATTTTTACACTTTGTTAGCCATAGGTCTAGGATAATTTATTCTCAGCATAGCTACTCTTGTTTTAATTATAACTAACTTAAACAAACGAGAACCAACTGTTTCTTTTTCGTCGTTTCTCTCAATCATCCGATACAAGAATACTCTTCGGTTTGTTCACGGTTTAGTTTTTTTGTCCCATAATGTATAATAAAACTATTTCATGCCTTTATCAGTTATAAAAGTTATATTTATCGATGTTTTAACAGTGATCTAAAATAAAAATGTAATAATTTCTTATGAATGTTCGGCCCGGTACACACGAGCGTATTTTCACCGAAGCGCAGCTTTTGCATCTAAGAGTACCTACCTGATCATGTGTTTTTCATGCGGGGCAGATTAACTGAGCTGACTGCTTTTAGAGTAATTTGATTTGTATTCTGATGATTTGTATTACAATAATTATAATAAAATGAATTTTGTGCATGTTTCCAAGTAAAGAACGAAATGGACAAAAAAGAAATGTGTTATTCCCACTTTCACAACTTATACCAAACATGCAAGCTTAGCAAAATTTACTCAACACGACTTTTTGCTGTGAAGCGCAACCAGTGTCAAATACAATTAATTCTAGCTTGAATCGTTTAAGAATATGGTCTTGAAAGTAGTCAATGGTCTTATGGTTCAACGACTCCTGCTACAGCCAACAAAATTCCGCTTTTGAATGCATCTGTGATGGCGCGATAGTCCGAGGTGGTCCAGGCCCTAGTTTCTACAGAAACCACACTTATTGTGAGTGCTGTTGTTCTATCACGATATATACTATGCCGACCTCAAACCTGAGAAGCATGGTCAGTGACTCGAAAGTGATGAATCCGTAATTATGGAAGTGGGTAAATTCGAGGATTGAAAGTGTGAGTTTGCCAACTACTACCCCACGACGGGCTTGCATGTGCATCCTTATCTCTTACAAAATTAAAGAGACTATAATATGTATATTCTACAAAAATATTGATGTATCAAAATTTCATGATTTGACATTTTTTGCAAAATCGCATTCGACCACCTTCCACGATACAACCTGTACATAAATAAAGTCAAATTCATATGTACTTCCGCATATTTCAAAAGGAAAATTGCCGCTTGCGTTAGCTCAATTAATATGCATACGTTATGGTGCTGCAGTGGCATAAAACGCTGGTGTGCACCAGGCCTGAGTGTACTCACAGTTCCTGGATATTCATTATTCCGACAAATGCATTCGAGTGTATTTCTTCAAGATTCCTATTTCCCTTGAAACTTCTATAAACCATAAAAATATTCTAAGTCAATATCAAACAGTCAAAATGCAATAAACGTAAGCAAGCAAAAACCATGCAAAAAGATAAGCAGTAAACCATGTCATCAAAGAAAACACTTACAGTTTAGCTATCTGAGATCCTGAAAATGCAGAATCCTCAATGAAATTTATGTTATTATTATCTAAAATTCTTAAACAAAAGCTAATTATTTAGGTTCAGGTACAATATTCAAGAGCTTACAATTGTTCAGTCTTGATTAAAACAGATTTTCGATAGATGCGCTCTATATGATTTCCTTCTAGATCTCTGAAAGTAATAACAGGTCACTTTAAGAAAGAAAAATGTAAATCAATAAAATACATACATCATTTGGAGAATTGAGTGAGGCGAAAGATACCGCATATCCGGAATTCTTACCAGCCCGCTATTGACAATCCGTCTAAAAAAGAAAAGAAAATAACCATGACATACAACCAGTTTTTTTAACCATCGAATGAATTTCGATTACAGAGAAATAGTTTTTAATGTAATGGGTAGCTTAAAGGAAATTCAAAAGAAACTGAAAGATGACTGAATGTTGAACAAAGCTAAATTGGGACAGTGAGCTACCGCGAATTTCAAAACAACGCGCCTACTGCAATCATAAAAAAAAACAGCAATATAAACCGTCAGCAATTAATACACCACAGACACCAATCAATATTTCTAAACTGAATGTGAGTTGCTTATTCTAATGCTCAGGATATTTCGAGAATAATTATTAATCAGCGTCTCGTCAACTTTCGTTCCTGGATAAAAATTAATTATGTTTTTCCATCGTTTATAGAGTCCCGGATTGCTCAACCAATTTGTAATAATTGTTTGCTTAAATTATTTCGAAAAGAAAACCTTTTTGCCAAACTTCAAAGTAAAATAACAACAAGAACACGCAAAATTATCTCAGCATCAAAAATAAATACACAAAAACAAAAAAACAACACAATACAGAATTTAAAAAAATACAACTACTTAAATGAATATGAAAATAATCAAAGTACTTCTCAATAGACAGAAGTCATATGGAGCTGAAGAGGCGAATACGGTAACAGAATATGTCAATTTGTAGTGAATTTGCCTCGAATCGATAAACCAAAATATTTTATATCCAATGTGCTACCAGACTGGTGCCGTTAGATTGTACCCAACGACATTACGCCAAATTGGTAAAAGAAGCTTTTGAAAGTGACATTAGGCCAAATATTGCATTTTAGCATATAATAATATTGTGAATTTACAGAACCTCGGACCTAAATGAAATCATATAGCGACCCTGGCAGGCGGGTTGCAGAGGGGCAGCATGCCCTCCCCATACCTAGCCACTGTTTATTGTACTAAATAATATGATTGTAATACAAATTGTAATACCAAAAGTGACATATTGCTAAATTGGCCCTATGATGCGACATAATGCCAAAGTTATTGTACCAATGTGGCATAATGTCGATTGGCAAAATGTCATGGCACCTTTGTGACATAGCCTTACCAAATTCACCTTATATAGTATTAAATACAAATTGGGATGTTACACTTGCCGATTCATTAATTTTCTGTCACGCTCACGGAGCACATTGTTACATTACTTTCAATTATACAATTAAAGTCATCTAGCTATAATAGGTAAATGATTGTGCTATAGGCATGAGTTGATAAAGATTTAATTCATATAGAAGTGGTTTCTTGGTGCACGCTTGAGATGTATGAAAATCTCATGTCCCAATAATTATTATTTATAAATAAACTCACAAAATTTGTTGACAAAAAGTTGCACCTTAAAATTTCTATATCGAAATGACCAATCGCTGGGTCGTCAAACCATTTTTCTATTGGTTTTTGTTGTTAAAAGCTACTGGGTCACCGTGACGTAGTGGGTTGGTGCGTCGACTCCTACGCAGAGGGTGCCAGGTTCGATACCTGATATTACCACCACTCATAATTCACGGCCCCACCTTTTTCGAGTCACTGACAACACTCAAACAGTATTTCCTGTCTGGAAAACACTTCTCACCTTCGCCGTTGAAGTTCGGCATTGCTCAAATCACGAAAAGTTGAGAAATAAAATATATAAAAAATACCTACAAAATAAATTGGCTTTACAGCCATAATACATTGATATTTGCAAAAAAACATTTGTTTCCTAGAAGGAGAATGGTTTCTTAAAATTTGTCTACGGGAAATATCAAATGTAATGTAATAGAAAATACAATAATACAAATAGAGAAATTATTGTTGCTTATGAACAGATAGCGTTAATTTAATTGACAAGGCATCAGAAAAAGATGAGTATGCGGCAAATTCAACACAAAAGCTACAGTAACAGAAGGAAAAAAGCACGACAGCACACTCGAGGCTTGTTTTTTTTTTGTTAAAAATATTTCTATTCGCTAAGAAGTTGTGTTGGCTTTAGAGAATCATGCAAAGGGAAAGACTCACACCGAAAAACAAGACATCATAAAGAAAAACAAAAAGCTCACTGCATCACTGCATAACAAAAAATAATGCAATTTCGGAGCTGTGTGTGTCTATGCAGTAAATAGATTTATTTATTCTCCCGATTTTTTTTCAATCTCACGATATTTTTCCTGAATACTTCCGATTAGCTAAGAAATATCTCTGGCAACCCTAGGTGGAATCAATGTTGATACTATCTGCTTAATCTTCAAATAAATTGTTTACTAAACTACGGCGACTTTTAAATGGCCATGTTCTTCACTGTCTATTTTACGTGTTTTCTTATGCTCGGATCATACATTTATACGTATCAACTCCAAATTGAATTCTTTTTATTCGCACAAAACCTAAATCGATGCTGTGCCCATAAGCTGCCCTTTCATCATTTCATTTCTAGACGTACCATTTCCATTACTAAATAATTATTTTTGTTAGACCTTGTAACCAATATATTCACTTACATAGTTTTAAGTGTCTCCGAAATTCCCTTGAAAACATCTTTAGAAAGATAAGTGAGCTTTGGTGCATGTGATATATAACTGAAAGTACAATACAAAGAAAAATACAAAATGTATGCCGAATCCACTAAACACGTACAACAATTTTCACACACATTGTTCGTAACAATTTTAAAGTTTCAAACGCTCGTTCTTGGATTGATTCAAAACGGGGGAGATCCGAAAGGACTCTGAAAGAAAAAGAAATTTCTTAAATTATGTCTTCTGTTCCTCTCTAGTAAATTACTGCTTGTTCTTACATGTCGCGCAAGGATGAAGCGTAAATTGTAAGTCCTGTACTTCGAAGCACGGGAAGTCCTGCCGACGCAATTGTCAATCGCTGCATAGATGTGTATAATTTTTGTGGTATCCGAAGGAGGGCTTCTCCTTGACATTTACACTCTAATTCATCCTAAAATTATAATCACAAGTCAAACCGCGCAATCAAATTTAATGCAGTAACAAAATATTTTTTTTTAATGAAAGGTGTATTTTTCTGCCATATTATCAAATAATATTCAACAATAAGTTTAATGCATATATTATAGGTTTCGTATCCCTTGGTCCTTTCATAAATTTACGAAGCTACATACATACGTACAAATATTCACTTGAAATTGTGGAGATATCAAACAGGGGATTTTTTGGAGTGGCTCTAGATGAATGTATTGTCTGATGGGTTATTCCTTGCCCACAAAATGAAAGTGGGCTATGTAAAAAAAAACATGCGGAAAAAGGGAGCATTTTTTTGGAAATAGTAAAAAATCATATTTTTTATTTTTTGACCGACTGAAGGTTTTTTTTACTGCTTTGCCGCCATTATAAAATGTGATGGCTTATAATCACAGATTTATGTCATTTTAAGTGTTCCTTCCATTTTACCTGATGTAGAAAACATGTTCATGTACGTTGGCGTTAAAAATTGAAATCGAAAATGACAGCAAATAATTTGGCGAGGGGAACTTATACAGCCAATTCAAACATATGAATTGATTTATCGTACGCTTTGCATGGCGTCATCAGCTTGGTGTGCGCAGTTGGAGACATCTGGTTAAAGATCGTGCCGGCTGGAGAGGCTTGTTGGTTGAGGCCCAGGTCCACCCCGGACTGTAGCGCCATAAGAAGAGGAAGAAGAAGGTGGTTAACTGGCACAGAATGCCTCATTACCAAACATTCATTCTCTAGACTTGCCCTCCGCTACAACGACACTTCTGTAGAGCCCGCAGAAACTAAACAGTGCACCTTTAGGTTCATATAGACCAGTAGCTCATTTTTATTCAATTTTGCATGTTTTGCTGTTCCTCTCTTATCGCCACTTCACATTCATGACCGAAAATATTCGCTGAAGTAGAACGAACAGATTGTATATAGTTTAGTTTAGGTTGAAGTGGCTGACTGGTGTGCGGAAATAGAATATGACCAAACCATCGAAGCAAGGCTCTTTCCTTTCGAAGAAGCAGCTGTTCAACGTTGATTTCCTCGCGCACTCTCGTGTTTCTCACCATATTCGAACTAATTCCCACAACAGCAAAAATAAGTCTCACCTCTTCTCATCTTCTATTCGCTACCTTATTCTTTTGGTCATCCATGGCCTTAGGTGAGGATTTGGAACAATTACTGAGTTGAAAACCGTTAACTTGTTTTTAACACCAAACTCGGCCCTCCTAATTACAAATCTTCTAAGCTGTTTCAAAACTGATCCAGCTTGACCAATCCTACAGAAACCTACCTATCACTCATGAAAAAGACCCCGAGATACTCTACATGTAAGTGGAGTCCCCTTGAAGGAGGTGGAGAAGTTCAAGTAAAACTTTTTTTTAAAATTAATAATAAATTCCTTAGGCCTTTTTTAAAATTAATTTGCCATTTTTCTACAGTTTACATAACAACATGGCTTGGTTGGCGTTAGGAATTCTTTATTATACAAAGAAGAAAATCGAAAATGAAAATACTCTCATTGCAGAAAGTCTATTTGAAAGAAGAAGAAAAAAGGGAATAAAAGTTAGTTTAAGTAAAAAGATTATTTGAGTGTACTCTATAAGAGTTATAGATTATAAAGAAGATTGAACTTTAAACATGCAAAATAATCGTCTATTCCAAATAGGGAATTCAATCGAAGATAATACATCCGTGTTTTTTTGCAAGTATATACGCTTAGTTTTCAATTTGCATGTAAAATACACTAACAACAAGTCCTATATCCGCTTAAGTTACTCACCATATCTATCGCCGCTTAAGAAATAAGCGCGGATAAAAACGATGCTACAAATCATTATTTTCTGTGTGCTCATTCCTGAATTTATTCATTCATTGTTTAGGTTGCTGTATGTGGCTTACATCTGCAGGTTTGGTTGATGTATTAGATCATGTTTAATTCTTTTGGCATCTATAAATATGCAATTTTTGGTATACCTAAAGTGTCTCTGCTATACATTCCGTTTAGATTTCGTAAACGATTCTTTTCATTTGATGATTTTTTTTTATTTTATAATTATTAAGTGTTTTTGCTTTTATAGTGATGGTCACGCTACACAGTCACAAAACGAAGATTTTGACCATCAAAGATCAACCATCACCTTCCACGACTTCACCGCTGACTACTTAGCAAATGTCATAAATGTCGTCGGTGCTGCCAAGATTTTATGATGAATCGTTTTTTATCCACTTCAAAATTAGGCGTATATACGCTTGCAAAAAAACACAGCTTACATTGGCTGTATACCGGATAATTACTGCCAATACTGATGCATTGCTTCCTAGTCTGGTGAACGACATTACAAGTAAAACAAAATCTTACCAAGATAAACAGTATACAATTATCAGGAAGCATCTGTTTAACAGGGCTCTGAAAACTCCGCCCACGGCCACCCTAGAAATGATACTATATTAATTACCCTTCCCATAGATACCTACGGCATACTTAAGGCCACGTATGTATCCAGAAGACTAAGGGAACAAAACCAATGGGACAAAACCCCACGGAAAAGGGCACAATGTGATACTACAAAATTCGAACATCCTTCGAAATAAAACACAGGATTTTAATATCGACGACAGAAGAATGGGACGAAAATAAAGTCTGTAATCCAGCTGCGTTTGAAGTTCACAGTGACGGATCCAAATCGGAAGAAGGTACAGGATCAGGCATATACGGCAGTTCGAAAGATATCTCTATGGCAATACGGTTACCAAACCACTGCAGTGTTTTCCAAGCGGATTTAACAGCTATTAAAAGGCAGCCATCCGACTAGCAATGAACCCAATAGACAGAAGATCTCTTGTTTTATACGTAGATAGGTAGGCGGCCATAAAAGCTCTGGACATCATTTAATTACAAGATTGTAAAACTCTGCCGTCTGTGTCTAAGAGAGATAGGCAGAATACCGCATAAGGACTTCTGAAGAAACTGCAGGGATGAAGAAAAAACAAAGATTTAAAGGACATCCTACTATTTGTCTTAGCCAACAAATTGAAATGAAAGGTGTCAGAAGAAATCATATATAAACAATCAATCACAAGAGGGAATCACAACAAGGTCAAAAGGTCAATATCTTAAAATATAGCTGAACATGACAATACAATGTACCAGATGGTATATATTGTGTAAAATGGGTATGATTGTATAAAATGGATTAACAATGTGTTGTCGCACAATTTACATACTTTTCTTTACAGAGATTGATATACTTGCATCTTTCTACTGCAGCATTATTAATAATTTATTTAAAGAACAAAACAGAATCACAAAAAAATTAAATTGAGAAAAAAAATGTCGTTACATAAATTGATCATTCTCAAAGGATAAATGAAAGAAATCATATAAATATGAATAGATTATATAATCATGCAGCCACTCAACATACCTATACTTTCCAATAACAAACAACAAGTATCTTAATGCAGTGAAAGCTCATTAAATTGGAATGGCTGGGGGGAATGTTATTTTAATTAACTTTAATTTGTGTGACTACAAACGTAAACAAAATTGAATTGAGTGAAAAACATAAAATAAATCTTATGTAGTACAAGATATGTATTTTTAATCGTTATTATATATGACTATCAATAGTTGTTGCCGTGGCGTAGTGGGTACGTGCGTCGACTCCTACGCAGAGGGTGCCAGGTTCGATACGCGAATTTACCACCTATCATAATTCACAGCTCCACCTCTTTCGAGTCACTGACAATGCTCAAAGAGTATTTCTGTCTAGAAAAAGCTTCTCAAATTCGCCGTTCGGAGTCGGCATTAAACTGTAGGTCCCTTCCACTCGTGAAAGAACGATAGCACGCACAACACGAGTGGTTGCTGAGAAGCTAGGCCCTGGTCCACATCGGACTGTCGCGCCACCCATATTAATATTATTATCAATATCAATATTCATTTCAATCGGAGAAAAAAACTTTTCAATCTGACATTATTTAACGTTAGATGTTTGTTCGCGTAAAAGATGAGTTCGTAAGTTTTTAACAAAAGTGTAGTAGCCTTGTTTCTAAATAACTAATAGTTTTGTCAAAACATTTTAGCACTTGCCTTCGAGTTATCTTGGATGATTCTGTTTTCGACGACATTTCCATTGAATCACTTTGATCAATATAAGCTCAGTTTCTGAGATCTTCTTCTGTTAAGTTTTCTGTGTGACGTGCCTAACGAATAATGTTTGCCAAGTTTGCCAAATTGGTGTCGTCTTCACTGTCACAGCGCAACATTTCATCTTGGATGTGTAATTTATTCCAACAGTTTCTTAAAGTAGTTGCTTTTATCTCAGCTCAGGAATGAGATAAAGATATTTGCTTTCGCATATTATAGATTTTTTCAACATTTTCACACTCGTTCTCACAAAAACCAAACAATTTTCCAGCTTTCGAAATCTGTATAATCGTTTAAAAGCCATGTTTATTCCCGGGTCCATTGCAGTATGGAGGTTGTATTTGGTGAAAGAAATTTAATTTTATGCTTCCATCGGTACTCTCTAGATCGGTATGCGGTCGGATGAGCGGGAGTATTGTCAACTAGCAATATTGCATTAACTTCATCTTTTAGTATTTTTAAAACATTTTCCTGGTACCACCTCACTTCACTGATAAATTTGTTTGAGAACCATTCATTAAAAATCCGTTGATCGAACCAAGGTTTCTTCGATTTGTAATAATGTTGTGTTGAGTTGTAATAATCCATAATATCTTTCAGTGCTATTCGTTTCTTGGATTTTCCTACACCTGCAAGCGTGTTTCTGTGAGAACCATTCGCACTTGCACAACACAAAACTGATAAACGATCTTTTGGCTGCTTATGACCAGAAATGTTTTTTTTCGATCTACCAGTCTGTGTTGTATCTGGCATTGTTTTCCAAAAATGTCCTGTCTCATCTGCTTTATATATTTAGAAATCGGAAAGATTTCCCGCCTGAATTATTCTACCCTAATTCAAAATCACTTTAAAATAATTCTACATTCTTAGAGCTTCTTCAAGAACTTATCTATTTAAAATAACATGTGTCTTCCTAAATCGTGATAACCACCCATCTCTAGCATTGAATCGAGTTTTCCAAGGGTCTGTGCAAAACGTATGGCAGTAGTTTGAATTTGAGTTCCACGAATAGGAACACCAGGCAATCTTTGAAAGCAATACCAAGTATAAATAGCATTGTCAATTTTTTTAAATTTAGCTCTCTTAGTGAAGTTATGTTTTTATTCGATTTTTTTCAAATTCAACATAGTTTTTAATTTGTCTTTATTATTCTTTATGTCGTAAAATGTAGATTTAGTTATGTTAAACTTTTCTTGAATTTTCTTGTAATTTATTCCACTTTTTACACATTCAGGTAATTTTTGATTTAAGTTAAATGATTTGTATGAACCTTTACTTGTTGATTATGCAACTGACATTTTCACCTGAATTATAATTAATTTTTCTTTAAGCAAAAATGTGTACAAAATTGGATAAGGATTACGATTTGTCGTGTGTCGACAACTTAACCTCTACTCTTTCTCTTTCTTTCGAAATGAGCCAGTTTTCTGAGTTAAACAATGCCGAATTAAAGGGGTTTTACTGTATGTACATATAAACATAATATCTGTGTGATTCCTGCAGGTGCATTCGCAAGCGATGTCGCTTGCACACATCTTACCACATACTTTACTACAATCACAATGTCGTGTGCGTGTGAGAATAAGAATGAAGAGACATCGCGCTCTAACTGTTCTCAGTAGTTTGAGTGGTTCGACATTTTGATGTGTGTTGTTGTCGTTGGCAAAATGATATCACTCATATTCAAACGATTCTTTTATACTTTAAAATTGTTTAGACATTAATGGTCTAAAATGAATATATGAAAAATCATCTGCTGGGGCCAGCAGAAAATGTGCCCAAAATTTATAAGGCTAAGGGATAAATAAGGGACACGAAAAAGAGAATCATTACTGTAAAAGTATAAAAAGCCTTGAGCTTTGTAATAATACTTAAATAAACCATATTAAGAGGTATAAACATGATTAAAAAAATGTCTATTATCAGTTAATAATTCATGTAATAATACAATAACAATGTAAATAATAAACAATATGTAGTCGAATTTTTTTATTTTCAAATATATTTGTTGTATTTTATTATTTATTAAGCTACACGACCTCTTCCGTATGCGGCTACCTATCGACTGCCGGCAAACCCTTTTTTACATTGTTTGTTCTCTCTCTCTTGAATCAGTGTTACCACATTTTGACCGAATTTCTCTCAACACAATTCATCCACGGTTTTATGTTAGCTACCTCCCATATCCCCGAGTATGGAATCTGAGTTAATGGAAACCATTTACATCCTTCAATAGGTATATGTCATTAGGCAAAATTTTATCTACTTGATAAGAACCTTTGAATTTAGGAACTATTTTTTTACATACACCACGCTGACTTATGTAGTTTTTAACCATAACATAGTCGCCCAACTTGTATTCTTTGCACCTCCTATATCTATCCTTTGACATTTTGTTGTAATCTTGGCATTTCACTATTTGTTCGGAAGATTTTTTCCTTAGACCTACTAAATCTCTGTCATTTTTCTGTAATCTGATACCTTCTAGCTCTTCCCGTAAATAGTCTACCACTTGGCCTCTTTGTTGGACCCCAAAAAGCAACTGACTGGGGCATGTACCAATGCTCCTGTGGACTAAATTGTTCAGAGCAAATTCAATTTCTGGCAAAACCTTGTCTAAAGAAAGATCTGTTCCTGGACTAGTTTATTTAGCTATCATCGGAGGTAAACTGCGACTTACCCTCTTGCTACCTTGACATGTCTTACATTATATCTTTCAAGAAAAATTCGTTAGAAGTAAATGCAGTACAACGATCGGACACCACTACCTTTGGCCTACTCTATGAATTAAAATATGATCTTAAACAATTCAAAACTTCTAAAGTTCCAGTAGAACGTACAGCATATAATTTGGTGAATTCAGTGAAGGCATCAACCACAAGAAACACATACTTCTTCTTTGAATTCCTTAAGTGAAGTGGACCAAAATGGTCTACATGTACAGTGGCTCATCCCCTTTCGGTATATTGTGCAGCAATCCCTCGTGTTTTCCCGATTTCGACGAATAAACAATGCATTTTAAGCAGTTCCCAATATAGTCCTTTATTTTTTGCTTCATCTTCGGGAACCAATAAGTTTTCATTAATACACTTAACACTTTATCACACCCCATGTGCCCCATTTCATGGTATTTATTCATTATACTTCGTTCCATACTTCTTGGTGTTGTGTTCAGTGGTTCGCTTTGAAAAGTAGAAGGTTGGATGCAATCTTCCATCAGATTCCTTTTGCATCAGAATAGCACCATAGCCAAAAGAACTGGCATCCCAATGGAGTTCACTTTCATCCCGCGGTTCGAATATAGCTAATATAGGCGATTCTACCAATTTTTGTTTTAAATTCTCAAAACAATTTATTTCGTTTTCACCAAATCTAAATTTAACATCATTTCGAATCAAATTATAAAGTGGTCCTGCTAAAACAGAGAATCCCTTAATAAACCTCCTAAAGGAAGAACAGAGTCCCAGGAAACTGTGGACGCCTTTTACATTTTGAGGGGTTGGGAAATTGAGTACCCTTTCAATACCTTGCTTATTAGGTCTAATACCTTTATCTGAAATTGTATAACCTAAGTATTGTATTTCGGCTTCCAAAAAGCGACATTTATCAAATCTGAGTTCCAGTTTGTTATTAACTAATTTTACAAAAACTTCTTTTAATATATTTTATTTAATATATAATATATCAATCATGATATCGTCTAAGTAAATTGCTATTTTTCCTGCACGCAAAAGATCATAAAATACTTCACTAATAAACCTTTGGAACGTTGACGGAGCGTTTCGTAGACCAAAAGGCATTTTCAAAAATTTTTGATAAAAAGCACTCTTTAAATCAAGTAACGAAAAAATAGTCTGATTAGCCAATCTGTTGAAGATGAAGTTGAAGATCGTCTATAAGTGGTATAGGGTAATTATCCTTAAGGGTAACTTTTTTAAGTGTTCGATAGTCGACACATAAGCGAACTTCACCAGTTTTTTTCTTACTAATACTACTGGGGATGAATATTCTGATTTACTAGGTCTGATAACTTTTGTACGCACCAGCTCATCTAAAATAACCTGCACTTTTTCCTTTTCGCTATATGATAACCTCCTCGGTGGGCAGTGGAAAGGTCTTTCTTTCGTTAATCTTATTTTCATTTCACATTTAGTTTCGGGTAAAACAGGACGTTTGCAGTGCATATAAAATTCTTGATACAACTTTAGAAATCTATCTTTTAACTTAAAATCTATTTTACTATTATTTATAAATCTTTTATTTCCTTCGTTTCATTTTTTTTTTGTTCCATCATTTGATTCGCTTCACTTTTTCTCTTTTCCAACTTCAAATTGGCTTTTCGCAAAAAATCCTTCCCCAAAATCAATGCAAATGGCATCGTATTATTTTCTACAACCAAAACATTTAAATCAATTTCATCCTCTTCAAAAAATGCACAACATTTAACAATACCAATTATATTAAGAGAGCTTTTATTTATGCCGAAATTAAGGCCTGAGGCACGAACTGTTGGCGCATTAAGCTCATAGGGCTGCCGGTGTCAATTAGTGTTCCTAACAATGTTTTATAAATAAGTTTTTCTTTAATAAATGTATAATATAAAGTTCTTACGTACTCATCCGAATATTCTTCATTGTTGGCATGATAGATTTGCCGCTGTTTCCTTTGAGAGCACGCTGCTGCATAATGTCCCTTGCTGGCACATATGTGGAATGCGCCTACTTCCCGCTTTGGCTTGCGTCGATCGGATGCAACATGTCCAAAAGAATTGCAGTTAAGACACCTGAAGGTCTTAGATGCTCCATCAACAAGTTATCCCTGACGAGATGATAGTATTGCTGGTTTTGCCAGATTCACTTTTTTGAATGCTTCCAATAGGTGATGTCTATCACAGAAGCAATGCATTCTAGCTTGTGACCTAAGGATGTGATCGAGAATACCATCAATTAAGTATTCCAAAAGCTCGTCTTCCGTAACTTTTATTTTATTTGATAAAATGATTTTTTCATGGAAATATTCCAAATACGTTTCATTTGTAACCATTTCCGAACCTCGAATTGGCGTTTCACATCAAGGAGGCTTGTGTGGTCTTCAAAAAGCATCTTCATATCTGTCAGTAATTCTTTAAATGGAACTGTCAGCAAATCCCTTCTGGAATGTACCCATCTCAAAGCCTTGCCTTTAAGTTTGCCTGAGATAAAAGCTCGGGCATTTGCGTCATCTAATCGATAGATGCTTAATATGCCATTTAGTTGTGTCTCCCAAAGATGAAAAGAATCACCAGTACCCGAAAACTCGGATAAAAGATCTTTAATAGAGGAAAAATTTCGTTTTATGTTGGGACTGTCATTTGTCGTTTCATTTTCACTCATTTGAATTTCACTTAAACTGTCATTTGCACTCTTTTTTTGAAGGTTCTTATTTTCTCTCTTCAGAATTTCATTTTCCTGTTGTTGTATGTTTAACTCTCTCTTTATTAATTCTATCCCTTTTCTCATTAAACGCCACTCGTCAGTTGTTCGCTTTTCTTTATTTCTCTTATTGTCATCACTCTTTTGCTTATTTCTCTCATTGTAATCGCTCCTTTGTTTATTGCTCCCATTATTACCACTATTTTGTTTATTGCTCTCATTATGATCACTCTTTTGTCCTTGAATTTCTGTTGCCTCTCCTTCGGTATCATATTCATTGCGCATGTGTGCAGCGCTTTCCTCGTATTCATCATAGTCATCATCATTATCACTGTCGTTGTTACCGCTACCATCACTCTCATTTACAGTTGGATCGTCGTCTGCATGTTGTAACAGGGCGAATTTTTGTCGTTCCACTGTAGGGACTTCTAGGAGACGTAAAATTAACTCACTCTTATTGCCTGTTGTTTTCTTTTCCAAGAAAGCCAGCCATGATCTCAACTAGGCAGCTGTTACTTCTTGAAATATTCGATGTTTTCCATTCTTGATTAATTTCTCCTTATTGCTTCTTTGTTTTTAGTTTTTTCTTTTCCCACTTCTGAGATTGTAGTCGATATTTTTATTTTGAAATATATTTCTTGTATTTTATTATTTATTAAGCTAAACGCCCTCTTCCCTATGCGGCTATCTATCGACTGCCGGCATACTCTTTTTTACATTGTTTGTTCTCTCTCTCTTGAATCAGTGTTGTACACAAATATAATGATTAAATAAGAACAATAGAATGTTTGCAAGTCCTTTTGCTTTCTTCTTTCTGGAAGGAATCCAGATCGCATGCAGTATTCCTCATTTTAACATTGCCATATCATTGGGCATCATTTTACATTATAGCGCATAAAATAAGATTTAACTATATCCATATATGCCTTATTTAAACTGGTTATGTAGGCCTAATTATAAGAGTTACATTACAATTGCTAGTGAACTACACCATAGACAAACTAAAGGTGTCTTTACAGTGTGGTCTGAAAACCACCACGAGATATTTTATCATCGCTCAACCTTGTCACCAGAGCCTCAGGAGCTCTTTGGATAGTGGAGAAGTTGCATACGTATCACGATTAATTCGATTTCATTGACAAACTGATAAACTGACGAGGCAGAGGAACCATCATTTACGACCAGCAACGACCAACTACGTAGGATGTAGAAGAAAAAACCGATGAAAATTAATATCTATTTTGGCTTACGTAAAGAATTACATTTCTGGTTTTTCTTGTGTTGTGAAAAAGTTTCATAACGATTTTATTCGTTTATTTCGTGTTTCAAAGTGTTGTAATGGAAGCTTCGTAAAAACATTTTGTTCGTATATAATTTTTTTATCTGTCACGTTTGAGAGGGTCTTAAACGAAACAGCATCCATACATGTTTTGGGTAGTTGCACCCCCAGCATTTCTATCAGTACATTTTGTATGGAAAAAGGTTTTGATTTCCTTTTTTCAAACGCATTCAATTGTAGTTTTCCAAATTCTTGTATCCGCAACGTTAAGTTTGCATATTCAATTGTTGTTTATAACTATTTAGTGCTATTTCTTATTAGTGCAATAGTGATTTTTTAGTGTTTTTATTTCGAAGTAAAACATGGATAGCAGGCGCTGGTTGATTATTTCGATAGGAGCTGACGTGGATGGAATTAGCGATGCGATTTGGTCCTATGTCTCTCTATATGATTCTCTCTCTATGATTCTTCTTTTGACGATTATCTATCAAATGATTTTATGAATGAACGCAAGTACACACTTTTAGCTGCTCCAGGATATCTATTTGGCAGAACTGGTTCATAATATAGAAGAAGCAGATATTGATTGAATGGAAGTGGCTGTACCAAAAATATCAGCTGGGACGAATCGTGGCCAAGGGAAAAATGACAAAACTATTTGGTACAGAGTAACGAGGAAGTGAAGAAGAATAAAAAGAAGCATGCCACACAGACTTTCTTAAAAAACTGAATTCCATTTGCTTCAGTTTTCCGTTTCCGAAGTATCTCTTGTGAGCTTCGCGACTGGCTCCAAAAAGAATGTTCTGGTAATGTCGTCTGGCCATGCTGTCAAAGCAATCGCTGAACGAGGTATGTAGCTTTTTTACAACGTGTGGACTTGAAATTTTCCGAATGTGTATTATATTCCATCTTGCGAATACTGATCACTCCTTAAATTCAACAGCCTTTGTGATGAAAAATGTTTGGAGGAGGATGACATTTACTTCAGCCTAGGTTCATGTACACCAGGTCCATCCAGACAAGGTTCAGCCGCTCCGTTCAAACGAGCTTATACCAACTCCCTCACACACACATTTGTATTAAAAATATATAAAATGCATTGAGGAGCACAGTTCCCCAAAACACGAAAATATGCTTACCGAACACGGTTCTCAGGTTGAAAGTATAAAACATGGAGGCAGAACAGTTGCGAACGATTTTAGATACCGCTGTAAGAAGTGCATTCAAACAAACAAATCACTGCAAGAACTGGATTCAAAGCTTAGGGAAATAACCAGTGGAGTAAATAGTTCAAAAGTAAAAGTGTATACAAAAATATTTAATAAATTCTGTAATGAAACTTTGGATATCGTTATGTCTATTCCAGCATTTGACGCTAAAAAGGGAGATTAAATTGTTGAGTTATATAAATTGAATTTTGACTCTGAACGCAGCCATCCAGTTGTCTGTAAGTCTATGCAAAAACCAACTATATGAAGCTGTCAAATACTGAAGTGACAAGCTGATGAAATATTTGAATCACAATAAAAGTGTCTGTTGAACAAGAAGCATTGAGTGTTTTACTTTGGCAGTGTGGTATTTAATAAAATAATCCAATAGGTTATGGGCCCAGTAAAACGCCGTATTTAGTTCAACAAAGTACATACGATTGGTAAAATTAAGAATAACTTTTCGGGGGATAATATTCTTAGAATTTCTTATTGTGCTATTCAACGAAATTTTTCATCACCAAGCCATTCCAAGAATAACGTTTTTTCTTGAATATTCAGTTCGTTTTTTTTTGCGCTTGTCTGGAAGTTTTTTTTTCTCGCGTTTTTTTTTTCGTTTCATTGGCGTCGTAACGGTTATAAAAAAAAATATATATATATATATATATAACTTTTTGGAAACGTACTTGTGATTTATTTGTATTTAAAAATGGAAAAAAGAAAAAATATTAAAATTTTCGATGGTGAAAAGTACAGTGTGTGGAAGTTAAGAATGCGTGTTCTTTTGAACGAACTTGATGTTCTTAAAGTTATAGACCGCGATCCCCCTGCTGTAAAGAATGATGAATGGAGGAAAGCAGAACGCATTGCAAAAGGTACAATTGTGGAATACTTGTCCGACTCTTTTTTAAACTTTGCTAAGCAGGATTATTCTGCTAGAGATATATTTAAAAGTCTTGATAAGGTGTATGAAAGAAAGAGTTTAGCCACTCAGCTGGCACTTCGCAAGAAGTTATTAACCTTAAAACTCCAAAGTGATACGCCCCTCTCAAAACATTTTTTAATAATTGATGAGCTGTTTGCTGAATTATTGTCGGCGGGTGCAAAATTGCAAGAAGCGGATAAAATATCACATTTGCTACTTACCCTACCAGCTTCATATGACGGTATTGTAACCGCAATTGAAACATTATCTGAAGACAATTTAACTTTAGCTTTTGTCAAAACAAGATTACTTGATCATGAAGTTAAACTTGCTAATGAAAATCGTGATACTTCGCTTAAAGTTCTTCATATCGAAAACAGAAATGTGACATACAAAAATAAATCAAATGTGAATCCAAAATTTAACAAAATTATAAATCATGGCCCAAAACAAAAGTATAATACAAATAAAAAGAAAAATAATACAAGTATCAAGTGCTATCATTGTGGTAGAAAAGGACATATTAAAAATGACTGTTTCTATTTTAAAAGAATAAACCAAAGTAATGAAAATAAAAAGAAAATAGTGCAAACTGCAGTATCATCTGAACCTTCAACATCAAATTCTGAACCCCTGAGTTTCGTTTTTATGGCTGGAGAGAAAGTGTTACAAAGTGGACCAAATTTAAAATTTCTTCTTGACTCTGGAGCATCTGATCATCTAATCAACAAGGAAGAACTCACTGGAGAATTTATTGATTTGCAGCCTCCTACAAAAATATATATAGCTAAGAATGGTACATTTATATTAGCCACGAAGAAAGGAAATCTGACAGTCATCAGCAACATGGGAGTTGAAGGTATACTTGAAGATGTACTTTATTGCCCTGATGTACCATACAACTTGCTGTCGGTGAGAAAAATGCAACAAGCCGGTTTGGCAATCATTTTTGACGAAGAAGGGGTAACAATAAATAAAGGTGGTAAACCTATAATTAAAGGTAAAACTTTTAATAATTTATTTAGTATTGATTTTGAAATAAATACTAAGAAAGTACTTAGTAGCTTAAATAAAAATTATGAATTGTGGCATCAGCGCTTGGGTCATATAGGCAAATGCAAATTCTTACAATTAATAAGTAAAAATATGATGAATGACATTGGTAAAATAGAAAAAGTATCACCTAGTGATGACTTATGTGAAGCGTGCATAAATGGAAAGCAAGCACGACTGCCTTTTGAAAAGGCAAAAACTAAAAACTACATTAAAAGACCATTGTTCATTATTCATTCAGATGTATGTGGCCCAATTGCTCCTGCAACAGTAGATAATAAAAATTATTACGTATTTTTCCTTGATGAATTCACTCATTACTGTATAACTTATCTGATATCTAATAAATCAGATGTGTTTGCAGTTTTTAAAGACTTTGTAAATAAAAGTCAGGCTAATTTTAATTTAAAAGTTGTAAACCTCTATTGTGATAATGGAGGCGAATATTTATCAAGCGATATGAAAGAATATTGCGTGCAAAAAGGCATAAGTTACCACTTGACAGTTCCACGAACTCCTCAGTTAAATGGTGTATCAGAACGTATGGTTCGTACAATTACTGAAAAGGCTCGTACAATGTTGCATGGTGCTAGTTTATCAGCAATATTTTGGGGTGAAGCAGTATTAACTGCTACATACTTAATAAACATTACTCCCACAAAAGCCTTAAAACAAGACAAAACACCATATGAAATGTGGCATGGTAGAAAGCCTCAATTAAAATATCTTAAAGTTTTTGGTTCTACAGTATACGTACATAACAAAACAAGATGTTCAAAGTTTGAAGAAAAGTCTTGGAAAGCCATATTAGTTGGGTACGGATCAAATGGTTATAAAGTGTGGAATGTGGAAACTGATAAATTTGTTATGGTGAGAGATGTAATTGTCGATGAGGCAAATTTCTTAAATTCACGACCTAAACTTAGGCTAAAAGAAAACTTAGATAAAACTGATGAATCTGTCTTAAAATTATTTGAGTCAAAATCAGTAGTTCAATCTAAGAAATCAAATAACGATGTAGATATGCCGATGCAAACAGAAGAGGTAATGCCTCATAAACGAACGAAATTAGATATTGAATCTAATAATGAATCTAAAGATGAAGGTTGTTTAGAAGACAATGCTTTGTCTGAAGAAAATCCTAGTACAGAAATAAATGATTCTAGGAAAAGTGATAGATTTCGAAAGCGTCCTCCTATATTTGATGATTATATAATGGTTGCACAATCTGTAGTATGTACCATTCCTACTTGTTATAATGATATTAAAAATAGAGATGATAGAGCTAAATGGGAAGAAGCTATTAATGATGAGTTAAACTCACTTTTGGTTAATAATGCATGGACATTGGTAAATAAACCTGAAAATAAACACATCATTGATTGTAAATGGGTATTTACAATTAAAAATGATGAGAATGGATTTCCATTAAAATACAAAGCTCGACTTGTTGCTCGTGGTTTCAGTCAGGAATATTTAATAGATTACAATGAAACATTTGCACCTGTAGCAAGAATTTCTAGTCTTAGATTTATTTTAGCATTTTCCAACCAATTTAATTTATTAGTCCATCATATGGATGTAAAGACTGCTTTCCTTAATGGCATTCTAAAAGAGGAAATATATATGAAAGTTCCTGAAGGTGTGACAAGTAAAAGTAATCAAGTTTGTAGATTAAATAGATCGTTATATGGCTTAAAACAGGCAGCTCGGTGCTGGTTTGAGATGTTTGAAGAAGCTCTTAAAGAAAAGGGTTTTAAGAACTCGTCAGTAGATCGGTGCATTTACATTTTAGACAGAGGACATTTTTCTAAAAATATTTATGTAGTACTATATGTAGACGATCTTGTCATTGCAACAGCTAATAATGAAACAATGACCAGTTTTAAAAGTTACTTAATGATGAAATTTAAAATGGTTGATTTAAAAGACATTAAACTGTTCTTAGGAATTCGAATACAAAGAAATAATGAACAATTAACATTAGACCAGAGTTCATACATAAAAACAGTCTTAAATAAATTCAATATGAATGATTGTAAATCAGTCAATACACCACTTGAAAATAGAATAGATTATGAAGCCCTAAATTTAGATGAGAATAATAATGCTCCTTGTCGAAATCTTATAGGTTGTTTGATGTATATAATGATATGTACTCGACCAGACTTAAGCACAGCTGTGAATATATTAAGTAGATACTTAAACAAAAATAATACAGAGCTTTGGAAATGTTTAAAAAGAGTATTACGATATCTTAAAGGGTCAATTGAGATGAAGTTAACTTATATTCGAGGTAGTTATACAGATGTTTTAAGTGGTTATGTTGACTCTGATTGGGGAGGTAATGATGAAAGGGATAGAAAAAGTACAACAGGTTACTTATTTAAATTGTTTGAACGCTGTACAATATGCTGGAGTACAAAAAGACAACTATCTGTTGCTGCTTCATCTACTGAGGCAGAATATATGGCTCTTTTTGAAGCTGTTAGAGAAGCTTTGTGGATAAGATCATTAGCAGTCAGTATAAACGTTAATATGTCAGAGCCTATAATTATTTATGAAGATAATAATAGTTGTATAAGCATAGCAAATAACCCAACTAATCACAAAAGATCAAAACATATAGATATAAAGTATCACTTCTCTAGGGAACAAATTGAAAAGAACATTATTAAATTAATATATATTCCCACAGGTGACCAGTTGGCTGATCTCCTTACGAAACCGTTGCCAGCAGTAAAATTTGTACAACTCAGAAATGGATTGGGTTTAACAAATTAAAGGTCTGATAAGGTTTTTCTGGGTTTTCCCTTATCCTCTGCAACAAATGTTGGGCTTTATGAAACTTCCCAGAAAAGAAAAGAAAAGAAAAGAAAAGAACGAAATGAAAAGAAATGAAATGAAATGAAAAGAATAGAAGACACTTTTATCAAATAAATTGAATATATGTAAATACTTTGTACATTATTCTATAAAATTAATATTCATAACTATACTTTTAATTACTAAATTAATGAATTACTTTTCGATAATACTATTTTTGAATTGTAGTAAAATTTTGATTGCCGAATTTTATCTGTGAAGTAATTATTATTTATTTTCTGAATTTATATTATATAATACCATAGATTAACGTAACTTACGTTGAATTTATATAAACTTAATATTGAATTTATATATACATAAACTTAACGTTGATATTATTTTTTTTGTTTGTATATAGTAACATTATTTATATATAGTTGATTTTTGAGGGGGACTGTTGAGTTATATAAATTGAATTTTGACTCTGAACGCAGCCATCCAGTTGTCTGTAAGTCTATGCAAAAACCAA
This sequence comes from Eristalis intricaria, assembly GCA_964034865.1. Lineage (NCBI taxonomy): Eukaryota > Metazoa > Arthropoda > Insecta > Diptera > Syrphidae > Eristalis > Eristalis intricaria. Next base: position 76,661,820 of record OZ035873.1, on the reverse strand, counting down.
CTATATGAAGCTGTCAAATACTGAAGTGACAAGCTGATGAAATATTTGAATCACAATAAAAGTGTCTGTTGAACAAGAAGCATTGGGTGTTTTACTTTGGCAGTGTGGTATTTAATAAAATAATCCAATATAAATTTCATGGCGACAAGTAGCAACGGCTACATAAGAAGTTTTTGATAATGACGGAAGTTCAAGGCATTATCAAGCAATCGCTATGATTCGGAACAAAGTTTGATGATCCGCAAGCGCTGTATCGTGTTCATTTAACACAGTTCTCAGCTTTAAAGCTATAATAGACAGGTTGGATTTCACCAACTGCGATAAAATACCAGTGCATGTTATTCAGCAAGAGTTAGATACAAATCGTCATAGCTATTTAACACTAGTCTAATATTATGACGGGACTGAAAAAAAAACTCGCTCTCATAACTGATAAAAAACTGCTGCAGCTGCAGTCCATAACGAAAAATTCAGAAGCGATGCGATTTATACAATTGTTTCGGACATGATGAGACCTTTAAGAATTGCTGTATTCCCGGCTCAACCTAGAGATCGGCCAATCGTTTTAGTACTTACCCATGAGGCAGAGGCGTGTACTGACTCATATGTTTTTTCTGCAAGCTATGCTAAGAGCACTGAGGACAGAACTCAGAGACCCATAATAGGACCATAGGTCAAAGGCCCCAAGAACATAGAGAAAATCATTATTCTGGAAATATTGATTAAAGCAATAATCAGCCAAAAAATTCAAATTATTTTAAAACTCACTCAAATGAAAGTGATATTGAGCGTGAACCTGAAACAATGGACATCGGCCGCCCTTCGTCGAAATTTTGGCAAACAACAGCACAGGACTCTAGTGTATTTCGACACCTTCATAAAGGACACCCTTTATGCCGGTCACCGACACCAATGTAAACCCTTATTGAGCAGTTCTACCCGTAATAACGGACACACGAAGCAAAAACGCAGATGGAAGACACAGCCATATGTATATTGCACGTCATCGCTTGCGCTACATGCATACTAATAAATATGTATTGGCATGCGCATATTTGTATACGCACTCTGTTTATACAAATGTTTTCTGTTCCTACAATACATCACGAAAAGCGTCATCCATTAGAAAGACTGTATGTGAGTAATCGACTCGTATGTGTTTTACGAGTAAATTGAATTGTTTTACGCTGTTGAGTTTATTCATGAAATTCAAAAAACAACGTGAAATTCAATCCCTTTAAAACAAAAAGTGGAAGTGATTACTTACCACAAAAACAATCACAATGATTCTGTTGGCTAGCTTTGTGTTCAAAATTGAAGAAATGCAAGAGTCAGATATTTTGAAGAAAAAATGATGAGCTTTTGTGTTCGTTTCGCGACAATGAGAGTGAGAGTGTATCGGTTTCTAAAAGGAGGATCTGGTGAAATGGTTGATAAAACAGTTCTGGAATGAACAAACACAAAAATACATGAATAAAGACAACATTATTCACAGTGTAGTGTAGTGTTTCAAGTCAATTTGCTTCATTTTCGCAATCTTTATCTACATTCATTTTCTGGGCAATGCTTTCTATCTTTGACAAGTTAAATTAGCATTCCTTATAAAATCTTTTTGTAATATAATTGGTCATATATTGCAATATCAGGTATATACGACTAACGATTGCAATTTCATATATTTCCCTTCTAATAAAACAATACAGAAAATTTCACCAATTATGTTATGTTGGCTTTTATTTTATTTATACCGCAATAGTTATTACATTTATCTTATAATAATAATACACAGCACATAGAGGGCCATGGCCAAGCTTCTTAGCAACCATTCGTGTTGTGCGTGCTATTGTTCTCTCCCGATCCTACCGGCAGTGAATCAAACCCGGGCAACGAGGTTAAGTTGCATAGGGGTCGACGCAGATGCCAACAACGCCACAGCCACCACCATATTTAACTTATACATTTGTATATATTAATAGAGTACATTACGCTTATAACAAACACTCTTATAGGAAAAACTCATTTAAAAGAAACCGTAATAAATGTCCTTACAATATAAACCAAAGTAAAATATATCGTTTATAGGAAAAACGTTTATAAGAAAAACGGTTAGAAATAGTTTTTATATCACAAACCTTACCTAAAAAATTGGATGGTTATAAGAAAGTATTTGAAATAAAAATGGTTCAGTAAATGCCAATTGTAAAAATGTTCAACCATTTTAAGACTATCGCTACTCTCATTTTCGTCACTCTTAGGTCCCTGCATGATTCTTGTTCCCCATTCCACTCGATTTCTATTTCAATGTAAATGTAAACGTAAATTTTCCACAGAACCGTCGTCGCAAACTTATAACAAGTTGTGTGTTTTGATCAGGTGTTAACCCACCCCAAACCAATTTTGCCCATTATTGTGTTAGACATTTTTTTCCTAATTTGCTTAACTTGCCAACGATCTAGAAACATTCCATGAGTAATGTTCATCAAGTTTACGTTGGCGATGTACCTTGTCTACTTATTCCGGGTCTAAGGGGGAAATGGGGCAAAAACCGCATTTTTTCATCTTCACACAGTCCTGTATTGAAAAACTAAAAAATTAGTAAATGTATCTCTTATTCATTTGAGCCATCAACCATCCTTTTGAAGCTGAGAAAAGAATGCAACTAATTATAGTTTAAAAATCTCCATCATTACACACCATCGGCAATAATCAACCAGCAGTGGCGACTATTGACATGGTGTGTGTGTGGTTCTACGCTTGCAGTAGCATATATATATATATTCGATATCGAAATTCCAGTGTGTTCTCTCTTTTGAATCCTAACAAAAACAGAAATCACCCTTTTACGAAATACTTAAATTGAACATGTTATTGCGTGTTTAAAACTACACACAGACACCATGCGAATGGTCGGTCGCCACTGCTGATTGATTGTTGTCGATAGTCACCAAGGTAGTCTGCGGCATGCTGCGGCCAAATATAATTTTTAATGCGACCTATAATAATTTAATCTACAATGACGTCTTCAAAGGTTGAAGACTAAGTGAAAGCTATTACTGGAAAACCACAAAAGAATTGGGAAGTAACTAGTGATTTAATGCGAGACCTAGATTACGATACTGATTCTTTAAAATGCCAAATAATGGATGCCGTTTCACTTTGAACACAGGGCAAAGATTAATCTTTAATAAAGATAAAGTTATTCAAAAAATTGGAAGTGGCGAAGGTTGTTTGTTATTATTGGATGCCCCAGGAGGCACTGGCAAAACCTTTCTTTTAAACTTACTATTAGCACAAGTCAGGAATAAAAATGCTGTTGCAGTAGCTTCCTCTGGAATAGCTGTTACGCTGTTCAATGGAGGACGAATGGCGCATTCAGTTTTTATATTGCGTTTGAACTTAGCTTAAGAGGAAATGCCAGTTTGTAACATTACCAACAACAGTGAACGTAGACGAATGTTGCAAGAGTGTAGACTGAATGTACGATGTCTCATAAAAGAGCAACGAAGCACTAGATCGCACTATGAAAGATATTATGAGCAACGAGAGTATTATGACTTTAGACAGACCCTGCCAGTGATTACTAGGGCCAGCAGATGAAATAAATGCTTGTTTGAAAGCGTCTATGTTATGGGTACACGTAAAAAAGTTCCGTTTGACTATAAATATGCGAGTTCAACTGCATGTATGATGCACAATCACGGCAATATGAGACTGCTCTTCAAAAATTCGGAGAAGATGGTATGGCGGCAGCCAGTAACGACATGATTACACAGAGCCGTGAATTCTGTCAAATTGTCATTAACTTAGATGATTTGAAAAATAAAGTCTATCCTAATCTGCTAATCAATATGGGCAATCGAGAATGGTTGTGTGAGATGGCAATTTTAGCGCCGATAAATGAGACAGTGTGGCAGATAAACGCACAAATTGTGGCATATGTGGAGGGGATGTTGTCGAGTATCCCTCAGTAGACAATGGTATGGACACTGAACAAGTAACGTCGTACCCTTTAGAATTTTTGAATTCTTTAGAATTATCAGCAGTGCCTTCTCATAAGTTGGTGTTCCGGCCCTGTTAATGAGAAAACTTGACGCACCGAGGCTATGTAATGGTACACTGCTACAAGTTACTCAATTGGGCCGCAATATTATAAAAGCAATAATTATGACTGGATTGGCAAAAGGACAAAATGTTTTAATTCCCCGTATTCCAATAATTCCGAATGATTTGCCTTTTCAGTTTAAAAGAGTGTAGTTTCAGCAATTGCAATGACAATAAATAAAGCTCAAGGACAAACGCTTAAAGTAGCAGGTATACATTTAGAAAAAAACATGTATTTTCCCATGGGCAACTCATGTGGCGTAAATTAGTATCCTAAAAATGAAAAAAGGCTACACAAAGTAACTATTCGACGCGGACGGAGTCGCGGGTAAAAGCTAGTGCATTATAATTTATGATAAATGCAAAAGAAGAACAAAACAGTCTTCTAGTGACTAAGTGAATTACAGTAATAAAATAAATCATTCAGTGTATTTACAAGAACTCTTGGCTTACCCGGGTGTTAAGGTGTCCCGGTGGGAGAGTTGTATTTCTAAAAACCGGTATGTCCCGGGAATTCGCTAAACCCTCCTCACGTATTCAGAGAAGATACAAACAAACTGTCAAACAAATTTAATTGACAAGAGACAAGGAAGTTGGATATATCTGTGAGTTGATTTCTGTCACAAAAATTCTGGGCAAGTTTTTTGTGCTCTGCCTTGGAAATTAAGTTAGATTAATTTCTAAATTAATTTTAAGTTAGAATAACTAACCCTAGCTGCCAGTGGTTTTCTTTTCCCATGTAGAGAGTTGTAATATTTCTACTTCTGATTTGTGAGCTACTATAGAATATTACTATTACTTTCATTTATTTATTTAATTTTTATTTAATAATTCTGTCCACACAGTATGATTTCCTACATTATAATGATTATAAGCAACGAACTGAAAATATAATTAAATACAGGCTGGAACTTGTAGCGGAGCCATATGCCATACTGAGAATTTGGATACTAAAATATTTGCAGCAACAAGAACCAACAAACCACTGTCAGGCATTATATACGTAGAAGTAGTAGAATTCAAATAAAGCTTCTCTTGCAGTGGGATACGTTACATAAATTCATGCCCAGTAAATGAAATGCCAAAATCGTTTGCCTAGACCAAGAAAGAAGGAAACTTTGACTCCAAAGAGAAATAGCTAAATATAAAATTAACGTAATTTTGTATACTAAAAAATATTAAAGAAAAACATATCAACACACCAAACATTTTTTATTTCAAAGACGCATATGAGAGAATAAAGAATAGTTATATATTCATATGGACGCCTATATGCGCTGAGCTTTTGGGGTAATTAGCACGTTGAAGCCAATATAAAATACCAACAACAATTCTTCTGGTATATTCCCAATAACCTGTGTCTGTGTGAACTTGGTCAGTATAAGTTTTGATTTCTTCAGCACTTTTTAGTTAAAACAGCTCTCATAGATAATTATTAATTCTCTAAACTAAAAAAATAAAAGTTCACCTTAAGTTAGAGACCTTAATTGTCGCTTTAAATTGAAATAAACAAAGGAATTTAACATGAAAATTAAACAACTGGATGGCGCAGTTGGTTAAGTTCCAGCCCTTGTTTAGTGGGGCCCTTGTTTAGAATCCCAACGAAAGTAATACACTTTTATCTGATTTTCAGATCTGGTCCAGTCACCATTTGCCGTTGGGATCAAATTAACGGCACTATCATTGGACTGGTCAATCAGTGTAGTAGTCTGAATGTGGTTATCGCAATGGGCCAACTTTGTCCCAGTGTGCATCCGCAACATCCCTGCTCCAAAGGTAGCTTAGAGTTCTAAGCATGAGATTTTGTACACCTTTTCGCATCTTCAAAGCTCATGCTGTTAAGCATGGCATCGTTTTGAGAATTCAAAATGCAAATGTGATTATGCAAAAGTCATATCAATCACGCTCTTGCCAATCACAGAGTGTGATGTGATTCTTACTTTTCAAGCGCTTTGAAAAAATCTTTGTTAATTATTTTAGCCCAACTCAAATCTGGGCTTTTGGTCGCCTAAATTCGTTATTTTATTTTTTACAATTCTTTATCATGATATAAGAATGTTGCAAAATCCATTGTTTGGCTTGATATGAAATTGAATAGTAGCGCAAATCTTCTTAACAGCTTAATGCATACAACGGTTTGATTATTCTTGTCAAAATATTCCAGGTGTGCTAAAAAGCGGAGTGTATGTTGTCAATAAATTAAAATGTGAAAAATCCACATAAGATTTACTCGTTTTAATCATTGAACATTTGTTAAATTCACTCACATTGAACTTGAATATGTCTAGAAAATATTATAAATCTTAAGATCTTTTAAATGCTTAACTGTAACCTAATCTACTGCCTGAAGAATTGCAATTAGTGATTAACACTAGCTTACTAACATACATAAAATAAGATAAACATTTTGTAATGAGTCGATTGTGCACTCACCTTGAATTCATTTGTTGCGTTCCAGCAATTACATTCCCATCCCGTTACGGCTTGTGAACTTGGCGGTAATAAAGTTGCTGCGACGCCATTAATCCACAGCCCCTTAGATTTAATTGGATTCGACAGTATTTCCTCATTGTTGAAATCAGTGTCATATACTGGTGTAGTCTGAGCACGAATATCAGATATGAATATCAGCAGAATGAGAAAATTTTCAGACGATAGGGCAGACAGAAATATTATCGAAAGTGATTTGATGCGTGTCCTTCTCGACATGTTTTTCACTGCAGTTATCTTTACTTATACAACGACACAGCCAATGAACCTTTCGATCGATATGTATTTTATGAAATCATACACTCTCTGTCATGATTTTTCTTTTTAGAAATAGATACATCTTGTCCATCTTTCATATATGCGCTGAACTGAAAGGGAAAAAAATTACAATTAAATTTCGTACGTTGAATAGTTCCTAAGAAAACTTCCATGTAATAGTTTATTTCATTTCTGATACCATACAAAATTTAAATCAAAAAGAGTAATGAAATTATAATATATTGCAATACATATACGTATTACTACCATAACTTAAGAAAAATAGTGGACAATTATGTACTTTAATAGAAATAAATACACACAAAAGGAAGCATTAATCGTCAAAAAGGAGGAAGTGCAATAATACCGAACACTAGGTCATGAAATAGACATAATAAAAGAAAAAAAGATTTTCAAACTCTGCGATTAAAACGGCTCTCATGAAAGGAGATTTAGCTACTATGAAATATGCCAAGCGTTGTACAAAAATGCTAATGTTTAGATTCATCACTTATAACACAAAAGTCACAGTGAACAGTATCTTCTACATCGATAACTTTGGCGCCAAAACTTTACGGTATTTTGTAGAGAAGTCACAAATAACGATTTCTTACTATGGGAGGGGGGAGGTCTTTCGCGCCTAGTTGTTGGGTTAGGGGCAATTTTCGAAAAAAAATCCCATGGAAAGGTTATCGGAAGTAATAAGAAATAAATTTAAAAAAAATCTCATGTAGACATATGTATATGTATGTATTTAAATATTCATGTATGTAAATCTCATATATACTTAAGCATGAGTATCCTATCATAGTTGAATGAAACAGCAATATGCCTGCTATTTACAGTCAGTCGCAAAAGTGTAAATACACGCTTACGTTCTTAGTAAAAGAAAAAAAAAGGCTCGACAGAAAAAAAAACATAAATGCAGTTTTTTAAAGCAATTAATTATGAACTTAAGACATAAAAAAATACGAGGATATCTCAAAAACTATGGCCGCTGCCAATACCAATAACTAAAACGTAACAAAATTTGTATCACCACTGAATCGTCCTTCTACACTATGCTTGCAAATGCTTTTGGCGTTGGTTACTCTTTAGATAGGCCAAATAAAAAAAAACCCAAAAACCCATCCAATTTTTGACTAGTAGTAGTATATGTTCCTTATGTGATCTACATGTTCTTTGGTTACTTCTGTGATGCGAATTTTGATTAATTTTTTGGTATATGACACGCTTAATCATCCCCAATTGCTATAGGAAACTACATTTGAGTATTAATATTTCAAATTTTACTAAAAACGAAATTCTGTCAAGAACATAAAATTTGACTTGAATAAACTGAAGAAGCTTTTTTGATATAAACTTCTCGTCGAACGCATCCTGTTTGGTATGATTGTGCAAAAACACATATGTTTATGGCTGAATTCATGCTGCATCACTGCTTTTTCCGATGCTGATGTGATGCGCTCTTCATGCTGCTACTATGCTGATTGAATTGTATATTGCAAATATCCCGAAAGAATATATTTGAAATGATACTTGGATTGCATTCATCTCCATGGGTAAGTCTGGGTCGAACTCATAATCACACTACTAAATAAAGAACAAGTTTCATAAAAAATGCTCCTACTTCAATTTTACACTCAAGTACTAAGAGTGCAACCGGCTTATGTGGAATAAAGGTTTTTGGTTTGTAGCCTTTCTCTTTTAACAAAATTAATTTAAAAGAATAAATGTATGTAATTGGTTTACAAATTAAGTATTTAATTGATAAAGAATTATTCGCGGATCCGATTGGAAAAACAATCTAGTACACTCTGAGTAAACTCCTAAATCTGTTGATACAACAACTCATAATTAAAGAAGGTGATCATGCTTGGATTCATAAAAGTGGGAAAATATTGTATTGCATATTGAAAGTTGACAGAAATAAAAAAAAATAAAAATGTAGTAATCTAATTGTAGTAGTGTACACAAATATAACATCTTTACTTCAACTTAAAACTAATAATATGGTTAAAGGAACACCAAATCTTGAGGAATTCCAAATATAGTGACCAAGTTGTTACAAAGGAAAATTGACGAGACTACACTATAATTCGAATATTTCGAGAAAGTTTTTTATCTTCTAAGAAAAAAAGTTAAAAATAATTGAAGGATTTATGAAATCCAAGGGCCTCATCGAAAAAAAGACAAACAGAAAAATTAAGATACTCAGAAGTTATCAGAGCTAATATTTCGAGAATTTTCAAAATTTGTACGTGATAGGGGAACAAAAGATAATTGACTGCAAAGTAGGGATGTTCGATGTTCACAAAACATCGATGTTCAGAGACCAAGTATAAATGTCTTAATATCGGTGTTCAAGCTCTTAAAATATCGGATAATCGATGTTAAGAGCAAAACATCGGTCTTAGATGTTAGCAAATGAAAACATACTGTTAATTGGGGAATTTGAATAATTGTCTGGAATTTCATTATAATCATGTAAGGATTTCGTAGAAACAACACTGATATAGAGAGTTCTTCGAATTGGTTTATGTATTGTTTGGAATTGGGTCTGACTCCATCATTTGATTTTCAGAGTTTACATAATGCTTTGAGTTTCTTGGTATTTTGTGTATTCTTTTATTCTTGGTTTTTGACGTGAAGAATACATGTTGACTGTGCACATACATTATGTAGATAGGTTTTCACCCTAGTTAACGAACATCGTACATTGTTCGGAACAACTTCTGAAATACTTTTAGTTTTTAAAATACTTACAATTTATTACAAACTGCGTTTGCCGTATTTGGCATTAATCAAAATTTTCGTTTACTGAATTAATAAATTAGTAAGAAATTATTATTTTCTGCCAGTGTATTTAGTGTTTTCAATATCATCCCGGATAACCCTAGCGTGTTTTTATCGCTTTGAGGACCCCTTGACTATCTGAGAATATCTATGTTTTAATATTACATATATATAGATTTTCTGTTAATAATACAATGTACAGCTTCGTTGATTGAGTATAGTTCTGCTTCGAAAATTGTTGTTTCCTTGCAGAGTAGAATGTGCATCTCGGTCCTATCACTCCAGCCGCTTTTTTGTCTCCAGGTTTCGACCCATCAGTATACCATATTTTTTTAAGCCTTTTTTTGTATTTGTGAACGCTAGCCTTTGTATTTTGTTAAGTTTGTTTATGGCGCTTTTTTGTTCACATTATTTTCACCATACTGCAGCACCAAAGAGTATGATTGGTTTTATTATTTGGTTGTAGACATAGCCATGTTTGTCTACGAGCTGTTTTAGGTATCAGTGCAGTGACGCCCCGCGGTACTTCCAGTAAGGTGTTCACTATCTGATACTTCAAATTTTGTTACGTCTTTTAGTTATGAGGACGAGATAGACACTGATTTCATTTCTTTGATTTTCTATAGTTTTCATTTATTATATTTTTTTCACATTTTTCTTTCTATATTTTTTTTAATTTTTGTTTTTATATATTTTTATACTTTTCTTTTCATATTTTGAATTTACTTGTATAAAGTTCAATTCTTCGTGATTTCTTCAGGAAATTTTTAAAAACTTCATCATAGAAACTATTTTTTTCTTTAATTACCTTAAGAAAAGATTTTTTAATAGAGATACATAATAATTGAAAGTTTCTGATAACATTTGCCTCAGCATTTTATTTCTTGCGTATGATTTAATGCGTTTAAGGACAGAAAAGGATCGCTCGACAGAGTTACTCGGTGTGAGTATTGTTAAAATAAGTTCGCTTAGTTCAAAACATTTCTGAAAAACCGTCTTTAACCGAGATGTTCTTAAACTGTGGATGAGAATATTCAAAAATACACAGTTAATTTAATTTTATTTCTTGCTATTAGGTTTTTGCTATTGCTATTGACGATTTCGCAGTTCAAAACTTTCTGGACTCGCGTCTCATTTGGGAACATAATGAATTGCATTTTTGAATACTTCAAAAATATTTTGAAACCTCGTTCTTTAGTTACTTACATCCAGTCTAACGATATTAATTTGTTCACAACAAAAATGTTTGTAACACATTAAACAAAATATCTGTATGAATAAAGACATCGTTATAAGTATTAAGTAAAAAAAACTGTATTGAAAGAATTGAAAAATTGAAGAAAACCTCTCCCTCCGCTTCAGCTCCCCAAGTATCTGGGTCATCAATCATTTCGTCAAATAATGTGACTAAATTACTTAAATGTGTTTGCACAACATTTACAAGACGAGATGAATAATTCCATCTTGTGGGAGCAAAAGCTAGCTTTTGCGAGCCCTAAAACAGACAGCATCTATCAGCCGCTCCAAAAATTATTCTGTTTTCGTATACTTGCTTGTTGTGACGAGACACAGTTGAATTTTTTTGTGCATCAAGCAACAAGCCAATGTGGGTAGTTTCAAATATTTTGAATGAATCGCTATAATTAATATGGGCCTGAGATACGATGTAATTATTCGAGGCAAAAGTTAAAATGATTGAAATCGGAGTAACCCGAATCAAGCAAGGCCAGCAAAATAATTTGCTCAAAGCGGGACAACCACACAACCAAAGTTTTACCTAATAATTTTTATCTTGAAAATATCTGGCAAAAGATTTATTTTTTGTAGCATTTTTGAAGGTTAACGTCAGATAGACCAACCAGAACAGAACAAAAAAAGGGTATTTTCAATTCTCAACATATTTCACTATTTTAACTTATATTTCAATTCAATTGACAAATTAATGAAACTTTAAAATGATGCAACCCATCCGAAATCGTTTTTCAGTAAACGTAGGTAGGTTGGCAGTAGGTTGCCAGCTTTTTCATATGTGAAACACCTACATTCATACATGTATTCATACTGCATTCCTCCTGCGTTCGGAATTGTTTGGTTTTCGTGCCGCTGCTGGCCTTTTTTTGTATTTACCACAGATGCTTTATTTGTCGCATTTTTGAGAATGATAGCTGCAAAAGAAATATCGCTGAAAATCGTACTGGAATGGCTTCTAACAATGCCTCCGCTATAAAAGGTATACAAATATCATTTTATACTAAATCGCAACAAGTTTGTCCATATAAATATATTCCTGATGCAAAAAAAAAATAAACAACATATTTTTATTTCCTAAAATACATATTCCCTACGTTTTTTAACGATTCGTTCGACCTATTTCAGTAGAGGAAGGTTGTAGTTCATTGTGTTCCCTTCAATGGGATGCTATCAACATTACGTAATCCAAATGCACAGCATATGTAGATATATAGTTGCTAATGAGAAAACAGAGGTGAAGGTTAAGTAACTAACTAACCAACTTGCAGTTAAAATAATTAAGCGTGTGCCATTGGAGGATGAGTAAATTTGACATTTATTTGAAGAATTCAATTCCATACTTTTGAGCGAAGATAAAAAAATTTGTTGAAAAAAAGCGAATTGACGAAATCTGATCTGAAATATTCAGTTTACATAATTTAATCGAAAGCCTATTGTTTCCTAACTTAGGAAAGATTACCAAAAGAGTGTTGACTCTACCTTATTAAAATGCGGAGGCAGATCAAATTTCTTCAATTGTAACCGTAGTGAAATGCATAACGCGAAATCGGTTAGGAAAGACATGATAAAAGTATCTGCCAAATACGATCATCATTTCTATCAAAAAACACTTGTTTCCTTATCTCTAACACAATTCACTTAATTCATGTCAATAAAATATATAATATAAACTCTTAAATTAAACAACCTTTGTTTTTATGCAAATGTCCATGTATTTGTAAGCTTCTCCTGGTACCTTGTATACGTTTACTTACTTTTATTCCACTGTTCCTAGTTCTGTTTCTAAATGACTGAATTGATTTTTTCCTACAAACCTCTTCTTGCTTTTTTCTATGCATATTTTCGTGGATAATCTTGCAGGTATTTTTAAACAACGGCGTGACGAAAAAGTGTATTTTTCGTTATTGCTGTGGGTAATTACTATCATAAGGTCTGGCATCACTGAGTGATCCCGCAACTCAGTTAGGAAATGAAAATTTACAAGATTTCTCAACGTACTGCTTCTACCTTCAACCTACAACGGAGTGTGAAATGAACGATTGTGCGCTGAATTTTGTTGAACACGTAATCTTGTCGATTTGTATGATCTATGTATTGTCATCCCTTTCTGTGTTTTTTTATATCCGGATTAGCTTTTCTTCTATGCGCTGATGTTGAGGGAACACCCAAATGTGCGCATTTTTGTTGTTTCGATTGAGAATGAATTCTCATGCCGTTGGAAGAAGCAAAGGAGGACCGTTGAATGTGTGCTTGATAGAGGTGAACACAAACTGCTATAGATTATTTATAAGATATGTTGCTAGTAGGATTTTCGGTGTTTTTTTAACTTTGTACGACTATTCGGTGCGCTAAAGTTACGAGAACACCTTTGAGTTATAGCTATGTAGTTCGAAAATAAATAAGTGAAATGAAAAATAAGTGAAAATACTTGCGTATTTTGGTAACATATGCAAAATTAAGATTTTGGTAGGGTGAGCGGTGAACACCTGCGCACTTTCGAATGAACGTCACTGGGCCAGAAAGCTTTAATAGCCTTTGTGTATTTATGTGGGCATTCCACGTGAGTTTCTGATCCAATATAATGCCCAGAAATTTGCCGTCTTCCTTAATTGAAAAGCTTATTCTTTAATTTTAAGAGTTTGAAGTTTGATTGTTCTTCTTTTTGTGAATCGAATAATGTTTGTTCTGCTGGGATATAGGAGAGTCCTTCTTCATCACACAAATTGCAGGTTATTTCTAGGGCGCTTTGCATAAGATTACCTATAATGTCTTCACGTTTACTTTAATGATAATGGTTATATCGTCAGCATATCAGATGGCTGCAAAGCCATTGCTATATATTACATAGTTAGTAGTAGTAGAAGTCCATCTACTAGAAATGATCAAAGAAGTGGGGATAAGACACCTCTTTGAGGGCAATCTCTAGTAGTTTTGATACATATACGTTCATTCGAATAAAGGGATACATACATTATGGGTACTAGAGAATTAATTTGAATGCTCTTTCAATCACATCCTCTCACGACAAATGATGGGAAGCAACAACTAAAATATTCTCCAACGAGAAAGTTGTTTATGCATACTTTATTACGGTCACATTAAAATCTTATGCAGGTACGGCAAAACCAACCTCTAATGACGAAGGTTCTTTACGTGCATACAACTAAATCGCGATACCCTGCACTTTGTAGGCGCATTAAGCCAATACAATACTTAACAAGCATTCGGCGTTTGATGTCGTACGTTGTAGGATAATAGGACGAATTTGCTGACACTGATGAACACACTTCCATTTGTGTTTTTGTTTTCTTATTTTGCATGGCTCTATCTAACTGCTCACCCTTGGGTGACTACTGCGATCGTGGGAAAAAAACATTCATGATTCCACGCCTGGGATTGAGATATGAGAGATATTTAGTTGATAATATTTTTCGGAAGACCCTCTTCAACAGTGCGTACGACTAAATCAAGCTCCCATGGAAAATCAAACCAATGATAACGTTTTGTTGAAAATCTTTACAAACTAATGAATATTTCGATCTTCAAACTCGAAATAATATATGCTTAGTAGACTCACTTTAAACAGTCAATCACAGTCTACCGCAGACAAAATAGGTATACCCATACAGTGGACTCTCCCTAAGTCGACTTAGGGGGAGTCCACTGTATATTCATATTTTCAATAATATGGGAATAAATGTCTGAAAATTAAATCATGTATTTCTAACTCCTAAACAATAAATGGATCAGCCAAACGTCGAGTTGGACAGTAGAGCAGCCCGCATAAAAAAATCGGAATCAATTCAAAAAATTATATAAAGGAAATGATTGGCTTGCAGATTTCTATAGATTTGCAATTAATTCCTAAGTGAACATTTTTTTTTGTTTTTTTTTGTTACTTGGGTTGGTGAAAATCTTCAACAAGGCATTATATGACCCGTCTCCACATAGTAGTGACAGATTTTTACTGACTAAAAACCCCATCCCTTTTGGTTATTCTTTACCAAAACTAAGTTTCCTTATCAAGTAGCTTACATTTAAGGATATTTTCGTGTGTTGCAGGTAGATCTTCGGTAAAATCACCTGCCATGAACATCGTTAGGATCGTTTATTACTACTGCGCTTAATCGGTCTCGTACGCTGGAGTCGGCGTACTAAACGTCTCATGTCCAAAGTTTGGAGGATCGCATTGTTACAATGACCACGAAGTCTGATACTTAGCTTTCGAGCGGAGTTCGTTATTTCTTCGTTGACGGTAGTTATCCCTAAGTCCCTTTGTATATCACAATTCCTGAGATACCAGGGAGCTTTCACAATATCCCGTATAGTTTTATTTTGAATGGACTGAATAAATTTCTCTGTAATTTGCTTCGCTACAACCCCATAGTTGTATGCGGTAAGTCCATATAGGCTTCAGTACTTGCTTGTATAATAGCAGTTTGTTGTACATGCTTAACTTGGAGTGCCTTCCAAGTAACCAGTACATTTCTCTATACCGGTGTTCGAGCTCATCCCATTTCTTTTTCACGTGGGCCTTCCACTTGAGTTTCGCATCGAGAGTCATACCAAAATATTTTGCTTCATTAGCGGTATTTGTACAGAATTAATGATAACTGGTAGATTTTCAATATTTCTGTAGGCAAAATTTATGTGCGTTGATTTGGTCTCATTGGGAGCAATGCGCCAGCGTCTTGACCATTCGTTTATTTTCACTCAACTCAACTTAATAAGAGTTTTTCAATAATTTTGGATATTATTGGTAAAAGCGATATGGGTCTGTACGTTTAATTAACGCCTTTTTCGGCAAGTTCTTCATGATTTGTCCGGTTACTAGATAATAGCCAGGAGCCTTGTTGTTTTTTAGATTTTTGATTGCCTGGCAGAGTTCGTTTAGCGATACTCTTTCTATATTAGAGCTGCCAGATATAGAAGTTGCACTGGGACCATCTTCCTACATGTGTCCATGAAAGGGCTGAAACGTTTTCCAAATGTTCGGCAAAGAGATCCGCCTTTTCTTTATCACTTTTTGCACACTCATCATTGTTTTTCTTGATTGGCGCGGCCTGCATTTGGGGCTTCTTGATATTTTTTACTTCTTTCCAAAGTAAGTAGTTTGTACATTTTTAATTTGTTAGGCCTTCAAGATAAGTCGATATCTCGTAGTTTTTAAAAACTTGCAAAAATTTTTTTAGTTTGTTGCACAGGCGATTTAGGTATATTTTATGTTGAGGGACGTCAGACTGCTGCCATTTCTTGCGCGCTTTTCTTTTTTGGAGGATAAGTTCTTTTATTTCTTTCAGACTAATATTTTCCTCACTGTCATGTCCAAAACTTTCCCAGTCAGTTTTGTTGTCTGTCAATTTCGGCGCACCTTCCACTTTCCTTAATTTATTGCTTATAGTCAAGATTACAGGTGAGTGGTCGGAAGAGAGGTCAAAGCTTTCTTCTACTTTCACGAAGTTTGTAGGTTCCCCTTTAATAATAATAAAGTTCTAAGTCGGATACTTTTGCGGTATCGGCCAATCTGTCGGTTTTCCTGATGAGTGGAAGTCGACCCCGAGCTCCATATCGACATTATACAACAGTCTTCCTTTCTTTGAATTTTTACGCGAGCCCTAATAGTTGTGTTTGACGTTAAAATCACCACCAACGATGAAATTCGTTCCAAATTTCTCGAAAAGATCTACAAGGTTATCTCTTGTGGGAACGCATCGCGGGAAAATATACAGATGCTATGGTCAGGTACGATGTCTTGTCAATTTCTGTTATTGTATTCATGAAGTGCTTTATATTGTCTCTAATAAATAAGGGGGATCCCCCTCTGGCTCTTCCGGAGGGATGAAAAGCGTGGTACGCACAAACGCCTCTTATTTTAAATTGGGACTCCTTCGTCAGGTGAGTTTCAGATATTAAGCACACTTCAACGTTAGTCTTACGCAAGAATATCCCCAGTTCATTGCTTTTATTTTTCATCCCATTGGCATTCCATGTTAATATTTTAATCGTACCTTCCATATTCATATATTGCGAGAAGATCTGTGTTGCTTACCAGGTTTAAGCTCAAGTTTGCTAAGCTTGTCAAAAATTATTTTCTTTATCGCGGACTGCTCGTCAAGTTTAACAAGAATCGTGGCGAAAACTTGCGCAACCGGGTCTTCCGAATCGATAGGTTTTCTGTTTACCGATAATGCTTGGGCATACGTCTCTGAGGACTCTGTCTTTGAGGACTCTGGCTTATCCTCCATTTTACGCAGGGTAGATCTACTTTTCCCTACCTTTTCAGTTGTGGCCTCACTTACATTATTATTTTCATTGCTTTCGCTTTTTTGATTGTTTTTGCGCTTTAGTCTCGACGGCTTTACGTTTTGACATAAAGCGTCGCGTCTTTTTTGTAGCTCTATGGCAACCTCGCAGCCTCTATAATTAGCTGGATGTTGCCCAGATTGTGCACAGATAGCCATCGCCTCTTTACTAATATCACAATGATATTAGACAGAGAGATGATTTCCGGCGCACTTAACACATTAAGGTTCTTTTTGCCAATATGAAAGTGTATGCTGAAAGTGTATCGTTCTTGTGTTCGTCCGCAGAGGCTCAATTTTCAATATAGACATTCAAAATGCTTTCAATCTTGTAGATATCATCAATGCATTCGCTTTTCTCAAATTCCGACGCCAACGTTACTTTGAGGAGACGGAGCAATGTGTTGTAATCCGTAATACCAACGACGTTTATTGCTGGCGGGGGCTTGCTTTCTCTTATACTCGCTTTTTTCCTAGCCCATATTCTTTGAATTCTTCCTCTTGGGCTTCCGGTGAAGAGACGGCTTCGGATTTCTTACTGGTTCTTTTCTTCGATGTCCAGTTTGTTTCCAGTTCCAGTTCCTCTTCGTCCGTTTTGTACCTTAGACTGGTTACAGGAGCGGTGACATAATTCTCTTGTTTCCATTCTGAGCCCTTAAGGGCTCTATTTTCTGCCTTTAGCGTCTCTATCTCTCTTTTAAGCTCTTTTATTTATTGGGAGCGCAAAAGAGTGATTCGTTGTGGCAACGTGAATTTGAGCAACAACCAGACGGTCGTACTATGGGACGAAACAGCGCTAATACAGTCGAACTTCTCTATAACGAACTTCTCTATAACGAACTTCTCTATAGTTTCTATAACGAATTTTTTTCAAAAACACTTCACCTTCCTGATTTTTTCACACGTTTTGACATCTCTATAACGGATTTCTCAATAACGTAGATTTATCTGTAACGCAGCTTATTTAACAACACAGCTGGTGTTTTATGTATCAAAATAACCTCTCTATAGCAAATTTTTTTCCAATGAATTTATGCGTGCACAAATATTACGGTGAAATACGTTACATTTTGTCTGCCTGTGTATTTCGAGGGTGAAAAAAATCATAGACAGTAAGTCAGAAAATCTTAGTGTGAAATAAGTTTTGTGCTGCACGGTTGTTTTTAAATTAAGATGTCTAGGCGAAAATGTTTATCTTTTGAAAAAAAGAGTCTTATAATTTCGGCAGTATTGCAAGGAAATAGAAAAAAAGGATATTGCTGAAGAGTTCAGAATGTCTGCAACTACTTTGTCAACAATTTTTAAGAATAAAGATAAGATTCAAGAATCTAGTTCTTCTGGTGTACATAAGAAATTTAAGAAAGCTAGATCCTGTGAGTACCCTGATATTGATGAAGCTATGATTAAGTGGATCACCGTTTCAAGGCATAAGAACATTCCACTTTCCGGACCTTTAATTAGAGAAAAAGCTGTGGAGCTTGCAGGGGTATTGGGACATTCCGATTTTGTTGCTAGCGCTGGTTGGCTTGATCAATTTAAACGAAGACATAACATTGTTGGAAAAGTTGTTTGTGGGGAAAGCGGAACCATTGATATCCAAACTCGAGATGATTGGATACAAAATATATTACCCTCCCTTATTGAAGAATTTTACAAAAATGATATTCAACGCTGACGAAACAGGATTGTTTTTTAAATGTTTGCCATGCAGAACACTTGCTTTCCGAAATGAAAAATGTGTCGGTGGTAAAAAAAGCAAGCAAAGGATAACGGTCATGGTAGGTTCAAACTGGACTGGAACAGAAAAGCTTAAACTGCTTGTCAATATCTAGAAGTGGATTACGAGAATAACGCAAAATCTTGGATGACGAGTGAATGAGAAATGGCTTCTGAAATTAGACAAAACATTTGCGGCTTAAAAATGAAGATTTTACTATTTATTGACAACTGCCCAGTGCATCCAAAATCAGCTCAGTCAAAGCCCACAAATATAAAAAATGTACATTTTTCACCCAATATGACATCGTTACTACAACCAATGGATCAGGGAATAATACAGAATCTCAAACACCACTATAGAAAGCGAATTCTAAAGAAAGTTCTGTGTTATACAGAGAAAGAAACTCCGATGTCAATAAACTTACTCGATGGCACCAGAGAATTAAGTAAAGCCTGGAGCTGCGATGTCAAATAGGAAACAATTTTAAACAGTTTTAAAAAAGCTGGATTCGATAAAGGCATTGAACTAACAGCGGATATTGAAGACGAAAACATTCCTTTGGCAGAGTTATGGTCAATGTACATAGAAGAGAACAACGTTGAGGATGTGACTATCGAAGATTACATTAATGTCGACAACGATACATTTACTATGGAGTGCCCTTCCGATGAAGATATTCTGCAAAGCATTCTATCAAATCAGTATAGGGTTAATAGTAAGTAACATATGCACTTGAGAATCATGAAGAAAACCCACTTATATTTTTTTTTATTTAGGTTCAGAAAATGATGACTCTGACGCTGATGAAGAAGGAAATGAGTTACCAACATTTTCTCAACTTAACTCATACTTCCACTTAATACAATTAAGAACATTTATGGAATCAACAAGTAATGTCCCGGATGAAATTTGTTCCTTCCTCAACCGATGTGAAGATTTTGTCGATGAAGAGAAATTTAAAAGTTTAAGGCAAACGAAAACAATGGCGTTCTTTCATATTAAATAAGTGTAAAATATGTGTCAAAATATGTAGCATCTAAATGGAATAAAAGGTTAATGTTTACAGAACACTTCCCATCATGCAAAATCATGTCCCCAAGACGAATCCTTTCTTCCCTTTACTACAACACGACCTCGAGCAGATAAGAAATTTAATAGAAAATACTAATGTGAAAAGAACCAAAAGATCCGTAAATTTCACCGGCACAGAATGGAAATGAATAGCGGGTGCACCCGAATAATAGAAAATATATAAGTACTTAGATAAAAACAACCAATCACATTAAAGACATAAGGAACGATAGAGTGTCAATTTAATGTTATACTATTATATATAATATGTCATATACGCAGGAGAGTTTGCCAAAGCCAATGTAATAATTAACACCATTAACAAAGGTGTTTTACCATTTTCAAATATGGAACAAGCACTTAAGTTTGCTTATGTGAAAATCGCTTCTAACTCAGGTATCCTACTTTATATAATAAATATACCTAAGACAGGAAAAGAAATATATGAAAAATTAAATGTATTCCAATTAAAAAAAGTAATGGATTAATAAATAAAATAAGTAACAGGAAGGTCTTAAGAAAAATTAAAATTAAAGGAAAAATGAAAATGATTTTAAGTAATTGTAAGAAAATTGAAGAAAGGCCTTTATGTAGGCGACCAAATCTTATAGATATAAGTAATGATAAGTGTATAATAGGTTAAATAGAAAATAATAACACAAACTGCATTGCAAATAACAGCCAACACATTCCCCAAGTGGAAGAAAAACACGTTTGCAAGTGTTAAGAGGTAATAGTTTAGAACGCTATTAGAAGGTGGACTAGGACATCCATATAAATTCTCTAGGAAAATTTGGCCTAGAAATAACTAGAGTAGATGTAAGCCAAAGGAGTGGGCCATAGGCATTCACGCTGCTATCGTTCAATACACATTTTCGTAGTTGCCTCGACAATCATTCAGAGGAAAGTCTACCTCACTTTCTGTGCGTCTGTCCGTCACGAGCCAAACACCCTTCCTTAGTGACCTCTCCGAGATCGCTATTCAAAGTATAACGAGCATCATTAAATTCCTAAACTCCACAGGTTGGATTTAGCTACTCAAAACAACCCAAGAATAAGGTGGTGAGCAGGGTTTCCGACTTTAGTCGCAATTTGACCCTTTTTCTGGCGCCCAAAGTCAGTGACACAACTTTTTAGAAATACCTCCACTTTGACACTTTTTCACAATTCACAAATGTGAATGAATGATTGAAAAATTTAAATAATTTGTGATTATATTATTTACACGATAAATTGCCAATAAATGTTCTTTGTGTCTATTATCTACACAATTGTATTGTCCAGCAAGCGTCCCGTAAATGACAAAAAGAATGAAAATATCCCTAATATAGCAGTCGTAGTCAGTGAAAATAAATCAGCATTCACTTTTTGCTGACACTGCATTCACTTAAAGGGACAAAATATCCTGAGTGTGATATGGAAGTTGGACAAATATTTTTTTAGTTGTGACATTTCTGTAGTGATGGTGTGATGGGAATGCACACACGTATCGAACCGGACTCAAAAAATGCTCAACCTGTTCGTATGGTCGATTTATTCTTCAAACATATCGGTGAAGTTTGATTAGTTAATGGGGTTAGAATTCTAAAACTCTTCATTTACAATGTAAGTTTGAGAAGATCTAGTCGGACGTTTTTGCTTAGGTAACCGTGGCAAGACCAAGGCATTGAAAATTACATTCTTTCTTTGATAATTGTTTTTATAGCAGTAACACCACTGGTGAGACACACAGGATACAAGTATTTGCTACCACTGTTTTCATGCTTTTGATTCGAGACATTTCCGCTGGATCGCAGTTGTATACAGTGGACTCTCCCTAACTCGAATTGTCACGAGATACCATAATTTGTTCGAGTAAGACGGAGTTTGACTTGGAGAGAGGTTTTTCTATGGAAAATTGAGAAGAACGTATGTAAAATATAGCGAAAAATTTCGAGTTAGAGAGAGTTTCGACTCAGAGCGAGCGCGACATCGGCATAGTCCACTGTATTAAGTTTCTCGCAGTTTGTATTTTGAACTTTCGTCGTTCCATGATTTTGTTGTTCAGGATAGAGCCAGTCATGTTTTAGGAGATTCTATTTTGTACGTAGCGAGCTTATCACATCTGGTTCAATAAATGATACAAGACTGCAAGTTAACCAACCGATGGTCGCAGATAGCAGTCGGTCTGCCAAGAGCTTTGAGACTCAAAATGTTGTGTTATTAGACACAAAAGTGTGAATCAATTATGACCTGCTCAACTAAATAAGAATTTTTAAATAATGATCAACTTATTTCGTAACTTCCGTGTCTGGACGCATTCTAGACTGCTGCGATCTCTTAAGCGGTTTTCTATTTTGGAACGACAATACAAAGGCGTCGCTAAATGGTCACCAGTCCTTGTAACAATTTTATTTGAACTTATTTGAATCATGGTCATTAAAAGATCTCATGTTGCATTATCTTCTTCGTTATTTCTGTTCTTCTTATTCATGGCTACTTGAAGTCTTCTCAAGCGTCGGATAAAATTCATCTCCTTGCTCCCTTTAAATTTTCACACGTACGTTTTCTTTCATGTTGTGCTTAGGGAAATCGTTTCTAACGCATTCGCTAATAGTTGCAAATATGATTTAACAGAGTTCGACTTTACACGTTTTATAGAATTTCAACAACTAATGTTCTAGCACTAAACAAGCCAATGCACTCAAAATAAAAACATTTTTATATATTCACAACCGTTCAAAATTATTTGCAGAATGCTTAGCTTTTAACTGAATAAATAACCTTCTGTTATGCTCTTCTTGTACGGCTTCTTGTACGATTTATTTTGGAGTGTTACTGTAGTCTCGAATAACAGTAAGTCTTCCTCTAAAAAAATCAATGAACAACAATGCGCTATTGCTTACCGTTCCAGAATGGACTGCAGTAATTGCCACGGGATAAATAAAGAATGTCAAAGTAAAATTAACACCCACAATGGCGTGTGCAACACATCTAAGAAATATAATAATTGAACTAAAAGTGTGTTTTTTGTAAATGGCCTTAGACTGAATAAGTTAAGCCAGTATAGAGATATACGCATGGTTATATATGTTTACATATTTTTAATGTTGTTACTTTCCTCTAATTACTATAATTAAAGAATAAAAATGAAAAAAAAAACTTGACTACTTGTAAATCCACAATCGCCATTTCTAAATTGCTATTCAAATATGTTTATAATTTGTGTTTGGATATCTTTGGATCAGCCGTGAAATAAAACGTGTACATGCGGGAGAAATACCAGTCAGACAGTGTATATATGTAGAAGTATTTTATGTGATCAAGTTTGAAGACTAGACGAAAGAGAGCAGATATTCAATTATGTAGTGCTAATTGGAGGTTCACGTTCAATGGTTAATAAATTAAGGTGATAATTTTGAATTGAGTGGAAAAGAAAACATTGGTAGTTACTTAAGTGTTGTTATTGTTAAATAAAATAAAAATATTTTTTGTAAGCCTACATACACACGGTGCTTAAAATATAAGTCTTTTATATTGGAAAAGGCAACACTTAATTGACTTTGATCTTTTTAATATTCCTTGGTTAAAAAAAATGTAAAATAATATTAAACTGCTGGAATTATTCATCAACGTGATTATAATTACAAATATTTTAAATATTTATTCTTTGTGAACGATATTAACCATCTGTTTATTCTAATCTGATTTTAAGCATATTAACCAAAACCACAACAGATGCCTTAACGGTTCAATGGCTTAATGTGTATACATTGCTTCAGATATCAAAGAGTCATACATTAAATAAATATTTTTGTTTAATAAATGTATACCAACAACCCATCAACGTCAAAACACCACCAGGGAGAGCATCCTCATATATGTATAGACATAAAAACCATTATCTTGGTAAATTTAGGCAGAAACTTCGTGATTGGAATTAGCTTACAAACAACAGATCAAACTCTGTTGCAAGGAAATCCAAAATGAAAAGATAAAATTCCTCTCCAGATCTGACACCTTGTATAAGCTTTTTATTTGCAATATACATCCAATACTTTGAAAAAGTTTTCACATAGTTCAAAAATTTGTATTGGTTCTAGAGTCGTAAACATCTATACGAAGAGATTAATCTGTTAATAACTAAATGCTATAAAATCTCAAACCGAAATCTCAGCAAAAAAAAAAAAAAAAACAAATTAATTTTATTTATTTCGTTCCTCTCCACCAACGAATAGATTTCAGTACCAACGTTGTTCATTTCGTACATTTTTCTTTCTTTTCCAATTGTTGATTTAAATTTCGCAATATGTGGTCTTTGACTAGTTTGTAGTTCAAACATTATTTGTTGAGTATAAGTGTTGGCCAGAGTCTGAATTTTACATTTACGATCTCAATACAATAATTTAATCGCGTAAGCAATTGTGAACAAATAATTTTATGTGCTCATATATAATTTTGCTCAGTAGATTTCTGTTTTTCTTGCTAGTCACTAATAACCACTAACTGATACAAGTACTAAGTTTAGCGAACTTCTTCAGACTTTAAATTAAGTAGGATTTAAAGTTTTAAGATTTCAAAGTTTTTGAAATGTAGATACACGTTATAATAATTATCTATTATACATATCCCAATAAAACAAAGTTATGAACCTTTAAAAAACTGCAACGACATCATTGAAATACATTAATGCACGCCGCATTACTCACTGATTAAGCCCCCATCGATAACAGATTTCCAAAAATAGTAATTTTGATTCGGAAAAATTGTTCTTCTATACACCACAATAAGACCAATTGCGGCCATGCATCGTCTCCAGAACAATTCAATTAAAACTAGTAAGTCCTCAGAATATAGCTAAGAGTTGTTGTTAGCACCATTTGATGATTCTGACATATGTATGCGAAATTATACATACATATACTATATATGTTTCTGGGATAATTAAGTTTCAAGTTTTGTAATTACCATAATTATGTATGAATATACATGCTTTTATCAAAAAGTACATATACTGTTTAATCGGTTTGCATGCTTGTTCGAAATGTATTAATTACGTTTTGTCTACGTAATACTTGGAAGTATTATAGAAAAAGATGTTTGTGTTAGATGAATTTAGGTACCTAGCGTTAATTTATTTTACTCACCGGTCTTTTTTTAACTTATTCAAATCTTGATTAGTTTCCTAGGCAGTACTGATCACAAAACCAAGGAATGTGTGTGTCTATTTCCGCTTCAGAAAACACGGTTAATATGAAAGCATCTATTCAACCTCACAATTATTTAAGTTGCTAGCAGTATGTTTTCAGCTTCAGATAAAACGTTGGAAAACACTTCTTGTGCAAAAAAATAAATAATAATAATAATAAAACACTTTTATGGTAAGATGCTAATGAACTAAAAATAGATTTTGCGTTTTCACTGGCCAATATCCAAATGATTACACCCTTATTTTGAATTTTTAATATCGATATGCTGAAAACAAATTGCAAATTAACTAAAAACAAAAAAAAAAAACACCAAAATTATATTCACAGTTACACTTTTTTCTATTATACTTTAATTTGCATCCCTGAGAACAGGACAATGAGTCCTGATAATTATGTAAGTATACGTTTTTTGCTAATAGCAATTATATCCAATAAATATCTGGTTCATAATGTGGAAGATACGAACACGAAACATAGTATTTTTTTCTTCGCGTTGAACTACAAACTACTTGTTGCATGCACGAGCCAACCAAACAGACAACTGAAAATCAGAAAAAATTATTTGAAAGACTAACCTCCTGGAGCGGAATTTCCTGAGCAACAATATTAATCAGCTGCATTACATCCCATCCCCACCCATTCACGAGCTTTTTCAGAAAACTTTTTTCACTTAGAAGCCCCCAGATCAGGGCTGGGTAAGCACTGTTCGGCGAAACAGTGAAAGCTAAATACGGAAACAAGTTGATATAATATGTCACGATACCAATGAATTTGAATTTAATATACGAACGCATTCAACTCAATTTGAAATTTGAATTAGCTAGGTGTTGTAAGTGTAGTGTGTGATAGTTATTTTACAATTTGATTTTTAAAGTGAGTAGCTTTTATGGTAGCCAGTGATGAATCACTTTATAATTCTGTGCAGCGGAATTATCAAACTATCGTGAGTGAATTTAATTGAAATATATAACCAGAATATAACCATAATTTCATTTGAACAGTCTAATTTAAGCACCCAATGCAACATGCAGAGAAATTCATTATTTTGCACAATATGTTTTTAAAGCAGAAATACATGAGCAAAAATCCAGCCTTTATCGGTGTACAAGAAAAACATCTACAAAAAGTGGATTTATCCGGTTGGCTGCTTCAATTGTCATTGTTGTTTCAAAACTGTAGGCCACTTTCACTTGTGAGAGATATAAAATAGTACGCACGGCACGAGCGGTGCGCCACTCATATTATATTGTACTATTAAAACATACATACAATTTTATTTTTACATCCTTTGCTAATATGAATGTTTAACGCTTCAATAGAAACCATACCCATATATCGTAAGCCCTTCTACTCTTTACTATTTCGGGCTTTTTGACAGTGGGTTCTATAAACAAAGGGCAAAGTTTCTGATCACTCCCAACTCGGCGGGATTCCAGAAACGATCCTGTTCGATGTATAGTTCAAGTTGATATACACCCTCCTCCACCCTATGGATAGTGTTGGCAATGCTGCCAATACACATCACATTTCCCAGCCTGCAAGAAATCCGAACGTGTCCTAATTTACAACTCCAAAATATGTTCGGGAAGCTGGTAACTTTTAAAAGGGAAATAAAAAACAACGGTATATATAAAAATATCTTTGAAATATCTGTGTAAGAGGCAGCAAGCACCGAGAGAAAAAACTTAAGAAATTTTTAACTTTTCTTTTCAATTTTTTTCATTTCAACTTTATCTTTTTTCCATGTTTATTAAGAATTAATATTTGTGTTTCTGTGTGTTTTTGTTTCTTTGACTAAATAGTTTTAATAAATTATTTGAAGGTTAAGAACAGTTTTATTCTGTTTATAGACTATATATTTATGTTTTCTTTCAAAGGAGTGATTTGCGTAATTGCCGCAACAAAGGTTTTCAGTTTGTCCGCCAGAGGAAGTGGTTTGCGTTATTGTCGCAACAGATAGCCTCTTCGCAACACCCGTTGTATGGAGAACTTATGTATGCGGCGATCCCCTTGCGATTGTGCGAGAGAGCAAGCAACGTCGGAGCAACGGACGAATACACAATTGCGACGACACCAGTACCAAAACCATGTAACAAAATCGGTAAGAAAAATATCCCCGGATACCGGCTTCTGACTCTTAGACTTTGCGGCAGGATGTAATATGGTCATAAGTAGCACGAAGTTCTTTCGCAAGAGAATCCGCACAGCAACCTGGTTATCTCCGGACGGTTGAAACTCCAACCACATCGTCCATGGTTGGCGGTCCAACAAAGATGACTTTCGTCGATCACAAATGCTAATGATTTTGGTTGCGTTGCGGTTATCAAAGATGTTGCGGAAACTACCTTAGGCTACCTACCATTTCGGCAAGAAACCCACGTTGCGTGTTCCCAAGGTGCCTTAGTGGAGGCATTCACGATAATTGAAGTAGAGGCGAAGCCTGCTAGTCTTAATGTTAGGTAACCAAGATACGTTTCTTCACACATCATATATGATAAAATACAACGATCGCAATTTCAAGATAGTAAAGAAGTTTTTCTACCTCGCGCAAAATCTACAAATGACATAGCAGTTCATATCCGACGTGGAACCACCCTTGGCAACCGATATTACTTTGGATTGTTTAAGAAGCTGAGCTCAAAACTCCAGCCCTTTTATATGGAGTCGAATTGGCACATTTGCAAAAAAAATTCGATCGTATTCTATTATGGTTCCAAAGCTCTAGCTAAAAGGGTTTTTGAATCCAAGCCTCTTGCTTCGAGAAGGAGAGATTAGAAGCACCGTGCCCAGTTTATTACGGGCAGTAATGATATTCTAATCTCAAAAGCGGATGAAGAAGCACTTGGTCTTTTCGAGAGAAAAGCTCTACAATCAATCTTTGGTCCTGTTTGCGTTGATGGTTATTGGAGAAGAAGATTCAACCACGAACTGTACGGGCTGTACAGCGCCATGAGCCTAGTCAGGCGTCTACGGATTCAACGCCTAAGATGGCTATGTCATTTAGAGCGCATGGACAACCAGTAAGCCTCTCCAGCCGGCACGGCTTGGAGGCCCAGGTCCACCCCGGACTGTAGCGCCACCAGAAGAAGAAGAAGAATGGCATTCTAATTAGTTTTATATCAAAATATTGCATACTTACAACACATGTTCAACTAATCGTTAGTTTGTAAGTTTAAACATTTACACAGCTAAAAACTATTAAAATAAAGCCCTAATCTTGAAAAGTTGCACATTTCGTTTCTTAAGTCGAGCTTTTTAAGAAGAGAAAATACCTTTATCAATAATACAACGTAAGGAGTGTACGAATGCGTACTTGGATTTGGCTGTAAATATTCAAAAATTTAATGTGGATTAGTTGGTGCTGGATAAAAGGGTAAGCGATTTGTACATACATATATACTTAAGGTCACCGTTAACTACACCGGAGGTGTTTGCTAATTCCCACTGATTTGGGCTCTAAAGATGTTTGATTTGTCAATAATGCAAACTTCCTTAATAAAGGTCAAATCTCTTAATATTTAATTTATATCAAATATTTTTTTCCTGGAATAAGCAACCACCCAAGGAATAAGCAACAAATTCATCTCTCTTAAAATCTCTTCTTAAATATAAAAATGTCTCTGTGGAATGTCAGTAGAAATGTCTCTACCGCTACCTGTAGCTGTCATCCTTCCATCCACTTTTTCTATTTTCGTAATTCTGTATCGTTTCTTACTTTCTAAGTCTTTACTTTTTGGCATCGTTTCGTACCAATTTCTATATAATCATATATACATATTTACTTCCAGCGTTTTTTTATTGCTTCAATTGTGATCAATACAATCTTTTCCTAATTTCTCTCTTTCAACCCTTTAATTTTTTCAGATTTTTTGAAACAATTTGAATAGGGAATAGGATAGGAGGGAATCACACTTTTACGCACTTTGGAGTCTAATAACGAGTGAATTCACTTTTACCATAATTATAGTTTTTTTTTTGTTTTGGTTTTGGTTTTTTCGGTAAGATTTATCTCCAGTTTTGGACCACTGTGCAATCGTGGTCTCTAGATCCTGTGCGATTTGACTACATATTTCTTACACTTGTCTATGCCAAAAAGCCATAAAGTCATTATTGTATGCATATACAATTATCTTTCAAAAAAAAATTAAATGTTCATTTTATATACTTTTATGTTTTTTTGAGAAATGGTTCAAAAAGTCAACCATTCTTTAGCCAACAATTCAAAAGTACGCTTAATTTCAAAATAATGAAGAAGTAAATTGTTTTATACTGTGATACACGCAGTCATCCAAATTGCTTCTCATCCTTCATTTTCAGTTCCATAAAAATAGGGTTGACCACCACTGGCTGAATGCAGTCCATTCTCCTTCACTCTCTTTCCTACGCCTGACCGGGTAGCTTTTTGATTGTCCTAGAATGTAACTATGTAAGAAAACCTGTTGAAGATGGTCATAGCCAACTTTTTTAATATTGGCAGCATATAGATACTATATAATAATTTCTCATGAAATGCATACCTGGGAATGCGATAAAATGATACACGCTTATCATATGTAGGAGTATATAATTCGGTAGGAAAGCCCTGCCAATATTAACCCCTGTTCAAAGTTTGTGTTTGTTTAATGAAGTTAAAAGCCTGATTAATGTTGTATTTTTCAACTGGAGGGTAGGAAAACGAATAGGCCAATTAACAACATTGGGCTTATGCGATGAGTTTATATTAATTAACCATACGAAATTTATGGAAGAGGCAATAAACATGTGTATGAACGTGTATTAGCATACTTAGCTAAAGCTCTTTTAGCTCTTCCTGGCAATATAGGTACATAAATACGCAAATGGAAAGTGCAGTTATTTGTATATATGTTAGCACATGGATTGCAAAGTCAAGACCGAGGCAACTGAACAGTGATTTATTGATTCTTTGATTAATGTGGACAAATATATACATACGTATGTGTAATTGAATCGCACTTCTAGGCAATTGCAGTATGTGCAGTATTCTCCGATGTATTGATTAACTTACGATGTGTTGGTATTTGTTTATCCTTAATGTGCGCTATAGCGTTAATTTCTGAAGAACTGCTTAAAGTGCATTTTTATTCATTATAAAACTAAAGGTTCTTGTTCTTGTGGAAAAATACTTGCCAGAACAGTATAAGTGGCTGTTAATTATGGATGAAAACTATTTGCGATAAGTGTTGAGGAAACTTTTTTGGACCGCATCAATGGCAAACTTATGAAATAATGACCATATTTTAGAGTAGAGTACGAGTATGATGGGATAATTAACTCTTCACAGTTACTTAGTCGAGTCGACGAAGTCCATGTTTAGAATTATCTAATCTCTAGGCTGCGGTCATCTTGAACTTAAGTTTTCTAAATCTCTTTTACGTGTATTTAAAAGAAAAAAACTTAAATAATTTTATCTGGGGGATGTCCAATTTAAGAGAAATCACAATGAGTTAAACCGGTTTTCGTTGATTCGCCGAAGGGTAACCGTGCAGGATTAAGACCATCCAATGTTGATGTTATGTTTATTCTACAATTAACTTTAGTGTGAAACCAAAAGTGAAATTATTCTTGCATCGGTTTGATAATTTCAACTGTGTTAAGGTCCTTAAAGGTTCAGAACCATGAGTTTCCTAGTTCCAACTATGACCTATGGTAATGACTGCAAGAATAAAATTGCAAATAAAAGCTGCCGAGATAAGACACATTCGTGCTGTTGTGAGAGTTACTCGCCATGATAGGGTTAGAAAAGAAACACGGTAGTAGCGGGAAACTGATTGTTGATCAACTCCTTCTTCGATAGGAAAGTGATATTCTTCGGTAGTTTGGTCACGTGGTACGAATGTTCCTATCATTACGTCGTCCGAGGCGTGCCTTGAATGCGATTCCAACAGGGAACCAAGTCTAAAAACTTTCATGATTGCGCTTGGGCATAAATCCTGACGAGAATCGACGATGGAGGATCGAGTGAATGGAGATATCCCGTGTGCGATGTGCGTGCGATCCCTGAAATGGATCATGTGGGTCACTGAAAATGAGATGTGATGGACCCTGAGTTGGGTTTGGTTAGTTTGAAGTGGCTGACTTGCTTGCTACTTAGGTCAGCCAGGTTAACATAGTAATAAGCTTCTAGGAGTGTGTCCCGATAAGTGCGTGAGTTCCGATGGTGCAATGCTCTGTTATAACCAATGAAAGTTCTAAAATTCCGGCTGATCAATCTGATCATGCTATGCGATCCCTTAAAGTCGAACGTAGGCCAGAGTTGCTTAATGAGCTACCCAACGTTGACCATCTACAATTTATTTAAGCGAGTGTTTCCACTTTAGAAGTTTCGGGTTGTGTTAAATCTTGCATTACAAGAAATAAATTTAGTAATATATATGGTGAAAATGACACAGTTTTCAGCAGTTTGCAGCTGTGTTAGGTAGAGATTTTTTAAAACTTAAGAAGTTAAAGTCGTATAGATTCGATGAAGAATCAAATCGAAAAACAAACAAAACTGTTTAAAAACGAGTATCCTGTCCTATTGTCTAAATTAGACAAAAGACTAGTTACATTCGACTTTGTATCGACTATCGTGCACTAAATAAGATCACACTTAAAGATAAATCCCCTCTACCATTAATTGATTGTCAATTGGATAGGTTGGCAAATAAAAAAAATTCTCACTTTTAGATTAAAAGAGCGCATTTTATCACGTTAGTATGGAAGAAGAGTCAATTAAATATACTCCATTCGAAACACCATGGGATCAATATGTGTTTGTAAAATTGCCTTTGGACTTTGCTTCTTCCACATTTCAACGTTTCATCAATGAAGTTTTTGAAGATCTCATTCGAGAAGGAGAGTTAGATACCTTGACGATATGAAGATAGCTACGGAAAAAAAATGTTGAAGAGCACTTGGCCCGTTGGCCAGACAGTTTCAGACGCTTGTGCCTGCAAGAGAGGCCATATCAACGCTTTGAAATCCATCATCTGTGCTCTCATTCTTCTTAAATTTTATTAACATATTCTCATTTCAGTTTTCGAACAAAACTAATACATATGTGACAAAATGTTTCAAAAGTGTAGAACAAGATATGTGTACACAATTTGTTCTCATTTAATAGAAGACGGTACTGAAATAGGTATAGGACAGTTTTTAGCAGAAGTGATCTATTACACAGAATCCCGACTTCTACCTCTCTTGCCCGTTAAAATGTTTGATCACAGTTTTTCACATCGTATTCTCAAACCAAATTGACCAATCAGAGAACGGCATTCACATTATTTCGTGAATAACCGTCAAAAATGCATGAATATATGTCAAAAAAGCAATCAAATTCGTTGATGGACGTCGATCAGCTGTGAAGTCTCTGTAATACTTCATTTATGGTTTTTAGCTAACGCGAAGCTTGCAAAACGATATCTTTCAGGCGTTATCGATTTTAAATGAGTACATGAAGCGAAACTATCGTCAAAACGCTAACGTGTGGTGATTGTCGACTAATGCGATGTGCGCCCTGAATATACTTAGCAATTTTTTTGATAAAATATAATAATATATAATATAATATAGATAATATAATAATAAATTTCTAAAACAAGAAATACAGTATCTAGGATATACAATCTCAGAATAGGGAATAAGGCCAGATGAAAAGGGAATTGAATCCGTGAAAAACTTGCCAAGTCCTCAAAGTGTAAAAGATATTCAAACATTCTTAGGATTATGCTCTTACTTCAGAAGGCTTATCAAATGGTTCTGTGTTGGCAGAACCTTTGCATAAACTAATTCGTTAAGATTCTAAAATGTAAATTCGGAGTGGAAGAAGTTCTGCGGGAAAAAAATTGGTAGAACCTCCAATATTGGCGATTTATGATCTACGAGATAGAACTGCATTGTGTTGCTAGTTCGTTAGGTTTTGGAGCAATACTTCTGCAAAATAAAAGAGATGGAAAGTTCCACCCTGTCTTTTATTTTTCAAAAGGAACGACAGAATGCGGATTAAAGTATCACAGTTTCGAATTGGTAGCATTGATGATTATCAAAGCACTCAAGCGTTTTAAGATATATTTTTACGGCTTAAAATTGAAAATCACAATACTACACATGAGTTGATAAATGGTTTAATTTATAGAAAAATTGAATCAAAAATTATTTTTTACGTACGTATTTTAAACTTATATTGGCTTTCTAAAATAAGGATAAAGATTCACGAATACATTATAACGTTTGAGCGGAAACAATCGTTTAAAATACTTTGTGTACTACGACAATGTTGGAAACAATTACAAGTGGTGGATCGATGTTCACATTAGACAAAGTATTGCCCACAAACAAGTTTGACTAACACTATTCATAAAAGTATTGGAACAACTGCACGTCGATTACTGTTTGGATTCAGCTAATGAGGAGAAGTAATACTTAGAAGAAATGGAGGAAAAATTGGAGGAGTTAAACAGAAACGAAGTAGTAGGAAATTTAGTAGATATCCGAAAAAAGCCGCAGATATAAATGCGACGGATCAAAATTACAATAAACGAATAAAAGATAGAAAGAGGGTGTGTAAAGTGTATGTGGTAGGAGATTATGTGATGGTTAGAAATATGTTTAGTCAACCAGGAATATGTAAGAAAATGATTCCGAAATTCAAAGGACCGTTCGAAGTGAATCGAGTATTGATAAGTAATGATAGTAATGATATGTATTTGATAACAGATGTTGGAGGGTTTCCTACACAGGGATATGGGAGGTAGCTAATTTAAAACCATATTTACATAGTGGAAGACAGAATAGAATAGTGGAAATCAGGATGAGCGAAATATCGACAGCAAAAAGAGAAGACAGGAAAGGATGAATAAAGTACTAAGAATCAATATTCATAACATAAGAGCTGCAGGTGACCGATGTATGTATGTGTCTCTTTAAAATTGTCATCGCCAAGCATGTGGCGAATTATTCATACATTATTATTCATTTCATTCGATGCCAGGAGCACGAACGAAGCGGTCGCAAAATTACAATAAAATACTTATGTTTATGTTTAAAAATTATAAAGTAGTGTTTAATTTTTAGTGACACTAAGGACTTTTCGATCCCGGGCTTGTTGAGTGCTGAGGTTATTGACCCCATGCAATAACAAGGCTCACTCATGTAGTAAAAAACAACGCGTTGTCAACAACAGCAGTAAGATCAATTATGCTCGATTGATTTTTCTATAATGGCAATACAGGCAAGTGAAGGGCTGTTTCGACAGATTTGCTCTTGTTATATATGTTATAAAAATATATATATGTTATAAAAACTGTTTAGAAAATGCTTCTCATATTTGGACGTTCGGAGTCGGCATAAAACTGTAGGTGTGCTTTGTGCAGTAAAGAATATAATACTAGTGGTAATAGATTCAATCTTCCTGAGCACTTAAAACTTATGAGAATTCAAATATTACAATTGATCCCGATTCCGATTCTGCAAGTTAACTGCCAAGTCCGTTCCGTACGATCAGTTGGCCTCGTTTTTAAAAGGGCAGCACAATACCAACTCTAGTCTCAATGTAAAAATGAACTGCGTGCAACCTTGGCCTTACATATTTTTTAGAAGGATTGTGAGGGATTTACAAGAAAGGATTTCTCCCTTCGCATTTGATGAAAAATGTTTCATGAAGTTGTTGTGTTTCATTAAGAGATTATTTTGGCCAACCAAGTAGCTTGCCACTTCAGATTAGAGTAATTTACTCAAAAAAAATGCTATATTATGTCAGTAATATGTGATACTTTTCTTGCACATGGTTCATACTAAAAATGCATAGAAAGCAATTATACGTGTGATGTGATTTGTTGACTACATTTGCAGGTTGATTTGGCGGGTCAAGGGAAATGTATTAAAATTGCTTACAACAGATGATAAGATAAGTGCTTTAAAAACAAGGTGGGTTAAAATCAGTTATGGTTGTACCAAAAATAACTCAAAATCTTTAAAGGTTCCATCAAAAGGCGATTCTGGGTATCCTCTGGGAATTAGGGTAATGACTCCTGTGGATTATCCTTCGTCGCAAAACGAACTTGCATTGAATCAAGCTCACATAATAAGAATGTCAATGAACGCTTTTGGTGTTCTGAAATCTCGTTTCAGATGCCTGCTAAAGTACCGAGTACTGCACTACTCCCATGAGAAGTCTGCTAACATTTTCTACGTACTAGTGGTATCGTGCACAACATCATTCGAAGTAGGAATACTAAACTTGGGAAAATATCCAAAACCTGCAACAGCAACTGAGGCCTGTGAAGAAAATTTCACCGTGAGGAAGAAGCGATTATTACACTGAAGGGAAACATCTCCGACAAATGTATGTTGATACATTCACTAACTTAAACCTTTTAAATAATAGAAAACAGCTTTTCATTTGTATGCATTATTTATTTTGATTATCTATAAACACTTTCATCAATTGGGAAATGTTGAGTAAATACAAGAATAATAACAATAATAATATGGGTGGCCCATAGGGCCAGTGCCTAGCTTCTCAGCAACCACAAGGGTTGTGAGTGCTGTTGTTCTCTCACGTGTGGAAAGGACATACAGTTTTATGCCGACTCCGAATGGTCATGATTGAGAAGCTTTTTATAGACAGTTATTACTCTTTGAGCATCGTCAGTGACTCGAAAGAGGTGGGATCGTGAAAATTCAATGCAATCCTCTTTGCACACATATTTAGGACGTTCGACTACACGTCTGTTGTTGGTAGTCGTATGCTAGCTGTTGATGAGGATGCTGGAATCCTCGACAGTGATTCTATTGGGTCTTCCTCAACTAATATTATGTCCTCAAAAGTGACTGACGACGCTGATGTAAGCGGAACAGGCGACGGCTCCATGAATTCGTCTGCATAATCTGAATACCTAAATCTAAAACACATTCAATTACCATATTCATAATTAGTAACATATACGTAAAGAAACAGATCTAAAATCTTAGGTCCTGTGTGAAATGTATGTAATGATCCAATTGTTTTTGAGATGTGCGCTGATATTTCTTGTTGTCTGCAAAATAATCATTGTTAATAAATATATTTCTTTTTATCATACACAATATTACCTTATTCGCAATGGTCCGCCATTATTATTTATTTATCTCATAAGAAAAATGCGAAAATATAATATTTGTAAAGAAATAACTAGTTTTTGACATGACAAAGAATTCACCACACCTTGGTGTCAATTCTTGTGTGTTTTCTTGTGAGCTTTTTGCCAGAATACCAAATAGCTGAAACCTCACAAGATAGACTACACAGTTTTCGCATCACAGACACTTATAAGTTGTGACCACATTACAACCAGATTAGGATACTAAATGTTACAGACGAAATTCTGAAACAATCAAAAACTCATAAAGGCTCAATTCCCTATAGAATAATTGTTGGTGGAATCAGAGCAGACTGAAAGGCAGAACCTTAAACTGAATATAAGATACATACATACATCCAATTCAGTACATGTTCTGCATAACATCCACGTGGCATATACAAATGTATATCTGCATACACAACATTATGTTTCCCTTCAATTTTCTTAATTTGAAGGCTCTTATTCTCATTAAAAACCCATTCATCACAGACTCGTACAAGCATTATACACACGTAATCACATTAATACCTATGTGAAGCCTGATAGCAAGCGTATTTCCCTTAGACTTATCCAATGACACCAATTAAAAAAGAAATTGTTCCATTACTAAATAAAAAATGTAAATATTTGATTGTATATTTCAACTTTAATTGAAAAGATATTCGGATTATTACGAGGTTCCTCAGGAGCTATCGCATGAAATCAGACTTCAGCTCGGAAGTCATTGTCATGTGTCTGGCTTCTTCCTTAAATCTTAAATTCATAGAAAAAAAGAAAATGTAACAAGCGCTTTAGCTCGAAGTTGCGAGGAATATTCTAGTCAGAAGCCACTGGTCCTTGGATTATCTACTCAACCAGCAGTAGTCATACTTAGACTACGGTGGGCCCGTTGTGCTACTACGCGGATCTAGTAGATAACTGAGCTATTTCCCTATGAGGAGATATAAGCTAAGTGGCAGGCAAACTGTCACTTTCCTTCAGCCCGATCGCCGGTCCTTTCTTTCGTCTCCTCTTCTCATCCGGTGGGCTGGATCAAGTTGTCATATGGACCATGCCGAAGATCAGCTTCGTTGGGGACTCAATAGCTCAGTCGCGAATAGTGTCCCGGAACTACCGGGCGATCCTCCGGGCTAACCAGTGTAGTCTTACCTACAGATTTCTGCGTAGTCCGACCCTCCTTTCTCCGCTACACGCACCGGAAGTGCCATGGTCCAGGTAAGCCTCTCGAAGGTCATAGGACATCCCAAAAGAAGCACAATGATTAGCGATCCGGCTCTATGGTTCTAGAGAGCTAATAGGGCATCCCTGAAGAGGAACTCTCCGAAACGAAGAAAAGTTTCATGGCCTGGGCTATCAATGTTAAAGCAGGCTCGCATTGCTTTTAGCACCGCTGAGCCACATCGGCCGTATACTGAGGTTCTAAAGGAGGACCTTACTTGCACCGTTATAGATAAGACTGATGATGACTTCGCTATTTCGCATAATTAGAAAATTGCTGGATGGTCGAAGACCACATCCTCATGAACCAAGGAGACCCCCACCTGGTTTTGATTTCTAGATGATGGTCAGAGATTACAGGGTGATCGAATGTGTTGATCAGTTTTCAAAAGAATTCCTTAGCTGATGTGTGGCTGAGATCAGCAACGCCTGGAAGTCCTTTAAGCTTAAAGTCATTGCTGCTAAGAATATCCCAAGCAACCTAGGCCTCGCATTTAGTTGTCCAAGATGAAGATTGAAGGCGAAAAGCTTGAAAAACCTGACATCCCCATGGTTGACTGGGTCGTCATTAAAGAGCTAGCACCGCAGAAAAATAGCACCTCTTTCCTGCTTTCAATTAACGAGGACTTGTCAGCACTGGAGTATTGTATCCTCAAAAATAACAGTCTCCCGAGCTAGCCGACTTGAGACAAAACACGACATCGACTTTAAGAGAGGCATTTTAGAGAAGGCCATGGATGTCGCTTTCAAAAGCTCTGTCCAATAATGATGGTGGAATGAAGATGGATCAGATATGAGAAGAATTACAGTGGTCATCTTCAATATCTCCTATAGGCATAAGTTGTGGAAGCTCTACTGTCTTAAAATATAGAAAACAACAATTACAACGGCTAAGACAGAAGCCTCACTCCATTAACAACCTTAAAGACTCAGCTGGACTGAGCAAGATCCTGGCCAAAGACCACTTAAGCCCTTCGTTCATTAAACGACAGAACGGAACCTGGACGGGTTCAGTCAAAGAATCCTTGGATCTCCTGACCCTTACTAATTTTTCGGGATGCACAGATCCTGTCCTGAAAGCTTACCTCCGATACTGGGCTCTCAGGAGGAAACATGGGAACAAATTACATTCATAGTTAAGGAGAAAATTATTCCACCCATGCTCCGAAAGAACATAAACAAGATCACGCCCCACTCACAAATATTTATCAAGGCTGTCTATTTTTAAATTATGTTCCCGAGTCGAGGGAGGCGTTGTTTTATCCCAAAGGTCAAAAAAAGAGGGCACGGATCTGGCAAGGATTTCCGTCCTATCAATCTTACCTCCCTTCTGCTTCAAACACTCGATTCGCACATTCGAGAGCTTCCGAAAGGAAACCTCTATGGAAATCTCAACACGTCTACCTCAAGGGCAAATCCGCAGGAACTGCAAGAGGTGGGCGTACCGTGGAGAGATCTATCCACGTCAAACAATACACCCTTCTAGACATCGAAGGTGCCTTTAACAACATTCTAACCAACGCCATTAATAATGCTCTCGCTGCTTTGGGAATTGAGAGTTTCGTCTGCAAGTGGATTCCGCTCATGCTAGAAACCGGAATCATGAAATCGCAACTGGGTAACTGCCAAGTTACAAAATCAGACAACCGGGGTTCACCTCCATAGACATCGACAACTCGACACAATTTAATATAATAATAAGACTCCTCCTTGTCGGCATCCTCTAGCTGTGTCAACTTAGGGTATATAGAGTATGGTTCACTTCTTTCTTGTTAAGAGCTCGAAGAATTGCATCATGCTATGTACTGATAAATGTTGTTTTTTGTTTCGCTTCAAGAGAGCTTTCTTTTCCGTCAGTTGATTAAGTTCAGTTTCTGTTGATCTGCCTGCTATATACATGCTGCTAGTATTGAAGAGAGGATGTCTGTAGCACTTCCTCTCTTATGAAGTTGTCTACAGCTTTTCCCATTGGTTTAAGGAGAAACCATATTAGGCTAATCGGTCTATAGCACTTTGATAAGCTTGGGTCTATCTTAAACACTGCATTTGCCCGTATCCACATGTTTGGCATGTGAACCAGTGCTAGACTACTTCTTAATATTATTGATAGACATCGTAGTATTTTGCCTATATCTTTTTGGAGTAAGTTAGGTTAGGGTGCTTGCCACCACTGTAGCAGTTGTGGCCCACTAAGATCCTGGTTGGATCATTCATGCTATCACTTCCCGGTGCCTTGCACCGGCTCCTCTGTAATTCAAAGGGACTACACTAAAGAAAAGAAAATAAACCTGGAGACTGCCTAATGGTATTCTAGTGGCCTATTTTGAAGAATCCACTCATGTGCTGATTCAAAGCCAATTTGTTTGCCTGATAAACTTAGCTATGTCTTGTATCTTTAAGTGTGACATTTCCTATATATAGATGCCTAGTATATTATATCAAGTTTTTCCAAGGGCTGAACAAGTGGCGAGGAGGTGAAGCGTATTTTCTTCCTCATCCTTGTCTCTACATCTTCTGCAGTAGTCGTTGTGGGGGCTCCCATTCGCCTGGCATGGATTCCGAGAAGGTAGTGGCCGGTGATAATGCCCACTACATTCCTTATTACATTCC
This sequence comes from Eristalis intricaria, assembly GCA_964034865.1. Lineage (NCBI taxonomy): Eukaryota > Metazoa > Arthropoda > Insecta > Diptera > Syrphidae > Eristalis > Eristalis intricaria. The sequence goes on along the minus strand of OZ035873.1, from coordinate 76,621,694 downwards.
TGTTTAGTTTTAGAAGTGCATTTGTTTTGTTTGGATTTACTGAGGGCCAAATAAGCCTCAAAGTTAGAGTAGGAGGGGATTAAAAGGGCTGAACTGACTTTATTGCCTATTCCATACGGACTTTGGGGAATATCTCCCTTGCAACAGCTATTCAGTCCTCAAGTTTGTTTCACATTCGGAAAGCGAGTTTCAAGCAGTAGTCTTGTCATCTGTCCCTCACTTTTAGTATAGCTGCGATTAGGTTGTTGTTTTAAAAAATCTGTTTATTCGCCCTTTGCTAGCGCCTTGTGGAGTCTAGCCCCAACCCGAGTATGTCTGATTGTTTCACAGAAATTCCTAAAGCTTACTATTTAAGCTTTCCTTATTTCATTATTATAGGAACAAAACCCCCAAGCTGTACAGCCAAACTTACCGGGGACTGGGAAAGCTACAACCTAATCCCCGGTAAGTTTGGTTGTACAGCTTGCGTGTTTTGACCCGAAGATTGAATAGTTTTTTGCTCCACAATGGTACTCCCTCCCCTTTTAAGTTCCTGCTTATTGGGCAGCTTAATTCGAACGCTGATGTGATTGCTTTTGTTGTTCTCTCAACAACATGTTTTAGCTCTGGAAATTGTGCTGGAGCTCTTCTGATATCAATGTTCCAGTTGCTTCCTAGCAGCTATTCAAAGAGATCCCATTTTTCTCGGATTCCTCAGGGATTTACTCGCTATGCCTGAGTTCAACAGAACCTTATTATTCTGTGGTCAACCATGGATGGTTCTTTAGACACTTTCCAGCCTCTAACGATGTTGCTAAGCCTGCTGCCTATGGTTAGGTCTAATACCTCCTGTCTACCTCTTGTAACAAAGAGTATTCACCTGAGATGGTGCTGTGGCCATTGATAGATGATAGATAGATATGTTTATTTCGTTTCAAATTATATTTTGCTATCGCACAATTTACAATATTTCACAGAGATATGATTAACATATATAATCTTACTACTGAAAAAGGACGACGTGAACCCATCCGACGAACCGCCCCAACGGTTTGATGCCCATCTCCTACTATGGCTAGTGTCACTAAAATGGGCACAAAGTCCCTTGTGGCATACTCTGCAAGATGAATATAATCTATTTTTTTATTCATGAGAATACATGCTCTTGGATTAGATATCCTAGATCCAAAACGCAGCACAGATCTTCTGTGTTGAACATCCTTCCTATTACAGAACATGCCGCTATTGCGTGGTAGATGTTCACCTGGGCCACCTTAAGAATGCTTAAAGGGAGGATAGAGTTATTGCTCGTTGGGAGCTGGTGCCCCACTCTCCTCCTCAAGGAGTATGCTATCCTCCATAGGTATCACCGTCAACTCATCCTCGCCATCCACTCTGTGATGGCCTCCGAGAGAGACATGAGTTCCTCTTCTTTCTCTCCCTCAGTTAGATGTTCATTAGGGGAAGCAAGTGTTTCAGTTTATGGAGGATCTAATTGCTCCTCTGCAGGCTCTGTTCTCTCCGATGTTGGGTTTGGTCCTCTGACTTTTTCAGGCCAGACATTGTAACCCTGCCGAACCTGCAACTCAGATCATTGTCTATCCTTTTTTCCAACTTCAAAGGAATGCTGTTCTATTCCAAGGCCCAGTATCTGCCCGGTTCCCTCGTCACGACCAGACATTCACGACCTTTCATAGTTTTGTATTAATTCCGTAGTTTTGCGCCTCTAGGAGAGCAAGACTCTCTGGGTAGTGTTGGATTGTAACGTCCTTCTGCCACCCATTCGGTCTGTCTCAGGTTTGGCAGCTTTAATTTTTTCTCTGAGCTCCTGCTCAACGCGGCTTACTGCAACGTGTACCCACTAGCAGCTAAAGAAATTATAGTTGGCCACGCCAGATCCTCGCATTAGCGTGGTAAGGCCATTTTTACTCCCCAAGGTTACACGGCCTTGGAGAGGCACCTTTAGAAAACAGTACTAGTATAACCCTCTGGCTGCGAACTGTCCAATTGACACTGTCCGCTTGACAACCTAAATCAGGGGCATGATAGACTTAGTTCACCAATCATCCAATCCTTCTGAGTGGCAGAGTCACCCCTTCGGCAAGCATGCGGGTCAGCATAAGCCCCCGCATCACGTTAATGTGTCCATCTCGCGGGATCGCAGAATGGATTCAAGAACAAGTGATAGTGATAGTTCCCCAAAGGCAAAGGGACAGCAGTCAAAGAGTTATACTAAGATGTCATTCGAAGGGTTGCATTGGTAGCAGCGTTCCGCAAAAGCCATCATAGTAACAAGTAAATCCTGTTGGTGATCTACTACTTAAATGTATATTATTGCGAATTGTGCTCTTCGCAATCAGCCCAGGGGAGTAATTTGAAGTCTGTCAGAGCTGAGATTTGGTATTTCGCCTACCAAAGAGTCATCAACTCTCGCGGAGCGACTGGGGCTGGTTCATGTAAATATCATAAGGATGAGTATACAACTCACGAGCGATAATATGAAGTTACAGTATGACATAAAAGCAAGTTGTGAAGATCTTGTAGAGGGACTATTGGTGTTGCTTTACAGTCCATGATGGAAAGACTGTCACGGAAGCTGTAGACACATTGGATGGGACCAAACAACCTAATTAAACGTTAATGATATAAAATAACCAGCAATGTAATAATGGAATGCCAGCAAAAATTCAATGGTTTTGCTCCTCAAAATACATTCCCAAAAAAGGTGTGAGTGCGTATAATCACCGCAAATTGACACAATAGAGGTAATGGAGAGTATGTATATCGCTTATAAACACCACGGCACTTTGACATGGAGTTCGACTTGTAAATGCGTTCACAAAAAATACACCTCATATACGAATACCCATGTTATTCAGGTAAACGATCCTAACTAATTTCGCATACCGTTATTGGCAGCAAGGAATCAATTTAAAATTCGGTCAGTAGTCCATGAGTGACATGACCACATGGAGTGCAAGCATTGTTTTCGTTTTTCATAAGCGATCACATAAACCACATCCTAATCGAACCCAATATTAATAAGAGGTGGCACATGATGCAAAAGCGTAGCTTTTGGGTGGAAAATACAAACTACGGTGCAGGTTTATACTCTCACTCATCACTCATGAGGAGGAGTAATGAGGATAGTTAGCTAGGGAAGAAAACCTAACCCATGCCTAACAACAAACCAATATAACGAAAAATCTATATACAATACAAATACGTGCATACACAACTCAATCGAATGACATGATACTTACACCATTGGAAGGATTAGTATTTTTTATTTAAGTTTATGTTGTATAAAAAATAATTTACAGCAATAGAATTGAACATTTTAGAAATAGAGATATGGTACATACCTTGCTACTAAAAACAATCTATCAAAACAATTAATCTTCAAAGTGAGGTCACCATAAATACCAAAAAAAAATTTATGAAAAAGTAGTTAGTAATTCTAAATTTTCTCAAATTGGCACATCATGGGAGCATCATTTCACAATTTTGAAAATTTGAAAAACTATTCACACGAATGATTTGATGTAAATTTTACATTAAAGAACAAATTTCTAGTTGCATAGTACTTTTTGTAAGTATAGATAGTATAGGGATAGATTGGACTTTTTCCACAACTTCTCTCCCTCGTACTAGCAGTAAGCCTGAATTTGTTTTTGATATTTCGTTTGAATATTATATGCGGTGTCTATGTCAGTTTGCTGTCTATAATTATTCCCAGGTACTTTGTATCATTTTCAATCATAAAGTTTTTGTTTTTTGGTTTGATAGTTTATGGTTTATGCCGTTGGCTTTCAACACACATAATTCAATGACCAAGCACAAAATACAGCGTCGACATGCGTCAGTGAATAATGAGAGAGATTGAGAGGATCGTAATAAAACGTAAAACGTAGTCCATCGCACGTCATTATTCAACATGTTGGATATTTTTTGACAGAGGGGTGCGTTGTGAGAGAGATTTTCTCCCAGATTGAGGGTTTTCTTCCAAATTGAGAGTATTTTGTATCAACTGCAATTTCAGAAACGAAAACATCTGATTAAAAATAATTTAACGACAAAAGTCATTTCAAATGAGTGTATACAGAAAGGCGGCAATATTTTTCATCTAGTAGATGAGAGAGAGAGAGAGAACAGCTGATAAATTGAGTGCGTCATCGTAACATGAAGTCGTCTGGCGCAGAGCACAATTGTGTTTCAGGCATTAAATATTTTATTTTTCTTGTATATGACTTGTACAGTTTTGTCCTCGTTTATCTTGATTCTGCATTTGCTGAACCAGTCAACTGTCTTATCTTAAGTTAATTTAGCTTATTGTATAGTTAGTTTAATGGATGGGTTAGTTTGCCGATAGAATAACAGTGTCGTCTAGCTATCATGGAATTAGTTGGGCATAGTATGTCTGTAGTATAGAGGAGGTAGATCGTTGGTCCTTCCTTGTGGGACTTCGTCGTTGTATTTTGTTCTGAAATGCCGGTCCACTAAATAGCTGTTGATAAGTGCGAGATAGTCTGGTAACGTTTCACTGAGTTTAAACAGGAGTCCTCGCAACATCAAGGTACACTGACACACAAAACCCATTTTATCCAGATCGTTGGGAATTTCGTTGGTAACTCGGTCGTTCAATCGGCAGCATGTCCGTCACTATGTAAATCAACATTTGATGTCTTCTAGGAGTGATCCCAAGATACTTCCCTGGGCAGTAGGTAGGTACAAGGGCTGCTAGTGAAATCACCAGCACACTTAGACCATATATTGGTGCATTGTAATACCAACAATCAGACTACTACCACTGATCAACCACTCCAGTGATAGTGCCATTATTTTGATCCCACCGACATATGGTGACTGGTCCAGATTTGAAAACCAGATAAAAGCGTATCAACTACATAATACTAATAAATAAATCTGAACGGTTCCGTTGTCAATTTGCCACCAATATACAGAAAAGAGGATTTGTACAATGGGTCTTGTAGCCTCGTCAGAAAACTTGATGCTGGTTTGCACTATGATTTGTCAAATAGGAAAGTAGTTATTCATCGACTACTTTAGTGGAAATGTGTTGAAATGAAACATTTAATGACCATATTCAGTTAATTGAGGGTATTGCTAGTAGTCTGGAAATACCATCAAAAGGCAGTTCTAGGCTTAGATGTGACAGCAGTTTATTAAGCGTTAACAGTATATCTGTGCCTAAAATGTAAAACAACTTATGTCAATTGTATACACTCTTCCCGAGAGTAATTTTTTTTTAAACGTTTAAATAGCCTTCTGAAAAAATCACTATATACGATCGCTAAGTCGGGTAGTTCATTTAGGAGATTTCCAGTGATTTAAACATTATAAAGCGACTACAAAAGAAGACACAACCCAGTAGATCACCAATTTTAAATTATTTGTTTACTATAATAACCACATAAACATCGAAGTACCAATTTTTCATTCTTATTACCTATATTTTTCGTTATAATTATTTTTATTTCAACTCATGTACGCCTTCTATTATAAAGTAAAAAAATGTAACATGCAAAACTTCCTTCACTAAAAAAACATAGCGGTTCAATAATTGTATGTAAAACCTCCTTAACCCTTAAATGCCCACGAGTCCATTTTGGGCAAGCACTCTTTGAACCAAAAGTTTGTTCAACAAAAATATTCCCAACTGCGTGCGAATTGTTTTATTACGTTCTGCTATTCAAGCTAAACAGTATACATGCGGCGGACAATGATACGCCTTTTTTGAAAATTTGGAATTTTCACACATGAATATTTCTAGTAAATCGGTCGAGTCCGACAACGAAAAAAAAATTTCCGTATTCATTATTGTGGCTGAAAAGTGAGTCAAATGTTCAAAATGAAAATCTAAAAAAAATTGCATAATTTTTTGGGGCTTTTTTGTTTTTACCCATAATGGCACGCTGTGCACTTACGCCATAAAATATGTTATATGTGTCATAATCGCCAAAATCATTCGCGATAAGTTAGCGGCTAGAAAAGCAGTTCAAGCGACTGGACTGCAACAACAAGCAGTGTCGACGAAAAAACAGCAGCAGCAGCAGAAGCAACAATAACAACAACAAAAGCCACAACAGCAGAAGCCGCAACAGCAGGCACTGCAAAATCAAAAGCCACAGCAGCAGAAGAGACATCAGCAGCAGAACCAACAACAGCAGAGACAACAGCATCAGAACCAGAAGCAGAGGAGGGAGAGATGCCCCCCTATCAACGTCTTCGGGGCCGAGACAAAAGACCTGGAAAATCTAGGTAAGTGTGCCGTTAAGGGAATGAAAGGTTTAGAAACCCCATTCACCATAAAATATAGAATGCCCCTAAGGCACACTGTGTACTGCAATTACATGGCAGTGCACAAGGCAGTTAGGCAGGGTCTGGCGGAGGCGGGGATGGAGTTCTACTCCTACACACCAAAAGGAGAAAAACTCCAACCTCTACTCCTCAAGAGCATGGATCCCAATACGGATCCGGAGGAGATCCTCGGTGTACTGCGCCAGGCGCAGAGCGATGATGTCCAGATCGTGGGCGTTAAGCCATTTGTCACTGCGGTGGCACGCAGGGAGAACAGGCGCCTCCCGATATTTTTAGTTCGGGCAACTCCCGAAAGCAACATAGAAAGCCTCAAGAGAATTAAACTCTTGGGGACCATTGCTATCCAATGGGAGACATTAAGGAAATCGAAGCACACGATGCAGTGTGCTCGATGCCAGAGGTTTGGGCATGCCGCAGCGAACTGCCAAATGGAGTCGCGCTGCGTGAAATGGGCAGGAACCCACAATAGAGGGGAATGTCCTTTAGGAACCGACAAGGTCGAGGATAGGAGCATCCTTAAATGCTTTATCTGCGGGACCAATGGGCACCCTGCCAATTATCGGGGCTGTCCGAAAGTCCAGCTTTTAAAGAAAAAGTTCGAGGAAAAAAGGAACTTAAAAACGGTAGGAGCAAGGTCTATGCCTCGCGCTCCAGCTACCGCTGTTACGCCGGGAGTCTCCTATGCCCAAATGACATCAGGCAGACCACCGACAGACAATGCCGACGGCGGCCCCGGTCCTAGTGGCCAGGCAACCTGAGGCCACCACGGATATGAGCTCCATCTTGCTGGCCATACAAGCACAGATTGCCCAAATCCAAAAGAGCCTCACTGAACAAGCGTACAGCCCGGCTAGAACAACGGTTCCTTCAACAAGCAACCCGAGTGGACTTTATCTGCTCGGAGCTGTTTGGCGAACAAACGCAACAGTCAATATAATGGCTGCGCGCGCAGCTAGCAACCTTAAGATCCTGGCAGTGAATGTAAATTCACTAAGAGGGACAAATAGAAAACTCATCTTCGGTTACCTGTTAAGAGACCACAATCCTGATGTGATAATGGTTAGCGAAACCAAGCTTAACCAAATGCACAAGCTCAGGTATAATAATTATATTATAATTCGGAGATATCGCACCCATCATGGGGGGTGGAGTCGCTGTACTAATTAAGAAAAATATTTCCCACAACATCATGTATAGCAATGGAGCGCGTAGATTTCGGTTGCTAGAGACGTGCATAGCCCGCATATCGCTCTCGGGTGGTAAGCGTCTATATGTGATCGCTCTCTATGCACCGGATAATTCAAATCTCGATCACATCCTTATTCCAGAGCTCGAAACTCTTTTTGTTATACTACGACTGGGCTTGGAAGATAACTATTTTATCATAGCAGGAGATTTTAACTCTAGGCATAGAGAGTGGGGATGTAATAGAAACTGCACCCGGGGGAACGCCTTAAATAACTGGTTGACTGAGCATGACGAGTTGAGAGCAGACCTGTTTGCAACCGAGATACCATCATTTCCCAGAAGCGGGAATTATCTGGATCTACTATTGATGGACAGACGACTGACTTCACATGACATAGATAGAAGCACACGGAACTGCTTAACCACGATAGAGTACGATAGTGATCATCGTGCTTTTTCAGCGGTTATCCATATCCCGAACGAGGTGGTTGAACTGGGGGAATATGTCCAGAGAAACCCTTACAATTACAATAAGGCTCGATGGCCGCGTTTCTCCAGGGCTTTATCCACTGAACTCCGTTCGAGTGCGATCAATCCACCAACGAACAGAAACCTTACAAATGAAGAGGTTGACGGGTACCTCACACGTATGGGCAACGCCATAATACGTACAATGGACAAGACAATTCCGAAGGTAGTGCACTCCGATGACTCTGATGTTTATCGGAATGCCACCATCGATGCACTTCACGTGCATAAAAGTAGACTGCTGTCAAGACGAAAGCTCTTGCACAGACGGTTTACAGATCCAAAAAGTCCGGAAGTCAGATTCTTGAAGTCAGAGATCAAAAGCTTCCAACAACTAATAAAAATCAATTACAATTTAGCTATAAGCTTGCACTGGGGCAATAAAATCCGGGCTGTACGATCCAGCAACCCGGGTATGTTCCCGCAAGTAAATAAAATATTCAGAAGGAAAGATCAAAATGACATTCAGATCGTTAGACTTCCCAGAACAACTGACAACGAGAAACTGACAACGAACAACTACTAACCTCAATCAATGTTGATCCAAATGAGGCTGTGCTAGACAACGATTTTTTCGTGGTCGAAGATCCCCAGGAGAAGGTTAAAACAATTGGTGCTGTTTTCCAGAGAGTGTATATGGTAAACGAGGTTCGTAGGCCGAACCACGACCTGGAGAACAGAGTCTTGTTAAACCACTTCAATATTCGTAACGAGATCAGTCAATGGCGTTCCGAGAATCACGGTTTTACGAGATTCAGTGACGAAAACATGGCAAACAATGCCGTCGCCAATGATGGAAACCAGATAGTGATTTCCCAAGAAGATCTCCAGGAGATCCTTAAATCTATGAAGAACAAGAAATCAGCTGGGATAGATGGTATCCCGAACATCGTGCTTAGTCATCTCCCTCCGGCGGCAGTCGAAATTTACACTACACTGTTCAACAACGCGCTCAGTAATGCATATTACCCGGAACGTTGGAAGACAGCTGTGGTGCAACCAATCCCTAAACGGGACAAAGATAAAAGCATCCCGTCAAACCTCCGATCGATAAGTCTTCTTCCTTGCATCAGTAAAGTCTTCGAAAAGATTGTTATACGAGCCCTGAAAACGTGGGCCGAGGACAACAATATTATACCGGATAACCAGTTTGGATTTAGGGCGGGGCATGACACCACACATGCCGCGTCAAAGCTGGTATCCGACATTCAATGGAATAAAAATAAAAAACACTGTTTTTTTTTTTTTTTTTTTTAATTCAATTTTATATTTCTTACTTACTTTACTTGCTAGACAAAATTACTTAAAACTAGCTTAACTAACTTAAGAATTACAATTGTTCTTAATACTAACCTACTGACCCTATGCGGGTACTCTAAGCTAATGGACTCACGTTGAACCACAATGGACAACCGTACACCATAATAGGCCGTACTAGGGCCATGTAGCAGATTACCTTCACTCTGGTATCAAGTTGGCTACTGAAAAACAACCTTCTTGCCGCAGCAAAGGCTTTTCTGGCTTTCGTCAGAGCAATATCTATATGTTTGTCAAAATACAGATATTGATCCAGCCAAATGCCTAGGTATCTAACTACACTTTTTACAGCTAACGGCCGACCATGCGGGTCAACTATGCCGAACTTACGCCAGTTTTGGCGCGTATCCCGCGATGCCCTGTCCAACGGGGTACGGATGGATCATTTTCTGTATTTTGACAAACATATAGAGAAAGCTTTGACCAATGCTAGAAAAGCCTTTGCTGTGGCAAGTAAGCTGTTTTACAGCAGCCAACTTGATACCAGGGTGAAGGTAATCTGCTATATGGCCCTCATAAGGCCAGTCATGGTGTATGGTTGTCCTCTGTGGTTCAACGTGAGTCCTTCCCACATGGAAAATATCAGGGTGTTCGAGAGACGGTGTCTTAGGACTTTTCGTCACCGGTTGTATCGAACACCCGAGTCTGAATACAAGAAGTACTATCCTAACGAGGTCCTGTAGAACAGGGCAAACGTGAAAAGGATAGACAATTTTATCATCAAATTAATAAGAAGTCACATTGCAAGAAGTATGACTTCTACCAAGAGTCTGATCTTCGGGCTTACTATCCCAATTATATGTACCATGAGAGGGTGCGCCACAACGGCTTTGTTCCACCTGAAGCGTTCCTCTATTTGGATTCGATCGGCTTGATACAGGACACGGAAGGAAGTCCTGTAATCTACCACGCGATGCGCCGAACAGTTGACAGGCGACTCCTCTACGAACCGGATGTCGTCCGCGAACACGAAGATCTTCTCCGGTTCAGCAGAGCGATCGAGTTCGAGTAGATGCTCGAGATAGGAGAGAGAGTGACAAGGAGCGGCACTTCTTTTGGTGGTTACACCAGAATCAGTCTCCGCCTTCGCCGGCTCCTGCCTATATACAAATCGTTAAGTTGGTATAACGGCACACTTATCTAGTTATAAGGTAGCTTAGTCAAAAAAAAAAAATATATATATATATATATATATATATATATATATATATATATATATATATATATATATATATATATGTATATATGAAAAAAAAAAAAAGGGTGCACAAGTGTAAGTGGATTATATATGTTCCGCATATACATAACAAACAAGCCCTTGTGTACACGTCCGTAGTGTTGCGGACATAGATTACGTCAGATTAAGTTCTCTTAGGCTTTTTAATAGGTAATAGGGTTAAGGTACAGATTTAGGTTAGGTAAAATAATAGTGTATAGAGCGCCAAGTTTTTTCTTAGTTTTCTTGGCCAGTAAGTATTAAACAATAAAGTCTGTCCTAAGGACAAAAAAAAATAAATAACTTAATAATTTAGACGCCGAAAGGCAAATAGTCAGTTAGATTAGAATATTTTAGAGTACCCGCGAAGGGTCAGTAAGATAGAATTAAGAACATGAATTGTTAGATATTAAGATAGATTTTTATGCCATTTTGTCTAGTAGTAAGTTGTCCGGAAATGAAATAAAAAAAAAAAATAAAATATGTTATATGTGAGATAACATAAGGCCAACGTGTGTATGGTCAGGTCATCAATGACCAATAAAACGTCGTCGGTCGGAATCGGGACCGGAAGCATTGGGTAAAAAAAGAAACCTTATTATCTGCTACGCTAGAAAAGAGTTATGAATCTAGTTTGTTGCTGATGATAAATCTAAAATATTGTTAAGTGAATTGAGTTTTTAAAATAATACCGCGTAGAAACATGTGTATGTAAACAACTAGCATGGTCCGATAGTGAAGCCGCTGATTTTTCTAGAAACCATAGTGACATAGACATGGTCTAGGAATTAATTGCGACGACGAAGTGACTGCTGAAGAAGTAACTGTAAATAATGAATCGGTTGATATTGGCCTAGCTTCGCGCTGAGCCCAATATACGGCATTGTTTGAAACCGTAACACTGGATAAAGACAGCAGACAGAAGAATTTGCATTTGAATTAATCATCAAATCACGCAAATGGACACAACGCTTTTTCTACCACATGTGCAATATGGCCATCATCAACTCTTCGATGTTATATCGACGCCACTTCGAGTGTACAGTACAAACAGAATTTATCATCTAGTTAGCCAGCCACTTGTCTTACAAAGCCCGGCATACTGATGGCACGAAAATTTGTTCGAGATTGCATCCAAACGGTATCGAGTGAATGTCGCTCCACTGCCCCGAAGGATGTACATCTAGACAAAAACGACCACTGCCAGAGCACGATACAACTCGACATCCATGTAAAAATCCTTGATTCAGCTCACGAACTTTTTTTGTCTTGCCAGAAATAGAAATTTATCTATCCCTCACAAGTGAAAAGAATTGATGATGCGTTGTGAACCAAATTTATTTTCTTTAAATCATGTTTCATGGTCGCCGTGGCGTAGTGGGTTAGTGCGTCAACTCCTACGCAGAGGGTGCCACGTTCGATACCCGAATTTCCCACGTATCATAATTCACGGCTCCAGCTCTTTCGAGTCACTGACAATGCTCAAAGAGTATTCCTGTCTAGAAAAAGCTTCTCAACTTCGCCGTTCGGGGTCAGAATCAAACTGTAGGTCCCTTACACGCGTGAAAGAACAATAGCACGCACAACATACGTGGTTGCTGAGAAGCTAGGCCCAGGTCCACCTCGGACTGTCGCGCCACCCACATTATTATTATTATAAATCATGTTTCAACTTGTTTTTCAACTTTGTTAGTTTATTTTCAATAAAAAACTTCCATACAATACATCTTTTAAATTTTTGTGTTCGTAATGCCCAATTGGTTCCCACGCACTAGCTAAAGTCACCTGGCACACACCCAGATGAGTTATATGAAAAGTCGTACAACAAAATTTGTTCTGAATTGTCTCCACTAAAACATTTATTTTTTTTTTACCAAAAAAACTTAGACGTTAAAGGGTTACGGAGTGCTTTCGAAAAATTTACCCACCGAAATTTGAAAATTTTCCCGTTGTATCGCAACCTTTTTTGGGTTCATAAGAACGGCTTTTCGACCATTTATACCTTTTTATAATATATATTCTTAGTAGCAGTAGCAACTGTTTTCTTATTAACTTTTAGTTTCTTTGCGATTTTTATATACCTCCACCCTGGGTGTACTAAGTGACACGTGATAATATTTTTACTGACATTCAATTAAGATTCCATGTTGATTATGATATCTACCTGACAGAAATGGCGTACAATTTAAAAATAAAAGAAGCATGCCCAGCGATACAAAAGTCTGATTGATTTGTCTGTAACTTATGGAAAGTAAATTTGAAATGAGAGTGGGTAAGTTTTTTGGATGACACTCCTTATAGTGTATTTATATCTATATGTTATACCTTCCAATATAACAAAAATAAATTATAAAATATACAGTAGAACCTCGGAAACATGAACGGTTCTATAAGATAAACAATTTGGAAGGTTGAACGAATTTGAAAGACAACTTTATTCCTAATATACGTCCGTTACCTTTTATGAACAACTTTTCTTTTCTGATGTTTCTTATTAAATTAAAATTAAATTCTGGAAAAGATGAACAATTTGAAAAGATGTTTTATATCTGTTCATCTTTCTTATATTCTACAGTAATTATTTTAAAGATAAGTATAGGACGTAAATATGGGAACACTACCATAGGTTCAAGGAGTTTTGCATCAGCCATTTTTGTTGCCTTTTCACCAGCCTTTTACCTTTTATTCGGCCAGGAATATTATATATAATTATTATTACATATAATATTATCGTCTAAAGTCAGTGTTAAAATGCTGTCAACTGCTTTTCCTCCATTCTTATGAGGAATAAAACATGAATTTAAAATGTTCATTAAATTCTCAGTTTCGGCTCCAGTATCCAGACACCAAATAATTTGCTTGGAATATTTTTTATTTTTTCTTAATTGAGCACAGATATTATTTACATTTAATTAGAATTAAATCTAATTTTATCTGCAAATGATGTACATTAGTGTAAGTTACGTCAAGCTTAGCCGCTGCGACAGTTGGAAGTTGGAGTTCAAATGTTTCAAATGTTTATTCTTTTCCACATCATCTAAAGAGGTAGAATATTAAAAGCGTTTTTTTCTTGAGGCATCCCCCGTAGGCCTAGTCCCCGTTCAATAATTATTTAATAATTATTAACTAACAACTAATAGAAAACATAAACAAAATACATTCATATAACATTCATTGTTAAAACTTAATGAAAAAATGATGTTCTCTTTATTGGTTTCTTAATCCAAAATTTGACTAAACCAATTAAAATAAATTTACCGATGTATTGTCTGTGTTCATCATCGTCACACTTCAATTTAAAAATGTCATATTTAATGTTTTTGCTATCAAAGCTGCAACTAATTTTTCATTTTATCGTACTTCTGCAAATTGGCTTTCAAAAAGTGCTTGAAGATATTTGTACATAACCTTCGGATTCTACAGAAGGAACAGTTGAAATTCCAAATTCAGAAAATGTCTTGCAGGTTTTATGTGCTCATAATTTTATTAGGAGAGCTTGTTCTTAAAACCCATTGGCTTGGTCATCGCAATTGATGATTTTTGCTGTAGTCACATGTAAGATCATCATAATTTGTTTCATGTAGCAAAGATTTAGGCCCTGAATCTTCATACACCGCATTTTCTGATAATATCAAAATGCTGCTTGTTCTCGTTTGCGTCCAGTTTTTTGCAAGCCCTTCTGTTATTACTCCTTCGTCGCAACAGACAGCCATAACTTCAAGTCCACAATAACAACTTTTTGATATTGTTAGCTTTAAAGTATAACCTTCCATTTTGTTACCATTATCAACAGCAATCAGATTGACTACAATTTGTAATCTTTAATCAGAGTGGATGGATTTCAAAGCGTTGACATGGCGTCTCATGCAGGCACAAGCGTCTGCACTTAGCCTCTATCAGCGAACTCCCACTCTCACCTCCAAGTGGGGAAATCTGGGAGCCGAGCACGATCGAAGATGGGGTAACCAACCCCCGTGGGACGTCGTTGGCGGCTGCAGACGAGAGAGGGGGGAGAGTGTGCTTGTACCAGTACTCATCTCTCTTTATGGATGGCGGAGGAGCTGGAAACTGTCTGGCCAACAGCGGCGTCCGAAACTCCAGTCAGAAGGAGTTACCTGGTGCGCAGTCCTTCTAGAGCTACTTCGACATTTTCGGAGCACAGGTCTAGAAGGTTCTTTCGAGGCCAGGTTGGGCCTTGGAATTGAGATGGCGGCGGAAGATCCCTATAGTTTTAGGGACAACGGCGGCGCTGACATCCTCAGCGAGGTTACCGACTCCGTATAAACCCGGACCCTCCGCCCGAGGGTTAAAGAATAGGGCCTGGCCTCCCAGTTGGGGGTTATGCGTGGGGTTAACTCCCTCACCACGTAAAAATATAATGGTTCAGAGACTACCAAATGCCTCGGATACGGACGGAATTAATGTTGACGACCCCAGCAAACGTTACAAGGACAACGATTTTCGGTTCTGCACGTGGAATGTTAGGTCCCTTTACAGACCACGTGCAGCCGAAGAACTCGCGGAGGCCCTGGACTGCTACAAAGCAGACATCACCGCAATCCAGGAAGTGCGGTGGAATGGGCCGGGCAAGAAGAGGATGAGAAACTGCGACATCTACTACGGTGATTGCAACAGGGAGATGCGCTTATTTGGATGTGGATTTGTTGTTCGAAGCAGACTTAGGCAAAAAGTCTTAAGCTTTGTCTGAAAAAGCGAACGCCTCATAACAATCCGCATCAAGGCTAAATTCGGGAACATCACTTCGACACCAAGATCGTTCTAGGAGATCTTAATGCAAAGCTGGGTAAGGAAGACATCTTTGCCAAAGTCATCGGAAAACACAGCCTGCACGACACCACATCCGATAACGGACTCAGGCTGGTGGACTTTGTCACGGGACGTAATCTCTATGTAGCTAGCGGTTCCCACACCTCAACATTCATAAAAAGACCTGGCGGTCACTAATCAATCAACCGTCAACCAGATTGATCATGTTGCGATCGACGTCAGACACTCCTCCAGCATTCTTGATGTCCGAACGTTCCGAGGAGCCAACATCGACTCGGACCATTTCCTGGTTGTAGCCAAGGTAAAAACTCGGATATCAAGAGATCAACGGAGTCGAGAAAGGACACTACGGTTTGACGTCGGAAAGCTACAATCGCAACGGACTGCTAGGATCTTTGCCGATCGAGTGTCCCGGAATCTCTCTCTAAGTTCGTCGCCACCTGCGCAAACAATCGAAGAAGATTGGAGGCGTTGTCAAGTAGCCATCAAAGATGCTGCCACTGATATACTGGGTTTTACGGCACCACCTAGAAAAAACCCATGGTTTGACAACGAGTGTAGGCTGGCACATATAGCGAAGCTGGAAGCCTACAAAGCAACGCTGCAACGAACGACGAGAGCTACTCGTGAGCTCTACGAACAGAGACGAAGGGACGAGACCCGGCTTCTCAGGAGAAAGAAGAAAGAGCACGAGAAGCGCGCGATCGAGGCGAAGGAGAGGTGCTACGGTAGGAACGATGTCCGAAAGTTTTACCAGAGGGTGAAACAATTATCCAGTGGATATAAGGTTCGGACAGAAGCCTGCCGGGGCGAGAATGAACAACTAGTAGTAGAGTCGTAGTCGATACTGAGAATTTGAAAGAACCATTTCTGCAGACTGCTAAACGGCGATGACACCACGACACCAATACCGCTGTCAGGCAGAATGTTCCACTCAATATGGACGATGATCGACAAGAATTCCGTCCCCCCGACTTAGACGAGGTTAAGATAGCAATATCAAGACTGAAGTCTAACAAAGCTGTCGGTGCGGACGGACTGTCCGCTGAAATCTCAAAGGCAGCTGGAGATGATCTGGTTGGGCGCATGCACCAGCTCCTCTGTAAGATATGGTCGGAGGAGAGCATGCCCGATGTGTGTACTCGCCTGAAGCCGTTTATAACTAACCTGATAGGTCCATATCAGTGTGGCTTCAGGCCAGGGAAGTCCACCATCGACCAGATTTTCACACTACGGCAGATCCTGGAAAAGACCCAAGACATGCCAATCGACACCCACCATATTTTTTGTCGATTTCAAGGCCGCATATGACAGCGTGCATAGAGACGAGCTATACAACGCCATGTCTAGTTTTGACATTCCTGCCAAACTCGTCAGATTGCGCAGGATGACGATGGAGAATTCTCGCTGCTCCATCAAGGTCGGTAAGGAACTCACCGAGACCTTCAATGTCAAAAAAGGATTTAAAAAAGGCGACGCGCTGTCATGTGATTTCTTTAACATCATCCTGGAAAAGATCGTGCAAACTCACACGCCAACACTAGAGGCACGATCTTCCAGAAGTCCGTACAACTGCTAGCATACGCGGATGACATTGACGTGATTGGCAGAACACAGCGAGCCGTCAATGAGGCGTTTGCATTGAGGCGGAGGCGGTACAACATCAGTACCGATCAAACGCAGAGTAACTCTTGCCAACCGCTGTTTCTTGGGCTCAAGAGGCAATTGAGTAGTAGAGCCATCTCTCGAAGGACCAAGCTGACTTTATACAAGACCTTGTTCATTCCAGTCCTGCTGTACGGCGCGAAGGCATGGACAATCTCAAAAGCGGATGAGGAAGTCCTTGGTATTTTCGAGAGAAAAGCTCTGCGTGCGATCTTTGGTCCTGTTTGCGTTGACGATTTCTGGAGGAGAAGATTCAACCACGAACTGTACGGGCTGTACAGCGACATGAGTCTAGTCAGGCATCTTCGGCTCCAACGCCTAAGATGGCTAGGCCATGTAGAGCGTATGGACTACTCAGCTCCGGCCCGGAGAGTCTTCCACTCCGAACCCGTGGGACAACGCAACAGAGGACGCCCGCGTTTAAGATGGCACACCCAGGTGGAGAAGGACCTCAACCAACTTGGCGTGCGACACTGGGGACAGCTAGCCAGAGACCGTGCTAGCTGGAGAGGCTTGTTCGTTGAGGCCCAGGTCCATCCCGGACTGTAGCGCCAAATAAAGAAGAAGAACAAAGAATCAGAGTACAGTCAATCATATTAATAATCTGATTACTTTTGCAATCAGGGACGGAGAAAAGTATAAAAGAAAAGTTTGAAATCATTTTACCTACGTTCATGTCCATGATGGAAAATGTCGTTTTAATGACAGAATAGGGAACGACATAGGGAATCAGGGTGATTAAACAAAACATCAGTGGCTTTTATTTATATCTTAATTTAATTATTTATGGTTTGAATATAATATTTTTTTAAATAAACTAAAAATTAAAAACTTTAATCTGTATGTTATACCTTCCAATGGCGAAGATCTATATGAGGAATATGTCCGCTACTGCAAGATAACTTCCCATTTCTAATAGACATTAAAACGTTTTATATTTATAAAAGTCATTATTAGTTAATATATGTATGAGACCTACCCGCTAAAGTGAGGCGAAATAAATGCTGCACGGGATATCTCGAACAATTCAATAGAATCTGAATTATCGCATATAATTCTGGCCATTGAGGATTTTCGAATTTCATTTAGTTGAGCAGCAGAAAATGCTCCAGGATTAACAGTTCGATCATATGCATAAAAGTAACGGTCTCCATGTTTCAGTCGAGAGAACTGATCAGCTATAATTTCACCGAATGTTGATCCAACTATGCCATCATGAGCATGAGGTTCCAACAATCCTCCGACCCATAGATCAATATCGTCAGGGTGACGATACACTCGAGATAGTTTGCGAGCGATCTGTAAAAGATCTTATATTTCACAGATACAAATATCTGTATAAAATACTCACATCCCTAGGAAAATGGTCGAAACTGCGTATTCTTCGTCGGCCACTTACTTCTCGATAATCATTATAACTTCTGAGAGCATGATCTCTACCACGTTGGATGTTTATAGCGGCCAGATCCAGTCCAAATGGATTTTCTCCACGGAATAAAAACCTGCTTAACTGAAGACAAATGGTGATCAACATGTTTGATAAATATTATATTACACTTACTCCATGTGTGATTAATCCATCAACTTGCTGCATCGGTTGTTCCAGCATTGTATTTATTATTCTATCCAGAAAAGATCTCTTACGCATGCGTGATGGGTTAAACATAACATCGGGTATATCGATAATCTCATCTATATCATTATTTGAGTGTAAATGAAATTTCCCATCAACAGTAGAATGTCCAAATCGGAAAGCAGCTCCTGTAAACTCATTTGTGACCGCAGGGTTTACATCGCTGTTGTAACCCTTCGTGAACCCATGCTGTTGTTCCTCTAGCCCAAAACGTTTCATTTGCATAGAACCAATAACGACCGGTAGGTACTCATTGTAAACGATGTGTTGTAACTGTGCTATGACAATTCGTCGAGCCTCTTGATATAAGACATCGTCTGAGAAGTGGGGATTTATTTCTGATAGTGCATCAGCAATACGATTGTGCTCTCTGGCAAAAAGAATATGTATAGCCACTAATGATATTATTTGGTTTGTTCTTCCATCTCCTGAAAAATGACTATGTCATATAATTTGTACGTTGATTCGATAAAATAAGAAAAATACCTGATTTAAAGCAGATACTATTCGGTTCACTTGATCCACAAGTTTCCTTTTCATTCGTTAATGGCAGCAAATCTCTTCCGAAATCATCGAACATTTGCAATCTTCCCCCACGAAACAGGCGTAGCGATTTCGCCGCTTGGAGACTTGATCCATAAACTGGTGAAGCATCTATAAAATGTGTTACCTTACTCCTCTGACGTGCATAGCTCATTTTACAATTAGTATTAGGTGATAGAGAGAGACGAACAAAATTCATACAACGCTGATTGAACATTGCATAAAATTCATCATGTGGCTCAACTGTAATTGGCATGCAAGCAAAATGTCTCTGATGAGGTGGTAACATATTAGACCCATCGCTGGAACAGCACTCAATGGGTTTTCCATTTTCTGAGAAAAATAATTTGTAATAAATATGATGATTGTTGAATGATGAACGTTAAAGCTATACCAAGTCGGATGGATGCCGATTGAGTGATGTCATGGGACAAAAACTGACCAAACTGCATAACCAATAAATTGTACTTAGGGTGTGGCCTGTTTGCATCAACTAGTAAAATCCTAGATATTTCTCTTGCGCTCATTAAGGGGCTCCCATCAACGCTGTGAACTCTTGGTAGCCATATCCCGTCTTCGTAAGCTGGTGGTAGCAATCGTTCCATAGGTTGGCCAGCAGCTCCCCACATTGTTCTATGCGGTGATATGTTATTGCATGTTCCATCAAACGTTCTATATTTGGAATTGGTTGATACACATATTGGTGGACTTCGGCAATGATGGCCTAATGGCGATGAATCAAAATGTACATCAATTGCATTCGTTTCAAACTCATCCATTGGAATATTTTCTCTGTAATTATTTAATGTATATTTTAAAAATAATATTTAGTATAGCGAAATGTAATACAGTGGGCTTTCCCTAAGTTGAAACTCTCTCTAGCTCGAACTTTTTCATAATTTTTTACATACATTTCCCTCAATTTTCCATACAAAAACCTCTCTCTAAGTCAAACTCTCTCTAACTCGATCAAGTTATGGTATCCCGTAATAATTCGACTTAGAGAGAGTCCACTGTATTTCACACATTAGTTACTTTTCCCGAAATATTTGTGTTGTTATAATTTCTTCCATCGCAGAAGCAGAAATTTGAAAATTTTCAATGTCTTCTTGAAGATTTGAATGAAAAGCGATATTATGGAAAAAACCTGGATGACCCCGGCGAACTGCTACACCCGCAGCATTTTTCATTAACAACGCAAATTTTTCACGAGCCTCTTCAATAACTGGCTCCGAAAGACTTGGGAAACCAATAAATCGTGCCTTTTTTGTGTAAACTAGAAAAGAGAGATGATGTGAACGTGAGTTTATGGATAAATAAAAATACAAATATAAATATATATATAAATATATAATAAAAAAAAAATATATATATATACATATATATATATATATATATATATATATATATATATATATATATATATATATGGATATACTAACCGGTATGATTTTGTCCCGTTGTACAACAAACTCCGAACTCCCCCGCATTTAAATCACAAACTTGAGGCTTATCATGGTTTTCCATGTGTATGTGAGCTGGGCATTGAATCTGTGGCACACATCGGATTGAATCAGGACAAGGATCGCATGACGTAGACAATAAGGCTGATGATTTGGTATTATCTACTGAATGAAGAACTTAAATTATTAAAAAACTTAAGCGAGACCAAATGCAGTTACCATAGTTTTTATTAATTTGCGGACTTTTTGTTGAAGCCTCTTTAACATAAATGGAAACCGAAATTATAGAAACCGGGTATAAAATTAAATTAATAACTAAGCACAATCCAATGACATAGCTCTGCATTTTTATTCAAAAAAAAAAATTTATTACTCTTCGAAAGCGCAGCACATACTATCTGAAATAATGCTTGCTGAGAAATCTGAATTACTGTTTTATTCCGTTATAAATGGTTAAGCGAACTTAAGCATAAGTTTACACTTATTCTGGATGAGATTAATTATTGTATGTTGTACTTGTTATAATTTTTTAGTATGCATGATAATTATTTTTATTCATACTAAAACAGATCTAAATCCGTGTACATACGCATTACAAGGTTTTGAAACCATCCAAAATGTGAAATGTTTATACTATATAAACCTATATCAAACAATGTAAATATATAGTAATAAATTTAAGTACAAAATAGTTAATAACATACAGTCAATCTCAATAGTAAGTACACAGCATAAATGTGCCTGCGTTCTAAGAAAAAATGAATGTCAAAAAGGAATTGAAAGAAAAAAATTATGTGCAGTTTTCTGAAGCTCTTAGTTGTGTACTTAGAACACAATATAAGGTTATCTTAAAAACTATAGGCACAGTCAGTCATAAACCAAAAATGAAGAAAAATGTACTTTTTTAGTGATAAGATTCATTATTGGCTTAATACCCGCAGTTCTTTGGATTTTGGGATATTCTCATATTTTATTCTAAATACACTATTAAGTGCTCTAGACAACTGCTTATAAAAGTTTTTTCTTTGGAGTCCCAATTGAGATTAAATTGTGTGTTAGAGCGCAGGCACCCTTATGCTGTGTAGTTACTTTTGTGATTGACTGTACGTTTCTGTTACAGCAAAATTGTTCGACAATACAAGTTTCCTTTATTCATTGATATGTTCTACTTACATATATTCTATTGTACAAATGGGTTGTACCTCTTGAGCTAGCACGAATGTGTTTCAATTTAAACTAAATTAAATACACAGTACAACCTTGAAATAACGTACTTGATGGAAATTAGAAAATATTTGCAATATCCAGTAATTAGTTATATAAAGGTTTGGTTGGACTTCGATTCCTTTTAACAATGTGACATCAACACTACGTAGGTATTCATCTGATTCCCATTATAGCGAACGATTTCCACTAATAAATGAAACCACTTTTTAATGAGAAAACAGACAGCTGTGTTCATATTACAAGTATCAAACAACGAGTGTCTTACAAAAAATTTAAAGTGCCCGAAACTATTGAGAGATGAAATTTTTATGGAACGAGTGTGAATAATCGATAAGATTCGTTATGTGAAAGTTATAAGTTCACAAAATTTGATAAATATAGGTGAACAAACTATCAACTCCTTTGTGCAGTACTATCTGTAAGATTATACGAAATTCAAAAGTTTTAGCTTGGATTACTTCAGGATCCGAATAGGTTCATGTGTGTCTTTATGAGCAGCTAAGTACAGTTTATTGAATTGAATTGAAGAGTTTGAGGTGTATTATAGCAGACACTAGTACTGCGACCATAAAAATCGATTGTACCCCCTTCTCTTGATCTAGGATTTAAGAGCTGCCTTCTGAAATTCGACAACTCCACTGGATGGGATATCTTGTTATTCTTTCCCTGTTATGGACGTTCTGTTTATTATCTTCAATCTTTCTCTGGCGAGAGGTGGACAGTCGATTATTATGTTTTCCATAGTTTCTTTCGCCTGGTCACAGTGCCCATGAAGCCCATTTTATGAAGAGGGCTCCTGACAATTCCAGAACTGGTTCATTTGTTTAATGACCTATTTGTGCATGTGGAGATTAATGTCCCTATTACAGTACAGTACAGCCTAATAGGTTATTGTTTTTTGTACAAACGAAAAACTGATTTTTTTTTTATATTTCTGTTATAGGTTACAAATTTGGTGTTTAACAACACATTAATGTTTTATTTTCTCAGTAAATACCGAAAACAACTTACTCCTTACGTCAGAAAATTCGGAGAATTGTTAGAAGAAGGTCAGGAATCCAAAATTAAGGACTACAAGAAGTATATGTACCAAAACAATTGCAAGGTTTCAAGTATTCGGCAAGATGAAGACCTTTGTATTTAATATGCTTGTAGCCTCATCGGATGCTTTTCTTACTTCCCTGAGGCATGTCAGAATTGAAGAAGCCATCAAAGCACGATAGGAAGAAATTTTTCCGGACTTTGAAAAGAATAAATCTTCTTTGTTTTTGTAAATACCCAGTTTTCACTCGATTTCTCATGAATGGACTAAGAACAATTAATATGATTGTTTCATGGCACGTGAAAGCTCTCGGCTTTTTTCATAGGATATAATGAAGTTTAAAAGTTGACATTAAAGAGGAAAGTCGGATCTTTTCGTCTGTATAAAAATTGCCTGCACCTGCGTGCCTCTTTTCTTAGAATACCCTTTCAAAATGTGCACGAATAGACGCATTTTCAATTTGTTGCTTTTTATACTTACCAAACCAATTTCTTATGAAAACCAGACGTGAGGAGTCATAATTTTTCAACAGTAACTATAAATGTAGAATTACTTATTTACTACGTATCTCCATTCAAAGTGAATATTATTTGTTTGTTTTTTACTGTTTGTATTATATTTTTATGAATAACTAACAAAAGAAAACAAAGATTACTATGAAGTTTTTGTGACTTTTTCCCATACGTTACTTACGGAAGCTGACCTCCTTGTGATGGTGGGCGGGCAACAGATTTGAGGTCTATACATTTATTTTCTTACAGCCCAAACTTGCTCAACGAAGCGCAAACACCCATGATGACCACCTACCCTGGTCTGCCAGGGCTCCATTTAGAGCCAGGACTGAATGTCCTGAATACTCTACGCGGCAAAAGTATGGGGTTATAAACTATATGAGGAAGTTGAAAAACTACAACGTTTTTTCATTAAGAAAACCTTTCACCTCCCGCCAAAGTCTCCGAACCATATGCTCATGCTGGAAACAGGCCTATCTCCGCTATTCATTAAAACACTTAAGTTGCGGGTAAACTATATATTAAGGATAAAAAACATGTCAGACAACCGACTTCCAAAGATAATGGCCTGACACGCGATTCCAAACAAAATAGCATGGTTTGAAGATTGGCTCTAATTAGCTCATGGGTGTGGTGTTGAGCTGAATGCGAAAGCAAGGAACTGGGAGAATTCACTATACCAGCTCATAACGAGAGTTGATGAACAGACTAGAATGAAGTTTATAGAAGAAGCGATGAGACACTACATCATAGTACGTATAACCGGCTGAACCATAATCTTGAGGATAAAAACTACTTCAAAGACATCCATAGTATTCTCGAAATATCAACAATGTTGAAACTCCGTGGAGAACTCCTAAAACTCAATTATATCCCACATAGAGAAGATCTTCCTATATTCTGCAGTATGTATGTGCAACATGGAAGTAAGAGAAGATACCATGCATTTTCTAGGAAAGTGCTCAATATTAAGGGAAACGAGAATTTTCTTTGGAGAAGACTTCTTGTCCGAGCAAGAGATGATATCCCTTCTCAACGAAGTAAACGTTACTGTACTATATAGATACTGCAAAATTGCATTAAAATATTGAGAGGGAACTTCTAAAAATGTTGGTAAATGTATTCAAGTAAATATAAGTAAATGCAATACTTATTATTAGTTCTATTGCCAGTCTGGAATACGGCAATGCCATGCTATCAGATTTTATATTATTATTATTATTATTATTATTTGGTTTATATTTGGAGTGCCACATTTAGAAGGTTTCACTGTATATACATATTTAACGGACACAAACCTCAAGCCTTTAACTTACTGTTAGATTTGTTTGTGATTACGTCTTACACGAGGACTTAACACACTGAGGCTAAAAAACTGAAAGAGGATATAAATGATAAGGTAGTAGACATTGATCAAAAATAATGCAGGAAACGATGATGACAAAACCAATTCGTTTTTTTTTTTCTTATTTTTCTGTGCTCCCTGGGATAATTAATTGGGTAATAAATTGAAGTGGGATTTTTAAGAATAATTTTTATTATTAGCACATTCCATAAGATTGCTTTATCTAAATATAATATGTAAAGACAGTCGATCGATGAAGGAAGGTTATAGAGGGTTGATTGCATTGCGTGCAGTTGTCATACTAACGAAGAGTTGATAATCAGAAGTTCGTTAATGCCGCCATCCTGCTATCATTCGCTGACAAGACAACGCAATCATCATTATAAGAACATCCATCATGGGTATCTACCGAGATCAAATCCAGAATGAACTTTTATAAAGTCCGTATGACAATACTTTTTTCCGCTTTTATACTTTAAATCGCATTTTATAGCAGTATTTTTTGTAAGGACAGCAATTATTTTGCAAAGGATTGTAGACTACCTGTGTGCAAGATAAATGTATAGGTATGTTTATTACCTGTCCCGTGATCTGCATGGATTTGGTTTTCAAACAGGAAAAAATGAAAAATATACAATGTTATTTAACACGACTGTTTTAATGTTGAATTCTTCGTACTCCTTTAATTTTTTTTTAAGTTTAAGAATCGAAGGAAAAACTGTATTGTCATACGGACATAAAGGGATTTTATGAAATATATAAAAATTATTTTAACTGTGGTCAACTCCAAAATGATATCTCATTCAAGTCAAGTATATTATAACTTATAATTTATAAGTAATAACATTTTAGATTCATATTATATCTGAAATGTGTCATAACGAGCAAATACAAGAAGTATGTGGCGACAAGAGGAAACAAGCAATGCTTGTTCATACTAAAATCATAAAATCATATTATTTAAGTATGAAAAAAAAATAATACATCAGATATCATCATCAAATATTTTAATTCGTGTTTACAGAAAGTGGATACACTTTCTTGACAGTGTATCTAATGTCTAAACCATTTATACAAAATGTTTCTTTTAGTCCGCGGACTACAACCGGTTGCATTTCACCAATTTCCCAACCATCCCTGGTGACAAAATACAATTGAACGATGAGAGAAACCATAGAAATGAAACTTATAAAATAAACAGAAGAGCAATAGACAATTGAAATAGTTAATCGAATTAGTAAGTAAATATAATTTATATTTAACTTGTATGAATGTTTAAACTTAAGTAAACGTATTTGCGAATAACAGATTTTTCCCTCAATCGCTTGCAGCGCCAAAACATAATTTCGTCAAGATCAATAAATGTGAAGCGTCCATTTTATATCAGTTGAGTGAAAACATGATAAATACTAATGTGTGTCTGATCGTTTGTCCATGTTAAAAATTGTATTTCTTCATAAAAATTCCAGTGTGTACACAATCATAGTATAAAATAGATTAAATCATTGTTACCCTTAGTTGAATTCTTACAAATTTCAACTATTTGTAAGGATTAACGAATTGAAATTCAAGAAACATACCGGACTTGTGAGTGCGATCATAATAGCATATAAAAAGAAATCGGTTTCCAAGAAATGCCTTTGTGGAAATGAATATCAAATATTTGCAAAGGAGCATATAAAATAATCAAAAATAGATACATATTTGCATAGGTGAAATAAGTAAAATTCAATTTGTTTTTCTTTCATTCGATAAGGCTGCCTAAGTTTTAATTGAATTGCATTTGTTCCTATACCATGAATTCACAGTTCCAGTAAATTTTCTCTATTGAAAATAAACCCATACGTACGTGCAGGTATTTATGTACATACTTTCAAAAATAATTGACAGTTGCGTGCGTTTCTTAGTCATTTGGGAACAACTTGTAGGAGTGGCGCATCCACTTGCTACTCCTGTTTTGATAAATGTGTAAGTACGCTTACTTTTCTCCGCATATCTTCACGATTGTCGCTGTTATAATCAACAAAGGAATTTCTAAACGAACCCACCAAGAAAACTTGTTTAGCAAGATTGACCGTGATTCTATCTTTAAAAAAAAACGAGATAGAGGCATTTCAGAAATACATAATTATGAAATAAAAAATGTGCGCTTTTTGTCAAAGGATGTCTGAGAAGAGGAAAGGTGTTTGTTCGGCGCCAAATTCAATTTAATTCTAACTGATAATTTAAAAAATCTAGTAGTTCTTTTTTTAAACTGATCCTTTATTAGGTTTTTGTTTTTGTGTGTGAATGAATGGACTTAGTTTATAACAATCCTAGTAAAGTATTAAAGGATTTCTTCTAGAATTGTCTTAGAGCACTCGTTAACTGAATCAGATAACAAACTATTAAAAAAACTACATCCCAGTAGTAACAATATCGTTGAAAAACTTGTTCATCTGTAACAATAAAACAAACGTACATTAATAGAACTAGCTAGTGTAAAATGAAATGTTGAGTCAGGCTCTGTATTGTTTCCAATAGGAGACAAATTTACATTCCTCAAAAAGTTATAATTATTGAGTATAATACTTATACATATGTATGTCATTGAATATTTACAGTATATTCCTACATTATTATACATATCCAGGATTACAATTTCGAAGGCAAAGAAAACTCGGAACGCTGATTAGTTATGAATAAGGTTGTATTTATTTTCTTCATCTAGCATAATTTTTTTAACGCTTGAGCGGATATGGGTTCGTCCATTTTAATGCATACATCTTGAAAGAGTTCTTCGTTTGCCATTACTACACATGTTTGTTCGCAAATGTTCATTTATATAGCGACAATATAAAACAATATATGTACATTCAAATCCGTTAGTTTACGATTAAGTATTGGAAAACAATTCGATACGCTTAAGTGACTTTCAAAAAAGAAAAAATGTAGTACGTACATACGAACAAATTAAATCTTACACTTTTTCAAATGTTTCTGTTAACAAAAATCGGGCCTTTAATATTTTTCAATCCCGTTCCTCTGTCCTGTCGCATTATTCGTACAGTTTCTTTTTTTGGATACTACGTTAAAGATTATTAATTGCAACACGACAAACCGAACTTCAATGTCTAAAAGAATTTCATCGTTACAATGCAAATGTTTTTTCCATAATTTTTGAGTTGAATTGTATTTAGCACATGTCTTCAGGAAACAAAGTTACAGACTTAAATTTGCGGTAGTCTATGGCTATGTATTTTGGGAAAAAATTAATGGATCCTAATGAATTTGGTGAATTACGTGTTAGGACAAACCATTGTAGATAATTTATATTCTGGCATTTCACAAAAATGTATTTAATAATAGTACAAACTTAATGTTGATAAATCATTGGTTTCACGAAATATAGACCGAGTTTGCAAAACAAAAGAAGTGACTTATGTGCTTCACTGTGATCGACCACGTAAAACAAAGTCTCGACTGAACGCTAGTTCGTTAGACATGGGCCTGAAATTGATCCAAGAATTGCGATTAACAGTAAATGGTAAAACGGTATCTTGTCAAGTTCGCTGCAGATTTGCTCACTTATCGACCTCCCAAAACGACTAATTCCAAGATAGCATCTTTTATTCTATTAACTATTTCAAGATAGCATCTTTTATCTTATTATCTATTATATTAGATACCCAGAAATGGAGAAGAATATTTGCTAACGATGAATCAAAGTTTAATATCATTGGGTTTTTTGCCGCTGTCAAGCAATTTACTATTGTTATATTTATTAATTCTTTAACTACAAAACAGTAACATACTGTAAAAAAACTGCTAAACTTGGTTTGGTTATTATAAGCTATGGTGCCCTATACTGAATGGGAAATTCCTTTGCAGGACAATGACCCAAAGCACACATCTAGGCTCGTCAAAACCAGGCTCAGTGACCTCAATATCAGTGTTATAGATAGCCCAGTCAATCAGTTTGAACTCAATAGACATGCTTTGGGTGATCGACAAGCCAAAAAGTGATATGAAGAAAGGAGGTTTGAAATAAAATTCCGTTCAATATTATAAACAATGTATTCGAATAAATGCTACTTTCATTCATAAAAAATCTTGAGTTCGCCTCAAAATATTGATTTTATTGGTTATTTTCCTGTACTGGAATTGAAAGTTGCTAATGTTATGCCGTGTTCCAATTAGAGGTTGTAACATATCCGATGGTTTGCTTAGTTTTAATATCACATTTGCGGAGCATTTTCGTCTTCCTGAAATCCAGACCTAAATATTTACAGCATGTTGTACACTAGAGTGAACATTTTTTTTTTTTTTGATTTTTAAGAAATTGCATGGTTTCAATTTCAATTGCAGATGTTTTTTCCAATATTTTGAACTAGATTCAAGCGCGAGAACATGTGAATGAAAGTTTAAAAATTAATGTTTTTGAATGGTTACTATTTATATCTATATGTAAAGCTGGGGTAGATTTTGAAATTGCATCCCATTAAGTGATATATCGTTATGTCTTCCCATGTGTAGAGGAGGTTCCATTTCCAAGTGTTTGAGTCATTCATATCAGATTCAATAGGGGGTTCTCATAAATTACTTTTATTTCTAAATGCACGCCACTTCCGACGTTGATCAGAAATTGCATGCAAAGGTATTTTGGGGATTTGTTTGTTGTGTTACATATAGATCAATTTGTGGGATGTATGTATGTTGTTGTTATTATCAAATTCAGCTAAATACATAGTTTGGCAATAATATATTCAGGATTCGATTTTTTCATAAATTATTTACGGGTCTTACATTAAATTATTATTAAAACAAAGGTTTCAAATGCCTATTACTATTAAATGTCCTTATTAGTTATATTAACCATTTCTTGATCGATGAACTAATGTATATATGTTTGCATTGTACAACTTCCGCTCTCCAAACTAGATTTTACCCATTATATTTTGTATCGTATTCTATGTAGAAATAAAGTGTGAATACCAATTTGTGATAAGTCAAAGATGTTAGATCGAGAAGCAGTGCGTTCGGTTATTCAACAATGGAACGCCAACCGCTTGGATCTGTTTGCTTTATCAGAACCAGATGAGGTACTAAGAAAATATAAATTGTTATATATTATAACTATATGTATTGTCATTTTCAATACAGAACCTCCTATTCCATGGGGTCATGCGGTTTTACTTTCAAGATGCAGGACAAAAAGTCGCAACAAAATGCATTCGTGTAGCATCCGATGCAACTGTAGCTGATGTCATTGGTATGTTCATTTTAAATACTAAAATATTTGAATTTTTTCTTTTAAAAACCTAACTAAAAATTGAAATATTATTTAATATAACAGACACACTTATTGAAAAATTCCGACCGGATATGCGAATGTTGTCAGTTCCAAATTATGCCTTGTATGAGGTACATGCAAATGGAGAAGAGAGAAGATTAAATTCAGATGAAAAGCCTCTTTTAGTTCAATTAAATTGGCATATAGATGATCGGGAAGGACGCTTTTTACTTAAGAACATAGACCAGAAAACAACGGTAAAAGGAAACGGAATTTAAAAGACATTCAATTTGTATTTAATATTTCTTTTATATAGCCCATCGATACTACAGACATAAACTTTAAAAGAAAACTTTCAAAACGAGAAAAAAAAGAACAGAAGAAAAAAGAGAAACTAGCAAAACTAAACTCTGATTCAACCGGAAGTGCAGAAAATGAAACACAAGTTGCAGGGAAATTGTATACTGAACTACCAGAGACTTCATTTACTCGTTCTATTTCAAATCCTGAAGCCGTTATGCGCAGGAGGCGTCAACAAAAACTTGAAAAGAAGTTGCAGCAATTCAGGTCAAGAGACGGTGGTCCTGATACTGGTGGAACACTTAAAATATACGGCGAGAGTCTATGTCAAGATGTCCCCTATAAGACATTATTACTTTCGATTCGTGACTGTGCGCAAGCTGTTGTGAGAGAGATGTTGTCTAAGTATGGACTGGATAAAGCTGATCCATTACATTATTGCCTAGTTCAAGTAAGCACAGATCATTTTATAAGTGTGCTTGGGTATTTAATTAGTTGTTTATTTTGTTTTACTATTTATTGCTAGGTTAATTTTGACGGTACTGAGTATATTCTTGATGATGATGAATGTCCGTTATCTATTCTTATGAACCATCCAACTTCAAGAGGTAAGAATTTCAGCCTTAAAATATTGAAAGAAAGTATATCCTTCGAAGATAAAAGAATCATAGTACTATTTATGGGATGTAAACGTACATACATAGGTATAATTTATGTTTACAAAAAGCGTAGTCACTTATGGCCGTTCCCAGATATTCGTCCTAATTAGCTAAGACGAATTAGATTTGCACGATACAAAAAGGAGATCCTATTATTCGCTAGTAGTAGGGCTCAATTAAGTTTAAAGAATAGTGAATCTTAAGGAATTTGGTTATATTTATGTAACGAGAATTACAAATTAATGCAGTTTAAATTATTTTAAGATTTAAAATTTACGGAAGGACATCTATATAGTCCTTCCTAATTTTAGGAGCTAAAACTATTATTTTAAGAGTTGGGCTTTCCTATTATGAATGTTTTTTAATTAATCAAAGACATTAACAGCTTGTTTTTGTTCGAATAAACTCATGGGGTTATGATAATTCTGCAAATAATACTGCAAATGCCAAGCGACACTTAATTTATATCACAGATTTCCAATTCAAATATAATCAAACAAAAATAACAACTTGTAAATTTAATTCTCGTATATTCATGGTGTAATGAAAACATCATGGGTTTGAAATTCTGCCGACGAGATTACAAATAAAAATTACAGGTGAAAACTCTGTGACCTTGGTTGCGATTGAAAGAACCATGTATGGTTAAGTTTCATCTAAATATTAACAACAACTTGGATACTAACATGGAATCAAACTTAAAAATAAAAAAAAAACACAATTGCTTATTCTATGGTATAGTATATTTACAGGACGCTGCATATGTTTCACTTTGTAAGGCTGTATGCATGTATTCATCCACACTTATATGTATATTCCGAGAATTCCGACAAACCTCATTCTGGTGCGTATTTGTGTCACATAAATAAGTTACGGTGGACATTCAATATTAAGCTTCAGCGGTTTTGATTAACTGATGTCGAAATAGTCAGGACAAATAATTTTATCTATGTATAAACATATTCATAGATAGCAGGGTGACATTTCTTCCAATTAAAAAACCACAATTTCAAATAGCAAACAAATCGAAAAGCTTTTATAGTGAAGTTTTCCTTTCCTGCTGGAGGAGCATTCCAAAATGTTTGTTCGTTGATTATTGTTTTCGTCAGGTTACAAAAGCTCATCATATCTTTCTCAGAAAAACATTATATTTTACCGGTGATGAAGTTTTCGACTTGTTGACTATGATACGAAGTCGATTGAAAGAAGCTCTTTTAAAAATAGGTATGTACTACCCTATAATGGATATTTTAATTCGTTTATAGATGGGTATATGAAATGAAGTATTTCGTTGGTGTGAACTTCTAAGTTATATCAACGATTTCAGTTCGGAAGCTATGGTGATTCTGCATGCATTGTCAGTGATAAAACTTTGCGATATAGACGTACCTACTCCTATTTTTTTTTATAAATTGAATATTCTTCGTTTGGATACAATTTATTAATTTTTTTCTGTGTTGTACAAAATTTAAATGTAAAGCAGCATTATTATGTGAAGTTTGTAAAAATTACAAAATGATGGATTGGGGTATTCGTCGTAAGTAAATATTTAGAAATAAAATGTATTCATAATTTCTTTTTATACATATCCCCACTACTGTTTACTTAAAATTAGAACACCGTGTACTCACAACTTAAAAATAAAGATAATAGTGTAAAATGGAACAATCTATGAATGGAATTGAATTGTATTCACAAAATATCACTGAATTGTTTGATTCCTTGAAATATTACACTGCATTAATTCGAGAATTGATTTTTCACAGTCGTCAATACATACGGCATTATTTATGTATCTCCACGAATGTGTGTGGAAACTTTTGATAACATTTGATATATTGTTTATCAAACACATTTAACCAATATATATAATTATATAAATGACTACAGAACAGTCCAAACTTTAAGTTGACAAATGATAAAGGTATTTTTTTTGGCTCGAAAAACAGATTTTATAAAATGTGATATATTTTTAAACAGTATTAAACATATAAACATTCAATAATTTAGTCTACCACCTTAACCGGAACGAACTTATTCTTTTTGAACAAAATGTGTTTGATTAATTTTGTTCAATGCTATATATGTCTCGTAACATCTACTAAAATGAATTTTAAATGTTATGAACAAAATATGTTATATCGTATTTATTTATTCAAGGATCGATCATGTTCCATGTGAGGCGGCGACCGGCGGATTCACAACCTAGGAGGCGAAAAAAGAAACCACTAGGAGCATCAAATGGTGCAAACAACGCTTCAAGCGATCGGGAAGGACCAGTCTTAGTGGAAGTAACACATAGTGGAGATGGGGGGCGACGAATCAAATTGGGAAATGATCCCGTAGAAGTAATTTATGTATCTATATATGTATACGCATGGTCTAAATATTAAATGCAAAAATGAATTATTTTTAAAGGTTGGATCTGCAAATACAAACTCCTTGCAATTATTTGGACCATCTATACAGGCTAGGCATTGTTTAATTGCTCTATCCGAAGGAGTATGTACAGTAACACCTTTACACGCTGATGCTTTGACGTTTGTCAATGGACATCACATAACACAGCCCACTATTCTACACGTAAGTTTTATATTCGATATATATATATATATATTTCTCTGATAAGCAGATTTGTACTATATTAAGTTAATTAATGTATGCACATACTTGCACAACAATATATACATGCATGGATATATATGTTTATATATACCATTCATCCGTTGTGTTAATGCTAAAAATGCAGATATGTATTCGTCCTCGAGTTTTAATTAACATGTTTTCTTCAGACTTTTGGTATGAATTAAATTAATTTCACTTAGAATGCTTGGGTTCTTGCTAATGGAATGTGCGGTTAAAGATTATTATATTTTCTAAAATGCTTTGTAGACTTCACAACACAACTCGTGAAAATAATCGCAATTATTGCGAAGCAGTTTAAACGAGTAAACATGAATAACTAAATGGAGATACGATTACCACAATTAAATATAATTGCTATGTACACATTTTTTTTTTACATCCTATTGATAAGCAGTCACCGAACAAGAAACGCCCCAAAATAAGATATATCAATAGCTAGAAGAAAATGTACTCTGTTATAACATTGTCAATAAAAGATTGTAGATTCAGACCTTATATTTATACCATAACAATATATTTGTAGAACGGGTCTGTTGTCATGTTTGGTCGTGTCGCATCCTACCGGTTTCTGGATTCTCCTTCCGATGGCCGTTATAATTTGGCTTTGTCTCAGTCACAACTGGATTCGGCATGTCTTTATGAGAGGTAAGATAATAATACTTTAATGAATATGTTCGAATGCTTTAACTTTTCGTTTACAAGCTTTTGTTTTGTATTGCAATGAACTATTTTATGTGTACGTTTATGTTACAATTTTTGTGTAATATGTATGCCTAATTTTTTGTTTTTATTTTTTTAACGTTTCTTTTTCTTTTTTTTTTGTGTATTGTCTCACTACACTGATTCACACTTAAACAATCATTTTGTCACAAACAATGTGTCAATCCCATCCAATAAATTTAAGTCGATCTCCAACGTCGCCTGCTTCTTGGAATGATGAGGACGGAACCATAAGTTTGGTAAGAGCCATTGGAGACATTTATATTATATAAATCACGATAGAAGCATCATTTATGAAAACGTAGAATCAAAAAGGAGAAATCGACGCAACTAATACTCACAGTGGAATATTAACAGAACGTACGCTGAATTTAACGGAAGAAAATAAAAAAAATGTAACTAGTAGATCGCCGCAGGATAATTTTCATACAACAGCTAAAGACGCTGAAATTAATTATGATGGAACTGAATTAAATATGGAAAGCAATTTGGAGACTAAATCCATTTCTAGTTTCAAATCGAATGGATCTACTAACCAGGATCAAAGGTAAAAACAAACCACACATCTTACAATCGAAACCATTTAAATCCTTTGTTTAAACTACACTAACGCTGTTTGTTTTTTTTACATTGCAATGTGCTAATTTAATTTTTTATTTAATTTTTGTGTATATGTTGTTATTGTTTATAAAAATGTTGAGTCTCCTCTAAGTCTCATATATGAATTATTAAAATTTATTATTTATTTTAGATCACAAAAAGTTCCAACGGGATTGGACAATCAAGGCCAAGAACCTATTTTGCCAGCAGTTTTAGAATTTCCAGAAACGCACCAAGAAAATTTCTTATCCCAAATCATAACAGAATTAGATGTCAATGGGCCTCACTTCAAGCTTGCTCCAGTTTACGCACTTTATTTATGTGCTAGGTAAGAAAATGTGATCTGTAAATACTGAACATAAGATATCGTTAAAAGTTTTTTTTTAAGTTTAAAGTCTTTTTAATTCATCGTTAAAAGTCTATACCAGTCGCCCATGAATGTCTTGATATCAGTTTCAAAATCATTTAATTTCGAGTACTCATTTGACTGCACCCACAAGTTGAAAACAGAACGAATGGAACACATAATATTTATTTCCCGAGTGTGTACTTCACTCATTGAAAACAGCACCTATGAATAGAGCTCACATAATGGGAATACAACTATTCATATCAGAACCTAAATTTCTACCTCTCGTGCCCCTTAAACTTTATTTTGCTTTTTTTTTATGAGTGCTAATAGAACAACAAACCCCAAACAATTAAAATGGAGGAAAGTAATAAGTGTAAGGGTGTTAGGAAACATATGGCATGAGAGCACTTTAGTAGGACACTCTATAAACGGACTACCTCCTATTCAAGCCACACATCATGCATTCCTACCTATTTTTCATTCACAATTTCCCTGTATATTCGGGGCACCTAAAATCGGACCAAGGAACACTATTATAACATGTGTTGCCTAATGTATTAACATGTCTAATTGGACCACGGGTAGTATGTATGCACGAATTATTAGTACCGCCATGTTAGCACAGGCAGTTACTTTTGTTTCATTTCGGGATTCTTCAATGCCTGTAATTTTCGCTTTCGTTAGTTCGCAGTAAATTTGAATTTTTTTAGGTTTTTTATAAGTACTACAATAAAAATTAAAGGAAAATAAGTAAACGAATTTACATTGAGCTTGAGTTGAGTTACAGTTCACGCTATACTGATAGAAAGCTTAAGGTTATAAAGTATAGTATATATAGCTTAAGGTATAAAGTAAGAATATAAAATCAGTCTCACAGAGAACTTGCAAAGAAATCTAATGTCAGCAAAAGTCAAAACCAAACAATTAAAAACGATTAGACAATCAAATTGGCAATTAAAAAAATTTAAATATCGAAAAAGCTTTAAGAATATCCTGGATGAACTCCACATTGTTTCAAAACTGGCTAACCATTTTTGTCACAAAATTGTGAAAACGAAATTAACTTCTTTTGCAGACATTGCCCCAGTCCTATGTTGTAAGTGATAAGATTAATACATCGAAAAACCTGAAAATACAACTTCGCATTTATAGCCAAAGCATAATATGTAAAAAGTTTGAAGTCCCCTTATATAAAATACATCATGATAGAGGAAGCCAAATTTGGTTGCTGAGGAGATAATACCCAAACCTGCGATGCCAGAAGAGTTTTTCGCTATAGACGATAATGTTGCGTGTTCTAATATGTGCTCCCAGAATTGGATCTATGTTTTGGAAATTTGTAGGTAGATACACTGGCAGTCGTTTTTTTTATGCGAACAGATGTTTTCGTTCGATGCATCATTGTCTTGCAACATCTGTTTTGGTTGATTGGCCCTGCCTGCACTTGTGGCCAAACAATGAGTTTTTCCTTTACACTACAACGACACCAGACCGACAAAACGTTTTCTGTTCGACGGACAAATAAAGAAACGGACAAAAACCGTGATTTATTTAAACCCCCACCAAAAAATACAAATCGAGACAGCAGAACGTTATGTCTATCGCGGTCGGTATGGGTTAAGAAACCACAAAAATCAGTTGATTACATTTTAGTAATGTTCAACATGTGGTCGTAGCGTTGTGGGTTTGTGCGTCGACTCCTACCCAATTGAATGTCGCTGCTTGTGTTCGATTCTCAGTACGACCAAAATCATTTTTCACGGGTCCACCCTTTTCGAATCACTGCTTATGCTCAGAGAATAATAACTGCTTAGAAAAAGTTTCTCAAACTTGACCGTTCGTAGTCAACATAAAACTGTAGGTCTCATTCACTTGTGTTAGAATAATAGCACGCACATCGCAAGTGGTTGGTGTAGAAGTTTAGGCCCTGCGGACTTTGCGGGCTATAACCACCAGTATTATTATTATTTTTATATAATATCAACATGTGGGCGGAATCCAATGATGAGTTGTACCAATATCGTACAATTTTTTGAAAGTTATTGATACCTATGAATCTCGACGAAAGTGATAGACAGGGCCAACCAGCCAAAAAAGATGTTGCAAGGCAATCCTGCATAGCCAAAAATAGGTTGCAAGGAATGAAATAAATATGTAATCTTTTTATTGAGACTAAGTGAATGTATTCATGCAGACTAGAGGTTTAACACTAAATGAATCATGCCGACTATGGAAAACGGCGGATTGACTGCGTAATTTGATTAATTGACCAATTTTTGAAAACGCAATGGAGAAAGTAAGCGGTCGTCGGTAGAGTAGTGTACAAAATATCCCATTTTGGTAGACGCAACTCATCCGCAGTTCGAGGCAATGTGTAGTGCCATTAAGAAAAATCTGAATATGTTTTTAGCCATGTTCACAAAGAAAAACTCTGAATTCATTCTCGGATTTGTTTCGCTTTGATAAGTAGAACTGCAGAGATTCCGAAAAACTCTCTTCAACTTCATTAAGTTGCTCTGCTATTTGTGAGTCTTCGTTGTGGGTATTCCTCTTTCGAGTCACTGAAAATGCTCAAAGAGTAATAACTGTCTAGAAAAGGCTTCTCAACCTTGGCCGTTCGGAGTCTGCATAGGCCCTGGCCTTCTGGCCCTCGGGCTGTGGTGCCACCCATAGTATTACATATATTATTATTTGTGAGCTTTCATCATTCACATTTTGTCACATGATAACTATTTTGAATGTACTAGGGCCACCAAATAATAAGTGAATGAACAAAATTAAACACGTCAAGTCTCCTTGTGACATCAAAAGATATAATGTTTTAAAGAGTACAAACATCAGCTACATTTAAAGAAATTATTGCTTAATATTTTCGTGAATTTTTGGCTTCTGGAAGATCTTTTTTAAGTCCCCAACAATAATCTGCTGGCATTCCATTTTACTTATTTGTATGTTTTCGTTTTAACAAAAAAAAGGATCAAATTACAATTTCTGATTACTGAAAGTAATGATTTTATGGCAATTTCGAAAAAAATATATTGACCCCTAACTAACTAAACGTTCTAGTTATGGATCACACGAGAAGACAGACTACACATGGTCAGTTTATATTGTTCTTCGTGGAATACTTAAATTCTTGGTAACTTTAAACTTTTTTGAGTCTTTTTGATTTCTTCGATAATCAGCATTTTTTTTATTTAAATTAATTTTTTTCTTTCATATTCGCGACATTTTACTGAACGAAGTGTCCAAAAATTGCAGACGTCAAAAGAAATATTCTATGATTCAAATGCATTTACATAGCTTTTTTATTTATTTATACACACACATAAAGTTACGTTAG
Organism: Eristalis intricaria; assembly: GCA_964034865.1. Lineage (NCBI taxonomy): Eukaryota > Metazoa > Arthropoda > Insecta > Diptera > Syrphidae > Eristalis > Eristalis intricaria. Next base: position 76,583,014 of record OZ035873.1, on the reverse strand, counting down.
TTTACTGGGTGTTGGAGTTTGAGATGAGATATGGGGACAATTTTCTACGAAAAGTATCACGAATAAACAAGTCGCAAAGTCATATTTAAGGAGAGAGTCGTCTAAAGAGTGTTAAGACTTAAAGAGAGTCGTCTTATGGAGTGTAAAATATAGCCTGTGTTCTGACAAATTTGTCCGACTTACATCTAGGGCGGATGTTCGACTTATGTACATAGGTTTGACTGTATTTAATTTTAATTTAGGATTAAAGAAAAAAATAATTCAAACTGCAAACAATGTACAATGCCTATTTTTATTAAAATAATTACTTAACGCCCAGATTTTTTTCATTCCAGGTATCGAGCGTCTACACATTATAGACCAGAACTACAGCCCACAGAAAGGGCGCATAAATTAACAATTTTCCTTCACCATGTTGCGAATTTGATATATTCCGTTATTCAAGAACAGTACGCTGACCCACGTATTCTTGCATTTTGGATGGCAAACAGTTCCGAGTTTCTTCATTTCTTGAAATCAGACCGACATATAAGTGCTTTTAGTGTTCAAGCTCAGGAAATACTTGCTGAAAGTGTTCAAACCGCTTTCCGGAACTTAGTCAATTGTTTTCGAGTGGAGTTATCGCAGACACTTAATCAATTCCTGTCAGAAACAATTGATCACGATTCAGCAGCTGGTTTAGTACTTACTGTATTAGGATCAGCTATGGCTCTTCTACGAAGATGTAGAGTTAATGCAGCTCTAACTATTCAATTATTTTCGCAATTATTCCATTATATAAATGTTATTTGCTTTAATACGGTATGTGGATTATTCTTTAAGGTTGAAAGTTTCAGACATTTTTTTTTTAGATTGTAGCAAATTCTCACATGTGTACAGCCGAATGGGGAAAAATCTTGACAGAACGCTTACAATTATTGGAATTATGGGCTGAAAGGCAAGGGCTAGAACTTGCTGCAGACTGTCATTTGGCTAAAATAAATCAATGCGCGCAATTCTTACAGGTTTGGTTATATCAGCAAGAATAAAATGAATGAAAGAATAATATGCACTCACTTTTAGGCTCCTAAAACATCCGTTGAAGAAATTCAGAAACTTGCCTGCTCTTGTTTCCGTTTAAATTCCTTACAAATGTCGGCGCTGCTACAACAAGAAAAAATTCCCCGAATACTTATAGATACCGTCATTCGCATGGCTGAATCGGTTGCCGATGAATTAACAAGAGCAGATGGGAGAGAAGTGCGTTTGGAAGAGTCACCAGAGCTACATCTCGCATTGCTGTTACCTGATGATGGATTTAGTTGTGACGTTGTTCGTGGTATTCCTTCTGGCTTAGTTGATTTCCTGAATCCACTACAAACAGCAGGAATGTGTCGCCTGGCAGCACAGCCCACAAGTATTGGCCTTTGGACGGTTTATATGCATCAGTTTAATGTAGTTCTTGATTTTTATTATATATTTATTAAATAATTAAAAAAAAACAACGCATCCATAGGCACGATCACCTAGTTCAATGTCGAATAAGTTGCCACAACCTGAAATGCAAGTTATTAAGTTACATAAAAATTCAAATGGCATGGGATTGTCAATTGTAGCAGCAAAAGGCGCTGGTCAAGAACGATTAGGTATTTACATAAAAAGTGTTGTACCAGGAGGTGCTGCTGATGCCGATGGTCGTCTGCAAGCAGGTGATCAACTTTTACGTGTAGATGGCCAAAGCTTAATTGGCATAACTCAAGAAAGGTACGATTATTGTTTTCCAGAAAAGAACGTATTAATATGATAAATATTTTGCAATGGAAATAGAGCTGCGGATTACTTGGTAAGAACAGGACCTGTTGTTACTTTAGAAGTAGCTAAACAAGGAGCAATTTATCATGGTCTCGCGACATTACTTCAACAACCCAGTCCTGTTATCCAAAGAGGTATTTAAACCCATTTTTTTTTTTGTTTTGTAATCACATCAAATTACAATAACATATATTATGTAGCGTCTATGTAGCTAAAATATATCGCTAACTGCTTTCATAATATCCTACACATGCTGCTCCAATTGAAAAGAAACGGATGATATTTTCCCTGGTCAGATCTACAATTCTATTTCTGACGAAAGTCTACACAAATATGTACCGGAGGCTCCAGTACGTAGACTTAGTTCTTCATCATTACAGGAAGAGCTATTTCCAAAAGGATATCAGCTGCATATCGATCCTAGATATAGAGACACTCGGCCAATTGCTAGGAGCTCGTCGAGCTTATATTTACCGGTAGAAAGTAATAGTCCAATTCGCTATCGTGAACCGAACCCGTCGATATACATTGAAGAATACAATGACGATGTAAATTTCGAAAGACGGTCAATTGATTCCTTGCCAAATTCTTTTTATTCTGAGGCTCATCAACCCCTGAATGAAGATGGAATTGCATCTGTTGCTGATTCGGAGGAAATCCCATATATTGATGACGGCTCTCCAACCGAAGACATTAGAAACTACGGTGAAATATTCAAAATCAACAAAAACACCTTGGATAAAACTTCGTTGGGTGGAGGGGGAATAATGACCTCAAGTCAAAGAAGAAACACACCGGGTTATCGGAAAACTGTCAGCTTTGACTTAGTGATGACTGATGAAATGGAAAATAAAGATAATGAACCATTGAATCAAGAATGTTCATTTATAAAGAGAAAATCACATACTTATGATGCGATAAGTGATTTTTGTGAAAAAAGTGCACCATCAGTCGAATCAATTGTCAAGCAAATGTATGAAAAGAATATACCTATTATAAATGCTCCCGAAGAAGAAGAATTACAACGGGTATCTGAAAATGTACACGAATTAGCGGTAATCCGTAAACCAAAGCGAGAACTTAATACAGATCGATCAACATCAGGAAATAGGCTAAATCGCAGTAATGTTGCTAGAAGGGCCTCTTTAGCAATGTGTAATTTCGCCACTACTGTTGATGTTTTAAGTGTAAACAAATGTTCCTTTGAAGAAAACCATATTCCTAAACGTAGTAATAGTCAAACCAATATATTAATTTCACCGAAAACAAAACAGGAAGATATGAACAACTTTTGTTTCAAAAAAATTGGTGAAGGGAGAGTTAAAGATATTGCTGGTATTTTCGAGCTAAACATAAGTGATGTTAATTCACATTCTATGCTTAAGCTTCCAAACGTTTTATCACGGTCAAATCCTGACGTTAGTCACAAAATAATGGACAACAATAATAAACTGACGAAAAGTGAACAAATAGAAGTCTTAGAGCAATTGAAAGAATGGAGCTTATGTGGTTCAACCGGAAGAGATTACCAACACGATAAACTGCCAATACACAAAGAAAAACTGGAATATACGGATACATCAGTAAGTAACGCTGATAATGACAAGATTTGTTCAAAGACCAACTATTCAAGACTTCTGAGAGTTGAAATTAACCATAACAATGTAAACTCTCTTCAACCAAAAATTCGTGATATTGCATCATGCTCAACTGCTAATCCAACAAAAAAAGACTGCAATTTGTATGATAATTGCTCTAACTTCAATAATAAGTGTAATTCACTATCATTAGACAATGAAAACGATTCTAATTCACAGAATCCTCCACTGAAATCTTGCCAAGTTCCTAAACAGATCAGCCAAACAAAAAGCCAAGCAACATATATTAAACCAATGCCAGAATTTTCAAAAATGCTATCGAAGATAAATTTTACTTCTTCTTTTAAAAATCATGCTGTTAAAGTTCTGCCAATTCATAGAAGTCCAATTCCAACACCAAGATACAATAGCAATCGTATATCAAAGGTAGGCGATGTGGATGAAGTGGAGCCGAGCTGACAGAGTACGCACAGAAGTTGCCTTTGTTTAAACGACACAAATTATTTAATTTTGATTTAATAAATCCAGTAGATCTAGTTCCTTTTTTTATTGAATTTCCTTTAAACGGTTACCAGCATATTTGTTGTACTATAATATACAACTCTCTGGTCATTAAACCTATAAATATCTACAATTTTTACCCCTAGGTGGCAGACGTTTATCAGAAAGGGATGTTTCCAGATTGGGAGGAGAATCGAAAAACGTAGGACCGCTTAGTGCAGCTTCTCATTTAGCAAATAGCAAATCAGTTCCAGCACTTCATCACTCTAGCAATAATGTTTTAAGTAAGTTCAGAGTATAGTAATATAATGTATATATATATAATAGTAGTGTTATATATTTATTAATCTTATTATTATAATAGATGCAACCAATTCTAAATCAAGAAGCACTCACAGTTTACTGACTAACAACGAACAGGGCTTTTATCAGAATCTTAGCGTTTATAGAGCACAGAACCAAAATCAACATATATTCGGCGAAAGGTGTGTATACATTATCCTACTTAGTTTTTTTACACTTAATAACGATAGTTTCCCAAACAACATAAATATTGACTATTACTGCCGCCGACAAGAATCACGTTGGTTATAAAAATTTATAACATTATAAACAATTTTCTGAATATTATTTATCTAGGACTACGTTAAGCTAATTTTGATATATATATATCTGTGTTTGACAAATTTTTCTTATTTTTTATAAAATAGAGCACAGATTGATTCTATGCATTCCACTGGGAATATGCAAAATGTTAATCAACAGCAAATGTCTTCGAATAGCATTGGGGGAATACCGCACGGAAAAGGTGTTGTACCACCGATTTCGTTAAACCAAAGCAATATTCTAAGCCGTCCAGCATCTGCCTATTACCAAAATAGTGTAAATACAAATTTCACAGGCAACACAAGCAATAATACAATGCCTTTAAACAATCCCATGACGCCTTTTAATGATAGCCATGGAATTAGTGCGAGCACATCTAATATTAGTATCGGTGGAAACATATCAGCTTCCAATAGCCAAATACATCACATGCAACCACAATCGTCTACGATTGGTAGTCGTTCTAAAAACTCGCATGGTTTCAACCGAGATGGGCAAATGCAAAGCAGTTTACGTATGAATCAGATATTTGCACCTTCAATGCCAAATATAGCTGCCTCTCATTTAGTACCCTCTACACCGAACGTGCATAATGCAGGAATATCATCCAGTCAAAGTATGCAAAATGTTACTATGACATCGCATCCAGCCAATTCAGGAGATACGTTGCAGCAACACGGTTTTACAAATCTTCCTCATAATCACAACCAACAATATATTTCTAAAGGTCCAATAAATAATGTGAGAAATCAAACAGTCATTGGGGAACTACCCATGAGAAGGAATCGAATAGAAGGTATTCCAGATCCAGATACCAGACACCAAATGAATCCAGGAATGGCCGCACCAATCACCAATAATCAGCACCTTCAACAACAAGAGCAACATCGTCAGCAGGAGCAACATATTTCCGGCGCTGCATTGCCACCAAAACCACATGGAGCTATACCCAATTCTAATACTATGAACAAACATTTACAAAATACTACTAAATCGCAATCAAATCGTGGGCCTCAAAATTACCAACAACAGAACTTAGAAGAAACACCACCACTTCCGCCAACAACTACACATCCTCTATTTAAAGGATCGAATCAAACACCTCAAAGTATGAATTACGTAGCAAGTACTGCGGATCCTCCGAAAGGGGGCTATTATCCAGTAAGTGGAACTTCAACACATCAAAATAATTTTATGGGCACCAATCCTTGGGAACGTGAAGAAAGAGAAAGAGAACATGAAATACGCCGAGAACACGTTCGACAATGGAGAGATCAACAAATTGCTGAATTATCGAGCTCAGCAATGCGTACTCCACAGCAAGATGAACAATTAAAAACACTTGTTTTGGAAAGAGATTTTGAAAGACGAGTTCAAGAAGTAGAAGAACAAGAAGATGAAAGCGAACCTTCTTTTGAAAAGGAGAATTTTCAAGAAGTTGTTCGTCTAACTGTTCAACAGAATTCAATACAGACACCTATTACAAATTTCCGACAAACTGACATTAGGATAGAACAAGAAGAAAATAATGAGCAGGCGTCACATTCATTATCAATAAATGATTCTCAACTTTATGGACAAAATTATCAACAACTTCAAGTACCACTAACAGCTCCTCCGAAGGGAATATTAAAAAACAATCGTTATGACAGCACATCTACGACCTTGGCACCACCTTCTCCATCAAAATCACAAAAATCAGCAAGTTTTGCTGATGAGAGGCGCTTACAAACTGAACATGCAATATTAAATGTAACGAAAGATGTGTCTAATATGAATTTAAATTATGAAGTCAATATGAATAATAATGATCGTTTATTAATGGCAGACCATAATTCACAACTATCTGGTAATTCAATGAATATCGACATAGTCCCACCACCACCACCACCAGAACGAAATAGTTCATATATTATTATGTCACAACAACAAAAAAATCGCAGTTCAACTTCGAATAATTTGAAAGGAAATGTATCTTCTACATCGGATATGCTGGCGGAAAACAATCTGTTAATTTATTCTAATAATAATAAGAAACAGAATTTTGTATCATCGAACGCTAACAATAATAATATGCCCATGAAAATCATGTCGTCACATAATTCGAATGAAATACATTCTCTGGTAGCAGCACCAATTGCTAATATTTCAAGTAACCTCCTCATTCTAGGACGTGATAACAAACGAGTTTCATTTCATGACGAGGAGAATAACTACGTTTCATCACATATGACAACTCATTCCAGCGAGCAAAATTATGAAAATGATCAGTCGGAACTAAAGACAATCGACGAAAATCCTCATGTAAGTAGTAAATATCTACAATTCTAAAATGTTTTTCAATTTCATCATGTATCGTATTTTATATTTCGTATATAAAAGGATTTCAGTACAGAGGCTATAGAGGCATTACAAACACCAACCACGCCTGACACTGATATGTGGAATACTACGGTGCAATCAACGCCCGGTGTAATTGGGGCTCAAGAAGTTTACAGGTAACTTATGACGATATTCAAGTAAAACATAAAAACTAAATACCAATGGAAATAAGAATTTCAATACATAATTAGGAAATCATAACTTATCGGCTTTTTTTTCAAAATAAACATGGTAGTTATTGACTCTTTGGCATTAATATGAACATGCATTCGAAATACACGTATGTTCTGGATTCACGCATCTCCTCTATTTTCGCAACAGCTAAATCTAAATAGACAGAACCTCGTTATTTGCAATTACCCCAGTTTCTATTAGTTGCTATAATCGAGAATGTACTGTATATTCCTAATAATGCTGAAGATACGTGAAAATAAAGTAAATCATTTTTTATAATAAAATTGTATTAAAATAAATAAGCTATAAAATAATAAATAACAATAAGTATAATGTGCGTGCGAACATTTACAAATACACCCAATTCTGTTTATACACGGTTTTGATTTAACACGGCTCTAGAATAATTTCCGTTTTACACGTTTTCATTCGATTATGAACGCTTAATTGAAATTTCGCAGAAAAAATATTATTATGAACCGTAATCTTTTAAAATTTTAGTTAGGGAATTTCCAATTTATTCTCATCATATTATAATATATCTATGTACTAAATACTCTCATAATCCTTTTGTTTTAATCATTCATTTTAAGTATATTAATAGTGTTTAAGGAAATGGAAGTAATCCCATTTTTTCTAGAACGTATCTACCGTGTAAAAACAGAATTATTTGTAATTCCAAGAATTGCTTGTATACCCATCAAATAAGTCCAATATAACGGATACCGATATAGCGATTTTTCGTTATTACAAGCGCTTATAAAAATTGTTATGTTATATCAAAATAGCGAACTGTTCCTTGTTATCCGGATATAACGAAAAAATATTGATACCGATATAGCGATTTTTCGTTATTACAAGCGCTTATAAAAATTGTTATGATATATCAAAATAGCGAACTGTCCCTTCTTATCCGGATATAACGAAAAAATATATAAGTTAATATCTCTAGAGTTGCTCATTATACATCGAAAACATCGATGTTTGCTATTCGATGTATCGAATAAGTCCGATGCATCGGATACATTTGATGTTGAACTATATTGATGCATCGAATGAAATCACATACTATTCATAGTAGAATGTCCTCATTAATATTATCTCACGGCCCACAAACGCAGAGAGTACCAAAATAAGTAACAGATTTAGCGGCAACGTTACCGATGTGGCACGATCGTCCCATTATGACACTTTAATATTAAATATAGTATTCTGGAGAAAATTTGAACAATGATCATATTTACATCGACGTTTATAAAACAATGGCTTACATCTACCTTCAGAAGAAGTTGAATGCTCATTAAGTTTTAAGGAACATAATGTTCTTCCTTTAATTTTATTAACTTTGTTTTGAATTACAAAGAGCTCGTTGAAGGAAGGATATTCACTGAGTAAAGCCCAGTCTTCTAATGAATTATGGCTCATTGAATAACCACATATTTTCTTACGAAAGGCATCCCCGGCATACCACTCGAGTACGAAACTTCTACATTTGCTGTTTTTTCGCTGAAACTAACTGGCTCAAAAAGCGGTGTCCAACGTCGTGGAGGTTGTGCATTAAACCCAAATCGCGGTGATGGAGACTAATGCCAATGCGTCATCCAGTATGACACGACTATACAGACTATACAGTAGCTTCCAGTCATCAAGGCCAAGTTGCCTTGCATCCACATACATCATGTAAAATGCACACTCAAAAAGGACAAATAATCGTTCCATATAACTAATAACTTTCGTTTTAGTAGACGACCACAAACATTATATAATTCGTTGTATTGGACGTCCATTGTAATGCTTGTGGCCGTTTACTAAAATGAAAGTGAAATATATAAGTGAAAGACATCATTTATAAATATGTTCACTATATCGGATAGCAAGTTTGTGCGAATGTTCCCTATTTACAGATGTCAATGCAATTTTAATAAGCGTTCGTTATACAGAAAACTCGCTATGTCAGTACTCGTTATACTTCACGTCCACTGTACTTACGTTTTCAATTATTTTATATGAAATTAATCAAATAACCAAATATTCAGAATTGGCAATATGAAATTATTGACGAACTTTTCAATTTTTCGATGAAAGTTTATAGGTATTTTGTGCTCAGTTTAGAATTCTTCAGATTAATATCGTTGACAACTTTCGTAGGACATGCAAAAAGGTCGTCGTTTTTATTAATTTGGCCCACAAAATGTCGGTAGTATATTATTGGTATTTGGGTCAAAGTTTGATTAGTCCTTTCTGCGAGGCCACTTTCTGAAAAGAACTGCCACCGCCACATGTCTTTAGTTCTCATTTGAAAGTGAAATAAAGCAATAATTGGATTACGGTGTAAATTCCCACTTAAATGTGAATTAATGCCATTATGGATTTAAATCATATGACCTTATTTCATAGGGCCTCCAAAAATGATCCTAATACGTTTTATCTGTCAAAGATTGTTTTGAACGCCCAAACATGTACCTCACTTAATATTTCCTGGTTTCCATCAGTTTTCGATATTCTTCTGTGTTCATTGCGTGTACCTTTTTGTTTTAACTGCTTATCAAAAAAACCAATTCCAAATCTCGTTTGTCTTTCTTGAGTTTGCTGCAACGTATGTTCGGCTCATTGCCAAAAGCAAATCAGCGTGTGCAAAGGGACGCATCATCTCCGCTCAGGCTCCGTTTCAGGGCGTACGGATTCGCCTTTTACATGTTGAAGTCTCGACGCTGCAAGGCTTCTTTTGGCCCCATTTAGGAGAGGCCATGTGCATTCGTAGAGCTTATTGAAATCTCCCCTTTCCCTACTCTCATCTTTCAATTTTACTTACATTTACATTTTATAATTAAATAATAAAACATGTTTTATCAATTTATGTTTGTTATGGTCTAGGCCCATTCGATGCGATAGCTTATAAAATTTTTGTTTTTTATTTGTTTAGAGATCCCCGACAACGCCGATTAGCAGAGCAACAGCAGAAGCAGCAACAACGAACAAGTGAAGCAGTTCCTGAAAAGTTATCGTTTAAAGAAAAAATGAAAATGTTTGCTCTGGAATCTGGTGAAGATCACACACCAAAAGATAAATTGAAAATATCACGAGCTCAAAGGGATATTGATGCAGTCCATTAATTTAGCATGAATTCCGAAAAAGTATTATATCTGCAGCTATTTATCATTCTTACCAATAAATGAAATACTGGGCCCAACATTTTTTAGAATGGTCTTAAATTGGATTGTTATTTTAATATTTTATTATATTTTGAAAATAAAAATATGTATTCAGTAGTTAATTGTAAACATACCTAGTATTGAATTATTAAGTATTTCAAATCAAATTAATAGAATCTAAATACATTCAATAGCAGCTTTAAACATACGAAGGGAATATATTTTAACAGAAGGCTTTAAAATAACTACAAAAATTAAATATACAAAATTGCATTCCATGCCCTATTATTTATATATTTTTTATTTAAAACACTTTAAAAAATCGTGTTGTAGCATTAAATAATCAAGTAGAATCCACGTATTATTTTGCAGAACAAAACCTATGCTATCAACGAACCAATTTTGTTTATCAATGACTCATTGAATATTTGTATATATATATATGGATTTGTTGTTGAGTTTTTGTTTGTGGTAGTGTCATTCTATACAAATTTAATCAAACAAATGTAATTTACAAAATACAACAATACTAGTAAAAGTGTATTAGGCATGTTCTTAAAATGTGAATATGGTTTAATTGTCAAGAAAAAAGGATCAAAATACGAATGGACCAAACAATTTCGAGGAATTTACTTAATAAAAAAAATAATATTAATTATAAAAATCCATAAATAAGTAGAAAGCAATGTGTTTTTATTGACGTAGATAAATGAATTAAATATAAATATTCATTTATTTGCATCTTCAGTGGGTAAAAGAAAAGCTACATTTTCTTCAAAAAATGTGCATAATTTGTTTAAAATGATGCAGTGCTAAGAATGAACCAAGCTCACTGAGAGTACTAATACTACACATATGCATATATGTATGTATGTATAATAAGCTCATGTAAAACGACAAAAAAAGTACGAAAGTTATATCAACGTGAACAGCCGTCTAAAATGACATTTCGTAAACAATGTATGTATCTATATTATTTTAATCATCATATTGCATTTAAATAAAAGTCCGAAATATATATTAAATAAAGTTGCATTATTTATACAACGTACTCGATAATTCGTAACTCCAAAATTTTTTTTTACTTGGGTTGGTTGGTTTATTTCTATTGCGCCAAATCGAGCGTTCTTGCACGGCGTACTAAACGTCCCATGTCGAAAGTTTTGAGGATGGCGTTGTTACAATGACCATAAAGTCTGATACTTAGCTTTCGAGCGGAGTTTATTATTTCTTCGTCGATGGTAGTTATCCCTAGGTCCCTTTGTATATCACAATGCCTGAGATACTGAGAGCTTTCACAATATCCCGTATAATTTTATTTTGAAAGGACTGAATAAATCCTTGTCATTTGCTTTGGTGCAACCCCATAGTATGTATAAGTCCATATTGGTTTCAGTACTTGGTTGTATAATAGCAGTTTGTTGTACATGCTTAACTTGGAGTGCCTTCCAAGTAACCAGTGCATTTCTCTATACCGGTGTTCGAGCTCAACCAGTTTCTTATTCACGTGAGCCTTCCACTTGAGTTTCGCATCGAGAGTCATACCAAGATATTGTGCTTCATTAGCGTACGGTATTTGTACATAATTAATTAAAACTGGTCGATTTTCAATATTTCTGTAGGTAAAATTTATATGCGTCGATTTGGTCTTAATTTGAGCAAATAAATCGAAAACCTCTGTTAATTGAAGAAAACATATGCAATTGGTCTCATTCATTATTTCGAACTTACTACTGTGCAAAATAGCACTAATTCGAAAAAATGGCTTTTTTTAGCTCTATAATTCCGAGTCAAGTTTAATTGTCTTTCTTCAACAACTGTATTGAAGTGCGTATGTTGAAAGTGAGCCATGAAAACAATGGCTTGAGAGATTCATATGCCTTGTGTATTCATTGAACTAACATACCTGTTGTTTTAAATCGCAAAATTGATTAACAGAAAAAGAAAACTCGAACTGTAATTTTATTTGACGTGATAATTACTAGTAAGAGCGACGATGTGCATTACTTAAGGGTTGCTATTAAAAAAAAATAGCCTTTGATCGCCAACTAAAATTATGTTCATAAAAAACGATAACAGATTCGTTCTCAACAACAATCTATTGCACCCAGTTCCAACTATGTCCATATAAGTTGATATGATCCGCAAGCTGAGCCGTGTGTATACGGGTGCAATGGTAGAAGTAAATGGACAGTGCATATATCCATATGAACATATTCGCTCTTACTGACAATTATATAACACTACTTAGGGTAGTATCAATGATTCAAATTCAGATTACATTTACGTTAAGTCAATACTGAAATTAATTTCTTAACACACCGCCGCTACGGAAGGGCACTTCAAGGAAATTAGTAATCGGCCTCTTGAATAGCTCGTTTTTGGTTCGAATTCTGACCACACGAACATGTCCATCCTTCTCGGGGTGCAATTCTTCGATAGGCCCCAAGTCCCATTGTGAAGGAAACAACTTAGGCTCCTTCACGACAACAAAGTCATCCAGTGTCAAGTCACGATTGGTATGCCACCATTTAGGTCGTTGCAGAAGAGAGGTTAATGCTGCCATCGCTGCCGTGTAACATATTTTGGTGCAATTCCCAACGTCCAAGTCGGTTTGTTGAAACACCCAAAAACTAGGTTCTGGTATTGCGGTGTAAGGGCGACCTATAAGGAAATGAGACGGGGTTAAAGGGTTTAAAGAGAGAAAGAGGGAATTCAGCAAAGCTTCTATCTGGGCGAGCAAAGTGCTCATTTCTAAACAAGTTAATTAGTTGCTACCAATGGTGCGATGTTAATGTGCTTCAGCGATCGCACCAACTCGTGCACATCGGATAATTTTCGACGCATCCGGTTTGGTCAAAGGATGGTAAAATTATTGGATGTTTAATACTAAACAAATATAGGGAGCATTCGAGATCCGTCCTCCAACTTGCAGCAACCCAACTTCATCTACGAACGGAGATAGTTAGAGGATAAATAGTCGGAGAAGTCGTCGGAAAATAAAAAATCAATATCCCGTCGTCGATTTTGTTGTTGCAACATTTTAATTTCTTCCTTGAACTCTTTTTGAACAAACCGAAGACACGTTTCTTTGAATAACGGAATTCCTGGAAGAGAAAAAATATAAAGATCGCTCCTCAAGAGAGAGCTTGCAGTTCCGCGCAAAGCGAATGACATATCCGACGATGGGAATTAACTTGGACCAAGAAGATATCTTGCTGAGTAGTTCAGCAGAGTTTCCTCTGGCCCAATTTCCATTTCCATAAGTACTGGGTTCGGCCATTGACTATGGTCCACAAACTTTATTTATTTTAGTTATCAATTAGCTTACTTGGTTCTACTCCTCTGGAAGCGAAATCAACTGGATTGTCTTCGGAAAACGAACATGACTCCAAACAGAACGATACAGGAAATCCAAGATCTCAGCTGTACGGTTAGCTACGATGGTGCCCCATCTACGAGGAAGAGAAGAGGGCCAGGCTAAAACGATGGTCGAGTCAGTGAAAGCGAAGAGGTTTCCAGGTGCAACATCCCACGATGAGCAATCCAGCTTCATGAGACGACTAAGTAGCAGAGCGCCACATAACTCAAGTTTTTCAATCGTCTGCTTGACCGGTGCAACGCACGTTTTTGCAGTCACGAATTAAAACCTCAATAACACCATTTTCAGTAACGCACTGAGCATACGTCAAAGCTTAAATAGGCCTTTTCCGATGCATCAGAGAAACCTATTAAATAAATGTCTATAGCATTTAACGAATATCTTCGAGGATATAGGCGATAGCAAGCCATTCAGTATCTAGATCCAATGAAACTGACCGACCATAGTCCATATCGGCAAGAATTTCCCAACAATTAGACACCCATATGCTGAGTCTTGAAATTCTACCAATTGTTCTTTTAAAATACCCGATAGCGAATCTGTGCCAGCCGCAAAATCATCAACATAAGAGTTGTGCAGAATCACATTGGAAGCCTGAGGGAACTACTGCTTGTTTCCACAGCCAATTGCATTAGTACTCTATTGCGGAAGATTTGCATCCCAGGAAAAGATACGCTCCTAACTAAACAACTTCGACCTAGCACCGGAAAGGGTGTTTCCAAAATGTTCTCCTTCTCTACCAACAGAGGGAATATTAGAGTGCACCTCTTCAATATCCCAAAATGATTTTAAAATCCTATCAATGTCCACTCCTTCGTGTAATGAAACAACACGGTTCTGGTTAATATTACAGGAAACTACCCAGCCAAAGACGGTATTATGTGCAATTTCAATTGCAACTATATTTGAACAGTTGCAGTCCGAACCAAGCAAAATATCAAAGGAAGAGGACCATCGTAATTAAATGAGATTGTGGGGGTAATCGAGGTAATGGTTTTCAATACAAATGCTGCCACATTCATTGAGGAAGCATCAAACCGAGGTTTCAATTGTATATTCATGGCTCCGAGTGTAACACCACTGTCAAGAAAAGAGAATCCATGAATAGACAAACGAGCGTAACGTCGATACATCCCAAGCATCCTAACTACCCGATGGGTTGCAAACAATACCTGCGAAGCGGTGTCCAGAAGAGCGCAACACCGTTGCTTCCTCTTCTACAACGACTATTGGCAAAATGCCAGACGATGAAGTAACAGGTTAAGAGTGATGACTTACAATCGATGACCCGAACGGAGATAAATTCAGAGCATCATTAAAGTTGAGTGGCTTAGCTGTCTCAGAACTATTGAGATGCACCAACAAACGGTGACGCAGTCAGTCTCTATCTTCAGACGTCATAGTATTTAAACCGCGAACCACCTCATCCTCATTGTCTACCGATTTGCTGCATGATCTACTGAAGACGAAGCACACATGAGAGATCTCCAGGCAACTCGATTCTCCGCCATCGACTTCTAACTCATCAGGAGTTATGCTCAATCGTAACCAGGCGAGTTTACGGACTTGGTCCTACCACCTCATCCTGGATCTGCCAAGTGGTCACCTATGTATTGGAATCGCATTCAACGGTCACCTCGGAAGTCGTGGTGGTAGGGACAATCGTACCACATGGCCAAACCATCGAAGCAATGCTCCTCCGTTCAAGGACACAGCTGCTCAATGTTGAGGTTTCTCACTTATCCCGGCGAGTAATTCCCATAACACCATGAAGAAATCTCATCTCAAGAGCTTGTAATCGCGATCTTATTCATTTTCCTTCATTACCCAATTTTCATAACCATATGTGAGACTTGGAACAAATACTGAATTGATTACCGCTAACTTGGCTTTCACACTAGCTCGGTCTTCCTCATAGCAGATCTCCCAAGCTGTGTCATCTAAACCAGATTTACCAAACTTAAGGGAACGTTCACCATTACACCTCCCATCACTCGTGAATAAGGCCCCGAGATACTTAAACTTCTCCACCTCCTTCAATGGGACTCTGTATGTTCGTAGTTTGCATTGAACAGACGTTCCGGAAATTACCATTACCTAGGATTTGTCCCCGTTGACCTTCATCCCATCAGAAACTGAATGGCCCTCAAAAGAGGACCATCAGTCCCATACTCTTGCAAAACACTCCAGAGTTTACCTCTAGGAACTCGATCATAAGCCTTTTCCAAACCTACAAAACAAGTGTGGGGTTGGCATAGTCCCCACCCTTTCCAATAACCGTTATTAGGGTGATAAGCTTGTCGGTTGTACTTCAGCCGAAAGGCGCACTGGTTGTACGAAAGGCGCTCTGTTCATCCCCCATCCTGGGCTTGACCATAGCTCTAGAAGTAGACTTTCCCGGGAGAGAAAGATAAGCCCGGTAGTTGGGGCAGTCTCTTTTGGCCTCCTTCTTAAAAAGAGGGACAATCAAACCTCTTTACCCATTGCCTTAAGCATTTCTGGCCGGATTTCATCCACACCGGCGAATTTGCCAACTTTTAGCGATCCAATTTTGAAAATCACTTCTTCCACCGTTGGACTATTATCGGCTTTACTCAAGACTACGGGACTGCCATCCTCTGTGGCAACGCACCATCTTTGGATTGGTTCCTTTCATGATGTTGAATTCCCTTCTTCTAAGTTTGCGAATGGTTTGCCAGAACACATTTTTCGCTTTCCACCTTCTCAACGAACTCCTTCCAAGACTGTTCCGATGCAAACACGAAATGCTTGCAAAACATCGATGTTTCGTTTATAAATTTATCTTCGAAATAAAACATATTTATTTCGTAGATAAATTTGTATTTTCTCTGCTCTAGTTGACTGGAAATTAGTTAACGTCCTTGGGTTCAACTAACTCAAAAAATGTATATTTATTGTACATTTAATTTAAGCTTAAATAAGCGGGGTAAAAACGAGGGCAATAAAAACAATTCGGTCAAAATCATTTTTCTTATCCCCAATCGGCAAATTTGGAATAATTGTTAAAAATTGTACATAAATGAGAATGAGGAACGTGAAAGAGAATTGATTTGAATTATTCTACATTATTTTTTGATTAGCCAACGAAAATTGTGATGGAGAAGGAGACTTAAGGTTTGCTGATGTGCTATTTTCACGAAAGAGTGAATTTTAAAAAATGTATATTCCTAAGTTCTCTATGATATGATATCCGAGCGACTTACCGTAAGAAATCATATATGTATATACATATGTAACTATTCCACAATAAATCTTTCTCTCTTGCATGATTCTAGTCCTTCCAACGGACCATTCATCGTAGAAGTGGAAAAAATATTTCAAAACCAACCAATTATTACAAATTCTCACACAGTCGTGGAAATAGAACGTGGCCCATGAACATCGACACAGCAAGTAGATTTATTTTGTCGGGAATCGCAGGAATTGTGGAAAATCTTGGGCGAAGGAATTCAAACAAGTATCTCTCCCGAATCGACGACCATATCTTCTTCATCTCAACAACCTCCACGTAAACACAAATCAAACAGTGAGAAATATTTGAAGACAAATTAAAGTTAAAGAGGGAAGAAATGATGCTGAAACATTCTCAACAGGCAGAATGTGTCAACAATATGGTACGTACAATTATTTGAGAGAAAGTGGATGGTGGAAAGCTAAGCTGAGAACAAGAAAATTTGAAACTTTTTTTAAAAGTAAAGAACAAGAAAAGATTAAAGAATAAAACACCAAATTTGTTAAAAAATGTCAAATTTCATATCAAAGAATATTTTGCTGTTGCAGTAATTCAAACAAAATTCTACTCCGATCTGTTTTTGCAGGCACACAAAGTAAACACTCATGACTGCAGTGTTATCTTTGAGGGGAACACTCAAAGACTTTCCTGAAAATAGGTTCTTTCCCTCAAAATGACGTTTGAAAACTAGAGTTCTTGACTTATAAGGGCGAAAAACTATATAGATTCGAGTTTCATAACATGGAATGGTTAAGTAACTATTTCCTTTTCGATATTCCTGAAGAAACCCGTGGTGTTGCCATGCCTTTGGCAAGTGTTGTGCTATTTTTTTTACTTGGGTTGGTGAAAATCTTCAACAAGACACTACGTGACCCGTGTCCACTTAGTTGTGTCAGATTATTACTGACTAGAATCACCCTTCCCTTTTCATTTTTTCTTTACTACAACTAACTGGCCTTATCTAGTAGCTTACTTTTAAGGATGTTTTCGCGTGTTGCAGGTAGACGGTAAAATCACCTGCCATAACCATCGTTAGGATGGTTTATTGTTATTGCGCCAAATCGAGTGGTCTCGTACGCTGGATTCAGCGAAACGTCTCATGTCCAAAGTTTGGAGGATTGCATTGTTACAATGACACCGAAGCCTGATACTTAGCTTTCGAGCGGAGTTTATTATTTCTTCGTCGACGGTAGTTATCCCTAGGTCCCTTTGTATATCACTATTCCTGAGATACCAGGGAGTTTTCACAATATACCGCATAATTTTATTTTGAAAGGACTGAATAAATTTCTCTGTAATTTGCTTTGGTACAACCCCATAGTTGTATGCCGTAAGTCCATATAGGTTTCAGTACTTGGTGGTATAATAGCAGTTTGTTGTACATGCTTAACTTGGAGTTCCTTCCAAGTAACCAGTACATTTCTCTATACGGGTCTTCGAGCTCATCCCGTTTCTTTTTCACGTGGGCCTTCCACTTGAGTTTCGCATCGAGAGTCATACCAAAATATATTGCTTCATTAGCGGTATTTGTACGGAATTAATGAAAACTGGTCGATTTTCAATATTTCTGAAGGTTAAATTTATGTGCGTTGATTTGGTCTCATTGGGAGCAATGCGCCAGCGCCAACTTCCCGTTGGCAGGATCGCTGTGTCATCCGCAAATGTAGCCACAAGTGTACCCTCAGTTTGAAGTATGTTTTTAGTGTACAACGGGTACAATGTTGGGCCAAGGACACTCCCTTGAAAGACTCCTGCTCGGATCTCTTTAAATCGGAGTATTTAAATATGGGAGTATCTAAATATCCTGTTATCGAGATAAGATTCTAGTATCTAATACAAGCTTTTTGGTAAAAGCCTGCTTAGTTTGTATTTAAGGTCTTCATGCCAGACTTTGTCGAAGGCCTGGGAAATGTCAAGTGGGACTGTAGAGCAGATCTGTTTCTCCTCTAATGCTCCTTAAATTTCATTCGTTATTATGTATACCTGGTCAATTGTCGAGTGTTTCGCTCGAAACCCGAACTGATAGTCAGGTATTAGTTTCCTCTTCGATAAATTTTTGAATGTGTAAAAAAAAGTTTTCAAAAATTTTGGATATTATTGATAAAAGCATTATGGGTCTGTACGACATTTTTTTTGTCTAACGGTTTGTCCGGTTTTGGAACCATAATCACTTCTTCATCCTTGAGTCTGGAACATATAATAGCCTAAGGGCAGTGTTAATTAAGTAGAGGAGTTTTAA
Source organism: Eristalis intricaria (assembly GCA_964034865.1). Taxonomy (NCBI): domain Eukaryota; kingdom Metazoa; phylum Arthropoda; class Insecta; order Diptera; family Syrphidae; genus Eristalis; species Eristalis intricaria. Next base: position 76,563,936 of record OZ035873.1, on the reverse strand, counting down.
GTAGCGCCTTTTTCGGCAGAGTTCGTTTGGCGATACAGTTCTACTAGAACTGTCAGATATAGAAGTTACGCTTGGATCATCTTCCAACATTTGTCCATCAAAGGGCTGGAATGTTTCCTCCAAATGTTCGGCAAAGAGATCCGCCTATTCTTTATCACTTTTTGCCCACTCATCATTTTTTTTCTTGATTGGCGCGGCCTGCATTTGGGCATCTTGATATTTTTTAATTCTTTCCAAAGTGAGTAGTTTGTACATTTTTCATTTGTTAGGCCTTAAGCAAAAAATTTAAACGAAAAAAAATGTATGAACATTTTATGAAATCGTATTTTTCCATTCCAGATTTCTTTGTTTTGAAGACTTTTTACTTAATCTGTCAAAGTATTCAGAAACAGAATTCACCATTTTTAAAGTTTTTCTCTCTTAAAGTTACCTCCAATTCACAATCAAATTCTTCAATACATTTCATATTTATTGACACCAAAATGGAAGCAACTCTATTGTCAATGTATGTGGTTGGAGGGTTTTTGTTACACTTAACGAAATTTACCTTTATTCACACCAAATGGCGTGTTCTCTCCAAAATGCTGTGAAAGTGGCAAACAAAAAATTAATAAAATGCCCGAAAATGTATTAATTTATATGAGTATTTGCACACATGGTTTGTTTCGATACGCACACAAGTGCTTGATCCCATTGTGCCGGCGAGGCCCACGTATCTCCCTCTAACTTATGGCGCCTCACATGCTCTCTACATCTCTTTCTTCTTCGTTCTTTACTTCTCATGCTGTGTGAACTCGTATAAAGAGATTTGACATCCTCAAATGTCAGAAGTATACAAATTTTGCTAAATGCACGTTTTTAATTCACAATAATACGATTCTCATTTGGATATTACATCGTTCTTCAGACAGAACAGTGCCTCTTTTATAGAAATTTTTCTGTCTGGAAGACGCTACGTTTGTTTTTTTTTAACTTTTACTGAAATCTCAATAGGCCGTTCCCACCGAGGTTGAAGTAGTTTCGCTCACAATTTTCGAGTCACTCGCCCTCAATATATAAGTGCACGCCAAAAAAAAATATCACTAGCTCTCAGTTTTTAAATGGCCGCCAGAACAGCTGTCTGTTGACAGGAATTAATAGTGTGAGAACACCAGCAAATACAGAGAATGAGAAAATGATCACCAAAATAAACAAATGTTCACTCTGTAGGCTTATTCTGTTTGACAACCTCTCATGGGAGGTTGAATGAATCGGATGAATTCATCGAGGCTGGAACGAGGTTTACCAGAAACCGAGAGGTTTGCAGACCCTGAAAATGTATGGCGGTACCTGGAAGGTTCGGAGAAAATAATGAAATCTCGCGGTTTCGTTCGGTGGAAACGTGGTATTACCTTCATTTCTCACAAAGAAGATGTTGTTGTGTTGAGCCATAAGTCCACGAATGAGATCGTTGACAACCCAGCGTTCCTGGCCAGGAAGATATGCTCTTCGTCCCGGGTGGCCAAAGTAGAGAACGCTTGTTTTCCTCGATTATCTTCTCCGGGGGAATGGCATTTAGGCGTTCCAAAACCCGGGATGCAGTGCGCCTCTTCCTGTACCTTTTATAGGAAGGTCCTATGGCCTTTGCTACGCGCAGGATTTCACGTTGGAAGTTTCCGTGTAGGATGCTGGTTTGAAAGCCCACACGGCTTTTTGGATTTACACATTACATAGCTAAGGCAGTGAATAATCAGAGAGTTTGTTAGGACTCGCGGATACTACACGTTCACGACTGAGCTAGTTTTTCGAGTGGGCCCCAGCCAAGCCTCTAGAGTATCTACTAGAGTAGATAGGATGTATGGGGTGGGATAGAGAGGATGGTTCTGTCATCGCTTACTTTGGCCGAATACTTGCAAGACTCAAGATGTACATCATTGGTAGGCACAAAAATTTCAGTGGGGGATCGAGAGGAGGATTAGATCGGCTTATCCAATCTTGAAGTTGGTAGTACACCACTGAATTATCTGACAAAGAAAATACGACTGCAGTAGATAAGGTTTTTGTTATGGAAGTAACGGAGGGGGATACCGATAGCCATGCTTCAAGTGATCTAAATTAACCCTCACCACTTTACCGCTGCATCGGCTGCTCCAATACTCCGCCTTCAGTAAAAGGGGAGGATATTGCCATGATAAAAGAACTGGGTTCTCATCGCGTAAGACGACGATCGTCTGCGGACGTCGTTTCGACGATTGTATTACTTCGTGTTACGCTAAAAATTTTGAATTATCTAGTCGACGTCGTTTTTAACGATTCACTATTGCTTCGTATAACTCATTGAACTCTCAAAAGCCGACGACCATGGACAACGATTTTCGGTTCTGCACGTGGAATGTGAGGTCCCTGAACAGACCACGTGCAGCCGACGAACTTGCGGAAGCCCTCGAAGCTTATAAGGCAGATATCACCGCCATTCAGAAGGTGCGGTGGGATGGGCCGGGCAAAAAGAGGATGAAAAACTTCGATATATACTTCGGCGATTGCTACAAAGAGCGAAGGCACCGGTTGTTAGGATGCGGGTTTGTGAGTTGTTCGAGGCAGACTCAAGCAAGAAGTCTAAATCTTTAAATACATAAGCGAGCGCCTCATAACAATCCGCATCAAGGATACATTTATGATCTCCCAGAAAGGACATACGATCAATGCCGCAGCTACGACACCAAGATCGTTCCAGGAGATTTCAACGCAAAGCTGGCCAAGGAAAACATCTTTGCTAGCGTCATCGGGAAGCACAGCCTGCACGACAACAAGTCTGAGAACGGACTCAGGCTGATGGACTTCGTAACGGACCGAAACCTTTTGGTAGCCAGTACGCGGTTCCCTCAACTCAACATCCACAAAGGGACCTGGCGGTCTTCTGATCAATCAACCGTCAACCAGATCGATCACATTGCGATTTACGTCAGACACTCCTCCAGTATTCTCGATGTCAGAACATTCCGAGGAGCCAACATCGACTCGGATCATTTCTTTGTTGTAGCCAAGGTAAGAACACGGATATAGACAGAACAACGGAGTAGAGCAAGACCAAAACAGTTTGACGTTGGAAGGCTACAATTGCAATTGACCGCTAGCAACATTGCCGATCGAGTCTCCCTAAACCTCTCAGAGAGTCCAACCCTGCCAGCCGAAACAATCGACGAACAACCGTTGTCAAAACGCCATCAGAGAAGCTGCATCTGATGTGCTGGGCCACCCCAAAAAAAACCCCTGGTTTGACAACGAGTGCAGGCAGGCATATTCAGCATACAAGGCGACGCTGGACAGAAGGACGAGAGCGGTTCGCGAGCTCTACGAATACATGAAGGGAAGAGCACCGGCTTCTCAAAAAGAAAAAGAAAGAGCATGAGAAGCGCGCGATCGAGGAAATTGAGATGTGTTACGGCAGAAATGATATCCTAAAGTTCTACCAACGGGTAAAACAACTATCCAATGGATACAAAATTCGGACAGAAGCCTGTCGTGACGCAGAGGGACAACTCGTAGTATATTCGCAGTCGATACTGAGAATCTGGAAAAATCATTTCTGCAGACTGCTAAACGGCGATGATGACACCAATACCGCTGTCGGCAGAATGTTCCACTTAATATGCACGATGATCGACGAGAATGCCATCCCCACGAATTAGACGAGGTCAAGATAGGAATATCAAGACTGAAGTCTAACAAAGCTGCGGGTGCGGACGGACAGTCCGCTGAAATCTTTAAGGCAGCTGGAGATGATCTGGTTGGGCGCATGCACCAGCTCATCGGTAAGATATGGTCGGAGGAAAGCATGCCCGACGAGTGGAATCTCATTATCGTTCGCCCGATCCTTAAAATCCCGTCTGACGTTTTGTGTGAGCACCTGAAACCATTCGTCAACAACCTGATAGGTCCTTATCTGTGCGGTTTCAGGCCAGAGAAGTCCACCATCGACCAAATCTTCACATTACGGCAGATCATGGAAAACCCCAAGAAATGCAGATCGACACCCACCACCTATTCCTCGATTTCAAGGCCGCATATGACAGCGTGCATAGGGACGAGTTATACAACGCCATGTCTAGTTTTGGCATTCCTGCCAAACTCGTCAGGTTGTGCAGGATGACGATGGAGAATTCTCCCTGCTCCATCAAGGTCGGCAACGAACTCACCGAGACCTTCAATGCCAAAAAAGGTTTTAGACAAGGCGACGCGCTGTCATATGACTTTTTCAACATTATTCTTGAGAAAATCATGCAGAACTCACACGCTAACACAAGAGGCACGATCTTCTAAAGTCCGTACAACTGCTAGCATACGCGGATGACATTGACGTGATTGGTCGAAGACAGCGAGCCGTCAATGAAGCGTTTGCTGGTATTGAAGCGGAGGCGGCCAAAATGGGTTTAACGGTGAACGAGGGCAGAACGAAGTATATGCTGACATCAAGAAAGGACGCACAACATCGACGACTTGGCCAAAACGCCACCATAGGCAGCTATAACTTCGAGGTAGTGAAGGACTTCGTCTACCTCGGCTGTCAAGTAAACAGTACAAACAACACCAGTACCGAGATTAAACGCGGAATTATTCTTGCCTATCGCTGTTTCTTTGGGCTCAATAGGTAATTGAGTCCCTTTCATGCTCTATGGTGCGGAGGCATGGACTATTTCAAAAGCGGATGAAGAAACACTTGGTCTTTTCGAGAGAAAAGTTCTGCGTTCAATCTTTGGTCCTGTCTGCGTTGATGGTTATTGGAGAAGAAGATTCAACCACGAACTGTACGGGCTGTACATCGGCATGAGCCTAGTCAGGCGTCTACTAGTCAGGCATGAGCCTAGTCAGGCGTCTAGATTGCTGGGCCATGTAGAGCGCATGGACAACACGGCTCCAGACCGAAGAGTCTTCGACTCCGAACCAGTGGGACAACACAATAGAGGACGAACCGATGGCGCACCCAGGTGGAGAAGGACCTCAATCGACTTGGTGTGCGCAGTTGGAGACAGCTGGCTAAAGATCGTGCCGTCTGGAGAGGCTTACTGGTTGAGGGCCAGGTCCACCCCTACTGTAGCGCCACCCGAAGAAGAAGAAATAGTTCTTCAACTGCCGATCCGTTCAGTGGACTTAGCATTTAACTATAATCTCTTCTTCGCAAGAAGTATAGGTAGCCCTAGTGTTGTAGTTGTTCCAAAATGAGTTGTCAAATTTCTGAAGGCAGCACTTAAATTCTAGACCACAAGTGGGTACAATAAAATCTTTATGGTCGCAGTACTAGCGTCTTGTAATGACACACAGCAAGACGTCACTTGATTGCTACTAAGTATTTCCACATCTTGCTTATGTGGGTGCCACAGTGATACCTCAGACAATTTCGAAGCAGACTACATTAACACTCTTTCCGAAATGAGTCCTGCCGTCTATGCCTATAGCTATTGCAGAACATCTACCGTGATAAATGTGAGTAGGACGAATCTCAGAGCCCTCATTGGGTATAACCGGGCATTGCTCTATCGATATAAACGCCTGCAGGCTAGGTATCCCCTGCAACGACTTCAAATTGCACAAGTTCAATGCAATTTGGGCCACGATTGCGAGTGTCGACTATCAATCGATAATCGATACACGCCGATTTTCGATTGGTTGTTTTGGTATTGTGATTGTCGATTGTGATCGATATTAGTCGATTTTCCCTTCAATTTTTACCGTTCACAAATTTCCAATCGCCGGTTTTAGTGCGCCAAGAAATCAAATAAACATTGTTTTCATGGTGTGTATGTAAACCATCACATATTTGTTATACAGCTTTACTGCTGTCATAACGACCCTAAAACAGACTTTGTCTTATTTTGAAAATCACTTTCGTCCGAAAGTGAGTCGAATTCGAATAATTTGTATTCTCACATTCGAACGATTCGAAAGTTAATTTTTTCTTTCGACTAAGCAAATTTTGACGTTCAAATCAAACGTCATTTTCTTGTCGATCGGTTTTCTCGCGAGTAGTTTTGCTCAATTTATTTGAATCCCTTTTTTCCAAATGAGTCAAATAAAAATATCAGAAAATTTCAAACTGCTGAATATAATTATTTTCAGAGTTCCTACCTGGTTCAGCTCAGTAAAATCTGACATTTTGTGACCGCGGAATTATTCTTGCCATATGTCATGATTCAATTCAAGCCATGCCTTGAGTGCAGCACGAGAATATTATAATAAAAAGCTTTCAAGTGCATTCAATACAAGTTTTAGAAAACGCATTTTGCCGCCACGATTATCGTTTCGCAAATGAGAATATTGATGCACTCTACACATCATGAAAGTCGGCGAGAACCAAGTCAGTTTTGGTTTTCATTAATGTTACGTGACAAGAGAATTGAAAAGGACTCAAGCGATCACTATTACTTGAATGAGTCATACAGCTAGCATTGATCCTGTGTAGGAAGAGATGGCAGAGATGTCACTTTTTTGGAATAACTACATTTCTTAGGCCTGCTACTCATTGTGGTAGTTAATGTAGTATACGTAAGAAAATGTATTAGACGTAGAAACGATATTAAAATGTAGTTGAGATGTCAATTTAACATCAGTTCAATTGTACTTGTGTGTGAAGAATGTAAAAAAAAACTCTAAAAACAGCAAAATCCACTCCACTCCAATGGCTTCAGTGTTACTACTCAGACTAGTCGAGAAACGTAAATTAATATTTTTATTGTAAAAAGATGTGTATGTATTCACACATCCTTATTCATACACAGCTGTGAAATGCTAAAAGTTAAACGAAATATCTTCAACTAACGTTTTTCTTACACTACCCTTAGTCAAATTTGAATGCTTCGGTAATCGAAAGCATGGTATTAAATTACGTTTAGTTTATTCTATACACTAATGGTATATTTCCGTACTGCTCAATGGTATATTCCCACACGTAACAAATGTATATAATCAATGAAGCAAATGTAGAGTGTAGTTTATACGAATAACTACGCGTAATTAATCGAGTGGATTACCTCATGTAGTCCTCTACCATCTCTGGGTTTAGGTCGCTATAAATCAGAAAATAGCTACATTTATGTAACTTACGATATTAAAATATATTTTAACATATGTATATTGTACATTCATATACACAATATATGTATAAATGAGGGATGTCAAATTCTACATGTCAAATTATACAATAGTTTCTTAATTACTTTTTAATTTGACAGCTGAATACTTTAATTCTATATTTCTATACATAAACACATGTATGTATATGTAGGTATCTCCTTTAAATATGTGTGTCTATGTACATAAGATGGTAGGTTTGAATTTGTAATCAACTGGGACAATGCAGCGATAGGCGAAAGTCGTAATAGAAAATTATGAAGGTTCTATATCTTACCATAATTATTTTTTGAAGTTACCCTTGGATAACTATTTCGCGCCAAGTCATACCACGCCCGGACATTGCGCATGGCTCTGAATGCGGAATGCAAGTATAGTCGTAAAGAGCAGGTGTCTTCTAAAGAAACCCTCATCGTGAGAATTTCTCTTGAAGACGGCATAACATAAGAGATTTTATAAAATGCAAAAAATAAGAAGAGGACAAAGAGTAATGGAAATCTTATATGGTTTCTAATGACTCGCACAGTACTAATCTTTTCTGTTCACACACGCCTATATGTACATACGAGTATATGTGTACATCCCTTTGGCTGTTTGAAGAGCTCTTTTATGTCCTATCGTTCTGTTACACGAAATATTTTTCCTATGTGTTTGATCTTACGGTTGTAGGTAATGTATTAAATATATTTTTTTAGGAAGCAACATCTGCTTTCATTTGAACTGGTAGGTACTGTGTTCCCTTTATGGGAGTGGTAACTGTGGTCCCTCGTGGTATTGATTTTCCATAAAGTTTTTTTCTTGGGTTTATTATTATTTTACTATGACGCAACTTATCTGGATCCATAGATATTACATTCATATAAATAATGTAAATATGTACAAAAATATATATGACATATATTTTATAGAATTAAATATTACAAAACTGAATTTAATGTGTATTAACATCAGAAAAGTTAATCAAAAAACAATCCAAGATAAACCTATGTACTCAAGACATACCTTCATACTTAAGCGTAATATACTTAATAAGTATCAATAACCAAAAATTAATATAAGTCAACCTACATACAAATTTGTATATTATGTACTTTAAAATATGATTTATAACGATTTGTAGGTACCCACTTAATATGTTACACAGTTTCTACATTTGTGTGTACAAATGTATCATTTGAAGTCTGCATTCATGAGGAATCTATGTTAAGAGTTTTCATTTTAAAAAGTCTACTTTTGGTAAACGCAACCAATATGTAGTAACCCCCAGCTGAAGCGGGGTAATTGGTGATCTCAATCATCTGACCCATTTATAGATCTGATGCGACATCTGTCACAAAATTGAAAAACAATTCTGAGTACTTACCTAATGCAAACAAAGAGCTAAAAGAAATAACGTATAGTATTGAACAGGAAGAAGTAAAACATTTCGAGATTAGATACTCGCGATTATATCAACATGAGTTAAACTAAATAATTTCATGTTCAACGACATGAGTCAAAATCTCAGTTTTAATGAACACACATAAACCGAGACAGAAGAACGGAATGTATTATCTTTGTACATTATGTTTCACTTGGCATAGGTAACTTCAAATTATTCAAGCCTTTTGTCTACAAAATAAAATGCCTAAACCGGTATGGCTTCAGTGTTACTACCCAGACTAGTCGAAAAACGTAAATTAATATTTTTATTGCAAAATTAACCAAGATGTGTATGTATTCACACATCCATATTCATACACAGCTGTGAAATGCTAAAAGTTAAACTAAATATCTTCAACTAACGTTTTTCTTACACTACCCTTAGTCAAATTTGAACGCTTCGTTAATCGAAAGCATGGTATTAAATTATGTTTAGTTTATTCTATACACTAATGGTATATTTTATAAATTACTCACAAGCGTGCCCCAATCAAACGTTTATCGGCTGTATTTTATAGAAGTTATAATACATGGTATATTTTTTTAACGGAGATAAATTACTTCTTATCTTACTGAAGCATACACAAAATATACTCAAGTTAATTTTTATACCTTCAAGCTCTTGGAGATTAAACAAAAATCCATTTTTAACTACTTATTAATACAATTCAAGTTAACAAAAATAATGGAATGGAAATAAGAATGCGACTAAGTAGTTTCCAAATGCAGAATCATAAAACGTTCTATTCCATGTATTTATAAACGAAATACGGAGTTTATACTACAATAGGGGCATGTTTCTGTTACCTGTTATCAAGAGAAACTTTTGACGTTAAATATCCCATTTTACTAATTTTGTATTCCAGTTGAGGGCTATGTATTGCATTAGTTTTTTGAACAAATAAACCTTTTTTAAATTTGTAAAACTACGAACGATGTCATATCTGAGGGAGGGTTTCTGTTATATACTTACACAAAAGAATGTTAACTACAGACAAATCTTCATAAAATCTTCCCTTTGAAATAAGTATTCTTACAAGAGGGTTTGTTATCTTTTCAATGAAAGTTGATTTACAATCGTTGGCTATAACTTGAATAGCTACCCCTGTGTTAGGATACAGGTTCCTCCTGGATTTATGAAATGAATATACTTACATAGGTAATGTTATATATGGCTACACGTATACAATTATATGTATATGAGAATATATATAATACCGGTATATTCTATGTGCATGTAACTCTGTGATTGCATTTTCTGAGGGTAGGCAGATCTGTGCAAAAAAGCGGGGATTTCTCAACATCATATGCGCGATTCCTTGAAGTATTGTTTCTACGTTTTATATTTTTTGAATAGCAAATTGTAAACACATCAAGCATTGATGGAAAAGTACCTTTAGAAACTATTGAGTTAATACATATGTATATATAATAATAAATATAATTCTAAGTCTCAATTGGTATAGATCGAAAAGATCCATAATTATGAGGAATGTTTGAATATAGACCGGATGTATTCCATTCACGAATTTTTCAGATATATGTAGGCATGGGTTTGGAAATTATTGAGCTATGCTATTCTGATGTTTTATATTTTTGAAATGACACTCTGAAACAAATTGTTGGACCTATAACCTAGATTCGTTTGGGAAAGAATATTCAGTGGAATATCATTCTATCTATATTTGTAGTGCAGAAGCAAAGAAAACAAAAATTAAATGCCATTATTTTTTAAATAAAGTAGGTCGTATAGGTAGGTCAAAAGCATATTAATTGTAAAATATTGAAGCAATGCACGTGTAATAGAAATGTAAACAGACGGACATACTAAAATTAATTTTTGTCGACAATCATATGGATCATATGGACTTACGACTTCATCTTATTTTTACCTGGCGTATGAAGCATCATATCCCATCTGTGCCCCAGTAGACAAGATTTACATTTGTCAGATCATTTTTGTGCCATGTGTGAGAATCTAACACATACAACTTTTATAAACATCATTCCAACGAAATGGGATTGAGGAAATTAAATCGAATATAACTCGCGATATTTTACATGTGTACACTTCCTTTAATTTCTCATACAAAAACATTATCTCTAAGTCAAACTCTCTCCAACTTGAACAATGGTATCTCGTGAAATTTGAATTTAGTGGTAGCCCGCTGTATTATAGTTATATATTTATATATATAAATTGATCATACATACACTAATTTATTTTTACCTTGGTTAAACAAATATACAGAAACCAATCACTCAAAGGCATTTTCATGAATGTCGAGCTTTTATCGTGAACAATGATGAATGCTCGCTAACTCCAATTTTATAACTCGAACTACTCGAGGATATACTTCTGGATCGAAACATATCGTCTCTCGTAACTCGGCGCACTACTGAACCACGTTTTCTCAGAAGCGTCGAAGGGAATTCTATTGTTATTTAATTTCGATATTCACACAAGTCTTTAGGTCTTTTTAGAAAAGGAGAAGTGGTAGTGCAAAACCCAACAAAAACTACTTATCTTTTAAATACGCGAATAGTAATTGTATTAGGGTACATTTTGCGAATTTTCTACAATAATATAATATGGATGGCGCGACAGAGGTGGACTGAACCTTTCTTCTACAGCAATCACTCGTATTGTGCGTCTTATTCTTTTACGAGTGGATAGGAGCTAAGGTATAATGACAGTTGGGAAGCTTTTTCTACACAAGAATAGTCTTTGAGCATTGTCTGTGACTCGAAAATTTTCTATAACTCGAACTTATTTTTTGGTCCCTTGAAATGCACAATGAATATTTGAAACGACAGTTTTAGTGCAATCATCATTTCTTTGATTTATAATTTTATTGAATTCAAAATAAAATAAGTCAAAAGAGCACTAGCCAAGGATATATATGTGAATTGAGAAAAAAAAAAAAAAAACAAGAACGCAGCCTAATTTCTCGCTTTTGAAATAAAACGCAAGCAAGTTTGTTGTTTTTTGTTTGAAATATCGCGCTTTATTTGCATTTTAGCAGTTTTCATTTTTTCTTCAGTTTTGTCTTCTATTCTCATTTTTTCACTATTTATTATTTAAATTGTTTTCTATTCATATATGGTATAATTATAATATAATAATAACTAAGTGCTTCTCATTTTTTGTTAGTTAATTGTTCATAATTTATAATGTAATTTATGTCAATATTCTTTGGAACTGGTTCATTATCATATTTTTATATACTTTTTAATTCATGTTTTGTATTCTTAATATTTTATAATCCATCCACGTGCATTATACCTTCAAACAGTTTTGCATATACACTTTGTCGGAATATTTTCAAGCGCAGGTATTGTAAATGTACACATTGTGTCTTTGATTTATATCTGGATGCCAAACAAAAAAAAAATAATCCAAACGATACTTCATATTACTACTATGTATACTAAAAACTGAAAAATTTAAAGAAATTAAAAATGGAAAGCATCAAGAAAATTATTATAAAAATAACTAAAACTACATAATTAAAAAATATATGTTCTGGCTACAGAAAGTGGTTACATTTGGCGTTCCTAATACTTCTTTTCTATAAATACAGACAGTCAATGCTGTTTTATAATTTAAGGGTTACTATTTTTTGGTTACTTATATTCATTTTGTTTGGCTATAACAATATGTATGTATGTATGCATTTATGTATATATAATTTGTATATAAATATTTACTATTTTCCCGTTTTCAATATATTTATTCTTGCTTACAATAAAGTTTTGAAGTTTATTTATTATTAAATCTTTCTAAATTATTCTTTCCCTTGTTTCTGTTTACCATTATTTGCTCATGTATTTTGTTTTGAAAGTATTAATACACATTTTATCTAAATCATTAGTTAGAATCTTCATCAGAAACGAAATGAAAACATACATAACAAGTATAGTTGTCAGTACGATTATATTTATCATAACACAAAACAATAATCATAATGAGAAATAATTATAATAATAAACCTACTATCACATTTTAAATTACGTCCAACAGCGATTTTGTTGTCGCATCATTCACATTCCATTCACCCATTTCTATATATATATATTTTTTTTTGTTATTTGAGTGAAAGAAATTATGTGGTGTATTGATTTTACTGCATTGCATAGATATATTTTTATTTATGAAGGATATAATACAATCGCAATGCATTTGCTAAATATATTTAATTTAATTTATCGATATATGCTAAATTAAATCTGTTTTTCCAATATTATCGCATATCATTTTCATTTCTTATTATAAATTAAACGATAAACACAAACGCAATGGTTAGTAATGCTTGTGAATTTTATTTTAGACAGTATTTCTTTACAAATAACGAAATTAATTAGCTCCCTTATTACCATGTTGCGGCAAAGTGTTCCATTTATCTGTTTAGTGAACTGCTGTTATTATATAATACAATAGCTTAGACAGTAGTAGTAGTTGTAGTAAATAGGAGGACTAGCTAGCTCATTACTCAGTTTTTAGGCTAAAGTATGCAGTTTTATTTCTTTGTTCTTGTTAGATAATTAATTTACTTTGTTGTATGTATTTACTAGTGTACCTTAAAATTATTGTGTTCGTAAAGCTTTTTCTGCATGGAACATTATCATAATGCGAATGTCTAAAAAATTATATAATTAAGTCTTATTTTACCATCTACATACATGCTACACGTTACTTTGTGTACATTAAATCTTACTTCAGAATATTTCAATTACATATCTTTATGTCTTAATCGCATTACTTTACACACCATATTGAATATTAAAATACTGCTAAACAATTTTATTTTGTTGGTTTTATGTTGTCAAATAAAATGTTTTAATTCCGAAAGATTTGGCGTAACATGGAAAATTTCAATTTGAAAAGCAATTGTTTTTGGGATCTAATAGTCTAAGGCTTAGAAAAAGGACTTCTTTATAATGCAAACTGAAATAGGTCAATTACATTGATTCTTTCAACTTGCAAATTGAAAAATAAAATGAAATGTTATATGTACGTGACTGACGATCAGTACAAATCCACGATATACATACATCCGCCATGATGACTATTTATGTAACAGTGATTTGGCATGTTTATTGGCAACATATTGTGTCAAAATGTAGAACTATTTTTTAAATATACTTAAAGAGTGCCTCAGAAGGGAAGAGATTCAAAGTTAATAACAAAAGATTCAATTAACGGAAATGTAGAGAACAGGAAAATAAATTATTAACACAGAGTAAAGGTGTGTATTGTGGATACATCTTGACTACAACAATGTGAAATTGTAAATGATCATGCTGCTATGCTGCCATATGAGTATAGTATCAGTACGAAAGATGAATTTATAAAGTAATGGTTTCACTTACAGTTGCTTTAAGTAATATCGAAATTTGTAACCGTTATCCAATGTGGTGTCAGGCGGGGGAATTAAACACGAACAAACAACAGGTATTTTTTTGAATGCAAAGGATAATTTATTCTGAATGCTATTATTTACCACTAAATTAGATGATGTTTTTTTATAACAGTTACGCAGAAATAGTTGTCAAATTCGCAGTTCTTGATTTTTAAATTATCACACATTGTAACATGAAATTTGTTGTAAATGTTGTTGGAATGATGGGGTAGCTGCGACAGCAGCTGCAGCCGCTGTTGCTGTAGCAAATTGAGGGAATCCTTGGCCAATATGATTGACTGACGCTATTGATGAGGGACCTGCAGAAACTGATGGCGTAGGTGTTGCTAAATATGGATGTGCTCGATGTGATCGCAAGTATTGTCGATATTTACCACTACTGCTTAAATTGTTTCTTATGTTTGCGTTATTGTCATTATTTGTTTTTTGAGTATTTTGGATTATTGTAGGCGTGGTATCAGGACCTGCCTGATAATTACTAGGAACTGTTGCAATTGGGCTACGATCAACCATGAGAGATGCGGCCGTATTCCAACGAAGGTTTGTTGTATCAACCAAAGATGTAGATATACCATGACTGTTACTTGGAATATCATTATTGTGTTTACTAGAGGAGTTTGTATTGTTACTCAATCTACCGGATTGAGTCCGTGGAGTACCATTGGCAGCATATCCGCCGGATATCATAGCATCGCGCTTTCCTACTACTGAGTTAGTAGTGGAACAGCATTTGACATTGCATAGATTTCGAGAGGACATGTTGGTAGGAGGAATAATGCTGGGATTATGAGGTGCGATTGATGTAACAATTGTTGCTACAGCAGCCAGTTGATCCCAGTGAGTTGCTGCGGAAGATGAGGAATTTTGTACTAGCAGGTTTTGTTGATGATTATGACTTTGGTGTTGCTGATGATGTAGGAGTTTTTGTTGTTGTGAGGCAGTAGTTGCACTAGAACGACTCTGTTGATGACTGCGATGAGCTGACGAAACTGCTGCGGCAGCAGCTCGTCGGATTGCTGAGGCATGTTCAATGTATTGCCCATTTACAGCTGATATCGTTGATGACGAAATTGAGACAACAGGATAGTGCGCTTGTTGTGACATTTGCGACATTTGTTGCGGATTATTTTGGGGAGGACGTAATTGCTGCTGTTGTTGACTATTATGAAGTTGCATTGTATTATATTGGGCTGATGAAGTTTGTCGTTGATGAAGATGTTGCGCTTGAAGAATTACCTGAGATTGCTGTTGTTGACGTGTCGATGATCGTCTTGAAGACGATACAGTTGTAGAAGAAGAACCAATATTATTTGTGCTTTGCGATACTCCAACCAATAAAGCAGCGCTATTCCGAGAAGAACTTGGCATATTATTAATAAAGGGACTACGACGTTGACTTTCCATTTTCCGGAAATAACATGGATGGATCATAAGAAGTGGTTCTACGCGCTGCCCTGCCGGTGGTTTAGGTTGATTTGGCAATTCGTATTCTACACTACAATCAACGTGTAAAGGAATGGAGTAATCTTTCTGAGAATTTAAATTATTACTGGCGGCGGCAGCCAGAGTTGATGCTGCGGCAGCAGCACTAACAGTTGCAAGAGCTGTCGCCGCCGCAACTGAAGATAGCCGGGTTGTTTGTTGTTGTTGTGGCGGTGGTAACACTTGGGATGACTGTTGTTGTTGTTGTTGGAGGTGTTGCGAAGGTGCAGATAGCGGTGCCATTCCGTGAGAAATCGATAAATCGTAATTAGCGTAGCACGTCGCCATAGTCATGTTTGAAATTATGAAATATTTTTAGGAATGTTTTTTTTTCTTTTTACGAATGCAAACCGAATTAACACTGTTATAATCTAACACATTTCATCCGTATTATTTTTTATATTTAATTTACTCGGCACTTTACTTCAGCCAAGCTCGCTTAAAATCCTTCATATAGGCAGAATACACACACATGTTCACACTAATTTCGAAATTCCACAATTTTTTTTATTTTATACATATTCGCATATAAAAAGCGAATTTAAATTGGCACTGGTAATCCCTTTTCTTTACTTTACTTCTTCGAAAAAAATATGTATATGCTGGCTGAATCTCACTTTTTGAGCCCAGGAAAGTTAATCAATATGAGCACTCTTACGATTAGTTTTTCATTTTACAATATGTGAACATTTGTAACGTGAGTTACAGTGATCAGTCTTAATTAAGACCAACTTTGAGGTCGAATATTGTTGAATTTCAGTCTTTTCACTATTTTCTTTATTTCCGATTCGGCAGATATCGAAAAACGTTTAAATAGTTAACGCAAATATTTTGCTGAAAGCGAAGTAGACATCTCTCTCATCGCTTTCAGGCTGACATGAATGCACATACACTATATCTATGTTTACTGTAAATTATCTAGTTTTCCGTGAATTGGAATTGCTGACAAGCCATGCACGAAAAACATTTTATCTATCTGTGTATTGTGATCGTTTCTCATGTTAATTTTCTCATTTTTATGTAGTTAAATTAACTTTTTCAGATTAAAGCAAAATTAGCAATTCCCAATATTTTTTCTCCTCTACGAACTTTTCAAACTTATTGCGTTAAGTACTTAAAACTAAAAACAAATTAAATCAGCAAGTGACTGAGCCTCGTCAAACAACTGTATAATTCTGCCCAACCTTCTTTATCGACTAAAATGACATGTTATTTCAGTAAAAATTCCCCGTGGTTATATAAGTGCATAGCTGAATTTGTGGTTGGAGAAACTTTCTATGTGTGCGTACATAAAATTGGCAGGGGAAGGCAAGCAACACAATCAAGCAAGTAGATTCTCTCATGGGAAGTATTATTCAGCAAAGTATGTAGTACAAAGGTTTTGGCGGACATTACTACCGGTGATACCAAATCTCCAAAAGCGGAGAATCGTTTAAGGTATTAACGCAAGTATAAAAAACAATCTGTAGAGTAGAGAAAAAAATAACACAAAGCATAGTTTCTCTGATTTTACAAGTATATAAATGTGCAGTTATGAACATGCACACCTTCAGAAACTATCAGCCGGTAATATAAATGCTAAAGTTATGCAAAATAGTAGATTGTGTTAAGACCTGACTGAGTACGCTTGTACAAGGATTTTGTAAAAGGAAAATGTTAGGTGTTGTGGGAAAATTGCGTATTTCTTGTACAAATTGTTTTCGTTATACTACACATCTATAAATATATCCTAAAAATTAATACATACTATTACGTTTTTTACAATTCGAGTGATCGAGTGAATTTAATTGTTAGTGAAACCTCAATAGGCCGTTTCAACCGAGCTGAAGTGCTTTCAGATGATATAAGCTCTCCATTTTCAAGTCATTAACTTTCAATTTATAAGTGCCAAAACAAATGTGCCTCCATCACAATTTTTAAATGGCAGCCAAAACATCTATTGACAGGAAATAATAGTGTTAGAATACCATAAAAGAAACACCAACTTGAACAAAATGAACTTAGATTCACACTGTTCCACGAACGGATGAACTCGAGAATTAAAAGTCTCTCTGATGTTCTGCCGAGTGAACTTTTTCTGTTTGAAAACCTTACATGGACGGATGAATTCAAGGAAACTGCAACGAGGTGTTGTCACACAATAAAAACATGTACCATAAAGTGGCAACACGGGTTTCCCTTCGTTAAGTATCTATGGCCGCATTCGCACATGAAAAATTTCGTCTGCGATTTTTCCATCTTGTCGGTAAGGGAGGTAGCATGTGATAGGGGTATCCCGCGTCTCGTGTGCTCGGGGCTTACTTTTGAATTTTCTATTCTCTTTTATCTCTCTTCGTTTTTTCTTTGAGTTGCTTTATTCTTATGTTCTTAATGTTGGGTATTGGAAGCATGCTGTACATGTGTGAGAAAGAGATGACGCTTGTGTTAGAGGGGGTAGGAAATAGAAAAAGTTTAGCATTGAGATCTCAATTGCAGAGACTGAAAGATTTCCTGTGTGAAAGTAGCTTGCGATCACAAAAGGGAATTTGAAAGAATCGGCGACGAATCTTAGCGATTGTGAAAACAGCTTATTTTATCTTTCGTTATTCTTTGTATCCTTATCCCTTTCGTTCAATAAAATTGTATTCCTTGAAGTTCATCCAGAAAGATCGGACGTGTCTTTTTATTCGCTCCAACAGGTTATGGGCCCAGGCGTCATAACGGTAGAGTTTATATACAGCAAAATTTTAATAAGTGGGTATACAGTTTTAAAATAAGACAAAATGTCTGGACAAGTTTTTCACATTGAAAAACTGAATAAAGAAAACTTGATACGTGGAAACTACAAATGGCAGCGATATCAATCAAAAACGACAGTTGGGGATACGTTATTGGATCATTCGCTAAGCCCGCTGAGATTGATGATGGAGGAGTCGCCGTTAATCAAGCGGAGATCAACGCATGGGAAGTAGCAGACCAGAAAGCCAGAGCTGACGTTATCCTGGCAATGTCACCTTCTGAGCTATGTCAGATAAAGCACTGCGCAACATGAAGTCATGTGTGGGCGAAGTTGGAAGACACTCCAGAGGACCCGCGCGTAAGTTTACGCTGTTAAAACAGTTACTTTTCACTAAAATGAAGGAAGAAGAAGGAAATGAAATGAAGAAAAATCCATATACTTCGTTAATTGGATCCTTAATGTACCTAGCTGTATCAACTCGTCCGGACATCGCACATGCAGTAAGCTCATTAAGTCAATATAATAGTGACCCAGGAAAGGAGCATTGGAAAGTTTGTATTTTGTTGTATTTTGTTACTTGTATTCAAGAACACTAGAGCTGAACTGATTGGTTATGTGGATGCTGACTGGAGTGGTAACATTGACGATAGAATTTCATACACAGGATTTGTTTTTTAACTTGCAGATGCTGCTGTGACATGGAGCTCAAAGAAGCAGAAGTCGGTGGCATTGTCAAGTACAGAAGCTGAGTACATGGCATTATCGAAAGCAGCCAAAGAAGCAGTCTATCTTCGGAACGTGTTACAAGAAATCGGCGTTATTAAAACTGATGCATCGCCAACAATGTTATTTTGCGACAACCAGGGTGCGCAGAAGCTGCTGAAGAATCCAATTTTCCACGCCAGATCAAAACATACGTCGTATGTCAACGACACCATTATGTTCGAGAAGAGTATCAAGAACAGCAAATAGACGTGGACTACATTCCATCAGCGGATATGATTGCAGACACTTTGACTAAAAGCCTTTTTGGACCATCACATGGAAAATATACTAAGGGTCTAGGCATATGTATAATATAAATTTAAACCGCGTGGAGAGGGAGTGTTGTCACATAATAAAAACACTTACCATAAAGTGGCAACACGGGTTTCCCTTCGTTAAGTATATATTTTATTTTTCGTTATTCTTTGTATCCCTTTCGTTCAATAAAATTGTATTCCTTGAAGTATAGATAGAACCAATATAATTATGATGTTTAATTTTTTGTTTTCATTACAATACTTTCTGGTGTTCTCCGAGAACATGCCCCCTTGATTTATTTGTTAAATTTGCTTGCGTTAGATTTGGAAAACTCAAGATTCTGGTAAAGGATGCTAGTATTTTTGAGCCTAAGGAACCATTTAAAGCACAGAAAACATTTGGAACATATGAAATCTGTCCAAGGGAAACGAAAATCCAACTAAAAGACTGCATTACTCCTAAGCATGATGGAACGTAAGAATCCAGAAGTCAATGTGGGCTGTGCATGCTCTAAAAAATCAGAAAATTTTGAATCTGGATGCTGACAAAGCCACATGCATCCATATATCCGAATTCGAAAATTGCTCAACCTGTTCGTATGGTCGATTTATTCTTCAAACATTTCGCAGGAGCTTAGTTAGTAAAAGTTGATACTAATTTTTATAACTCTTCAATAACTAGTCTGAAGATTGTTTTTTCTGCTTTAGATAACCGTTGCAAGACGTTAATTGTTTTTGTTGCGAAGTTTTTCAGCGACAACCCTGCTAGGGACATTTTCCAATCTAAAGCAGTGCGTCCATTTTGTGGTAAATTTACCTTTTCGTAGGAAATTTTAACTTCCATTCCACACATTTGTTAAAATTTCATACAAAAAAGGGAAATTCCTATTACGAAAAAACTATACTTTCATTTGGTTGTATTTTCCAACATTTATGTTTTTACAATGCAAGCTTAACTGCTAGCTTAGGCTGTTTTCACACTCGCTAAGATGCGTCGCCGATTCTTTCAAACTCCCTCTTGTGATCGCAAGCCACTTTCACACAGGAAATCTTTCAGTCTCTATGCTAAACTTTTTCTATTTCCTACCCCCTCTCACACATGCGTCATCTCTTCCTCACACATGTAAAGCATGCTTCTAATACCCAACATGGAGAACATAAGTATAAAGCAACTCAAAGAAAAAACGAAGAGATATAAAAGAGAATAGAAAATCCAAAGGCAAACCCCGAGCACACGAGACGCGGGCTACCCCTATCACGTCCCACCTCTCTTGCCCACAAGATGGAAAAATCGCAGACGAAATTTTTGTGTGTGAAAGCGGCCTTAGCTAAGTGTAGGTTTGAACATAAACTTCACTAGCGGCGTTCAGACACAACAATTTGGCAGACTTGTTTTGTGGTAGGCAACGAATTTTGACTATTCAACTTGATGTTTGAACGCCGCTCCTCAAAAAGATTTCGTTTTTCATTATGACCCATTGAATCCACCAACTAAGTGAAACATGAAAACAATAGTGAACAACGAACAGCACCCAACTGAATAGAGTAAAAGGGAACACACCAACTCAACAAGCGAACATACTTGCATGTAAAGATATTGTTATAATATGTGTGCATCTATAAATTTGTGTGCCGTCTGTTCTCTTCAGCAGTATTGTCCGACCAAATATTTGATTGCTTATCTGTGTTTTCCCTATGGACGTTGGGGTTAATAATATTTTGATGCACGAATAGCAATTATGTACTGTCTGGATTGTTAAGTCACTACTTAAATGGAATTTATCGTTAAACTTCCACTGTGAAAACGAAATTTTGTATTGACACTTAAGCTCACACTGTGAAAACGGAGGTCAGGTTGCCTCCGAGAGAGAGAGAGAGATTAAGACATAACCAGGAGCTTTTATGGGTTTGAACTTTTCCAATTCTTCTTAAAGTTTTGTTCAGGTATCTTTTCTAATAGTATAATTACAGGTAATAAACTACTCAGACGTCCCATCCATACGGGAAAAAATTGCAAAATTGAAAAAACTAACTCCGTCAAACCTTACAAAATGGCGGGCCAGATGGCATTTTTCCTGCAGAGATTGTACAGGTCGCTGACTTAATCTCTCACCGAGTGGTCACCATATTCCAGAGATGTCTTGATCTAGAACGCTAACTAACGACGATTCACTAGCTTCTCTTAACTTTTAAAACAGAGCGGTTAATAGAGGAACTCTACAAGGTGCAGTGCAGGGTTAATGCCTATGCCGATGATGTTGTCTTCACGGCCTCTGGAAAATTCACATCCACGATTTGGTATATTTGGAAATGGACGTTTGCGGGCCAAATGTTAATCTGCAGAAAACAGATTGTCCTTTCTACTAAGCAATACAAGATTCCTGTTTTCGATCCCCGTAATATCAGGGGGGCTCTCTAAAACTAAGCTACTGTGGGAAATTCCTAGGCCTCATTCTGAACGCGAAGCAAAGCTAGAAACTCAACATCCAGGATCGTTTCAAAAGCATGCACGGGTCTATATTGCTGTAAAAAAAAGGTCTACAGCCGCGAGTGGTTCACTGGCTATTCATATCAGTAGTTTTATTTATTTATTGATTTATATCTTTATTTTTCTTGACAAGGGAATATATAATATAAATCATAGAAACAACATAAACAGCAATGCATAAAACCATGTTATAAATAATAATTTGGTATTTTCGACAATCAAATTAATAATTTCTTTGTCCAATAAATATTCGAAAAAAATCAATAGCATGACTTTCCGAAGATAAGGATAAGGATAAGCTTCCATCATATCTGAAAACTATTTGTTGTGAATAATAGTTTTCATACTAAGGTTGTCCTCGTATTCTAACTCTAACCTCCAACTCGACACCTCACTTGGGTAGAAGCTTGCGATGTGACTGGAGGAACGTCTGCGCTGCTGTTCCCATGGAATATCATTTCTCCACTAGCCATAAGTTGCCGTCTTCCCATGTGCTTTGCATCTTTTCTTTCCTTAAAATGTCATACACTTCTATATCCCATTATTGCGATGACGCACATTCCTTATTGTGCTTGTTTCAATTACTATGTATTGTAAACATACTTTTCTTAGCAGGTTGTTTCTTTATCACACTTATGTTATTAAATTTAAACATACAATTTTATTAATTGTTAGTACTTACCATGCCATATTTATAGAACAACTGCACTTTTCCTCCTTTAAAATTTATTTTCAAAAATTATTGGTTACAAAGAGTCTAATGTGGTAGAGCTGCTTGACTACATTATTGGGTCACTGCTAAAGATACGAAATGTGATTCTTGTAATTCAGGAGTCAATTTAAAATAGTACCCACATACTTGAAGCTGCCAACACATTCAATTTTAAACCAGTCGTCAAAACAGCTGTCACTTTAAGAAATGGAATTATTCTGGCATTCAGTTAGCGAAAATCGATTGTAACTAGGTGAATAAGAATATAATGGGAAATCACTTATTTTTGTACCTTTAATGTTGAACTTAATATTGGTACTGATTAAAAGCTTATGCCACCTCCTCAGTATTTTCACATCATAGTTTACATACGTGCATGCATCAAATTTACTTCGAGAACGAGAGGCCTGTATCATCAGCAAAGGCTACGAAGGGTTTCAAGAACTAAGAATTTACATAAATTAAGAATAGGATCGGGCACAAAACGGAACCCTGCGGAGCTCCCATAGTTTTTGCTTTAGGGGAACTTGAACAGTTTTTGTATTTTAACCACTTGGGTTTTGTTCTGAAAATAAGAAGCGATCCATTCATCAACAAAATCCCCCAAAACAGGCAAATTAACGCTTATTTAATAGAAGACTGTGTTCCACCATATCAAATGCTTTTGTGATATCGATAAAAAGTGCAGTAGATATCTTAGAATCATTGAAACTATTATATAATTCGCCAATGAATTTTAGTAATGCACTTTCTGTAGATCTACCACTCCTGAAACTAAGAACTAAGAGTCAATGAGAAAATTTATTCTGCTTAAAAAAGAAAGGATTCTAGACTTCATTCTTTTTTCGAAAAATTTCCAGAACACAGACCGGAGTGATATGGGACGATAATTGCTTAACAATGTGGTATCACATTTTTATGTAAAAGTATCACAACGGCTATTGTTAAGGCTTCCGGAAAAATTCCTCGCCATTCAGAGAAATTGAAAATAAAATTCAAGACGAGATGGAACTAGTGAGTAAGATGTTTTAAGAGACAGAAGATCTTGTGAATTTCAAATGCTGAAAATTCTTCAAAATGAAAAGATTGTGGTTTAAAACAGTCTTGTATAACAACATTATCACAATTCCATTTATTATTCACATTGCTACAAAGTAAGAAAAAGTGTTCATTTTAGAAAATAAGTCATTGAACATATTTGCGACTATCAATGTTTCTGTTATATTAGCGTTATCAATATTAAGTCTAATGTCATAATTTATCTTGGATTTATTTAATATTTCATTAACTACTTCCCATGCCTTTTTGAAGTTACGAACATCTTTTAATAGTATTTATATATTCTCATAGTTGGGATGTTTTTCAACTTTTGAATAAAGCCGATTCATATTATTCAATGACTTAGTCTTTTTTCCGATTCTTTTGAATTTTTTCAAATTTGATCAGAAGTTAAAACAGTTTTTAGTGAATAATGAGACAATTTTTCAATTCCGAATTTAAATTTAGAATTTCGTTTTCATATGTTTTTAATTTGTTTTCAAATTCTATATTTTTTCCTTGCAAACATCATTTCTGTTTACCCTATAAATCGCATGTTATGATATTGTCATGCACATAAAATTGCATGCTTACTCTGTTTTCAACTTGAATTTTCTTTTCTATATACTGATTTCTATTTTCGTGAGTACCCACATGTTCAAATATCCTAAACTGAATAATAACGCAAATAAATGCGAGTATAATAATCCTTAAGTTTTCCCTTTTCCAATCAAAATTTTTTCTATTACACGCAATATTCCACGCCTTTTGCACGTCAGGATCAGGTTTTTATTTTTCAAAATTTTCCCGGTTGTTCCAGTTTTTGCAACCTCTGTCTGCACAATAATATCACTAAATGAAATTAATTTTCTCAACATTTTTGAAGTTACTCATTTATTTTTAATTCTCACTTTTTTTTCGAAAAAATTCAAGTTGCGATCAATGCTTAAGATTCACATCTATCCAATGTCAAAAACTTACCCTGAGTGACGTCATAAAACAAAAAATGGCGATTTTGACAAGCTGTGCAGCACCCCTTATTATTCTTACATATTCTCATCTGTTCGGACTGCGAAGCAGCGATCAGATGTCTGAATGCAGTCACATTTATATCCAAGACGTCCCTCAATTGCCGCCTATATCTTAATGAAATAGCCAAGTATTTCAGCATCCAACTTATGAGAGTGCCGGGTACAGTGACATCCCAGATAATTGCGAAGCGGACGAACTCGCTAGAAAGGGCATGGCACTAACGTCCATGCCTATCGCTAGTACAATAGAACTGAAACTGGTAAGGTTTCGTACTGGGTATCTATCGATCCAAAACGCTCAAGCGACTGTCATTGGAACTCACGCCTCAAGCCTTGGTATCCCCTATAACGACTTCTGCAGTAGTTGCAGAGATGAAGAGGAAGAAGATACTATTTCACACCTCCCTGCAATAGCAGTGAACTCTCATCTCGCATATTTATTCACTTGGACGCACCATGTTCACAACTTGATAGAACTTCATCTTCAAAAAGGGTTCGTAGGAAATCCATCTACCTACGTGCGATGTGCACTTGTTGTGCGAATTGAAGTCAAACTGCATGAACTAAGAACATGTTGTCTGCTTGTTACAACACAATTCCAACCAAACTTTGAGAATGGTTTTATTCCTTTCCATATGCAAACACGGTAATTTTAATTAATTTTAATCTTCTAAAAAACACAGACAAAGACTAAACAGACAAAAAAATGCACTTCCTTCCCAAATAACACTGACCTCATCAAATTGTTGCATGCATTGCACATTTTTCTGCACACACGGCTCACAAGGAACATACGTACAAAGCAAACCTCAAGCATACACGACACGGCTTATCCCCCATCACGTCTCCTCACCCTAGAAACAATATTGGCCTTGCACGTCACAACACACGATCTACAGAAGGGAAACAACTTCAACAACTTCTCCCACACGAGCGAACAGAGTGAGGAAAATGAAAAAGCTGTATTGGTTTTACTTATTCTTAAAGCTCTTTGTCTGCCACTAAAAAATATGCTTCATTTTTTATATGGGTGTTGTGTTCGAAGAGGTGTCGATGATGAAATAAATGCAGCCCAATTCTAAATATTCACGTGGAGAACTCCTCCAGGAATTGTGTTCTTCCGAGAATAAAATTCTCCTATTCCGTATTCCCCTGAAGACAATTCTCCCCTTCGAATTTGAGAGCGTGAATTATTAATGCTCAAATGAACATTTTGGCATTTAAATCAAATCAAAATTGGTCATATTTAAGAGACTTTTGTTATTTTTAGTGGTAAAATTGAGCTTTGTGCTTTAAGTGTTAGTCTTTTGTGTGAAAAAGATAAGGAATTCAGGTTGTTAGCAGAAGAAGTGAACAAGAGAATAGGTGAAGACAACCGACATGGACAGTCGAGGGCTATTAGCAGGTGTTCACGGGATAACACAAATCCTTCTGGAGTTGTCTGAATTATTGTACAAACATAGGTGTAAATATATCTTATATTACTTATAATAAAATTACATTAATATGACTTCCTAATACTGCAAAAAATTTGCAGTTGTTGCATTCATTTCACGACAGACTTCATCAATGACAACCCATTATTTCGGGATATATTGAAAGTACGGAGATCAATTAGAGTGATAATGAAATTACATCCTTAGAGAGTTATGAATACTTAATAGCAGCGTATTCTACACGCAAGGCACACACGTTTTGATAAAAAAATATAGACATAAGATATAGAGAATACAATTTAAAAATTAAAATAAACGCTCTTATTTAAAAGAAAGTAATTATTATTAAGTGGTGATTGAAAGAAAGGGAGCAAAGAGTATTATACCCACATAAGCGCCTTATCCTGCCATTTGGCTTTTTAAATCTTTGATTTCTAAAAGTCGATGATTTCTTTCAACTTTGTTTTCCTTCTGCCGCCAGCTTTCCACGATCCCTTATATTTTTTCAAAAGTTTCATTATTCATCTTCTTTTCATCCTTCATTTCTTGAAGTGTTTGAGTGAGAACAGTATATTTTCGCCGTGCTTCGGTGTTGTTCCTTTGTGTGTCGATTGGTACTCTGAATTGAATTCTTTCTCAACCAATTATCAAAACAGGGCCATCTCTTCTTTACTTCCGTTGTGGAATCCACATGCATGCATTTCCAGGGAGAAATGGGAAAAAAAGAGCAATATAGGAATTAATTCAATCTCTGTTAAAAGTTAGGATACAACGATCAAAGAGAATACTTCAGAATTGAAATTCAACGAATAACTGAACTGACTGACAATGTGGTCATGATACTAAGTACATAATAGCGGTACAATGTAGAATGAGACAAATATTTATATTTTGATACAGGTTTGTTTGTTATGGAAAATGAGTTTATACATGACAATGGAAGTGCGACATTTTTAAATGTTGGTTCCAAAGGATCTGCGGAGAGTTCCGCATTCCCTTCGTCTTCTTTTTCCCACTCGTATGGAGCCTACATCCGTAAGTTCGGGTTGGGGTTTTTAGCTTTTCGTTTTTCTTTTACTAATTCTCGTATTTCCTGTGGATATTGGAGTACATGGTTTTCCGTCGTTTTTCTGACAAGTGGCGTATTGCTCCACGGGATGGACTGTATTACATTTATAACGTTATCAACTTTTCGTTTTTTCTAAATCATATGGTGTTCCCAGATGTGCTCTTACTTCGATATCTACTGCTCTTACTACGATTTTGTAGGTGATTCTAATGCTTGCCAATTCGTACGTGAACGTAACGTTTTACAAGGTTATGGTTTCTACTTGGTACAATGGGAGATTGACCAGAACTAATGTTAATGCTTTCTTCCATTCCTAAGTAGAGAAATACCTTTTGTGATAAACAAATCAACAGCGTCAAGCATTCTTGCACGTTTCTTGTCGAGTGAAAGTCACAACTAAGTTTTATACCAGCTCTGTACATATTTCTGCCTTTTTGCGAGATACATCTTGATCCCCAAAAAGTGTTAAGAAAATACTTTCAAGCTCATTTTTGCAGCTATCCTTTTCAACAAGTTGCTGTTTGTTTCTTACACGAACAGTAATTAATTGCAGTAGGATTGCGTTCTACACATTTTCCTACTTTGTAGAACCCAATCCTACTCCTAAGTGGTATATATTATCGCGAATAAACAGAGCCTACTGCACTTTCGGAAGTGCGGCACGCGTGGAAACCACGGCAGCATTCTAAGTTTACACGGCATTGCTTCGTTAAGTGTGTCTCAGAGATCAGACAAATATCGATATTTTTTTTTAATATTATAATTCTAGTTCGTCAAGTTCTAGTTCCTTGTATTCTATATGTGTGTGTCGGTGACTTTTATAACGTGACCTTTTTATTCTGGCAGCTTGTACAAGACCCACTTCGGGATCGTCTCTAGGATCACTTCGATCCACGTTTTTGTTTTTAATTTTTTGCTGGTTAACAAGGACAAGACGCAAAGAAAAAGAAAAACAAAGCAAACAAATTTAAAAATTTAATTTCCTTCCAAAGGACATAGTAAACAGTTTTTACGGTAAAACGACGATAACGAAACATGATAGAAAGGATGATGAACTGTACACGAGGTACCCAAACGAAACACATTGTGTTATTTTGCGAATCTAGCGGAACTTAATTCCTCTGGCGCTTGCTATCGGTGTACTATCGACATACCATGGTTATTTTTTTTTTGTTCGGAAATAGTATACATTTGATTCTATGAGGTATTAAGGACCTATGACCATACGTAGTCAGAGATAGGGGGCCCATTAACACAAGTACCTTCCAAGATATTTTGATCAAACTAACACGTTTTATGTCCATCATCACCTCCAACATTTATGAGTAAAACATAAATAAAAATTTAGGAATTTCATCAGGTTAATTTTCTTAAACTGAAATTAGTCGCTCTCATTATTGTTTTCTTCTAAGCTGCTACTTGATGCAAAGGCTAAGGGTGCATTTGACAAGGCAATCCTTTCCTGTGGAAGTGGATTTATTTGTCTATTGCGTTCTACACTTCTGTTAGATAAATATAGATCCGAGGACAGAAAAAATCACTTAAGGTCATCTCTTTTCGAATTTGGTCTTGAAGACTTTCGGCTGAAATGCTCTCGGAACCGTCTAAGGAGTATAGACGGTTTCTGGCTTCATGGGCTTCTTCGGACTGTTGCCCTAGTGGTAATATGCAAGCTTGAAATTTTGTATATGTTTGCAGGCATGTAATATCAGGCATAATCCCGAAGATAAATAGTCTTCGTTTCAGTAATATAATTTGCAAACTTGTCTGCATCATTTTCGTATTCACTCGATATTACTTCGAGTAAAATTCGGAAATGTTTGATGAGGACAATATTAATACCTGTTACCTCTAAGCTTATTTCACCATTTCGATAAAAATTTTGATGTCTATTAATAGTCACATTCACCGAGCGTAATAGCCTTGGTAAGGGAAATATACGTCCGTTGTGAAAATGTCCTAATTTTTTACACGGCTGTAGCTCTTGTAAAAATCAATTACCCCTTCATAACGTTGTAATGAGGGGCCCTAATAACCCGAAGTAGGTCTACTAAAAAACTTATTGCATTGGGTAGGCATCTGGCAGCAAAAAGTGAAAACCGATTTTGAAAGCCAACATGCAGTAGAACGTTTTAAGTCTTATTTCCGTTGGGTACATTTTTCGCAGTATGCAAAAAAATCAGAAAAGGCAAGGACATTCAAGTAAAGCAATAATTACAATCACTTGCTGAGGCCACACAAGGTTCAAATTTACCTAAGAGATTCTTCAAATAATAAAAAATAAGGCAAGAAATAAAAAGAATTTACTTCATGTTTATGATGATGTTTTACATTTCACACAGTGGTAAGTTCCGTTTCCAGGAGCATTTTTTTACAGAACATTAAGACCAGAGGTTTTACCAAACTTTTGTCATTCTGACGATTTCCGCTAGATTTGCATGATTACGGGAAATGTACCAGCTTTCGAATGAGCTTTCGTTATTTTTCTTTATATATAAGCGATCTGCTGATCGAGTGAGCTTTGGGTATCGGATGCATGAAACGCATCTGTGAGTAAAAAATAACCTTCGACTGCATTATCAAAAATCAAATGCTTTCAACATTTTGTTTGTATTTTAATTTGATCGTGTGTAAGCATTATACGATTACATGCGGTAAACGGCGGAACTTAATACGTCGAAATTAATTGGTGACGTGTAAAAGTGACCTATGAAATGACAACGAGACGATAAGGGATGTGCTCATCAGACAGTACGGTGGCGATACTGTCTCAAAACATAGGAGACATCCACAGCGCGACGAATTTGATGATATAGAAAACAGGGGTTGTAAAGGGATAGGATAACACTTATAGAAGTATGTGCGAAGTGAATTTGAGTCACTCGCAATCAATAACACAGAACTGTGTACCTTTGAAAAGAGAACAAAAACATAGCGCTGACGCTGGCTCTTAGAAAATTTAAGCGAACGTGTAATTAAATAATGGTGAGCTCATATTATTTCCAACGTGATGCAATTAAAACAAAAACTTGAACCAACTCTTAAATTTAAAGAAAAAATAGATTCGAATTTGTTACGCCCAGGTACCAACACCATCATCTTTAATTCACAGCAATCAACATATAGTGCCGCAAGACACTTTAGAAGATGTGAATGTCGACAATGATTGTCTTAAGATTCAGAAGTCAATAATGACAAACTTTTGAAGAATTAAATTCATATACTTCGTATAGTAACAAAGTAACAAAAATTAACAATGCTTTTTTGTATATTATATGTAAGGACAACCAACCTTTTTTTGTTGTAGAGAATGAAGGCTTTAAGAATCTAGTCAAAATTATATGTCTTCATGAACGACTGGATGGCGCAGTTGATAGAGTGCCTGCTACGGGTTAGCGGGGTCCCCGGTTCGAATCCCAGTGAAGCAAAGTTAATACGCTTTTATCTGGTTTTCAAAACTGGTCCAGTCACCATTTGCCGTAGGGATCAAATTAACGGCACTATCACTGGAGTAGTAAATCAATGGTAGTAGTCTGACTGGGTATCACAACCAATATGGTCTGAGTGTGCTGGTTAATTCACTAGCAGCCCAACTACCTAACCTAACCTAACATGTCCTCATGGCATACATAACAGGGATACCTTACTTTAACTAGCTGTATTTGATCAGACATGCAGATGAGCAGCTTTTTAGGTGTCACAGCTCATTTTGGTCTAAACCAGAAGTTCCAATGAGTGACTTTAGGAGTTTATCAACTCGATAAAAGATATACATCGCACTATATAACACAAATGCTCAAAAAAACATGCGATTGGGGATTTGAAACAGGGTATCTATAGTTGTTACTGACGCGAATATGGTGAATGCCGTGGAAAAAGGATTTGGAAACCAGAAACACATTCCCCTGTTTTGCTCATACTTTAAAATTAAGTACTCAAATATTCTTCAAATTCCTACATTACAGGATATTCATTCAAAAATGAAGAACATTGTTACCTTCTTAATACAAGATGTATCTACCAACACGTTGAAATAACACTTTCTATATGATTCAAAGATTTTTGGAGCTCAAAAGTGTTGTGAGTGGTATATTAATTTGCTATAAGACTGCACCTCTCACGCTGACTACTCTGGAATTGAACATATGTTCGGATAAGTATCGGAAGATTTCAGTATCTGGAACGCCCATCACAAACTAGTTCAACGAAATTGGACAATAAATAAAAATGAAGAAAGTGTTTCTGATCAGCTTTCGTTGTACTCGTTGGACGCCTCAGTGAAAATCCGTTGGAAATATGGTTGAACTTTAAACACCAATTTCGAAAATTATACAAAACTGCATTTCAGTTTTTAACTATGGTAGTCAGTTCAGTGCCATCTGAAATACTGTCCACGGAAAGCGAGTTAATACAGTCCTCTTTCTGCATATTTTGGAGAAGTGTTGGGATGTCTTAATTCCAAATGCGAGGCTTTTTTAACTGAGGATATATTAATTTTAATACAAGAGTGTATTGCAAACACAATGTACGTCATTGGGCACCTCTTTGTAATTCGGAAACTACGTGTCTTTTTGGATTCCAAACGCAACTTACGCAACAGATTCTATGGGTTTAGCCATTTAAAATATTGTAAGCACCAACACATAAATTAATTTCCATGGAAATATCTGCCAACCATACAAAAAGTTAAAAGATGACCAGTTTCATTCAACGTGATGCATTTCTGTAAAAATAAACACTTGTTTTTATTACTGTAATTAAAACAAGATGGTTTGACAACTAAATTCACGCAATTTTTATTTTATAAAATTCTTCAAAACAACAAAAACTCAAAATTTTTAGTTACAGAAATGCATCTTTCCTCTGAATGAATAATATTTTTTAAAATTTCTTGTTAAAAACGGCAATAGATTTGACGTTTCTTAATCGTCTATCCTTTCTCTCGTTCTATTTTCGGGTAGCATTGCCAGCTACCTCATTGTTACCGCCGTCACTATAATTCTTACAAACTCAATATTTCATGTTAACCCTGTCAGACTATGTACATTTTTATAAATCTTACTTATACTTAAATTCTTACATAAACTCCATAAATTCGTGTTAACTTTCAACACATGTATATTTCCAGAATTCTCACTTTGATAATTCTTGCTAACTCTTTCAACACCTGTGTATTTTCATTATTTCTACTTAATTGCCTTATTTCTTGCTAACTCGTCAACCCATGTACGCAGATGAACAAACGAATATAAATACACGCATTTGGGTATATGGGGGCAGTTGCGAAAATACTATCATCGACGTAGGTCAACTAGAAGTTTTAAAGCGCTTCGCTTTGCTATGCTTTTTTATTTTATAGAGTTGTATGGGAATGTGTGACCACTGTGAAAACTGGAGCTGCGAGAATTGCAATACAATTATATCGCCGCATGCTTCCTCAAGCACTGAAGTACCTCCAACAATAAACAACGCCAAAACAACGGACATCCGAGTTCCTACGAGTTGCTCATCGTCACCAATATTAAGTAACCGCCACGATCCATAATTTCAGAAGCGCCACCGCAATCTGTTCGGACTATAGGAATACCCGGAGCCCCGCTACTATATTCCTATTCAACAGAAAGAAGATCTGCTCTGCATTCTCAAAGAGCAGAACATATCGCAATGGCGACGTCACCCTCGGTGCAGCAGCAACTGCCTTTAATTGCCCTCCTCCTCCACCAAAACCTGACAATTCATGAAGGAACCTTCAACTCGAGCGATTAGAAGAAGAGCTCAAGATCCAACATCAGTACCTAGAAGCAAAATACAGAATTCTTTCGGAGTCGAATATCCTTCAACTAGTCAACAGGCGAACATGTACATAGATCCACCGCACAGTTGGCTGCAAGACATGCAATACCAAAGGAGTTACCCTCGTTAAACAGCGACCCCGACGAATGGTGGCTTTTTTTCAATAGTTTCAAAAATAGTACCGAAGTGGCTTGCCTTTTAAATGCTGAAAATTTAATTCGTCTGCAATCAGCCCTAAAAGGAAACGCACGCGATTTGGTAAAAAGTAAACTGCTTTTGCCTGTGATGGTTCCCGAGATAATAGAAACTTTGAAGATGTGTTTTGGTAGACCGGAACACATTTTGGAACGCGCAATTCATAAGGCAAAGAGTATGCCATCACCGCGGGACTAGTTGATTGGCTTTACAAAATTGCTGATGCTGCAAGTAACTTCTGGTAGGTCCAGTGCTAATGTGAACACACATCCTCGGCATGATTCTGCTGCCGAGAAGGGTACCATGAAAAACAAACAGTGCGTTGCATAAGTACTTTGAAGAATATCGAAACCAAATCGTCAAACCAAAGAGAGAACTTTGAAGCGCAGCGAAATGCACAGCTCAACTCTCATAACGATGTGAATCACGAAGATGTGCCGTTCTTTCGTATTATGCCAATCAAAATATATGCTAATAATAACGAAGTTTGTACCTTTGAATTCTTAGATGAAGGTTCCTCAGTGACGCTAATGGAACAATATTTATGCGATAACCTCGAGTTGACTAGTGTAAAAGATCCGCTGTGCCTGCGTTGGACTCGTGGAACCACTCGAGAGGAAAGCGAATCAGTCATGATCTCGGTGCAAATCTCAGGTATGCAAAATAGTACGAACCTAGTACCTTACACCCTAGCAAATGTTCATACAGTTAACAGCTTGAATTTACCAACGCAAACCATGAACATGAAAGCCATCGGTAAGAAATACAAACATTTAAACGATTTACCTATTGAATCGTATCGCAACGCCCAACCGACAGGTGCTAATAACTGGAAACTTGCAGTACCGCTGAAAATTCGCGAAGATCCTTGGGACCAACCAAATGCGACGAAAACTAGACTGGGCTGGACTTTACAGGGAGGTGGCACAAAGAATCGTAACAGCATTCTAAAAATATACATCTGCGAGTGTGAAAAACGACATGAACAGCTGCATGAAACCGTCAAAATATACTTCCAACTAGAATTTTCGCCGCCAACGCAACTGTTATCATCAGACGACGCCAGAGCTACGAGGATCTTGAGTGAAACATTGGTAAAAGTCAACGAGGGGTATGAAGTTGGTTTGCTGTGGCGACACGATCAAGTACACTTGCCCGAAAGTTACGCAAATGCAGCTCGACGACACCTATGCCTTTATAAAACGTTTAAACGGGATCCGCCGTTGAAAATCGTCATGCAAAACCAAATTGATAACTTGTTGACAAAGGGGTACGCAAGAAAATTAGGCGAATATGGTACTTGCCCACATTCATAATAAAGAACCCGAACAAGCCAAACAAAGTGCGGTTGGTTTGGGATGCCGCAGAAAAATCAAATAGCGTTTCTTTAAATGATTTTCTGCTCACCGGGCCAGACCTTCTTTAGCCACTGCTTGACATACTGTTAGCGTTTCGCTTCGGTAAGCTTGCAATATATGGTGACATCGCTGGGATGTTTCATCGAATTGAAGAAGGAAATAACGATATGCATGCACAACGTTTTCTGTGGTACGATGAGAAAGATAAACGGCATGAGCCAAGTGTTTACGTGATGAAGGCCTTGACGTTTGGAGTTAGCTGCGCCCCCTGCATCGCTCATCACATCCGCGATACTAACGCAGAACAGTTCAAATCCCAATTCCCTCGGGCCGTTGAGTCAATACAAAAACATCACTATGTGGACGACCTAATAGACAGCATGGACGACGAGCA
Source organism: Eristalis intricaria (assembly GCA_964034865.1). Lineage (NCBI taxonomy): Eukaryota > Metazoa > Arthropoda > Insecta > Diptera > Syrphidae > Eristalis > Eristalis intricaria. The sequence continues at coordinate 76,529,250 of OZ035873.1, read as the reverse complement.
AAGCGCATTGCTTGTGGCCAAGGAAGTGCAGCACATCCATGTAGCGGGTGGTTTCATGCTAAGAAACTGGGCATCAAATTCTGCGGCTGTGCTCAAACAAATATTGGAGACGTCCGAATCTTACCAAACCTCAAAAGAGTGGGGTTTAACCGAGAAAGTCTTGGGGATGTATTGGGATTCGTCCAACGAAGTGTTTAGATATATTTGCATATCGCCAGACTCCGACGTAATGTTTTTGAAGAAGGTGTCGTTATTACGAAAAGGGAGTGTCTGCGAGTCCTGATGTCGATATTCGACCTACTGGGGTTCCTGTCCTGTTTCACGGTTGCTCTTAAAATCCTGCTACAAGATATATGGCGTTCAGGAATTACATGGGATGAGGAGCTAATAACGTCATGTCAACTGAAATGGGTCCATTGGAAGTCCACGCTGCCACTAATATCTGCTGTGGAAGTCCCCCTGCTATTCTCAGATGCTTCGCAACAATGACCGTGTCGAACTGCATACATTTGTCGATGCAGGAGAATACACATATGCTGCTGTATGCTACCTACTGGTACGATGCGGCGCGGAAACAACTGTCTCTCTCGCGATTGCTTAGTCTAAGGTGACACCCCTCAAGCCATTGTCAATACCAAGAATGGAGCTACAAGCAGCGGTAATGGGCGTAAGGCTTGCCCAAAAAATAAAAAAAAAAAAACATTAATCGCACACACAATCGGATGTAATGGTATGGTGGTCAGACTCTAAGACCGTCTTGAAGTGGCTGCACCCAAGAAACTTCCAATTGTTCGTTATTGTCGAGTATACCGATGTGTATCAATGGAAATGGGTACCTTCAAAGGACAACCCAGCTGATCTGGCGACTAAAGATGTAACCCGAAAAAGCAGTACGCATTGGTTTTCAGGTCCGAACTTTCTAAGAGGTCCAATATATGAGTGGCCGAAATGCAATGATCTGGGTCCTACCGATGAGTATGAGCTAAGACGTCATGTACTTCTCATAAACAAAATTAATTCGCCATTAAATGCTGAATATTTCTCTGCCTGGAAAAGACTCTACCGTGCAGTAGCAACATTCATTTGTACGTAAGTAACCTGAAAGCTACAACGTGATCTAAGCCTCGCCAAACAACAATAGTGCACGAAATGATCGAAATGGTTCAAGCATTCATCCTAAAAGAAGCACAACACAGCGAGATATGTCAACTACAAAGCGATAAGAGAACAGATAAAAGTACCAATTTAATATCTCTTAACGCATACTTAGATAAAAAAATCATTCTAAGAACTCAAAGCATAGCTGAACAATCATGAAGATGCCATCATACTGCCGAAAGATCACCACGTTACATTTCTAATAGTTAAATCTTTTCATGAGGATTCCTTCCATCATGTGCATGAAGCAGCTATAAATAAAGTCAAAAGTCAATTTTACATGATATTATATGGAAATTATGTCAGATTTGCAGAAATAATTCCGTCATGCCATAAACACCGCAAATGGCGCCATTACCACCAGAGATAAGGGATAATAGAGATATCCAACTTCGGCCATTTTTTCCCCTAGTCCACACCGGAGAGAAATGCAAAAGTATTGGTGTTCCCTTGTATTTCACAAACACTCTTACACAAACCATGGATCCACCACGCAATGGGGGCTTATTAGTGGATTTTAGTGGGAAATTGCTGCAAATTCGTAAATTTAGTGGGAAAATGGCGGCAGATATCTGAATTTGCCCACAATCCATGTACGATCCATGCAACATGCATGGGTTGTTGTTCGGAGAGTGTTCAAATGTTGACTCGTATTTTTAAAAGAATTTTCTTACATTGTAATATGGACTTTCGTGAATAAATATGTATTGCAATGCCCATTTAATAGGAACTATTTGACCTCAAATTAATTCTTAAGTATATATAGAGCCCATTCATAAGCGATACCTGACAAATTAACTCAAAAAATGAAGTCCTTTATACGCTAAATTCATGAATTCTGAAAAACTCATGAATTCAATTTAAACAATTTGATAACAACAATGTAATTAATTTTTACTAATAAATAAAAATAAAAATAAGTTTTGACTTCTTATTTGTGATTCACGCTTTAATAATATTTTTATTATTGGTTAACTGAACGTGTGAATGTATTATTCATTTTTATTCATATGCAAAAATCATATGTATTCACAGACACGGGACAAAAAGCGTATAAAAAACGCTGTCAGATGAAATCAAGGGGCAAGGGAGGTAGAAGTTGGATATCTCTATTATAGGTTATCTCTGATTACCACTCGCTAGATTGGCTGTATTTGAGCGACCGTTCACGTATGTAGGAATCGACTATTTTGGTCCCATACACGTTTCTGTTGGAAGAAGACGAGAGAAGCGGTGGGGAGTTATTTTCACATGTTTAATTCTTCACGCTATACATTTAGAAATTGCTCACAGTTTGGATACGCGTCGTGCATTTTGTGCATTAACAATTTCATTTCAAGAAGAGGAATGCCACGCGAAAGATAATCAGATAACGGCACCAATTTCAAAGCAACAGAGAAAATATTGTAGATGAACAAATGTTGACAATTCATCAATTGAAGCCAAATTTGACAAAATTAAATTGAAATATAATCCCTCGGCAGCTCCACACATGAGCGGGGCATGGGAACGCGTAATACGGTCAGTCAAGAATGCACTGTATAGCGCGTATCCTACCCAAAACTTCAACAACACCCAATCACCTGCTTTTAGGATCCGCAAATGGCTACAAGCCAGCTTTGGCTTTGACGATGGCGACGAACGCAAACGTTCACTGATATGTTTTTGGCGGAGATGGCTTAGTGAATATTTGCCAATAATATCACGGCGAAGCAAATGGTTTAATGAAGGTGCCACCTCTTTCGATCGGCAACATAGTCATCATTGTCGATGAAAATCTTCCAAAAAGGTGCTGGCCCAAAGTCAAGATAATTGACACAGTATTAGCGAAAGACTGTCAAACGCCTAGAGTGACAGTGAAGACGCAAATGGGTTTACTGAAAAGGCCTGTCAACAAAGTTGCAGTTTTGGACGTCGGACCATTTCAAGCATGCTCGTGATCTTCACATTCGCTTATGGGAAGGGGAATGTTACCGCCGTCACTATAATTCTTACAAACTCCATATTTCATGTTAACCCTGTTGGCCTATGTATATTTTTATAATTTTTACTTATACTTAAATTCTTACTTAAACTCCATAAATTCGTGTTAACGGGATTGAAAACCCATGTATATTTCCAGAATTCTTATTTTGATAATTCTTGTTAACTTTCAACACATGTATATTTCCGTAATTCTTACTTTGATAATTCTTGTTAACCTTTTCAACCCCTGTGTATTTTTTATTATTTCTACTTAATTTCCTTATTTCTTCCTAACTCTGTCAACCCATGTACGCAGATGAACAAGCGAATATAAATACACGTATTTGGGTATTTGGGGGCAGTTGCGAAAAGACTATCATCGACGTAGGCCAACTAGAAGTTTTAAAGCGCTTCGCTTCGCATTGCTTTGCTGTTTTATTGATTTATTTTATAAAGTTTAAAATAAAAAGATGTGCTCATAAACCAAGCGATATTTTTTATTTCTAACACTCATATTGATATTTCTTCACAATTTCACATTTGGCTCGGATTGGCTGTTTCTCTTCCAATCATTAGGGCTTATTATTATTAGCACGTATCGGAATCTATGTGCCTGGACCCATTACCTTGGAGGGGAAGACTATGTTTGCGGGCGGTGTGATAGGTCGACAGCATATATTTAGTTTCGTCTTCATTGACCTTAAGACAGGTGCATGTTTCAAACGTCTCAGTCCTTGAGCCGAATTGCACGGTGCATCGCTCGATTTGCTGAAGCCGAAAAAGTCAAGATGCTTTGTGTACCGCAAAACAAGTTTGCCGATTTTTTGTAACGAGCTTTCACATTAACGATTTAACCCATCAATCACGGTTCTCAAGTAAATCGTCACGACATGCTGTGTCTGAATGCCACTATTGTGAAAAATTACAGCTCAATAGTAGTCGCAGTTATTTTGCCAGCCGATAGCAGACTGTGATTGCGATTTTCCAATAATCTGCGAAGTGGTGGTTCTTTGCCCAAATCTATATTCTGATTATCTTGCTAGAAATGTTCTTAAGGTAAGCCATTTGATGGACGTAAAATTATTGATGTAAGTTCAATGGCCGTGGAGTCGTGGGTATGCCTAGGTTCGGTTCCCGGCGGCCTCTTCGAGCTTCTCAAACTTGGCTGTTCGGAGTCGGCATAAAACAGTAGGTCCCTTCCACTCGTAAGAGAGCAATACCACGCATAGCACGAGAGCTGACTGTATTCCTGGTCGAAAGGGTTAAGTAAATAAATAGTAAATAATACTACCACTAACATTAATACAATTTTTTAATATATACTACGAAATTAATGTTTTGCATGTATGTTCATGTAGAGTAGCTGAGAGCACACGGTTTCGGTCAATAAAAAATTGTTACATATTAAGTTATTTCTTATTATTTTTTTATATAGCATGAAGCAATACTCTCTAACTCGAACTTATTCGCGATATCTTACATTCATTTCCCTGAATTTTCCATACAAAAATCTCTCTCTCTAAGTCAAACCCCATCCAACTCGAACAAATTATGATACCCCGTGACAATTCGACTTAGGGGGAGTCTACTGGATAAGTAAAGTCTCCCAGACAAAGTCATGGTTTGGCTGTCAAATCATAAGGTTTTTTGTCTTCAAAAATTATGGTGGTCAAAACGTTACAGTCAACGTTGATAGGTAGAGCAACATGATTACTAACTTTTTTGAGCAGAAATTGGACTTGGAACTCAATTGACCATTATACCTTTTCTTCTTTTGTTTTCAGCTTCGAGTGCTTCATTCTTGCCTGCTTCGACTGTTAGAAGTGCTGCTTAACTGCATCCACCTGTGTCTAAGTTAACATTTGCACAATTTGAGCGAGGTCAGTTCACGGATTCGAGTTCAACGCCTCGAACAGCTCGAACACTTCGTTCAACGGAATCAGCCGGAATGCCGATTTAACATACTTGCGACGACCATTGTTGTATGTTCAGTATTAAGGAAGTTGTAAGCTAGCGTACAATAAGTAGAATGGAAATAAAGGGAATCATTCATAAAACATATATTGAACCATATGGTTCTTGTTTTGTGTTTAACTTCTACGGGTCAACGACTAGATTAACCTAACAATAGCGAAGAGCCTGGAGCCCTGTTTTTGGATTTACTATAAAATCCCCGTATTTTAGGTTCTCCTCTTCAGTATACTTGAGGTTCTGGTTTGCGAGAGATCTTTGGAAAGGAAGCTTTTTCTTCTCAACAATCGAGGCTCAAGCCTCCAATTTGAAAATTCCTCTTTTTTTTTAACTGGTGCAGAGTCTGACATTGTACATTGGCTTACTTCAAAGAGTCTATCTCTATACGGAGGCAGGTATCCCTTATCAAGATACATGTTTATTAGGTAATAAATTAAAATATGAACAAATTTTAAGCAACCCGATCTCAAGGTATGTGAGGATTAAATAGTATTATCGTTATCTACACTAATAACAGTAACTCGCTTTATTATTTTAGTGAAGCACTAATTCTGCATGACATGGAGCTGGATGTCCCCGCAGTAAATTTATTCCTACCAAGCAAATGCAATTACTCCAACTAAACAAATTCATACTTCCAATGTAGACTGCGGTGCACACGTTCAACCCTAAATGGTTAACGTAGTACACAAAACAAACTGACTTAAATATTCTCTGTAAGTAGATAACATCTTATATTTAATTAGTGTATTGAGCGAAAAAAGAATTTCAAATCATGTTTGTAGGTATCTCCATAGACAAAATAATTATATCTTCTTGATATCTTTCATATAAATGATAATATCCTTATTTTGTATTTATGTACCATTATTTTTTTTTTTTTTGATTTCATTTTCATTATTCAATTCATAATAAGCTTAAATACTAGACAAAAATGCTTAAAACTAATTAGACGAACAATGTTTTTATTTCTAACTTACTGGCCTTAGGCGGGCACTCTAAGCTAAACTTAATCTTAATGTATGTCTTTCGACCTAACCTAACGGAGTTAAATATAAATGGAAATTTAAAAAGAACAACTTACTGTTAAGAAAAAATTGGAAAACTTAACTACTAGACGGTTTTTATAAAAACTTAAAAGCTAACTTACATTCTACCTTAAAATAAAACTTAATAACTAACTTAAGCTAACCTACGTATATATGCATATACACATGTATACTCATACACATTCTATGTGTATATAAATATATATTTTATCTTTTTTTTTTATTTTTATTTACAGCTTATTCTACCTTAAAAAAATACTACCCTATTCTAAGAACGTCGGCCATAGGGTCCAGCTAATATATATAAATGTGTACATTCAACACACTGCAAGACATGGAACCGACTGCTCCCCATGCGGGGGTCTGAACAAACACCTTTCTAGCCGGGGTCTATAGGATTTGAGGAGGGAGTTCCCTCGCTTCCCAGCCACCAGAACTTTTGGTGCTGCTTTGCAACTTCTCGAATGTCCCGCCTGCGGCCGTAACGGTCGTGGTTGAGTCGCCCATCCACAGTTGATCTGGCGATGTGGTAGATGAGCGGCACCGCATTTACGTCTTTTATCAGACTCTGCTTATCTAGATGGAGAAATGCTTCTGGGGGACGAAGCCGTTGTGACGTACCCTTTCGTGGTATTCTGCATTGGGGTAGTAAGCCCCAGAGATCAAGTTATTGGACGAGTTCATCGCTCTAGCGGTATGACCTCGAATCAACTTCAACAGGAAATTGTCCACTCTTATCAGGTTTGCCCTGTTGTATAAGACCTCATTGGAATAGAATTTTATGCAGTGGGACTCTGGAGTTCTATAAAGGCGAAGGCAAGCCCTAAGACTAGCCCTCTCGAACAACGGCATCTTTTCCATTAAGCTTGCACTCACGTTGAACCACACGGGACAGCCATAGGTCTTCACCCTCGCATCGAGTTGGCTGTTGTAAAACAGTCTCTTTGTAAGGGCGAGAGCGCCTCGGGCCCTGGCCAGAGCAGCGTCTACATGTTTTTTAAAATATAGATACTGATCCAGCCAGATCCCCAGGTATCTGACTACAGTCTTTTGCGCCAGTGGTTCCCAGTGTCGTCAAACAATTGAGAACTTTCGCCAATTCTTTTTCGTATCCGCCGAGGCCTTATACAACGGCGTCCTGAACAGAATGATTTCCGACTTCCGGAAGTTGATACTCAACTTCCCGTCATCGCAACTTCTCATGAATGAATCGAAGTCACCCTGCGTGAGAGTAGTGATTTCCTCGATCTTTTTGCCTGATCAGTACACGATCAAGTCATCGGCATACGCAATTGCATGAGGAAGAGAACTTAACAGATCGCTCAAGTAAATGTTGAACAGGATCGGCGAATTAACGGCACCATGTTGGCGACCATTTTTTACCTCATATATACCTGTGGAGGTCACGTTGCCATTCTTGACAACGAACCGTCTACCGGTAAGCATGTTACACAGTAGGTACAGTAGTGGTTTGCTAATGCCTAGCCGATCGAGCTTGTAGAAAAGACCTTCTAACCATACAGTGTCGAAAGCCTTCTCCAGGTCGATCAAGCAGGCACCCGTACATTGTTTCTAGCTCTTCTAGCGTTGAAACCGAATTGGTTATACGGAATTATATTTTTGGCCTTAGTTCAGTTGATCAGAAATCTATTTATCACTTTTTCGAATACCTTGCTGATATTCGGAAGGAGACTAATTGACCGGAGGTTGCAAGGATTCGAAGAATCTTTTCCTCTCTTGGATATGGGTTGTTAAATAGGATCGTGTGCATATTAGAGGTGTCTTAACACAATGTTCGAGATCCCGTCAACTCCCACTGCTTTTTTTTCTTCAATTGATTCGAAGACCGCTTGGAGTTCTGTCTTCGATATGAACGGGGGATGAACCCCTTCGTCGGCGATGGCATTATCTGCCATTCATATATTTTTCATCCAAATTTATATAAAATTGTTACCACTTTTTTTTCGTTGTTAAAATTGTATTTTGAATTGTTAAATTCGACTTCTTGATCTTGTGGCAAATGTATACGTGTTGAAAATACTATTTTTTATATATATTAATCTTAGATATAACGATTAAATAGCCTAGTATTATTGTTGTATTTCTTGTCACTTGTAATTTTCACCCCTTTTTCTCTCTTTTTTATTTCCGTGTAAATTCTATTGTAGAGATCTGTTGGCTCTGAAATTGTTGCGTTGTTGAGTATTATCTGCTAAAGTTATAGTAGATTATAAACACTAAGCATTCCAGCCAGTCTGGTTATCTGGTTTTCAAATCTGGTGCTGTTACCATTTGCCGTTGGGATCAAATTAATGGCACTATTACTGGAGTGGACAATCAGTGGTAGTATTCTGATTGTGGGTCTTAATGGACCAACATGGTCTTATTGTGCTGGTGAATTCACTAACGCTCTGCACCTTCAATATATATTTTTCTCAAATCAGACTTTTTGTTGCATTTATGTATGTGAATATAAAAATAGTTTAAGAAATGATTTATTTGCTTCAACATATTCAGAATGAACGCTAAAAACATTCTTGTATTCACGAACTTCCTCTATGCTTAATACACAGAATAATTAATTTTTCATTTAAAATACTGAAGCATATGTATGTCAGCATATGTTTCAATCATTGTGATAAAATACTTATCCTATATTAAGTAGATCTTTCAAGTGCATGTATTTTTACATCTGTAATACGTTGCATACGTCTTCTTTGGCAAACTTTTATTTTGGCGCGATTTCAAATTTTATGCCGAGTATGTATTTCCGTAAGCTTTTAATTTATAAAAAAAAGTATTCAAAAAATGCAACGAGCGTACATGATCACGAACTTGCTGAATATATTGACATTGAAAAGCATTACAAAAGCTTAAATTTACGTTTAGATCGAAAGGTGGATGTCTTTTAGCTCTGAATAGTGAACAATTTATCTGTTTTAAAATTTTGAACATATACAAAAACCAAATCATTTTTATACAAACGACAGTGGGAGGACAAATTTCGATATCAGAATTTTAGCTTAAATGCAAAAAGTAAAAAGTGTGTATGTATCATCTTCATATAAATTTAAAATATGTGTACATATATTTTTACATGATTAACGGATTACTAAACATTTATTCTGTAACGCTTCCCTTCCAAGCACATTGCAGTGTGTATCTACAAGAGTTAATTATTTTTTTACATATTACTCATTGGTTTCTTTGATTCACGTGTTTAAACATGAAATTACTTAAATATAACTTGAATGAGAAATGATATCTGTTTCGTTCCTTATACTTGTAAATTAACACATATGGCTGTGGTATAATTCTGTATAGTGTAGTGATTATAAAACGAGACTATATATATATATAGTTACGTGTGTAAAACTCATTGGTAAACACTGTATTTTGCTGACAATCATACAGAATACTAAACTTCTAATTTCAAAATTGGCTTTTCTCTCAGAACATATTCAGTGAAATAATTTGATTGCAGTAAGGGCGTAAGACTTGACGTCTCGTCAAAGATTACTGTTTCTTGAATAACAGTATATTTCATCGAAAGTATTTATCAATGTGTAGTTGTGTAAGTGCATAAACTCATACGAATAAAATGAAGTAAAATCTTAGACAACAAAACATTAAGGATATTCCACATAATGGATATTAAATTGGACAAGTTATATAAATTATAGTTAAATTGAAAATGTTTAATTGAAGTTAAATATTTGTTAATTGAAAAAATTGAAAATAATACTCATAACTGTAATGTGTTCGTTTAATCAATCTAGAATATCATAAACAATTTAAATTAATTTAAAACTAGTTTTGCACAATATTTGAATTGGTTATATAAATAAGGTTTTTTAACTTGTGCATACTATTTGTATATTATAGGGACACAACAACTTTTCTACATAGGTAATACACGGACCTATATACTTTACAATGATTCAGAAATTTCTTGCATTGACGGTTAAGTACAAAATCATCAGAGGAATACTGTCGTACGGCATGCTCTGGCCCTGTGGAAGTCTCATTGAACAAACTTTAGTTGAAAAACGTTCAATTGGCAACTACGACTGGGTAAAATGTTTCAAGTAAGGGTCAGCTACACATGTTGTGTATAAAACATATTCATAAACATATAGACATACATATGCGGAAACAAATATCAATTCAAAGTAATTTAATTAAAGATTTAGTTTATTCGGGGCATTTTTTATGGGACCGACATTGTACCTGTGGATGCGTTTAGCAGCAATAATGTGGCCTAAAACTGATGTTAAGTCATCACTTTGCAAAGCTCTCACAGAACAGGTGTCTTATGATCCAATGGCAATTTCATCTTTTTTGTTCAGCATGAGTCTAATGGAGGGTAAAACTGTCGAAGAGGCAAGACGAGAAGTAAATTTATTATCTCATTATGGTATTATGAGTAAGATAAACTAACCATTTTTTTCTATTCTATCAAGGTGTCTAATAAATTCCTTGATGCATACAGAGTTGGTGTAATTTATTGGCCCTGCGTGCAAACGATCAATTTTACATTAATTCCACAACATAATCAGGTCGTTTTCACATCATTTTTCAGCATGCTTTGGACTTCCTTTCTAGCTTATACCAAATATTTGCAATTGCCAAATGTAGACTTAGATCATCATGAGGTTGACATTCACTTTTTGGAAATGTAAAAATATGCATGTACATAAATAAACGAATGCATTAAAATGTATAAGTATGTGTAGTAAGTAATTGTAAAATTATTAAGAAACTTTCTTTCTAAAAAAAAAAAATGTTAATTCTAATTTGTTTTGTCAGACAAAGATAAATTAAATCTGCATAATTTATTTTACGTTCGTTTGGATTAACGTTGTGCTTATTTCTACAATATCCCGTTCTATTGTCTATTTGATGCAACCAAGGACTCTCCACTCGTAGTGTTGGGCTGGAACGATTATGATATTGAACAATTAAAATCGGTTTTTGGACAAACGACTCTATTGCTCAATACAACTCAATCAACTTCTATATCAGGGAGTCGTCGATTGCAAAGAATTATTCACAGCGGTTTCACAGTGGAGCCGAATGTATTTTTTTAACACGTTCTGACATTTTGGGCAATTCTTCAGTTACGTGGTTCATTTACGACGGCGAAAAAAGAATAGCTCCGAGAATCATTGGGTGATTATATAGTAAAAGAATACTTTTACTATATGGTTTGGAATATATTGGTATGGTATAGTATGTGTGGTTCTATGGAGAACCCAATGAGAACTATGCTCCGTTGTGATACCACATGTCTTTCTTGTTTATGATTTTGTAAATTAAAAATCAATTAGTTTCTTCATGGTTTTGTTGGATATTGCCTCGAGGGATTCAAATAAGTTCGCTGTCTGATACAAGCCAGTGCTAGGCAGATGTACAGAGCAGCTGGTTTACTGTATCCTTTTCTGAAGTGTCGTTACAGCTGCGACAGTTAAGGATGCAAACGATACATCGATGTTTACATGTTATATCTCCCCATCGTTGTCGAGTCTCTTCCAAGTGATCATTGGTTTTCGGAGGCTGGGGCAACCATCACTCAGGACAGAAATACACTTCGGGGAAATAACCAACCTTCTTCTCCTTAACCCCAATTCGGAGTTGTTACAAACGAACAAATAAATGTTTATTATGTCTCTTCCTCAATTTCAGTTCAAAATTACGTTTAAATAAATAAATCCATTGAGAAAATATGTTTTATTTAGTAGATGAATTTTATTGTTTTGTGGTCTAGTTGATTGGAAATTAGTTAAGGTTTTTCAGTTGAAACCGGTAAGACTTGTACCTATATTTTGTTATTTAGGTACAGTACGTAAATATAGCCAACAATCTCCATCGCCCTAACATCGGAAAAACATTGATGTGTCGTTGTCAATATCTATGTATCTTAGCATCGATGTTTATCGTGAAATCATGGATATTTTCAAACATCGATGTTGTTAAGAACAATGTTGCATCCTTTGTTGTATAACACACAAAATGTTTAAATTCATTCAACAGCATGTAAAATTAAGATATTTCATTACCATACTATACCATTTATTCTAATCTAAATAAATCTAATCCAATTTATAAAATATTACAAAATTAATATCTGAATTTTTGGTTCACTTTTGCATTTAATATATCGCATGGTACTATTGGCCGAGATCTCGACCACCACCTTCATGGTTCACTGGTGAGGTGCGATCTCAATATTTTTTTGCGGGTGTTCTGACCTGGAACGGGTCCGCACGCAAGGTTTCCACAATTTTGAATGTACTGGTTTCGAGCCGTTACATATGGGTTAATAAAAGGAGTGTTCTTAGTTTATGACGAATACGAGAATACGAAAAGTTTTGTTGTTTTTGTCTTTGTTGAATTATATTGTGGTGAAAAGGGATTTAACCCCTTTGACCCGGAATGTAGTCGGAGCACAAACAACAATCATTTTGTTTATCTGCTCAATGATGATATTTCTATAAAAAAAAGTTGGTACTTTCGAAAAAAATCGTGGGACACACGCATGCATGTATATGTCCCAATAGATGCGGACGGGTTAAGCAAAAGTATAGCTTTAAATTGACAAACAATTTATTGTTTGATAGTTGACAGTTGTCAAATAATGAGGAAGTGTTTAATTCAGTCTGAGAATTTAATTCAATAATATATTCCTCACAACTGTCCACTTTGGAGTGGCGAGAAAGCTCAGGGTAGAGAAACCCGAGGGCAGCTGGACACACGCATGCAGATGCACTTCTCACTGGGTGAGCAATATGTTGGCGGGAGCTAACAGCAAACCTGCAACAGTTGTACCTACTACTAGGTGTACCTACTAATAGGACCATCGGCGAGCCAGCTAGCAGACCTGAAACTGGTAGGCAAGTACTAGTAGCCTGAAAGAACTCTGCTTTCAAGAGACCGAGATCCCAACACGTAGTCCACCAAAGAAGGCATTCAGGAACCATGGATTATCAAAGATGATCGCATTGCTGAACTGAGGGCAAAAGGCTGCACTCTGTATCAAGACACAAACTCTGTAAAAGATAACTTGTATTTTAGCCCGACGCAGCCTAATTATCTTTCACCTTCTACAGTATAGCTCTCCACTCAAGAGGGTAATATCCCCTTAGCCTCTTAGTGCTGACGCCAACGCATAGCACACTATTTGGTGAAGTAACGATGTCAACCAAAGAGGCGAGAAACTTTTTAAATTTATTCTATAATATAATCTCAATATCTCTAATATGGGCTCAGAGACAACTTATACCAATAGTATCAGACAGGAAGTATTAGATAAAACCTTAATGCCTAATGCATCTATACTCTCTGTTTCTAAGTATCCGATGAGTTATCATTTTTCGACCATCGATACATCCAATTCTGGATTAATTTCAACACACCCCAGCCAGCACCTTCCGTAACCCCAGAAAGGCTGACTGGAACAGGTACAAGAATACCCTTAAGAAAAGATTAGGAAAAGAAGACCTCTCCGAACTAAGCTGATATTGATAACATGGTAAAGGAAATCAAAATTAACTCTGCCACTCTGCCTCTTGCTAACAGTATTACCTTTTAATAGACAGAAGAGGAATAGAAGGCCATGATGGAACTCAGATCTGTTAGCGCTACGCAAAGAAAGCAGGACATGTTGCAACGTATTTTTATTATAATATTATATATATTGAGATTCAGCTACACTCCAAAACTGTGGAGGAAAGCAAGGAGTATTAAACAGAAACAGCACTTCATTCCCTAGTCAGCTCCATTGAAAAATCCTTTGATAACAACGATTATACAATGACTTGATACTGGGTTTTTAATAGCGTCAAAAGTGAAGCTGGAAGACTGGATAGAGAATTGTTTATCCTGCAGATGTATTCAATCAGAACTTGAACAGTACAGCATAACCAGAAAAGTTTTCAGGAGCGGCCCGCAAGGGAGTGTACAGACAAAATTCTTGAAGCATTTAGTCATGGCGGCTGCAAGCCAAACGATGACGACATGGCCAAAGTCGTATAGGCAAATTTCTTCATAAAAATAGAGATACAAAAATAGAAACATCTCAAACTAAGCTATAAAGGTGGAATACCAGCATAGTTGAACAACAAGGAAGTAAGTTTTACTAATCAGTCCAAATACAGTAAGGTAAGCTGGAAAACAAATATTCAGGACCGTATTAAGAAGGCGACTGGGACTGGGACTATTTGCGTCATTGCAGGAAATCTCCTTGTGGTATTCCAGGCAAAAAAAGGGCCGACGAGTAAGGTAGAAAGGCGGTGGGTTTGCCACTGGATAGTAATCCGGCCACCCACACCCCTCTCTATAAGTAATAAACATTTTGTTGCTTACAGATGCCATCAACGCCACCACTCTGAGTTGAATGGAATTAGATGCTTGCAGTATTATTGCATTTTATTGATGATGCAGAATTATTATTGATAATTGCGTATTCGGCACACTTGCCAGAAGAATCGGAACCCCTTACAATGACTTCTACCGGAGCTGTAGGGAAGGACAAGGAAAAGCACGCTAGGCTAAAGAAACTGTCAGACATAATAATTCTGGACATAGCAAAATTTATCAAAAATACTATTTGGCTGTAACCCAGTAATGAAGTGCATTATAAAGAATATGCCACTAATGGGGATTTTCGGGTTTTTAGTTAGAGCCCTAAAGACGAACCGGTGGGTGCGTAAGATGCCGAATAGTGATATCACAATGGATCCAATCAGAGTGTAAGTGGGCCAAAACCTCTTCAGTTGTGGCAATCACATTAACTTAACCTAACCTAACATAAACTATTCATATTCAGTATAATTTGAATTTATTTCAAAATTCTTGAATATGGAAGAGGAAACAGGTAAGATGTGCGATGAGAAATGTGTTGGTTTCTGTGAAAAAAGTGTCAAGTGTACGGGTCTCACCGCTTATGATCTCAATGCGGTAAGAACAAATAGAAACATTATTTTCATTTGTAATGACTGTTTGACACTGTGGAAGTGCGATTTGCAAGCGTTTAGAGAGTAGTTTAGACACTGTAAATAAAAGCAGGGGGGAGTGTCTTAAAGCAAGAAAAAGCGGGTGTTGATATTTTGGGAGATATCAGGGGTCTTAAGAAGCAGAAGTGCACGGAAATTTTAAAATAGCGTTACACAGAAGGAAGCGAATTGTAAATAGGGAAACGATTATGCCGCTTTTTTAAGTACCTTAACTTAAAAAGTCTTGCATCTTAATTTGCGGTATAAATAGTGAATGAGAGCAGGGACAAATTTAAGTAGCTTTAAAAGAACCAAAATAAAATTAAAAATTTGATCTATGAACAAGAATAGTGTAAATGTGCATAACGCAATTGTTGAAGTCGAAAAAATAGAATAGAATGAGGAAGTGTGAACATTGGCTAGGGGAGATAGTTCGTATATAAGTTCCTACTTGTAAAGCGTAGTTATGAATGTTGGGGTTTCATCCAAGAAGCTAAAAGCTGTAGAAACAAGATGGTTTGTGTAAAGTGTGCAGAGGAATATGATACTAATAGATACCTGTGATAAAAATAATTTGAAGTGCAATTATTGTTAATTTTGAGGTAAACCATGACTGCAGAAGCTATATATGTCTGCGAATTATTGAACAAAAATGAAAATGCAGAGAGGCAGTACTGCATATTAGAAATCAGAGCTTATACCATTTCAAAAATGTTAATGAATCCATAAGTACAATCGTGGATAAAGATTTTGATGTAATTGTGCTGTCTGAAAGTCATGTAACAGAGGATATAATAATAAGTGAAAGGTTAAGATGTGATTCAAGTTCTAGTCAAACTGGCGGTGTTGTTATTTGTAAAAAGATAAGATATCCAATTTAGTTTTTAGAAACTGGAAAGGCTTAATAGAGGCCGAATGTAATCCCGTAGTTTGTCGGATAGGTATTTCTGTAATAGTTTTTCAACTGTGACGAAATAAGTGAGGAAACTGGAGATAGGTGTGATACTCAAGAAACATACAGAAAAGAAGTTTATACAAAAGTATCAGACAACTCATTACATCAACTGGTAAGTTAGCCTACAAGGATCTCAAAAACATCGAAAACGTTGATCGACTATATATTTTCAAATAATGCTCGAACTTTGACACAGGGAAATTGTAAATATTGTTACGGCAACAGTACTAAGAGGGGACGGCAATGGCAACACTAGAATAAGCTGATGAAATAAGTAATTGTCCTTTTTTAAAATAAATGTGTTTGGACTTTACAATATTTAGCATTTTAGTTGTTTAATAAAAGCAAATAATTTTATTCTTTTTTTTAAATCTTTCGATTAAATCGATTGGATAAGATCCATAAGGCAGTATATAGAGGAAACAGAGAAAAGAGCAATAAATCAAAAAGAAATGTGGCGAAATTTAAAAAGATACACGCTCAAAAAAGGAAATTCTTGAATAACTTACGTGGAATTCAATATGTAGAACAATATATCTCATTAAATATTGCGTGCGCTTGTTCTCTTATCTCGCTAAGCACCTTTCAGTTCTAAATAAACTACATTTCCTTTCTTTTTTCGCTCTCATGGACCCTAACCCAACGCGTGTACAGTTTTCGTTTACAATAACAACATGACCCCAGGGCTGCGCCCCAGGCCTGCGCACCGTTTTAGCGGGGTCTCTGAAGTCTCACTGTCGGAACTAAGTGCCAAGAAAAAACAAAAAACGAACACACTATTTGATGATTTTCATGAACTCCCTAAAAAACATCTTCCAATAACCCGAGTTTTATCGTAATTTCGCCTATAAGCGAAAATTAACGCCTCACGTCCATTAGTATTTTCGCTCTTAGCTATTGATGCAATAAGAAGGGAATATTACCTAATATCTTAATTTTAACTAAAAACCAACAAATTGCTGATCAATTCGTTTCAAAAAAGGGATTATTGTTTGTCCAGTACAAATTACGCTTAATGCCTCAAAAGACATAGTTTACGCTCCTCGGCTCAATAACGTAACCGTCACAGAAATTGTTTCTGAAATGAATTCGAAAACGTCACAGACATTTACAAATTTACCAAGATGTGACTCAGTTCACAACCAATTGGGCTTACATTTGATGTTTTTCCAGCCCACGGGCACAGTTGAAATTGGTTAGTACAAGGCCTATGTCTCTGAGTACTTCCTCAATCCCAGCCATTTTCGAAGTTGCTAGATTCCAAAAAAGCTTACAAATCCTCTAATTTGCCACGTATGCATATAACTTACCACCTAATGACAATTCTGCTTGTAACAGACAAATGCGTTCAAATTTTGAAACAGAAAAGAAAAGTAAACAGTGTTTCTAAATCACGGATTTACACACCCGAAAAAACAGGCTCATGCAACTAGCCAAAAAAAAAACGAGTTGTTTTAAAAAAGACACATTTTCCAAAGCCCAAAACACGACACAAAAGTTCTTGTATTATCGTCTTCTTCCGGAAGCTATACAAACACTATATATGTTAGGAACCGGGATCAATCTTTCGAATTTGGTATAGATAGTGATATAAAGGCAGAAATTGAGCCTACTAATAATGTATCACGATTTTCCATGATGTTAAAGCTAGAATTGAGGATTCCGTTTTGTTAAAATTTGGTGAAAAAAAATGTGTGTGGGTAGAGTTGATGATGTTCGATATGCTCTCGGTGATGTGCTGCTTTATAAGATATTATCTTCGGTAAAACAAAAGCAATTTATGTATTTAAAAATATGGGAGTGGCAATGAGATCCGACTTAATGGTCAAGTTTAGGACCCAAAAAAACAAAACTGAAATTCGTTTTGATCTTAATTTTGGTTATTTTGATGTACTGTAATTTTTATTTATTATTTTTCATAACTTAGTGGTATAATGTTAAATACTACTTTCATGACTTAATAAGCACTAAAATAAGCTGCTACAAAATCTTATTTAAGTTTATTTATTTTAATTAATAAAAGACTGACATGTTTTGCGGTGTGTTTATTACTACTTTTATTCTCTAAAATGCACCAGAAATGCAACTTTTTCCTTATATAGAAATGTATCAAAAGCTCTGACACGGTTAATGAATTATCTCTTTAAGTTCAGCAAATCAATACAAATTCACCTATTTTAACACTCGCGCTACAAGTTAATTTAACAATTAAATTCACTGTACTTTGAATTTATATTTAACCTATACAAGGTTTTGAAAATAAAAATTTTAAAATCAGTTACAAACGCATATACTGTAATGTGGTGATGTTAACTCGTGAAGTACGCTATGTGGTTCCCCACTTCCAGCCAACGTGGTAACATAATCGAAGAGTTATTGTTCAATTCCGACCGTTGCTATTAAACGATGGCTCCCCAACACATTTTTCAACGTTTCATGCACTCATTTTCTCGAACTTCTTGGCATATATTAGATGACCTTCATAATAGTGATCACTTCCTTATGTCAATACACATTCAAACCGGCATAAATAAGTCGACAAAAATCGCCTTGCTTAAAGTTTAAAATCGAACTGGCCAATTGGGACCACTACCAGCCTTTAACGATGAAATACCTAGAAGTAGACCTACATCTCCAACCATAAACAAAGAAGCTGCCCTTAGAAAAATCAATTTTTCTATTAAAGATATATGTATATATATAAAGATATATATATATATATACAGATAAGACTATTAAGGATGGAAAAAACATTACTAGTGATATATGTATGTATGTAAAAATTGATATGATGACTTTTGGAACTACGTGCTGCACAAAGTCAGTGAAAAACAATACAAAGTAATTTATATTATGTAATGAAACAGTAATGCTGACGTCGGTTTATCGGTCGATTCATCAATGGTAAACGTTTCGACTTTTACTTCACCTTCTCCGCTTAACCTTTGTACACGATATTGTACGCAAATATTTTTCAAAGCGCAGCAAGCATTCACAAATTGCGTCGCTTTTTTCTGAGAATAGTGCTGTTTGCGCTCGTTCAATAGGCAACTGAATGTGCTCTTGAAGACACCAATTCTTCTCTGTAAGATTTTCCTTGCTTGGTTACTAAGGTGTGTTAGCATAAATGGCGAAAGGATACTCTGCATCTCCTAAAATCACAGGAAGAGGAAATAAGGACTTACAAATATATGTATAAAATGTTTACCAAGATGCATTGCCAATTCATTATTTCTCCACATCCACTCCAATATCTGTTTTAGTTCACGTTCAAACAAAAGAGTCATGTGAACTGCCTGGATACTTGCATCAACATAGTAAATTTTCATGTTATTGTCACAAGCCTAATTATGTATGTATGTAATTAAGAATATTAAAATAAGGCTAATAGAATCGAAGCAAAATAATTTTATACTTACTATCAGTGCATTTAGTCCATAGTTACCTTTTTGATTTACTCATTACTGGCTGGATTTCAGAAAGAATAATAGATACGGTGACCTGCTCTACTCCCTAATCGTTGTCGCTTCCAACCGATGATTGAATCACATAGCTGCAAGTATCGTTAAATTTCCATTAATTTGTTGCAACACAAAACGCAATGCATCCTTGTTCAATCTGAAGTAAAAAAATAAATATAGAAAAGACGGATTTCAGACATTGTTAATGATTTAAGATAAGTTGATACATATAGAGAATCGAGAAGTTCCAAAGGGTTGAAGCTATCCCTTATATGCCTTCGTAATCTGAATTCCATTGCTTCTCGGCTTCCTCAGCAAAAAACACAACTTTTCTTGTCATTGTTTATCCAAATTATATTAATCAAATGAATAAAGTGTTTACCGCACAAAAGAAACAAAAAACAGGATAAGACTTCTCTGTTTTGCAATATCACAGCTTTGGAAAATCCTTGATTGCTTTCAGGTTGTTTTCGTTTAGTCTAATTCCATCTTGGTTAATTTTGTAATTATTTCATCCTGCAAGAATTCACACTTATCAAATCGTAGGCCTATACCATTTGTGATTTTTATATCTATGACACTCTTGAAGATCTTTAAATGCTCATCAACATCTAGCGTTGCAAATAAATTATCATCGAGCATTTTTGAGGCCGAAGAGCATTCTCAAAAATTCATATTGGTTCAGAAATGTATTTAGCGGTGCATGTGTATTTGACGGAACCCTCAGATAGCTGAACGTGATAAAATTCAATCCGCAAATCTAAAGTTGCAAAATACTTTTTATCTTTAAGACGATCCAAGTGATCTGCGATGGATAGTTGTCACGTAAGGTGGCCTTATTCAATTACCTAAAATCCACACAAAGTCTCATCTCCTCGTTTTTTGTCCAACAACAATTGGCGATACATAAGGAGAATTGAATTCACAAATAATATTTTTTTTAATAAGATAATCTAAAATTTTCAGAAGCTCTAAATTATGAGCTGTGTACAATAAAACGGCGTGGGGTGTCTTTTGACGAAACGATTTGCATTTCTAAATCTGTTTTTGGTATGATTTAACTTTTATTGACAAAATAAGTTGGCTTAACTATTTTACGCACTCTTTCATTGAAACTATCACTTAGTTTTTCGTTAATAATTATATGCAACTCACCCACTTCTTCGTCGATATCGATATTCAAAATGTCTTAAAAGAAATTAATGTTCTCACAGCAGGTTTTGGGCGCGTTCTAATGTTATACGCCATTGAATATGTGATTAGGATCTTGATTCTTGTCGAAGTCTTGATTAATTTGAAGTTCCAAACCAATTTTTCCAAAGCAATCGCCCGCTAAAATGACAGAATACACAATTAAATTCACGGTTCTAAATTTATTATTGAAATCGACACAAGTTTCTACAAGTCCCAAGGTTTCGATACGACTGCCGTTGACTGCGTTATAGGCTTTCTTAGAGAGAATGAATGAAACAACACGTCTCTTTATGTTGAAAGAACTAAAGAGAGTGAAGCTTTATTTCAGTTAAAAAAGACATGAAGGAAAAGAAAGATACGAATAATAATAGGTAGGAAGAAAGGATAAAAGGAACCCGTGTTGCTACTTTATAATTTTTAGTATGTGACAACACTCCCTCTCAACGCGGGTTAGGTTTTATTTCAAAAACCTCTAGACCATCGGTACACTTTCGGTGCGATGGTCCGAAAAGGCCTTTGGTAAGAGCGTCTGCTATCATTTCTGTTGTTGGAATGTAGTCGACATTTATTTTGCGTTCTTGAAAGACTTCTCGCACATAATGGTGTCGAATATCAATGTGCTTTGATCTTGCATGGAAAATAGGATTTCTCATCAGCTTCTGTGATCCTTGGTTGTCGCAAAATAATATTGTTGGTTTTGCTTCACTGTCCATGAATCCAATTTCTTGAAAAAGATTACGAAGATATACGGCTTCCTTTGCTGCTTCCGAGAGGGCCATATATTCAGCTTCCGTGCTTGACAAAGCTACCGATTTTTGTTTCTTAGAGCTCCATGTTACAGCAGCACTTGCAAGCTTGAAGACAAAGCCGGTGTAAGAAATTCTATCGTCGATGTTTCCTCCCCAGTCTGCATCCACATATCCAATTAAATTAGTACCGGATTTCTTAAATACAAGTCCGTGGTTGATTGTGCCTTTAATGTATCTAAGAACTCGCTTAGCTGCCTTCCAATGTTCTTTTCCAGGATCACTGTTGTATTGGCTCAATGAACTAACAGCGTGAGCGATATCCGGACGAGTTGACACAGCTTAGTACATCAACGATCCAATCAGCGAAGTATATGGAGTATTTCGCATTTCTTCTCTCTCCGCTTCAGTCTTCGGCCGCATCTCTTTTGTTAATTTTGAATTGCCGTCGAGTGGTGTCGCTACTTTTTTTGCATTTGTCATACCATACTTTATAAGGACGTCCTGTATGTATTTCTTTTGGTTCATGGTGACAGTTCCTTTAGCTAAACTTTGATGTCCTAACTCTTTTATCTTAAATTTTTGAGACAATCTACGTGTTAACGTTGAATAAGCACTTTGGTTATTAGTGGCGATGATGATGTCATCCACATATAGAACAACCACCATAAAGACGTCATCACTCTTCAGGGTATACATACATTTTTCGGTGTTCATTGGTTGTAGGCCAGTATCTATCAGCTCTTGTTCCAGTTTTATGAACCACTTCCTGCCAGACTGCTTCAGACCATAAAAGAATAGACAAAATCTTCTTTTTTACCTCGTACAAATCCCTCAGCTTGTTCCATATATAAATCTTCATCTTCTAAATCGCCATTAATGTAAGCCATTTCTACATCTAGTTGATATAGTTGAAGATTGTACTCTGCTGACAGCACCATAAGAATGCGTATTGAACTTTGTCTAGCGACTGGTGCAAATGTTTCCTGAAAATCTATTCCAGGCTGTTGAGAGCAGCCTTTTGCAACCAAGCGTGCCTTTCGTTTTTCAATACTACCGTCTGAATTGTACTTCGTTCTCAGGACCCAGCGGCAACCAATGACTTTTTTGTGATTTGGACGTTTCACTAATTTCCAAGCATCGACGTTTTCAAGTGCTTCGTATTCAGACTTCATTGCTATTAGCCATTCGTCAGCGTATGGTCCTGACACTCGGGTTTGTATCATCATATACGAGGTTGGCTTCATGATTGAGATCGGCCTCCTGTTTTTCACATAAAATGTTGAACAACTTACGTGGTCTTCCTCTTTTGCCTGTTCGAATTATTTTTGGTCTTCCAGGCCCACGTCTTTGTGAAGTCAGTGGAGTATCTCCCTCTGTATCAGCCTTTACTTCCAATTTTCTCATTTCCAATTAGATCTTCGGTTGTTCGAGTGATTCATTGTCTTCTTTTTGTACTGGAGCATCATTCTTCTGAAAAACAGGAATTACATTAACAAGAGGAACTTCAACTTCAATTAATACTTGTGATTTCTGCTCGACTTCAACTCTGCCAGGATCCTCGAAAAATCGGACGTCGCGACTTACAATAATTCGTTTATACCATTTAATGTTCTCGATGGGCACCGATTTCTTATATACGCAGCTGTCGCAATTGCTTCACCCCAGAAGCTCGTAGGGAGATTCGATTGTAACATCATACAGCGGGCCATCTCTACTAGAGTCCTGTTCATTCTTTTTGCGGTGCCATTTTGTTGAGGAGTGTGGGCTACAGTATACTCTCTTCTTATTCCAGCCTCTGTAATTATTTTTGTAAACTCAGCACTACAATATTCCAACCCGTTATCTGTACGTAAAGACTTTATTTTTCGACCAAGTTGATTTTCCGATAAGGCTTTGTACTTCAGAAAGGCTTCTTAAATATCGCTTTTTGCCCTGAGAAAGTATACATCCACATATCTTGATTTATCATCGATAAATGTGCCAAATGATTTAAAACCGCCTATTGTTGGTTGTTCGCATAGGACCACACACATCAGAATGAATTACTTCCAGCAACTGATTAGCTTTTTTGCCTTTATTTTTGGGAAATGGTATCGCACATTGTTTGCCTTGAGCGCATATCTCACATAATGAAATTTGTTCCAAAGATTTTATATTAATACCAGTTACCATTTCATAGGTTATTAATTTCTTTAGGTCCCTTTCATTTAGATGACCGTATCGATTATGCCACTCTATTAAGCTGTTCTTATCATATGCTGTAGCTGCAAATTCAATGTCTGATGTAACAAAATATAAATCTCCCCTTCTTAAACCCTTCACAACCGTTCGATCTTTATGAGTAACCAAAGCTTCGTTCTTATAAAAAGTTATTTCATATCCATTGGATGTTATTTTTGATATTGACAATAAAGTAGTTTTTAGCTCTGGGACATAAAGCACATTCTGCAGCATAATTGTTTTAACTGCTGTTCCGTTGTTTACAATTAAGGGGGCGGTACCTTTACCAACAATTCGCGTTACACGGTCAACAGCGAGTCTCACACTTTGATCAAATACATTTGAGAATGTAATAAAACTCGATCTGTCTTTGCACATGTGTGATGTTGCTCCACTATCAACACACCAATCATTAGATAGATTTGGATTAGCGGTTAGTGCAATTTCATTTGACACTCTCTCAACAAATTTGATCTCCATGCTTGCGAATGCATCTTCTGCTGCTGAAGTACTTTGCTTTGGTATTTTTCCTTTTGATTTTGCCCAATAATCAGATGCTTTATGCCCCATTTTATTGCAAAAATTGCATTTGAACGGTTTATATTTTGAATTGTAACCAGAACTGTACATACCTGCTGTGGTTGTCTCTTTCTCTCTTTCGGTTTAAAGATGCGGTTGTTTCTCGGAAAAGATTTTGCGACGAATGCTTCCTGTGAATGCTGTTTGGCTTGAGCGTCCTTTTCTTTCCTGGCGCCGAACTCTTGCAGAAGTTTTATATTTAATGCTTCGGGTGCTGGCAAGTCATCCCTTGCTTGGATGGCACATCTAAAATTTTCATAACTTTCCGGTATGCTGTATAACAGTAGAATAGCGAGTAGATCCTCTGCCACGCCGATTTATATCTCCGATAGTTTGTCCACCGTTCCGAAGAAATTATTCAAATGATCCATCATGTTCTCCCCTTCTTTCATTTTCATGAAAAGCAACTGTTTTAGAAGCGTAGCCTTACGCGCAGGTCCTCTAGAGTGGTAGACTTCTTCCAATTTTGCCCAAACGTGGTTAGATGTAGCACAATGCTTAATATGACACAGCTCAGATGGTGACATCGCCAAAATGATGTCGGCTCTTGCTTTTTGATCAGCTACTTCCCAGGCGTTGATTTGTGCTTGATTAATGATGACATCTTCAACAATAACCTCAGCAGGCTTCGCGAATGTTCCAGCGACGTATGCCCAACAGTCATTTTTAATTAAAATTGCTGCCATCTGCAGCTTCCACGTATCAACATTTTCTTTGTTCAGTTTTTCGATATGAAAAACTTGTCCAGACGTTTTAAAATTATTTTTAATTTTAATATACGCACTTATTTAAATATATGAATCTATTGCACCGTTATGATGTCTGGGCCCATAACCTCTTGGAGAGAATGAATGAAACAACACGTCTGTTTATGTTGAAAGAACATGAAGCTTTATTTCAGTTAAAAAAAGACATAAAAGAAAAGAAAGATACGAATAATAATAGGTAGGCAGAAAGGATAAAAGGAACCCGTATTGCCACTTTATAATTTTTAGTATGTGACAACAGGCCTTAAGTCTGACAAGAAAATTTACCGGAAGAAACATCTCTTGTACGAAACATATGGTACTCCCAGGGTCCGAAAGGGTCAGAAATGATGTTGAACTTTTTACAAATTCTGCTGATCCTCTCAAAAACGTTCCCATTTTTCTTGTCACAAGTACGGCGGCTCTCCGTGGCTCTGTGAGTGGATTCAACTTCGACATCCACCTGTTTTGTACCGTTCAGATCTGATTCCTCAAATGTATTCTCCACTATTATCACATGCTGTTGGCTTATATATGTTCTTGAGATGTGTCCCGGTTTCCGACATTTAAAACTTGTGAGATCTAGTTCGACATTTCTCCTACGCCGCGTGTTCCACTGGTTGTTGTTACTGATCTGATGAACAAGGTATTGTTTTGGACAATTTTTCGCAAAGCAAATTTTAGTTGCGCTATGTTGTCTGAGTGGTACAGGATGGTCGTATTGCGTTCTGAATCGGGTATACCTCTTATGACATGTTGGATAAGGTCCGCTTCATCCTGTTCAGTATGTGATGCAATTTCGTGCATGTGCCTCTCATATTGCATATTGCTGCATAACTTCATCTCGCCGTATTCTTCTCTCGTCACAATGTATACATCGGAATTATTAACGATTTTACGAAATTCACTTCTTAAAATACTTTTCATTCAAATTAACATTTCGGATTTACTGTTAGAACATATAATTGCGCTGTACCCGTTAGAAGTCGTTTACCGTACAAATACTAAGTTTGTTGATCCAAATTCAGTATTTCCCCACACTCCTCGAATTGTTCGATTCATCTTTCAATATTCACAGAATAAATGGAGTAATGTCACTAAAATTGGAGACAGCGTTCGACTCTGATTTGTAAGCTGGTCACGAAGTTGTTATTTTAATTTTTCCTCTTTTCCGCAATTCTTCGCAGCTTCGCTAGTTCTATATTCAGATTTTCCTCCTTGCTGTCGTCAGCGTTACTTGTTTCATCTGATACAACCATAGCCTGCGCAACGTATTGGTCTGTCTCATTTCCTTTGTTGTTTGTAGTGGTTTCATGCATTATCCAGTGATGCTTCTTGGGTAGCCGATTTCAGAAATTCTGACCATTCTTCGAACTTTTTTGGTTCCTTACTCCTGCGGTACCTTACCTTGGACTGCGATAGAATGTTCGGTAAAATTACGGGAACGTGATCCCGTAATTTGATACTTCTGAGACTGCAGGGCTTTTCTCAAAAAACACACACTGTTAACAGCTTGGTTGTAAGGCCGCTTTCACAATCGCTAAGGCTGTTTTCACACTCGCTAAGATTCGTCGGCGATTTTTTTAATTCCCTTTTGTGATCTCAAGCCACTTTCACACAGGAAATCTTTCAGTCTCTGCAATTGAGATTTCAATTCTAAATTTTTTCTGTTTCCTACCCTCTCTCACACATGCGTCATCTCTTTCTCACACATGTACAGCATGCTTCCAATACCCAACATTGAGAACATAAGAATAAAGCAACTCAAAGAAAAAACGAAGAGAGATAAAAAAGAATATAAAGTTCCAAAGCAAACCCCGAGCACACCAGATTCGGGCTACCCCTAGCACGTCTCACCTCCCTTGCCAACAAGATGGAAAAATCGCCGACAAAAGTTTTCTGTGTGAAAGCGGCCTAATCAATAGACATATCCCATTCCCGTTTATTCTCACTTCTGTTTTAAACATGATTCTATACATTATTCAATATCATTATGGCACATTGCATAGAAATTGTTGTGGAATGGATTGCAACTTAAATGCATACAGTGGTGTACAAAAGTTACGAGACAAATCTTTTTCGTCTACAATTTTATAAACAATGTAATTTTAAGAACAAGCAATTAAAGGTTAAGAAGGCAACAATTCCATACAAAGCAAGTAATATTTTGTTGGGTGTGAACTACCTGACAGCAGTTTGCGCGCGAATATTCGCTACACTGCGATCATGACACTATTCCATTACACACACAATTGCCTCCAACTACTGAGCACACCAGTGTTGCCAGATGAATATTTTACATTATACAACTCACTGGGTATGGATACCCTGCCTCGGGTGAAAATCATTAAAGAAAGTAACTGTAGAAAGGAAATGGACCATTTTTGCATGAAAAAGTTCACTTTTCTGGCTTCATCAATCCTGAAACAAAGCAAAAATCACTACTAAGTTGATTGCTTTTATGAACGCAGTTCCCGATTGTTCTTATGCATAGTCACTTTTGTATATTCATATTTATGAACGAAAATTTTGCAGGACTGCCGCATTGTCACGTTTATGAAATCGGGATATAAGCCTGATTCCACACTCCACTAGATTCTCCCTATATGTGTGGTCGAGTATATGCCCGACATTTGTGTCGAAAGGTCATCCAAGTAAACTCAATTATATTTGCTTTGGAAATTACAAAATCACCCTATATGTTGCAATTGTTACATAATAAAAAAAAACAAGTATGTCTACTTTTCCATCATAGGTCAACTTAACGTGTGTTTGTTCGGCGCCATCTCTTTTGATGCTCAATGAGAGTAAAATCTTCTAAACCAATTCGATCGGAGGTCGCATCAAACTGTGAAAATTTATTAGCAAACACAACAGGAGTGGCTGTACCACCACCCAAAGAAGGACGCAGAAAATCATATTTACCATAGGAATAAGCTCAAATAACTATACATATTATATATATTACTATACATGCAATGGTAATAAAACTAAATTGCATTGTAGCCATGACTATAATCGAATTACATATATATATGTCATTAATAGGTTTTGTAATTTTATTCTGAACATAATTTTTTACAAATAAAGTTTGGCATCTGATGGTGTTCTTCGTTTGAAAGTTTATGTACGTACACGTTATGGCAGAACATAATGCAGGAAAATTGAATTTATAGAACTTCAATTATATTAAAACTCAGTGATTAATTTCTAGATTATGTATCAGTAGATTTTCTGTACGCAAGAAATATACTCCATATCAAGCTGTAAATTGATGTAACAACGACTTGGTTAGCCACTGGAACAAACATAAAATTCACAGTTTGAACGATTGGCCAGTATAAAACTCCAACTCGATAAATGTGCATATACTTTGTTTTTATCTAAACGATTACAAATACATACAATACAGCAACCACATATACAGGCAATTTAAAAGATTTACCTCTAGTTCACTTTCCTTATGTGTTTTACCTTCTAATCGAGTCATTGTATATAAGAAAAGAGCGATGCCAAATGGGTCAAGTGCTACTTGTTCCGTCAGACTCTTCGCCAACGCACTTCTCAAATTAGACTTGGGCCACATAATATCCGCAATACGAACCCAAAAGTGCATTGTGGGAGCCATTATTAAAGATCCAAATAAACCGTACCTTCAAATATACTCAAAAGCATGCAACTTTAAAGATATTTTTTGAACAATCTTACCGTACACATTTCATCCAGTCATAATTCTTGTACGATCTGTGTTCAACGAATGTCTGTTCAACTATACATCCGATTGGCCATAATATCCCGTAGGAAATCATTCCTTTTACCATTTTATGCCTTAATGCCAAAGCAAGAACCTTTTGAAACATTTTTTGAATTCGTAGAAATATATGTATGTAAATAAAAACAAATTTCTGGAAATTATTCTATGACACTTATTTTATTTATTAATATTCTCGTCCCCTTAAAGTCATGACTAAATAAACTTTGTCAACATTTTTTAAATAAATTGAGTGTAATTAATATTTGTTTTACTCGAATAGCTATGTTCAAAATTACAGTTACAGGTTACAAATGGTTTTTAACCAATTGGGTTGAAGCTTGGTAATTTTATTTTCTTTTAATGTAGTAATTTGTATGAATAAAATTAAATTACCATTATCGCAAGATATTTAATTTCCCTATCGAAAAACTATGGAAAATTAACTTTTATTAACATTCGGATTTTTAACTTACATTCATTTGTTTAAGTCAAAGAATTCTAATCTCAAGTTTGTATATCCCTACACCATATTCCCATAGGTATGTTGGTAGGGGGATTGAAAATGCTAGTGAATTCAGCACACTTTGACCATGTTGGTCCATTGGGATACCCATAGTCAGACTACTACCACTGATCCAACACTCCAGTGATAGTGTTGTTAACTTGCTCTCAAAGGTAAATGGTGCCTGCACAAGATTTCAAAATCGTATAATAGCGTATTAATTCTGCTTTCTTTGGGATCCGATTTCTAACCAGGGCCACTAGTCAAGGGCAGGTATTTAACCAACTGTCCCATCCAGTCGTCTATATTTTGTTAATAGTTTGTCGAAAATCACCCAAAAGTTTAAGGAAAATAAAATGGGTCGCAGAGGAAAGTACACATATATTAAAAAACAGGTTAAGTGTTAAGTCATTTTTTCAGTGGTGAAATAAAATGAATTTGCTAATATTTTGAACAAGAAGCCTAATACGAAGGTCGTATGTAACAGTCGTCTAAGAGCATGAAAAATAGCAAACTGAAGCTGCACATTCAACTCTCATATTTGTAGAATACACGTTACGTCACACAACAGCCGAATAAAAAAATGATGTATGGGAATATGATACCTAATATTCTGCGTTATGCATATTGTTTCACGGTTTCAACTATGGATATCTCTTATCTGATACAATTTAAAAATCGGGACTTTCAATGTCAGAAAAAGGTTTTAGACAAGGCGACGAGCTGTCGTGTGACTTTTTCAACATAATTTTTGAGAAAGTCGTGCAGAACTCTCTCGCCTATACAAGGGCACGAGATTCCAAGAGTTTGTAAAATTGGTAGCTGCTGGTCGAACACAGCGAGCCATCAATGAATTATACAATTAATATATATAATATATAATATTCCAGTCCGGTAGGTAGGTAAAAGTGATGGTTATACCAACACTAGTCTAGCAATATCACGACAAGTAAAGTAAAGGAGGCATTATTATCAATGCAACCTTCTGCCATGACAAGATAATTTGGCTGTATTTTCATTCAGAGGACCTGACGGAGTCGACCGTAGAGCTCCTGAGGTACATAAATATGTTATTATAAGCTGTTATTTGTGATATTCTATTTTTTTCTAAAGGCCTGGTAACATACTTGTGATCCGTATAATAAAATCAGCGAACTACCGCCGAATACGCCCATAGGATTATCTTTGGACACCTCATTTTTTATATAAGGTTGTGCTGCTGGCGTAAAAAGGAATACGTGCTTTCTTAACTCGCTGGCCTATGTTCAGATCCCAGATGAGTTTGGGACTTAATGCCTAGCCCAGCCAGGTGGCCCACAACTGGATTAGCATCGATAAGACCCAGAGTAGGGGCGTGGTTGCCACCGGGTCCTAGAGACACAGATCATATACTCTGGAAGATTTTCAAGTCAGAAAAACCTGAACATTCGGGCAGGGTGGTCTGCTTCCTAATCAATGAGGTATCCCTCAACCTGGTGAACGAAAAAGGGATCTCAGGTTTCTTTGAACAAACATAATTATACGTATATATTATAAGTAAACATGAAATGAAAATGAAGAACAACAACTAGAAAAAAAAGAAAGAAAAGAAAGAAAATATTATTAATGGAAAGTATTCAGTTATATCAATATTGAATTAATCATAAATTTTACTATTCGTGGTATTTTAATAACACAGCAAAAATTGCTTTAGTGATTGTGGTGACACTATATGTTTGTACATTTAAGATGGAGGTACATTTATCTAATGCATCTAATGTATTGCTTCTATTGTAAACGTTCTGCTTTCTGTTTTTGAACCGCTTCGATTTTATCTTGTTTTTCTTTTTCTTTGCCTGAATAAATTTCTCTCCTCGCTTCGGATGAAATTGCGCTTGGTGCTTTGTTCTCTTTCCTATTTTTTTGGCTAAATACATTTAATTTTGGATAAAACAGATGCGAAGAAATTGTGAGCTGGATGGTGGCAGTATGTTAGATGTAGATGGTGAAAAAGAATCTTGGTTTGTTAGCAATTTTTTAACGCACTGTGCACTTGTCGATGGAGTCATTGATACAGTGCTTTCAAGATTTCTGATAGGGACTCACTCAGGTGAGTGTTGTACAACGTCGTCGGATGTATTTATGGTAGAATTGTTATTTAAGTTATTTAAGCTTCATTCTGCTATTAGTGGATTGATATTTATATCGAGTTCATTTGTTGATGAAACTTTATCAGTTTGCGAAGCTTCTACAGCAATAATCTCTAAAACGGACTTTACTTCAACACCATTAGCAATTAATTTCTCTAACAGGCTTTCATAACTTCGACAGCAATTTTAAACTTATCCACTGGAGGAGATTCTGTTGACTTTGGAGCTTCAACAATTACAAATTTTTCAACGGTGTTCTTAATGCATGTAGAAAAATTGATAGCAGTTGGATTGAGTGATATTTTACATACTTACGAAAGCCGTTCTCGATTGGTGCTGGCATAAGGTTTCTTTTTTATTGCCAGCACATATTTGGTAAATATTTTTATAACCAAGACTGCTTTCATTGCCTTTGAGGATCCTCGATGGGTCATGCATTATTCCCTTTTGGTTAATGCTTTTTAAATAGTCTTCCGCCGCATTAAACCATTTTCTTTTGTGACGATGGCTCTTCCATTGCTTATGTTTTTCGCATCTCTCATAGCCAAAGAAGGATTTCTTTTCATAAATAATTTGAGTGCTGTTTTTTAACTGGTCGGTCATTTTTAAAAGGTATTTCCCATTTTGAGTCCTTAATTATTTTTTGCACCGTATTCAGTATCAGTCTTTAAGGGAAACCATTAGAATGTTTAGTTTCTTCTTCGGAACGATATGTATGAACGAGACAATTAAATAAAAACGATATGTTCATACGAGTGATAGAATCAAATGATCGACCGAAATGTATGCAACGAACGCAACAAAAGTATTGAATGTTGCGTCTTTTCGGTCATTCATTAAATTTCGGTCGCTAATATCGTTTGTTCGTTCATATAGCTCCGAAAGAATCTCTAGAAGTATTGACTATATTATTAATTGGTTTGTAGTTGTGTGATACCAATCACCAATACTTTTCAGAGAACGAGTCAAAACGAACGAATCAATCAGCTCTAATAGCAAGGCAACAGTACCCACACGCCGAATCCTTCTGTCCACCACTGTATGTAAATTTGATTGTTTCAAAAAAACAATATACCGATTAATTTTTACATAATTAACAAGGAAGATTCCTCCTCTTATTTTTTTTATATAAAACACACATTTAATAATTGTTCGGTACATCGCCCACACTATGTCGTCATCAAAGGTTAGCTTGAATATAATTTATTTACTGAGTTTTTGGTATAGGAGTTATATCCGATTCGCGGGGCGTTTAAATGTTTTTCTATTCCTGCTGCTTGTTGCCTGATTATCTTATGATACGATTATGTCCCTTTTCCACAAACTTGCGTACAGTAGTCGCGGTGAGTGCTTCATATCGGTCAAAACTTCTTTCCAACAGCAGAGAGTACATCTTTAAAACTCATTACACTTCGATCATGGTTCGCATCAATTTCCTTCCCAGAGCTTTCCAGAAAAAACCAATGTCGCGTCGTTGCTCAAGCATAATGTGATATCCAAATGAAGAGCGAAAGCTCTCTCAAAAGTTGATACGATCTCTGAGGTACACAGAAACATGACCAAAGTTCTCTCGAAAACTGGAATATTGAGAATACCGAATTATCGTATTTGAACTTGCCTGGATCTAAAGTTACGGACAAGACAATAACACCTCAGCAAAAGGGTTTCAATCTTCAATTTATTTTGGTGATCATTTTCGCATTCTATCTCTTTCTATCTACTGGTGCTCTCGAAATATTATTTCCTATCAATAGACGTTTGTTCAATAACAAGAATACATCTTACAGGTCGATGGCGCAGACAAAAGATTAAGACTGGTGTATTTGTTTCTGATTTTTTAATTGTGGCGTGTTATATTTTATTTAATATTTGAAGTATACTCAACATACACTTCGGCAGAAGTCCCGAGTAACGCCGGTACTTACCAACGCTTAGGCAAGACCTTAAATTCGCAGAAGTCAACCTGAGATCGACAGGTGGAGAAAAAAAATTCAAAATATGTTCTAGTCCAGTGTATGACATCAAAAAAATGCAGTATACAGACATCAGCGTTTTGAAATACAATTTCCATTACTGTAGCTTAGTGCCGCTTGTCTTTTTACACCGCGGTCTCATCTACGTTCGTAGTGATGTAACGTACCAACTTCAGTCACAATGAGATGCCATATTGCCATATATTCCAATCCGGAATTTAATTTTCTGTAATAAAAACTCCATTTCCGTAAGCATTTAATTCACTACGGCACTATTTATAGAACAAACCTGAATAGCAACCCAACTTTTAATGAATTTTACGCGCTATTCGATTCTATCACTGAAATTGCCAGGCGAGCCTACGTCTGACCATTGTGTCATTATCAATTCTAACGCTTATTTACAATGATATCCCAGCTGTCAGATCCTTAGACCAAACCAATCTGCTCGCGGCTTTTTGCATCCTGCCAGATTCCAATATGTTTCCACCTGTACTCGAGAGCGTTGATTTTATCATGGGAAAAATATATATCGTTGCAAAGTTTTCGATGTGCACAAATGCGCTGGCCCGGATGGTATTCCCCCCACTTTTGATGAGGTGTTCTTCTTTGCTGGCAAAACCGTCGAGTAAGCTATTTTATCTACCCTATTCAGGCCTCTTTCCGAGCAGATGGCAAAACAAACTTCGTCACCCACCTCGTACCGACCTACTTCGTCCCTTCTTTCTAATGTCATGGAAACGCTGATAAATCCTGATGATTTATGAAATGAATCTTGAATCGCGGAAACCTCTTAATCACCGGTAGTACGGTTTCCGCAGCAACATACCTTATCTGCTATGTAGCTAAAATGTTCTCTCATCCCGCATATTGAAACTAATGGAAGCCTTCTGGACCAACATAAGAGTCAGCAATCTTCTTTGCTTTATTAAAAGCAATAATTGGTTTGCGGAATAGGTATTCATAGACCCTCGTGGTACCAAAATGGGCTTATGTTGGCCTAAGTGTGGCTGCTGGCTTTCCGCACAGCTGTCAGCCACTTCAACCGAACATGCGATGCTCAAGCGAGCTAGCCATCTGCACTCCTCATTTCCATAATTACCTGCAATACCCGTCTCGCCAGGGATGCTCATTAGTTTACCCTTAAGCTGACTTTCGGATGAACAATTACATTTAATTTTTATTAAAAAAAAATACGTTTTGAATAACTCTAACATTTATTTTGAAAATGAAAAATATCAATTTCAACTAAATCCAATATTTTTGAAGGATTACATCTGTTTGACGGATAGTAGAAACTATAAAGCTGCATGCTTGGGTGGTAGAGTCCTCTCTCGAAGGACCAAGCTAACATTATATAACACCTTGATCATCCGTCCTGCTCTATGGTGCGGACGCATGGACAATCTCAACAGCGGATGAAGAAGCACTTGGTCTTTTCGAGAGAAAAGTTCTGCGTTCAATCTTTGGTCCTGTCTGCGTTGATGGTCATTGGAGAAGAAGATTCAACCACGAACTGTACGAGATGTACAGCGGCATGAGCCTAGTCAGGCGTCTACGGATTCAACGTCTAAGATGGCAGGGCCATGTAGAGCGCATGGACAACACTGCTCCAGCCCGAAGTCTTCGAACCAGCGGGACAACGCAATAGAGGACGCCCACGGAACCGATGGCGCACCCAGATGGAGAACGACCTAAATCAGCTTGGTGTGCGCAGTCGGAGACAGCTGGCTAAAGATTGTGCCGGCTGGAGAGGCTTAATGGTTGAGGCCCAGGTCCATCCCGGACTGTAGCGCCACCAGAAGAAGTTGAATTTATTACTTAAAAATACCTGGACCATTAACCCATTCTAATATGTCCTTACATCGGACAGTTTATCTTATTGGAACAATTTATACATAAAAGCAATGAAACTTCATTTACATATGTATGTATACTTGTATGCATGTTTTCAAAAGTCGATCCTTTATAAGTTTATTTTATATTCATATCATTTTCAGTCATATACATTAAAGCTAATTTTATATCCGAGCGCTTATTAATACTTTCATCGCGAATAACTTGACACTGCTTTGTTAAAACTGCAACTTTGAAATTAACAAATTTTATCGCCTCATCTAAAGTGAATTCCACAAAACAAGATTTTCCTACATCCACTAAAATATTCTGATTGCAATCCACTTCAGCTTCTAAAAACATGTTACCTCCAACATTCATTTGTGTCTTGAAACTATTAGTTATATTCTCTTGCATTGTTTGTATAGTGTTCTTTAATTGAATCAATTCCATTATTTCTTCATTGTGATCGTTTATAAGCTTCTCCAAATGTTTCAAGTCTTCTTTTAAGTAGTCATTTACAAACGATTCCAAATTGGCTGTAGTAACACCTGCACTATCCATTATTAATTCCATCAGATTGAGTGGTTAAACGTCATTCGAATCAAAACATTCCCTCTGCTAATTTTCACTGAAACGAAAAGGCTGCTCTCACGGTGAATAACAATACTATTAATTTACAATCAACGAACCGTCGCGCCATCTAAGGTACAATAGTACTAAGCAATCAACAGTGGTAATGATTATTAAGTATTAATATGCGTTATTCTACTTTTTTTCTTGAAATTTCAGAAAAATAGTACATTTCTTGAGCACTATGTTGCATAGATATAGACATATGATGCATACATATAAAGATTTATGTAAATTCTATGCTGTGCATATACTTATGAGCAGAAATTAAGTATTAGAATAATAATGTAATACTTCATTTCCGCTTATGAGATTATTGATATACAAAAATGGTGTTAATAGGAACCTCAATATTTGAATCTTATAATAATTGGTATTGCTGATGAGTTGCGGCTATTGTTGGTTAGGTGGCGCGGCGGTAATTTACTGTGTGGTGTCTGGTTCTGACACCAACTTATTTCGTAAGAAAGCACAGGGATGACGAAATAAAACATTTTGAATTTGTACAATATGTGAACTGAAGGTTCTTGGATTTTATTGTCACTTTGGTAATATGATGAGTGTTTGGTGTATGATGAGTGTAAGTGAAATAAGAAATGTAAGTAATGTAATTGTTTATATGTATAACTGAACAATGAACGGAAATTTAAGATAACACGATATGGATTTAAAATATGACAAAGTAAAATATGAATTGAACAGAGGAAAATTGAAGTACAAGAGGTATTGAATATTTTACACAGTAAAAGGGAGATACGAATTGAAAATAAATAATATAAATATTGAATTCACAGAAGAAAGAAATAGTTCATGATATCAATATGAAATTACGACGTTAAAGAGTACGTAGACAAGTTTACAACAAGGATTTGAATATATAAGAAAATGTTTGGAAACCGAATTTATGCAGATTATGATAATTGAATAGAGCAAGGAAAAGGATGTTTTTGGATGATTTCATTTGTTGATGTTTCTCATTTTGCCGTAAAAAGAGTGATTATTTATTGCAAGAAATTCTTTTCATTGAGATTTTAATGATCACAACACACCGCGAACATGGTATAAGGATAATAGGTGTGCTGGACCATGGTTTAAAGATAATAAGGTGTGCTGGACAACGCAGGCGTAACAACGCTCAAATGCGTATTCCAAAATAAAGTGCATAACTAATGAATATTTTAAAAACGAAATCTTCGAGCAAATTCTTACAGCAGATATTCAAGAAATCTTTCGATAGACTGCTGTCTTTAAATTGCTTAAACTAAGTGAATGTTAAGCTTGCGGAAAACTTAGCGTATGGCTCTCGTAACAGTTCCGAGAAAGCCAATCACTACCATAGATAAAACTACTTTCTTCAATAAAATCGTTTATTTTTATATCTGCAGTCGGATTTAAATTGGAAAAGCCTTTTGTTTGTGCTACCAGAGGTTGGTTGCGGATGGATTGCAGTCCCTCCGCTACAATACTATCACAGTTGCCGGCTCAAACAATTTTCAAATAATCGAGCATGCTTCTGAAAAATGCTTTTAAAATGCTGGAGGAAATAATAACGCGCGTAACTAGCGTTATTATTTCCTCCAGCTCTTTTCGCTTCACCGAAAAACTGCTCGATAAAATCCTGGTATAATGAAGTCAAACCCGCATGGCGATAGAAATTGCCACAAGGGACTGAGTTGTTCGTCACGTCGTTGCCTTTTGAATTCTAATTCCTCTGTACTTATCATAGTTTTGGATCCTTGACCCGAACTGCATTATGAGAAACTATGTGGCTGAAGACGTGGTAGGCGTACTTGATTTTAATTCATTTGGAAA
Source organism: Eristalis intricaria (assembly GCA_964034865.1). Taxonomy (NCBI): domain Eukaryota; kingdom Metazoa; phylum Arthropoda; class Insecta; order Diptera; family Syrphidae; genus Eristalis; species Eristalis intricaria. The sequence goes on along the minus strand of OZ035873.1, from coordinate 76,491,571 downwards.
CGGATCGGGCTTATATGAGCATCTATTAACTTTGGAGCAAACTTAAACATAAGTTTTCTATCCTCGTTATAAAGTTGCACCATGTCCTACCATATGACGCGAAGATTACTTGAATACCCATTGAAATCATGAGCAAAGAGACAATTGCGGAAGCTCTTTATTAAATGAAGAGAACCATAGAAGAAATTTATTCTACAATCATCGACTAGGAGATATGGTCTAGCAACGTCTTTATCTAATCCTTTTGCTAGACCGCGGCAGTTTGACCCATGGGGGTATCAGACTTCCTACAATAATGCGTAAGGGCTATTAAGGACTTCACGTCAGCTAAAATTTAACAGTATTTATAAATACTGGGTAGCTGATTCGTGTTTAATTCTAGATTCTTAACGTTAAAGCTAATATTATACGGTAATTTTTGCTAAGAGGAAGTATGATTACTAAGAGTGTTAACCGCAGTAAGATCAAGAGATGAGCGGAGTAATTTATTCTAAACGGGTAATGTAAAAGGAATTGAAAGTACCAATATTTTCAATTCACGAGAGAACTTTTTTTCTTACAGTTTTTTTTAGTATTCGCGACAATGGTTTTGATGTTTTTTGTACTATTGTGGAAAAGTTTCCCCTCATTTGACGTTTTTCTCTTGGAGTGTATCTAAGGCTCCAGGAGTAAAATGCATTTGTTCCTATCATGGATAATTTTTTGCAAATCGCGACATTTGTCTTCCATTTTCAAAACTGTTGCCTCGACAATAATCAGTCTTTGTCGAAGGACTACTTTTTGGGAGTACCATTTGTAAGCAACTCACACTTGCCTTGTTGCAAGCGCAGAATATTAATGAATATTCCCAATTGTTAACTTCAATGGGATATATGGCCCCATGCATAAGGACATCTTCCTTAATGAATACTTTATTTGTCACTTGCTGAAAGACGTTTTCCTAATTTCTGGCAGCTCCATCTCACTCGGTTGAGTGCAGCTGTCTTTACACTATTCCAAGTGAAGTTGGATTTTCCGTGACTCAAGATGTGGAAATGAGGGTTCCACTCTAACCCCATTATGTAATAATATGGGTGGCACGACAGTCCGAGGCGGACCTGGGCCTAGCTTCTCAGAAACCACTCGTGTTGTGCGTGCTATTGTTCTTTCACGAGTGGAAAGGACCTACAGTTTAATGCCGACGAACGGCGAAGTTGAGAAGCTTTTTCTAGACAGGAAATACTCTTTGAGCATTGTCAGTGACTCGAAAGAGGTGGAGCCGTGAATTATCAAAGGTGGTAAATTGGGGTATCGAACCTGGCACCCTCTGCGTGGGACTCGACGCACTTACCCACTACACGGGTCCAGTCCACGCATAATCACCGCAGCTAAGTATTATTGAATATATTATATCATGGATAAACCAAAAAGAAATATAAGACGTTTTGATGGAGAAAAGTATTCTATTTGGAAATTCCGGGTAAGAGCCTTATTAAGTGAAATTGACACGCTTAAAGTGGTCGATCAAAATTCTGTAGAAAATTCAGAGAAATGGAATAAATTAGAAAGAACCCCGAAGGCTGTAATAATTGAATATTTAAGTGATTATTTTCTCGGATTTGCAACTAGTGACTGCACTGCAAAGAGATTTTTAAAAATGTATCTATGAAAGGAAAATGTTAGCTTCACAACTGTCCGATCGTTAACAATTACTGTCCTTAAAATTAAAAGGCGAGACCTCGCTGCTAAGCCATTTCAATATTTTTGATGGTTTGATTACCGAGTTGCTCGCATCTGGCGCGCAGGTACAAGGAATGTATAAAGTGTCTCATTTGCTTTTAACTTTGCCGCCGTCATATGACGGTGTAATTACGGCAATTGAAACGTTATCAGAGAACACTTGCGCTTGTTAAAAACAGTCTCGTCGATCACGAAATAAAATTGAAGCATGCCAGCAAAGATACCAGTGCAGGCAGTAAACTAACAAAATAAAACGTATTTTGAAAACAAAAATTATAAGCCTCAAATTAAAAACAAGTTCAAACAAAAATATAAATCTAATAATAAATTAAAATGTTTTCACTGTGGCAAGGTTGGCCATATTAAGGATTGTTTTGTCTATAAAAGAGAGAGGGAGAACAATGATTACTAAGAAAATGACAAGCAAGTACAAATGGCAAAAGGTCAGTCCGAACCAGTTCAATCAGGTTTTGCGTTTAAGTTAAGACGCGGTAGTTACCAAGAAGAAAGAATTTCTTTCCTTCTGGACTCTGGAGCGTCGGACCATTTGATTAATAATGAGAATCTATTTACTGATGTTGTAAATATAGAGACTTCTATTAAAATTGCAGTGGCAAATTGTGGTGAATTTATTTTTGCAACAAAGAAGGGCACAATGGAGTTGTGCAGTGATTCTCTGGCCAAAATTATTTTGAAGGATCTGCTGTTCTGCCCTGATGTTCCTCCAAATCTAATCTCTGTTAAGAAGATGCAGGATGCTGGATTAACTATTGTGTTTCATCCAGGAGGTGTTACAGTGAGTGAAAATAATAAATATATTAAGGATAATGTTCCTATTGTTAGATTTTCTATACCTAAAAAGGTATATGCATCAAATATAAATAAAATCAAAAATTACAGTCTGTGATACGCGGTTAGGGAGGTTAGGGCATATAAGCAAAGAGAAATTTTTAGAAATAAAAGCTGGGAATATGTTTGAAGATATTGATAGGCTTAATAATGTACAGCCAAGTGATGACCTGTGTGAAGCTTGCATAAAAGGAAAGCAAGCAAAACTAAGCTTTGAAAAATTGAAGAATAAAGATAATATTAAGCGGCCATTATTTGCTGTACATTCCGAAGTATGTTGTCCGATTTCACTTTCAACTATAGATAATAAGAATTACTATGTTGTTTTCATTGATCACTGACTTACAAGTCTGAAGTGTTTGCCGTTTTTAAAGATTTCATTACAAAGAGTGAAACGCACTTTAATTTGAAAGTTGTGAACTTATATGTTGATAACGGCGGATAATATTTATCAAATGAAATGTGAGAATTTTGTGTTCGAAAAGACATCAGCTACCACTTAACAGTTCCACATACTCCACAGTTAAACGGTGTGTCCGAAGGGATGATAAGGTCTATATCAGAAAAAGCTCGTGTTTTGGTTATAGGGGCAAATTTACAGAAATATTTCTGGGGGGAAGCTGTATTGACAACTACATATTTAATAAATAGAAGCCCAAGTAATGCATTAAAAGGATGCAAGAAAACACCGTATGAAATGTGGCATAATAAAATGCCAAGTGTAAAATATTTGAAAGTTTTCGGTTCGACAGTATACGTTCATATTAAAAGAAGAAAAAGGGAAATCGATGAGAAATCATGGAAAGGTATATTTCGGTTCATATACTGGTCAGATATGAACCGAGTGGTTATAAGGTTTGGAATATAAAAACTAGAAGATTTGCAAATGCAAAGGATCTTGTAGTTAATGAAACAAATATGATAAATACTAGAGCTGTAGTTGAAATTAAGAATATTAAGTTTCATAATGAAAATATGGAATGTTTAGAAAAAGGTGTCCTTGATTCCAGTAAAGACGGTGATCAGTTGGAAATAGAAGATGTTCTTAATACCTGTCCAAATGAAAGTAAGGATAAGGAATTTCATCAGTTATCAGATAAACAGCCTAGTGGAGTGGTAGCAGAAAACGACAATGTCTAGATGTGTCTGGTGATATTATATCCGATGATATAAATGAACAAATTGAAAAGTCTAACTTGCATTGTACTCCTACGTGTATTGTACTCCTACTTAATTTGATGAAATCAAACATAAAAGTGACAAAATACAATGCGAAAAAGCAAATAAAGAAGAGCTAAGTTCACATTAATTTAATAGAACATGGTCTTTTGTTCAAATGTCTGAAGATAAGAATATAGTAGATTGTAAAAGGGTTTTCACAATTAAGCATAATGAATTTGGTAAGCCAATTAAATATAAGGCAAGGCTTGTTGCGCGGGGTTTCACGCAAGAGTATTTAATTGACTAAGACGAAACTTTTGCTCCAGTTGCTAGAATTTGTAGTTTCAGGTTTATCATGTCCCTGTCTAACCAATATAGTTTGAAAGTACATCATATGGATGTAGACTGCGTTCTTAAATGACATATTAAAAGAGGAAATATATATGACAGTTCCTCAAGGCTTAGCTTGTGGTAGCAATCAGGTTTGTAAATTGAATAAAGCAATTTATGATCTTTAACAAGTTGCTAGATGTTGGTGTGATATATTTGAACAAGCACTAAAAGGGATAGTTTTTATTAATTCACCTGCAGATCGTTGCATTTTGATTGCATTCTTGATAAAGGGGACAATCTTAAAAATATATATGTTTTGTTTTATGTGGACGACTTGGTTATTTCAACAGAAAATATTCAAACGATGAGCAGTTTCAAATCCTATTTGATGAGTACATTTAGAATGACTGATCAGAAATCAAATTTTTTATAGGAATAAAAATTGACAGAAAAGATGATCAGTTAAACTTAAGCCAATCCGTTTATATTTAAAAATGTCTTATTACAGTTTTAAATGGATGAAGGTAATCGTGTAAGTTCGCCACTGCCAAGTAAAATCAATTACAATGCATTAAACTCAGACGATAAATGGGATGCACCGTGTCGCAGTTTGATTGGATGTTTATAATGCTATGTACACGACCAGATCTGAGTACATCTGTTAATTTGTTAAGTCGATACAGCCAAAAGAACAACAATGAGCTTTGGCAATATTTAAAGAGAGTTTTAAGATACCTGAAGGGAACGATTGATTTAAAATTAACTCTTAAGAAAATTTTGAAGTATAATGTTCTTTTTATTGGATATGTAGATTCAGACTTGGGAGGAAGTGGGAGCAATATGAGAACTACAAAAAGGTATTTATTTAAAATGTTTGAATCCAATCTGATTTGTTGGAACACACGAAAACAGAACTCTGTCGCATCTTCATCAACTGCAGCAGAGTACATGGCTTTATTTGAAAGAGTTAGAGAAGCACTTTAGCTAAAATCATTATTAGAAAGTTTAAAAATCGAATTAAAGCAACGATATATAATCAGGGTTGTATAAGTATTGCAAATAACCCCTCTTGTCATAAACGCTCGAAACATATATGTAGATATAAAATATCATTTTTCAAGAGAACTAGTTGAAAATAAGCTAATAAAAATTGAGTATATTTCCACAGGTAAGCAAATAGCAGATATTTTAACGAAGGCACTACCGGCACCACGTTTCACTGAACTAAAAAGCCAATTGGGTCTTAATTGAATTGATGGACTAATTGAACAATGAAACCATGAATTTTGATTTAATTTGTTTACTGAAGATTATAATTTGATTTTGTTTATATTATTGATTTTTTTATTGTACGTTTCATTGTAATGTATTGCATTGCACATTTATAAAAAAAAATGTTAATTTGTAAGATTTATACTGAATTGATAAATGTCGATCTGGTTGGATTTTCTGGGGTTTCCCCAATCCTTGCAACAAATGTTGGACCACAATTGTAATACTCCCAGAGAAAGTCTGACTTGTCACTATTTATATTATATATTGAATTGTAATGGAATGTTCTATTAAATTTATGTTTATGTGAAATGTATGTATAGTGGGTTTTGAGGTGTGTTGAAAAACCAGGAATTGTCGCGAATGCAAAACCACACTATGCATACACACATTATTGTATATAGAGAGTGTGTGATTGTCGGAATTCTAAGTTTCATATTCATTCGTTATCGAGTGTTCAAAGTGGCAAGTTGGTCGTGAAGACAATAATAATTTTATATTAAAAAGGAAACTGTGTATTATTTAAATTATTTCTGTTAAAATGTGTTTTCTGACGCCACATTTTGGGATTTTCAACAGACTTGAACCATTAGAGTTAAGTCTGAGCTTCGTAGTTGTCCGAATGCTGATCTTGCTTTTCGATGTCTGTTATCGCCTAGTTAGAAGAAGCTATCTACATATTCGACGGGGTTTCCTTCGATGGTAATGCCTCCTTTGTTGCAGGTGTTGATTCTCATGGCCTTAGTCTTCTGGATATTTATCTTTAATCCGGTAACCTCACGCCTTGAATTCGGAAGCATTGCATGCAAGCATGCATTACAATTGTCTCGAGAGCGTTTAGCTTGTCAAAGCAACATTTAACAATGGATGAAAATACTGCCAACAGTTCTACTTGGATTTAGAACATCTTTCAAGGAAGATATCAAGGCGACTCCAGCTGAGATGTTACATCTTGGTTACATCTTAGAGTAACTGGAGAGTTCTTCGTATCATCAGATATTCTTTCAGAATCTTCGTTGTTCATCGAACAACATCGTAAGTACATGCGAGAAATATATTTTATTGTCAATTGAATAAAACACCAAAACTAGTAAGAAGCAAAACACAAGAAGAACACATTATTATTTTCTGAATGAAGGTGCAACACGAACTGACACCGACAACAAAACAATCATTCATCGTCGGTCTAGTGGGCTATATTCAGTCATTACTCCCGAGCTGCTGATCAATATAGGTCAGCAAAAATGCATCGGTTGTATTTCTGACGATTTGATCAATCGTTCGTTCACCGCCCACAATATGCTGATTACTTTGCTGTTGGTTTCACAAAGTCAATATTGCGGTAATTAGTCCGTTCAACTGGCTTGACCTCCAGCTGATCCGGATACATAACTTGCGTGGTATTCGACCAAAACCAGCGGCACGCCACAACAAAACCAGGATGTTCATTTCAAAAGATCTCCACACTTGATCGAACGTTTGGTTAAGCTGTGATCACGTTAATGCTCCCTTAGAACCACCATATCAAGGTCCTTATTAAGTAGTCGAGCAAACATCAGATATCATCTCCACTAGATGGTCATCTTGGCAGGATGTGGGGGCTTAAGTTGACTCGCAAGCCTGCTGAAGGCACGACTCTGGCAGGCTAGGCAATGCTACAGCTTCGGACAGAGGTACTCCAATCAGAAGAAGGGAGGGAGAAGTCTATCACCCCTTTAATCCAGGTTGTTAAGTTAACCGTGCCCATTAGATAATTCGCACCCAGGGGGTAAAACTTGTTGTGTTCTAACTGTGCCACTCCAAGGCCTCCTTAAGGAGTAATAATGACCTTACCACGCGATGCTCTGGCGTGGTCGACCTTAATTTAACAGCAAATCGTGGGAACAAAAATATATCCCAAAAATAAAACAACATGCGAGCTAAGAATACTTCAGGGAGTAACCTCTGATGTTGGAGAGCCATGTTGAGCAGAGGCTCAATGGAAACCAAAAGTGCCAAGCCTCAGGCAGAACGCGGTGTGGCGGAAGGACGTTGCAACCAAGCACCAGGTGGAAAGCTGCAAGAACCTAACCTCCAAACCTAACCTCTAGCTGAGGCAGTAAGGAAAAGAAGGGAAACGGAGACGGGGCAAGTTTAATATCTGCGACTCCTCAATCCTATATTACCAAGGCTACGAGTAAAAGGCGCAACAGTCCACTGATGAACCCTCTGGGACAACCCGGCGGAATGGATCACCCACTCCGAAAAGGGTACAGTGATGCTGACAGCAGGTGGCGGGGAACCAGCTCCCAACGAGCAATAGCTCCATGCTCCGCCCAAATAAATTTAAGGTGGTCCTGTAATACAAAGATGTTCACAGTGCAGAATCTGGACTGCGTTCTTATTCAGGAGCCACACATTTTGAAAGGAACAGTGTATCAACTGACGTGCAGCAACTCAACAGTAATTTGGGAAACTAGAGTACCCAATCCAAAAGTATGCATTCTTCCTCTTCTTCTTTATTTGGCGCTACAGTCCGGGGTGGACCTGGGCCTCAACCAACAAGCCTCTCCAGCTAGCACGGTCTCTGGCTAGCTGTCTCCAGTGTAGCACGCCAAGTTGGTTGATGTCCTTCTCCACCTGGGTAAGCCACCTTAAATGCGGGCGTTCTCTGTTGCGTTGTCCCACGGGTTCGGAGTCGAAGACTCTCCGGGCCGGAGCTTAGTTGTCCATACGCTCTACATGGCCTAGCCATCTTAGGCGTTGGATCCGAAGACGCCTGACTAGACTCATGTCGCTGTACAGCCCGTATAGTTCGTGGTCGAATCTTCTCCTCCAGAAATCGTCAACGCAAACAGGACCAAAGATCGCACGCAGAACTTTTCTCTCGAAAATACCAAGGACTTCCTCATCCGCTTTTGAGATTTTCCATGCCTCCGCGCCGTACAGCAGGACTAAGATGATCAAGGTCTTGTATAAAGTCAGCTTGGTCCTTCGAGAGATGGCTCTACTACTCAATTGCCTCTTGAGCCCATAGAAACAGCGGTTGGCAAGAGTTACTCTGCGTTTGATCTCGGTACTGATGTTGTTTGTACTGTTTACTGCGGAGCCGAGGTAGACGAAGTCCTTGACTACCTCGAAGTTATAGCTGCCCATTGTGACGCTCTGTCCAAGACGTCGATGTTGTGTGTCCTTTCTTGATGACAGCATATACTTCGTTTTGCCCTCATTCACCGCTAGACCCATTTTAGCCGCCTCCGCCTCATTGACGGCTCGCTGTGTTCTGCCAATCACGTCAATGTCATCCGCGTATGCTAGCAGTTATACGGACTTCTGTAAGATCGTGCCTCTAGTATTGGCGTGTGAGTCTTGCACGATCTTCTCCAGGATGATGTTAAAGAAATCACATGACAGCGCGTCGCCTTGTCTAAATACTTTTTTGACATTGAAGGTCTCGGTGAGTTCGTTACCGACCTTGATGGAGCAGCGAGAATTCTCCATCGTCATCCTGCACAACCTGACGAGTTTGGCAGGAATGTCAAAACTAGACATTGCGTTTTATAGCTCGTCCCTATGCACGCTGTCATATGCGGCCTTGAAATCGACAAAAGGTGGTGGGTGTCGATTTGCATTTCTTGGGTCTTTTCTAGGATCTGCCGTAGTGTGAAAATCTGGTCGATGGTGGACCACCCTGGCCTGAAGCCACACTGATAAGAACCTCAGGTTATTTATAAACGGCTTCAGGCGAGTACACAAAACGGCAGAGAAGATCTTGTAGGCGATGTTCAGGAGACTTATCCCTCTATAGTTGGCGCAGTCAAAGGGGTCTCCTTTCTTATGGATCGGGCAAACGATACTGAGATTGCACTCATCGGGCATGCTCTCATCCGACCATATCTTACAGATGAGCTGGTGCATACGCCCAACCAGATCATCTCCAGCTGCCTTAAAGATTTCAGCGGACGGTCCGTCCGCACCGGCAGCTTTGTTAGACTTCAGTCTTGATATTGCTATCTTGACCTCGTCTAAGTCGGGGGGACGCAATTCTCGTCGATCATCGTCCATATTGAGTGGAACATTCTGCCTGACAGCGGTATTGGTGTCATCATCGCCGTTTTGCAGTCTGCAGAAGTGGTTCTTCCAAATTCTTAGTATCGACTGCGACTCTACTACTAGTTGGCTTCTGTCCGAACCTTATATCCACTGGATAACTGTTTCACCCCCTTGTAAAACTTTCGGAGATCGTTCCTACCGTAGCACCTCTCCATCTCCTCGATCGCGCGCTTCTCGTGCTCTTTCTTCTTTCTCCTGAGAAGCCGGGTCTCATCCCTTCGTCTCTGTTCGTAGAGCTCACGAACAGCTCTCGTCGTTCGTTGCAGCGTTGCTTTGTAGGCTTCCAGCTTCGCTGCATGTGCCAGCCTACACTCGTTGTCAAACCATGGGTTTTTTCTAGGTGGTGCCGTAAAACCCAGTACATCAGTGGCAGCATCTTTGATGGCTTCTTGACAACGCCTCCAATCTTCTTCGATTGTTTGCGCAGGTGGCGACGTACTTAGAGAGATTCCGGGACTCCCGATCGGCAAAGATCCTAGCAGTCCGTTGCGATTGTAGCTTTCCGACGTCAAACCGTGGTGTCCTTTCTCGACTCCGTTGATCTCTTGATAACCGAGTTCTTACCTTGGCTACAACAAGGAAATGGTCCGAGTCGATGTTGGCTCCTCGGAACGTTCGGACATCAAGAATGCTGGAGGAGTGTCTGACGTCAATCGCAACATGATCAATCTGGTTGACGGTTGATTGATCAGGGGACCGCCAGGTCCCTTTATGTATGTTGAGGTGTGGGAACCGCGTGCTAGCTACAGAGAGATTACGTCCTGTGACAAAGTCCACCAGCCTGAGTCCGTTATCGGATGTAGTGTCATGCAGGCTATGTTTCCCGATGACTTTGGCAAAGATGACTTTGCCAGCTTTGCATTGAAATCTCCTAGAACGATCTTGGTGTCCAAGCTGGGGCACTGATCGTAAGTCCTTTCTAGGAGATCATAGAAGTCATCCTTGCTGTTGTCATCTTTGTCCTCTGTCGGGGCGTGGGTGCAAATCAGGCCGATGTTCCCGAATTTAGCCTTGATGCGGATTGTTATGAGGCGTTCGCTTTTACAGACAAAGCTTAAGACTTTTTGCCTAAGTCTGCCTCGAACAACAAATCCACATCCAAATAAGCGCCTCTCCCTGTTGCAATCACCGTAGTAGATGTCGCAGTTTCTCATCCTCTTCTTGCCTGGCCCATTCTACCGCACTTCCTGGATTGCGGTGATGTCTGCTTTGTAGCAGTCCAGGGCCTCCGCGAGTTCTTCGGCTGCACGTGGTCTGTTAAGGGACCTAACATTCCACGTGCAGAACCAAAAATCGTTGTCCTTGTAACGTTTGCTGGGGTCGTCAACATTAATTCCGTCCGTATCCGAGGCAGTTGGTTGTCTCTGAACCATAATATTTTTACGTGGTGAGGGAGTTAACCCCACGCACAACCCCCAACTGGGAGGCCAGGCCCTATTCTTTAACCCTCGGGCGGAGGGTCCGGGTTTATCCGGAGTCGGTAACCTCGATGAGGCTGTGAGCGCCGCCGTTGTCCCTAAAACTATAGAGATCTTCCGCCGCCATCTCAATTCCAAGGCCCCGACCTGGCCCTGAAAGAACCTTCTAGACCTTTGCTCCGAAAATGTCGAAGTAGCTCTAGAAGGACTGCGCACCAGGTAACTCCGTCTGACTGGCCGCCGTTGGCCAGACAGTTTCCAGCTCCTCCGCCGCCATCCATAAAGAGAGATGAGCCCTGGTACAGGCACACTCTTCCCCCTCTCTCGTCTGCAGCCGCCAACGACGTCCCACGGGGGTTGGTTACCCCATCTTCGATCGAAGGTACTCGGCTCCCAGATTTCACCACGTGGAGGTGAGAGTAGGAGTTCGCTGATAGAGGCTAAGTGCAGACGCTTGTGCCTGCATGAGACGCAATATCAACGCTTTGTATGCATTCTTATTAATAATAATATTAACTATGTGCTTCTTGCAGAGTATGCCACAAAGGACCTTCTGCCCATTTTCCTGACATTAGCCATGGCATCTTCGGGGGAAAACACGCTAGTTGTTCAACGCTACCAAACGTACGGGAGACAAGAAAGTTTAGAAATGGTACTTACACCCTATAATAACGAAATAATGAAAAATAAAAGAGAAAGTTTTAGCAATTCTTGTAAGACAATCAATGAGACTTCGGCTAAAGATGGACTCCACAGGGTGCTATAAAACGGGAATATACAGATGTCTCTAAAAAAAAAACACGCAAGTCCTTCTCCAATAAGGAAAAGAAAGAACTATTACGATATCTATCAATGGTATTTAGAAATAGTCTAGTACTGGGTTATTTATTAATCTAAAGGAGACGGACAAGTGTTTATTTTTTAAATGGGGCAGAAAGACCCAAGCCTACCAAAGTCCTATAGATCGATCAGCCTAACATCGTTTCTCCCTAAAATTATGGAAAAAGCTGTGGACAACTACATAAGAGCACGTGGTACACACACAAAGTGCCAGAAAGAAGAGGAAACTATCGAAAGTGTCCTTGAAGCGAAAGAAATAGTCTTATGTACTTTCTTAGATATTGAAGGTACATTTAACAATACATCGCATGATGCAATTATTCGTAATAAGTAAAATAAATATAAATAGGGATAAAAGACAATGATATGGCAGTCTTCCTAGCTTGGAAAGGTGCATCGGAACCTTTAACAGGCCCAAACCATTCTGCGTGTAAGAGAACATGTTATCAAAGGACCATTTGGTTGTCCGTATTTAGGTTGATAAGGTCTAGAGATGTTAAGTTCTAAATTTCGATTCGTGCAGATGGAATCGATTTAAATGAGTGGGCCTAATAGATAATACTGATACCGAGATGACTTGGCGTTGCAGTTTTTTTTAAGGGTTTCAGTATGGGCTTCCGAACCACATGCTGACTACGGCATCGTAGGTCGAGTGGGTCAAGTCGATTGAGATCCCATTCTCTCCCTAAGGCGTTACTGCTGGGGAGTAGCCCTGTGTATCCAGCACGGATTATATCCCCAGCAGAGTTTTGAGTCTAATAGAAACCTTAAATCGTCACCCAGTGAGTTAGTGCGTTGCTTCCTGCGATGAGCGTAATGACAACTTGAGTTCCGACAAGTGAGAGTGACAGGAGGTAGACTGGAAAACGCATCTAAATGAAATGTACAATGACTTGTGTAAGAGCTGTAGGAATGAGGAGGAAAAGGAAGTACTGCACTAGTCGGCACTTGTCCAGCCCTTGTAGAAGTTGGAAGAAGATTACTAGGTATTCTTTTAATTAATGATTTCAATAACCTTGATTGAGTTCAATTACGAAGGCAATACAAATGCAATAGTGTTCACAGAAGTGAATTTCGACGGTTGTAAAATGATCTCTGCGTTGGAAGAGCAGTGCTGGTTCGTGTACGATTTTTGGCAGTATTTTTGTCCCAAATATGAAAGCCATCCGAGGGTGCGCTTTAGTGGCTTCGTGTGCTTAAAAGCCATTTCTTATTTCGACCCAGCATATATAGGTGGTCACCGTGGCGTTGTGCATACGTGCGTCGACCCCTACACAACTAAACCTCGCTGCCTGGGTTCGATTCCCTGTAGAAGTTATGCCCTGGCTCTTTACAGGCTGTAGCGCCAACCATATTATTATTATATTGTATATAGGTCGGAATGCTCATTACACGAGGGTAGTAAGTAGTTACCTACCTTTCCTGGTCTACATTTAACTCCACTCTCTCCATTACCCACATTACACAATACATATATACACCTAATGTAAAAACAGACACCTGGTTAAGAAACACTGCTAGGTTCCAGAGAAGAGGAAATAGTACCCCTTAGTTTGATCCATAGTGGATCTTAAATGTAGACCAATAGGTTTTGTTAGTATTTTTAATACAAAATATGATAAACAGATGGGTCTTAGATTTTTAAGATGTTTTTGTGGCCATCGTTTGCAAGAGGCTTAAGGGATTCTTCATTAATCACAATAACTACATTCGCATAGGGTCCCTTGGTTTGTTCCAGATTACAGATTTTCTAATCATTAGTTTTCAGGTTGTAGCTACACACCTCTACGACGCGTGCCCCAGGTCAGTTAGGGATCTGCTCCACAGTCAGCACCTCTAGGCGTGAACCCGACCACAGCTCACCGATCGCCATTTTTAATAAGTCTAACAACCACTGATCGGCACAGGCTAGTATTGTAACGTGCCCTTAGTACCAGCCAGGGTCTTCGAAGATAGGCGGTTCCAGACTAAGAAGGATGCTGGCAACCCTCCATTTGTCCAATGGAATATTTCTATCTTTGGGCTTTCAGTACCTAATGACTTTAGTGGCCCCCTCGAAGGAAGATTTTTCCTTCTGAAATAATTTCTGGGTATTTAGTCTATGTAGGATATTTTGTGCTGCACGTCAGTTGTGTATAAAGGTGAAATTCTCCTCCGTGCAGTGTAGTTGGGGATGCAAAGGCTCCTGCCTGGTCGACTGCCACAGGTCTTTGGATAGAGTTCGTGACACTGCTTGTCGACTCAGCAATTTCAACACTAGCAGCGTCCGAGTTGGTCGTTTTTTTTGGAAACTTGTTCCTTTGAGCGAGACTCCGGTTTGTTGATGGAGGGCATGCGGAGTTTTGACAAGATATTGCCTTTTCTGGTTGTTTTCCTAGTTGTTTTTTGTTTTGTTTCGGGTTTTGGTGTGAGTTTGAAGTATTAATTGTGTATCCCACTAGTAAAGGAAAAAATACAGAGATTCGTAGTGCAGAGGTAAGGCAGATCAACCATTTGTATACTGTGTACAGAAACTGTCCGTCCTACGACTGGACTGACATCAAACATCCATTGAGTTGTTCAAATTGTTCAACGGCATCGCCAGTCTCTTCATTACCTTCAAATTTCACTAAACCATTCTCATTTCAGTTTGCGCCAAAAACTAAATAAAAAAAAAACTAAACAAATGCTTCCTATCACTCTGAAATAGCAAAGAAGTGCAGCACAAAGTAGTCTTTTAGTCAGAAACTATGATCCCTTAATACAGAACAACACCTATGAATATCAATATTACTCGCGTCATTACTAGTCATGAAATGTTCGGACATTGTATTATCTAATACTTTTACCCTTACAAAAAGATTCCGTCATATGGTTTGTGAGTATATAATAAATAAATAATTTGTACATATCATACACCTATTTGGTAAGGGGTATTTATCATCCAATGACTTATCATTTATTTATTTATTATTATTCTATTTATTTAATTCACATATGAAGTTAGTGATGTTACAGATGTTTACAGATAGAGCATTTAGCTTTATATCAACTAGTCGTATGTTTTATATTCCTGGACTTGGATTTGCATTTAAATGGCACAGTATTGTGTAAACGTGTGCATATATAGTTTCTTATAACTATGTATTCGGATTGCTTCAGATATATATTTCTGTGACTGCACGTTATTAGGTTGCAATTGTGTATTAATTTAGATGCGTGCTTGTAAACAATTTAGAAAATTCCTCAGTAACCTTTGACTGCTCTTTATTGCTTGTGGAGTTTGAATTAATAACATCATTTGCTATCCTAATATTGATTTTGCTCTCCTAATATTTACTTCAATTAACGTTATCAAAATGGATTTTGTATGAGTTAGAACTTCGTTTCTCTTCTGAGTTATCTTGTTTACTGAGTTAAGTAGATGCTTAAATTCGTTCTCATAGCTTTTAATCGATAGGTTGTTTCTCTATCTACTGTAAAGTTTATCTCGGTTCTTGCACATTACGATCGTTTCGGATGCTATCCAGGGTTATATATCCAGGGATCATATCTTTCTAGATTGTTTGTATATATCTGACATTGTTGTACAAAAAAAATAAAAGTAGTTCAGTATCATTTTCATAGCAAATTGACCTGTTCTGCCAGCTGTTTTATGTTGTTGTATTTTCGTAAGATTTTCTTGATTGGTAATCTGACTAGTTTTTGTGACTGACTAGTGGCCGGATATGTTGCTTTCGATTACAGCGGATATTATATCTTTATTTGGTATAGTGACAAATAAGTGAGCGAAGAGCGCTGATTTATTTGCATCGATTTTAAACCGCGGACACACTTTTTATCACGTTCGATAAATCCTTTTGACATCATCATTTCTAAATGAGAGATCAAATGTTTGCCGTATAAATTGTATTTATAATATGGGTGGCGCTACAGCCAGTTTCTCAACAACTACTCGTGTTATGCGTGCTATTGTTCTCTCACGAGTGAAAGGGACTCCGAACGGCCAAGTTTGAGGAGTTTTATTTAAACTTATTGTTAGGGCATAGTAAAAATTATTTTTGGTTGTACCGGGAATCGAACCGAGGCAACGAGGTTAAGTTGCACAGGGGTCGACGCACATCCGTATGAATTGTGTATGTCAATATTTGTATCCAATTCTTTAATAAATTCATCAATACTTAGCTTTCGTCTAAACCAAGAAGGAAAAACTGCTGGATAAGTGTAAAACTTAGTTGTAGTATAAGTATAATTTATTTGAAGGGAGGCGTTTTTACTGGGTAAAAATACCTTTCGCTATGTGGGAACGGTCCACATAGTGTCTTTTGAAGATTTTCACCTACTCTCGCAAAAAAAAAAACAGCTTTGGTGGACTGTAAGGTACACGAATATAGCTCTGCCTCTAGCCGTCCTATCCTCTTTTTTCTATTAATAAATTCCGCATTGTGGTTTACATTGTTTTCTTTGTGTTTTATATTGATTTCATCAACTTCACATCAATTAAATGTGTACTCTCAATGTTTTCTCATTGATCGGATTTCCCTATACTGCTAAGACCATGTCTAACTTTCAATCATTATTTTAATTTTACTTTGTGTTTCTAATGTGTTTGTTGATTAATAGAATTTTTATATAAGTTTATTTTATTTAAATCTTTTGTGGATGTTATGTAGATAGAAATTCGCCGTTCTCTGATTTTCTCACCAAAATATTACCCGCAGCCTCCCATGCAAATCTTCAACTGCACTCTCTAGTTTTCTTCTTGGCGAGCCATAACAAGTGTTTTTTGTTGGAGTTAAGTGATTGTTCACATATACCAGTTCGTCGTTTATTGCTTCTCTGTTTACATTTTTATTAATGTTTTCTCTTATTTTCGCAAGGTTTAGTTATCTTATGGGTTTTACTTACTAAATCCAATCAACCCTTGTCTTGTGGTAATCAATTAAAATATGAAATCAAGGAAATGGATGTTTTGCAGATTTCTATAGAATTACTATTAGTTCCTAAGTAAAAATAAGAAAAAAGAGAAATTGAAATGCAATGTGGAATCTCTTTATCCTTAATTTGTCTTTAACAATAGTCAGATACTGCAGAAAAATGACAAAGGAGAGGAAGTTTCACTATAATTATACACACACGAGACCAAACAATTAGTATTAGAATCACTTATTTCGACTATTTTATATTCGATAACGCAACCAGTTGACTTACAAATAACGACTTGCAATGCATCGCTGCTCCACCTCCAAATGAAAGTCGATAATTTGGAAAAACTGTATAATAAGGGATGTTGCCGCATACATCATCATAGTCAGGCTTGAACCAGGTTACGCTCACACAAATAACATCAACCCAGGAATTGGAGAAAATATATTTCTAATAATCATGTCGTTTAATCTGCGACCATTGAGATAAAAACCTTAATTTCCTCATTATTTCGGGATATAACAGCATAGTGAGCGTTGATTTTTCAATCACACTGTTTTGGTGACTATGTCCAGCTTCACCCGTTTAGCTTGGAGAATTAAGAGAATAAATAAAGTAAAATAATGAACAAAGTGTAGAGCAAAGAGAGAAGAAAATTTGATAAAAATTGTTAGGGGAGGGGGTTAAGTTAAGCGTACGATAGAGATTACAATAATCGTTTAAGTTAAAAATAAATTATAGCAACGAGCAATTCATCGAAGCTTTCAATTAAAAAGCTTTTCCCATTTGCCCTCTCCTTCACAAAGCCATCACTATATCTTGTGTTGACAGTAAACAACTGTTTTTTCCTCCGAAGAGAGAGAGAGAGAGAGAGAGAGAGAGAGAGAGAGAGAGAGTATTCTTTTATGAGGCTCTGCCCAGGTCATGCAGACGAAGCCCCGAAGAATTATGTTTTCTGAAGTTGGCAGCTGACGTCAACACAATGTTTCTCTCATAGGAGTTGATGAATTTTAAGACAACTGGTGGTGGTGCTGTTTCGCTGGTACGCTTTTTTTTACGAAAAATGTTTGTTAGAAGAGGCGGTCTACAATCAATAGAGTGGCAAAGTCTATTAAACAGGCTTTTCAAATTCTTCTCTGGTTGGATGGGTACACCAAAGAGCATGGCATCCCAGGAGATCCCCTTTTCTCTAGCATATTGCACTGTTTTTACAAAGCTGTAATTTCTGTGCACTGTTGGTTTGATGTTGCATCAGTGCCAGCTTCAAGACGTTCGACATGATTGACAATGTTAGTGATGGTGAAGTTGATCTCTTCGAATTTTCGATTCCTGAACTCACTAATTTCCTGACCTTACGAAGAAACTCTATGTGAGTTTTGTCCCTAAAGAATCTTTACTGTGATGAGTAAACTGTCACCGATCGGTTGTTTCTGCTTAGGGAACATTGGAAAAGTGTAGAATGTAGATTTTCTGTTGCCCTTGTGCGATAATAGGGTGCTGACATGGTTGATCGTCCAGAGAGAATTTGAGACAAGAAGCGGTAAAGAGTCATCGGCGTAAGATTACTAATTGGTGTTCACTTTGAATTATCGAGTAACATATAGAACTACATCAAATTTATTTATCGAAGATGTCAAGTTGATGATTTAGCACGTATGGGTGTTAATTTAGGGGCTTCTCACTTGTCTTTCCACTCACTTTTGCCGAACGAATTGGAGATCCACGACTTGAACACGAATTTCCAACTCTCGAAGAAATAAATTCTTTTACCAATGAGATGACTATTTTATTAGGTAAGTGTAGTAGTAGAGACGAAATATTATATGGTTTTACTCAATTAACTTAGTACTTTTATAATGTCAAATAATATGAATGTAGGTCTGAAAATAATTACTTGGAATACAAGAGGCATTCAAAATAAATCGTTTCTTACATTTTTATGTGCGCACGATTTCGATATAGAATTAGCTGCTTAAACTTGGCTTTCAAATAATCTTAATCTATCCAATAAATCTAAAAAATAAAAAAGGTGGCACTACTCAAGCATTGAGTAGTGACATTAGAAAACTTACCAGTGTTAAGGGGTTGCTTCTATTGGGTGGGTACTTTAACTGCCGCCATTGTAATTAAAATTGCCTTCGTGCCAACACATATGGGAATATTTTATCAATATTGTTTTCTCAAAGTCCCACACACTAGAAAATAATAGAGGTAACCCCTCTACTATTGACATTTTTGTCACCGATACTATGGGAATAATTAGTCAACCTTTGGCAATCAATGATCTTAGTTCCGACCACTGTTATGTGATCTATATCAGGTACCACTCTTTCCTCCGATATGCGGACTAAAGACTTGAATAGTAGGGACTGGCTAGGGTACATATCAACATGTACTCAAGCGTTAGCTCAGCAATTTCTTTAGCGACCAGAATATTGCTCTAACATTTCTTAATCGGTTGACCATGCACTTCAACTGCTAACCTCAACGCTAACGAGCCCAAAATTAGCAGCAGTTTTCGCAGAAATTGGCAATAATTATGAATACCAACGTTTCTGTACATACAGAAATCCATTAAAAACTTAATTAAGGAACAGACATGTTTCTAGTAAACGGTTCTGGAATATTGTTAAAGTAATAAAAAAAAAAATACCTTTCATACCCTTGCTAAGATCTAAGAAAGCAATATGTTAGCCGAGACCTTCGATTCAAATCACCTGGTTTCAAGTAATACGCAGAGTCGAAACATAACGACCTTTCCATACCTCAAACTAACTATGTTACCATGGAGTCCATAAAGTCCCTAAAGACGAGAAACTCCTCTGGATTTGAAAATATTAGAAACATTTATCTAAAACATCTTTCTTTTGCCTTTCAATAGGCTATTTTCCATTTGCTTAAAAGTGCGCCAAAATTACACCTATTGCGAAACCTGGTAAAGCTACAACCAATCCCGTGAGCATTTCCCGTGGCCCTCATCCGGCCTATACTGGTTTATGGTTGCCCCCTGTGGTTCAATGTGAATCCTTCCCAGATGGAAAAGATGAGGGTGTTTGAGAGACATTGCCTAAGGGCGATATTTATCATGAAAGGTTGCGACAGAATGGCCTCATCCCACCTGAGGCATTCCTCTACTTCGATAAAATCGGCCTGAGACAGAATGTGGAAGCATGTCCTATAATACGAACAGTAGAACGGCGACTCTTATACGAACCTGACGTAGTTCGGGAACACGAGGAGCTTCTCTGGTTCAGTAGAGCGATCCCCGCTCCAGATAGAGAGGAATCTGCTAATTGAACTTTTCATCAAAACCAGCCACCGATGCCGTCAACTCTTCAATAGTCTTCCGATGGTTAGTGTAGCTGTTTTTTCTTTGTTTAATGCCTTCCGTGTTGTGAACAAAGGTTTAAGGTAGGTTAAGCAGAAAAATGTAACTAACTATTTTGAAAAAAGGGGTCATCAGGGCGTGTGCATTGCATATGTTACGCATGAGGCACGCGCGTCCGTAAGTTGCGGACATAGTTAACATAGCTTAAGTTTTATTAGGGTTTAGAAAGGTTTAGGGGAGGTTAGGTAATTTAAGTATTATAGTCTTAGAAGAGCCAAGTTTTCAAGCTTTCTTGGCAAAACAAAAAATAAATAATTTAATACGTCTCGGACGGAACAAAAAAGTCCGATAGTATAGGCCGAAAGGTGATTATAGTTGTAGACTAGATTAGCTAAGAGTACCCGCATAGGGTCAGTAAGTTAGTTATAAGTTCAAATGAATTGTTAGAGTTAAGCTAGAATTAAACATTTTGTCTAGGATTAAGTTAGATATAAGATTTGAACAAATAAAATGAATTAAAAAAAAAAAACAAAAATACTCGTTATATTGAACCATAAGGAAAATAAGTCTTTTGGATTATCGTTATTCAATGCTGCTGCTTTTGAACCTCTTTGGAAGTGAGGGGGTTCAAAAGGTTTTTCTGTAGCTGCATGGTGTGTTGGTCTATTTAAAGGTGGAATAGGTTTTGTATGCCATTTTTGCATTGAACTTTTAACTAGAGCCTTCAAAATATTTGCATTGTCTTCTGAACTGAACGGATTCATGTTTTTGGTCTTCATGCTTTTGCAATGTCTTTGGTTTCTTTCTTAGGACCACATTTCTCGTTTACTTATTTAGATCGGTGTTCTTCGTCAGGATCCGAATTTGAATCTATATCTACTAGATTATTCTGTGTTATTAAAAATTTAATCCACCGTTGCCTCATATTATCTTCATTTTCAGGATCAAAGTCTGAGTTATCAGTCATCTGTACCGCAGTGAAAATCAACTTCTGCGCAATCCTCACTTCAAATATCACTTCAAACTCTGCTTCATTTTCAATGTCTATATCGTGGCCGTCGTGTTCTGTGTATGTGTGGCGACTACGTAACCTAACCCCGCTGATTGGGTTCGATTACACCTCTTTCGAGTCACTGATAATGGTCAAAGAGTAATAACTGTCCAGAAAAACTTTTTCAAACTTGGCCGTTCGGAGTTGGCATAAAGCTGTATGTCCCTTCCACTCATGAGAGATCAAAAGCACTAGGTTTCTTAGAAGCTAGGCCCTGACCATCTACGGGCTGTAGCGCCACCCATATTGTTATAGTATCGAATTTAAAAGCAAAAAGCCAACCCAAGAAATTACGGCGCGAATAACGCTTAATTCTCCAAATTAGAGATAACAGTCGTCTTAGTGAATCAAATGTAACAAACCAGCTGCTGTTTGAAAGTGAAACACATATTTCCGAAACTTCCTTTCGCCGAACAACTAAAGCTGAAAGATTCAATGAGTTGAGATAAAAGCCATTATTTACTTTTCGCAAGCGTAACGTCCCGCGGTGAATAAACTTTAAATTTCGTGAAAAAATAATGGATTTGTTCTTACCATATCTAATTTGTATCATTTAGAAATCGATTATGAAAAACTCAAAACTGATTACAATAACTGTATCTATAATACTGTATATATGTTGGTCCTTTTGGGATTGGGAGGTAATGTAGTAGCTGATTTAGCATCGATGATGACTTCTATAGCTGCTCTAGTAGAAGCCATGCAATTCGTTCTTCGATGTCGTTGGTAAGTTCTGATCGCTTAGCAGATTTTGTGCGTTGAGCATTGTCAAGGGATTGTGTTTCTCAAGTTTCTTATTGCATCGTTAGGATGATTGTTGACAGAGATATGGGAGTGATGCCCGTAGTAAGTGGCAAAAATAGCCGAAGTTGGATATCTCTTTACTCGCTTATCTCTCGTTGTTGATGTCTAGAAGTTGTTTTCTGAAGAGTGGGTTTGAAATACATGTTGTTTTATCAGGATTTTGAATTGGATAGACCTGAGCTTTAACTTTATATTCATTCAAATGTTTTCGATCTTCTCTTCCAATTGTAGGAAGAAAATTCACCGCGATAAAAAAAATACCAAATACGTACATTGACAGGAAGTTACTCTTTATTTTTCTTCCTCGTACTGAAGGTTAACAAGCAGCTTTGGAGTATTGAGGTCATTCACCCGACTTGATGATCGGCTCTTTTTAACTGTCCGCACTGCATTTTGTGCATTATCACAGTGCGTTGCGCAAAAATGTGCACACACCTAACATTTACTTTTCTATACAATCAACTCCCATTCTAACATCATTTGGATTTTACTCTCGATTTCATTAACTATCGAAGCCTGCGAATCCCGACAATTCTGTCAAAAAAGTACCAAGCAAGCGGTTTTGGTTTTGTTTTGATTACGTATGGATTCGGAAGGTGCACTTTGTGCCAGATGAAATAACCAATCAATGAGGTCCACTAAATTATAAGTGGAATGTTTCGACTAACACTGGCTCAAATCGTGCATTGTTTAATTTCGTTTTAAAAGACAATGTTTGCACGAATGTTCTTCACTTGGTCGATTTTCTTTACTGTCATTTTCTTGCTAGCTGTACAATAAATCAGTATATGTATAGAATATTACTTCAAATTCCTTAGTTTACTATTAATTACATACATTTACTATGTGAACTGATAACGTTTTGATACATGCTTTTTTAAATGTACCTGCTATATTACAAGAAAATTAAATTAAATTTGCTTATTTGTTTTTGATATTTGTTTGTGATTTTCTATGATGATGATTCATTATTCCCCATCTTTTCATGAACTCAATTTAACCTGCACTTACATACATAGAAATTCGGAATTTCTCCTACTCTGTTTTACGGATATGCAGATGGATTCCTAGGTGCATGTTAAGATCAATAAAACAAGTACGATAGGATGAATGCGCATTTTTTTGCGTTTATGTATCATATTACATTTTTCCTAGGTTTCTTCAGTTTATTTTAAATATAGTTAAACATTTTTTTCCATATTATATAACAATTAATTTGTTTTTTTTTTCATACATAGACATTTCATTTTATAACTTATCTATTTTTAGAAGCACATTTTGTCATATTCAGTGTAGCCTCAAACCATTCTGATCACTCTTTTGTCAAAACTACATATAAATACATACAATTAGAAATCGAAATATTTATTAACCATAGCTTGATTGAAAATGTCATATTATTCACACATCTTCTACAATTTTATACTACATTAATTTAATTTAGCAACCTTGATTTTTATGTTATAAAATAATTATTATTATTTGCATTTGAGCAAATTCGTTTTGAAATCTTTTATTATTACATCCGAATAATTTCACGTGTTTTATGTTGGGAGTTTCATAAAAATATTTCATGACAACCTTATTTCATTTCCTAACCAAATAGAATTCAGTATCTGTGTAAATGCTTAGTTATTACAAAAATATTTAAAAGGTTTACTTGTATAAGAATACTTTATGATAGTTTAGATTTTGCAATTTACTTGTGTGATATAGGGATACAATAAAAGGTTAATATTTGTTTTACAGCTTACATCTTCCGCTAAAGTTTATATCCTTTTAACTTGCTCACACACATTTGTATGGTTTCACACATACATATTCTATTGTTATATAATTTATTTACTTTGGCTGGATATTTTTACATTGAATGTTTATTTGTATGTGAAATAACATTCTCAAATCCAAATTTATCACAACACATTTTGTTCAAATATACAATTTTTCAATGTTAATTATTTAATGGCAAGATTATATATTTTTACATATATATATATATATATATATACATATGTTTTTAATTTTATTGTAGATTTCATTAAGACGGATAATGGACGAACATTATTTAATATTGTATATATATGTGTATGAACGTAATTTCAAGTTCCATGATCTTGAAAATTATGTATACACCAATCCTCTACCGTTAGGCCATGTAGTTTATTAAATAGTTGATTATTGAAATTTTATAAGCACCAATAGATTTTCGAAAATTACCAGACAGCAAATATTGTGGCATGCTAATACGCTACTATACGATGTTGATATAAGAACAATGAATAATCTTGAGTGTTTCAACTTGTTTTTGGATACTATATACTTAAATCAATGCTATTATTTTTTGTCGTAATTTATCTGGGTGAAATATCAAAGAATGAACCACATAACTTGTATGTGCATGTATATATACATACATATAAATAAATAATAAAATCAATATATATATAATATATATGAGGATGCACATAGGTAGGAAGTCATGAAATCTTAAATTTTTTGTATGCATTATTTTTAATAATAGTGGTTATATGAGATAAGGCTTACCTGACAAACATTTCAGTGCTCAGACGTCAAACTTTTTTACTCATTGTAATCAATATAAAATTTATTTCAGCCTTTACAAGTTACTTATCTAACTTAAGGTTTTAAATGACTGCATATTTAGTATTTAAATGATTTTGGGCTTTTTGGACAATCTTAAAAATATATCGGTGTAAATATACCTATTCAAATTGAATTGGAAATCGCTGTTTAACAAAAACCCAATACATTTACATTTGTCTGTGCTTGTAGCATTGACGAAGTCCTATTTGGTTAAAATTATACTATATTATGTTATGTATATCCTATATTAAGCAATGCGGCTTTAAGTATTTGCCCACAGCCAAAGGGTATGATTTCAAACAACCACTATCCAAATGATTCACAATTCAGTTATATCTGCAAGAAAAACGTATATAATGTTAATTTTATTGGTAAAACAATATATAAGCAATTGTATATATAGTACAGTTTTAATTTAGAAATTCATGTAAAGCGTATAATTATTTTTTTAAATATGATCTGTTTAGCATATTGTATGTAATTGTACACACTAGGGATGTTGTGGATGCCGATTTGTGAAGATGCGGATAGCGGATGCGGATACGGGTCTACATATATTTTTAATCAGACTTTATGACGCTCAAAATGACGATCAAAAATATGATATAATAGTAATCAAATAATAGGAGGTGGATGGAATTAGATACTTGTAGGACTACAAGGCTAATATGGCCTTCAATAAGTCCCACAAAACAAGCGCTCTCCTAATTCTAAATAGAAAGGAAATCCGCTATGAAGTTGGCATTATTACTGGTCATTGCCTATTAGGCACACACGCAAGGAGAATGGGTACCCCCTACAATGTCTTTTATTGGAGCTGTAGGGACGAAGAGTAAGAAGAGACTATACACCTCTGCATCTGCCCAGCGCTTGCAAGAAAAAGGAAAAACACGCTAGCTGACTGTAACAGTCAGTTGTGGCAATCACATTAACCTAAACTAACCTAATAAATTATTTAGTAACTAAAGTTCAAAATTGACATGAATTGACGACAGAAAAGAGTAGTTGATGTCAAGCAGTCAACGCAGACGGACGCGGATCGTATTCAGCTTCACAGTCCTTTATATATTAACTATCTTTGAATTCCTTTTTCCATTATACATATGTAAAGTATCCCTTATTTTATTTTTATTTCTATCAACTTGTGTGTGTTTAATAATATTTTGATTTTCAATAAATAAGACATATCTACTATACCAAAGCCATCTTTGACAACTCAGAAGTGGGATACGCATCGCATCATCCACAAACGAATATTCCTGAAGCACACATATATACATACGAACTCAAAGGGGAAAATTTGACACGAAATAGCCAACGATAATCTCTACGGAAAGGGTAAGACGATCACTTATAGAAATTCCAACGAAAAGGAAACGATATTATCCAAAAAGAGGGGCATAGACTGCTGGAAAAGGAAAAAAGATAGTCGGGACATCAACGGAGACAACGCAATCGGTACCGGCGAGAGCAATACGAGGAAAAATTAAAAACGGATATACGGAAAAAGATATCGGAAATGGTGAAATTAACGAAGCTGAAAGTTGCGCAATAATATAAATTATTGCAGTCATACGATACACCGATAACAGACGATAAAGCACATAAAAAAGCAAAACTCATCGAAATACGGGGCACCGACGAAGTGAACATCGAGGTGATCCACGCGATGGAACCGTGGACATATCAAATTGCAGAATTGCGCAGCATCGTATCGAATCAGGCAAAAAGTGTAAACGATTTGGTGGTGAACGTAAGTACTATCCGACACGAAGGTACACCGCAACAAACGCAAGCCAGAAACGAAAATCCAAAGGCATTGGAGGATCAACGTGATGCCTCAACTGTAGCACCCAGCAGAGCCACACCAGCAGTGTACACATTTCCATCTTTATAGCAAATGACTGGCGCCAACAAAACCGTAGATGGCATCGCAATTCTCCCGAATTTCGATCCACTCAAGGGCACACTTTCATCATCACAATTCATCAGCAAAGTGGAGCAATTGCAACGATTGTACAGCATAAATTGGAGGGACTTGCAAGAGACAGGCGAGATGCGCGGTCAGTATTTCAGACGTGGAACGAGTTTGTCATCGCACTCCAAAGAGATTTCCCATGCACAGTCAACGTGGCAGACGTGCATAGAGATCTTAAGAAGCGGAGGCGTAAGTCTGACGAGTCCTTTATTGAATATTACTACGCAATGCTAGCCATAGGAAGACGAGGTGAGTTGGACGATTTATCTATTAACTCGTACATCATTAACGGTCTAAATGATTCTACTCTTTCACGTACACTACTCGCCATGAATCTGCGAACGTCGAATGATGTTGCTGAAGTCTCTGGACAATGTCTTATCATTACCGGCAATGTAACGACCAACTACAACAGAATCGCTAAGATCATTTTCTGATGGTGGTATTGCACACGATAGAAGAGGCTTTAAGTGTTTTAATTGCAATGGGACATATAGAGACGGAATGTCCACAGCCGCAAAGAAAGGTTCGGTGTTCAAGTTGCAATAAACCAGGGCACGAGGCGAAAGATTGTCGTACAAAAAAAACCAACAGTGGTCAAAGTCGAGTTAGACCGAGCCCCAGATGAATTTATTCCACCAGTCACGGAAGAAGTCACCACGGCTGGACGTGTGTACAGCGCATTCATTGACACGGGAAGCGATCACTCTTTGATATCCGAGTCGATAACACCGAACGAGGCTCAACGATGAATATCCGTAAAACGATTGAAGGGATTCGGAGGATGGATTGTGGAATCGTCGGAAATGATTACAACCCGCATGCAGATGGACCACAAAGAGATTGAGGTATCACTCCAAATTGTGCCGGATGAATTCTTGCCTCAAGGATTGCTTTTGGGACGTGATGTATTGTGTCGACTAAAACAGCGAATGGTGATAGAATCCGGAGTGTTGCAGGTCCGATCGAATAACTCCAAAGCGTTTGTGATTGGCAAGGAACTGGACGAAGATCATTGGAAAGAAGTGCATGAAATCTTGGAAAAATACAACTATTGCTTTGCAGAAGATATCTCCGATTTAGGACGGTGCGATAAAACATCAATGGAAATCGAGGTGACAACAGAAAAGCCGATATTGGGAAAACGTTACCAAGTGCCATTCGCCCAACGTAAATATATATATAATTGAGACTTTACTTGAACACAAAATTATCCGACCGAGTAATTCCCCTCACGCAGCATCCGTGGAGTTAGTCAGTAAGTCTAATGGAGAAAGTTGTATTTGCGTCGACTACCGCGCTTTAAACGCAGTCACTGTGAAAAAACAATTTGTAATGCCAGTGATAGAAGAGCAACTTTCGCAGCTGAAGGGTAAGAAATATTTTACCACCCTAGACATGACCGCAGGCTATTATAAGATTCCACTGACCGAAAGGATTAAGGCACTCACAGCATTTGTAACACCAGATGGTCTGTTCGAACACAATGTCATGCTATTTGGGTTGGTAAACGGACCAATGATATTCCAGGAAATGATAACGCAACTCATCAGAGCCCTGAAGCATGGAAGCAACATCAGCAATAGCGTAGATGAGGTCATCATTGCCACGGATACACTTGACAAAGGGTTGGAAGAATTTTTATGAGCAGTGAGGAACGCAGGTCTTACATTGAGACCATTAAAGTGCGTTTTTATGACATCCATAGTAAACTTCCTCGAACACGTGATCAGCTCGAGATGTATACAACCAGTCAATGATAAGACGAAGTGTATCCGAGAATTTCCCAGACCAAACAACGCAACGGAGGTTCGAAGATTTTTAGGGATCATTGTTTTCTTCCGCAAATTTGTGAAGGGTTAAAGTTGTTCTGCGCAACCATTGACACAGCTGGCAAAAAGGTGTTATCTTCAGTTGGGACGATGAACAGGAGATAGCATTTACGGAACTGAACTTCGCTATCAATAAACAACCGATCATGGCACTTTCCGATGCCGTGAAAGATGTAAGCCAGAATCGAATGATACAAGCACTAGACGTGGAGCAGCCAGATAGTAACGAAGTCGAGACGAGAAGACATCAAGCCGCAGAAAATATTTCGGAGGAAAGGCGTAAATAGAAAATACGACATAACAGAAAACATCATGCTCCGTACCAATACAACGAAATTGATTTTTATCGTGATTGATTACGTGTCAATCCTACTGGCGAATAACACAAACTCGATCCAGCAATTAAAGGGCCATACATAATCTCGAAGGTATTGCACCATGACAGATACTTGGTGGAGGATCTTCCAGATAACCTGCAAAACCGTCGTCTCTATAGCAACATTCTTTCGAGCGACCATATGAAGCCGTGGTGTCGCCTGAGTCCCGATATAGACAACTTAGATGAACCAGATTCGTCCAGTGAGGACGAAGTGTCAGGAGAGGCCGAGCTGTCAACGTCATAACGACAGAAAAAACGGACGCGGATCGTATTCAGATTCACAGTCCTTTATATATTACCTATCTTTGAATTCCTTTTTCCATTATATGTAAACTATTCCTTTTTATTCATGTTCATTATCAACTTGTGTGTGTTTAATAATATTTTACTTTTCAATAAATAAGACATATCTACTATAATAAAGCATTATTTGACAATAGTAAAACCGCCGCTTTTTCAGGCTACAATCCGTTTCCTAGACTTTCGTAAATCAAGCCCGATCTATTATTAGTTCATCTTTACGAACCCTCCATCATCTATGTGAAGTTTCGCTTATAGTGGTCACTTTTGTGATGAAGAACTCCTAGTGTTGAATTTCATCGTTTTCAAACAATATTTTCATCATCTTTTTTCAGACATTTCTGGTTGTTCCAGGCATTTTCTTTAATTGCATATAAATTGCTTTGGTCAAGTAAAGTATAAAACAGGGTCCTGATGGCCAATTGAATTGGATCCAAATCGTGTGCGTGCATATGGCCTATTGCTGATCATCGCCTACTCCTTTAACTTTTTTTTTCTCTTCACGACCTTAACATCTGCATCCGCATGAACATCTACATTGATTATTGCAGATGCGGATGCGGATGCGGATTCGAATATTCGCAACATCCCTATTACACTCAAACCTATTTTAAAACAGGATATTCCAAAAATATGGTACAACGAACATGTAAATCAGCAATAAGCACCTTCATTGACAGAAAAGGAGGAAAGTCCGTTATTCTTATATAGGAAATTTTGTTTTTTCCAAGTATACATTTTTTTTCATGTAAAAAATGTTGTTCCTTTTATATTATACGTTATTTTCATATACCATATCGGATACAAGAAACAACGGTCGTATATTTCTTTCTTTCTTTAACTATGTTATCAATGATTATGGCTGTCAAGCGCATTTCGTTAATAAGTGACTTATCCTACAATGAGACCCGTATTTTGATTAAATAAAGTTCATGGTTAAATAAGCACTTTCACAAAAATTCAATCAAATGCAAAATTCGCTTATTTCGGAAAGCGATAATAGAGTATAATAAAATCTAATAAATCTATTCCAATTTACCTTTATATATATAAGAACACTTTTCTTCATGTCAAGCTGAAAAGTGACGATTAAAATTGTATTCAAAAAATAAAGCTTCCATGCATTGAATACATTATACTTCAGGATGTTGTTTTATAGAACTTAAGTCTTAAAATGATTTGACTTTAAATACCGACTGCTCAAAGCTTCCACTATTCATAATTGAAAGAAAATCACACTAGTTGTATACATTATTCAAAAGTTTTTCCAAATAATTCTAAAAAAAAGATATTAAAGACGCTGATTTTTTTGTATTGGATTATACATTATGTGAAACGTCTATCAAACGCAGAATTAAGTTCTGGGCTCCCCAGGAAGACTATCAATGGTGGTGGTAACATTATTGTATGGGCATGTTCCTCTTAGTTATGGAACTGCAAT
This sequence comes from Eristalis intricaria, assembly GCA_964034865.1. Taxonomy (NCBI): domain Eukaryota; kingdom Metazoa; phylum Arthropoda; class Insecta; order Diptera; family Syrphidae; genus Eristalis; species Eristalis intricaria. Next base: position 76,461,265 of record OZ035873.1, on the reverse strand, counting down.
GTTAAGATTTTCTGAAAAGGACATACCGATGGTGAGGACATTTCAACAAGATAAAGACCAAAAACCTATCGCCAAATTAAAAAATGTTTGATTTACCTCTTAAAGAGTTCAACTTATGGAGTGACCAGCATGAGTGAATATTACTTTTACATTTTCAACAATATCTCCACCTATGGCAAGGTGACATATAGATACTTCCGGAATACAAGGATTTGCTTCTTTTTGCTGTGGAAAAACTTCGTAGAAGAAGTTAGTACCATACCTTCAATCAACTGTGTCTTTTTTTTTGCCGTCACTGTATGTATCAGGCAGAAGACTGTTTTGCTATATTATTATTATTTTTTTTTATTTCCAACAAAATTGTGTTTTCGCGACTGTAGAAGTGATTTTTATGTATAAATTTAGAAAGCATGAACAGAAATTCTCTCATTAAATCATAGGTATATGAAACAACAAAATGGATACTTTTAATAATTTATCAAATCGAACTTACATTGTATAACCCAAAAATTACATCAAATCATGTCCAGACGCTTATAAAATTATTTTATAAGAATATTCATACGAAGAATTTCATACGTGCACTCTCCATAAGTCGAAACTCTCTATAACTCGAATTTATTCGCCATATTTTAGGTGCATCTCCCTAAATTTTCCACACAAAAACCTCTCATTAAGTCAAACTTTCTCTAATTGGAATAACTTATGGCATGCCGTGACAATTCGACTGGTCCATTATGGACCATTAAATAAATACAAAATGTTTGTACACTTATGTACTTTGACATTTGATCGTGCATGGCGATCCACCACGAGGCGAAGTTATTCATCCTACCATTTCATGAACACCATAAATTATGGACATATTATTTCATAGTACTTTTCAAAAAGAAACCATCGATTATGCTCTGGAATATGAGTTTTGTTTTGATTTCTTTGTATTCTCTAAGTGACCCACATTGTATGGTATATTATTCAAGAAAGCACGAAACCAAACCAGACGCAATGCCTCTACTTTGTTGCATGTGGGGTGATAAAATTTAGTTCAGCGACAGCAAGGAACTGAAGCGTTGTCGTTACGGCAATATAGAGTCAAAAACTTCAAGGCATGGTAATAAAACCACTCAGAAGAAGACGTTTATTTTTGAAATAAACAATTGGAAGTAATTAGTAACATGCATTGTTTATTGGTTGTAATAAGGACAAATGTATTCATATGTATTCACGCGTTTATTTTATTTACGTACGCATTTTTAAAGAGTGCATTGATGAAGGACAACCGGTGGGGCGGACATATTGATATTATACAAATTTTCGTGTGTGTATAATACATGTGAAAATGTATTATACCTAATAACCAGTTCGAATTCAGACATTTAGAGGAATGATTGACTGGGAGAAGGCGTTCAATAAGGTATGGTTAGTGGAACCCTTTCTTCAAGTTGTAATATTCAACATAATAAAAAAATTGTTTGTATGTACTTAAATATACAGTCAATCTTAAATGTAACTAAAGAGCATAAAGTTGTCTATGTTCTAAAAAAAAGTAAATTCAAGCGGGAATCCAAAGAAATAAATCTGGAATGTAGTTATCTTAAGTAATATGTAATGTATAAAGAATACATTAATATCAAAATACTACATTCAACTGGTTATTAAATTTGTTTCAGTTTAATTTCATTTCCATAAACCGAACATATTATGCGCTTTTTATCACCATGCATGACCCTCTAAGCTTTGCTTTAAAACGCTTTTGACGTAGGTTGATCATGCTTCTGGACTATTCTACTTGAAACAAACCCGTCGCAACCCACCCACCCACGCTAGATGATATAATAAATACCTTATTAAGGCAAATATGTAACTCTACATGTTTTTACCAGAAACAAAGCGGAATCACCTAAATAGAAACCACCACCAAATCCAATACGTTGGGGTCATGCTGTTGACCTGACACATCACAAGCACTCACATACAGTGGACCGGAATACACCAATGACGGAACGCTGACTGCAGTCGTGGCAACATGTGTGCAATATCATAGTTGCACCTTAGATTTAGATGAGTAGCAGAGGGAGACGGTTTAATAAATCACCTATTGCTATTGCATTCACCCTCACACTTAGGTCATTTTGGTTCATTGTGATACTCACAGTCAGATTACTACCACTGATTGACCACTCCACCGTTAATCCCGATGGCAATTGGTGACTGGACCAAATCTTGAAAACCAGATAAAAACGTATTAACTTTGCTTTGAATGGGATTCGAAGAAAGGCCATGCACTCAATCAACTACGTCGTCTTGAAAGAACCTCATAACTTGATATGCAAATGATGTCCCGATGGACTCGAAGAGTGTAAAAGCAATTCGAACATGCTCACCTCATGAAAGGTAAGGGTAACTGACGACTCGTCTGATCCAGGCCTTAACGTCACTATTGCGGAAAAACCTAAAGATGCGCTGGTTCACAAATATTTGCAGCACTCTACGGCAGCTACTGACAGTCTAATGGTATGTCTTTAAAAATCGCCCTTATCCAAGAACTATCAAAGATGATCGCATCACTGGACTGAGGGCAGAAGGCTACCTCTTCTATCACGCTACGAACTCTGCTAAATTGAAAACATGTATCATATTTTTCCTTGCACAGTTAAGCTTTCAAGGCTTAATTTTTCTTGAGCACGGGAAAAGAATTTGCGTTGCTTTAGCATACCTGGCATTGGACAGCGAGGGGCCCGTACCAGCTAATCACATCCAGAAGGCAAAAAGAGCCGCATAATATACTAAAATCCTCCTAGTGATAAGTGCTGACGCCAACGCACATCGGAGGATCGCACAGAAACTGTTTAATTTTATACTAAAATCGAATCTCAATATTTGTAATGTGAGCTCTGAGCCAACTTTCATAAATAGAATCAGACAGGAAGTCTGAAATATAACCCATGTGTCCAATGATACGATCCTCTCTGTTTCGATGATCGTATCAGATGAGGTATCTTTTTCTGACCATCGGTACATCGAATTCTCGCTTATTTTCGGTATACCCCTGTCAGCAACTTCTGAAACCCCAGCAATCTATACTCCAGAAAAAATTGGAAAAAAAGTCATCTTCGAGCCATACTCGGGAACTAATATTGATGGTAGTACAAATCACAAGAACTAACAAAAAACAGCATGGCCTGTTAAGGCGCCATGGTGGATCTCGAAACATTATACTGGGACCTCTACAAGCAATGTCTTAAGACTTATAAAAATTGTCAATACGGCGAAAGAAAAAGCCTGGAATGCTTTTTGTATTAACGTAGAAAACACCATAGATGGCGGTCGGTTAAAACTTCGCTTTCAAAGACCCGTCCCATGCCAATGTACTTTCAATCATCAGAAGGTGTTTCGACGGAATCCGCTAAGGAAACCCTCAAATTATATTTTATAAGAAAATATAATGTATATACACATACATTATAACAAAACCATGCCAGTTGGTCTTTTAACGAAGTCCAGATGGGATTGGGCGGTTAAAAGTTTCCAGGGCTTCAAATCCACAGGTCTAAATGACGTCAACACGGCAGAACAATAGAACAACAGAACAACATCACCGTGGCTGAAGGCTATCTTCTACAGCTATTTGAGATTTACTCCAAAGTGTGGCACACACAACTTAGAAAAAGGCTAAGTCATTTATTTCTTTTAAAAACGATGGAAAGGATCTACGCATTACGTATGGTATGAACTTCTATACATCACCTAACATGCTTATTGCAAAGGTTATTCAACAGAAATGGCAGTTCACTTCCTATTCAGCACTATTGGAATAAACTTTAGTAACAAAGAAGTTGCAATCGCTGCTATCCTCAAAATAGAGTGTGCTATTAATAATGTCATGTTTAAAACGATAAATAAAGCCTTAACTTGACTGAAAGTAACAAGAAGTATTCGAAACTGGATTAAGAATGCCAGATTAAGAAGCATCCAATCTGGACACCACTGTATAGCCAGACAAGTTTTCAGGGGAACCCCGCATGGGGGCTGACTTTTCCCCCTTGTCAGGATTCTAGAGGTAGACGAAATTCTTAATGAACTTTGTTGCGATGGCTACATACCAACAATTTATGCATTCAACTGATCCATAGTCGTAACAGGAAAATTTCATCATGCTATTAGAGATATTATGGAAACTTCGCTTATTCCTCCTTAGTCTTTCCTTAGGTACCATGATAAAAATATTACAGCTGCTTTTCACGGACTATTACGGGAAACTGACTGATACCAAGGCAGCCATTATGTTGAGAGAATGCAACCGTTGGAGTAAAACACACAGCTTAGGAAACACACAGTTATAGTAATAATCAAGAGTGCGAGGATTCCGAAGCATACAGACTATGCAGCATCCATCGACTATGCATCGCAGACTGGGAATAATATTTTTATAAAACATTATTCCCATACAAAAGATTTAGTCAGGAAATCTGTCAATCTGGAATATGGACGACTCCTAACCAATGTAGTTTATTTTCTGCAGGCAGATTTAAAAGCTGTCCAGAAGGTTGCCTGCACTAGACAGTCAGGCGGCCACAAAGGTCTTGGATTCATCATCCATAAAATGAAAGATGGTAAAACTTTGCCATTAATCCACTTACTCGCACCAACTCCAATTTCTATTCTGACCCAGGAAGAGGTTTTGCAGGGGCAGCTATATACCTAATTCTCTGTTTATGTATTTTTTTTTTGCTTTTACTCACATTAATACCAAGAATTTTGCTATTACTACGAATATCATTTTATTTACATACTAGTAGAAAAGCCTGTCGTACACCCATTTATGCAATTATTTTATTAATTAATATTTATTTTATAAATTATAATTTTATTATAGCCATTGCAAGTAGAAAATGGAATATGAAATATTTGTTCAAACAAAACAAAACAAAAATATTACTGCTACAAAAACGAAAAAAAAAAGAATAGCTCTAACCAAATATGACCACAGAACCTACAAAAGGCGTCGCACGCATCAACCCACTCCACCAATGGACCCGTTAAGGTTTTTTCGTTCACATTCGGTATAGGTGTTACATACTTACATAGCGCTTTATTATTGGTAAATTTATGAAATAATTCTAAAATCATAAGAAAAGGAAATTATAGAGGAAGACGAATCTTACTTAAATTTCATAATACAAAACGGCGAGAGCACTTAGTGACTTGAATATCTGTAAACGACACACATGGATATATGCTTACTTGCCGAAACGTTGAAATTGATCCTTAGCAGTATCCACTGGACTGTATTATTGCAATAATATTCTATCCTATTATTCAGAGAAGTGTAAGCAAAATAAAAGTCATCATCGTGGCATTAGTTTGTACTCATATATTAAGAGTACAATAATAATCTTTTTATTATTGATTATATTATTTTGAACGTAAATCCACGCAATAAAAACGGACAACGTTAATTAACATTTCCAGAATCTTATCGTAAATTAAATAAAATTCGTGCGACGGTCTATATATTTTCATATTTTTTAAGACTCAACTCCAATAATATACGTGATTCCCTCTAAGTGAAATTGAAAAAAGAATGAAAATTTCTCCTTACACACGCTCCGACCAACAGACACACATTCTTTGTCATAAAACGAATGTGGTAATAAATTTTCTGCTATAGCTCAAGCAACTAATAAGGAAGACAAAATGCATCCCTTATCGGGATGAGGCAAGGTCCTTTGTGTTGAGTAAGAGTGGCAATGAACTAAAAGATGAACAACAAATAATCATGTTCAGGAGGACATGATGACAAGTACGTGAATGCAAGTTTACTGATCAAACAAAATTATCCTGTATCTTAAAAATATGTAGTTAAAGTTTAACTGGGGAACGTGTATAAATGAAACGATTATTTGAAACATAAAAAAAAGCTTAAATTGAGAGAACATTTCTTGTATATTCTTTTAAATTTAGCAACTACTGTTACGTGAGCTTGCATTTGTATATAATATTTGTATCATTCTATTTAATACTAATACAAAAATACTACGTGAAATTTAAGCGAAATCTAAACATACAGGCTTAAATTATTTGCACTATATCGTAGGACGTGGAGACTTTAATTTATTTTTGTATATAATTTTAAGCTACGAAAAATAAATGAGAGTGAAGAAAAACATCATATTTATTAAAAATAAAACCTACACACATAATGTTGTTTAAAATGAAGTGAATATTACACATTTTTATTTGTATTCCTGCAAACAATATCTTCCTTATGCAATTCACTTGAAAATACAATTTGACGTCTACCTTGAAATACAGAATAGAAATGTACATATATGAATGTATATGTATTTTTTATAGTTGCATTGCTTTGTAACGGTCAAAAATTAAAGGCAGCATGAAGAAAAAAGAAAAGAAGTGATATCAAACGCAATCGCACAAAAGCTATAAAAGAATTTTACGATTCTCCCTTTTGAAAAACGCGTAAAAACTTTGCTGACGTTTGCTTCAAACTGCTGTGCTTCATTTATATGTTTACTATATGTACTTTCATAGGATATAAATGACGGCGACTGCAAAATAAGAGGATATAACTTGTCTGGCTCTACAAATAATAATTCTATCTTACAGTCTCAAAATTAAAGTTTGTTTAGCTTACATCCACCGTATGCCCTATTGCAGCGACAGTCAAGTAAAGGGACTTTTATTGATTAAATATTATTTGTACTACAATAGTAAAACTAAATTTTGTTATAATTTAAAACTTGTTCTTAACAATTCATTAACATAACAGTGTATACACATAAGTATATACCCGCTTCCATACTCAGTAATATATACTGAAGTCTATGTATTGAAAATTATAAGATATACATATGTATGTATGTACTTAAGGTGAAGTAAGAACTCCTGCAGAAATTGACATTCGAGAATGTTCGTCATTTGCTTCATAGCATGTTTGAAATGCATTAAGATTATTTTAATGAGATGAAATGGTCGCTTTTTTATGGGCTCTAAAACAGACAGTAAATACTTGAAGAAGGTGCACAGAATTCGTATACCAAAGCTGCCGACGTTCTTTACAGCATAAGAGCAGAAGCAGCTGCACCTTTCGTTTTATTTAGCTTTACGAGCTATTTGCAGGACTTGAATTCTTAACTGCAACCAAGTGAAAAGAACATTTTATTAAGTATGCTAGAAGATTGCACATGTGTATGGATATAATAAAGCACATGTTTGCACGTACATACTATACATATGTATCAGATGTAGCTATACACCAACATATCTCTTTTTACAGTTAGTTCTCCACCTTGCGTTTACAGGTAGTTCTCCTCTTTGTGTTTTGTAGATCAAGGAGAAAAACGAGAAGAAAATTAAAGTAATTAGGGGAAACTATTGTGCTCACAACTTAAAATGTTTAATGCAGCTGTCTACAGTGGCGAGCAAAACCTGATACATAATTTCAATTTTTCTGTTTTTTCTTAGTTCTTAGTTTCCGTCGGACTGCAGCGTGTTGATTCTGATATTCAACTTTTATGTTCTGTGCAGTTATTGAGACGGGACTGTATATTTTTTCCTAAATTTTTATATATTTTGTCGTGATTTTTATTTTTTTATTTTTTATAGTGTAGACGAGCCGAATTCTACAGAGCGTCCTTTTAAAGTTCTTTCGCATATTTTTGCCATACCGATCTGAATAAGTTGTGTATCAACAGTTTTGGGCACCCACCTTTATTATGTACGGTCTTATATGTTTTCCTTTTTGTACCATATGAACATACATAAACCAGCTAACTGTGATATGTCCCATGATTAAATGCCTTTTTATAGACAGCAGAAGTATGCTCTTCTCAATATTTATTATATTATTTTTTAAAATTTAGAAATTTATAAATAAAAGCTGGATTTTTTCCACTAGAATGTCGCTCTTGAAAAATGTTTCATAAAGTGTAATACGTCGAGTTTATTATGACGTACACAACTGGAAACAAGGGAACCGCGTGGTTTTTAATTTATTTCAGCCGTTTTGATTGTATGATTTGTTTTACTGATCCCCTCTTTCTTTTAGTAATAAAATAAAAAAAAAACAAGAACCTTATTCTGTTTTTTCACGGTAGGTATGTTCCACAAAAAACCGCAGTACAGAGAGAAAAGAAGATTGGACCCACATTCAACCTACATGGTTGAATTCACAATTAAGAGAGTATATATTTTAGAACTGAAAATTCTTAACAAATTTTTTAAAATAATACGATTGATAAAATTGTTTTTCAAAAGTTTCAGTAAAATAACATTTTAAACCGTGATAAATCGAATGAAATATTGTAAAAACGGAATCATTTTTGTTTCCAAACCTTGTGATAACGGTATTGGGTGTATATATATTCAGTGTATCAGATGTAGATACCTTATTAAGATGTTTTAAGTCAAATAGATCATTCTAATGTATCTAGCAAATATTATTCTTACGATACTATATTAGGCGAACATTAATTTTTAAACATTAAGCAAACTCAACGAACTTATATATACGCGGAGTTATGTATTTTTTTTATCTGAGGATAAAAGTTAAATGGAAATTTTTCAAAATTAAATATATACATATATATAAAGCGAAGTTGGGGTATATTTCAAGTTAATTCGCAATTCATGCAAGTAAGTTTCCACAATATATTTAAGAAAATATTAACTCTCGTGCTGATATTTAAAAAATGATAGTTTTCCTATTGAAAGAGGAATTAAATAATATGTCACCAAAATTTCAATTCAAAGCTCCGTATGAGAAATCGTAATCGCCAAAACGCGGTCTGAAAGGGAATGTACTCTTATTGGCAAATCAATGTAGCACAAATTTGATTTTCGGATTAAATTAGTTCGAGCATTCTGGCTATTAAAGTTTGGAAATAAACCATTGGTTTTACACAACAAATTATGTTTTGAATATATGACAGTCTCATCTACAAATCAACATGGAAAGCAGTTGAATTCTCCTGAGACGTATTTACTTGGGTCGTATTTTAGTGGAATTGTAATTCCGCAGATTACTACGTATATGTAGGTTATGTTACTCGTGGAGTTCTGGAAATCTATAAAATAAGGGGCATTTTGCAGATAGAAGTAAAAAAACGCTAATTTAAGTAAGTAATGGCGCTGCCGTCGACAGACTGATGCGCAAAAAGTTTTCATTTTAAAATATCTTAAAAATTAAAAATTGATTTGCAGTCGTGACACACTGACACACTATATTTATACATAATAGATTTTTTGTATGAATTCAGTTAAGATACTATTTCTATAAGAGGATGCAGCCTCAATGAGTTTAATGAGTGCAAATCACTTATCTCTACTAAGAACATTTTTCTTTTCATCCATTGCTAATAACACCTTTCCGAATTACAGTTGAAACTCGATTAATCGGAATGGCTGGTACCGAGCTCAGCACGAATATCGGGTTTAATAGATTTTAATAAAAATCATTTCATACGAACTTTTTTGACCTTATTACTAACTAATTACAACAAAGAAACAAAACAAAAAAACTACTCAAAATATAGACAGAGGTGCATATATACATGTACACGACTTATGTATACATTTTACCTTGAGGATTGAAGATCACAAGGTCGGTAATTAGGCAAACTTGCTCATTATAGTATATATACATAAGTAAATTATAATGATTGCGATAAATTTGTATTATATCCTGGGGTATTATTCCAGAACAACTGGATTCTTCTAAAAATTACTTCAAAGTGTAGAACTTGCGTTAATTGATTCATCAATTGGAATTTTTGTTATTTCCACATCATTCGATTCATCCGAAAGAACTTCAGCCATTGTCAGTAACATCAGGGTTATTTTTCATCTCAGTAATTTCATCCACTGATAAAACAGCAAGTATTGGTGCATTCGCATCTCAGTCCATCCAAGTTCTTATTTCATTAACATCAAGACACTCTCCATGGTCCATAATTTTTTAAACCTCGGCAACGCAACAGAACAAGATTCTGAGGAAGTTTAAAAATATCGATGAAATGAAAAATTAAACCTTTTATTCCTATGGCACTTACCTTCTTCTTCATTTTCTGGACAAAGTAAATTGTGCCAAACGATTTTTAGAACATCGGCGGTAACGAAATTCCAGGACCAGAAATATCTCATTATGCGTTCAGTTGCAAGTGTTCGAAGAATGATGTCCTTGAGGTAATGACATTTAAGACTAACGAATCTCGCCTTGGTCCATTGGCTGTATCAGAGATGTGCGATTTGGTGGAAAGTATCTCACTAGTATAGGTGACAGTTATCCATGAGCAATAAAACCTTGGAATTCTTGTTTGCTTTTTTCCAAGTGCTCTCTTATTTCTGGGATAATGTTTTTAGTAAACCATTCAAGGAACAGTTGTTGTGTTACTCAAGTTCGCTTGTTGACTTTGTAGATAACTGGAAGCTCTCCCGAATTTCTTAAAGCCCTTGGACGAGCACTTTTGCCTATAACCATATACTTGCATTTATGAGTCCCTGAATCATTGGAGCAAACCATTACTGTCAGTCGTTTCTTCGATTCCTTATATCCCTCAACTGGACGTTCGTCATTGGATTGCAAAGGGTATTGGGGCAAACAGCTCCAAAAAATACTGGCTTCATCGAAATTGTAAATTTGTTCTTTTGTAATCAGTTCAGACAGTTTATTTACAAAAATGGTGACAGCTTCGTAATCAGCAGATTCTTCTTACCTTGCCGATTTCAATCCATGAATTCCATGCCAGTTTTTGAATGTTCCCAAGCAGCCTTGAGAATATACAGTTTTCAATTAAAAAATTTGCCTTTTCTGTAATCATCTGTCCAGAAACTGGAATGCCTCTAAATACTCGTTGTCGAAACCATTTATAAGTCGCTGTATCAACCAAATGATTTTCAGCTTGTTTAAGGGTTTTTCGCTTCTCCAATCCTTTTACGGCATAAATTTCTGCAAAAAACTTCAAAAATGTTGTTTAAGTTTTAAAATGTCGTAGCCTATTTGAGCTCCGTTTTTGTATTTGTCCACCAACATTTTCACAGGCACATTATTTTTGCAATTTTAATTTTTAAATCCACTTTTTCTTTTATTGATAGAACTTTGCGTAATCTTTTATTTGCACTATCACGACGTCTACGTGACACTTAAAAGTCTCTATTGATTCCGTTTTTCCGTTAATTTCAAGAAGCGAAATAAGCTTGTTCATTAATTTTCCTGTGTTACGGATAGTAGAGTTAATAATATACAAATACATTCCATTTTTTCATGAAGATTCAAAGATAAAAAAGGCTTGTGGTTATTTTACGGAAATAAGAGTGAATTCCGGTTATTGGAATTGGTACCCGGTCATTAGTGTTCCGGTTAAAAGAATGCCGCATAATCGATTTTATTTTATTTCACCTAAAATCATTATACATAAATTGGACATAGTGCGTGATAAGAAGTGAAAACTGTCTTCTTTCGCTTTCATGTTACATAATACAAGGATGTTTTTTTGTTGTTTTCTTGAAGGGAGCATCATTTAAGTTCAACATCTCGCACCCAGCCCTACAAATTAAGGATATCTATTTTGTGCTATAACAGTTTATCAAAGAGTTGTTCAAGGAAGATGTTGCTTACAATTTGCTTCCATTGCTGTGTAAAATATCAGACACTTCCAAAATATTGTACACTTGGCGTTTTAATACTATCGGATCATTATATCATATATTAAAGCTAGTTTCTCATTTTCCAGTCAGTGCTGTCCAATCCAAGAGTATATTTTGTGAGAATAAGTACGTGTAGCACTTTATGTATGTAATCAAAATGTAGCTTTTGTAAGACATAATTTAGAGTGGTTATCGGAAGACGAAATGGTTTCTTAAGGAAAATCGAAGAAGTTTTTCTATTTCTTCATATTGTTTAAGCCCCAAGTCTGAACACCAAACCACAGTAAAGATCCAAGTTCTTCTAGTTTAGTTAAAATACTGTTCAATGAAGCGTTCATGTGACTTTTGGCTGAGGCTAGTTTATTTTTCGAGATGGAGATAGAATTTCATGTTTGGTGTCGGAACTATTCCTCGGTATTTATACTGTGTGACTATTTCAATCACTTTATCGTTAAAAAACCATATTTCGCTTTCACTGAGCTTAGACCGCCTGTTGCGAGCTATCGTTGACTTATCAAAGTTTACTGTCAACTTCCAAGATTTGATATAGTTAACAGTTTGTTAATCATTATTTGTAGACCATGAGGTGATTCGGTAAGTTAAACAATATCATCCGTATATAGCAATACTCTAATAATTTGTTCTACAATCCTTATATGCGCAGGCAAATGTGTTGATATGTCATCTTTAAATTATACAAAAGAGTAGCACTCAGAAGACAGTCTTGCTTAATTCCAGAATTCGTCTCAAGCCATTCTGATACAATTTCACCATCCCAAACTCTTTGGCGTGTGCATAGTGAGTATCTTTGTTCACATTCCTTTTTGTGAAAGCTTGTAAAACATATCATTCCCGTTTAAAACAAAAACTAAGAGTTTTCCATTATGCCTGCCGTGTGACAATATGATCATCTATTGAATAAACTTTTCGAAAACCTGCCTTATATTAGTAACAATTTTGTCGGAATCTATGATCTATAGAACCTGCGTAAGGTGGTATACCTTTTTGGATGAAAGAGTCCAAAAAAAGTAGCTTTCCATTGGTGGTCAGACGGTACTCATCTTCTAGATTACCTTTCCAGAATAATTTCGGTGGGAGTTTTGGAATCAGAGGTAAGCCTTGCCGTGAGTGGAATACTATCTGAAAAGATTTGCGTTCCGGCCTTGAGGGATGTTACTACAGAGTACAGTGTTTACTGATACAGCACAGATATCTATTACTGATTCCCCTAGAGTTCCAAAAAATGTGTACATGCGCCTTTTGCCTTTACGACAACCATTGAGTATATAAGGATTAAAAGCCTGACACAATTCAAGAAAAAGAAATGTTTTTGTTCATAACCTTATCTTTCGAGTTTCGTTTCACAGTTATTTATCGTCCAATGGAATTACTCCACTTACTTTGGGTTGGAATCTGATTTTTCCCTATTCATGCAATAACATCTAAAAATAGTTCACGGCATGCATGTATGTACGAGTATAGATACAGAGACCTTATAAGATATCCGCTTCAATTTGTAGCATCGCAAGTACATTATGTGTATATATATAATATATTACACTCGTACTAAAAGTGCGTATATGTGCGAAAATGGAGTACTATACCTGCTGTCTCACATCTACTTCCGCCGTTCCGCTTTATATTCTTTGTTTGGTTTATTGTGGGTTATACTGTCCACTGTTCGACATATCAATAAACTATTTTCTTGCTCTTTACCAGCTTTAGCATATTTCAGCTTCATTCATTGCAACAGTTGCAATTGCTACTGCAAGTACTTCCTTATCGGATATGTGGCTTAATTGTATGAGCATGGGTGTGTATATATTATATATAAATTTTAAAAATGTAATTTTCCTTGCATTATTTTCTCCAGAAGCAATGATTAATTTTTCTTTAAATGCAGACATTTGACCATCGAAAGTTCATGGAACTTAGTTTGAGAGCTCAATGCATATATAGTTTCAGTCTACACAAATTTAATATTTTTCTTGAAGGAACATGTTTCTTATACACATTGAAGCATCCTTGGTGAGCTAATTCATGACATGAGCTTATCGCGCACAAAAAGACACGATTGAGCGAAGTAACAATGTTTATCATTGATTTCATTAAAGTTACCAATTGGCTGTTTACATTTTTGAAGGTAAAGCATTTACCGTGAAATTGCATGCTAGACAAATAAAAATATATGAGTAAAATATGATGAATACGCTTGAAATGTACATATGTATATTAAAGTTCATTAAAGTGCACAATTATTAGTAAAAATGTCAATGGAAACATACACATAAATTTGTATATACATTTTAATATTTCAATTAAATGAATACATATATGTACATTTGTATTTGGTTCGATAGAATATATGTTAAAAAGGTAGTTGCACTTACTTAGAAACTACGGCATTTAAATTGTGCTACGTCGCGGCACCTCCCGCTATACTATTTTTGGATTTCTGTTTAAATGGACTTGACGGTGAGCGGCTTGCAGGGGATGGTACTGGTGTTGAAGATCGCGTTGTCGTTGTGGTGTTAATTAATTGCGAGGAAAGAATTCCAGTTTGGCCCAAATGTATTGCAGAATATGGTAAATAAGTTGGGGCACCGTTAGCTGCTGCTGCTGCTGCCGCCGCTGCTGCTGCTGCCGCTGCTGCTGCTGCCGCCTCGTAATAATCATAATAACTTTGTGGATACATCAACTGTATTGTCATAGCTCTAACAATTCGTGTCGCTGTAATATATTTTTATTAAAAATTAGTTCAGAAGATAAAAACTTGAAACATGGAATTGTAGAACGACGTAAACATAGTGTGAAATGTGTTCTGATTCAGATGCCATTGTGAACCTCGCAAAACAAGAAAAAGTACGGTTTAGACCCAAAAGCTATTGAATTTAAATGCTACTTTGGGCATTTCACATTTAACATCTCGTAACTATAGCATTGTTTTTAAATAACATATTAGTTTTAGTATTTTTTTTAGAAAAATATTTTAAAGTGCTTCGATACAAAAAATGTGTGAAATAAACCGGGAATACAGAATACTCGTATTTTCCTTAAATTATAAAGAATATTTTTCCTTGAAATCTAATACCATTCGAAATTAAACGTTTCATTTGAAATATTTGTAATAATATTATATTCCTGTATTATATATGCATAACTATGTATAGAGGTGATATACAATAAAAAGTCGTATCAAACTATTAGTTTCTTAGGGGAAACCCTTATCCCTTGTACCCTTCTCCGGAATTTTCTTCAATAATGTATGTGCCGTTTTTTCACAATTTTTTTTTTTTAGTTATTATCTGAAGTCTTATCTATGATATGACGATACTACCAATAGGATATTGCTTACCATTCCTTGGAAAACTTAACTTTTATATGCAAACCTCATACGGTACAAGAAGTAATTTTACCTTGGTCCATGGATTATTGTACCTTGGGCCGAAAAAAAAATTGAAGTTTTTTCCCAGAATTTAAAGGTGAAAATGTTATTTTTTTTTGAAAAAATATTGAAACGGTTTTTATTTATTTCCGAAAGCAGACAAAACTGGTTTTTATGGTTGATCAATAATTTTTTATTTCAAAAATAGTTTTGAATAAAATAACACAAAACTCTTTAACAAATTACTTAAATATTTTTTAAAAACTTACTTTAGGAACTACATAGAGGTAAAAACAAATTGATCACTTGTTTGGCCAAATTATATTAAGAGAAGAGACACTATCACACGCCTCCACATCCCTGGCCTTTCATTTAGCAGCTCGTACAGACTGTTATTTTCCTTTAGTTGTCATCGAATTTTCATCTTCTGAAGAACTGCTATAAAGAACTTTGTTTGTTTGTACTTTTTTTAATTGTTGTCTCCGCTTTTTTATTTTTATTTTTTCCAAAGAAGCTACTTCCTCGTTTTCGAATTCTAGTTTTCACTCAACTCTGCCCTCCTCTTCTTACAAACTTCCGCTCTAATTAACTTCTGCATTGACATTGTACCTTGGACCGGACCAAGTCACACGCGCTATGATATGTCCAAGGTACACTAAACAACTTAAGCCAAGATAATTCAATTTTAAAGTTGTATATAAAACACATATGTACGTGGGTGGCAGTGGCGTTCTGGGTATAAGTACGCAACTGGGTACGTAACTTAACCTCGCTACCTAGGTTCGATTCCCGGCCTGTAAGATCAAAAATAATTTGCACGGTCCCACCTCTTTTGAGTCACTGACAATGCGCAAACTGTAATAACTTTTTGGAAAAGAGGGCTTATGAAACATGGCCGTTCGGAGTCGGCATAAAAGGTCCCTTCTACCCGTGAGAGAACCACGCATAATACGACTATACGTCTGTCTAGGAATACAATTTATATATCTTTATAAAAATGGTTCATCAATTGAGAACTGAATTGGAAGCGAATTGGCTAATTTTTCTTAGTTTTTTGTAATTGCCAAGAGATGGTTTTGACAAAAGAACATTGTGAATACCCTCCGGAAAAATCGGGAAATAGAAAGAATCAAAATAAAATACGAAATTACACAGTAGCACGAACATTATGATAAATTGAAATCCAATGCGATATGTATCAATTCAATCATTTTTTATCATCAAGGGCAACTTCAAAGGAGAAGAAGTCCTTATCCCACGAATTCCGATTATTTCAACAAGCAAGGTATATCGTTGGAAGACTGTGGGATTAATCTCGAATTTGCCTGTTTTTGGTCAGCTGTACGTTGCTTGTCCGCTTGTTAGCAAATCGTCATCGGTAAATGTTTTTGCCCCGGAATACAAATCGCAAAAAAAAAATCGAATTGAAATTTGAACTTCATATTTGTGTTTTATTCACTGCTGGAACTCTGACGTTTATCTGAAGGCGTTAAATTGAAGCGAGACCAAGTTCGCCGGGTCCGCTAGTTGAATATATAACAGAAAGTCATGTTTATTTGTTTATCGAACTCTTTATCGTGCTACGGTTATAAATATCCATCAGTAATTTTTTGAAACGCAGATGACTGGATGGCGCAATTGGTTAAGTGATTGCCCTTGGTAAGTGTGGTACACGGTTCGAATCTAAGCGAAAACAAAGTTTTTACGCTTTTATCTGGTTTTCAAATCCGGTCCAGTGACCATTTGCCGGTTGGTCAATCAGTCGCAGCAGTCTGACTGTGGGTATCACAATGGGCCAACAGTACAGTCATACGAGTACGAGAACGTATTAAGTTAGCTACATATATTCGAGGTCATACAAATACAGTGGACTCTCCCTAAGTCGAATTGTCACGGGATACCGCAATTTTTTCGAGTTGGAGAAAGTTTGACTTAGAAGGAGGTTTTGGATCGAAAATTGGGGGAAATGTATGTAAGAGTTTCGACTTAGGGAGTCCAATGTAACTCATTAAGGACATTCGGTAGATAAATGTGAAAAAAATATAAGAAATTGTAATATAATTAAGTGTGAAAGTACATCGTCAAATACGGGAGGAAGTGTTTTAATATAACAAAAAATAGTTAAATGTGTGGATTTTAATGGTGGAAATAGAAATTGGATATAAAAGAATAATATTTTTTGCTCCGTATCGTTCATCGCGTGCTTCAATCAAAGATAATAAATAAAGTTTTGTGATATTATTGAAGGCCTTGTAAATCCTTTTTGTTAATGTTATGCCAGATAGACATGTCTCCATTTTTATGAACAATGAAATGTTAAAAGATAGTTCAATATTTGTCGGGCCAGCGCTACTAAAAAATATTATCTATTCTCTAATAAATGGAATCTTCTTGGACTGGGAAACATCTATAATAATTCGAGTACAAAAAGTTTTAAATTTAAATTAAATGCAAATATTTTAAACCAATTAATATGCTACCTCCTCATGAAAAAATACTTGAAAATTCAGGTGGAAGAATATTAAGAAGAGAATCTAATAATAATGGAAGAGCGGCCGAGTTTTTATAGACAACTTTCATGTGAATCTGCGTTAAGCTTTTTGGTTTCCGATTACATTAATATTAAAAAAGTAAATAATAAAAAAACGTATGTAATGAAAACAACAAAAAAATAACACAACATTAACAAAAAGGATTTGCAAGGCCTTCAATAATTTCACAAAACTTGTTACTAACGAAAATTGTAGAAAATTAATTGTAAGAAATAATAAAAAAAAAAAACACAGAACCATTAACGAACTGCGTTTCTTAGTCGGGTCGATCAGGCGATCAGTTGCTTACGTCACGACAATATGGCTAATATGATCTGTTTCGCTGTTGGACATAGTGGCTTTTCGGAGGAAAATATTTGTACAAAAAAAGTGTATCACAAGTTTTATTGACATAATAATTTAAATTTATAATAATAATCAATAATTTAAACTGTATCCCAGATATCCCACTAAGCACTAAGCTTTCTTAAATGGAACAAAAATAAAAAGCACGGCTTCTCATTTACCTAAAAGAAAAATTCACTTTTTCTTAAGCACAATCGACACTGGTGAGAGCACTATTTCAATTGCCAGGTAAATTCATAAAGGATCGAAACACGGCTTATCTTCACTTTACTTCGTTCTTCTCTTATAAGTAGAGATTTCGTAAATTCAAAAGATTCACTGTGGGACGTGAGCCACTGTGGGTCAGTTTCCATATGCGTATTACGTTGTGTGAGTAAGAAACATGTTTTCACACATTTTGAGAAAATATCAAAAGTAGACAAAAACGTGGAATGTGAGGTCACTTAACAGACCACGTGCAGCCGATTGAGGTGTGGTGAGATGGGCCGGACAGCAAGAGGATGAACACCTACCACGGTTATTTCTACAGAGAGCGAATCCGCTCTTTGTTCGAGGCAGACATATGCAAAAGGTCTTAAGATTTAAATACATAAGCGAGTACCTCATCAAAATCCAGATCAAGGCTAAATTCGGGAACATCAGCCTAATCTGCGCTAATGCCCTAATGGAGGACAAAGATAAGGATAGCAAAGATAACTTCTATGATCTCTGCGATCAATGCCCGAGCTACGACAAAAAGATTGTGCTAGAAGATTTTAACTCTAAGCTGGGTAAAGAGGACATCTTTGCTAGAGTCCTAGGTAAGCACGGCCTACATGATACCACGTCCTAATACGTACTCAAGCTGGTGGATTTTGTTACGGGGAGGAGCTAGCATGCGGTTCCTCAACCTCAAAACCAATAAAGGGACCTGGCGGTCCCCTGATCAATAAGCCGTCAACCAGATTGATGAAGTTTTTCTCGATGCCAGACACTCCTCCAGTATTCTTGATGTCGGAACTTTCCGAGTTTCCTTTAGAACTCGGATATCAAGAGAGTCTTAAAAGCTACAATCGCAACGATCTGCTAGGATCTTTGCCGATTGCGTCTCCTGGAATCTCTCTCGAAGTAATCGTTTCCGTCTGCGGAAACAATAGAAGAAGATTGTTCTTTGGTGAAGCCACCAAAGAAGCTGCTGTCGATAAGCTGGGTTTTACGATAACACCATGGTTTGACAACGAGTGCAGGCAGGCACATGCAGTGGAGCAAGAAGCCTACCAGCCGACATCATCGAACTATGAGAGCTGTTCGAACTCTACGAACAGAGACGGAGGGAAGAGATCCGGCTTCTCAGGAGAAAAAGAAAGAGCATGAGAGGCGCACGATGAAGGGATATAGAGGTGCTACTGCAAGAATGATGTCCGAAAGTTTTACCAATCGGTGAAACAACTATCCAACGGATACAAAAAACATGCTTCTACAACATCTAAAATTGTATCTAAAATATATTTTTAATGCTTCAAAAACTTAACGTTTTTTTAGAACTGTATATTGTCAGTTAAAATCCAAGTTTTTAAATCCAATGCAGAGCTTTATTATTAATTATTATTTTTCAGGCTTAGAAACGATAACGTCAGGTAAAGAAACCTGAAATGAGAAAATAAAAAAATAAAAAATATGATTTAGCAGATAACGCTTGCTAAAATATATCAGTTCCACTAGATTGCTAGGATGGTTGGGCGTTGTGAGAATCGGGTAGGCACTGATTGCAGTCAACATGGCGATGCCTAGTTTTGTAACTTTACCTACACATCAATTGTGCTTATTTTACCTCCAACTTAGAGCCATCGGGTACTGGTTGTAGTTAACCCGAACTCAATCTGCTAAACTAATAAGTGCGACCTCTTGTCCTAGGGGTTACAAAAAAGTAACCGGCTCTCCAGGCGGGGGGTTGTACCTTCGGGGTATCTGGTCGGCCACGGAAAAATATGACGAGCCCTGAAAACAAAATAAGTACAAAGATCTTCGGATATGTACATGGAATGTAATGTCCCTTTATATGCCACGTGCAGCCAAACAATTGGCGGAAACCCTAGAACAGTATTGGTAAGTAACGGGAGTTGTACAAATTTTAATTAGTTACGCCTAACTAATTTAACTAATGTAATAAATGTAACTAATCCTTAATTTTGACCGTTCTCTTCGCATATTGCAATATTCTTAAATCCATGCACCATTCCTTTTCGTTTATAATCTATTTCGAAAAAATGCCGCCTGGAAATATTTTTTGGTTCTTTGGACTTAAAATAGTGTATGACTTTTGTTATGTTTTCATTTCAGTTTTATCGAAAAATGTATTTTGTTCCCACCAGAGATCGGCAAAGCGGTGCGAGTGTGACTGGTAGCGATTGATATGCAATCTTTTTATTTTTTGACTTAAAATTTACTCACAAAAAATAGTTGTGTTCACCATAATCAACTGTCGGTAGTGTAGGATGCATCGACTCAAAAACGTATCAATTCAATAAATTCAATTCAATTCAATTTCAGCTGCACCGCTTTTTCTCACTCATCGTCAAGATCTGAGGAAAAATTATCAAACATCGCATTGTGCTGCTATTGGTAGGACTACATGAACGCAACACCATAAGTGTTTGCAATCAATGCGATTGCGGTGAATATGTTATGAGGGATCAAAGAGTCAAAGTGGTAGAAAAGCCAAATCTAAATAGGTTGAACAAATAAGTGCGGTGTATCGCGGCAGATCTCTGGTTCCTACCGATTAGTCTCTGTTACATATTTGTGCAAATATGAGAAAACAATAGGCCACAGGCAAGTAGCGAGTAGGAATACTCTAGCTTAAACAGATCCGTCACAACACAATACACACAAATCGCAAGCAGAACTATTATTCCTAGTACTAAAACCAGAACTTTTTATAAAATTGTTTAATTTACTAAGAACCTACTTCGATGATTTTGGTTCTACTTCGCTTTTTTCCCATTTTCACAACCACTTGAGGAATTGCTTGACTTTCGCTCGTTCAAAAAAGTGTATGTTTCTGTATGGGCCTATGGTACTTTAAAATGGAAATAAACTGATTTTATACCTATGTATTCAAGTTACATACAATTTCTTAATTCGTGATGTTCTATCTTTTTTTAACATTTCTTTCTTATAGAATTAAAATATTTATTACTTATGAATGTTTTACTATATATGTCTTATCATTGAAATATTCAGTCAACAACTGTTTATTTAAAAAAGGAAAAAGTAGGACGTAACTAACTAATTAGTTACGTGTAACTATATGGGTAACTTAGTCGGAGTAACTTACGATGCCAATACTGCCCTAGACTGCTACAAAGCAGATATAACTTCCATCCAAGAAATTCCTCGTCGTTAGAGGTAGACTAAGGCAAGAAGTGTTATTGTTCAGGTCTGTGAACGAATGCCTCTGATTTGCATCGAGGCTAAATTCGTCAACATAAGTCTTATATGCGCAAATGTAAAGTGCAGCCTACACGACACCACCTCCGATAACGGCCTTAGGCTGATCGAGTTCGCTGCGGGCCGAAAAGTTGTAATAGCCAGTACACAGTTCCCTTATCACAATATTCACAAGGGAACATCGAGATCTCCTTATCAATCGACCGTGAATCCGATTGATCATATTGCAATCGACGCAAGGCACTCCTCCATCCAGCTAAGCAAGAGGTCTACAAAGCAGCAAAGTTAAGGATAAGAGCTGTTCGTGAGCCTTACGAGCAGAAGAGGAGAGACGAACACCGGCTTCTCAGGAGAAAAAAAAGGAGCATGAGAAGCGCGCGATCGGTAAAATTGAGGGATAATATTGCAGAAATGAAACTGTCCATAGGGAAAAGTTAGCCATTCAAGGTTATAAAGGCCGACCCGAAGTCGGTAAGGTCGATTAAGGAACACCGTAGTAGAATCGAACTCGACTCGATAACGACGACGAATACAGTATAGATGGATAGAATTTATTAGCTCTGGTAAAACTCAACCATTCAATATAAATAAACTGATGATAACATATAGCATGTTTCACAGTTAGTTTGTTAAAACGAACAATGTTTTTAAGCAATTGCGTTTCATTATTTGTAATAGGGTTTTGTGATCCGCCTTTATAAGAGTAAACGAAAATCTCCTACGTTTCTTAAGTAGTAATAATTTCCTACATATTGCAGATTTGTTTGTGAATATATATAGGATAAAGTCCATTTTGTCCATTTGAATATACAAATTAAATTTGTTTTACCCTCTGCTTAATATTCATTCTAATTCATTAATCATGTTAATACTATGAGTTCTTAATCCACATATTAGAATACATCTCATCGCATCATTATATATATATTACTGACGAACAGTGTTCTATATGCGGCAGTACAATTAAATCATCATCATCATCTTCTGACCCGCATGATCCACTAAAGGGGTCGCTGGGGTAAACCACGTATGAGAGATCTCCAGGCAACTCGATCCTCCGCCCTTGACTCTAACTCATCAGGGGTTATGTCCAAGTGCAACCAAGCGAGCTTATGGACTTGAGCCAACCATCTCATCCTGGGTCTTCCAAGGGGTCACCTACCTGATAAGATCGCATTCAAGGCCCAACTCGGAAGTCGTGATGGTGGCGACATTCGCTACGTGACCAAACCCACGAAGCATAGCTCTTTCCGTTCGGAGAAGCAGCTGATCAACGTTGAGTTCCTCACGCACTATCGTGTCTCTCACCCTATCCCGGCGAGTAATTCCCAAAACAGCACTAAGAAATCTCATCTTAGCAGCTTCTATTCGCGATCTTATTCTTTCCGTCATTATACAATTGAATTATATATTTTTATTGCGCATATGCGCATACATTTGAATCTTATTTTTAATTCGAAAATTAAGTTAATTTTTTCTTTCAAAAATAAAAAAAGAGGCTTTCTGAATTGTGCCAACTATATCAGCAGCCAACTACCATCAGTCTTCCATCGAACAAATAAATTTACACTACGGCAAATCTTGAAAAAAAAAACCGAGGAACAACAGATCGATACCCAACACATTTTCATCGATTTCAAGGCCGCGTATGGTATCGTTTCTAGAGATGAGCTATGCAGAGCAATGTCTGTTTTTTCATCCCTATCAATTGCCTCCATTTGCGTAGGATGATGGTGGAGAATGTAGACTGCTCCATCAAGGTCGGTCAAGACCTAACCGAGACCTTTGATGTCCAAACAGGATTCAGATAAGGCGACGCGGGACTTCTTCCACATCATTCATGAAGGAATTAGTTAAAACTCGCTTGCTAACACCAGAGGACATTATAGAAAGAACGCTGGGTAATGCCTGTGGCGCGTAGCTGTGCGAATGCGCCCTTTGCAATTTAATGTAGATGCGCCCCTGCATCCCAGCACTACGAAACTTAAGAATATTACACCATTAGATGGCCTCAACCTTCTTCATTGAACGTTTTTTATGGAGTCCACCAACATTATTTATCCCATTAGTTAAATCGGCCATACTTATTGCAATTTGATACAACCCGCCATATTTGTTGGCGCCTTTTTTGGCTTTGACATTTTTTAAATCGAATATTAAAGTATTGAATATTGACATCCTGTAAATAGAAAGCGCGAATCATTTAACAAAAACATTTATAGACATCCGAAATAATATGTGTAATAATCATATAAAACCTTGTTATAATGTAAATTTTGTTTTAATAAAGGAATTTTGAAACTGTTCCACCCAAATGCGGTGTTTTTCTCACATTATCTCGCACCGCCAGCACGGCTTTTTGAAAGTTGCCGCCAACCCTTGGGGCAACAATGTTAGAGTACTTTTGTGAGAATCGCGATGAAAGTCGCGAAGTGGGCTGTCAACGAGAAGTGACTCTCAACACAGATGCCTCGGACAGAAAGTCACCCAAGACAGATATAACTTTGAGGTAGTCAACCACTTTGTCTACCTAGGGACCGCTATCAACTCAGACGACACGAGCGCTGAAGGCATACGTATAAGAATAACGTTGGCTATGAAAGCAATTGATAAACAAAACTGTCTCTCGTAGAACCAAAGTAGAACCAAAGGACTTTGTTAAAAGCGGGCGAAGTTGCTCTTGGTTGCTTTGAGGGGAAAATTCTCCGGGTGGTTTTCGGTCCCGTCTGCATGGATGGTGAGTGGAGGAGGAGATATAACGACGAATCGTACGAGTGTTCAGCGACATCGACCTAGCCAGAAGAGTGAAGATCCACCAATACTCCTGCCTGGAAAGTCTTCGAATCCACCCCAAGGTAAGGCGCAGTAGAGGAAGGCCGCGACTCAGGTGGCGTACGCAAGTGGAAAGGGACCTCAATCAACTATGGGTGTGAAACTGGATATGGGGTGAATAATTGACTGCCAGTTCTTCAAGATCATCCACTACGCTTTTCACTGAAGACCAGACACAAATGTAAAATCACCCTTGCTTTCGCTATTCGCAACAAAATTTAATACAGTTGAACAGAAATCATCAACGTGAATGCATTTATGACTCAAGCTATCTATAAACTCGTAAAGGAAAAGCTTCTTTTTTTTATAAGCAACAAGGGTGTTCAAGGCGACCGGAAATCGAATGTACGATATCTTAGGCGCCTTTTAAACGGTCAAATTTCAACACATCAAATTCCGCCATTTATAGCGTGTAACTACATCATGCTTTCACACGGTCAAATTTAAATTCAAATCAAATGTCGAGAGCATAAATGGTTCCACACACACGTTATCTTTAACTCACACATGCGTTTCAGGCATCCGATTTCCGATATTCAAAACTGAAAATAAAAAAACTGAAACTCTAAAAAAACTAATTTCGAAAACTGTTATTATCTCTGATGCATACAATAAATTAACAAAAGCTGTTTCGAAAGCTCTTACATTTTCCGCACTTATGCAACGCGGCCGCCTCCTCTACTTTTCGCTTTCATTGTCAGCATGCCTCTTATTTGATGCACTGGAATTAAAAAAAAGGCCGTGCAAAAGAGGGCTTAGAATAAATGAATACTTAATACAAACGCTTAACATTCAATCTTTATGTGCAAGAGAAGGAAGTAGTAGTCACCACGCATTTACTTTTTGGAATTCGAAAATAGAAAAGTCCGAAGAAGTTCAAGATTTTCCAAGAACATGGATGTGTGCAAAAGCTTCCTTGAGTTTATTTATTGCACTTGGAACTCAAGTTCATTGTAGTTCTTAAATCAAGTTTTTATATGTCCACCGCAGAGACTCGTATGGAATTATTGATATCAGAAAAAGTTGTTTGTAGAAATTAAATTTAACATCCGCAATATATCAGTAATCCATGTTTTCATACTAATTGTTGCTTAATGTACTAGCATATAACTGCGTACAGTCGAATCCAGATAATTCAAAATGGTAAGGGAACAGCATTTTCTACGAATTACCGCACGTAACAAATTGTCGTGATTTCGATCGCCGCATACATTTTTTTTCTATATCAATTGCTGCAATTATGTATGGCTTGTTTTTGACCAACTGATAACGTTTTATGAGAACGATTCTTTGTTTGAATGAAATATGTGAACTAAGAAAAAACTCGTAGTAGAACAAAAAAGTAGGGCGTAATGAAAGCGACACAGTCGTCTACAAAAGTTAAAATTAGTCAAACTAAAATTGTTTTTTTTGCGTCTTACGAATTATAAGAGGTTTAAAAAATGATTTACCATTTATGAGGGATTTCGTGTTCATTACATTGCAAATAAAATACGAAATAACGAAGGGAGCTAATTGTACGAACAACATTCGAATTAGCGAAGATTTTTCAAGGAATTAACAGTTTGCAACGATTTATTGAGGTTTCGCTTTATCGGGGTGTATTATAGTGATTCGAATGCATTTAGATTTTTTTAAATCGCTATGTCACCAATAGCATGTAACCGTAAATTTAGTCGAATTTAATCTGCTACTTACAATGAATTATAATTCTATTACTTTTGGTGATTAATCCACAACGACTTGTTGTTTTTTATCCCCCCCATCGCCTCTCCTTTCCTGGCTGTAGTCTAATATTCACCAATAAAGGTACATTATTGATTAATGTATTGAGTTATGCCCGTTTTCACAGTGCGAGCTGAAGTCCCGATCCATGGATAAACTCAAAATTGCTACCAATTTCGTTTTCGCAGTGAAGGTTCACCGACAAATTCCACGTAAGTAGTGGTTAAACTTAAACCACCGACTGCATCTCTTAAGTGGTAATCTAGAGAACACATAATTGGCAATAGTGTATTCAAATTATTTCAACCCCAAAACACATAGAGAAAACCCACATAAGTAACCAAATATTTTGTGTTTGAATGCTTCAGATTCCAGACTCTCATGATTGGGCGAAATTCGCTGAAATACCGCATTAGTAAGCTAAACTGCTTCGTCACAAGTACCAACTGGTTAAGAGATTAATCTGCGTGGTATCACAATTGGCCAAATTTGGCCTGGTCAGTTACTCCTACCTATATAACTCAACATATGATATGGAGGCACAAAACTATTTGAAATGATACACTTCCAACTTCATCTAATTTAAAGTAAACCTTATTAACGTACACATTAAAAGTGTTCGCAACGGATCAGGTGTGGCACTGTAATGTCAATATTAGATTAGGGCAAGTGAAAATAAATTTAGCAGCTGTTCTGAACAAGAATGATTGCGTAGTAAAAAATGTTTGTAACTTAGTTTGTCGGAAGAAACTTGCATATACTATAAATGAGTTCGACACTAGATAAACTGGATATTATGGCTATCACAGCGCATACAACAAATCCAAGCAGTTGACTTCAATAAGTGCATGCATCGACTGATACACTTTGTATTGGCACAACAGATATGGACATTTGAACTTCAAGATTTTCAAGAAATATCAGTCAAATTATGCCACCATGAATGTTCTGCTTCTTGTATGACATGTGAAAATAACCAAGCCAAGTGCTAGATGTGGAGGTTTAAAAAGGTCAATTAGTAGGCTGTTGTTATGTCTCTAAGGGTTTATCGATTATATCAACTCGACTGAAAAAAGGATTATCTTACAATTGCAGGGTATAACAGATGAAGGGTGTCGTAGTTAACGACGCAACTTAAATGAAATTTTCAGGTAACTATTGTTATTTGAAAAAAGTTTCTGAAAAGCTTATTGAATTCATTTTGAAAAGAGTGAGTACGAGGAGGAAGATAGATTGCAAATGAAGATGGAAAAAAAACCAGTGCGTCACCGTAAACCAATTCCGTAAAAGTGTTAACAAAATCTAGAAAAGGACAGGCATCAATGCAGAAGCAGTATACAATTTCGATCAATATTGCTGTTTCATAAACATTAATGTACGTAATCGTAATTATTTTGTTCACAAAAATTTTCCATCACTGCCTTGTGACGAAATAAAACATCAAACCTTCACTTATACTAAATATTGGATGTTCCCTATCACTAAGTAGATAAAGTTTTTATTTATCATAATTACTTTCTTTTTGTGTTGGCAGAACGTTATAATAAGAAAGGTTCTCGGGGAAGATGGCTTTACTTGCGAATTCTTCAAAGAAAAATTCAATTCAGATCCCTTTTGAAAGATAGCCTACATGACTAATGTCATGTAAAATCTTTTTTTCCACGCATCAGTCATTCTATTCGCGGACTGTCAAGGTGAGGCAAACGCGATAAATTCACACCCGAATAATTCGCGATGAAGTGTCAGTTTTCTCAAATTGTACCCATCGGTCTGTGCAATTCGTAGAATGCTCTTGTTCAGCATTACAGCTGTAATATTCACGATCCACAAAAATTGTGACACAAAAAATGCTAAAAACTACATATAAGGGAATATTATTTATTAAATCATTCATTATGAGACATTACTAAGACCTTTTGTTGTGTACACAACGGAATCAAATGAATGACATAATCTCGAAATTCCATGCTGTAGAGTAGAGCATATTTTTACAATTACATCGTTTTAGGTTCAGGAAATAACTTCAACAGTAGATCATATTTTCACAATTACTTGGACTCTCAAAAAATTCTAAGGTAGCAACATAAAGATAGATACATTATCTATATGTATGTACGTTTTTTGTGAACTTAAAAACTTAAAACCTGCTCGGGTAGTGAATGAAATGAAAAGAAACTGTGTGGGGTGAATCAACGTCTTCAGACTGCTTGGGAGTGGCTCTTTAGTCAAACACGGGTGTCTTCTCAGTGCCTTTTTAGTATTACCCATTTAGGCACTCTGTCTGTTACATGGGAAACAATAAAAAAGACAAAGAACACGCTCCAGTGTGGTCGTTGTCAGAGGTTCGGGCATGCCGCGGCGAGCTGCAATATGCAGTCTCGCTGTGTCAAATGCGCAGGAACCCACAATCGCGGGGAATGTCCCTTAGGGACCGATAAAGTTGATGATAGGAGCAAGCTGACGTGCGTACTCTGTAAGACCAGCGGGCATCCTGCTAACTATCGAGGATGTCCTAAGGTCCAAGAAATAAGAAAAATTATACAGGCCAAACGTAATGGAAAAATGGTAGAAGCGAGGCCAGTGCCTCGTGCTCCAGCTACCACTGTTACACCGGCAGTCTTCTATGCCCAAGTGGCATCGGCTGGGCGACCGGTTCAACAGACAGTGCCGAAAGTTACCCAGGTCCCTGTGGCCAGGCAACCAGAAGCAAATTTGGATGTGCAGACGATCCTGCTCTCTATCCAGAGGCAGATCGCTCAACTCCAAACCCAATTCCAGAACCAGTTACAAGAACAAGCAGCGCGAATAGACCTCATCTATTCGACGCTGTTTGGAGAGCCAAACGCAACATCGGTATAATGGCTGCGCAGGCAGCCTGCAACCTGAAAATTCTAGCAGAGAATGTGAATTCACTGATCCGCCCTGAAATTAAATTTCGGTAACTTGTTGCAGACCCATAATCCTGATGTGTTGATGGTTTGCGAAACTAAGCTAAGCCAGACGCACCCACTCAGGTACAAAAATTACAATATCATTAGAAGAGATCGAAACTACCTAGCTGGTGGAGTCGCACTCTTAATCACTGACAAGTCACGCATCAACCAATATTTCATTTCAGAGCTCGATACTCTTTTCACTAGCCTTCGACTGAGCTCGGAGGAGAACTACTATATCGTAGCCGGGGACTTGAACTCGAGGCATATAGAGTGGGGCAATGTGGTGCATAACACCAGGGGGACCTCATTGTATAACTGGTTGGTAGAACAAAATGTTGAGTTCAAGCTAGATTTGCTAGCAACCGATAGGCCATCGTATCCCAGAAGCGGGTCCTATCTGGATCTGATGCTGATAGACAAACGACTGACTATACTAGACGTGGAAAGACGCACACGGAACTGTCTAACTGCTGTTGAGTACGAGAGTGATCACTGCGGGCTCTTCGCAGTTATTCAGCTCCCGAACGAGGTGGAAGGACTGGAAGAGTATGTCCAGAGGCACCCTTATAATTATAATAAGGCCCGCTGGCCACGCTTCTCCAGGACTTTATCCACAGAACTACGTTCGAGTGGGATCCATCCGCCGACAAACAGAAACCTGACGAACGAAGAGGTTGACAGGTACCTCATACAAATGGACGACGTAATCAAACGTACGATGGACAAAACAATTCCGAAGGTAGTTCAAATCGACAACAGCGATGTTTATCGAAATGCTACCATCGACGCACTTCACGTGCACAAAAGTAGGCTGCTGTCAAGACTCAAACTCTTGCACAGGCGTTTTACAGATCCGCAAAACGCGGAAGTCAGAGCATTGAAGTCGGAGATCAAGAACCTCCAACAGTTAATACGAATAAACTATAGCTTGGCTATAAGCTTGCACTGGGGCAACAAAATCCGGGCTGTACGATCCAACAACCCGGGTATGTTCCCGCAAGTAAATAAAATATTTCGGAGGAAAGATCAAAACGACATTCAAATCGTAAGACTTCCCAGGACGACAGACAACGAACACTTACTGACTTCAGTTGGCATCGATCCAGATGAGGCAGTGCTAGACAATGACTTCTTTGCGGTGGAAGATCCCCAGGAGAAGGTTACAGCTATTGGTGCAGTGTTCCAGAGAGTGTATACGGTCAACAAGGTTAGTAGGCCGAATCACGATCTGGAGAACAGAGCCCTGCTAAACCACTTCTATCTCCGCAATGAGATAAGTCAATGGCGATCAGAGAATCCAGGGTTCACCAGGTTCAATGACGAGAACATGGCACATAGTGCCGTCGCCAATGATGGGAATCACATCTTGATTTCTCAAGAAGATCTCCAGGGTATCTTCCACTCGCTGAAGAAGAAAAAGTCAGTGGGAATCGATGGAATACCGAACATTGTGCTTCGCCATCTTCCCCCCGAAGCGGTCCAAACTTACACAACCCTGTTCAACAATGCGCTGAGTAATGCACATTACCCCACGCACTGCAAAACAGCTGTTGTTCAACCGATCCCTAAACGGGACAAAGATAAGTCCATTCCGACAAATCTTCGGTCGATCAGTCTTCTTCCGTGCATAAGCAAGGTTTTTGAAAAGATAGTCATTCGAGTTCTGAAGCAATGGGCTGATGAAAAGAAAATCATACCGGACAACCAGTTCGGATTCCGAGCGGGGCATGATACCATTAATGCCGCGTCAAAACTGGTGTCCGACATACAATGGAATAAAAACAAAAATCAGTGCACAGGTGCCTGCCTGATTGACTTGGAGAAGGCGTTCGACACCGTTTGGTTAGAGGGCCTCTTCCTCAAGTTGGTCAGGCTTGGCATAAGTAAACCATTGCTATACATGATCTATGACATGATAACAGGTCGAAAGTTCGTTGTGAAAAATGGTGACGTAACTTCCACTACGGTCTTTAACATTAAAAACGGTCTGCAACAGGGGGCCATTGGTTCCCCGATCCTGTTTTCCATATTCACTGCAGATCTTATAGGTTCCATGCCGCACTTAATTGCGTACGCCGACGACCTAGTTGCGTACAGATCAGGTCCGAAGGTCGAGGTAATAAACATCTTGTTGCAGCGTGACTTCGAGAAAATCATGCGATTTTGCGACGACTGGAAGTTGCTTATCAACTTCCAGAAATGCGAAACTAGTCTTTTCCGGACCCCGTTGGACAGGGCATCGCGGGATACGCGCCAAAACTGGCGTAAGTTCGGCATAGTTGACCCGCATGGTCGGCCGTTAGCTGTAAAAAGTGTAGTCAGATATCTAGGCATTTGGCTGGATCAATATCTGTATTTTGACAAACATATAGATATTGCTCTGACGAAAGCCAGAAAAGCCTTTGCTGCGGCAAGAAGGTTGTTTTTCAGCAGCCAACTTGATACCAGAGTGAAGGTAATCTGCTACATGGCCCTAGTACGGCCTATTATGGTGTACGGTTGTCCATTGTGGTTCAACGTGAGTCCTTCCCAGATGGAAAAGATGAGGGTGTTCGAGAGGCAGTGTCTTAGGAGCTGTCTCCGTCTGTATCGCACACCCGAGTCTGAGTACAAGAAGTACTACCCTAACGAGGTCCTGTACAACGAGGCAAACGTGAATAGGGTAGATAATTTTATAATTAAACTAATCAGAAGGCACACTGCACGAGCTATGACCTCTTCCAACAGTCTGATCTTTGGGGCTTACTACCCCAATAGTATGTACCATGAAAGGGTGCGCCTTAACGGCTTTATTCCTCCCGAAGCATTCCTCTATCTAGACACAATTGGCCTAATACAGGATCCACAAGGATGTCCTATCATCTTCCATGTCGTACGCCGAACAGTGGATAGGCGACTTCAATACGAACCGGATGTCGTTCGCACCCACGAGGATCTCCTCCGGTTCAGTAGAGCGATCCCCGCTCGAGATAGGAAAGAGTCTGCCAAAGAACGGCAATTTTACTGGTGGTTACACCAAAACCAGCCTCCGCCACCGCTAGCTTTTCCACAGGATCAGGTAGTTGACCAGAGTGGCCAGCTTACATAGTTTTTAAGGTAGCTTTAAGAGAAAAAAAAAAAAAATATGCATATGAAACAAAAACAAAAAAAAAGGTGCATCACGGCGTATAAATTATATATGTTATGCATATACACAACATATACGCCCTGGTGCACGTGTCCGTACTGTTACGGACATAGTTAAGATAGTATTAAGTTTTATGTTAGGTTAAGTTAGTAATAAATAGTAATTAAGTTAGAATAAGGTAGTTTAAGTAGTTAAGTTTAGCCAAATTTTTACAAGTTTTCTTGGCAAATGAATAAAGAAATAAAAGATTGTCTTAATGACTAAAAAAAAACGTAGATTAAGCCGAAAGGCACATTTAGAAAGTAGATCAGATTAGCTTAGAGTACCCGCAAAGGGTCAGTAGGTTAGTATTAAGAACATTTGTAATTCTTAAGATAGTTAAGCTAGTTTTAAGTAATTTTGTCTAGCAAGTAAGGAAATAGAATAAATTGAATAAAATTATATTAAAAAAAAAAAAAAAAGTGCCTTTTTAGTTCCACTTTTCATCAATAATGTGGCAGTTGGAATAGAAAGAATCTCTGGACGTGGACGTATTTATATTTGTGGACGATTAAGTGAGTTTCTCGTAGAAACAACAGAAAAATAGCAAAAACCATAGCATCAACGCAGTATTGTGTTTTTCGCATAAAGAGCTTACACCGTGAGAGGCACTAGTATCGTAGTAATAAGGAAATGTATTTTGGAATAATATCTTTTCGAATCAATCTGTTACATTCTTAGTTAAATGCAAAGTAATACAGTTTGGTGTATAGATGAAAAGCAGTGATAGTTCGAACTCATAAAAGCAAATTGGTGGTGGAAAGAGAAATGATTGTTGTGTAACGCAAAACCTTATTTAGATAAATCTGAAAGAATAATTCTATGAATTAGTTCCAGTTCACGACTACTTTGTAAGAAATGCGTTAGTAAAAGAAGCTCAAAAACTCAGGTAGCAGACTTCCATACTTTGAACTACAGCTAAGCCTTGTGGAAGCAAATGACTTCAACGACTCATGCATATATAATATATATGAGGAATATCTTTAATATTTCAGACGAGATGTGAAATATGTTGTCTTAATGGGATTCCATTAACTAAATATTTTTTTTATATTGTTTACTTCACTTATTTGCCGACGGCAGTTTCATTTTTATTTGCGATCTAATGGTTTGGAGGATGATGTCAATGATTTTCCGCTGGTGCAGCTGATATGTGTTGGCGATGACTGCACCTAGAATAGAAACAATTTGCATACATTCCTATTATGTATACTATTCATTGAGATTATTTCGATATTATTTAAGTATTATTTATAATATTTGAGTTGCGAAAATCCCAAAGGCTTTTAAATTTAAAAAAATAAGGTCATATCGGATTAATTCGGGGATTAAGATCCAGGAGACTTCTTCGTATGTCTTTATATTTTTGAGGGTTCCGTTTTAAGAATTAAAATTTTTAGTTGGTTTCGATATACCATTATACTTCCCGATCTACCACGTGTTCCGATTGCATGTACATCGAAAAAAAATATTTGACATTTTTTTCAAATTCCAATTCTGTTCTTACACTTGTTTCAGAAAAAACGGATGAAAAGAAAAAATGCATGAAGTACATAGGAAAAAAGGGGAACATTGTCAACCCTGTACAAAAATACCTAAAATAAATGATGTATACAAAACAAAAAAAATGTATGAGAGTCTACTATAATTTTTGTGAGGTTCTCTCTGTGGCATGTTCAACAATATTAGGATCTTCACTTTCTGAAGCCGTTGTGATCCAGTTTTGGATTTCCCTTTATCACGCTAAAGCTGTGCAGCTCTTTCGCCAATCGATCGCTTGTGAGGATATTATTTCCTAATTGATTAGCAGGTTGAAGACCCTGAATTAAACTTGTAGTTATTTGACACGGTTCATCAGTACCACACTTTCTGTATAACCCACAGTCTCTAAGCCAGCTTCTATTGTTTCATTCAATTTTTAATGCAATAAAGCTGTACAAGATAAGTAACATAATGTCGAACTTTTGTACGGTAAAATTTTACAATGTTAGGATATCATATAAAATACAATTTCAATTATCTAACCTAAGAGTAAGGAATGGCAAAAAGAAAACAGCAGAAGGAAAAAGATGGTTGAAGGATATAGAAGATAGGAAAGTTAAAGTAGTCGAAGATATTATTTTATTATGAAAAAATAAAAATATATTAATGGATTAATCATCATCATCATCATCGTCTTCTGACCCGCATAATCCACTCGCGGGGGTAAGCCATGCACGAGAGATCTCCAGGCAACTCAATCCTCCGCCATCGACTCTAACTCATTGATTAATTGATTAAGTGATTTCTTCTCGTGATTCTTCCAGTATTCAAGAACTTATACCTCGGCGGTATCAGGTTGAAGGTTCTTAGGGATTGTGTAATCCTAAATTTTGAATACAAACATTCCGGTGTCATGCTATAAATAATTTTTTGCAGAGCAAGGACTGTACGATAACGAAGAAACTGATTAAGACTGCAACCAATAATCGTCTTCGCAAAATCTGACACATGTGAGTACCGATCCAAATTAAAAGTATAACGTGCATAATTGTTAAAAGCCACGTTCAATTTGTGTAAACATTCGAAGCCAAGGTTAGAGAATATTTCGCTTTAGTTTTAGAGGGATTTAGTAATAACTGTTCTTTAATTTGATTCTTTATTGAGATCATTAAGTGCACTTGGCTCTGTTGGAATTTTAAATTAGTTGTAGAGCAGTGCGACGTGAGCGTAGATGTGATGCTGACATTTGCTTTTGCTTTTGAAATATATTTTATAAATTACGTCTGTAAACTTTTGTAAACTCGAGGAATTCTAATTCGAATGGAAAACAAATTTCTTCCGCGCAAATATGATTATTGGACTCTACATACAGATTCATCAAAATGAAATTGAGTTCTTAATTGCAGATACAGCCAAATGGCGCTTTTGAGAAATCCAAAAGAAAAACTATTACCGATGCCATATCATAATCGTGTCTGGAACATATATCATCAGATACTTTTAAGAGTGTCACAAACTTATGTTTCTCCAGATACGATTTCACGCAATTTTTTCAAACAATTTGCTTGGAAAAGGAAAAATAACAATCAGCCTGAATTCGGAATTAATGGCTTTGGGGAGAGGAATAATCGTAGCCACTTTCCACCTAACAGGGAAAACACCCGTTGGAATGATGGTTTTAAATATGTGTGTGATGTGCTAACACACGACAGGCAACATAATCTTTATAAAATTAGGATGTGTCATCAAATCCTACTGCCTTAGATTTGATAGACAAGATTGCTTGGCCTACCCATATGAAATCAACAAATTGTAATGAAAAAGACGTGTGTTTGAATGAAAAAAGTTGAAATCTATTTTTTCTGTCCTTGGCGATGCTAACTCAGCAGACTTCCTATTTAGCTCGTCCAGATCTACATCATCTACAACTCTAGGCTTTACTGAGCACAGTCCAACATCTTTTACTGCCTTTCAAAATTCTGGTCTGGATTTATTTGCTCCGAATTTGATTTGATAGTATATTTTTTCATTGTTGCGAATAAGAGATGTTACAATATTTCGTGCGGTTTTATATTGATGAAAAAATGGATGCGAAATTTGTCTTCTCCATCTACGACAAAGAAGATATCGAGTTGCAATCAAGTTCTTTCATTCGTGTTAATCAAAACCGTTTAAAAACAGAATTTAGTGTATACGATATATGCACATACAGTTGTAAAAATAAAATGGGGCTGTAGAACCATGATATTTTTGCAAAAAAAAAATCCCAACAGGTCACAAATTGTATCAACGATGACAACGGCGATTTTTCTATTTAAAAAAAACGTGGATAACAAAATCTCTTATCTCTATATACCTATATAAATTGTTGGTAACAAATTTTTTTCCTTCCTTGCGATCCTTTTTTGTTCTTTTGTGTAGACAATACCACTTTTTTTGTTTTGTTTTGTATGACTAAGCTTTTGCTATTCTGTTTTCCAAAGTATTCTATTTACAATAAATATAATGAAATATATAATTCACAAAACAAAAATTATTTAATAAAATTGAATAGATAAATGCGTATGACACTCTTCCTGTCCTGTGACAAGCTTATCTACTAGTTCATAAATATAAAAACTAAAATGTATCAAATAAAAAAGATAGGGAATAAGCCCACACCAAATTCTACACATTCTACTTTTAATTAGCATGTACGTAATCTGTACATCATTGAATACCAACGCCAACGAGATGTGGTTGACTATCCTTTCGGCCATAAAAAACGTAGCGGAAACTACATTATACGACACAGAAAACTTCCACCAGCTGCTTGATGGACCTGACCTGGAGAAAGTGATAGGGAATCATGAAATCCCAACTCCAGTCGATGAAGTAGTCCTCCCACCTAGCTTTGAAGAAGTCGGCACAGCCATTAAAAGGCTGAAGAAAACAAAGCCGCAGGCTCAGATGGCCTACCATCAGAGCTATTCAAGGCCAGTGGCGATGTTCTGGTAGGGAGCACGCACCAGATCATCTGCAGAGTTTGGGAAGATGAAAGCATGGGCGACGATTGGAATATCATCACCATATGCCCCATCCACAAGAAAGGCGATTTTACTACTATGTATATAACTTTAAATGTATATCCCTTTTCAATCTAGCCTCCAGTCCAGCGTACTGTGAGAACGTCTAAAGCCATATTGCACCGCCCTAAGCGGTAATAGCCGTGGCGTTGTAGATATGTGCGTTGACCCCTATGCAATTTTACATCGCTGGCTGGGTTCGATTTCCTGCCGGTACGATCAAAAATAAATTTCACGGCGCCACCTTTTTCGAGTCAGTGACAATGCTCGCAAGTTCTAACTGTCTAGAAAAAGTTTTTCAAACTTGGCCGTTCGAAGTCGGCATAATACTGTTGGTCCATTCAATGTGTGAGATAACGACAGAACGCACGGTTGCTCAGAAGCTAAGTCCTGGTCCTCTACGGGCGTAGAGCCTAATATGTGTGGCTTATTATTATAATCGGCACGTACCAGTTCGACAAATCGACGGTAGACCAAATTTACACACTAAGAGAAATCCTGGAG
Organism: Eristalis intricaria; assembly: GCA_964034865.1. Taxonomy (NCBI): domain Eukaryota; kingdom Metazoa; phylum Arthropoda; class Insecta; order Diptera; family Syrphidae; genus Eristalis; species Eristalis intricaria. The sequence goes on along the minus strand of OZ035873.1, from coordinate 76,424,180 downwards.
AAAACCAGTGAGTTTCAAATTCCCACTTTTTCCTAATTCGGGAAGCCAGGTTGCGTCACATAGCGGTAACGCATACGCGATGTCCCACGCAGCTGGCGATTTTAATAAAAAACAAAACAAACACAAAAATCGATGTATCGCCACACCGCACAAGAGGCGATTTTTGAGCTATTGGCGCTTTTTCTTATGTTTCAATACATAATAACTTAAAACTAAATGTTTTTTGTCATTTTAAATATAACTTCACATCTTTCGTATTCCTAGTGAGGAATGAAAGGAAATCAATAGTCAGGATTTGTCAGGATTTTGGATTTTAGTGAGGAAAAATATGTAAAGGCAGTTGTGTGAAAAAATGATAATTGTAATACAAGGTAGTTGGAAAAATAATATCTGATATATGAATCGCTACATTGTTTGATTTTTTTAATACTAAAATGCAAAATTGTGAATTTTTCTAGAACGAAGTCTGTTTTTCAATCGATTTACTTTCTAGAATCAATTTTTTTTTAAATTGAAAGTGTCATGCATCAGGTGGTGGTTTTTTGATATTTGTGAATTTTCTGAAATCGTGTAGATAAGTAGAATTTTTGATATGGAGTCATATGTACTAAGCTAAAAAAATAGTTTGTAAAAGAAATTTTTGCTTTAAATTAAATTAATATGAATAGTTCCAAGTTCATCTAATATATCGTTTTTTTTGTAATCATTATTGCAATTAGTATTTTGTTTATTGCAATTAGCATTGGTTTTTTATAATAAATTAATATGAATTATATAATTACCTACTAATAATAATATGGGTGGACTGATAGTCCGGGTGGAAGTGGGAATAGCTTCTTGTGTTGTGCGTGCTATAGTTCTTTCATCATCGTGGATGAGACCTACAGGGAAGTTTGAGAAGCTTTTTTAGACACTACTTTTAGAGCATTGTCATTGACTCGAAAGAGGTTGAGCCGTGAATCATGATTGAAGGTTGGTAAATCGAACCGTGCAGACACTGCGTAGGAGTCGCCCAGCAACCCACTATGACACGTCAACCCACATGTACACATAATTCTATATACTTGCTTCACAAAAGGTACATTTTATTAAGTGCCATTCATATAAAGTCATTTCGAATTGCCAACTTCCCAAACTCTGACACTTCATTCATATGGAGTTTTCTCATCCGCACAGAGCTGAACAATTTGAGAGAACTGACACTTCATCGAGAAATTTTTGGTCGTGAATTTGTGGAACCCTTTTGACTCTTTGTGTATTGCGTACTCACCTTGTTTTTTTTTTTGTACTTTTGGGCTAGGGTGGTTGCTTCGATTTCTCTTGCGTCCATATATGAATAAAAACAAGAAAATAAACGATTTGCGAAGATGACAGAGATAACTTCCTAACAATGTATGCAAAAGTATACGATAAGGCGTCTCTTAAAATTTGTGCATTCGAAATTCGAAATGCATACTCTAATTTTTTTATAAGCTAAAGCTAAAGCATTTTATAAAAGAAAACAAACAAATATGAGATTCGTGTTTCTATGATAATTTTATTAAAAGTCGTGTTGTTGCCTCGATATGCTATAAAACTAATGTGAATATAACAAATCAATTTAATAGCGGTTAAAAAAAGCATTCCATTTAGAATTTCGAAAACAACAAATTTTAAGGGCCACTCTAGATTACTAGGTACAAATATATGGCCATTTACATAAAACCAAATGAAGAATATTTCATGATTTATGTTTGAATGATAGATATTCAAGAATTGGAACTATTAGGATGTACATATAAAGAAGTGGGTATCGTGGGTGGGATTTGATGAAGTGGATGTTTGCAACATTTCTCCTAGTTCATTTGGCGTTGTATAATTTATAATAATTTATATAATTTATACATTACAGAGACTTCTCAGCCGTCCTTATCCGGCACCAACATCTCGACTTTATTAACTGATCTTAACATTACAATACTAAAAACAATAATAACATGGGTGCCCGACAGTCCGAGGTGGACCAGGGCCTAGCATCTACATCAAGCACTTCAACCCCCAAACTTTATTCTTGATGTCTTTGGGATAATAAACTATGGTTTTTCCTATTCGGTAACACAATAAAAGTAATTACATCCAGTCATATATGGTCACTAATATAGGCGTTTGGCCCAGGCCATCCTCCATAAGCCTCATGGATACAAATGTCTCCAACTTAAAGACCAATTGACTGATTTTTTTGTTCAAGTCATTCATTCAATGTACATATACAGAATAGATAGTAGAACATTACTTTGTTTTCCCATTAGCATAAATTCGTCTCAAGTTATTTTGATTATATGTCCATCATCACATTCAACATTTTTTAAGGAAAAACGATTAATATTAGCAAATTTTTATAATTATTATTATTTTTTTGATTTAATTTATGTTTATTTTTTAAATTAGCCATTCTTTTTGTCGAAACTGCGACTAGATGGAAATTTCGAGGGTCTTTAACAGGGTAATACTTTCTTGAGATAGTGGTCCTTTTCCTACTCGAAAGATAAGGATCTGATGAAATTATAAATCTGCGTCCCTATGAATTTGAATTTATATGCTTAAGCTTCTGGTGCATGCTTTTGTACTGAGAAGTACCTACTTCTGTAAGCCATCATATTCTTTTCTTGATTTGATCGAGTTTTTTTCAAATTGGTAGCTCTTGCAGGAGAACTAAATGCAAGCTCTTAACCAGATTTGCTGCATCTCTCATTCTCCTCTACCTTAAAGACATTTTCATTCATGGGAAAAAAGACAATTACATCAAAATAATGGCTTATGCGGACAGTCCACTAGGGAATAGAAGTACGACATACGTATTTATTTCAAAAGCATATACAAATTATTGTTTTTATATAAAACACAAATCTAAAAATGACTTAATAAATCGCATTTTACTCAAATTAGAGAACAATCTGAGGCAATTAAGACTCACGCATGCTTGTTATCATTCGGAACACGTTTAATGTGAATTCAACAAAAGGATTTCATGCGAATTTGTTTCTGTACCTTATATTGAATATGGAAACAATCTGTAATCAAAAAAAAAGTGAAAAAACGCCAAAATACAGGGACAATTTCAATACACATATCATTATTGCGTCTGAGAATCCAAAAGAATCAATGAAATGATAATTTATGCACGATTTCATGCGTTTTTTTCTATAGGTTTGAAGAGAATTACATGTAAAATTTATTTCACCATTTGGGAATTAATGGAAAGTTTACATGGGTTTGCGTAACTATTTTCCGTATCTATTTTATACTTAGCTTAATTCAATTGGTTTAGCTACTAGTTCGGAGGAATTAAAAAAATAGGCTTGGATGGATATGCATATCACACACACTAAGGTTATGCTCACGCGAATCGACGAAGTCCATCTTTTAATTAATCCTACCATTATGTTATCCATAAGCCGAAGATTTTTAATTTAATGACTTAGACGTGCAATCAAAACGGTTTATAACGACATTGGTTAAAGCTAAATATCGGTTATAAGGACCAAATTAGTAGTTCCTGGCTGAGGTCCTTTATAATCTTATTGAATTACATATCGCTTATAACGACATCACTTAAAGCGAAATATCACTTACAACAACCGAGTTTTGCAAATAAAATATTAAAATATTAATTACGTGACTGGTTTTTTACTGAAACGGTTAACTGCTTCTGCTCATGCCTACGGATACGATGTATGTATATGTGCATATAGAATTTCGCAAAATTTCGATGTTCTTTTTGTCTAGTGTTTTTTTTCAAGTTAGTGAAATTATTCCCCAAAAAGAAATGAATAACCCATGAAATAAATTCCCAATTTTGGGTTTTTTTCATATGAAATAAATCCCCACCTCCATACTAACTTAAGCGGTTATTTCATCCTCATTTCCCGGAGCCTTTTGTGTGACGAGTGGTATTAGAAGTCAATTTTATTCCGTTCATAAGTTGTATTAGAAGTATTCAGAAGAGAGAGAAAGTAGGTATCGTTTTTAGATTGGATGCTGGGGAGCAAAATAATGTACTAGCCAAAGTGTATTCCTTTTCACACTCCAGTAAATCCACAATATTAAAGATAAGGAAAGTATCGAAAATACAATTTGAGAAAGCAAAGCTCGAAGTAAAATAAATAAAGATGTCATTGCACACTGAAGTTAGAAAGACTATACTGATATGATTTAAGATACATAGAAGTTCTGCTATACCCATCAGATTAATTTACGTGCCTGAAATCTGTTACAATGACATATCCGCTATAACAACCAAGTTCGTCAGTCCCCTACTATAGTTGTACGAAAGGTAAGCCTTGAGGGATATATAACTTATTTGGTGGATTCATACGTAGTTCGTCGTTTCGACTAACGAAAACTATATAGGATTAATAACAAGAAAAATATTCAATCAAATATTCAATAAAGAACCTATAGATCCTATAAACCTATAAAATCATATAGATCAGACTTTTCGATTTTGTTGGCGAGAGAGACGTTTTCGGTGTAGACCGACGCCCCAGAGACGTGGTGTCTTATCGATTTTTTTTAACTCACACTCTCGTATATTTGACTGAGCATTGCTTATGATTTTTACCCCGGATTTGATTGAAATTTTCACTTTTCGTCAGGCTGAAACCTGTTGATTTTATTCTTTTATATTCTTCTGAAATTCAGCTTTTATGTTCCTTGCAGTTATTTAGACGGACATATATTTCTCATATTTTTTTCGGATAGTCCTGATTTTTGTATTTTTCATAGAGCAGACGAGCCGAATTCTACAGAGCGTTCTTTTAAAATCCTCTCGTGCAACTTACGCAGTTGCTTTTGGTATTATGGCATCAGTTTTTGCTATACTGATCTCAATAAAGTGAGGATCAAAAGTTTTAGGCACTCCACTTTACTATGTACGATATATGTAATTTTTTGTTCCTTTTCGTATCATATATGCGTAAACCGAATGTCTGTGCTACGTCCCATGGTTAAAGACGTTTTTGGAGCAGAAAAACCATGTTGTTCTCAATATCTTTTATATACAGTGGAGAGTCCAAGTCGAAACTCTCTCTGACTCGATGTTTTTCGCCATATTTTACGTATATTTCCCTCAAATTTAGGGAGGGGAGGATTATTTTTTAAAATTTATATTACACAAATTTAGAAATAAAAAATTCATTTTTCAACTAGAATGACGCTGCTACCTCCCAATATAATGCCAAAATCAGAATGACGAAATATTTCATAAAGTATGATACGCCAAGTTTAGACCTAACGGTAAATTCACAAAACAAAAGAAGGAAAAATAAAAACGTGCAAAACTGGATGCTGGGATTCGCTTGGTTTTTGTTTTATCAGAACCTTTATAATTGTACGATTTCTTTTAGTGATGCATGTATCAGTTAGTAATTAAATAGGAAAACATATTGGGAAACTGTTAACAAAACCCGCGAACCATTTTATTGACGAAAAAATACAAAAACTAAAATGATTCGTTTTGCACGCCACAGTACGTATAGAAGTGCTGGCATAAGACATTTGATCGGATTGATTTTGATGAAGAGAGCAATGTACCCCTTTGCTAGATTAATTCCTAGCTTTTATGTTCAGGACACAATTGACCTGATAAACCTTCTTGGACAGACTGGCACGCCTCGTGAATTTGAAGTCTGCAACTTTAATAAAGTGCCTGTTGACGTTCAATCAATTGAAACAGATTACAGAAGCATTGCTCCTGACAGAAGCGTTGCTCCTGACTCTGAATTTGACGTGTGGACTAATATAGTGATCTCCTCTGTTAAATGCATGGAAATTGGAAAAATTTAGAAATTAACAGAAATAACCGCCTAAACATTTTTTTTAAACAGCTGAGCTTCTACTTTATTTTGCAAATATGTATATATGTAGCAGGTACCGATTTTATTGTACTTGTTATTTTTTCTTGTTGTTCCTATTTAAAATTGGTAATTCTAAATTATGTTTCTGATAATTACTATTTTTCACTGAACTCTACAATTAGCTCTTCTCTATCTTTTATGGCCCATACTCTGAAATAATATGTTTTACTTATATGTCACAAAATTCCACATACGAAGCGGATTTTCTCTCGAATTTTGTCTCTCTTGAAAATGGAGAAAGTGAATTTTTTTAAACATGATTTGTTTTATTGTGTTTTTTTTTATGAACAGCGTGAATAACTCAAAGGAAAGAATAACATTGAATTTTGAAATCTGACTTTTCTGACTAGGTGTACCTCATTTCCGTGCCAGGGTTGAGCAATTGAATACCTAGTTGAGTACACGGGAAGAGGAGTTGAGTCGAAATAAGCTTCAATTATACATTAGTAGATAAGATTCCTTCAAATCAATCGAATTTCATCTTATTTTCATAGCTCAGTCATTCGGTCAACGGAGCTGCAGAAAATAGCATGCGAAATGAAGTTAATACAACTGTCAATGCGGCAAATATTTTAAGCGCGTTGGACACAATATAGATTGCAATTAGTGAGATCTGTTTCAAATAACTGGCGAGCCATTTCATTGTATTTTCAAAGGAAAAATATATGAGCAATCAGGAGGATATTATTCCTTTCTGACTAATATTGAAAATGTACGTACATAGTATTGCCTTTTAAAGTAATATTTTACTCTTTTCTCAAAGATTTAAAAAACAAAACGTCACGCAGTTCCATTAAGCCTATTACAGTTGTCTGTCGTGAAAAATGTTATATCTTTGGAAAATTACGTGAGACAGTTAATTCCATCCGGTTTCGTTAGAAAATTATAAAGCAAAATAATGATTACTGGCGGGAAGTAGTTTCTGCATAATATCGAAGTCGATGGTTGTACAGCCGATAAGTTCCGTGAAACTGTTTGCGATAAACTAATCATGTATTTACAACAACGATTTCAATATGAAAGTGAAGAACATTTACCTGCTATTGAGGGTTTCGTAAAATTTGACGACGTTCCCTCAGTTGTTGAAAAATTGCACAAATTAACTGCAGCGGATATAGATTTAGCAGCGCTTTATCTCCAGTATAATAATTTTTTCCATAACAAAATCGTGCCAAACGTTGACTCTCAAATAAATTGTTCAATATCTGGCTGAACCTTACCGTACTGCCTTTTTAAAGAGTTGATCGCAATATTAGCACATCTGCTTGCCTTGCACATTCTGCGGGTGTTGAAGGATGTATAAGTGCTAATAATCTCGTGAAAACAAACGTCTAACCAAATTTGTGCATCGAGACTGAAATATTTATATACATATCCATATAAATTTACCGAACCTGAAATATCGGAATCCAAGATTATCCAACTGAGGCAGAGACAAGAACCCTAAGAAAACAACCGTATTTCAAGGGAATATTACGTAATTATGAGGACGATAAAGATGATTACGAGTGCGACATCGAAATAAAATTTGGTTTATTCCAATGAAATAAAAATAATAGCCGTTTTTTTTTTCAAATATCTATAAATAGTGAAGTAGGATTTTGCACGTAAAGTACATACAACAAGATACTGCCTATAATGTCGGCAGTGAAAAGGAGCTGCCGACAAAAATTCGACTTCTTTTCATACATTTTGACATCAATTTCGAACAAATAAATTTCTTTTTAATATATTTTGACAGATAAAAATCAAAGCCTCTGCGAATCGTTTTTCTGAATCTTACTTGACATTACTATATTCGAATAAAAATGATGAAGATTTACATCATCATCATCTTCTGACCCGGGTCTCGGGGTAAACTACGCACGAGAGATCCCCAGGCAACTCGGCCCTCCGCCATCGACTCTAACTCATCAGGAGTTATACCCAAGTCAGGTTTATTGACTTGGTCCAACCACCTCTCCTGAGTCTGCCAAGTGGTCGCCTAGCTGCAGGAATCTCATTTAACGCCCGCCTTGGAAGTCGTGATGGTGGCGACATTCGTTTCACGTGACCAAACCATCAAAGCAAGCCACCATTGAAGATCTATCGTCGTATTTTAGGTAGAAAATGTACATGTTTTTTAGAATTTTTTTATATAAACTCTTGGTTTAGCGCCGCTAAACTAGCTAACTGAGAGGAATCACCCCTGATTACGAAAGCTTGACTTGAATCTGCAAACTCTAACCTCGGTCATTCGAACAATCAATAAATTGAATGCTCCACTAATTCGAAATTTGAATAAAATGTCAAACATTTTTACTCAACTGTCAATTGTTTTTTTTATTTTACACAAAGAGTAGTGACACACACAAACTGCAAACAGATTTCACTTTTAATTATATATTTACTATTTGTTTTTTTTTTATTTTTTTAATTACATTTATTTATTATTTGTTAAAATTTATTTTATTGTTAAAGCTTTTCATGCAAAATATTGTCTACAGAAAGGGTATCCAGTAATCCAAAAACCACCGTAGTTCAAATTAAGTCACTGCATATTTAAACTATATTGGTCCGTTGGCACCTCCAGTGATAATGCCATTAATTTGATCCTAACAGCAAATGGTGACTGGACCAGATATGAAAACAAGATAAAAGCGTATTAACTGGTGACGGGAACAGATTTGAAAATAAGATAAAAGCGTATTGACTTTGCTCTCAATGGGATTCGAACCGGCGACCCCACTAACCAAGGGCAGGCACTTACACAACTGCGCTATCCAGTCGTAAAGTCTATAAGTAGTTAGAACGTAGTTTCTATAAGTTCGTAAGTGATTTGCCCCTTTATCTCGATATTTTATCTTCTTTATTCTCAAGACCTGTAAAGATTGCGTTCAGCTCATACTTGTATGCCACGTTTACTCTCCCTTCCCTCGGAATATGGACTCCAATAAAATTGATAGAAACTTCAATTAATTTTCACCTACCTAACAAGCTTATCGCAAAGGTTATTCAACAGAAACGGCACTTCACTCACTAGTCAAAATCCAGTGATAACAATGAATATACAATGGTTACTTTCCTCGACAAATAGGCGACTAATATCGTCTTAAAAAGACTTAAAGTAGCAAGAAGACGGGATTAAGAATCTCTTATCCAATCCGAACTAGCATAGCACAGCACAACCAAAAGAGTTACAAGAAGAACCCCGCAAGGGGGCGTACTTTCTCCTTCATAATTCTTCTTCTTCAAAGGGCGCTACAGCCCGGGGTGGACCATGGTCTCAGCCAGTAAGCCTTACCAGTTGACACTATATTTAACCAGCTGCGTCCAATTTTGCACGCAAGTTAGTTTAGGTCATTCTCCACTAGTGCCACGTGCTCATCTACATGGCCTAGCCACCTTAGGCGTTGCTGAACGGCTCGTACACTTCATGGTTGAATATTCTTAAAATAACTATCAAAACGAGCAGGACTAAAGCTTGAACGCAGAACTTTTCCTTCGACCAAGGCTCTTCAGATTGTTCATGCTTCCGCGCCAAAGAGCAGAATAGAATGATCAAGGCTTTATATAATGTTAGCATCGTTCTTGGAGAGAGCAGAGTAGCGGAATCACGCAATTACCTCTTGAGCCTAAAGAAACAGCGATTGGCAAGAGTTATTCAGCCTTTATTCTTGGTACTGATGTTATTCGTACAGTTTATATGAGAGACGAGGCTGCCTATGGTGACGTTCTGGCCAAGACGTTGATGTTGTGCGTGCTTTCTCGATGACAACATATACATCGTTTTGCCCTCGTTCACCGGTTAAATCCACTTTGGCCACCCTGCATCTTGTGAGAAAATAATGTTGAAAAAGACGCACTACAGCTTTCTAAAACCTTTTTGACATTGAAGGTTTGGGTTTGTTCGTTCTCGACTTAATGGACCAGCGAGAATGTATAGCTGTATAGCAAATAGATCGTGGGTGTCAATATGCATCTTGAGTTATTTCCACGATCTGCCGTAATGTAAAAATTTGTTCGATGGTGGACTTCTTCAGGCTGTGAAGACGCACTGATAACGTTATATGCAATGGTTTCAGCTGCTCACACAAAATGGCAGAGAAGAAAACGATGTTGAGGATACTTAACCATCAGTAGTTGGTGCAGTTGAAGGTGTCTCCTTTTTGTGGATCGGAAAAGGGATACTGAGGTTCCACTCGTCGGGCATGCTTTTCTTAGACAACATCTTACAGATGAGTTGGTACATGTTCCCTAAAGAGTTCCGCCTGCCCCAGCAGCTCTATTCGTCTTCAATCTCGGTATCGCTAACTTGACTTCATCTAGGTCAAGTGGGGCGCAATTCTCTCCTATTGTCGTAAATGGTGTGGATCGGAACATTCTGCTTGACAGCGGTATTGTGGTCTTCCTCGCCACTTAACAGTTTACAGAAGTGATCTTTCCAGATTCTCGGTATCGACTGCGACTTTACTACAAATTCTCCATTTCGCTTCTGTCCGAACCATTTATTCATTGCTTAAACTTACGAATATCATTCCTACCGTACCGCCTCTCCATTTCCTCGATAGCGTGCTTCACATGGTCTTTAATTTCCTTTCAAGAGGCTCATGATTGTTTCGCTGTTCTCGGACGTGTTGTGCTATTGCTGAACTAAAGATACTGTTGGTGGTCGAAATTTTCAAGGAACTTAGTTACGACGTGTGCAAGCCAATAGCCTCTGCAGACGCCATGGCCCTAGTCGTAACAAGCTAATTTCTTCATACTGGATATTATGGAAACTTCGCTTATTAACTTGAAAAGCTACCTTACAATAAAAGCTGCTCTAGAGTTAATCCATCTAAAACATAGCTCGCACTATTCACACTAAGGTACAAAATACGTCAAATAAGCCCACCAAAGCTGATGAACAAAGAACTAAATTTTATTATTCAGGGCAAATACTCATTCGTATTAATGGAAAGGAAGCTAACCTGAAAACCAAATGCTCAGGACCGTATTAGGCTGGCGGCGGTAGATGTTTAATGAGGGCTGAAACCGAGAATGACATGCTGGATGTATACAGCGATCGTTAGACGAATTCTAACATACGGCATCATTGTTTGGTGGCCATCGAAATAAAGTTTATCTTAAAAAGATAGGTAGTTTTTAGAGAACTGCGTGTATTTTCATCACGATGCACTTCGTTCCCCTCCTCAGGAGCCGTGCTACTGCTTCCCATAGACATTTAAGGGAAATACATATATATTGGCACTCACACCGCCAGACTAGGTCCACCATACAACGACTTCTGTACTTTCTTTTATGCAACTGCATCGCCTTCTCCTCTCGTAGTTTTAGTGACTTGGACACTTTACTTCAACGACTTGGCAGAACTAAGCACCATTAGTACAGGTTATCATCTTCGTCGCTCTATTTGAAGCTTAAATGGTTTGCGGAATTGGCTCAACTGGATCCTCCTGGTACCACAACTGGCCTACTCTGGCTTAAGTGTGATTGCTCCTCGTGGCAGTCAGTCGCCTTAACCTAACCTAATCTAACCTTAGGCGAGAGTAGGCGACGATTCATATTGAGAACCATTCATAATCATCCAATCTTTTATATTTCCATGCAATAAATGTGGATATTCGCTAATCTAATAGGCAGATCAATGTTCTGGCTATGTATGACGATGTATATAGATGGTCAAGCATTATAGCACTTACAAAATGTATGATATCCTTTCTTGTTTTTAAGTACAAAAATATTTTAAGCAAATATAAACTAGAAAATATTGCTCTTCATCGATGTAATTAAAAAGTAAATCATCTTCTTTTCCCTCATTGCTAATTACTTCATTAAAATTATCACAATTGATTACAACTTACCATTTAAAGAAGGTATACACATATTATGTTAAAAAAATTATATAAACACAGCTTAAGCCCTATTTTTAGAGTTAAATTATGAAATTTAAATGTTATAAAGTCTTTCGCATGTTTTTATCGTTCTATAACCATATCTGCGTAAACAAGTATAAGTAAATATTATTTACATACAAGAAAACTTAATTATTTATAACGCAGTTATACAATTGTATGTAAAATAGGTTATTTTATAACTCAAGCATGAGAGTGCAAATATTCACATGTTGATTGAAGATTGAGTAGATTGCCAAGCCTGCAGTAATGTTGACTGATGGGAATATCGAATGTGTTGATTGTGGAGTGATGTTGGTTGTAGATTCTAGATCTTCTTCTTCCCTTAGTAATATGTTTTATGCTCTAAATTTCGAATCTCAATTTTAATATTTACTTTATTTGCTAAACAAAATTAATGATTTTAACTGAAAAACAATGACATATGGTTATTGCGTTATTTTTCTTAATATTTAATAGGACTAAAATTATATTAATTTTTAACTTGATTCGGTTTATCTTATCGCATTCTATTTTATCATTGAAGAAAACGTTAAAAAAAAAGTTTTACAAAAATTATCATCCACATTGCCGTGTTGTTCCACGTAATTCTCCCCCATCATAAATATTCAAATTATGTTGCCGAGAGTAATTATTTACGACCAGTTGTCCTATTGAGTTTTTTTTATTTAATTTATTTAACAAAACATTTGTTAAGATAACAAGTACATAACAAATTTAACCTATGAAGATATTTGTTTTTTTCTTGAGATAAATGTCAAACATACCTTCATCAATGCGACGTGAAGCCTCTTCAATATCAGCCTTGGCATCCTTTAGTATCACATACATTAGAGGCATCATTTCCCATGGATATCGAAATTTTTCTAAGAGTTTTTGACAATATTCTAGGAAAACCTCAGCCGTTTGTCCTGTAATGATAACCAAAATTGTAAAGTAAGTCACTTCATTCACTATAATATACATTACTAGTAAAGTAGGTATAAACTTTATTATACGTGAATTTTACTTATGCATACTGATTGCATACTAAGAATTTGCATGTGTTTATTTCAGGTATGAACATAAGCAGAGTAGAAAATTGTAATTCGAACCCAGGTAAACTTAGAGCGGTGTTTACATACGTAGAGTTTACAAACACTCATACGCATGTAAAGATTAGTCATTAATGGCCGCCAGCAAAAATACGCTTTTTGTATTTTTGCTTTTATCTACTCCGTCCAAAATATCTCGGTTAAACATGCCCATGATATGTTCATAATAACCAATGGAGTTCATTCTTCATCAAGCTAAAACATAATGCAATGGAAAAAGAGAAGAAAACAATAGTAGCTATACATGTAACTTGCTGCAACGAATAACGTAGAATGTGAAGTCGCAAAATAATAGCGTCTGTAGCAGAAATTATGACTTTTTTCTTTGGCTTGGCATAAGATAGTCAACGATGGTCCATTGTTTATTTTGCCCTTCTACCCATGTCTTTTCTAACTTAAATAAACTAATATATGCATGTATACTTAAGTTCCGCATGTATACAGACTATTCTAATTGTATGTGTCAGTAAATAGCTTAACCAGATCGTAAAAGAAAGATTTTTTTATAAAACATACAGACATAAGTACGTACTATGCATGTTACGTACAATTCAACTCCTCCACACATTTTGGACTCGTGATCACGAACAGGGCGGGGCCTACTAGTGATTGGATATTTGTTCCTTATTTTGTAATGGCCTTCAGATCAGGGTTGCCGCTATTTAACTTAGTCGCAGTCTAACTACTTTGTATCTTTGTGATTATTTTATTTTACATTTTTCGTCTGAGAAGTATGCAATTGGGTTGGTTATTAGTATCCTAAGTAAATGTATCATAAAATTCGGTCGTATGCACACCATTTATTGGGTTAGTAAGATCATGGGTATTAAATATCCCTTCGGCATTCACTGTTCTTCGTTGTGATTTTAAAAATAATGTAAACTTCCATGCTATTAGAGATGTTTAAAAGTACAGATGAGGATTCTAAAAACCTTACGTTTTTTCTGTATTATTTTTGTTTACTTAATGACTTTTTGCAAATGCTGTTTATTTTCCAATAAGTATTTATAATTAATCATGCAAGGGAAAATTAACCTACATATATGCATTTTTATTTCGCTCAAACCAAAATATCCATATGTGCATAATTATAAATTTATCTTTCCCATGCATATATTCCCTCAGAATGGCATGCGCATTCATCGGGTCACCACGATAGCCTGAGCTTTAAATTATTAAAGTTCCGTTGATACATAGATCTTGGGGTGTATCAATAAAGATCCAATCATCATTAGAAGGCAAAAAGTATTTTTTCCCCAAATTTACCAACTTTCATAATTCATGCCTACACCCCGAGGGCATGAATCGAAAGATTCACCTACAATGGTCAAAGAGTAACAACGTTCTAAAACTTTTGAAGTCACATTAAACTGTAGATCCCAACCACTCGTGATCATCATCAATATCACGCATTACACGATTGGTTGCTGTAAATCTAGGCCCAGGTCCATCTCGGACCTCCACGACGCACACATAGGTCCACATACAATTTTCGAACATACCTACGTTATTCTATACATTTGTGATGATTTTAGGGTGATATTTGTATTAAGTAGTTATGCGTTCAAACCCACAGAGAATGTGCTAGTGAATTTTGAGAAGAATTAAAAAGTTCTCAGTAGCACTAAAACTATATATACAATAAGTCGATATTTTGATTTTTCTATTTTTTTTTTACTTCATTTTTATTATTGAAATCATAATAACTTACTAGACAAAAATGCTTGAAACTAGTTAGACGAACAATGTTTTATTTCTAACTTACTGGCCCTAGGCGGGCACTCTAAGCTAAACTTATTCTTAATCTATGTCTTTCGACCTAATCTAACGGTGTAAAATATAATTGAAAAATTTAAAAAGAACAAGTTACTATTAAGAAAAAATTGGAAAACTTAATGACTGGACGGCTTATATAAAAACTTACAAGTTAACTTACATTCTACCTTAAAATAAAACCTAGAAACTAACTTAAGCTAACCTACGTATATATGCACTACGTATATATGCAACTACGTATGTATACATTGTATATATTAAGGATATATGCGTATACACATATAATCTATCTATGAAAATAGACGAGATGATGGTGGTGCGTTTACATGAAATAAATCATCGACCAAGTTATTGAAGTGAATTGACTGGATGATATTCGTCGGAAAATTTACTTAATAAATGATAAGAGTCCAGGTACTTATAGGTATTATAATTCCAAACTTACAATCCACATCATTCTCAAGCTATACATTTATTCATACACGAAGATCTGACTTTAATTTGGAGATCCAATAAATATATTAACAAATGTATACATCAGTGGATAAGCTAGAAGAAATATTTTTGTGAAGTGAGCTCGGCCAATCAGGACCGGCTTTTTTGTTGAAAATCTGTAAGAATCATGGTTTAACTTGGTGTCAAAGACAAGTTAGGGGTTTTCAACTCAGTATTTATTCCAACTCTCCTCTGGTCATGAATTCAGACGGGACGTGTGAGAAACGTGGTATTACGTGAGGAACTCAGTGCTCACTCAGTGCAGCTGCTTCTTCGAACTAAAGGGCTCTCCTTCGATCGTTTGGTCATGAGGCACGAATGTCCGCATCATCGCGTCTCCAGAGGCGGGCCTTGAATGCGCTTCCATCAGGATAGCGGTTGCTTGAGAGACTTGCCTAGTTACACTTAGGCATAGCTCCTTCTTTGTCTTCCAGTAGCGCTACAATCTGGGGTGGAACTGGACCGCAGCCAAAACCCTCTTCAGATGGCACGATCCTTAGGCAGCCTCCAATATGCATGCCAAGTTGATTGAGGTCATAATCCACTTGTATGCCATTGGTTTCGTGGGCGTCCTCTATTGCTGACCCACTGGTTCCTAGTCGAATACTCTTCGGGCTGGATCAGTGTTGTCTATGCGGTCTACAAGACCTAACAATCATAGACGTGGAATCCGTAGACGACTGGCTCCGTGGACGCCTGACCCACTGACGTGAAATCCATAGACGCCTGGCCAGGTTCATGCTGCTGTACAGCCCGTACAGTTCACGGTTGAATCTTATTCTCCAAAAACGATCAACGCAAACTGGACCAAAGATTCAACGCAGAACTTTTCCATCGAAAAGACAAAGTGTCTTTTCATCCGCGTTTGATATAGTCCATACCTATGCGCCGTAGAGCAGTACTGGGATGATCACAAACAGTGGTTGGCAATAGTTATT
Organism: Eristalis intricaria; assembly: GCA_964034865.1. NCBI lineage: Eukaryota > Metazoa > Arthropoda > Insecta > Diptera > Syrphidae > Eristalis > Eristalis intricaria. The sequence goes on along the minus strand of OZ035873.1, from coordinate 76,408,086 downwards.
TTGCGTTTGATGTCGGTACTGATGGTGTTTTTTCTGTTTAGTCCGGAACCGAGGTAGACGAAGTCCTTCACTACCTTGAACTTAAAGCTGCGATAAAAAGCGCCCATTCCACCTGCTTTTCTAAGGCCATTTAAAGAAATTTTAGACATTGTAGCGTTCGTCCTGCCATTCCAATGCAACACAGACGTTGATTTTAATATAAATGAAATTGCATTTATTTTACAGATTACTTTATAGAATAAATATTTTTTATGATTTCGGGCATATGACTGTCGCACATGGAGACATTCAAAATAATAGTGTCAATTTATATTAATCCAAAATTTGCAGTGAAGGAAGTTAATTTCTCGTACTTAATTCATATACTATTTACTTTCATTGAAGAACATGAATGGAAAATTTAAGTACAATATTTTGTGAACGTACAATCCGACAAAATCTACAATGTAAAATTACATATGCTTCACATCCATTGCATCAAAAGCATATACACTAACGCAGCGTTTGTGATTTTCCTTTCGATCCTATGTAAGACTTAAAAGAGCAAATATCTATATTCATCACCTATCCATGTGTACAAGTTCCTTTTCATTACATTTGACCATGCATCAGCCACTTGCTCTCCCTCTCAAGCACAAGTTGCATTTTTTCTCTACTCACTGCCCCAATCTGCTAAGTTGAAGTTCCAAACACTGTTGTTGGGCTCCAGGTTTGAGCAAGGCGGAGCTTCATAGTCATTGGCTAACGTCGTCTTCCCTCTTTTTGTTTGTAGGTGAAAGCAGTGGTACATAATTCTCTTTGGCGAATTTCACATATATCCATGTAGTACACAGTGTAGCAACAAATCAAAATGCAATTGTCAGTGCAGCAGAAACGAAAAACACCATAACATCTAACATAAAAGCTTAACTTCTAATTTTTTTTTATTCATCTTTTGTAGCATATATACACGTATGTATAAATGTCGGCACATATTTTAGTGGGCCCGTAAACATTGGTACATACATGGATATTGCAATACATGCATAAACGAATTCTGTCTTACTTGCCTAATGGATAACTGGCCCTTTAGAAAATTAAAAAGAAAATATAATATCTGATGGGTGAACCTACATTTATATTAAAGAATGATAAAAGATAATGTCTGTTAAACGTAATAACTGTAAAAAATAACAATTCAGAAAAATTTCTACTTGCATATCAACCCATTGATATATATGTGTAGATGTCAACATGAGTATATAGTACATAACCATGGTATTGGTAGTTGTGAACACTTACAGGAAAAATAGTAATGCGCATAACAGTTTCAATGGGAGATGAAGCCTTTACATGAGGATGTTGCATACTTGATACATAAGAAAGAGGTGATAATAGTATGCGATGAGCGTTTATGTCAGTTTCTTATCGTTAGTGCGGCGCAAATCTATCGTAACCAGCTATATAGCAAGCAAATTGCGTGTATAATAAATTCTAAGAGGAGAAATGAATATTCCTAGCATTTACTTATCTTAATTTGTCATATTCTGATTCAATTATGTCATATATATATTTTTTTAATTTACTTGGTCATTTTTGTACAACCCTGAATGGTTATCCTTCGCCGAATCGACGAACACCAGTTTTATTTTCTGCGGTTTCTCTTAAGTTACTTATTCCTTACGTCTGACTTTTCGTACGATAATAGTATCACTGGGGATATATTTCGTTTATTCTTTAAAATATACGGTGGCGATCAAAACTGGGTACCTACCCACATCATTTCAGTTTTTTGTGGTTTTTCATCAACTTTTCACAACTTTTCTTTAAGACGGATTTGATTGAAATTTGGTTTTGATAGGTATATAATTAATTAAGGTGGCGGCCTTGGCGTTGTGGATATGTGCGTCGACCCCTACACCACTGAACCTCGCTGCCTGGGATCGATTCCCGGGACTACCAAAATACATTTCACGCCCAAACTTTCGAGACTTTCCAGTCACTGATAATGCTCAAAGAGTAATACCTGTCTAGAAAAAGCTTCTCAATTTGGCTGTTCGGAGTCGGCCTACAACTGCTTCTCGCATCTAATGTACACAGAGTGGCAACAGTTTTGACCCTACCGATGGATGCAAACGATAAATAGATGTTTACATAACCAAGAAATGTATAATGTGCCTGTATTTGTGTAATAGCATAATACGTAGAACCATTTCATACTAGGGTCATCGCGCTAACATCAGAACACTTTTTACAGTGTTTCGGACAGTTAAGTTTTTTCACAAATGTGGTTATTGCCGATAGACACCATCAGTGAAATAGAAATTCAGATGTACCTGTTATGCCAATCATAACGCCAATGGGAGATAATGGGAGGATATGAAATTCTTTTCGCAAAGCTTTCAAAGATTATAATATTATATTTCCGCATCGTTGCCAAGTCTGTCCAAGTGAGCGCTAGTTCTCGGAGGCAGGGGCATCCATCACTCAGGACAGAAATAGACTTCTAGGGACTAGATTACCCAAGCTTATTTACCTGAACTCCATTTCGCAGTTGTTACAATCGAACAAGTAAATGTTTGTTATGTCTCTTCCCAAATTTCATTACAAAATTACGTTTAATAAAAAATCCATTGAGGTTTTTGGGTTAAAATTGGAAATTCTAGTATATTTTGTTGTTTAGGTAAAGCCCGTCGTAAACATAGCCATCAATTTGTGTAAGAGGACATCGATGTGTCGTTGTTACCCGATTTTTTTTAACTTTTTAATTTTTGTCGTATGTTCCAACTTATTTTGAAACATTGATGTTGTTAAGAATGATGTTACAGAATTTCCGATATATCCCATGATTAAATGCTTAGTGGTTATCTTCCTTTATAGAATATTCTTAAATATTTAAATTTTAAAAATGTATAAATAAAAACTTGATTTTTCAACTTCAATATCGAAGCCACGTCTCCTAAATAAGAATGACTAAATTAGAAGCCAAAATAAGAATGACAAATTGAATCAAAGCATATCTCCTCTTCTTTTGAAATGCGGTTTGGATATTTTTATGATTGACAAGAAAACATAAAAATATTCATATTATGTCTTATAAAACATTGCATTGTGACTTTTTAATGTGAAGAATAAAATTTGTAAGCTTAAAATACCCTTATTTTTACATACTAAGCTTACTGTCCGACAACTGAATGCGAAGGTCTGCGCCCAGTCTGTCTCTGTAATTATTTTTTGTGTAGGTGTAAGCCGAAAACCCTAAGAAACTCTTGGACTTCCCTTAATTGCTGCCTATCTGATGAGATGGCCAAGGATTTTAACATCCGTCTTATACGGGCACTGTGACATTCCCGAGAATTGCGAAGCGGACGAACTCGCTAGAGAGGGCACAAATTCTGTACTCTTTCCGGGTAGAGATCCACCCTCTACGCCTATCGCTACTACAAAACATTTGTTAAGACTTGAAACGCTTGCTCAAACAACTACGCTTGATCCCAAACGATCGCTTAGCTTGATCGGATTACGCAGGCCGAATCTCAGATCTCTTATTGGCGTTCGAACAGGGCATTGTGACATCGGAACAATTCTAAGGTCTCCTTTACAATGATTTCTGCAGAAGGTACATGAACGAGGACGAGGAAGAAACCATTGAACGCCTGCTATGAAGCTCTCTCATCCGTATAATCAGACTCCTGGGGGCCCACCTCTTTGACAATCTGGCTGATCTGACCAACATTAAAATCAGCCGTCTCCTTCGCTTTATTACAAGCACTAATTAGTTGCGGAATATGTACCCTTGATCCGCGTGGTAACATAATGTGCCTATGCTTGGCCTTAGTGTGTCTGCTGTCAGTATGCGCGGCAGTCAGCCGCTTCAACCTAAGTATACCTAAGCCAAAAAACCAGCCTCGCATCACTAAGATGTTACAAATGGAAGGATAATATAGCTATAATTTGATATTTTGATGAAGCAGCTTTTTCTGCGACTGCGGGATGTTCAAGTACAGCTCAAAATGTATTCAAATTAATATCTTCTGATTTAAAATTTTGTTTTTGAAGGAATAAACATTTAATATTGATAAATTGTTCATATTGTCACATTTACCATCGATGGTATGCTGGCACCAGTACGATAACTTTGGCGCCAAAATTTGATAAAAGTATTTTCTAGAGAGGTCTAAAACACGCATTTTTACTATAGGAGAAGGGGGTCTATCTCATCCCGTTTAGGTCGTTGGGGTAATTTAAAAAAAGATACAAAAATTGAAAAAAAGTTATTAACCCGGCGAGCATGTGGTAGGAAAACGTAATACCAAGTATGACCTAAAGTATCACTAAAATGATACAATGTGACATACTACAGCAATTTGCGCGCGAATATTCTGACAGATGTCCTACGCTACACAGCGACCACCACTCTACTGAACACGCCAGTTTTAGAAGATGTATATTTTTGTATATACATATGGCAACACTTACAATGAACTACTATACCGATTCTGAAAGCCAGAAGCCCATTCTTTAATTCTAAGATAAATTAAATTACATATGTCAATATTTACAAAAAAAAAATAAATAAATACATTTTTTTGAAATTTTTGTGCTAAATGAAGTGATAAATTAAGTTTTGTGGTCAATGGTTTTATGTCTTCTAGTTCCTTGTTTTTGGCTCCTCTAAAAAATACCATTATCAGTTTGTGGCGCCAATTATATCGGATTGCTATAACTTGCAAACGGATCCTTCTTCCATCTGAAGCAACCAGCATACATTTTCTATCAAAAATCTTGGTTTTTCTAGAAACCGAGTTTGGCTTTAAGAGAAGATAAAATAACTTTTTTACGTAGTTTTTCCCTGTAAGACCTGGAAAATTACGTTGAGTCTATCGAATATATTGACCAAATAAACCAATTTCACCAAACATTGCTCATCGTGCATAAGTTCTACAAACATTGATGTCGATTTCCTACATCTTCACAAACATTTTTATAAAGCCTTGGAATGGACGTTCTTTGACGGAACTAACTATTCGTATGGCTTGATCCAGTCGGGTGGTATTTTCTTCGCAACAAGGTTATGACGGCCCGATTATATATTCTGTATAGAAACTCTTTGAGCCTTCCACGGACTTACAGAGCTCCTCGGAACACCAGTTGGGGAACGCTGATTTAAGACATTAAATTAAAAATATCAAGCACATGGCTTATAAAGTGTAGGGGAGAGTGGGCATTTTTGTGTACCTTCGAACAGCACAAATAAAATCTTAATAAGCATTTTTTGAGAGCGTAAACGTTGGGACATGTTTGAACAAAACGGTTGGGGCAGTTTTTAATATGCTCCTTTACACATAAACGCATAGCATCACGGTTTGCGAAGCTAGACATTTACCCTTTTCCAATAACTGCATTCATAGACAAAGATTTTCAGTTTGTGGAATGGAATGCTCCATGTGCCATTATATGTAGATACCTTATGAGTACATAAATTAAGTTATTTGTGAATTCTAGTTGGTCTTTTTTTTATTTCTGCTTAAGTTATATATTCTTATTTTTATAATGTTTTATGAATTCCATTTTATTTATTTTAAGTTTTTTTGATCTCTTATTTAAGAAATTTTGTTGTTCAGTCTTATTTCAAGAAAGAATTTTACTATAAAAACTACCGTTCAAAAGTACCCCGGCCTTGTTCAATGGCGCGTGTGGGGCAGCTTCATTCAAGCAATAATAACAAATCGAAAGTTTCATAATATCAATTGAATTTCGTTACAACTTTAAGCTTAATTCCATTTATGAAAGTGAAAATAAGGTACGGATCAATAATTCAAAAACCCAATTTGTTATGAGACTTTGAAGCAAAAACTATTCAAAGGAGGGTTATGAGAAAATGAGGTCAAATAGGGACTTCGGCACATAAAATATGCGTAGCAAATGCTCGCATATATAATGGTTGCTATATGTGAATGTGAATATTTTCCGAATATTAGATGTTTTTCCGGATCATAGAGAGAGAATTAACTAAGTAGAATACGTTTAGTACGACTTCACTTATGACAACTAACCTCTTACTGCGACGTAGACACAAACACATGTTAAACTTTTATAGAAATTGTTATGAACACACATCCGTTTGGTGCGACACCGGTTTGAGCGAGCAACCGCTATATACGACGTATTGTATCTATAAATCGTTTGGTTACAACGACTAACGGTTGTTTGACAATAATAAGGGAACATATATGACTATTTTATGTGCGTTATTGCGAATAAAGAAAAAGTAAAAAAAGGTGAATGCAATCTAGCGAAGGAGTTCTGTGTATGTAATTCAATGATATCTAGAATCGCGAAAAATAAACATAAGATATAACATCTAAACGAGGGCCTCCACTCAAAAGCTAGTTTGAGAAACTCTATTAGAGTGGTTAAGACTGGAACATGCCAGGTTATGTTCCCTGTAAGTAAGGAGTTGAACGTTCCTTATTTTGATTGTACTGCAAGCTGCATTAATCGTTTCAAAGGAAGAGTCGATATCAGTCCAACAATGCATATGGCAAGCAAAAGATTAACCTAACCTGCGTGCGCAATACAGTTACGATGATATTTTTAACGCGAGAAGGGTTTGATTTGCAAATAAGACATTAAAATTTTAAGGTGAAAAATGGGAGAAATCGAATCCAAAGAGAGAATAACAGTGATGGTTGCAGCAAACATGAGTGGCACGATTAAAAAAAAATCTGTTGATAATCAGTAAGGCTTAACGCCCAAGACGATTCAAACATGTGCGCTCATTATCAGTTGATTATGAAAGCAATCGGAAAGCCTGGATAAAATCCGAGATCTTCATGAAGTGAGTACGTACGTGGGCAGAAGAAATCTGCTTTTGATTATACGCAAATCAGTGTCTTTAGAAGCGTAATTTTGATTTTTCTTTACCAACGTGCGAAAAACTATCCGAGGAGAATATTGTTAAAAATGCTATCTTATCATCAACAACAAAAATAGCGACAATAATTGTGAGGTTCTGGAGGAAATTTGTTCAACTCCCAGTGCGTCCGAGGCCCTGAAAGCTGCAGCTAAACTGAATGTGTTTGGGCATTCAAATTTTAATGACGGCGCTATGAAAAATATTATGTGTCGTCTACACAACGCAACGTAGGCAGCTTTTACTATCGATCAAAATGTAATCAAAAACAAACTAAAATTACAGACTTTGTGAGCTAAGTATGTATTTAAAAACATTATTTGTATTGTTTCACAGGTATAAGTAAAATAAAAGAGTTCATTTACTTTTCACTGATTTTACTTACAGATATGTATTCGGAAGAATAAGGAAAACAATTAAAAAAAAGTAAGTTAAAAATTTAATTTCGTTTAGAGCGCCGTCCGATTAGTACGACCTAATGTCGTCGGCCCTTTGACCGTCGCACTATCTGGACTATATTGAATTTGATAAATAGAATGCCGAATATTAGCTGTACGCGTCTATAATAAAATATTATAATAATATTACAAGAAATGCGAAGAAATGTATTTAAAATTTTATTAAATATAATTTCAGATGAAAATCAGCTTCGAACTCAGGAAGAATGCAAGACGAATACATGTATGAATGTAGGTGTTTCACATCGAAACAAATTCTAACTTCTGTCGGCATTTGCTCCCATGTGCGTCATTGCACATGGGAGTTTAGATTAAAGATTATGCATTATTGGCAACATTCGGAAGTTAAGGCAGAATTGCATACATTGATACGATAAATCATGTATTCTTAGAGAGAAGACATAAATTTACGATTATTCCGGTCCTTACACTTAAACATTCATCAAATTAAAACTTAAGTATTCATCAATTTTACACCATATAATCGATGTGGGTCATATTTTTTTTTTTTTTTGGACAAACAAGCCTTGCAATGAATCAAAACAAATTAGTTATATTACACTCTTCGGCGTCAGGCTTAACGATTTGTAAGGAGAGCCATTTATTGCATTGTGTTGACCCTTTTCAAAAAATTCTAGGGCACAACTTCCGACTTCAGACAGTTATATTTACACCATTTTACTTTTAACCCTTAGCTCCCATCATATTTTCATACACACAAATACCCGTATCATGTGTAAATTTTGCCCGATATTTCTCTTAACTCTTTATTCAACCTCAAATTTCAGGAATTACGGAAGTAACAGACTTTGATAGAATGATTAGCATGTTAAAAAGAAATCAAAATAGGATAAATTTGCTTTTTTATTGTTTTCAATTGTTTTATTGAAATTGAATGCATAACAGAATCGATTCCGAATGGGTGGGTTGGAATTAACTTTTCATTCGTTTCAAACTTAAAAGTAACTGTTCGAATAGCTTATGTATTTCCTTACCTCTAGCTAAAACGTTAGTAAGTTGACAGTGTTCCTAATTTTCTTTCCAAACAAATTTAACTACGCCCATTTACATGTCTTAAATTCAACCATCCTATTCACAATATCTGTTACACATATATCACATTTTCGAAATGTATGTACTGCAAAACAAATTCTGACTTAACGATTTTATTCCCGTTGGCGCTCATGCTCTATTAAATTTAATTAGAAACCTCACGCGTTTTCGTCATTTTAAACTTCTTTCCTGGTTTACACGTACTTCAATAATATATATTATGTATATATATTATACTTTAACACTTTATGAAAAATGTAAAATATTGGATGATATCGAAAGTGACAAATCAGTTAAGCAAGTGGCTGTAATAAGTCTCGAAATCAACTCTTTCGAGAATCTATAAAAATATTACAAATCTGAAGTTTGGTTGAACATGCTAATGTCAGGAACTACTGTTCTGAATTGAAAAATTATTCTTGTGTTAGACAGTTCATTTAACGATAAAGACACTCTGCGACCAATAGGAGCAGAGCATCAATGAAAAATATTGCGAAAACGGGAAAAAAATATGATCCCTTTTTGAGTACTTCTGCTGCGTAAACGATTTAAATTACGGAAATGTATGTATGATGGAATTGTCCCTCTTTAAAAGTCCGTGACAGAGTATGTCCATCTTTTAATTGACTCACTATAACCTTTTTTATGGTAATCAAATTTGTAAGTAATATTATTTATCCAACTACGGTAAATATAATATTCATGCGGACGGAATTTGTATTTAAGATATTTCTTCGAGAAGGGTAAAGTCGGGGGGTAAAGAACAATAGCATGCACAACCGCTTGCTGGAAGAAGTCATAGCTTGTACAATATGACTGGTGATAAATTAAAAAATAATATTACCTATATTGATCAAGTTTGCCTCGTCGTACTCATTTTGAATCATACGAAATAAATGATTAGGCCCGCTTAGGAGATTATCTTTACCCTGGTATCAAGTTTCCTGCTGTAAAATAATCCACTTGTAGGGCCATTCTTAAATGTTTTTACATAAATAACTTTGTGTTATTGTTTTACACACAGATAGCAACATAGACATACTTCGTTTCGTAAACGTAGCTTAAGAATTAACGCTTTAAATAAGGAATTTTTGTTATAATGCGGTAAATATCTCTTTAATCTCTTCCGTGACATATACTTAATTAGTAATCAAAATATCTGCATGCTTCCTACTGAACGCCCTCTTTGACTTACTCATTTAAACTAGATCGGCAAGTCTTCTTTCCTTTTTAGTCACCGAAACCGACCCACAGCGTTTCGTCTAGTACATGCTAACTGGACAAAAGTTAAGAAAACAATGTCGTTATTCTAACTGATATTGATTGGAAATTTTTACCATCGCCTTATGCACCAAGATAACAGAAACGTCTTTTACTGTTCTGTTATCTGGGGAAAAACTTATTCAAAGTTGTACAATGAAGAATGTGCATTTTCACACATTTGTTAGTTTTAATTGCTATCATATATAGCATATATAGCATCTATGATAAAACAATATAAGAAGGTATTATTTTATAAATTTTTACTGCGAAGCAAATGTTGTTCGGGTTTTCATAACAAAAATTGTAAAGTAAGCCTACGAAAAATTTCGTTTTGAAGTAGTATAAAGTTCGGTAGAGTTTCAATTAGATGTATCCGGGCTAAATTTACATAGCTTTATTAGTGAACTTAAGTTTAACTAGGTACAACTGTGTTAAATAATCGAAAGATGAGAGGAAGACACAATTATTTTGGAAGCAAACAAATATTATATTATAAACAAATGTTGAAATTTCCACGTGGAGTTCCCATGCAACGAAAATATTTTTTCGCATACACATTTTATGCGTCCGCATTTTATGCTGATGATCATACATGAATGTAATATATCGACAATCCATCAAGGTTATTACAAATTTAAATTAATTCATAAATTATGTTTATGCATATATTGTACAGATCATTGCGTTGAAAATTTGCAATTAGGTCTTATTAAATTTAAGTTTATGTTAATTTAATTGAAATTGAAAGTTGCAATATTAATTGATATCTGTATGTAAAAAGTTCCACTTGTGAAAGAACAATAGAAAGCACAACACGAGTGATTGCTGAGAAGCCATGTCCACCTTGGACTGTCGCGCCACCCATATATATATCCATATATATATGTACGTCAAACATTTAAGTAATTATGCCTATAATAAGCATTAAGCAATAGACATTCAAATGTAATGTTGTTCAGTAAGCCTGAACTACACGAAGAGAACTGTGTGCCCGGTCAAAACTTAAAAACAAAGTAGAATACACATTTTACATAAATTGTGTATTTATTTTTTAATAAAATGATTTACTATATTTTGTCATTTAGTCTAATTTCTTCATTGCTATATATATTTTGTTTTTGGTTCAGGGCTTAAATTTGTAATCCAGTGTTCCAATGATATCAGCATTTAATGCATAACATCTTCATTATTTTCCAGACGGGAAAATTTCCCATAATATTTTTTTCTGATTTCTTGACCTTCCTCTAATAGTGACCCCACAGGCTGGTATATAATAGCAATGATTTAATATAAAAGCCAATGAAGCTGTTTCCTGGGTACAACCTCCAAATTTCTCCGGATTGATTGAGAATTTACTAGATATTTTCGCAAATCACGATAAGTTGTTGCATAAGAACCATACCTTGCATTTTAGTTATTTCTGCAGTTAAAGTATAGATATAAAAACAACAAAAACTCCGCTAGGCATTTCCGTCGTTCGTTCTATCCCCTCCTTTCATTAATGTCTTAAGCCTAGTTTCGCACGACATTTTGTATGCAACAACATAACGAAAATTTTACGTAACCCCTGTCAAAATTTCTGTTTGCGTTACCCCTGATGGCAGAATCACATATCACAAAGATATGAATGAAATATTTGTTTTTTGCCACAAAATTTCTTAACAATGGTTTAAAAACATACAAAAATAAGCATGAATTATTTATTTTACATGTTTTTTTTCGTCGACTGAGCAGTAATATAGAGAATAATCTATATGCAAAAAAAGAGCTAGGAATCATGTGAGTACGGGAAAATATCATAGCACCTATTTTAATACATAAGCCGTGTTTTTTCAAAAATCTATAAATAGCAAAGTAGGATTTTGCACGTAAAGCACATACAACAACCTACTGCCTATAACTGCCTATAACATCGGCAGTAAAAAGTGGCTGCCGATAAAAACAGATAAAAATCAAAGCCACTGCTAATCGTTTTCCTGAATCTTACTTCACTTCACTATAGCGATGAAAAAAACACGGCTATAATCGTTGAATTTAGACGACGGGCGAACCTAGTATATTTCTATATCTTGGTACTTAGAACCAAACATACTAACATAACTTGGTGCTTACAATTCAATTTTCCATTTTTATGTCAATTATATTTAGTATCAATATAATCCCTCAGGACTTCTCCGACGGTTATCCACCTTGTCGTGGTGAAGGAGCTTAGTAGGACAACCGATGTTTCTGGAGAGCGAGAGCATAGTGCACGGCCTTCGGATGGGTTTGCCGAAGCCGAAGTCAAGCTGACAAACAGGAGACATGTAGACTAGTTTCATTCTGTATCAATCAGAAATCCATATCGGTTCTGAAAGATAATGGATTCGAACCGAACTTTGGGGAGACACAGATCAACCTCAAAGTTGAGGATGCGAACGAGTTACTCACATCGAGTATGACCTCGTCGCTGGGTAACCTTGACATAAACACCAAATCCCAAGCAGAAGAGACGAAAGCAATTAACAAGCCCAGTACTTCGAAAGACCCGCCTTTACTAGTAGGGGGAGAGGAGGACGACCTGCTCCTAATGGAAAAACACAGTGATGAATCGACCGATTCGGATGGTAACCGGATGGATGGTCATCATGAAAGTGGTGCAGATTGCATCTCTGGAACTGGTTTCTTGCCAAAAACTCATTAAATGCTTTTCTCCACAGTACAGTACTCTAGACTTCACGTGTCTGGAGCTTACCTCAATTGGAAGGAGAAAACTCTGGGTTTCCTTCGACGATGAGGCATCGATTCCGGTGGAATAAGGGAAACAGTGAAAGCCGCAGGAAATTTGGCCTTTTCCCATTGTAATAGGTGGGGACGCCAAAGTGAGGAACTTCTTGACTACTTAGTAGTATCTAAGAAGACTGGATGGTGCATTTGGTTGAGTGCTTGCCATTGGTTATTGGTTCGAATATCAGTGAATGGGCGGTTTCGAATTCCAGTGAAAGCAAAGTTAATACGATAAGTAATGTCCTAAACTACAGAAGAATTGAATCCCAATTCGGAAACTACTGTGCGGAAAGAAGTGCTTTTAGAGGCACACCACAAGGGATGTCCTGTCTCCTCTATTCTGGATCATAGTAGTAGATGGCCCACTCAAAAGACTTGATAGGGTGTAAGCCCATTGCGTATGCAGATATCCCAAAACTATCAGAGACGTTATGGAATCATCTCTCAAAGTCATGGCAAAATGGACACACGATGTCGGACCGGATGTGAACCAATGTATGACGATACTTGTACTGTTCACGAGAAAATTTAAAATCCCTAACATAGCCCCACCAAAGCTAAAAGGGAAAGAACTGACTTTCACTGATCATGTCAAATACCTAGGTGTTTTTTATTGATCTGGAGACGCAACATACAGGAATGCGTCAGAAAGCATCGATTGCACTCTATACAAGCAAGAAAATCGTAGGTCCCAAACGGGGAATTAGACTAAAGATAGCATTCTAGTCTGGTGGACGGCATTACAAGTAAAACAAAATCCTGCCTAGATAAACAGTATACAGAGCAGCATGCATCTGTATAACATGGGCACTAAGAACTAGGCCCACAGTCGACTTCGAAATAATACTACCTATGGCCACTTATGCAAGGTAATCGTTGGAACAATGCCGTGCACTTGCAGAAACCAGAAGGAGAATATTATTTCAACCACCTAGAGGAACTGAGTAACATAGATCCAAGAGATATCCTACAATTTCTCCAAGCCACTAAATGGCTATAAAGAGCTTAGAAGAAATCACAAATGACCAATCAATCCCAAGAGGAAATTACAACAAGGTCAAAGGGTAAATTGCTTCTTAACATAAAGCCGAACGTGACAATGGACCAACTGGTCTAAGTGGACAAAATTTGCACAGTATGCTCATTTTTACGCACATTCGGCAGCTGCATGTGGTCGACTCCTACGTAACTGAACCTCGCTGCTTGGATTCGATTCCCAAAGTCCTGGAGGAAAGTGATCAGCGGGCCATTGCTTATTTATAATGGCACTGCTAGACATATTGCTCTAGTTGTTCCAGCTCGTTAGCTCAGAAGATTCTGCAAAGATAACTTTAGTACTCCACCGGAGTTAAGTAGCTCTATGTGTGCTTGATTATTAACAAATCCAGATAGGACCCCATGGGCGGGATACAGTGGTCTATAGGTTGTATGGAAATCTAGCTTGAATTCAATTTCGTGATCTTTCAGCTAGTTATATACGGGCTCCCTTGTGGTTATGCACACTTTCCCCTAAGTCACACTATTGACTTGCAACGACGGAAACAGATCTGCTTACAGATTACTTGGAAGTAACGTTTAATCCTTCTCCTTCTTTTTCTTCTAATGGCGCTACGGTCAGCCACCAAGCCTCTCCAGTTGGAACGATATTTAGCCAGCTGCGTGCAATTTTGCACGCCAAATTAGTTGAGCTCCCTCTCCACTTGTGTGCACCATCGGTTCCGTGGGCGTCCTCTATTGCAGTGTCCCACTGGTTTGGAGATGAAGACTCTTCAGGCAGAACTTTTTTCTGGAGCAAGGGCCTCTTTATCTTTTCATCCTTCAATCTTGGTACTGACATTGTTCGTAATATTCACTTGGGAGAAGAGACGAAGCTCTTCACAACATCGAATTTATAGCTGCCTATGGTGACGTTCTGGACGAGAAGTCGATATTGCGCGTCCTTTCTCGCTGACAGCATATACATAGTTAGTTTTGCCTTCATTCACCGCTAGATCCATTGTGCCCGCCTCTGTTTCAGTACCAGCAAACACTTCATTAATGGCTGGCTGTGTTCGACCAATTACATCAATGTCGTCCGCGTATGCTAGCAATTGTACGGACTTTTATAAGATCGTGCCTCTTGTATTGGCGAGTGAGTTTTGCACCCTCTCAAGAATGATTTCGAAAATCTTTTTTTACATTGCCTTTTACAAGCCTCGTGAGATCAATGCCGACGTATACAATACAAATATCCCCGACCTAAAACCTCACTAATACGGACCTATCAGGTTATTCACGAATGAAAAACGGCAGAGAATATTCTATATGCGATGTTTAAGACACTTATGTCTCGGCAGTTGGCGCGAAAGTCAAAAACCAGCAATATAAAATGCTTTTGTAATATAGATAAATGGAGCGGCAGGAGTTCTGTATTCATTGACACTCCTATAGATGTTACCACACATTTTAAGCAATGCGTTTTCTGTAGATTTATTGCGTTTTAATAAAGGCCTTCTTAAGCTTATCTTATCAATGCCGCGCTAAGACGTTCCCAGCAAAAAAAACGTAAGATCTAATAATAAAATACCAAGACCGAGATACCAACCGATGAATATTCGCATAGTAGAGATATCACTCGTTTCCATAATTCCTATGGTATACGAAGAGTTTAATTAGGCGCATAACTCGTACAACTCGACGTTCAACTGAAATGAAAGGGAATATCTCAAAATTAAGGTGGCGACTTGGACACCTGCTAGGTCAATGATTATAGTCTTTTGGCTGTCAACATCATCATTCAATCTTAAAGCTTGAGTCTTTGTAGAGCCCGTCGAACGTTTTAAGGCAGCTGATGATAATTTGTTAAGGTATAAAAACAAACTTCGGACTGCTCACCTACGCCGTACGTAGCGTATGTGGATGAGGTATTCTGACATACTTGGTCAAGAAACTTTTGAAACTGAAGTTGAGCGATCTGAGCCTGGATAGTGCGAAGGACCGCCTTCAAATCTACATAAGCCTTAGGTTTTATGGTCACCGGCATTTGGGCTACCTTTAGCTCAACCTTTAACTCATTGCTTTAAAACAATTTAGTGTCAACCGATGGAGGGCAGGGTGCACACAGGGCAATGTTGTTGATCGCTCCCAACTTGGCGGGATGCCAGCAACGATCCTTGTCGATGCACAGATCAAGTTGACATACAGCCTCCCCGTGGCGCCCCTGGATAGCCTTCACAACAAAAAAAGGGCAATGATTTGTGAGTGAGCTAGTGGAATGTGAGAACACTCTACACTCCAGGAGCCGCTCGTAAACTTGAAAAATATCCTCACGTGGTACAAGGCGGATATTACTTCAATCCATGAAATACGCTGGATAAGAGTGTAAAAGAGTGCGACATATATTACAACTGTCACAAAAGTTTGCATATATTTGGATGCGGATTCGTTGTAGGAAAACGGTTAAGGTCGAAGGTTATCAACTTTAAACATATTAGTGATCGCCTGGCTGTGATCATCAGCCTCAAATGTGCACACGCCCGTACCGACGAGACTGAAGAGCCTGTCAAAGAGGACTATTATGACCTCTTGTACGGTGCCTACGGAGCCTGTCCGGAGTACGATGTAAAGATCATGCTCGGAGACTTCAATGCCAAAAGGTAAGGTAAGGAAAACATCTTTGGCGGAGTGATCGTAAAGCACAGGCTCGCGGTTCCCTTGCAAAAGATTCCACACAGCAACCTGGGGGCTCCGGACGGTCGAACTGCCAACCAAATCGACCATGTGCTCATTGACGCAAAGCATGCGTCAAATATCCTGGGCAAACGTCGACCTTGACCATTTCCTCGTGGAAGAAGATTCAGCTGCACCAGCCAACAAAGAGGAGTTTTGACATTGGAAGCATGTGCACACCCAAGATTGCCAGAGCCTACGAAGAGCAACTAAGTGAGAGACTCTCCGGCATGCACGAGTCATACACCAACGCTAACGAGATATGGTTGCATTGCCGCTCAGCCATGAAAGAGGTAGCCGAAATCGCCTTAGGCTACTTACCACCTCCGACGAGAAACCCGTGGTATGATGGAGAGTGTGAGTAGAAGAAACATGCCACTGACGAGGCATACCAAAAGAGGCTGCAGCGAAAAACTAGAACAGCGCAGGAGGAGTACCGGGCTAGAAGAAGGGAGGATGACAGGCTTCTACGCCGGAAGAAAAGGTCTCTCGTACCCTCCCAGCTCAAGGATATCGAAGAGTCTACAAATATGGGCCTTCTACAAAAAAGCTAAAAACCTTGCCGCTGGCTCAAGAAAAGGCACCTAGGCTATCCGAAACTGTAAAAGTAACCCTGACCCGCAGGGAATATTGGATGTGCTTATGCAGCGCTTCCAACACCAGCTTGGGCCTGACCAGGAGAATCGGGAATAGGGAATCAAGAAATCCCAAATCCCGGCACAGCCATTATAATGCTGAAGAACAACAAAGGATGGAAAGATGGCTTACCATCAGAGCTCTTCAAGGCCGGTGGTGATGTTCTGGTACGGAGCAAGCACCCGATCGTCTGTAGAATTTGGGATGACGAAAGTATGCCCGACGACTGGAATATCAGCTCCATATGCCAAATTCACAAAAAAGGCGATCCTACCTCTTGCAACAACTATATAGGTATATCTCTGCTCAACGTTGCCTACAAGATCTTATCCAGCCAACTGTGTGAACGTCTAAAGTCGTTTTGCAACGCACTTATCGGCACGTACTAGTGCGGCTTCCGGCCGAAATCGACAATAGACCAAATCTTCACACTAAGCCAAATCCTGGAAAAGACCAGCGAGTTTCAAATCGATCCTCACCACCTTTTTATCGATTTTAAAGCCGCATGCGACAGCATTCATCGCAAGGAGTTATTCGGTGCGATGGCCGAATTCGGGATCCCAGGAAAACTGGTCCGGTTGTGTCGCATATATGGTAACATATATGCACCGTGCAGTTCGGCTCGAGGAACTCCGAACCGTTTGAAACCTGCACCGGCTTTCGCCAAGGAGATGCGCTGTCGTGTGATTTCTCCAATTTGGTACTGGAGAAGATAGTGCGGCGGGCAGCTGTAAACACGAAAGGCACTATCTTTTCCAAGTCAGTCACGTCCGTAGTCAACGTGCCGTAGTGAAAGCATTTACGGCAATTGAAGAAGAAGCGAAGCGAGCTGGTCTTAAGGTCAATAAACAACTGCCGTCAAAACTCCTGTCTCGAAGGACTAAGATCATGCTCTACAAAACTCTTATTTTGCCAGTCCTGCTATATGGAGCTGAAAGCTGGATCTGGAAGGCAAAGATACGTCGACTGTATTGGATCAAAATGAGAGTGATTCCAATAAATAAATACTAAACTATAATATTGGCTTTTCTTTTTGTTGAAAAAAAAAATTGCTTTCTCATTATATGCAATATTGTATCAAACTTCTTTCAGGTAAAAATCATTAAGTACATTGGTCTTAAAATCTTCTAAATTACATATTTTTTCTCGATGAGAGTTATAGTATTAATTACGTAAAGGAACGTGCTATGAATAAAAGCTAAATTTGTATCTATAGAATTGAAATTTTGAGAAAAGCATTTGTCTTCAATCAATCAGATTATCTACTTTTGTCTATTTTGTTAATTAATGAGTTTTACCTTTGAACCGACGATTTTCACGAAGCCTCAACTTTGAATTTCTTACTATGTCAAAAGAATTACTTAACTGACTATTTTTCCAATAATTGTTGTAAAATTATTTAAGTTTAAATTGTATTAATAAAAAGATGGTGTGTATTAATGGAATGAAATAAGAAAAGGAATCAAAAATAATAACACTTACGAATGCTACACAACGATGTGATTTTTATAAATAGTTTTCTTATTAAACATTTAAGTCATTCTTAAATTAACATAAGCTTTTCCGGATGCAGCTGAGATGTAATTCGCTTCAAGACGTTGATTATTGATGATGTGTCAACACCGGCATGTGGTGAAGCCATAAAAATGTACTTAATTGCTACCGGGAGATGACTTCTATTTTCAATACCTTTTAATGCTTATATGTATGAACGGGTGTACATATTTGAAGGAATGTTTAATTTATGTGCATACATATGCAATCATACTCCTTGGCATACACTCTAAATTCGAACATAAAAGATCCTCTGATAAATGCAAAATTTTACGATTTTTTTATTACTTTCTTTGCCTTGGCGTAGAATAACTTTTAAATGCCAATCGTAAAAACTAAAATACTGTTGGCCAAAAACTTATCACGAATATAAAGCTTTTCGTTTCGTTGCACACGATATTACGATATTACATTATGATCCGTATAGAATACGATTCCATCTTTCCTTCTTCGTAATTTCTGTTCCCTGCACACACAGTCAGCGCAGCAGCAAAAGAAGCAATTGAGCTTTTACAGTACAATTTATAGCTACGCAACCAGGAACAACACAAATAAAGGATTTCTTCGTGCAGGCGTACATAACATCTATCACACGAACGATGTTTTCACTTCCATCGTCTAAAAAATGATTAAAAACTTGGGAGCGGAGAACGAAGCGATGAAGACGTGTTTTAAATAAAATAATTCCAGACGAGTCTTTATGACTTTTAAAGTCTTACTTCATTTCTGCGATAGTTTGAAGCAAACACTCCTTCGTTTTTATGATATGAGACTTGTGTGCGATGCATTTTAGGTGTATAACTAAGATTTTAGTCAGCTATATGTACACATTTTATTTATATAAGTTAAGGAATACATTTAAATGTATGTGTCTTTTATTGCACAATTTAGTTTTATTTGACAGATATCATATGAAATATAAGCAGAAATGATTATAAAATGGTATTAATTAAGAACAAAATGAGAAAGAGTCAGACGTTGATCAACTTGTAGCTATTATGATTATACCATAACATTTTGATGATATGGGGGTAAATTCAAACTAATCAATTCTTGTTTTAATGAAGGTTTTTCGGTAGCTTTTCCTTCTAAAATCCTAAATAATTTATTAACATATTTTCTTGCAATTTATAATAAGTTTTCAGTAGTAAGGTAGTGTATACCGTATCTCTGTAAATTGTGCAATGTAGTTTTAAGATAATTGTACTTTTTAGCTACAATAAAGAATCAATCAGAACAATCAAACTATTCAACTTATATGTGTTCGCACTCATACATTATGTAAAGTACAGGATCAAGGGTGATGCATTATTATAAATTAACATATCACTATCATAGATGGTCGCTCCGATTGTATCGAATTCGATACAAATGAACTTGCTGAAGTACAAACAAATTTGTACACGGTCAAATTTTGTGATATTCTGTTGCATGAACTGAGAGGTTTGTAAGCAAATAAAGAAAGATGTGCGGGAGGCCTGTCGAAATGAAATCATATCAGCTTCAAGTGAGCTTTTGCACTTTCTCTTTCTTTTTTGTATTTTTGTTCTCAGCTTTGCGTATTAGAATGGAAGCAAGCAACGCGTGTGTGAAAAAGAAAGATGAACTCTCGTGATATGACTAATTTCGATAATTGCAATACTTGATGCGACAAAATTTGCCCTTGCGTATAAATGCGGCCTTAGACACCGACTTCAAGTCGAAAGTTATTCTGCTTTCATCAAAACCAGCGTCTCATCATGTTACGGACTTGTCCTTCATAAGTGGAGTTCTTTTGAATAGAAATGTACATATGCATGAACAATATGAGAAGATTAATCTTTAATAGCTCACAATATCTTACTTTATTTTTACTTGGCACCTACTTGGTTTTCTTGTGGCATTCACGAATACGCTTTAAGTTACCAGGCTTTGAAGCACAATTAAGAAATAATTTAAACGAGACTTTAACATGGATTTTTTGTTTTTCTTATACAGGATCTAAACTAAGCCCATTTTTATTATAGAAAGAAGAGAGTTAAGAGTCATATGTCTTCCTCCAGAAAAACTGTTCACCATTAACCACAAAGTATAGTGAACCTTTATTTAACCTAGTATACCACCACAGAATTTATTTAGGCGATGTCTTCTGTAGCATATGAAATCACAATTGGACAGATTAGGGAACATTATAAGCTGTTTATATCAAGACAACTTGTTATAGTGATATAGTGAGCTCTAAATAACATCACACTAACTTTAAAGTTGTTAGCTAAATTTATATAGAATTTTAAGAAATGTGTGAACTGCCAATTGTGTCGTACGTGCGTCGACTTCAATGCACTGAACCCTTAGGTCGATTCCCGATATGACAAACAATTTTCAATCACTGACAATACCCAAATAGTATAATTGCCTAGTTTTCTAGACCTCTCCTCAAATTAGGCTGTTCGGAGTCAGCATAAAACTTTAGGTCCCTTCCATGCATCAGAGAACAATAGCACGGTTGGGTGTTGTAACAGGTAGGCAATATTATTATTTTTATGCCTTCCCAAAAAAGTAAATGCGACTAATCGGTAATGATTAATATATCCGTATATGTAAACAACTGCGGAGGATTTTTGTAGATTAACGAAATCGCCCGCCAGCCAGATTTGCAGGGTAGCCGCATTACATTACTATCGGCCGATTAAAATATATAAAGTTTTTAAAAGCCTGTGAACCAGACGAATTAAACCAAGTGTCGGTTCTGCTGAACTTAAGCTTAAACCTCCACTGTATAATTGCGTGTTAGGTGTTTCCGTGAAGAGTTGAACTTTGTTTGTTCGCATCAGTATAGTGGTATCTGTCGTATAATTTTCACACGAATATTTTCAATCCCATCAAAGAAATCTATGGTATTGGTTAGGGTTTGGAAATGCTACAGTGCACGGTTGGATCGTCTCCGTTTCCAATAAATCTCAATTGTTTAAATTAATTATATTTCTAGCCTAGGGCCCCTCGGGGGTCTCTAAGTTAAACTACTGTGGGCTATTTTATGAGTATTATTCATTAAATAAATTGAACAAATTCAAAATGTATGAATATAATTGATATTGATGAACTATGCTGAGAAATGAAATTATAATTATATTACTATGTGTCACAGACATAATATGTATGCTATTATCAAAGTACTTGCAGTCAGTTGTTATTATATATTAAACAGAAAAAAAATAGGCAGAGATCGGTCTGGTTGCGCTTCGTCATAGCTCCTGATGAGTTAGAGACGACGGTGGAGTGGCCTGGAGATCTCTCGCGCGTGCGAGATCGTGGTGTCACGATCTGAGGAGGATATATGCTAAGCTTCTAAAGCAAGCCCTAGTGTTGTGCGTGCTATTGTTTATTCACGAGTTGTAGGGACCCGACCCAACTTTTGCCGACTCTGAACGGCGAAGTTGAGAACCTTTTTCCAAACAGGAATAATCTGTGACCATTGTAAGTGACGCGAAGTGGAAGGTTGGTAAATTGGGGATCCCAAAACAGGTTATAACGTTTTCCTAAAAAAAACCTGGAAACGATATTTACCTTACATGTTAAACGGCATCACAGGAAACAAACACTTTATAGCAAGAAAAATATATTATACTAGCTGGATGGACCCGCTTTGCTGGGTCCTTTAAACATGAAAAACGTACATATGGGCTTACAATTTGTTTCTCAAATTGAATACATATGTTAGTCCATATGTTAATATTGAATTAAGTGATGAAATGATATTTCACTTTTGTTTAATTTTTTATTTTGTACAATAATGTAATATATATACCAACATTAAAGCCCTCATTTCAGACTACAATTACGATATATGTAAGAATATATAAGGTAGACAAAGTGGACCCCGCCTAAGTCGTTAGAGAAAGTTTGACTTAGAGAGAGGTTTTTGTATGGGGAATTGAGGGAAAGGTTTTTAGTTTCCACTATATTTTATCATTATAGGAACAAAGGAAGATTATTAGTAAAAAAATAAAAAATGTATGTTCATGTAACTTTGTTTACTCACTAGTGTTATCTAGATTTCTGATACCGATTTATATACAGATTACAGATGAGAATTTATATTCACTCTGAAACGTAGTGAATCAATCAACCAGATTAAAAATATGATTACAAAAGTAATCAGATTACGCTCGACACTAATGAAATACATTTCATTGGCGTATGAATGCAGTCAAATACGAAGATAATTACAGTAATAAGTGAAATAAATAACAAAACTTCAAACCTGTCATCATGTTTGTCCAGCTCGCCTTAAAATGCCATGAAGAGAACTTGTTCATTTACTATCAAACGTTCATATGTATTTTCATACACAACTCACAACATAAAGTCCCATACAAAATTATGTCTCCCAACATTCTTTATCCCAAAAAAGTGAGCTACCAAATCCCTTTACAACCTAAATACTTGTGTTTGACTAAACGGAACTACGGAAGAGAACACGTCACATCAGGTCAGATCACAATTCACAACTTCAAAGTTGGGTGGAAGCATTGTAGTAGTTTCATACGCAATGGTGGAAATAAGCAGTGTGTTTGTAGGTGTTCTCGGAATGGATGGGCGTATGCACGAACTCCACTAATGGGCAGTTGATTGCAATGATCTACGCATATCTACGCATACCTGTAAAATATGTATTACCGCCGTTTTAAGAACCACAGAATAATGACTGAGTACATTAGTCTCTTCTCTCTCTTCGCCAGGTAATGTACCAAACGAAGAATGAAGCTATATTCAAATCTGTTCAGCCATTTTAAAGTAATACGTATTTAAAACAGAAAAAACCGGTTTTTTCGTTAAAAAAACGTATATATGGGTCTAAAGACGGAATTAGGATACTAAAAACCATCACCGCTGTACTACTACTCACGACGAATCGATTGGTGTATATATTGTTGCGGGAATGTTATGTACCTTATCCCTACAGGTGGACAAACAGAAAAATGTGTTATCTTTTATAGATGTAGAGACTAGTTGCATTATGTGAGCCAAATTGCTTATGTGTGTTTGATAGAGTAATCATTACAAATACAATACATTTTTGTTTTTCTTGTAAGATTAACAGGTGTTGTATGATCTTAGTAAATCCGTTTTGTTGTAGACTGTGACTTTTGTGTTTTAAAAATGTAGCCTCATCCATCCCTCGTGAAGTGGTGTATCTATCCCACTTCTGGTGTATTGTCGTTCAAAATCCGTTCACACTTTTTGCTTCAGATAAACATAACATTTTTTTTTGTCAGTCAAGTTCTTAAAATCAAAATCAATGGATTTCTTGGAAAAGCGAAGAAGCTCTAAGGTTGAGTACCAAAATAAGAGGTTTTCGGTACACATAATGGAAAGTTGCGGGCTTTTGGGTAGCAATTGAGTTCCTAAAGTGCTACAAACATATGTAAGATATATAAGTTGCAAGGGAAAAACTATGATCTAGTCCCAACATCAAGTATGAAAAGGAATCCTGGACGACCTTCGTTTTTTAATGCACCTTTAACCAAAGGGCCATAAGAAAAATAATCCGGTATGCACAAAAGCGTCTTTAAGATTAAGTGGCAAGATAAAGGCAGCAAATCTCGTAGGATCTTGCAATTAGTTCTCCTGCAAGGGCTACCATTTCAAATATCATAATAAGACAACTACTCCTTGCTGATTGTAAACATAATATTAAGTAGTTTTCAGTACAAAAGCATGCTCCAGGAGCTTAGAAATATGAATTCGATTGTGTAGATATGCACTTAACAGGTTTTTAATTTCATCAGATCTATACCTTTCGAGATATGGATCTGATATATAAGATAAGATATACCTCAAGAAATATAGTATTAAAAGTTCCCGTAGAACTTCCAACTAGTATCAGCCCCGTGTATATACGAGTAAGTAATTGAAACCGCTAATCCGTTATTTACGTTTCACATAAAATTGATGAAGGCGATGATGAACGTAGAATATATTAGTGTCGTCAAAATATCTTGGAAGATGTTTATGTTAATGGGTATGTGAAAGGAAGGTTAATGGTGTACCACGTTATTAAAACTGTAGGACACTTCTGCTCGTGAGATAACAATAGCACGCACAACACGAATGGTTGCTGAGAAGCTAGGTCCTGGCACTCTACGGACTGTAGTGCCAACCATATTATTTTATTATATATCCATTGAATGTAAACATATATTTATAGGTTTTAAAAACGTTATAGAATTACATGTACATCATATTATATAATATATCACCGAAAAGGTAAATATTTATTAAATCGACACCAACTTCAAGAAAATGACACACTATACGCCGCTTCTTTGCTGGCTATATTTGCTAAATTTTGTTGTGCAATAGTTTTAGTTTTACAATATTTCATAAGATATTAATTTAAAATGATGAAATAACTTTCCAAGCTTCTCATAGTTTGATCCAATTTTTAAACATCAACGTGGCTCAATTTTGTTTTTCTGCTGTTCCTTTGGTATTCCTCTCCAACATAGTCTATTACGTTATTATTCAAATGAAAATAGACAGCTTTTTCGATGAAAGACCTCTGTTGACTTGATTCCGTGGCACATATGGATACTTGCATCGAAAAATCGGTCAATAAGTCTTTTATTTTTTTCAAAATATGAAGTTAAGAAGTTATTTGTTTTATTTCGTTTCATTTTATGTTGTCATTTTTGCCTTTTGACACTCGTACGTCCGTTATGTGTGTTTTTGGTTTAGTCCTTATATTAATATCAAGATTTCTGGTTAATTTTTAGATGCAAATACCCCTATGTGCGCCGTCCTAAGCAAGTATAGCGATATTTCAACAAATTAACACAAACAAATGTTAATCTACACGAATAAATTTCGCTCTTGAATCATTGTATCTATTTTTGAAAATCGCATTAGTATCCCTTGCATCTTAAAAGACCTAATCGTACATGTGACAGACGACGGGATGTGACATTGTTTTATACAAAGTAAATAATATAAACGAACAAATAAATATAAATTTAAATAAAATTGCGAAAATAGTTTATTGAATCTATATGCTGACTCCGAACGGCGAAGTTTCTAGACAGGGATATTCTCCGAGCATTGTCAGTGACTCGAAATAGGTAGAGCTGTGTAGTATGAAAGTTGATAAATTTGGGGACTGAATTTGCAACCCCGGCTTCGAAGTCGACGCACCAACGCACTGCGAGGAAGTGGCCAAGTATTTTGTTTGCGAAAAGAAATTTATTCAACCATCCGTTCATTATAATGAGGAAAAGTTCTGAATTTGAAGGCAATTTTCATTATGAAATATTTTGTATGTAAAAACATAAAACTGTTCAGTATTTTAGATGTTGTTCATTATTTTTTCTGTATTTCATTTGAATTTTTTAAATATTTCTTATATTACATATAAAAAATTATATTGTTGTATATTCATAATAATAATAATATATATGCGACAGTCCTAGACGGAGCTACAGCAACCACTTAAGTTGTACGTTTTATTATTTTTTTTGGAGTCGATGCGACCTACAGTTATATGCAGACCAGCCAAGTTTGTGAAGCTTTTTCTAGACATGAATAATCTTTGTGGATTATGAAAGTTGGTAAATTCGGGTATCGAACCTGGCACCGAAAACTTATAACAAATTGCCGATGCAGTAAATATCGACGATTAACTGGATTTGGAAAGACTACCCTTAAACCGTCGATAGAAAGAATTTTGAAACTTTTAAAACTTTACTTTTAAAATTTTTCGCCCAATAATTTTAAATTCTTCTTTAATATTCTTTTTTTGACAATGTGCAAAGAAAGCTAGGCATTTTCATAATAACATTTTACAAATTGATTTCCAGGACATGGTGTATGCCGTAAATGTCCCTGGTCATAAATGATCTTCCATTAAATACAGTACAAAGTAGATATGTGTGTTTTGCCAATAATTATTAAAAAAGAAACATCTAAAAACAATTTTGCATTAAGTATTTATGTAAGTCAATGGATCGGACCATTTGTTAAAGTTGAAGTTTTGAAAATAGAAATAGAAATCAAAAAAAGTTTCTTCGAGACCATTTCACTAAATTGACCTTATATTAATTATATAATTTCGCAACTACTGCATTCACCTTATTTAGCAGGGTGTGAGTATGCGCAAGACTCAAAAGGCCACTACTGGTAAATCATTTGGATACAATTACGTTGTGCGATTTAATGTTATTTCTGGGTTTTCATCCGCGTTTATCACTTTTTTTGTTCTTTATAAAATTATCTAATATTTTATCTACAATTTTTGTTGCACGAATCTTCGACTGAACTCTTTCAACTCATATTCAAATATTCATTCTTAGATTCAGACTTAGACTTAGATACAGGCATTCCTGACATAGAGTACAAACATAAGACCCTATTTCGATATGGAGTTAGTCGTTTGCCCCACAGTCTATCTAAATTAATCCTAGAGAAGAAAATCTACAGTGTTGAAACCTGGTATAAATATGTAGACGGCAATGGAGAAGGATGGGCCGATGTGCCTCTGCATGAAGATGCCTGGAAGGCAAATATATTGATTACTTTTGAAAACCTGCGAAATAGTTAAATATAAAGAAATATTCAGGAGGCGCACAAGAGCTCACATGGTGTTAATGGAATGCTCAGCCACCCTGTTGTACAGTCTGACTTCAAGGACAAATTTGACCGAAGACTAATAATGTGTATATTAAGTACACGTGCAGGATTGATAAGTCTTAATTCTAATGGCTATCAAGGGGATAATAAGAACTGCACACTTTCCCACTTTGTTGGGAGGTGTCCAATTCTAACATCCACATGTACTGAGTCACTTGGAAAGTAATTTTAGGGGAACACGAAGTCATCACTCTACGAGATGCTGATAGTAAATATATACATATCTGCCGAACTCTTTCCAAAAGACTACATTTGTCATGTTAATGTTTTATATGTATACATATATATGTATAATGTTTGTCTTTTCATTGAAAATAAACAATACAGTTTATTAAAAAAAGTATTCTTCTGAGGGCAGATAACAGAATGTATTCACAATTAAAGCTTTGGAAATTCTATATCGCTTTAAGCTATTAATAGCCCTTGGAAATAAAAACGTCTGCCAAATATACAAACAATAGTAGAGATTAGAGACGAATCTGCACATAAAATGTGTTTAATGTTGAACTTGAGTTTGTGCGAATGGACTAAATAGCAATAATAAAACAATATATACATATATAAAATAACATTGACCCAGGTAATTTCATTCATTAAATTGGTACAATTCAGAGGTAGAAGAGTTAAAAAATCAAAAAAATTGCTCTTAAAGATTTACATCTCCAATATAATTTTCGATGTCTGATAGTTATGCAAATATAAATATAATATAATAGGTATATGATAATATACATAATTCACTTACTACTATTACAGAAATGTTTGATTAATTGTAAATGTCAAAATGGTCATAGTGAAATAGAACGTAACAGCAAAAAATCCAATTCTATCAGATATTTTTTTATCAGATCCACGCGAATACTGAACTACGATACACAGGTATCGGAGTGATACTGTTAATTGACAATTTTATGGTACTATTTATTAAAAATGTGTTAGCAATACAAAACTTCGAGTTCTATCTTATTCAATTTCACTGACAACCTAGTAAATGACAAAACGAAAAATAAAATGTTAACCAATTAGTAAGATATTTGCTTAAAACAGTTCAAACTTTGAAACGAATTTTTTAAAGTGAATAACGAAAGCCGAATATTCTCCGATTGATATGTTTGCTTATAGAAAACGTTATAAAAAACGCTGTCAAAAATTGTAAAGTTGGAGTGTCTCTATAGTACTTGATTTTTGACGACAACCTAAAAATAAATTAAACACGACAACCTAAAAACATATTAATACAACGGTTTGTGAAGAGATCATTAATAAGCATAGCGATGTATTGCCGTGGCGTTGTGGGTTTGTACCTCGACCTCTACGCAACGTAACCGCTCTGCGATTCTCGACTGGTACGACCAAAAATAATTTTCACGATCCCACCTCTTTTGAGTCTCAAAGAGTAATAACTGTATAGAAAAAGCTCCTCAAACTTGGCCGCTCGGAGTCTGCATAAGACAGTATGTCCCTTCCACTCATAAGAGAACAATGGCACGCACAACACGTGTGATTGCTGTAGAAGCTAGGCCCTGGCCTCTATGGCATGTAGCGCCACCCATATTATTATTATTAACGTATTGGCTTGGGAGCCTGGCAGGTGGTCTTCAATATGTTATAATTCTCATGACATACATCTTAGCTCTTATCGTTGTTGTCGTGTGTACATGTCTAATCCTATTTCAGGTCAGTTGTGATCTGACCACATACAGGCACCGATTTCCTGGCTAGTCGACGCTATAAGCTTATCCACAAGTGAGTGGTTATTTTAAAGCCTACCCATCCCTTTTTTACTTGGAGTCCAATTCAGAACTTTCATTCTCTTAAATCATATGAAATTAGTCGGATGGGCTTAGAAATACGTCCCTTTTTAAACCCACTACGCCGTTATTATGCCAGAAAGTTTACAATTTGGAAATATCTTATTGATAACAATTCAATAGCATTCCTGGTTGAGCAGGCAACATCTCAAACCTGGAAGAATTTTTTTCAATAATCTCCCCCAAATTGTGAGCATTAATATCCCGCAATTGTGCGGTTTTTGATTTATGTTATGGACTTGAAGACATACGTAGAAAATAGAATTGCACAAATAAGTAGGGATGTTGCAGAGGAAATTCTGTTCTCATTTTTTATCTTTCAATAATCGAGTGGTCGCCTTTGCGTAGCGTCGAGTACTACGCTTACGTGCCAGATTCAATCTCAGATTTTTCGACTTTTGTATTCACTGCTAAACCTCTATCGAATCACTGACAATCAAAGAGTTCGGAGTCGGCATGGAAATGTAAGTCTTATACAAACGTGAGGGGAGCATAAGACCTACATATATTATTATTATGATGATTATTATTAGTATTATTATTTTTTTATTTTATTTTTATTAGTATTATTATAATATCATATATATTAATATAATAAAAAAATTAAATTAAATTAAAAATGAATAATATAATAATAATATTTACTAATATTATTGCAATTATTATTATACAATGAAACCTGACTAATTGGACAACCCTTGGGCCCGAAGAAAAGGGGTCCAATTAGGAGGTGGTCCCATTATAGAGGTTCCAATTGGACCGGTCCAGTTACAATGATTTTCCTTATGCATATATAACCCTTAAGAGTAATTTTGTATATATGTATATAAAAATCAACTCTCAGTACATCTGCATTTAAATTTATAGAAAATATGTATTTGAATTTAATTTCTATTAAGAACTAAAAGGCAGGAAATTGTTGTAATATTCAAGTTGTTTGCTAAACAAATTTTGACCGTGTCTAATTTATTCCATCCGATTAGCAATTTGGATGAACTTTTTGTGGCACTTCAATAGGCAGTTCCCACCGAGTTTGAAATATTTTCAAATGTCATTAGCTACCAATTTCGCAGTAGTCCGCAAGAATATCAATTTCCCAGTTTTGCGACCAGTCATAAGATCGCAACATTTTCGTCCATAGCCAAATAATCTTCTAGGATTGGAGGTTCGGGTATTAATTCCTCAGCAAGCATATTGTTGTCCTATTCCTCGAAAAACCCTTATTTTTCAGAACATTTTTTTTATAATAAGCACACATCGATAAATTCCCAACTAAAACAAAATGAACTGACGTTTTAAACTTATAGTAATATAATATGGGTGGCGCGACAGTCCGAGGTGGACCTGGGCCTAGCTTCAAAGCAACCACTTGTGTTGTGCGTGCTATTGTTCTTTCACACGTGGAAGGGACCTACAGTTTTTTTGCCGAACGGCGATTTTGAGAAGCTTTTTCTAGACAGGAATACTCTTTGAACATTGCCAGTGACTCGAAAGAGGTGGAGCCGTGAATTATGATAGGTGGTAAATTCGGGTATCGAACCGGGCACCCTCTGCGTAGGAGTCTACGCACTTACCTACGCCACGTCGACCACTCGACGTTTTAAACTTGACGGTACAAATATAACTCGTATGCTTGGTCCACTTAGATAGGTAAATATATTACAAGTGGTCCATGGTCCGATTAGCAGGTGTCCCGATTATAGAGGGAAATTTGTATGAAAAACGGCAGGTAAAGCACGACGTGCGGTCCGAATAGAAGGTGGTCCGACTAAACCCAAATGCCTAAATCCATAGCATATTTGCATGACATCTTTATACCTCAGACTGGGGTACTTTCCTATAATGAGGAAAACAGACAAAATGCCAATTCTAAGGCCAAGCAAAGATACATAAGTACCTTCAAGCTTTGTATAGGCCTATAAGTATGCAAATTTATTTTAAATGCTTTCTAGATCTTTATACAGGTCGTGGAGTTCGTTATTATATCTACTCCTTCATTCGTCCTCCTTGTAGAGAGGTCCACATACCCGACACAGATTTTTTCTTTCGAATGGGCTGAGAATAAGCTCTGTTATTTTGCTTATCGTCCAGGTTTCGTCTCCATATACCAGGACGGGGTGTTTTACGGCAGTATTCCTTACTAACATAAACGTGTTGCTGTTAGTCGTGATTTTATCCCAGGTCGTAGGCAACGGACCGCCTTTTGTTTGACAACAAAGAATTGCATTTCGCCTGTTCCTCAACTGGCGTAAAAGCGACACGCCGGTAATGAGTGATGATGTCGTTGTCATCTGCGTAACTCGACTGCGATTAGTGTGTAGGTTTGTAGAAGATATTGGTTCCATGCTTTCAACTGAAAAGATGGTCTGTATCGTTCTCTACTTGCTGTTCTTTTCCCAGAATTGATTTAGTGTGAATATTTATTTTATAGTCGATTTTCCTTCGATTAAATCGTTAGATGTTCACATATCACTTTTGTTGTTGCGATATTTTCTTGCTTCGACTGATACTACACATTTCGCAGTATTTTTGGCGACATCGAATATGTGATCTTTCCAACAAAGTGGTGTGCTCATACACATACCAAGGGTGGGAAGTCTTTCGGTTTCGTAGCGACATACCATGTGTACCCTTCCTTAATACCAAACTCTCTGAAATGCGCACACCGAACATTTTTGCTATCCTTGATACATTGCAGAATTGTCTGTCCCGTCGTCTACTCACAAGAGTTTTTTATTGCCGATTAAACTTATTCCGATTTTTGTCAATACTTTTCAAGCAACAATGTTCAGACCAGCCTAGCGGTGACAATCTATCAACAGAATAATTGTATGGATGAGAAGTAACAAATAGTTTCAGAAAAAAAGCGAAATGATCTGCAATAGCAAGTATTCATGTGGGCTCATTTACTAGCTGGGTCAAATTGTATATCTCAGCAAAAATGCCCACCTACCGTCTTTAGGGCTTTATCCGGCCTGTATGTAAAAGCCAATTATGATTGTGTGCGAGGGTATAATTCTTGTGATCGAATCGACAGCAAATTCATTAACAGTTTATTGAACCTTGGCCTCTTATAAACAAAACAGTCGTGAATTAAATTGGAGTCTTAACCACAGAAAATTAAATTCGATTGGAAACGAGAGCGAATTAGTGCTTGAAGTGACAAAAACTTACTTGCAGACGAGCGAAACATACCAAGGTGAAGGCTGAACAGTGATGTTATGTGATATGTTCTTGCGCTTTGTTTTTAAATAACGATGACTGTATATATATGCCTTCTGCATCAATGCACCCCATCCCCCCCTACAGGCTGGGCCATCTAGGAAACAACGTTCCCAAGCTCCTAATCTTGTTCAAGCGCAAGCCGACTTCCAAAGTGAGTGATGTGTAGCCCAAATTGATTTGCGATTATTGAAAAATCTGCTATGCGCACATATGTGCAAAAATTTTCATGAGACTAGAATGCTATATAAATATATAAATTCAAATATTCTGAATTTATAAAGAACGTCAGCCGATATATGTAAACATATAAACATTATATATATATTACATTTTTATGTCAACTTCGAATGGCCAACCATCCTTAGGTTTAGATCAGAGAGCAATTATGTAAGGTCCAAATACAAAACATATAAGCCCGTCAATATTCCTAAATGAGTGTTTCTTTAGATTGCGCGATCAAGAGACATAAAACGTAGAGGAGCATAATTATGATTTAAAATAGTCTGTACCACAGGACTGAAGAACTGAATACATCATTTCAGTTTATCTGGCCGTTGACTTGTACGATTTCGAAAATTAAATAAGAAAACAGCTCTGAAAATGTCAATCAAATCCATCCTAAGGAAAACATTTTTATGTTGAAGAACCATAAGAACTGGAATTTTTGCTCTCCACTGAATGTATATTAATGCCAAGTAGAAGGCATTCAAGAAAATATTCCCAATTCCATTGCCCGAAATTCGGATGCTCATCTAGAGTATCTGAGAGCTTCCCAATCAAAGTAGTTTCAGTAATGAGAATAGTTTCGTAGATATGTGTCTACTAGCTCAAAATAATTTTAACCATTCTAATGTCACGATTTATTTTTCCGAAAGGCTTCAACATCTCCTTTATTCCTTAAATTTGAATAATACGGTCCTCGAACACGTTAGCAAAAGTTATTGCAGTACATTATGTAAAAAATTAAAGACTTAAAAACATAACATACCATATAAATCACAAACAAACAAGACATTCACCGACTTACTACAAACAAACACTGACGGTTAATGTTAATGGTTTGATGTTAATTTAACAATTTATTCAATTCCAATCGTCATTTGTCCAAGCTGTATTTGCCAACTACAAAAACTTTGAAGTGATTATTTATGGTATCATAGAAGGACAGAATATCCACAGCAATTGGGACAAGGCTAGAATTTTTTTTCCAGGATCTTACGATTTTTCTGATGCTAAAGATTGATTAATTGCAACTAGGTGGTATCGAAGTGTGTCGATGAAAATCAAAATACCGTATAGCTCTGCTCTAAAAGGACAATATTAAATGATGCTATCAGTGCAACCAACAAAAAGCGAAATTTACCAAAATAACTCTTTTTGATGCCCTCAGAGATCATTAGTGACGGCCAGCATAAGTTCAATTTTTGTGAATTACGTCACTTTTGCACTGGTAGCCTAAAATATAAATGAGCAATTATTTGCGCATATTAATTGCGGGATTATCTAATAAACGGTTATCGATAAAGAAATTCA
The DNA here is from genome assembly GCA_964034865.1 of Eristalis intricaria. Taxonomy (NCBI): domain Eukaryota; kingdom Metazoa; phylum Arthropoda; class Insecta; order Diptera; family Syrphidae; genus Eristalis; species Eristalis intricaria. The sequence goes on along the minus strand of OZ035873.1, from coordinate 76,374,520 downwards.
TCTTAAACTATTGCACATGCTGTCACCTATCAAAAGTGGACACTATGTTGTGAATACTGTTAGACTTAACTAGTGTCTAACAGTAACCCAAATAAACTGAATACACATTAGATTTAGCATAACATGCGGCTTTCTAGTTCCCACCATTGGACCAGGAGAGAGATACATTTGCATCTACACAGCTCTTTAAAAATATTTGTTATTTTACTTCAGGGGTATATGCTCTCTCTCTATGCTAGTTATATGTAATTATATTATTGACGGATTCAAATATCACATTATACATACATGTATTCATGATGGCTACCTTTAATCAAAATCTTGTTATAATGTAATTAAAACAAAATCTCATGAAAGTCTAATTTCACTTGTTACACAAACATTGATCGGGAAGCCGGTATGGATGTGTTTGTGTAAAAGTCGCAAATTTAATTTGCATTCAATGTCAGTTCCCAATAAATAATATTTTACACACCCACAATAACTTTTATTTGCAAATATTCGTTGCACGACTGTTTCATATGTAGACACCTTTATTTAAATGGATACATACGCACAATAATTTGTACATGCTCATGCTGTAGCAGTGAATTTCCAATGTTAGGTGAGCGAATTTTTGCTTTCTAGTCTCAAACAAATAATTTAAAATCGCATGATAACACAATTCAAATAAAATTAAAGTGGGTTTTTTATACATGGGTTATAATTCAATTTCAATATGTCTTTTAGGGCATACTTTCAGTAAAATGCATCTCCAACATATGAGCGTTCATATCCTATCTTTATCTTTTACTGCTGTTTTGAACTTTCAGAAAATTCAAGGTCAAAATGCCAGCTAGTATCAAACTACACGAGCACACTCATTTGTAAACAATTACATTAGAAATGCAACGCGCATTCCCCTCAATTGTTAGATTAAGTCTACTCATATAAGCAATATTTTAAAAATACTTCTGCTAAAAAGTGTCCGAAACATAGAGGTGTCGGGACTACTGAAGTGTCCAGATTAATGAGGCTGTACCATAATTTACATATATCTGTTGTCCCAAGAAAAAGCTCAACCACTTTCGGGTTACTGCCAATTCTTTGCAATTCTTTCGTGCTTGCCTGTAATAGTGAATCTTAAGTGAGGACCTTTCGCCCCATTCATTCCATTTGATCGACCCCCCTTAAGTGTCATTAGCCTTATTGCCATTTATTTTTCGATCAATTGGAATGTTTTAGAGCTTATTGAAATTGCTTATTTCGTAGTGCTGTTTTAATAAAAAACGTTATTCTTACGTCTTATGAGCGTTCATATCCTATCTTTATCTTTTACTGCTGTTTTGAACTTTCAGAAAATTCAAGGTCAAAATGCCAGCTAGTATCAAACTACACGAGCACACTCATTTGTAAACAATTACATTAGAAATGCAACGCGCATTCCCCTCAATTGTTAGATTAAGTCTACTCATATAAGCAATATTTTAAAAATACTTCTGCTAAAAAATCATTGTTTAAACACCGAATGATTCTATTACATGCTTCTTATGAAACTATAAATTGCCACACTAGCCTGGCGAATACGTATACATCTATTTATTCATATGTATACGAAGCTTGACGTGCATCATGCCTCTGTTTTTCGCATTTTACTTTTTTTTAAATTAACTTCAATTGATTACACGTGCCACCAATACACGCTTAAACTATTCACAACTATTTTGTAGTTGCATTGCAAACATATTTATATAGATCTAGGTTTGTATTAATATAAGAGGCTACATATGTATGTATGTACGTAGAAAAAGAGTGAAAATGTAACAAACATGCAGGTATGAAGAAAAAGCAAAGAAAAGTAGCTTTACACAGTTTCCACAGAAGCAAGAAATCAAGACATATACAGATGCACATCAACGAATAGCACAATTGTGAAAATTTCCTTCTGGTCGACGCTATGCACAAATGTGTTTATTTTTGGTTAAGCGGTTGTTTAGAGTGTTTTCTTTTAGAAAGCTTCAGGTTTTGCTAAAGCTTTTTTCTTTTTCCATTCAATGTCAGGGTATGTGCAACCGGCGGGAAATGGGTGTATGCATTTGCTTGGACATAATATATATATTAAGTTGTATTGCAGTGAGGTTGACTACACGTGGCAACAAAAGTTGTTGTAAACCACTTATTGTTATATTGGAATTATAGTAGTTCATTCCGCTAAATGTCACATTATTATATAAGATAGATTATTAATAATCTATTCGACGTCTATTTAATTTATTAATACGATTTTCAATATAATGTCTGTAAATTTCAATGATGTAACCAAAATATACCACTACCTAGCAGCAAAAGCAGATACATGATGCTACAATGATGTTAAAGATATTCTATTCTTACAAGTGGAAGGAACCTACAGTTTTATGCCGACTCCGAACGAGAAAGTGAGAAGCTTTTTCTAGAGAGGTATACTCTTTGAACATTGTCAGCGATTCGAATGAGGTGAAGCCGTGAATTATGAATGTTTGTATTCGGGAATCGAACCTGGCACCCTCAGTACAGGAGTCGACGCACTAATCCACTATCCCACGACGACCCACTTGCTGCATAATTTGAATTTTTTTTCATCTATCCCTAGACTTTATGCTTATTTTAAAAACCAGTTATACGGTTTTAAGAACTGTCTTAAAAACATAACAACTTGAAGGACTACGGTTTACTTGTTGCATTTATTTTAGCTAAATATGTAGTATCACTTTAGAAGGACACATGCATATACTCTTATTATAGGGTGAGACATATTGATTAGCGTCCGTTCATTTATGATAACAAAGTTTATATTACACATACATTTTGCTCCTCAATGTCGAAATTAATTCATAAGAACATAATTATAAAAAATGTTTTCATCCTTCGGCTCTATATTTTCATTCCTGAAATATATAGCAGTGATTTGGTGATTTGGCTACGCACACGACACCATAAACATTTGGAAGTTCAGAATAAATTTGAATATAATACATTTTATTATATTATTATTAATTATAAAAATATATTATATACTTACTTTATTATATATATATACATATTGGATATATAATTACATACGTAAATCCAAACATATATAATGTAAACATTTAGCGCAAGATCCGGACTATAAATAAAAAGTAAAATGAAGTGGACAATTGACGGCATCTCACACATCTTATTAACTGTTTTTTTTTTTTTGAAACTTGTGTGTATATTCATACTATTTATATTTGTGTACAATGTACGCATTTCAAAAATCCTTAAAGAGTAGGAAAGAACGTGTTCATTTTCGGCTGGAACGTATTTATGTATATAGAATATGTACGCATTTTAATAGTCTCTTCGGACTGTTGAGGTAAAATTTTGAAAGTGTCCGAAACATAGAGGTGTCGGGACTACTGAAGTGTCCAGATTAATGAGGCTGTACCATAATTTACATATATCTGTTGTCCCAAGAAAAAGCTCAACCACTTTCGGGTTACTGCCAATTCTTTGCAATTCTTTCGTGCTTGCCTGTAATAGTGAATCTTAAGTGAGGACCTTTCGCCCCATTCATTCCATTTGATCGACCCCCCTTAAGTGTCATTAGCCTTATTGCCATTTATTTTTCGATCAATTGGAATGTTTTAGAGCTTATTGAAATTGCTTATTTCGTAGTGCTGTTTTAATAAAAAACGTTATTCTTACCAGACTATCTTTAGCACTTCATTATTTTCCATTATCTCTTGTTAATCTAATTAAATACCACCACTCGCCTAATTTTCAAAAGTCGGCAAAAACTATGAAGCATCTAGGTCGTCATCGAATTTAAGACCATTTATTTTTGATTTTCAGTTCTTGTTTAAGGTAATCTAACTTGAAACGTATTGCAACTTTTAGTTTAGTAGCGGGCATAGCGTTGTGGGTCTAATCGTCGACGCAATTGCACTTCGTTTCTTGGTGTCGATTACCGGTAAGACTAAACAAAACAAATTAATTTTCGCGACCCTACCTCTCTCGAGTCACTGACACTGCTCAAAGAAGAAAACAAAAAGCTTCTTAAACTTAGCTGTTCGGAGTCGGCATGAAGTTGTAGGTCACTTTGACGAGTGGTAAATGTAGAAGTTAGCTCCGGGCCTCGTACAGGCTGTAGCATACCACCCATATCATATAATAATAATAATATATATAATATATGTGGCGTGACAGTCCGAGGTGGACCTGGCCCTAGCTCCTCAGCAACCACTTGTGTTGTGCGTGCTATTGTTCTTTCACGCGCGGAAGAGACCTACAGTTAATGCCGACTCCGAACGGCGAATTTGAGAAGCTTTTTCTAGACAGGAATACTCTTTGAGTATTGTCAGTGATTCGAAAGAGGTGGAGCCGTAAATTATGATAGGCGGTAAATTCGGGTATCGAACCTGGCACCCTCTGCGTAGGAGTCGACGCACTTACCACAGCGACCCACCACCCATATCATATATTATATTATAATTACGATCTTATTAATTATTATTGGTAAACAAAGACTGTATACGCACCTATTTCGGCTATTTATGAAACTTCAGCTCAAATCAAATGTAAAAAACCCTCTTAACTACGCGGGTTACACCTGTGTCATCTGTCGAACCTGGACATAATTAACAGCCTAATGCGAAATTAGTCTATTATGAATAAAATCATTTGGTCAAGCAGTTGCTGAAAAACATGTCATTATAATCGGATCATGATAAAAAAAAGAGGCGAAAAAGATGTTCGCTTGTTGTTTAGAGAATTTGAATGTAACATCCTTAGCTTGTACATACAGAACACATTTTTTATCATCCTATGCATTTTACGACATAGCGTGAAAAGTCGTAAAACGGAAAACTCCTTATGATGATGCCCCAGCCAGACGACGATTTCATATCCATTTGTATTATTGTCTGGGCTGATTTCCATCTGTTAAAATTACCCTTTAATCTTGAGACCACAGGCACAACTTTTTTCTGAAAAATTTAAGTAGTCAGATATTATATATCCGGTTGAACTTACTTCGCGTGTAGATGTCGATGCAACAGCAACAAAACCATGGCCACAAAACGCGTTTGGTCCCCGCGACTAAGGGCTATTTGTGTACAAAAATTCGCCGAGACTTAACTGATTGGCGCTGTGTAATCAAATCGTCATAAGAAAGAAAATTTATTACCAAAACTCACATCCAGACATTTACTACTTTGCAACAAACAAAATAATAATTCTTCTCTTGTTAGGTTTCTTTAGGATATACAAGAGCTAAACAGCCAGCGCCGTGGCCTCTAAATAGCATTCCGCGTATCGTCAAAGCAAAGGTGCGAGAGATATTACAATCGGAACAGCCCAGCAGACTCGAATTATTAGAGCGTTAATAAAAATTTTATGACTTTTCATGTTTCACTGAAATCGCCCTTGCTAAATTAAAAACCACTCCATATAGGAGTTTATAGCATCCATAGACGAGCATGTATAAATATGTACATATGTACGTAAGTCTATTTAAACGATTTGCAAACTACAATATACAAACATTTTTTCTTTTAAATGTTTGTATATATGTAGGTGATATAAAGTTAAATGCAGAAACTATTGCAATATTATATATTGTATATTTCTTTTTACTTACAAGGGTTTGCAGTAAGAACGAAGATTTAGTTAAGAACACCAATTTATTGCAGGGCGTAGATTAAGACTGCTTAGTATCAGCTGAAGTCGAAAGTATTGTACAAGAGATGTGTGTACTTAATATGTGTGTACATATGTATTAAAATACATATATACATATTTAACGGAACAAAAATCTTGTGTTAATTCTTAATATTAATTTAGGTTTTCCGTACATACACATCTGTTCGAAATATTGTCTTTTTTATTTATAGTCAAAGCGCCAAATGTGTCAGCGAAATCCGGTTTGTTTCTGACTGGAATTTCATTTCGTATTTTTTCATGCGTACATTTCTCTGCTTTAGACTAAGCCGATCCCGATATGTCAGGCAACTGGATATTCATTCGCACATAAGCATGTATGTACAAAAGTACATACGTACATACACTCCTGAATATCGTGTTTGCATCCTTCTCATTTTTTAGCATTTTGTTTTGTTTTGAAATCAATAAGCAATGGTTTTTCTTTTTCAAATCCAATTGACCGTTGATAAGGCCATCACTGTGCAAAGCCAATACACACAGGGCATGTAGATACTCTTTTCTTATGTGGATAGAACGGATGTACACATCTGTTGGATGGTTTTCACACCAAATATATGTTTCCAGTTCCTCACTATGATGCGACGATTGCCCACAAAATAAGATGAGTTTTAAATTAAAAATTTTTTGTGATAAAACTGTTATCTCTGAACTGGATGTTTTGAATGGGATTGTTAATTTTATCTATAAAACATATACCGTCCTACATAGATTTTTCAATGGTGGATACATGAATGTATGTACACAGGTACTTATGTTTTGAATGCTAGAATTTAGCACTTATTTAATTTCGCATTTGTATAAAAATTGTATATAGTACTTATAATAATGCTATATGTAATATTTCAGAATATATAAATAATATTCAAAAAATATATCTAACTGTAAGACACTCGTATGTTTCTTCTATATAGTTCGGATCAAAAGAAAGCAAACGCAAGAGACTTTGCCGATGTGAAGCAAAATAGATTTATTTTCATTCATTTCATTCATCGTCTCAATAAATGATTGTTGTCAGTCTTCACCTCAGAATTTGACAATTTAGATATTAAAAAAATGTTCCAAGTATATGACGAATAGTACGAAATGAAATGATATTTTCGAAGTAAGTAAATTCACGCCATTTTCAAGCCTTCGTTTTGTTAAATAGTTATATTTTAAATGTATGCGTGGAACTATTGAGCTGCCTAGCGCTATTTCAAAGCGATTTAAATAATGTTCTGAAATAGCTTAAAAATACTAATATTACTTAACTATTGCATTAGTTTAATTTAGAACATGTACAGTAAAAAAAGATTTAATTGTTGTGTTTTTTTACGCATCAATGTATAGTTTATCTTTTATAAACAGATGTCTTGATTTTATTTTATTATTTATTAATTGATTCTTTTAATTACAATTGTGTTTCAAATATAGTCAAATAGCTAATTTAACTGTCTTTTGTATGCAATTATAACAAAAATTAAATTGAAATTCTGTATTTTATTCAAATTTAAGTAAAAATGAGTTAAATGTCACTTCCTTAGACAGATACAATCAGAGTTTACATTGTGGTGTACTTACAAAAATAAAAAAAAAAATGAAACTAAAATAAATATACAATTTTAAGAAAGATGAAAATTATTCTAACACAAAGAAACTGATACACTAAGATGAACATGTTACTTGAATGTAGCATTTTAACATACTAAGAAAAACATAATTATTATTATAATTATTAATATTTGAAGTCAGAGAGTTCAATCTAACGTAGTCACAATGAACTAACAATTTTTTTTTACGAGCATTAAGAAAATACCGGATGTCTGAGCGGATCTGATATGTTCTAGGAGTAAATTGAATAAACGAAAACAGACAACAGAATAAAAATTACAATAAGCAGTGGTACGAAAAGGAGTTTCGACGAAGGTTATTATTAGAAACTATACAAACGGTTTACGGTTACCAGACCTAAAAAAAAAAAAACGTTTTTAGTACCTTGAAACAATACAAGTGCCGAACAGGAAGAATTTTCAATTCAAATAACAAAGGTAAGCTAGGATGTCCACTAGGTTTACGACAAATTTTTCGGATTATATACTTCTGTAGGACTAACAAGGGTTGCAAATTGTTCTGATATTTATCTCTCCAGCAATTTATTACATACTGAAGCTTTGAGTCAAACAGTCCATAATAAATATTCGTTAAAAGTTTAGTTGAACGTAGATTACTTTCATTGGAAAGTAACCTGCCGATCATTACCTAAATTATGAAATGCAAACTACTGGTTAAGTGCTTCACTTAGTTGTAGTCTTAAAAAACTACAGCGAGGTGGTTTTAGTGAGTAAAAATCTGACACTTCTATATGCGAACGTTCGCCATAGAGTCTTGTCGAAGACTTCCACCTACCTACGGAAAAAAAATAGTTTAGGTAAATAGAAAAAATGCCTAAGCTTGGAACGGAAATACTTCTTTATTGCATTTACATGGGAGGAAAATTTCATTTTGGAATCCAGATTTCTCGAAATATGTACAAATGCATTTTCATGTTTACATAAGCCTTTCCGTTGTGTAGATATATACAAATATGAAAATGCAAATGGATCTCCTTCGAAGAAATAGTATTAAGGAAAGGAGTCAACAAACCTGTTACATTTTCATTACTGACCTTGACGATATTTCAAATATGAACACTTGCGTTGCTTAGTGAGGTAATTTTCATATTTACTGCTTTGTCAAATTGAAAAATTGTCATCGCTTTACTTCTATTGTAGCAAATCATAGGTAAAAGAAAATTGCGAATGACAGTAAAACTAACACCTTTGGTAATATTAGAAGAATAATATGTACGTGTTGACCATATAAATAATGAAAATTATTCTTTCATTGAATCTGAATTCAACTTGCAATTTGGGAAGATTTGATTGTATGAAGAAGTATTTTTGTCATTAGTTAAATATGGCCTAACTTCCTACCACTTTTTTAGTAACCATACTCACACGAGATGTGTTTGCTCGTATTCGAATAGAAAGATGTACAGTTTTATACACAGCTTAATCGACTTTAAGTTCAACGCGTTATGTTATAAGAGGTAACAACGTGATCGAAACATATCTTTACATAGTACAACACAAATACATTTCTCGATGTCTTTACATTTAGTACCTTTATAGACTTTCAGTCTAAGATAATATATAAGACTTTCATAATTTTATAATATTATGAAAGTCTATTCCACAATGGCACCACATTAGTATCTTGTATCTTATATTGCACCCGTGCGAAGCCGCAACGTGTCGATAGTTGGTTATAATACACGGTGCCCACAAATCATCAGATAAAGGGTTTGCAAATGAGATAATATCAACTAATACTAGCCAATCCGTTTTAAATCGCTTTTCTAAAAAACGTTTTCATTACAAAAAACACATTTTTAAATCATTTTCCTAGAAGTATAATATGCTGTATTTTTCATAAAGTGTAAGAAAAATAAGATAAAATCTTCTCTGTTTTGTATGCTCGCATTAAGCCATTAATGAAATCTGATAGGTCCTTATCAGAGCGGATTCAGGTCGGAGAAGTCCACAGTAGATAAATCCATCATACAATGACATATCCTGGAAAAAACCCAGAAATGGTGATCGCAACCAACATCCATGTCTCGATTTCAAGGCCGTACATGACACCGTGCATAGAGACGAGCTCTTCACTGGACTGCCATGTCCAGTTGTGACATCATTGGCAAACTTATCAGGTTGTGTAGTATGACGATGGAGAATTTATGCTGCTCCATCAATGTTTTCAAATCCACCGAGAAAAAAAAAGGATTTAGACAAGACGACTCGCTGTCATGTCACTTCTTCAACATCATTATGGAGAAGATAGTGCAAAACTCACCAAGACTAGATGCACGAACTTCCAGATCCGTACAACTCGTAGCATATCTCGACTACATTGATGTGATTGGCAGAATGCAGCGAGCCGTGAATGAGACGTGTGTTGGCATTGAGACGCTGCTAAAATGAGAATGGTCGTACACGAGGGCAAAATGAACTACAGTGGACTCTCCCGAAGTCGAATTTCTCTCTAACCCCAATTCGAAAAAAAAATCTTTACCGAGATGAGACTGCCAACCGGTATTTCTTGGTAATCAATGCAATTGGACTATAGAGCCGTGATTAGAATGATTAAGCTGGCATTGTATAAGACACTGAAAGAAGTCTTTGGTGTCTTCAAAAGAAAAGTTCTGCTCGCGATTTTTGCTGATGGGATCTGGAGAATATTCACTGACAATCTATACGGCTTAAACGTGCTTGACAAGGTTATTTTTTTAACCTGGTCAGACTTCTATGGATTCAGTCTATAAGGTGGTTGAGCCATGTAGGGCGGAAAACATAGCCCCGGCCAGAAGAGTCATCGAATTGAGTTATATTACATATAGCCATCATCTTCTGTTTGCAAAGACTATGTTATTCTTACATACTCTCAGCGCACACTCGATAGGTTTGTGGCCGTTTGTGCTGTTGGGATAAATGTTAACGTGTACAGATCCGAGATAATGGTCATTTCCATACCGGATTTTCAATAAAATGGATTAGATAAGCTGATTAAAGTTTTTTACCTCAGTATTTGTTTTAACTTTCACCTACGGTTATAAAATATGGAATAAGAACGCAAATACAAACTGCCAAGATGATACAATTATTCATATTGTTGTGGGAGTTGCTCACCGGGATAGAGTGAGAAACATGTTAGTTCCAGAGGAATTCAATATCGAGCAGCAGGTTTACGAATGTATCCATCAGCACGACTTCAGAGGTATGCATTTAATGTGATTTTAGCAAGAGGTTCTACTCCCCTTTTGGAATGTATTTGGTTGAGCTTGTGAGTCAGAAAATGACAAAAATGATGATATTACCATGCTATAAACAAATAGTTTAATATTCATTTACGTAGATATATGTATTTGAAACTTTTCGTGAACTAATAAAAACCGAGTTGTTCACTACAGAGAGATTGTTCACTGTAACCAGCGTGGAGTCCTTGAAGCATCAAAATGTGGTTTTAAGTACAATTAATTAAAAAGAATATTTTATTTTTAACAGAAGCAACTCTAACGATTTAAAAACCACATTTAGAGTATCTTTTCCATATAAGAGAAATGAATTGACATTAATATCTTTCTTTAGCTAGTCGATAGAAAAAAGTTCTTCATAGATTAACGCTTATGTTTGAATTCATAATTCATTTCTGTGTTATATGTAAATACAGTGGACTCTCCCTAAGTCGAATTTTCACGATATATCTGTTCGAGTTAGAGAAAGTTTCGACTTAGAGAGAGGTTTTTGTATGGAAAATTGAGAGAGATGTACGTAAAATATGGCGAAAAAGTTCGAGTTAGAGGGAGTTTCGACAACGTAGGGAGAGTCCACTGTATGTATACAACACACATTAATGTGATTCGGTGACAGCTTCCCGGTAAAATCTTAGTTTCCATTTATTTAAGAAATACATGCAATGCCAGCTTAAAATCCCGATATATCTTTCACATTGGATTCTAGCTATAGAATGGACTTTGTTAAAACGTATGGTATTAATAGCTAAGGCTGTAAAAGGTAGCCATTGTCACTTTTAATGTGAAAAAGAATATAGATTATTTTCTTAAGATATTCGTATAATAAAAACAAAACTAACCAATGCAAACTTCACCCGAATCATGTGTAAAATTATGTACATATGTATCTAAATTAAAAGAAAACCTTAAATTGAATTAATTGCTTCGAAAGCAACCGAATTGACATCTCCTTTTTTCATTCGCAATGACTTTTGTATGTAAAGTTCAAAATGTTCATTCGAAGTTTCAAGTTACGTGCTTCCAGAAAATATTAGTTTCAAGTTGGGTACGACGATGAACACTCCTCGATCGTTTCTAGTAACGTGCTGGTACTCTAGATGCGCCCAGCCTTGTAGTAATTGTCTTTTTTTAATACTACAGACAGTAGATTTACCTGTCTCATACTTTTTGGCCCAAATGTAACTGCAAGGAATTAAATGTTGTTGTTTTTTTTCTACTGAAAAAACGACTATCCGGTATACGGCCGGACAGTAAAAGATTATTTGGATCTGCATCTCCAATCGGATATTATAAACGAAGCCAGATACCGAATACTTAGGATCTGATTGATTTTATTTAACGTATAATAAATAGGTGGTTTATTATATTGGTATGGTTTACTAAAGGTCTAAGCCCAAAGAATCCGTCGCGTTCATCGCGTTTGGAATCCACAAGAATGGTAGTTGCCGGATTGCAAGGAGGTGCCCAATGACTACGTTGCGTGCGCAGTCCACTCTTGCATAAATCTAAGAAATTCGAAATTTTCAAGTTCCTCTATTATGAGGAATTATTAAAAAAAAAAAAATTCTTTCAGTCATAAAATATCGTAAAAACAATCACATAAGAAGCACGCGAATGAATTTCCATGGAAACATCTGTCAAACGGACAGAAAGTTAAAAGTTGCTCAATTGCATCCGTCGTGGTGAATTTCACTTGTGGACTGCATTTGCTATTTCTCTCCCTCTCATAAGGCCATATGAGTTGTCAATTTGGTGACAGGACGCAACGCACGCAACGGATTCTATGGATTGGGGCCTTAAAGCTTTTCTGCTTCCTGGGGTAATTATTTATTACGTTTGTTTTCGCATACGGCTGCTACATGGAGATGAAACTTACGTTTTGGCGAATTTGGAGAAAATTACTGTTTTATTAATGTGCTGTCTTTAATTTACTGACCACCAAGCCCGGTTTTTAAGTTAAGTTTTCAATAAACTAACCAGATCAATTAATTTGTACGTTTTTCGTACAGTTTCTTTTTCGAGGTACATATGTATCTTATTAATGTGGCAACATGTTTTATTACTTATGAGATGCAAGAAAGACCAGAACTAGTTGTTTTCGATATTTCTTCAGAAGGTTCTTAGAAGCCTTATACACTGTTCCAACAAATCCCACTGACATGTTGTAAAATTATATAATGTGCCGTTGTCAACAATGCAAAAATAAATAATATTTTATATTGATGCTTACGAGGAGCCCAACATATGCGCTTTATATTTGCTGTGTAAAAAATAAGAATATCTCGTAGATGAGAACGAAAAAAATATGTTTAAGCTTATACATTTTATTTGGCCAGACCGAATATTCGGTACCCGGTATCCAGCCAAATCACTATACGGTATCTATGCTCTAAAAATCATATAAAATTAATTTTTGGATTTGATATGAATTATGTATATCAAATCCAAATATTTGAAATTGAACACGAAATTCTACCTTCTGTATTACTCATTGTATTTATGTATTTGCATGTACATACGATATGGAGGAATATATGCATGTATACAAAGTAAAATTTAGTTATTTATTTTGTATGAATATTTTTTTTGGTTCCTTATTCGCAAATATGGTATTATTTAAATTTTCTCTTTTATATACTTCTGTGTTTTAGTTTATTCCAAAATCCGCAAATTTATCTAAATTTACTTTAGAGACTTTCGTGCGCTCAATGTATCCAAGGGGAAATTTTCGAGCATGCTGCAAACTTAATTGCATGGGAAAAGATATTCAGCAGGGCACTAATCTTTTACTATGTTCCTGCACAACAAAAACAGCGAGGTTTGGGTGAACTCTTACTGAAACCTCAATAGGCCGTTCCCACTAAGATTGAAGGGTTTTCTAAATGTTGACAGAGAATATATATATATATTTAGTTATTTATATATATTTATATTTAGTTATTTGTGTATAGTTATCTATATATATATATATATGTTACCAAACTCTAGTTGAAACATTCCATTAAAAAATGCCAAAACAAATGCACAGGTCATTATGATGAAATTCCAGAAAAATACTCAAAATCTGCAGTTTATTTCACGACACTATTTAGTTTTCAATGAAATTTGTCATTCAAAATTAAACGTCAAAATAATACGCATCATACAACAAGGATCATATCATACAATACTTCCAGCAGAATCTGTGAAACAGAAAATTGTATGGTGTGTTTGATGTATCACAGTTTTGTATTTTGTATGATATGTATGTGATGTATGGTTTCTGAAATAGGCCCCAGGACAACAAAGTTGAGGTGAGAGAATCAATAGAACTTACTACGATATCTTAAAGCAACTTAATGAACATCAGGGATGTGATAATGATTAGACTATGGCAGGTATTCATATTTCTTAAAGCATCAATGGCATATCCTCATAAAAAATTTAGACGTGTCCGTTAAGAGACTCGTAGAAACTAGATGGAACATTCAATGGCTCTAAAGCCATGTTCGAATGTTAAGATAGATTTTACACTGAACTTATTCATCGGTTTAGGGCCATGGTAGGCATTGCGTCAGTTTTCTCAGCTGTTGAACCAATATATTGATGTAATGAACAAAAGAACGGCGTGCTGTTTTTCCAATGGTTACTTCGACATTTACATAACTCACTGACAACAGTATCATGTTGGAAGTCGGGCGAATACGACGTTACATGGTACATTTGAGTAGCCTTTGCATATTTAAGCTTCATTCATGCATAGGTCATTTGTGGTAAGAATTTATTTTACAATTTGTCTCTCAGTGACATCGTGTATACGAAGTTTATCAAAATTTAAATTAATTAAGACACATATTTATGAACAACAGTGAGCCAAAACAGATTGACTAATCTGGCATACAGTCTTTGTTCGTGCTTTTTCTTTAATTTTTTAAGGGGTATAAGTTGTTAATGATCCCCATGTGAGCTGTCTTAGTGGACACCAATATTCAAGTTATTCAATCATCACTTACTTATTGACCAAAGTAATTAACAAACAACCACTTTGCCAGAGCAAATGCTGCATTTTAATGTTTGTCATAAGTAATGTTTGTATGTTATATCAATAAAAATTAGTTTCCATTATGTAGATATACATAATATATTTTGTATCATATATTCAGATCAGCTATTTACTATTTTTACTTAGTACTGGAACGAACAATTGCCATACATCGTTAATTATCCTTAAAGGAACGGGCCAATACGTAACTATTTTAAATTTATTTAAAAATGCCAAAAATATTTGCCAGGTAAACTATACAAATCTTAAAATTAAACAGATTCAAATCCCTCAGATATGCAACCCAACAATGAATACAGACAATTATAAAAGCAAAATATAAGTGACACTCTTCAATGCACTATTGTTCGCCTTCACTGTAAAAATACATCTCTACAATTTTTATAAAAAGCTTGAAGTAGGAATACAAATGCCCACATTAGATAAATTAAATTTATACGGGGATAAGAATATGGTTTTATTAGCTACTAAAAATATCAAAACACCACTAATCAATCATGACGGGGTAAATGGACCTGAAACTATAGAAACAAGATACCTGCCAAAATATTTTAGATAGTTCATATACTATATTAAGAGCAAGGCGAGGTAACTACTCATCTGTAAATAATTTATATACAATAATATAACGTAATCATTTGCCAGAGTTGATGAAGGTATGCCGTTCCAGTTCTCCAGTTAATTTTTAATCCTTTTTCTTTACTCGGAAGCTTAATCAATAGCAAAGAAACACGATTTTTGTTTTCGTCAGTAGCACACTTGATATGTTTAGCTGATCAATTACATATATTCTAAGAAATTTCAATAATTTATTTCATTATTTTCCGTTTTCCGAAGCTTTGATAATGATTTTCAGATTATCGCAAGAACCATTTAAAAATGTCTACTCAAAGGAACGACGGGCTCAATAACACTTGCGTGAACACTTCACAATATTTAATTAACCTCATTGAATAGTCGCGTATTATATTTCAAATCAAGGAATGCTTTACCCAATTGTGAGATAATTTGAAACAGAATATCACTCAAATGAATTGGTAAGTGAAGTACAGATGTATGGACATGAACCATACATTGAAACTTTCACTCTAAAACGTGTAAGTCTAGAGTTTTTTATTCTTTAAGGATTTGTACATTTTAGTAGTTAGTTAAAAAAAGCAATGTTATAGATACACCAAGATTTTAAATAAATAGGTCGCGAATGGAATTTGAAATGTCGAATGGATGTAATAATGGCTTCATAACTTACTGACGAATGCTGACATGCAAGTAAACATAGTTTACAACACCGTATATTTAGTTTTACATCTAAGAAATGAGAGTATAATATAATAAATAAGTATAAATAATTTGTTTTTAGTTCAGACATTTCTGAAGCGATCAATAGGAATCTTAGAATAAAAAAAAAACACGGTTGGGATGCAAATAAGAAAATGCGGGTAATTTAAATAATTTAAAATATGTGAATTTCAATATTACATCAATATTACATGATGAATAATATACATAATAATGAAGGAGTTTCTAAGTATGATCCGCTGTGCGTGGTTTGTGCACTTGAACTTATGGTGTCTAGGTTCGATTCCCGTTACGACGTCAGCGTTTTTACTGCTCCACCTCCTTCGAGACACTGACAGTAGTCAAATAGTTTAACTGTCGTTAAAGTCGACATGAAATTGTATGTAACCAGAACACAAGGTTGGTTGAGGCCTAAGGCCACCCAGGACTGTAGCGCCATCAGAAGAACAACAACTACAACACAAGTGGTTGAAGTGGAAGCTACTCGTAGTCCTCGAAGTGCTGTAGCGCCATAAATATTATATAATTTTTATTATTTTTTATATTAAAATATATATGCATATAAATGCACATACATATATCATATAAAGCATATAGAGATAACATATCACTATTCAATCAAAAAAAATAAAAAAAAAATTGAAAAAATGAATTAAAAAATTCGCAAATATTCATAATACCGAACATGTACTTCACTTGTAATTCACATACTCATATGTACTTACTAATAATTATAGTCGGACAAGTTACGCCATCAAAATGGTGTTTGAAATAATTTCAAATTGAAATTTTATATCGATCATTCTGAATAAAAATCAACGCAAAGAACCTAAATATGATAAGGTTAAGCTTTGATGCCCTCCGAGTAAGTTGGAAATTATATCACTGTCCTTCCAACTAATTTTAAGCATTTTTGTTTACATAGTATGTAAGTTTGTTATGAAGTAATAAATAAATGAAAAACATAACATAAACATCATGAATATATTTTGATATATATATATATATATATATATATATATATATATATATATATATATATATATACATAAATGTACAGTTCAGATATACATCAAAGTTTATGTATATTACATACTGAATGACCGAAATTCCAATCGTACTATGATAATTTTTTAAGAACTATCTAAAAAGCTCAAGCATATATGGACATATGTATGAACATGTATGTATAATGAAATTAAGTTATCTTTAAAGTCATGACAATAAACATGAACTCTCAAGAATATTTTTTACTGCATAAATTAATCAAACCTAATTAATCACTTACCTAATGGCATATTAGCTCCATTTGGATGGATGGGTGTTAACTTCCTTGCTGATGAAACTGATATCGGAGGTGCAACTCCTGACGTTGATGACGGGGAAGCCGATGATGAATCACATGATCCTTCCAATGACTGCGCTGGCGTCGGAACTGTCATTTGGTGATCGTTATTGTGTTCATTTGGACTTTTTGTTGTTTGATTATGATGATTATGAATGTGATGATGATGATGCAAAAATGTTGATGCAGGCGTAATTGGGGGAATTTCACCAACTAGTAAGGCTCTAGCTTCATCTTGAGCCTGTGCACGGCGCAAAGATGTTTGTAGTGCCATCACCCTCTGACGCTCAGCCGTAAGACGACATTTTTCACAATTGCAGTATCGATATTTACAATATCGCTTATGTCCTTTAAGCGTTATTTTTAGGCCGTGATTGCGACAACGTGCACAGTTCGGTGGAGTTCGAGGTGATAAGGAACTGCCACTTGAACTGGATGCGCCACCGCATATATCGGCCTTTGAATCTAACAAATCTGAATCTGACATTGTGTCAGTCCAATTATCGTCAGAGACCATTCAAATTCGAAAAAGTTGTGAACAACTGTTTTTTTACTAGTTTATGTATTTATAAATCTTCTTATATACACTTTAATGTATGTATATACATATATATATGATGTTTTTAAATGTAACGACATTCACACCGTCGATAATAGATCGGTTCAGAGTTATCCGTATTTTTCATTTATTTATATTCACTTACAAATATTGAAAAAAATTAAGGAACTGCAATCTTGTTGCTTAATAAGTACGATCGCACATGTTTCTGTAACTTGGTGTACATCATTTATCACACAAAAACACTTTTATTACGTTTTCTTCTTTCATCTTCTATTCGTATTTAAACAATCGAACACATGAAAGTAGTTGACTGAAAGCTCCCCTTTTGCGATAAGAGCTTTCGCAAATAAATGCTATTAAACAAGGAATTATCAGGCGATAATGCAGATTAAAATTCACCCTTAAAAACACACAAAAAGATCCGATATATGTATGTGCTACACATTATTAACACGGACACTAACTAAACACGCTAAGAGGTAGTCACAATCTTGTTTTAAAATACGATTTTAATATAGTAAATATTGTTGTCTTTCAGATTAAATTTTTTGCCATAAGCCTTCGCTAATAATAACTCACAATCAAAAACTGTTAGATTGTAAAACTTGTGATCAAGTACGAACATACAGATGCACTGATTAAGAAAGTATCCCTTTCCTTCTAATCGCAATAGTTTCAAATATCTACTATAAAATTCGTGCACCGACTGAGTACTCTCAGTGGCCGAATAAAGCAAAGATTTGCAATAACAACAGTAAGCAACACGATGTACGAAAGTAAAACGAAATGCGAATGAATGCAAAGAGCATGTGGTAATGTCACTGCACCGAACGAAAAATACATTGAAAGCCTAACCGATGAATGTATAGCACGAGTACTACTCAATACAGAGTACAGGAATATCTGTGGCATTATTGACACTGCCATAGCTTTCGCAGTGTAGGTTATTTTGATGTTTCTTCTGCTTATTCTTCTTTCTCATGCTCCCCCTTTTATAAGCTGAGTAAATATGAAAAGAACGCGCGGCGCACACACGATCCACTCAGTGTATGTGTCACACGCCAACGTCATGCACCACAAACACATGCGGAATGAATTGCAATGGAAATGCCTTTATACAAATTCTCTCAGTTTTGGCTTATGTATGGTTCAATGCTTAAGAAGTCCATGAGTTTCAAACAGGTTCCAACTCGAAACTATTGAGCACATAAGGCAAACTTACGTACATGTGTTTGCAACTAGTATTTCCTGATATTCTCTCACTTTATCACGAAATTGCACTCTCTTCCTTAGAGTTTGATTCGACTTGAACTGAAAGAAACGAAGGAAGATGTGAGCTAAAGAAATTGAAGTTCTCGTGTAACACTTTCGCTGGCTTTAAGAGTTTGCAAGAGAATTATTGTGTGACACTGACAACAGAATTCTGTTCTATGAAATGCAAAATAATTTTAATTCTCTTTTATTTCATCAAAGAGTTTGGAAAGGATTTCTTATGGTATTGTACTCGTCATCATTCTATAAAACACTAAGAGAGGATATAAGAATAAAGAAATAATGCTTTATGGAACGATCATGCCCATATCATATTATATACATGTAGTATATACGTATGTATATTTAATCTACAATAACGAGCTCTATATGTATCTAACAGAATGTTCCATTGCAAGACCAAACTGACTAGTGAAACACGTACAGATTGTTTATGATAGCCATCTGATACTTAATACATTATGTAATTATAATTTTGTTGGATTGTACTTAAAAAAGAGATAAGCGATTTAGTTGAATAGCTTAGTTCTCTTTGACGAAAAATATTAACGGTCTGTATAGTATGTACATGTACAGATATTTATTAATTCTAAAGATTTTACTGTGACATTGGCGAATTCGAACTCTCAATCCAAAGTATTTATATGCCAAAGTATATATATAAATATATGTCATCAAATCGAAAGCGAGAGGTTGCAAATAAATTCATACTACCCCGGCATCTTTACACATGGTTTGAGGATAACTTTACTGTAGATGCACAGGTGCTTTAGTGATTTGAGTGAGTTAATGCAGAGTGACCAATGCAACAGAATAGTATTGCATGCTTATACACTCCAGTACATTGTAATCAATGAATGCTCTTTGTTAACAAGTGGTCACTGGAAAATTATTGTAATAAGAATTCGATTTTGTGATTCTGAACTTACAAATGCAATGTTTTTCTGTTTTGATTTGTTAATGAAATAAGATCACTGAGAGAGATTATATGTATTTTTTAGCAACAATACAAAAGTAATGTTTCAATGTTTTATGCAAGAAATATTAACTTCAAGCAGATTTAACAAATTTTGATGTAAATAAAAAAACGATAAATATACTACTTATGTTTGCCTAATACATACTTCTAGTATAGCTTATACTCTATTTACGAAGTAAAAATAATTTGTGAAGAAGATATTTTATAATTGAGAGTGGATTTGTCCAACATAATTCAAAATACGTTGTCAAGACTATAACCTTTATTGTTATGGTATAACATAATATATAATACATGTAGTATGTACATATATACAAATTTAATAAAATGAAAAAAAGCGTGTTTATTCATCTCAGCAACACTTAAACAGAGGGAAAATGTTGCAATTGAACTGCCAAGTCTGCCTTTCATGCTTGTGTCCTAAATTAATGAAGATGGATGTTGCAATGCAACCACCCTCTACAGCTTTGGTTGCATTAAACAAGTTTGAAGCAAATAAAACTGCATATGTACATACAATGTACTATTAAGCATGTAATTGAAACAAAACTATACAGGATGAAGTGAATAGAGTTCAATGTAATTGATTTCAAAACCTGAGTCATAATATTACTTTATATATATCTCAATATATTTTTATAAGGAAAACACGTAAAAGAAGCAGTTTTTATTTCGCCAACATTTTCATTCTATATAAAGTTGGATGCGTACATATAAGAATTTCTGATTTTCATTAAAAGCTAGTTGTGCAAAATAGCCCTTAAGGAAGCAATTAATAGAGAAAATTACAATGTTAGTTTGATAATTAAAGAGAAATTCAGTTAGAAATCGGAATTTAAGTTTTTTGGATTTTTTTTTTTTAATTTTACAGAAAATGAGGAACAACATCAAAGGCATTAAAGGTCGGGAAATACGAAATGCTTGGCGAAATCATAAACAAATAATTTGAGAAAATGATTGCAAATAAGTGCGAAAATAACAGCTCTGAATTTGTTCCAAAAAGCGCAACAAATTCCAGTTAAGTTAGAACTTTACTGCCAGTACTGCCGCTTCTTTTCGTGTAAGGAAGACTTTTCCTTCCATTTTTGCGTAAAAAAACTTTTTTTAAAAAAGTTCGTGCGCGTTGGAGTTTCTTTTATCTAAGATTGATGTAGTGTATCCCTGTCTATAAAAAAGGTGGGTTTCTAAATAATAGGTGTAAATACTAAGGATGGAAAACTGTTTCTTTTTGATATTTTCTTGATTTAATACAGGCACATAACTAGAATAAGACAATTGGCGTCGGATATTGCCTACTTTGCTGTGCCAGGGCTCCATTTCGAGCCAGGTCTGAATGGTGGCAGTATATGAGTGTCTGGTGGCCGGCATGTCCCGCTGGCAGCCAGTCGGGCTTAGTACGAAGGAACTACGAGCAATCCATCAATGGCCTTGTGAGTCGTTGGCAGTAGTGGGAAAGACACGCCATGCACTAGCAGTGCGTATGGGGAGCGAAAGGCAATGTACAATGGCATCGGCTTAGGATAGGCACATGGAACGTCTCATCGCTCACAAGAAAGGATCTCGAGCTAGTTGAGGAAGCTGACACTTATCGTTTGGATTCGTGGGTATCTCTTCTACAAGATGCGCCTCAACAGACAGTGTATCGTCAGCAAAGAATGCAGCAGCAAAGTCATAATCGTCATCATAATAGAGCAACCAAGGGTTCTCTTATCAGTCGTCGTCGCAACCAAACCATGTGAGTCAGTCAAACCAGTCCAGCCGCCGTCCAATACACAGTAGTTCATCGTGTTATCGCTGCGGTCGAAAACATAACCCTAACACGTTCCCGGCAAAGAACTGGGAATGTTTTTTTTTGTCATGCGAAGGGTTATACGTCACGTGTCCCTATGTGTACGAAAAATAAAAGGAACGAAGTCCATGCGGTCCACTCCTGTGTTCCAGAAGAAAATCAGTCAACACATTATCTAAACAACATCCATTCATCAAACTGCGAGCAGGGACCATTAGAATGTGACACCGGGGCAACTGCATCGATCATTTGCGAAGCTGAAATTTTATTAAAATTACCAAGTGTTAAACTATTTAATTCAGATAATAACCTTTGTTCGGTTACAGGTAGCATTATAAAAGAATTAGGAAGTATGAATGCTGAAGTCAGTCTTGGAGGTCAAAGTTTTGGATTAAAACTAATTGTAGTTGAAGGTCAGTGGCCGAAGAAGTCCTTAATGGGTCGGACGTAGTTAAATTACTTATTTCCAAATTGGAGACAACATTTTTGTGTCATAACTTTGCATGCTGTATATAACAATAGTTCAACCATAGTCAGTCAAATCAAGCAATCGTTTCCGGGAATTTTAGGTAAAAACTCAACAAGTCCAATCTTTGGCTTTTACGAGAATATCAATTTGAGCGAAAATTCTGTTCCCATTTTTCACGCCGCGTATAGTGTTCCGTATAAATTACGCGAGAAAGTCGAAGCTGAATTGCTTAAAATGTGTAATGAGAAAATTATAGAGCCGGTGGAATTTAGGTGTGG
Organism: Eristalis intricaria; assembly: GCA_964034865.1. Lineage (NCBI taxonomy): Eukaryota > Metazoa > Arthropoda > Insecta > Diptera > Syrphidae > Eristalis > Eristalis intricaria. The sequence continues at coordinate 76,351,948 of OZ035873.1, read as the reverse complement.
GGCGAGTCCAGACGTTGTTGTCCCTAAGCCTACTGGAGACATTCGTCTCTGCGGCGATTTTAAGGTAACGATAAACAAATTTATCGAAAAGCATTTTATCCGTTACCTAATCCACAAGATATTTATGCCAATTTGGCAAATTGTTCGGTATTCTGTGTAATTTACCTACAACTTCCTATCGATCCCAGTTGTCAAGATTTGCGTCGACTCATACGCAGAAGGTGCCATGTTCGATACCCGAATTTACCAACTTTGATAATTCACGGCTTCCACCTCTTTCGAGTCCCTGACAATGCTCAAAGAGTATTCTTGTCTAGAAAAAGCTTCTCAACTTCGCCGTTCGGAGTCGGCATTAAACTGTAGGTCCCTTTCACGCGTGTAAGAATAATAGCACGCACAACACGAGTGGTTGCTGAGAAGCTAGGCCCAGGTCCTCCTCAGACTGTTGCGCCACCCGTAGTAGTAGTAGTAGAATCCAGAGATTTGATCGCTGCCTGGCTATCGAAACAGATGACGATATTTGTGCGCGATAATACATTGTTTTTCAGGCAGGACAGGGCTTCCTTTATCGCTATAGTTTCAGCTTGAAAGACGCTACAGTGATTGGGTAGTCGAAAAGATAGCTGGAAATTTAGATCCTTGGAATAGACACCAGCGCCACCACCTGCATCCGTCTTCGATCTATCTGTCTAGATTCGCAGTGGACCTTCCAGCGTCTGGTGTTCAGACTCCCAGTAAGATCTGGGCGGTATGCTGGTTGAGAAATTCTTCTCGAAGAGGTGTTTAGGTAGAGTGAGGTCTGTATCTATGGGTATAGAGACATACCAGCGTAGGATCGTTGAATGTCCAGACTGCAGTTCTTTCCAGCTGCTCAGTGATCTTAATCTAATCGCCGTGCTAGCTGCTGTCTGTCTGACAACACCGATATTAAATATGGCGAGTGACGAGCTGTTACGAGAACTGTAACAAGTCGTTTGTGTCGGTACTACCCAGATGGTATTATGGGCATTGGCATCACATCCAATAAGTATTGGTAGTTGGAGCTTGTTGTCGTGCTCCACGAGTTGCATCCTGCACGCTGGTACTGCCGGCCCATCTCCAGCTTGGTACGCCGATACCAGCTCGACGGTTCGCTGCCCACCACCTGCCATGGGTAATATCACCAAAATGGGCAAAATGTCTCTTATGATATTCACATATTCTATTAAAATTATGCAGCTCCGTTGACTGTTGTGGATGTATGGCTACTGAATAAGAACGCAGCCAAGATCTTTCGTCATGAATATCTTGTGGCCACCATAAGATTTTTTTTGTACCACTTTTCACCTGTTGTCCACATCATTGTGCCCTTTTCGGAGTGGGTGATCCATTCCGCTGGGTTGTCCCTTTACTCGTCGTATTGGTAATAGGAGTCACGGATTTTGAACTTGGTCCGCCTCCGTTTCCCTTCCTTTTTTTCCCTTACTGCTTCAGCTAGGGTTTTGGAAGGTAGAGATTTGCTACCGCTTGCCCTTTCGGCTGTTGAATTTGGTGGGCCTTGGGGTTCTTGGAACTTTACGACTGGTACTGGGTTGCACCGACCTTCCGCCTAAGACTTGTCACTTTTGGGTTTTTTCGTTGAGCGCCCCTGTCCAACGAAGCTCAGTCATATCAGTATTTATACTATTGGAAATCAACATGTTTGGGTTGTTTCTTTTAAATACTATTTATGATTAACTTATTATTCTTTATAACGAATTATGTATTAATAAAAGTTAGTATGTTTTTTTTAATTACTTTGTATATTTAATGTTAATTAACTCATGAATTATATATTAATAAATATGTGTTCAGAATCTCAAAAACTTCCGACTATAGTACCATCATAATACCCTAACAAGGAACCAGACAGCAAATAATGGGATTACTACCAACTCCAAGACCGTATAGAGCCTTTAGCGTATAGAGCCTTTACTCACAATGGTGTAGATTTTGTGCCGGCCCGATAGAAATCTTTACATCCGAAGGAAATCGTACTACACAGGGATACATATCTGTATTTGTATGCTTATCCATTAAGGCTATCCATATAGAACTAGTAAACGACCTTACTTCCAAAGCGTTCTTGGCTGGTATTCGAAGATTTAAATCAAGACGAAGTAGATTTTCAGTCATGTACTCTGACTGTGGTACAACATTTATACATAACTTGAAGAGGTTGTCCTCAGGACAATGGGGAAATGAAATCTCAGAGACATATAATGGTATTTTATTCCTAATGCTGCATGTTGGTTGATTATGGCAGGAAGGCGTTGGATCTGTCCAACACCATTTCCAAAGAATAATTGGTGAGACTACATCAACTCTCGGCTTCTAACAACAATAACCAACGACGTTCAAAACAACACGATCCTGACTCCAGGCCATTTTCTGGTTAGATCGACACTTAACGTATAACTAGCGCTTCCGATAGATGTTCATAAAAAAAGCGCGACAGGACTGTTGGAAGGCTTGGTCGAATGACCATTGGCCAACTTCAGCAACATGGAAATGGAAGCAGATCGAGGCTAACATAAAAATAATAATATAATATGGGTGGCGCTACAGCCCGTAGAGGGCCAGGGCCTAGCTTCTCAGCAACCACTCGTGTTGTGCGTGCTATTGTTCTCTCACCCGTGGAAGGCACCTACAGTTTAATGCCGACTCCGAAAATCGTAGTTGAGAAGCTTTTTCTAGACAGGAAATACTATTTGAGCATTGTCAGTGACTCGAAAGAGGTGGAGCCGTGAAATATGAAAGGTGGTAAATTCGGGTATCGAACTTGGCACCCTCTGGCACCTCGTAGGAGTCGACGCACTAACCCACTACGCCACGGCAACAAGATGTGCAAAGTCAGCATTTTACTAGCTGTTGCGATGCCGATACCCTTCTATCGGCTCATCTTACGGTTACTTTGTAGACATGTACATTTTTTTGAATAAGCTTAATTGTAGTATTTAAGGCAAATTATTTCCAAGGTTCAGTTTATCACGAATCACTTTGTTATACCTGATTTCCCTCGCCAGTAGTAAAGGGTCAAAAATAAAGCTCAATTCAAACAGGGAACCTGTGTCCAATTACAGCAACCTGCATTTCGAGCAAATTATTTACATTACGTTGTGCCTTAAGCCAACGCACACAGTAGTTCCATTGAAGTACTATGTGAACCTGTGTCCAATTACAGCAGCCGGCATTTCGAGCCGTGTGATTTACATTAACTTCAATGGAACTACTATGTGCGTTGTGCCTTAAACCGCCAACTTGCCAAATTCTTCTATCGTGCAATTATTCATGGTAAGCTTGTGCATTCCCCAAAAAGGGCATAATAGCCCAGAGAGCAGCCCACCTCCTGTTGTTGTACTGTATGAATGACTTACCACGGTGTAGCACAATTCGCTAGTCTGCTCGAACCTTGTCACAAGCAAGAGCCACTCTTTTGGGTCTACTTCAAACCTGTATAGTTCTTTGCAAATTCCTTTTTACTAGCTTTTCTAGAATAAGTTTCCGGACTGAATCTTGTTGTTGGCAGCCGAATTAATCATGAGTGGATCTTGTTGTGGAACTCCAACAGCATTCGCTTGGAGCCTAATCACAAAAAAGGGTAATCGTGGGCGCATTCTTTACAAAGGTGAAATGGATTAAATGTGAACATTTTATACGCTTTTTGACTTTAAAACGTGAATGGCTTTCTAACTCTCCTTCCTTTTCCTCCGATGTTGATTCTCCAGTTCTTTTATTTGTTATTTTTACGCCTTTTTACTTTTTTTTGCTGTTTCTGATTGATGAACCTTTTTGATAATGCTAGTTATACATGTCTGTTATTAGAGTGCCTGCCCTTGGTTAGCGGGGTCCCCGGGTCGAATCCCAGTGAAAGAAAAGTTAATACGCTTTTATCTGGTTTTCAAATCTGGTCCAGTCACCATTTGCCGCTGGGATCAAGTTAACGGCACTATCACTGGAGTGGTCAATCAGTCGTAGTGTGGTCTAAGTGTGCTGGTGAATGCACTAGAAGCCCTCCCCACCTAACGTAACCAAACTATGCGTACAAAACAGACTTTTTTTATGTATATACTTTCAGCTTTATGGAAGCTCAAGTGTAAAGTAAATGTTCTTATGTACCTCATTGCAAGCATAGGTTGTTTTATGACTTATATCGAAAAGCATATTTTCCACATGAAGATATATTTGGGGGGCATACGTATTTATGAGAAAGACCAATGCAGCCGAGTTTAGCTGAGTGGTGCCGCGAATAGAAATGATTTGAGATGCTTTCCGCCTGAAACTTAAGGTTAACAAGACAATCTCGTCATAAGGAGTTCGTCGAGTGCAGCATTTTTAATTTACTCTTTCGAATCTAAGTCCTTGAACACTATATGGGTATCCCAAATAATAAAAGAGTAAATAATAAAATAGTGTATTGTTAATGAGGTCTCATCAACGAGCACTATATAGTTTTAAGGCTATAAACTTATGTTAGTTTTTTTTTTTTATTAATTCAGCTATTGTAATATTTTTCTCGTTACCAATTCTCGAATCAATTAAAGCTATGAAACAATTGCTTTCATATTAACTATATAAGGGTTTATTGCAATAAGAGTTCTTAAGGAGAAGATCATGAAATTTGTTGATGAGAAACACATACTTCCGAATGAGCAATTTGGTTTTAGACCTTATCACAGTACGTCACATCAAGTCAAGAGAATTTGTGATTATGTAAAAAGAAATCGATCAAGCGGAAAATCAAGTGGCATGGTGCTACTTGACGTCGAAAAGGCTTTCGATAGTGTGTGGCATTACGGTCTACTATACAAAATGATTAACCTAAAATTTCCATCTTACCTGTGCAATATTGTTTTAAGTTATTTGTCAAATCGATGTTTTCAAGTGCATGTTAACAATGGTGTTTCTAACATAGTTTTTTACAATGCTGGAGTACCGCAAGGTTCTGTTTTGGCCCCCATATTGTATATCCTTTATACATCTGATTTTCCGAAGATACCTGAATGTGAAACAGCGTTTTACGCTGATGACACAGCTATTTTTTCGTCGCATGAGCTTGGTCTTGTTATTGAGACCAATCTTAAGATTGCGATAGAAATTGTACTTAGCTACTGCAATAAATGGAAAATTAAAGTAAACGAAGACAAATTGCAAGCCATCTTTTTCAGCCGAAAAAGAAAAGCTTGTTTTCTCCCTTCCAGTAGCTTGCAGGTAAATGGAAGTGATGTGGAATGGCGAAACTTCGTAAAGTACTTAGGTGTATATCTAGACTCCAAATTAACTTTTCGTGAGCACATCGCACAAACCGTTAATAAGGTTAAAATTGCAACGACAATTTTATATCCATTTATTAATAGGAAATCGTTATTGTCTATATCAAACAAAAGCATAATATTTAAGGTCATATTCCAAGCTATACTTTTGTATGGATGCCCGGTATGGGGAAAATCCGCCCAGTGCCACATTAGGAAATTACACGTTGCTCAAAACAAAGTCCTTAAAATGATGTTAAATCTACCATATGATTTCCCTACTTCAAGACTGCATGAAAGAGCGGGTGTTGACCCAATCACTTCACGAATATTAAAATTAACAAATAAATTTATAAACTCATGCGCTTTGACCGAAAATCCCTTAATTAACGACTTGTGCACCAATAATGACAACATATACATATATATTTTGTTTATTTATTTATTTAAATTGTTTTCATTGTACATTTTTGTTTTAGTTATTCATATATATATATATATCTATTTATTTATTTATTTATTTATTTATTTGTTTATTTATTTATTTATTTACTTATTTGTTTATTTATTTATTTTTATACTTATTTTTATATACGAATATAATCATGTATTTTATATATATATATTCACATATATATATATATATATTTTTTTTTTCTCTTATTGAAAGTTTTTCTCGTATTTTCCTTCAATTTTCGACAGTTTCCATCAAATATAAATAACTTAAAATATAAATATAAACGTTTTTCAGAAGAAAGATGCATAATTCATCACATCTCTGTAATATATATTGTGCGATAAACTAAATCAAATGTAAACTTTTTATACGAAACTAAACTATCTAACTATCTATCTATCTATCTATTGCAATAACATGATTATCCAGATTGTTTCAAGAATCAAGATTTTATTTTACTCCTACAAAGAGAGTGCCAGGTTCGAATCCCTAATCTACCAACTTTTATAATAGTAATAGTCTAGGAAAAGCTACTCAACTTTGCCGTTCGGAGTCGGCATAAAATTTTAGGTCCCTTCCACTCGTGAAATAACAATAGCACGCACAACACGAGTGGTAGGCCCAGGATCGCCCCGGACTGTCGCGCCACCAATATTATTGTTATTATTATATTCAAAACATTTGGAATACAGAAATTTGGCAACAATGCGTAACATATTGGAGAATAATTATCATGTTTTTCCGATACCCGGAAACGAACCAAGCTGGAAACAAAAACAGGATACCGAATTCTCTAAACCAGCTGTTGGACTTATCATATTATAGCAATAAGCCCTTCAATTATTATGTAAGCCCGGCAGTAATTTTTAAAGATTAGTTTAGCCATCATTTTGAATCCGATTCTTGCATTCAGAGAATTCCAGCCATAAATTTTGGAAGAAAAATTTTGATTTTCCACATGTACGTACGTACGTATTAAATGATATTTGATTTATACATATGTATATTTGATTTATACGGTACAGAAGAAAACAGACCATTTAAAAACTTATTCAAAGCATACTAGATTATTAACAAAAAAAAGTACTTCAACTTTATACATATGTACACTAAAATCTGGAAAACACCAAAAATATGAACTATGAAGTGAAAAACTATAAATTCTATTGCAAAATTTGCCGCGGCAACATTTATATTTTTGAGTAAAATAAACATGAATCTTCAAATAAACAGTTAGTTAAAGTTTCTAAACAGTTAGATGATTTTATTTGAGATTCCCCATATTTTGTTGTACCAGAATATAGATTCCCCTTTAAGCAAAATCTACACCGGATTTCCCCAGGAAAAGGGGTATTCCCCACAATTTGGCAATACTGCCCGTTAGAGCTAGGGATGCCAGATTATAAAAATTTCTTTGGGGGACAACCAGGTATGAACAAAAAAAATTATTTTCAAACTTCTTTACATCAGTACATCAGCGAAAGTCAGAAAATAGTATAATATAAAAATAAATTCAATACCTCTGTGTTTTTCGACGAATAATGCAATCATTCGTTTTTAGCTCATTGGAATGAACCACTTGATAGATGTCAATTTCCTGTACTGTATCTCGTCTGGTGGGATATATGGAATTTTACCAAAAATTTAAAATATATCTTGACATAACGAAAACATTTGTTATAAACCTACTTACAACATCTTTCTAATCATCTCAGAAAATGAATGCTATTATTAGAACTTTACATAACGAATCTTATCGATTATTCACATTCAATCCACAATAATTCATCTCTTAACAGGTTCGAACGCGTTAGATATGCGGTAACAAACAAAATGATAACACAAATGAATGTAATTTAAATACATAGGTATGAAAACAATTTAATTTATAAGAGTTCTCAAAAGATAAATGTGTGTGTTCCATTCTCAAATTGCGTATATAGAAACATGAACTTTATTTTGAACGGCGATAAACCAACCAAATACTCAGGTGGATATGAATTAATAACCATTTTGAAAAGTACGCTCAATTTCTGCAGATAAAGCCACTTTTGAAAGACTAGGATACAAACCAGTTGTCTGCAAAAACAAAATTGGATTCATAACATTCTGAAGAGGATGATTATTATCTAAATTATCATTAGTATACAATGGATGCAAATAGTAACACCCTAGTTCATAAACTTATTTCTGCCAATTATATTCTGATGTGAACATTTTTTCCAACCAAAACTCTATATAACAAACCTCATTGTAACGAATACTTGGTACAACGAATATTTTCTTATACCTTTCAGATCGTTATGTCAAGGTTGTACTGTATATAGAAACATTTGCTATAAATGCTTCAACGTATGTGCTACAGTCCAAAATATCATTGATATATTTACAATATTTTATGACCACTGGAATGAATGACACACATAAATTCTACAAGTTATTATGTTTGGCACTTTGGAGTATCGACAGCAAAAAATTCAGATGAACATTATTTGAATGAAAAGAACCGGCTTAAAATTTTTGCGTATAAATAATGCGTAGCTCTCAAAACAACTTTGAGTATTATGATTGAGAATTTAAATTAGCATTCATCATAGCTTTTTTTATTTTGTACGACGATTAACTACATTACTGCAAACGTTAGAAAGAAGTTGCCATTGATATATGTGTGTAGAAATTCATAGAGATTTTTAAAGAAAGAAATGGAGTTGAGGTCTTTGATATCAGTACAAGTTGCGGACGATGCGACAATTTGAAATGGAAATAATGAAGCTGAACAAAACATATAAGGATTGTGTGTGTAATTAACTTGTCCTTTTACTAAAGTAGTTTGAGGGCGGTAATTGTGACAGTCGATATACATTTTTTTAATTGTAAAAAATTATGGTTTCAAATATTCATTAGTAATGTCGCACAAATTTTGCTCTTCTTTGTTGTGCTGATCAGTTTGTGTTTCAATAACTATTTAGAAAGTAATTGCTTTGTTTCTGATATTATCGTGTGCTTATTTTAGAACTTGTTTTTGCTGAAAATTTTCTGGGTGGTGTGAATAAAAGTTGAGTATGAGCGTTAAGTCAGAATTTTGGAGGTAACTCTCTATCTGGCGTGAATATATTTCTTTAAGTTTAACGTACCTTCTTGTACTATGTACTCACTAGATGTAAGAAGAAAATTAATATATAATATATATACAGAAACCTTGAATTATTGATGTTATTTCGATTCTTTTCGATATCCCCCACTTATAGATAGTGTTATTCTCTTCAGAAGTTTCAGCTACAGAACCTTTCTTCAATGGTACATATCAGTTTGAAAAAGGTTTCATCGAGATACTTAACTATATTTTGCAAGCTATTATAATCGCAAATAGCCGCGCGAGCGGTCGAAATCCAAGTAGCGAACAAATGACTACTATACCAAATGGGGTATTCGTATCAATGCTAGGAAATCGGTACTCATGTGCTTTAGGAGACCATTCCGTGGTGGATGCAGATCAGCAGCCTAATGTCGGAGCATAAAGATTGTGCTCCCTAACGGAGCAGATCAAATATCTTGGCGTTAACTTCACAGAATGGTTGAAGTTCAGCAACCATTCGAAACTGAACCTTAAGAAGGCTAACCTTGGCTTCCATCGCATATATCCCTTGATGGGCAAGCAAAGAAAATTAATCCAGAGGACTAAGCTGCTGCTCTACAAGCAGCTTATACGGCCCATCTGAACGAACGGCTTTTCAATATGGCATACCATCTCTAAGACCAGCATGAAGGCGCTCGCAATTTTCGAAAGGAAAATACTGCGAATATGTACTGGACTTACCTTCGATAGGGACCATCAAAGACAACACAGCAACAAGAAGCCCCCTACAACATGGTGAACCATCCTAAACAAGAAATCAGGAACTTGAGAAACACAATCCCTCAACGCGCTAAATCTGCACAAGCAGATCTTTCCAACGACGTCGAACAACGAGCTACATGGATTCTACCCGAGCAGCGATAACAATAAAAATCGAGGCTAAATCGGCTACCACACCACCAACCTATTCCAAAAGGACTACCATGGACACACGGATTTGAACAACCAGATGTAAGCACCAGATTGTAGGACGTAAAAAATAAACAATAAAACGACAATAATACCAAAGGTTAAATTAAGCAATGTGCATCAATTGGGCCCCTATTGTTGAGCCAAAAATATTTATTATCTCAGTAGTAAAAATTATTTTTCTGTTCAATAATAATGTTTAAGTCGCTTTGAATCGCAAACATTCACAAAACAAAAGATCTCGAAGTGCACTCACTGTTATCTAGTTAGGCCAACAACCTGCTAGTGGGTGATATAATGCAGTTTGCATTCTTGTTTTTCGGCCTAGATATAGGCAATTATTTTTTCCTTACTCTCGTAGAATAGGCCCGGCGTAAGGCAAGAAAAGTTTTTCTATACACCAGGTAAAATAAATTGACATTGCATTACCATGAACTTTTGTAGTTCATAGTTTTCAGGATGGGCGATCTGAAAAAGATGACAACATGATGATTTGTTAAGTTACTCTTGATTAATCAAATTTTGGATTTAATAAAACACAACTACCTTCATTGAATGTTAAGTTACCCTTGGATATGACGATTCTGGATTTAATAAAAGCCAAATTCAGAATTTCAATGTCAAGTTACTCTTGATCAATAAGATTTAAGATTTAATTAAACACCACTCCCTTCATTGACTTTCGATTAAAGAATGAGAATAGACATTTTATTCGTCTGTACCATGTAACAATTACATTTATTAGAATTGACATACATGCATATTTACATACACTAAGTTTCATTTTACATAGAATTCTTGCTCTGGCTACCGTATAGATTCGGTTACAATAATTTTCTTAGAAATAAATACAGAAGCAGAGAGACATTGATTTTAATTTAAGAGAAATTGATTTTAATTTTTTGCAAGAATTTCTTTTTTTTAAACTAAAATCAATTTTAAAGGTTATAAATATATCCTAAGGAAGCGTTGTAGTAAACGTTTGGACTTTCTGCTATGAAATGGACAACTGGGATATCAGAAGTTTCGGAACGACTTGCTACTTTAATTGTAAAGCACTCATAATGATTTGAACTTGTTTTTGATTGTGTATCCATTTGACTCATATTTTTTTAACCCGATACGGTTTGCAACAATTCAAAAGTATATAGAAAGCTATTATAATGTCTACAATGTAAATAATGATAGAAAATGCGGAAGAATGACGTATCAGTGTAGGATGAATGTTAGCTTGTTTAATTTGGACTTTGATATTTTCTAGAGTATGAGAGGTAAATCCTAAATTGTCAAGGTTAACATTTGTAAGAGTAATAGTATTCAATTTTATAGTATAGAAAGTCCTACTATTGTAGTTTCATTAATTCTTAAATAGTGTACTTAAATACTTACTTTCAGATCCGATGAGCATCCGTTTATTATCGTGAAGCTTATGAGCTATATCTAAAACTCCATTAAAAATTTTAGTATCGTAATTTTTTTGGAATGTTTTTCGATCTTCCAGTTAATAGAGTTACTTCACAATTAGCGTTCATAGTGATGGAGTAATAAACACCTTCATTACAAATGAAGTCAGATCCACCTCCACAGCCACCATGGAAACATTGCTATAGTTTCTTCCCATGGACATCTATGGGAAGCAGATAGCTACCATGGCAGCGTTAAGTCTACGGGAGTGCAACCACTGGAACAGATGACATAGCTAAGGTCATACAGAGATAATCAGAAATGAGAAACTACCAATACGTACAGATTATACAGCACCCGCTTTAGACTTCGAGTTTGGACTCAAAACACTCATCCCAGACAGAGATAATTGGGAAAAAGATCTGGTAAGAAAACCAAGCTACCTGGAAATCTACACAGATGGCTCAAAAACAGACAAGGGCACCGGACTGGGTATTCGTGGTATTATATTATTCGCTGGACATATCATTTTCCTTGTCTCTTTAACTGCCCAACCATTGTAGTGTAATCCAGGCAGAAGTGAAAGCTATCCAAAAGGCTGCGCGCTTACTGTCAATGCACCCGATAGACGGGCTATCTATCGCCATTTACATAGATAGTCAGGCGGCAATTAAGGCTCTGGATACACCATCAATTGAATCGAAGATGGTAAAACTTTGCCGTCTATCTCTTAGGGAGATAGCAACCTAATCCTATGCTGGGTACCTGGGCATAGTGGTTTTCCAGGCAACGAAAGGGCCGACGAGTTAGCAAGATTAGGGGTGGGATGCTACTGGTAAATAATCAGGAAACCTAATATCCTTCCCTCCAAGTAATAAACACCATGTAACTTACAGATGCCTTCGACTCCGCTAATCGGAGATGGATGGAATTAGATACATGTAGAACTTCGAGGCTTATTTGGCCCTCACTAAATCCAAACCAAATAAATACACTCTTAAAACTAAACAGGAGTGTAATAAGGAACGTAGTGGGCATTATCACTGGCCACTGCCGTATCTGTATTCATACCAGAAAAATGGTAAAGCGTATGTTCTTCCTCCTCCTGTAGAGACGAGGAGGAAAAACATACGCCTTACCTCCTCGGCACTTGTCTAGCCCTTGCAAAAGCTAGAGCAGATGTACTAGGCAACTACTTTTTCAGTAACCTAGAGGAAATGTCACACTTAAAGATACAAGACATAGTCAAGTTTATCAGGAAAACAAATTGGATGTAAATCAACACAGGAGTGGATTCGTAAAAAAAAAGCCACTAGAATACAATAAGGCAGTCTCCAGGTTTATTTTCTTTTCTTAAGTGTAGTCCCTGCTACAGTGGTGGCAATCACCCTAACCTAACCTAAAATACCCTATTTTTTTCCGAAAGTTTAAAAGTTTTCATGTCCGTGAGCAAAAGGTTGTTGTCTGTTTGGTTAAATTTATAAGTTTGACTCAACTTATCTGCAGTGAAATATCTTGATTTTAGTAGAAGCAAAAATAGTTGAAGTATATACAAAAACGTTTAAAATCAGTGAGATTTTGACGGAAGTGTGTTACATAATTATGCTCTTTTACTGTTTATTGAACACAAGTCTTAATTTTTTTTATTTTAAACGACAGGAAAGGAGGCCGGCGTAATAAGACTATTTTTGAGTGATTTTTCTAAAGGCAGCTGCCTTGGACGGGCCTGGAATAGTGAAAGTATGCACGTAAAACCTCGGGCCGACTTCTGAAGTAGATGAGGCCGACTACTCAAAAATGATGTTTTCATTAAAATGTTTGTACATAATTTGTTTTAGGTAGTATATACACTAAAAATGCCTTCAATATCATAATAGACATATTCTAATTAATCAGGACCTTACTGTAATTACTGATTTTTTTAGAGCAAATTAAACGTAAAAAAATGAGTTAAGGCCCGACTACTGGCTACATCACCCTGGATATAATTAAATTAATTAAATAATATAGTTTTTGTTTCTAGTTTTGTGTTTTTATTTTTAAATTCATTTTTATTATTCAATTCATGATAAACTTACATACTAGACAAAAATGCTTAAAACTAGTTAGACGAACAATGTTTTTATTTCTAACTTACTGGCCCTAGGCGGGCACTCTAAGCTAAACTTAATCTTAATCTATGTCTGTCGACCTAACCTAACGGAGTAAAATATAAATGGAAATTTGAAAAGGACTACTTACTATTAAGAAAAAATTGGAAAACTTAATGGCTGAACGTTTTTAATAAAAACTTACAAGCTAACTTACATTCTACCTTAACATAAAACTTGCTAACTAACTTCAGCTAACCTACGTATATGTGCATATACACATGTACATAACCCTATACACGTGTGTATACGCATATATCCTTAATATACACCATGTATACATGTATCGTCATCTATACACATATATATTCCATTTTATATATATATATATATATATATATATATATAGATATATATTTTATTTTTCTGGTGCTGCATTGCAACTTCTCGAATGTCCCGTCTGAATACCGCCGTACTGAACCGGAGAAGATCCTCCTCAGCTCGTGTGACGGAGCGGTCGTGGTTGAGTACCCCATCCACAGTTGTTCTGGCGATGTGGTACATGAGCGGTACCGCATTTACGTCTTTTATCAGACTGTGCTTATCTAGATGGAGAAATTTTTCTGGGGGGACGAAGCCATTGCGACGTACCCTTTCGTGATATAATGGATTGGGGTACTAAGCCCCCGAGATCAGGTTATTGACGGAGTTCACCGCTCTAGCAGTGTGACCTCGAATCAACTTAACCAGGAAATTGTTCACTCTTATCAGGTTTGGCCTATTGTATAATACCTCATTGGAAAAGAATTTTATGTACTGGGACTCTGGAGTTCTATAGAGGCGAAGGCAAGCCCTAAGACAAACCCTCTCGATCAACCGAATCTTTTCAATTAAGCTTGCACTCACGTTGAACCTTTCGCCAATTCTTTTTCGTATCCGCCGAGGCCTTATACAACAGCGTCCTGAACAGAATGGTTTCCGACTTCCGGAAGTGGATACTCAACTTCCAGTCATCGAAACTTCTCATGAACGAATCGAAGTTACCCTGCGTGAGAGTAGTGATTTCCTCGATCTTTTGGCTTGATCTGTACACGATCAAGTCATCGGCGTACGCAATTACGTGAGGAAGAGAACTTATCAGATCGCTCAAGTAAATGTTGAACAGGATCGGCGAATTATCGGCACCCTGTTGGACACCATTTTTAACTTGAAATATACCTGTTGAGGTCACGTTATCATTTTTGATAACGAACCGTCTACCGGTAAGCATGTTAGACAGTAGGTAAAGCAGTTGTTTGCTAATGCCTAGCCGATTGAGCTTGTAGAAAAGACCTTCAAACCACACTGTGTCAAAGGCCTTCTATAGGTCATTCAAGCAGGCACCCGTACATTGTTTCTGGCTCTTGTTCCATTGGATATCCGACACCAGTTTCGACGCAGCATGAATTGTGTCATGCCCCGCTTTGAAACCGAATTGGGCTTTCGGAAGGAGACTTATTGACCGGACGTTGCATGGATTCGAAGAATCTTTTCCTCGCTTGGATGCAGTTTTCCAGTCCTCCGGAAAATGTGCATTATTCAAAGCATTGTTAAACAGGAGTGTTTACATACTAACCACTTCCAGGGGGATGTGTCTTGCACAATCTTGGGATCCCCAACTGACATTTTCCTGTTTAATGATTCGAAAACCGCTTTGAGTTGTGTCTTCGATATGAAAGGGGGTGGACCCCTTCATCGCCGATTACATTATCTGCCATGTTATCATCATTGAACACGACAAAGCCAGTGTTCTCAGATCGCCATTGTTGCATGTCTTCTCGAAGTTGAGAGTTGCTAGCCAGTACGCGGTTATCCAAGTCGTGGTTCGGGCGAATGCTTTCATTCGCCTTGTACACTTCTTGGAAGACCGCACCTAGTAAATCTATTTTTTCTTGCGGATCTTCAACCACAAAGAAGTTTTCGTCGAGTATGGCGTTATCTGGATCAATACCTGCTGTATTTGTACGGCACGGAAGATCGCTATTTTTGCTTCGAAAAAATTTGTTTATTTGAGGGAACATGCTCGGATTCTATCCATCTAACAGCCCGAATCTTATTGTTCCAATACATATTAGCAGAAAGTTTGTAGTTCTGAGCAATCAATGTTTGAATATTCTTAATGAGCGATTTCAGTGTCCTAACTTCCTCGTCTCGTCTGTCAGTAAACCGCCTGTACAAGGTTTTTAATCTTGACGGAAGTCTACTTTTACATTGGTGGAGTACGTCGATTGTTGCATTCCGGTACAAGTTTTCATGGTTTCTGCGTGTATTCGAGGTATAGTAATGTCCATCGTTCATTTAATTAATGTGTTTCGTAATGCAATGTGTAATATATAGGTAGATGGAAGTGGTCGTTCGATGAGAATATAATTACCACTATGTACGGCATTAAAATCACATGTATGTATTCTACAAATAAGGAATTAAAGCAAATTTCCAAGAGCGTAAATGGAAGTACATACCAGTACATACAAATTTGCAAATATTGTTACTGAGATTGCAATTGCAATTCCGCAAGAAATATGGATGTCAACATTCTTTATTAAATAAAAAAGTTATTATAGAAATCCGTTAAGCTTCTACTAGTTTCAAATACAAAAAAAAATAATAGAAACGTAATTAAAACGGTATCTAATTTGTTAAAACAGACTTTGAATGTTGTTACCGAAAGAAATTGTTCTCACTCTCACAAAATAGACGTGGCATCTGCTTAATAGTACCTGTGTAAGAAATGTAAGAAAAACATATAGTATAAACATATGACATAACATATAAAGTAGCAGAGATTACCGAATTTTGATGATGAATGAACGTGACAGTAATAAAGAATACATCGTTTTAACCGATATTAAATGATGTGAACGTCCGGAAGAAAATGTGGGAAATACTACAAGCATTTGTGTTTTTTAGAGAGTAAGCTAAACACCCTTTTCAAATATATTATGTATGAAAGTGAAAGTAAACCATTTAATGATAATAATAATAACCTACACTTTTGTCTAATGTGCACATTATTCCTTCCGAATATTCATCTGAAAATCAAGAAAAAAAAATAAACCTGAAAGTCAATTAGTTGGCAAAATACTATGTAGCTTAGCTGATATGTTTGAAGCAGACACCCCAGTTTTCAATATACTAATTGTATACACAAGAAACATAGAACAAGCAAGAAGTTTTGCTTATATAGTTTTGAAAATATAAGTGCAACCAACAGCAATACTACAAGGATGAAGAAAATGAAGAAAGAACTAGACGTGGGTGGAGGAAAACGCTGTATTCAAAGCGGAAGAGAAGCTGCAAGCACTTCAAGAAAAATACATAAACCGAGCGCCGAGAAGCACTAAACGTATCTTCATTCGTTTATTCGTATCATTCGTTTATTTATTTCAACCCCATTCCTTATTAATTTAATGTTTTTTATGTCCCATGTCTCAATGGAAAATGATATGAATTTAACAAAATATATTATATATTTGGGTGCATTATGATTTGACGACATACCTCCCACATTGCAAATGTACGACTTGGAACACGCTAGCAGTCGATAGGCTTTACGGATGTTAAGTGATTCTAAGAACACACCCGAATTGGCTCCGCCGCCCATCTTAGGTTAAGTAGGGGGGCTGCTTGTACATTCATCAGCACACTTACACCATATTGGTCCATTCTGATACCCATAGTCAGACTACTACCACTGATTGACTAGTCCAGTGATTTGATCCCGGTAATTTTATCCCAACGGCAACTGGACCAGATTTGAAAACCATATAAAGGGTATCAACTTTGCTTTCACTGGGATTGGAACCGGGGATCCCGCTAACCAGGGGCAGACAACTGCGCCATACAGCCCATCTATCTCTATCTCACTATTCCATTCCGTTCTTTAGGAGATAAGAGTGCCGTCTGATGGACTAAGTCTAGGGACCGTGTAGTCTTTTCGGGGTGATACGAGATCTTTTGGAATGAGATCAAGGATAGTGGTATGACCATAAGGATTTGCTGTCGAGTACCCAGACTCTCTGAAACACTGATGGCTTATCTTAACTCGCTGGTCTACGTTTCGCTTCCACCTGGGTTTGGATCTAAAGTGATTCATACATAGTTGGAGCTAGTAGACAGGGAGGAAGGGATGGGTCGTTAGGACGGGGTATTCATTCCGTTTTCCGTAGGTCGCATTTTGAAAGTCAAGTAGATACTCTATTAAGTGCGTATTGTGTAGGCTTAAACGTTACCATATCATCCGCTTACCCTACTACCTTGACCCTTCCCTATTTAGTCTTAATATCATGAGGATAAGGTAGAGAAATGGAGACATGACACCGCCCCCTGTGTACTTCTAATGGCGAATTTGATTAGAAGTGCAGATTAAACGAAATGACCTGAGGTCTTTTGCGCTTTTATGAAGGGAAGTAGACAACCTTAACTTGTCGCCATGAGTCGAGGACGTGGTTGTTAAATATACATCTTTATATTATACAAGTCATTCAATTCTGCAGCATAATAGGTAGTATGGCCTGGAGTTCCATATGGAGCGCAGCAGTGGGATGGAATATTTTCTGAAGATCGCGGCTGAAGACATAGTGATTCGATGTTGTTTGATATCCTATTCAGACATCCGGGGAAAAGTGTGTTGATTAAGTGTTCTTATTCAAAAATTGGATGCTTTGCAGTAAAGATGGCTAAATGTATAATTTTCCATATTCTGTGTAAGCAAAATTGTTAAGCCTTCTTTGAAAGCATTACTGTTCGGAACAAGAGTGGTTCTTGACCTGCTGCAGAATATTATTTTATTTTGTTTTTGTGTAAATATGACCAAATGAAGATTTTAGAAGAGTTGAAAATAAAGCTAAAAAATGCATTCTTCCTCTCTAAAAGGAATTTCAGAAGCAAGAAAAAGAAACTTTTGAGTTACAGTTTGATAAAACAAATGCATTGTTTTTCTCATATCGATAGGACAATAGGACATCGCAACAATGGCTACGAATTATAGCCAGATTTAGACCTGTGATTATGTCAAAAGGCCGATTTAGGAGAACGGAAGAACATGAACGTGGGCTACGTTGATTTACATAATCAGTTCATCAAAACATACTCTATTCTTGAACCAATGACTGCCAAAATTTACCTAATCAATTTGATGATGTCGACTATGACACTATAAAAAACAAACATTTTTCATTTTTAATTCCTTTGGATGTTAATGGGTTCATAATATGATAAGAATGCTAAGAGAAAAAATGCTAAGTCTTGTTGTTATTTTAAAAATAATAAGACGTTTTGTGTTGTTCTTCTATTTAATTATTATTGACTTTATATTACTCTTGCTTGTTGATTACCATATCTTACAATCGTTGAACTCGTGATAGAACAGCAGCAAGCACAACTCTGGTTGTTGAAACTGAATGTAGGCACACGTCCACTACAATTGTTATTTAATTTAATTTTTTTATTATATTTTACTATATTTTGTCAAGTCATAATAATTATAAAGAATGTAGACAATTACAGATCTAACAACAAACTTTGTCCATATTTTTTGTAGTAAGTTTCTAAACGTAAAATGTATAGTTTCTATATAAGATGTTTACATTCAACTAACTTTCTCCATTCAGAAATCTTTCTCTATTTTACGAATCAAAATTTGCAATGCAATGTGTTTTTATTATTGCAGTCAGTTTCAATGTACATTTAAAGCTCCCGAATAAATAAATTTCCTAATTTTGAAAGCATAATCCCTCTGTGATAGAACTATCATACCGATGCCATGCTTCAGCTTAAACTTCAGTATAATTGAATTTGGCAAATATCTTAAGTTCTGCACGTCTTTGTCTTTGTTTTTGTCGAAATACCGAGGAATAGTGGAAGAATAGTCACGTAGTGCTGCGTAAGGAAATTACGAAACTTTAAATAATACCCTTCAACGTTTGCACACATATGAATTTTAGTTTTCGTAAATCTAAACAAGCAATGATAACTGTATATCAATTTTGCGTGGCATATGTACATTAGCAACATTCAGTTAGGCACACTGAAAAGAAAAAAAAATGTTAAAAAACCGACCTGACCGACTTGACACGAGTGCAATATAGATATAATATTAATGTGACTAGGCCCGATTCTCGGTACGACAAAAATAATTTTCATGGCCCCACCTCTTTTGAGTCACTGACAATCCTCAAAGTGTAAGAAAAGTTTCTCAAAGTTGGTCGTTTCACTCGTGAGAGAACAATAGCATGAGAGAACATGAGTGATTGCTGTAGAAGCTAGGCACTGACATTGCACTGACAACACGAATGGGTGGAGCGGTTGGTTATGTGGCTACCCTTGGTTAGCAGGGTTTCGGTTCGAATCCCAGTGAAAGCAAAGTTAACACGCTTTTATCTGGTTTTCAAATCTGGTCCAGTCACAATTTGCCGTTGGGATAAAACTAACGGCACTATTATTGGAGTGGTCAAACAGTGGTAGTAGTCTGACTGTGGGTATCACAATTGATCAATATGGTCTTAGCGTGCTGGTAACTTCACTAACAACCCCTCCTACCTACCAAGGAAATGGTTCTTTTTTTTCGTCTTGGGACATGTACTAGATATGACTAGTCATATATTTTAACCGCTCTATACCAGACACGAACATTTCTGCCCTTATTGTGCTGTTGTACCACTAAAAACGGACATACGAAGCAAAAACGATCATGGAAGATACAAAAATATATGTTTACTAAATATACACATGTAAGAACACGCAGCGTTTATAGAGATGAGTACTCTGTTTTTATAAGAACATTTATTCTGCTTATACATTTAAAAAGACCGTTTCATTTTTATTTACCAGTTCATTTTATAGTTCCATACTAGATAAGAATACTTAAAACATGTTGGACTAACAATGATTGCATTTTTAACGTATTGCCCTTTGGCGGGCTCTCCAAGCCAAACCTAATCTTAACCTTTGTCTTTCGACTTAACTTAACAATGTATGTTTAGATAAAATAAAATGAATTTAAATGTGCAACTTGGTATTAAGAAAAATTAAAAGAAAAATAAATTAACTGTCTTATTTAAAACTTTTATACTAACTTACATACTACCTTAAAAATAACTTCAATTAAACAATTAAACATATATACTTATATATATCTGTGTGCATGATGATAAAAACACATGTATATATATGTGCTTACAATATGTACACTGTATACACATATGTACACACATGAGTTCGCGTGTGTATTCTTCTTCTTTTGCTTTTTTTTATTTTCAGCTTACAAACTCCCCTTTAACCCGGGTCTACAGGGTACGATGAGAGTTCCTTCCAAACACCAGAATTTTCGATGCTGCATCCCACATCACGTATATACCGGTTGATTCGCCCATCCTGTGGAACTCTCTGTGAAGGCGAAGGCAAGCCCTCTCGAACAACCGAATCTTTTCCATTAAGGTTGTCCTAACGTTTAATCACACGAGACAGCCATAGGTGAGCATTGGCCGAATGAGAGCCATGTAGCAGATTACCTTAACTCTCGTATCGCGTTCAAAAGACCGTTAGGTAGGTATAGTGGAGGCGAATAATCGACCTCTATACGTTTCTGTAGTAAATTCAGTGCTATGCTATTCATGAACTAGGACGTGCACGTTTGCGATAATGTGAAAATTACTGGTTAAGACCAAAATATATTACAGTGCAGTCTCGATTATTGCAACACTTGATTTTTGTAACCAATGTAATGGACTTACCTATTTTCGAAAAATCGTATCGAGTTCAAAATACCGTTAGGTAGGTATAGTGGAGGCGAATAATCGACCTCTATACGTGTCTGTAGTAAATTCAGTGCTATGCTATTCATGAACTAGGACGTGCACGTTTGCGATAATGTGAAAATTACTGGTTAAGACCAAAATATATTACAGTGCAGTCTCGATTATTGCAACACTTGATTTTTGTAACCAATGTAATGGACTTACCTTTTTTCGAAAAATCGAAAAAAGGTTTTGGATTTTCGCAACACTGAAATTGTAGGACAAAAAATAGAATAGAACCCAGGGTATTAATATTAGACTAAACAAATATTGTATTATAACAAAACATTCATATATATATATATATATATATATATATATATATATATATATATATATATATATATATATATATATATTTATTTATCTTCATATGTGTGTCCGCTTTACTAGGGAATGTAACAGCAGGAGATAATTGTTGCCAACATCATAAATCGTCTAGAATAGTTCCGTGTAGAAATGAAGTATTATAGAGATGGCCAATTTCACAGCTGTTGTTATTCACAAACCATTGCTCGTTGCTCTTTTTTTTCATAGAAAGAGTTTAAGGCAACTACAATCAATAAACGTAAAAAGATACCAACGAAAAAAATTACCTAAATATTGAAAAAATTATGCAACCGCAAAATATGAGGGATAATGCTGCTGTCAAGCGATCTTCTGCAAGGCAAATGCTGAGTTTTACGTATTATGTAAATTAATTTGTCTTTTTGTTTCTTTAATAAAATGGGGATTCAGGATATTTTATTTATATATTAAATAGTATATTGCATAAGATTTTTTAGGAAAAATATCTATTCGAATATTATTATTACACTGTAGTGCTTTTTATTTTCCAATTTCTAAAAAAACCTGTTAGGATGTTCATAAAAATGGATTTTGGAAACTACGTACTTGCGATTTGCACTTGCGAGAATTGAAATCAAACTTTATAAACTATTATAAACTATATATGTTGCCACTCATGTGATTAGTCTAGTTCTCAAATTGTATCTAATAGTACGTCTACACCGCACGTGTGTATTTATCAACATTTCGCTAGTTTCACCATTTAAGCCCACATGCTTAGCATTTCGCCATCATCTTCGAAATGTTGGATTTCATCGCTGGATTTGTAAGTTTGTCGAATGCAACAAACCTCTTTAAAAATTCAGCACATCATTTCTGACTTTTCAGCTCGATGAAAAAAAAATCTGTTAACAAATCAATTGATCATTTCAAGCGATAATTACAATAAGAATGCACAGAAAAATGAATGATGGATCTGAACTAGCACTAAAATTCATCTTTAAATGAATATAACTAGCTAAAAAGGTTCAACCACTACTGATATCTTGACAAAACAAATCAGTAAGCAATTCTACACCAGTTGTCATTTGAAATGTTCAAGTTCCAGTGAGAACGCAAAATTGGATTTTGAAAATTTTTTTCCGAAATATTGAATTTGGGTGAGTACTGTAAATCGTCCAATCCGTTCAGAAATGGCATGTTTATAATTTCATCAAAATGAATGTTAGCGTGGCTGCTTTTAGGTAAGTATGTGCTCACAACCATAGCTGTGTTTGTGTGTTCATCCATGTTTATGAGAAGATAAGAAAAGGGCATAGTTATTTATTTTTTTTTTTTGGTTTTGTGAAGGATGTTCTTTCAGAAAAAGCTTTCCACGCTCTGAAAGTAATTTCCCCCACCGAAGCCAATGAAGAGACATCTGACAGGGATAAGGCATAATAGGGATATCTAACTTCAGCCACACCGGAGAAAAATGCAATATTTCAAAATTTTACAAAAGATCCAAGTATGTTGTTCGGAGGGTAAGTTAAGAGCATACACTTATATATTAAGATGGAAATTCGTGAGTAAAAACGTAATATAATATCTTAATTAATTAGCTTAATTCATCAATTCTGAAAACTATATGGTTATATAAACTAAAACTAATGCATCAAAATGGTTGTCAAAATTTGCTTCAAAAAACTTCTTATTTTAAGTGATTTATGCAAACGCTTTAATAATAATTGTATTATTAGTTACCTGAACGTGTGAATTCATTTTATAGGTATTATTCACATACAAAATACATGCACTCAAATTTTAACTAGTTCAAATGAGTCATCTGAATGAATCGACTTCATGAACACAAGATTTGTTTGTTCGTTTATCCCTCCTTACTGCGTTGAAAAGTAAAAGAAAAATAAGGTTAAAGTAACGCGCGAATTTTCAAATAAGAACTCTAATTCACCCCACTACTAAGGTTGCCGAAGGATAGCAACTGTTCGCTAGCTGTTCACAAGAGCACGTATTCACAGACACGGGACAAAAATCGTATAAAAAACGCTGTCAGATCAAATCAAGGGGCAAGGGAAGTAGAAGATCTCTATTATCTCTGTATCTGGGTAGTTTATTATCCGTACTAAAACTATTTAACCGTATACGTCGAATTGCCGTCGAATAGGCGAATTATTCCCCGCCTAATTTACTAATTTGCATGTTACCGGCAGCAGAACGCACGGTATCGACAAGAAACTAATAAATTCTTGTCTCTTGTCACGTACTCTATCTATGGAACGCTGGAGTGTTGTCCCTCATAGAATTATCCGCGTCGTCTATGTTTTTCGCTGCAAGACAATCGTACTCCAGGGCTGGTTCTTCGCAATCAGTGTGTGTATTATAAATTCGTTGCTGTTTGTTTAGATAATTGTTGGACCTAGACGAGCGATCCACATCGATATTTTCATGTGGTTTCGGCGCATTCGGCCTAGGAGGAGTGTTACCCTCGTAATCTGATGGACCACTAATCCTATCGGGTGTATGCCTCGGGAACCATCTTGGAATTAAGGGAGGTTTGTTTCCCCAAGGTTTGAAGGACTGATTTATCGGCGCAGTGACAGTATTTGTGACATTTGGAACATATTTCGAGTTATTTCGATAGTTCAGGTTCTGGATTTCCAAAAATGCTGTGTAGTATTTCCACAGTTCGGGTCCATGACACATACTGCGTGGGATTACCTTCGAAGATCTGTAGTTATTTGACACAATCGGGTAATTTTCTGATTTCACTCAATTCCGCTGACATACCTTCGTGGTACGCACAATGGTGTCATGATATCCTGCGCAACCTTCACACGGCTTACATCTTCTAAAACCTTTAGTCTTTTCACATGAATCATCATCATTGAATGCCCAACTCCAGGGCATTAAACTGACAAGAGATGCTTCATTTTACACTTTATATATAATCTTCTATCAATTAATGTATTTGAATTTTTTTAATTCTCGAGTTTTTCGTTTACCTAAAACAATAAGACGGAAGGTTCTTTTTTAGAGCCTTGCACTCTATTGAGTGTACTAAATATATGTCCTTAGTATAAGTTTAATCACCACTAAATGCCGGGAAAAGGATTCCCCCCGTGCGAATCCGAAAAAAAATCGAACGTCAATGCGAAGATCGACCCAACTGTTCCTTTCTAGAAGTAAAACTCGTATATTACTTTTATATATAGGTATATCAGATATGCTCAGTTGTCTTTATTCTACGTATCACTTAAGACTAACTTATCCTAAGTAAGGTTTCCCCCAGCTAACCGACGATGTTCCGGCCCATTCTGCTGCACCAGGGAAATGTTCCCGTGTGTGCTGCATACATATTCATAGAACGCAGCGCGTGTGCTATGTCAGCAAGTGTTTATACTAGGTACTTACACACAAGCGAGCATTTTTTTATAGAGATCAGCTATATTTTTAGCTTAATAAGTATAATTCTGACTATTCATAAAGTCTTGCAATGATATAAAGAAAAAAAATAATAACAATATATAATAATAGACCTGGAATATAGATGGCAGCGGATGAACCCTTTCTTAGGACCAACGGACGCGCTCATAGCCTAGACCTAGACCCAGCAAACGGAAAACGAACAATGGGTTTCGGTTCTGCACGTGGAATGTGAGGTCCCTGTGAGAAAAATACTCCAATAAGAAGAAGAAGATATAGTTACTGAAGGGTTGTTACAGTAATGGTATAATTTTCTCTACCTTGCACAGAGATACGGTTACATAAAACCTTAATGCGGAAAATACATTTCTTTCGATAGAATTTGCAGTAAAATATATTAACATAATCTTGGAGGAAAACTATGGAAAACACTTCCATTCAAATAATAATAATCTCTGCATTTATAACAGGGTACACATTTGTCTGTTTGTCCACCTGTAAAGATTATGTGCGTAACAATACCTCAATATACAATATATATCAATCGATTCGTCGTGAGTTGTGTACAGCCGGAGATGGTTTTTAGTACTATAATTCCCTAATTGAGCCATTACATCCATTTTATTTGATTTCTTAACTGAAAAACTTTTCTATGCTTTACACACATATTACTACAAAATGACTGAACAGATTTGTATTTGACTTTAGTCTTCGGTTAGTACATTTCGATATTTTTCATGTATCAGTCGTTATTCTGTGATTCTGTTTATATTTTTCTATTTATTAGTAAAATTGTTTTTTATAAATATTTTCGGGCACAAATAAACTATTTTTCCGGGTACAATAATTTTCAGTGGGACATTTTTAATTTAGAAAAATTGTTTCATAGAAGAAATTTTATTTGATATATTTTATGCAACGAATCGGATCTTATTTTGAAAGCCCAAGAAGACGGGAATGTGTTTTGTTGCCTAAGCAAAGCCTACTTATAGCACTTCACTGGTTAGGAAACGGATGTGACTACTAGAAAATGTTCCAAATATCACGTCTTTCTGTTATAAAATTGGCTTAACAGATACATTTTCAATTCCTTAGAACACATTTATTTTACTTTTATGGGCGCAAGCAATATTTTTGTGAAACATAATTTTATTAGTCAATACTTCTTTAGTATTAGACTAGTAGTTTTATGAAATGGGTCCCGGTTTATGTATATATAGGATTTTCAAGTCTTGAAAGTCAACTTCACAAAAGACGGAAAAACGCCCAATATTGTAAACCATGGAATTTTTTAATTGGAAACAATTTTACGTAAGTTTAGATTTTATTATTTTTATATGATGAAATATTTGTATTTTCTTATTTTTCCCACAAGTTATAAATGTATAAAGATTATATATTCTTACATATATTGCAATTTTAGTCCGAATTGAGGGTTTAAAACTCTCTATGCACGCACAATCATTAAATTGTTGCACAAAACAAAACTGAAACATCATTTCATCACTTAATTCAATATTAAAATATGGACTAACATGTATTCCATCATAGCTCCAACATAGCTCTTTCCGTTCAAAGAAGCTGTGTCAAAACTGACCTAGCTTGACCAATCCTATAGGAAAACTCAGCATTACTCCTCCCATAATGACAAGAAGAAGACGATTGGCTTGGGATTTTGCCTACCCTGGAGCGTCTGGTGGCCTGCCTGGACCGCTCAGCAGCCGATTGGGCTTAGCCCGAAGGAATTACAAGTCACCCGTCAGTGGCCTCGTGAATTAAGGCAGTTTGGGAGAAGTCATACTAAACAATAACCAGTACTTGCTTCTGGCAAATTGCAAAGGGACAACGTCATCCACTTAGAATAAGCACAATATCATCCGCAAATTTTAAATTGTTTAGGTCTTCATTTTTGATTTTCTTACATAACCCTTAGATGCTTATTGTCCCATACATATTTTATATATATTTTGGGGAACTGATCGTTAGGTATTAAAGTGGAATGTTTCTATTAATATATATGTTTCTATTAGAATTTATGTAATTTTACAATGGCTAAATGCATGATGTGCCATATATGTCACAAACCATATTTTAGAAAATAATTAGACCCAATAGTAGGGCAGGATAATTTTTAGTCCAAATTTGGAAAAAGCATGAATCGAAGGGGGTGGCTCTATAATGCGGGGTGGACCTGGGTCTCAACTAAAAAGCGTCTCCAGCCAAGTCGATCTTTAGCGAGCTGCCTTCAGTTTTCGCACGCATAGTTGGTTGAGATCCCTCTCCACTTGCGTGTGCAACCGGAGGCACGCTTCATCTACTGCCCCTATACTGAGACTGCCAGAACATTAGGTTAGATTAGGTTAATGTGATTGCCAAAACTGAACCAGTTCTAGCCCACTTAGATCCATTAGTGGCATTTCCTGAATGATGCTCTTTTTTGTTGGGTTACAGGCAATTAGTATTTTTGATAAATGTCTAGAATTTTTATGTCTGGCATTTCTTCTAGGCTGTTGAAGGAATAGCTGCCTGGCGTGCTTTTCCTTGGCCTTGTGATAGCTGCGCAGGTGCCGAGGCAATGAAGCCTAGTTTCTTCCATTGTAAGGGGTGTGGGGTGTCCTGATTACTTCCGGTGGCAAGCACACCCCAGTTCTTGCTAACTCGTAGGCACTCTCGTTACCTGGAATACCACTATGCTCAGGGACCCAGCATGGGGTAATGTTGCAACTGACCGCTATCTATCTATGGGATGGACGTCTAATGTCTAGTCTTCTCTATTTGGAATGATTGTTTTATACTTAAAGAGTATTGGCAACACTACTGTAGAGCGTGGGAGTGTGGGAGGTACTCTCCGATATGTGATAATGCTCATGACATGCATTTCAGCTCTTATTTTTGTTGACTTGTGTGTATGTCCAATCTTGTCTGAGGGTAGTGAGGACGTATTGACGTGTCAATACTACATTCGGCGGCGATGTAAAAATAAAAAAAAACAGTAAATAAAATGTGAATCGGAGTGTTTATTCCAGAAATCTTGTTATTTAATCACGATAACGGGATAATGTGTAATTCATTAACTAAAGTGAGTAGTATATGCAAAAAAATGAAAACTTCAAAGGAAGTTGCAGAAAAAAAGCAACCTTCAAAGGAAATTTGTTAAAAAATAGTGAACTTCTAAGGAAGTTCGGTAGGAAATGAAGAGAGATGAAGTTTGGTAGAATCAAGAGAAAGAGAAAATGGGAATTTTATTAAATTGAAAATCGAGAGAAATAGACGGAAAACATTCTGTTACAACGAACGCTTAGTAACAAAAATGTATAAAGGTTAGGTTAGGTAAGGGGGCTGCTAGTGCATTCACCAGCACACTTAGACCATATTGATCCATTGTAATACCCCTAGTCAGACTACTACCACTGATTGACCACTCCAGTCATAGTGCCGTTAATTTGATCCCAACGGCAAATGGTGACTGGACCAGATTTGAAAACCAGATAAAAGCGTATTAATTTTGCTTTCACTGGAATTCGAACCGGGGAGCCCGCTCACCATCGGCAGGCACTCTAGAAACTGCGCCATCCAGTCGTCTAAAATATGTATATAAGGAGAATAATAAAATCTTTAAATAAAGTTGACTTGAAACAAAAAATGCAGCTTCATTTGATTGCTCTTAATAGCTTATGAGATATTTATTCTTATTTTGAGTCTGAATGAATTAAGCATGATTATGTTATGAATGTGACAACGATCGATAGGATTAATTAATTGGCAAGAAATATGGTGTACTTTGTGGAAGTAAGAAACATTTCTCACAAAATATAAAGTGTCCTGCAAGAGATAGAAAGTGTTACGGGGGTGGTTAGATTGATCATTTCCGACAGCCGTTTTCAAAAGCTAAAGCTACATAAAAACGATGATTTACCAGTTCAGAAAAAAGATTCAAAATAAGAAAAAAGAGAAATGGGCGAAGTTGAATTCATAGGAAATGTGGAAGAATACGAACAATGAAAAACAATAGCGTATTTATTTTACAGCAGGTTAAATAACGACAAAGTACCATTCTTCAAATCAAAAACGATTCTGAGATAAGATACAGAGGTAAAGAGGAAAAAGAAAAATATTCTTCGGATAGAAAACGAGGAGCTGAGAATTTTAATATTAATATAGGAAATAAATGAGACTTTTTAAAGTTACGCTGTTGTTTAACAATTTAACAATTTCTTAGAGTTCGATTAGAAGTACTGTGGTTTTTCCTGAAACCAATCTGCTTAGGAGGCAGGGTATTAGTTGCACTCAAAAATGCACAATCTTAATTTTTATTATTTTTTTAACAATTTTGCTGAAGAAGTTTAAAAGGTTGATGGGTCTGTAACTGACTGGGTGGGCTGGATTCTTACCGTGTTTTAGAAATGGTATTACCTTGGCTTTCTTCCATGTTGTTAGGAAAGACAGCATTTTGAAACAAGCATTAATTATAAATGTTAAATACATTAGGGCAATAGCCGCCAAATGTCTTATGACTTGATTATTAATACTAGCTC
This sequence comes from Eristalis intricaria, assembly GCA_964034865.1. Taxonomy (NCBI): domain Eukaryota; kingdom Metazoa; phylum Arthropoda; class Insecta; order Diptera; family Syrphidae; genus Eristalis; species Eristalis intricaria. The sequence goes on along the minus strand of OZ035873.1, from coordinate 76,322,601 downwards.
AAGACCATGGGACTTTCGATTTTTGAGCTCCTATGAACTAATGAACTATGAATTCTTTACTTCGAAGTTGGGATAAGAATGGATTTTCTTGCGCAGCAAGATTCCAAAAAGGCAGAGAGTTCGCGTTGTACGGATATTATTTGTGAGATGATATCTAAACAAGGCCTTACGTGTTTCTGCAGGGACGTATTATTACCAGAGAAGGCAGAGTAGACTACATTAGGTAATCTACTCGATTAATTATGGGTAGTTATTCGAATAAACCACACGCCTAATTTGCTTGATTGATTATCTATATTTGTTGCATGGGGATTTTGCCCTGTTTTTAGAATCTTTTCACATTTTTCACATACAAGCAGAAATGAACTGACGGTAAATTGACATTTCAATTGCATTTTGACTTTTTTTTCACACGTATGCTATATTAACTACCACAATGAGTAACAGACGTAAAAATGTAATTATTTCAAAAAGTGACATCTCTGCCATCTCTGATGATTACTCAATTAGATTTCGATGATAATGTTTTCTATTAATGCAGTATACATCATTGGCAACACGGAATAAACAATACTATTTTAACGAGTATGGCAACACCACCGACTCTACTTATACGATCATGACGATCAACAAGTATGGTTACTACATTGAAAACGAATATTACTTTGTAGACCTGTTTGACATAAGAGACAAAGATCAATATTCTCTTGTTGCGAATGCCTCTTTCATTCCAACATAAAAGTTCAAGACGCAAACAAGCTTCAAGCTTAGTTATTGCTTTTAACTGTTGAGGTTTTGTTTTACAATCTTCAAGCCATGTCAAACAATAAGGAATTTAGTTTTTCATAAGAAAAAATATCATGCTGATGATGCATGATGGTCGTGTTGTTGTTGTTGTTGAACTTTCATTTATACCTTTTCTTAGTGATATTGACTCTGCGGCAAATGTCAGGATGTTCGAAGATGAGTGGGGAAGTCTGTCACTGTTGACATTGAAGCTTTAAGCTGACACTGTTGCATGTGGTTCAGATCGCAACGGAATGGATGCGCGTACAAGTATATATATATATATATATATATATATATATATATAATCTGCGCTACATTTGTAGTTTTCGTCGGCAGATTTGTGGTTACCTCCAAAGGTTTGTGGTGTACCGAACAGCTACCACAGAACGTTTGCACATTTTAGTGCATCTGCCCGTGCCACCACTTTTGACAATTTTGGCACTTGGTAATATTTTGTTGTGTGTTGGTACGCTGCTGAAATTCCCATCTCACTTGCGGGCGGAAAATATATCTAATATTATTGCAAGGATCTTGAGACCGAGAGTTGTCAATTAATTTTTTATTAAGTCTGTAGGAAGTTCGTTCAGGCCAAAAAGTACCACTTAAAACGATTTTTCTGAGAAAGAAACATTGTAATTTGTGTTCCTTCAATGAATTTAAGGCAGTATTATAAGAATCAATAAATTCGCAAAACACTTTGATAACTATCGACATTTTCATAACACTGTCTGTAACTTGTACCTATGTAAAATGTACCTATGTACTTATGTAAAAATTCACAATTCCTTTGGAGGATTTTAATTGGAGAAAAGTCGATTTTTCTTGCCATTTATTGCTCTTATTCACTAGAACACATGTCTTCCCCAAGATTGGTGTCTTTATGGGATTGGAGAATGATATACCACGACGCAACAGTTTGCTGGTGATGCCTCAGTGCTTTGGTTTTTTGAAATATTCTTGGGAAAACGAAAGCTCGACAGATCGCCAAAGACTGAGAAAATACTCCAATGACTTGATAACATGGACTTCTCCAAATGAGCACCAATTTATTCAACGCTTAGCGATGTCAATAGAACTAGGAGTAGACAAGTATTGAAATACATTGTTTAACGATTAATTAAGCATTGTTTATCGTCAGAAACTGAAAGAAATAAAACAACAATTGAAAAAAAGGGATTTAGATTCTGTTGAATATACCACTTGCCACTAGTTTCAGTCTATTGTTGCGTACTTTTTTTAGATTTGACCCTCGCAAAATCGTCTTATTAAAATCGATGTGAATCTGCTTTATTTCAAATGTCCTGAAGTAACACATTACCTACCTTACCTTATGAGGGTCGATTTTCTTATCATAATCATCAAATTTTCCTGTAATCTAAATTTGTTTAAGCTAAGTGATACGCCTTTTTTGTTTATGCCTTATGAGTGTCGATTTTCTTATCATAATCATCAAATTTTCCTGTAATCTAAATTTGTTTAAGCTAAGTCATACACCTTTTTTGTTTATGCCTTATCTCTAGAAAATAGGTTCGTCGTCGTAGACGGAAGAGTGTTGTTTATTTATACTGTTTTATACTTGCATGATGAGCATTATTGTGGGCATACATGGCTTTACGTAGCCAGTCGTCCCAATGTACTAGATTTGTACTAAAGAATGATTGTAAATATGTACTCTATTAAATTACCATGATTTATATCTAGAGCCAGCTTACTTATTTGCAGGAACTTGAAAAAATCTCTTAAAAAGGTCACTATTGAAATTAGGTCATCGATCAATTAGTAATTGCCTGGAAATTCTATACCTACAAATGATTTCATCAAAGAGAACCCTTGCAACGGTTTATACTTCCCCGTTTGGAAGTGGGTAACAGTCCATAAACCTGGTGAGATCATCTTCAAAGGTCAAAATACATTTTTACCCCGGATAGTTTTGGAACAGGACCGAGAATATCTATAAATACTACTATTAAGCCTTTTTGGAGGTGATACATACCTTCATAGACATACACATCCAATCACAGATATGATGTTACGCTTTGTTTTTTTATTTACTTGGAATTTTCAACATACACGACATCCTTTGGCGTTTTTTATGGCTTCAAACATATTTTAACATTTGAAATAATATCGAAGATATGTTTTAAGAACTCCCTGATGACCATCTGGCGTGTCGTGGAATTTCTTGAGAACTTTGTTAATTTCCTCTATATCCTCTATCTATTGTCAGTGTCCTTGTAATTTTTTTTCGAGTGATGCTTTTATCTCACTATTAACGCTTTTACTGCCTTCATAACTCCTGACACAAATGTCTGCACTCTGCGATTTATCACGACTGTGTTCACCTCGTATACTTCCACTTGACTCATTTTCGTCATCACCTTCAACTGAATTATCACATTAATTGTTTTTGTGGACCTGAGTGTTAAGATTCTGCGCTCTCTTTACGCCGCGAATATTTACACTCTCATTACTTTGTGACCCTATACAAATGAGGGCGTCAGCTACAACATTATATTTCCAGGAAGGTATTTGATATTCAAGTCGCATTCCTCCAAATTGCATTTAAGTTTTGATATTCTGGTTGAGTCATTCGTAATTTAGAAAAAATCAATCAATGGTTTGTGATCTGGGTATAAGGTAAATATCCGGCCCAATAAGTAGCGTCTACAATTTTTACTGCCCAAATCGTAGTCAAAATCTCTTTTAATAGTAGAACGGATTTCTGTTGAGATTCTGTCGGATTTAAAATTCTAGTAGCGAGTGCAGTAGGGAAATACAGTCCGTCCTTTTTCTAAGATAGCATGGCACTTATAGCCGTTCCACTTGCGTTGGTGGAAAGATCAAAATTCTTGGTGAAATTCGCAAATATTTGAATTACTTTTTTAATTGTTGAAGGATGTTTCACATTCTGCATCCACTAAAAATATTGTTTATAAGGCGTTGAAAGGTAGATGGAGCTCCTTTCAAGCCGACTGGCTTTCGGATTATAGTTCCCGTATCCGTACTAAAAGCCGTTTTCTGTCTATCGGTATTATTAATTGACACTTGGTGGCATCCGCTAGCCAGGTCTAAGATGGAAAAATATCGACTGTTACCTAATTGATCAAGGATATCCTCAATTCTAGGCAACGGAAAAGCATTGCCAATTGTTACTTCGTTAATTTTTCGAAAAACAATTATTTCTCTATATTTATCACCATTCTCGTCTGGTTTCTTGGGAACCACCACCAGTCATACGACTCCGACTATGTGTTATAATTTTATCCCTACCCATCTGATAGATAGGCTCATTTATAGCGCTTTTATAGTCACAGGTAGCCGGTATTGTTTTGTATATAGGGCTGCTATTATACATGGTTGGAATTTGGCAGTATACGGCTGTAGTATAAGGTAGCCTTCATCATTCGAAATGAAAAAGTTTAGAAAAACTTTCACATATTGATTGTATTGAGGATCTCTCTTTCTGATTCCGGTCTTCTCGAAAATTAAGTTCTTGGAGAAAGTTATATCATCAGTATAGCATCAGTTTTGATCTTTTATTTCGCATTCTTCAACTTGTTTTATTAAACTAATGTATTAGCTCTAAGTACAACCAAATATATCTTATCTTATTGTACGTCTTAATTACATTATTAATAAATTGAAGTTCTTTATACGCTTGTTGAGTGTTTGTAGATTTAAACTGGTACTAATTGTATATAAGGGATTTTGTGGTCTTTCCGCTTTTAGTTAATATATTTATAAGGAATTCCTGCAGCTGGTGCTGTAATGGCCGTATTCTTCAACTTGTTTTATTAAACTAATGAATTAGTACCGCCAAATATATCTTATCGTATTGTACGTTTACACTTCACTTCCCATTCGCGAATAAATTATTTGAATTCGTATTTGGGGAATTTTTTTGTATGCACATTTAATGGTACACTGCTTTAAAAAGGGTTAGACATACCTAACTTAATTGTTTTAGCAATCACATGAAATTACTCTCTTGCGGAACTCTTACATTCAGCAACTAGAGTCTTCACTCTTAATGGAAACTAGTTCAGAGTTTCTGTTGGAATTGAAGTGAAGTAATTTTTCCAACTCTGAAAGCGTTAAAAAGTTCAATTTATTTTGCATAGCTAAGTAATAGTTACCTGGTCATTTTGTAGGAATCTATTGCAAACAATTATCTCTTGATTTGGCGCAAGGCGCAAGGCGCTGTCTTAAGCAGCTTAACGGCGCTCTGCCGGTAAGCGTTTGTTTTGTTCGCCGTAGAATATTTGTATTAAATTTGAAATTACTTGCATGATAGTAGTTTGCTGGGTTTTAGCAAAGCAGAAATCATCAGGAAACAAAAACGGTTTTGCTTGCAAATATTGATATTCTCAGGTGTGGAAGTAGCTTGATATATTTCTTCTGAATTTAGCAAATGGAATATTAAATGATTTTTAAATTTACCTAAATCAATTCTAAACAACTGAGATTCTTCTATCATCTTCTTTTTATATTTCTATCAGTCGGTTGGCTGTACGTAAGGGTTTGGTTATCAAATTTTTCTAATAACTCTAAGTGTATTATCTAAGTTTTTATTTTATAGAACTAGATTGATCAACTCACTACTTTACTTATATGTTAATCCGGATCGAAGTCGTCGGTGGTCGATAGATTGGTCTTCTTTGGAATCTATTTGCTCGGAAAAACCAAAACTAAATTGCAGTTATATTTTCAGAAGACACTGCCTCAAGCGTACTCCTTGGTTAAACGAGGTTGGAGCTATGTGTTCACGAACCGGCTGCGCCAAATAGATAATAAAACTCACTCGTCGACGAAACGCAACTCACTCTCGAAAACGCTTTTTCACACACGGTTAAAATGCATGCGATACATTATATCAAATACTTACGTAAAGTATTTTGGGGATAATATTACGCAGAAAACACCTTACACCACCCTTTTACCAAATATGACATTAGGCAAAAAAGCTTTACAAACATACGAACATGTTGATAACCATGTTTGTTCTTTAATATGAAGGATAGTAAAATAAAACAAGGATGAGTTCTAAGAATCCCATAGAAAGCACGTAATATAAAAATATTTTAATACTCGAGCGCATGTAAGCAAAACGCGTCTCTTACGCAACCTGAAACTTAGGCCGAAACATATACAAGCCAATAAATTCGAATACGTGTTTGGGCTGAGTGCGAGTACAACATATCCGCTAACGTTGCATTAACAATTAACCAAGGAAGCTTATAGCTTAAGTTTCAGATTCACCCGCACTGTAGTAAAACAAAAATAACAAGAGCAAGAAATGCACAGAAAGTGACAATGACGTCCAGAAAATTGTATGCACTTGATGCCGACCTTGCCAAGCCTGTCTTTGATAAAAATTGGATTTAATAAGTTAATTTAAATAATTCACTAACAATAAGGAACCACATTATATTCGAACTTCATACAACTGCTTACAGACAGTTGCTGCGTAAACATAGAAACCAGTCAATTAGTTTTGCCGGCCTTGCAACGCAAGCTGTTAAATTTCTCCGGCGGTAAATGAGCACCACCACCGTCCATTTTCATTTTCAACCAGAAAAGTTAAATTTTCTGAAAGTCCATGAGAAGAAATCCTTAAACTGCCATGAGTTGCAAATATATGTGGCGTACGTACTTCTTGTATTTAAACTGTTTGCGAGTACTCCCAACACAATTTACTCATATGTGTGTTTTCTGTTGCGGTTAATCGAATGCAGATATCTTGTGCCCGCATCCCCAGATGACTACGGTACCAAAACTTTATCTGGTCAAAATAACGAAAGCGCAGTCGAACTTGAGCTATTCACCATGTTATAAAACAACTTCATCGCAGTATTGAAATAGGAGGAAAATTGGTACACAGAACAGAAAGCGGGAAGAGGTCTACTTAAGGGTTGAACAAACGAATAATTGTCTACAGAAGTATGATACAAATGTCGAGGGTAGAAACAAGATGTATCTAATATATTGTACATTTTCTGTATATTTATTTAGTGTAGTTTGCGTTTGAACGTGTAAATGATTCTCGAGGGATTTAACATTTGAAGACTATATTTTGTACAAAATGCAGCAAATTCAGTTTATAGTTCTTGTTGTGTGATTGCTCTCCATTTGAAATTATATATTAATTTAACTCGAAACATATTGGTTGAGTTTTTCGGTGTGTGGATTTCATTGAACGAAATAGAAAAGGTGCTTTTCAATTGCCTTTTTCATACAATTATTTAAAAAATATATATCTCTGAAAAAGTTTAAATTGTAGGTACATCTATAATACAAATATCCTTATATTTTGTTTTCTAACACGTTTACACCTCGTTCATTTTATTAGAATGTGTATTCTTGTACTCATATGTTATTCTGTATTGAGAGAGTCAGTGGTGATCTCTGCAAGATATGTCTGCCAATAAAGTAGCGGCTCTGAACTAATCTAAGTATCTCGGGATGTTTTATATGTTCATATTCTACGCCAAGTTGTGGCTCTTGATGCCAAGATATTAACCTCTTTGTCTCAACTACCGAATACTGAGTTTTTTCCAAACTTCATAAAATTGCAGTAAAATGGGAGTAGAAGTTATGTTTCACAAGGAAAATAATTTCAGACACTGCTTACTTTCTATTTAGACATACAGAAAAACACTTTTCCGCCAAACTTGATTTTTAGGAAAAGTGAAATCAGAGCTAAAAGCAGAAGCCAAATGATATATATAAATAGCTAGATTAGTTGCTTTCCGACTAGTTCATAATTATGCAAAATTTATATTTCCTATATGATTATATAATAAGTCTTGAGAATTGTTTTTTACAAGAGGCCACAAACTGAGCACATAAGATATCATTTAACGATGACTTAGTCAGATTGTAATTATTTGTAGATATAACTAAACCATATCATTGACCGCAGAATATTATTGGATCGTTTCATTGGGTCGTTCATCTTGGATATAAATAGCAAACATTACAAATTGGGAACCACATTGGTGGGGTTAAGCGTCGTCAGCGTCGGTATTAACTGCAGCCTTGCGCTGCCCCAAGCTGGAATTGTTTACCTAAACTTGGAATCGACTAATGCGTAGTACCCCTGCTTTTGTACCTGTTATGTCGAGTAGTTTCGAAAGTAGTACAGAGCGAATGTTCCCTTTTTCAGATCAAAGCGAATTTAGTTGATAATCCCGATTGCAGTGTTGGAGATCTATGATAAGGGGCAATTTATGTTCTGTTGTGGATTTAGGGTGGGTCGCCGTGGCGTAGTGGGTTAGTGCGTCGACTCCTACGCAGAGGGTGCCAGGTTCGATACCCGAGTTTACCACCTTTGATAATTCACGGATCCGCCTCTTTCGAGTCACAGACAATGCTCAAAGAATATTCCGGTCTAAAAAAAGCTTCTCAACTTCGCCGTTCGGAGTCGGCATTAAACTGTAGGTCCCTTCCACTCGTAAAAGAACAATAGCACGCACGACACTAGTGGTTGCTGAGAAGCTAGGCCCAGGTCCGCCTCGGACTGTCGCGCCACCCATATTATTATTATTATTATTCTGGATTTAGGGTGAGGGGGAGTTTATATGTGACTCCTCCCTCCTTAAGTTCGATTCTCTCCTGAGGATCGTTAACCCTTTTTAATATAAATCTTACTTTCTCCGATCTCAGTTTAAGGATAATACAAATGATAATTATAAGAATAATAACTGCTATAAGGCTATAAGATACGACGTGTTTTGTGTTATTCTCGTATTTAACTTCATCTATGTCTTCATCGGTCTTAATCTGGTTTAGGTATACATCTTTTAGATCGTTTTTTACAATAGAGAGTTTGTTATAATTCGGTATTAACAAGTTTTGTTTAATTAAAACCTTATCATTGGTAAACAGTGTTTCATTTAATCTGATTGTACAATTATTGAAATGTATTACATTATTCCTTGACAACTTATAGGTTAGATGATTACATGTATTTGTTAAGTTCGTGACAAATATATTTTTCGTTAATACTAGACCATTTTCTATTTCGATAATTTCATGTTCCTTATTTATAATAAACTTACAAGAACTATAAGTGTTCTTAATTAGGTTTTGCATACATGATTCACTTCTTTTTAAGTGTCTTACATAGATTTCAGTATTGTCATCGTATAAAATATTCTTGTATAAAATAAAATAGTTATTTTTTGTTACAATTTCGTTTCCTTCATCATCCGGAATTGGAAATATAATAAAACTTTCGCATTTTTCTATTGAAAAATTTGGAATTTTAAGTAGAAATATTAATTTATTCTCAGACTCAATTAGACTACTTTTGGTATTATTAAATTTTTCGATACTTATATTAAATCTTATGTTTTCTTCTTCTGTTAGGATGTTCTTACCTAAGATTTCTAGTTTTGAAAATACAATATTGTCCTGCAATTTCTCAATTTCATTTTTAAGGAATAAAATGTCAGTATTTATTTGGAGCGTTTGCAAATTTTTTGCTAAAATCATTTGCTCTTTATTCGAATGATTTACGAAGTATTGCATAATTTGCTGACGTTTATTAACCGTTTTTGTCAAAATATTTAAATTATTCTGTAATTCATTATTTATTCCGATTTGTTTATTTAATTCAACAATAGCATTATGATAATTTTCTTTTACAATTCTTAAATGTTTTTGTAATTCTAATCTTTCATCTTCGTCCATCACCCCAAACAGAAAATTTAGACCACTGACCACAACATTAATAAGACCTCGTTTTTGACGTGGATGCGGCACAATTGTATGAAGTTTCGACAGGGATTTTTTGATTGCTTTAGTTAGTAATCTTTTTAAGGACAAATCTCCAAAGTTTACAAAATGATCTTCTATTGATACTTTTATTTGGTCTATAATTTTATCATAACTCTCCAGATATACTACGTGAATTATTTTGTTATACTTTTCCATAAGCTGCACTGGTGTTCTTTTCAACATTATGTATCCCGCCTGAGTGTTTCGTACTTCTATTCTGGACTCTGCCCAAATCGTTCTAACTGATACCATGGCCACAAGCAAAAATATGATGTCGATTTTGACTCTGTGAAGATCAATGCGTTTTAGTTCTATGATATTTCTTACTACACTAAAAAGTATTTTGATATTTATTACGCCTTCTTACTTGATTCTTAAAGTACCTATTCTTTTTATTTTCAATATCAATAAAATGATTGTCTTTAACAATAAATTCTTCAATTTTCTTATACCTAGGATCAAACTTTCCTCTACGCTTATTGTCTACGTATTCATTCTGAAAATCTGTAACATTTACTCTCTTGTCGTTTATCAACTCTATTTTTTTAGTTTTTTTAGAGTCTAGTTGCATTGAAAGTACCTCGATTTCTTCTTTTGATAAGCAGTTATTAATTAAGTCTATAGGTTTCATATTTGTCACTGAGTGTATGGAGTTATTATAATAGATTATAGCTTTGGATAACTTGTCTTTTAATTCGTCTTTATTATTTTTATCGGCATTAAAAAGCCTAATGTGCTCGTTCAACGTAGAGTGTAGTCTCTCTACATCAGAGTTGCCTGTTTTTAAATAGGGTGTCGTTAAATGTAAGTTTATGTAATTTTCCGTACAGAACTGCTTAATTATTGCTGTACCTAATTCGTTGTCAGTAACTGTAGAATGTGGCTTTCCTAAGTATTGGAATCTGGTTTTAAGTGCCTCTATAATTCATATCCATGACCTTTCCTTTAATTGGTGCGCGGTTGCGTATTTGGTTAACTTATCTATTGTTCTATTGTTGTCAAGTACATAGTATTTCTTTGGGGAAACCAAATGTCTACGTGAATTATTTCATTATGTTTTTTGGGAGTTTCGGTGAGAGCAAATTTATGCTTAATACATCACAATTATTTAATAATTTATTTATTTCGGTTTGTAAATTTGGATAGAAATATTTATCTTTTAATTCTAAAAATACTTCGTTTATGCCCCTATGGTTATAAGACAGATGTTCTTTTTCTATTATTGATAGCAGTTTCCCCTTATCAGCGATATCCTCTAGTACTGTGTTGGTTTTTTAAACTTTAAAATTTTTGTTCTTTGCGAAAAATTGTCTATAGTTATCCTGAAATTTTGAGTATAATTGTACATCAGGACAATATATTGCTATCAACCCTTTAGCTGGTAATATGTCTTTCATAATATTCTTTAGATTACTCTCTAATTTTATAATATTTCTTACTTTTTTAAATACTACTTTCATAGTAACTTTCTGTTTATAACTCATTTCTAGTGTAACTTGATTCTTAAATAGGTTCAACGGCTTCTCTGTAATTGGTATGAAATCTACACTATCGGTTTTTGCACTGTGAATAGTGTTGGAGTCAAAAAGTTTATTTAGGTTAATTAAAAATTCATCATCGTTAGAATCCTGGTGGTTTATCCTACTAAGTCCGTCGGCTATTACATTCTCCTTTCCTTTAATATACTCCAAATCAAAATCAAATTCATTTAATTTTATCTTCCAGCTTTGTAATTTACAATTTGGCTCCTTTAAGGAATTGAGCCATACTAAAGGTCTATGATCCGTCTCAATCGTAAAATGTCTGCCAAATAAATATGGCCTAAAATACTTGGTGGCCCAGACTATAGCCAAAAGCTCTTTTTCAATTGTACTATATCGCTGCTCGTGACCATTGAGAGAGCGTCTTGCGTAACCAATTGCCTTATTGTTCTGCATAAGTACTGCTCCCAATGCGAAATCACTTGCATCGGTTATTAGAGTAAATTTCTTTTTTAAAATCAGGGTAAACCAGGATTGGGTCATTTTTTATAAGTTCTTTAAGCTTCAATGTAATCTCTGTCTTTTGTGTTAATTTTTGCGTTCTTTTTAAGATATTTTGTAAGGTGATGAGCAATTTTAGAATAATCAATAATAAAACGTCTGTAATATCCCTATGATTTGTCGGGATACTAATCTTATCGATTGCTTCTACCTACTGTGGGTTTGTTTTAATGCCATATAGTGTGATGACGTGTCCTAAGAAAACCTATTCTCTCTTAAGAAAACTACATTTCTCTAGCTGTATTTTAAGGTTTGATTGGCTTAGGCATTCAAGTATTAAGTTCAGAGATTCTATATGTTCGTCGATACTAGTTGAAAAGATGAGTATGTCGTCCATGTAGACCAGACATATTTTCCCAATATACTTTTTCAATAAATTGTTAATTAGTCTTTGAAAGGTGGCAGGTGCGTTGCGGAGACCGAAGGGCATACGAAGAAACTCGTAGTGGCCATTCGCGGTGGAAAACGCTGTCTTATGACGATCGCTAAGGTGCATCTCAACTATTTGCAACTATTTGGAATAGGAAATCGATCTTCTATCGTAATCTCATTGAGTTTACGCCACTTTTGCCTGCCAGTTGAGTCTACTTTTTTGGGGACTACCCATATCGGACTATTGTAAGGACTACTTGATTCTTGGATTATTCATTGCTTAATCATTTCTTCAATCTGTCTGTTAACTTCCTCGCGGTGTATTTGAGGGTAGCGATATAGCTTTGAATAGACTGGTAACTCATGCTTTGTAATGATACGATGTTTGACTTCATTCGTAAAAGTCGAATCGTCATTTTCTTGATAAAAATCGTTTTTGTTTTGCCTTATAACTTTGAACAATAGTTTTTTTTTCAATATTATTAAGGTGATCAGTTTTAATGAAATCGAGAAGGTTATTTTCTCTTACTTGACTACTAAATAGTTCTACAATATTATCTTTATAAGCTATGTTATCATACTCTTCTTCTCGTTTATTGAAATAAATGGTTTGAGTTGCGTTTCTTGTTAGTAATTGCTGGTTTGGAAATTTTTGGTTTGTTTTCGTTGAATTCTTTGAATATAGGAAACTAACATAGTGTTTCGACAAAAAATGTACTTCCCATGGCTCTAACTGGTACTTTAATGGATCCTTAATTATGGATTGATGGTACTGAATTCCGCTCCAGTGTCAACAATAAAGAAGAGTGTTCTAATATGAGTTCTAATTTTTATATAGGGTAGCTGCCGGAGGCTGCTCCCGAAAATTTTCCTATGTCCATAGGTTCCATGCTATTTGTACGTCTGTTTGTCCGACTAGTGCTATTAGTTAAACTATTTCTTGTCCTGTAGGTATTGCCTGATCTCTGGTAAACCTGAGGCCTATATGAATTCTGGTGTTGAGCACGATTTTCGTTTGGAGGTTGCTTTCCCTGATCTCTACCTATATTATTGTATGTATTTGTATATTGATATTGGCTCTGAAATTTTTTCTGATTCGGGTTAAATGATTTTGGTTCATTATAGCTATAATTGTGGGATCATAAAAGGTGTAATTTTGATGCCTAGCGTTTAAAATTATATCAAAAGCGTCTTCTAGCTTTTCGGGACTCCTGCTAAAAATCATTGTCCTGGAAGGTTCTGGCAAATTTTCTCTTAAGATATTTAAAGCTATTCTGTTCCGTTGTGAACGACTGATCATTATTCGTTAATATCCTATTATGTAACCTGGCAGTAACCTTTCTAATTTCTGAGTAAAAATTCTCTATGGTTGATGATGGTCTACACATTTTTAACCTATCCATTAATTCTGTACTGGTTTCCTTTTCTCAGAAATTTTTAATAAGTACATCTTTAAGTTGAGACCAGTTTGCTAGTGTTCCGTAACTATGCAATACTGCTCTTGTTCGACCGACACACTTGTTCCGCATGTAATCAAATAGCATTCTTTTTGCATTATCATCAAAAATCGCTAGGTGGGGAGTGATGTTCTCCAATTGGGTGATGAATTCTGTCAAATGATTCTGATCACCATCGAAAGGTGTGATATTTTTAATGCAGTTTAGCACGAAATTAAATATTTCTATTGTTTCAAGATTCATTTCTATTTATTTAACTTTGCACTTTAGTTAGTCAGTCTTATATATATATATATTTGATTTTTACTAATTACTGAAACTTTTCACAAAATAAAATATAAGATATAATAACTTAAATGTAGGTACCGGTTTTCCTTTGGTTTCTTTGGTTCCTTTGCTGCCGCTTCGGTTGTTTCTTGGTCTTCCTTCCGCCTTCCTGCTTTGACTTTGTTGTTGACTTAAAATAACTTTTAACTTTATTTTTAATCCTCGTGGCCAGTGAAAATGAGAGAGGTGTGGCTTTATATTTGTATTACTTTTTATTGTTTTAATCTGTGCATTCTTCAGCTCCGATCGGAGAACTCTCTACAACTCAACTGGATCATCGTTGATCCCACAACCATTCATGCACCCTAAGATGCTCTCCCCGATACGTGATGGAATGTGCTTACACAGCATTTGTGCAACACACTCTGCATTCGCTCTTGGAATAAACAAATGTATTGCAGAAATGCTGATACAGCTGGTGCAACATTGTGCGCAGCTATCCATCACGCCGGATCGAGACAATCCCGAATGCAGTGTTGGGGATCTATGATAAAGGGGAATTTATGTTCTGTTAGGGATTTAGGTTGAGGGGGAGTCTATATGTGACTATATACATACTACTACGCGAATGTTTGTATCGCGTTTTGAATGGTTTATAATGAGACAGTAAAGTGGCAGATATTTGCTTTGGCCGAATCCATAAACGTCAAACTGCAGCAGTCCTGCAAGATCAGCGTTCATTAACGTCCCGAAATTTAGGTTAGGTAGGTGGGCATTCACCAGCTCACTTAGACCATGTTGGTCCAGTGTGATACCCACAGTTAGACTGTTACTACTGATTGACCACTGCAGTGATAGTGCCGTTAATTTGATCTCGGCAAATGGTGACTGGACCAGATTTTAAAACCAGATAGAAGCGTATGAACTTTGCTTTCGCTGGGACTCGAACCGAGGACCCCGCTAACCAGGGGCAGGCACTCAACTAACTGCGCCATCCAGTCGTGCCGGAATTTAGATCCAATTCTTTTTTCTTAAAGCATCCTTCTATTCCTTCATATTTTGCTATTAGTTATGTCTTTGATTTTATGGACAATTTTAGAAAAATGCACATGCATATTGACTAAAAATGTTCTGAACTGTAATCAAGTTAACTCGTTTATATAGAATATTAATCCATGCGGCGCTAATAAAGTCAGACAAGTTAATACACAATGGCTATTTGAATATAAAATAGTAATTTGAGATCGAACCAACCTCCGTGGGACGTGGTTGGCGGCTGCAAATGAGAGAGGAGTGAGAGTGAGTCTGTACCACGGCTAATTTATCTTTATGGATGACGAAGGATAATTTTATGCTTAAATTAGTATTCAGATTACACTTTTGTTAGAAACTTACTTCCTCAGCTGTAGCTTGAACCGCTGTACAGCCTAAGTTTTCCATTAAAAAACAAACAAAATTGCATACAAGTTCGCAGGTCAATTGCTTTTTACCCACGAAAGATATACGATCGAAGGATTCTATCCGCAAATGTGTATGTTTGTATGTGTTCATTACGGTAGTTTTCATATGCAGATGCAGATATGCACATCGGGGCAAAAAAATAAGCAAACTATTTTCGTTAGTAACGCAAAGTTACACTTGCTGCTGCAAAGTAACCCCGTTTTACGTGTTATAAAAAGTTCAGAATTTAAATAGGTTATGATAAGCAACATAAGAACTGATGTCTGACAACCAGGCGCTAGCTAATCCCCTGCAAATATATACAGACGGATCGAAGAAGGCCGAAGGGGTAAATGTAGGGGTGTCTGTTCAAAGTACCTCAATATTTCTCTCTCCTTGACTTTCCAAGGGTCGGTGGCCTGATAAAAAAGTAAGCAGTAAATAAATGAATTGAATTCAAACAAAAATAAAAAAAACAAAGAATATCATTGATTGATTGAAGATTGATTTATTATAGTATAGATTATTTATTATTTTATCATAGTGGTATCTTCTTGGTGCCCAATTTATGTGCTTCAAGCTAATATGGTTATTGCTTGGTATGGTGTTGTTTATGGTATTTATGAAAGCGAAACATTCTTAAATACGTCGGCTAAGCTTTACGCATATTTTGTACAAAAGATTCGTTCACAGGATATCTAGCAAGAAAATTATAATTGAACTCCAAGCTGGCTTTCGAAAGAATTATTCAACATTAGACCCTAGTATAGCGAATATGTACATACAAAAAACCAACACAAACAATTTTCACTTTCGTCTACTTCTGTGCTACCTTTGATTCAATATCACGTGATACACAATTCTTTAAACTCTGCGCAATAGAAATTTCATCTAAAGTCATCAACATTCTAAGAACAATGAACAATAATACAATCCCCCCTATTCCACTTGTTGTTGTATTTATTCGACTCGACTCATTAGGAGAGTGGTATCACTTTGCAGTCGTTTAAGTAGCGGTATTACAAAATTTAAACGACTCTGGGTTTATGTTTGGAATGCATTACACACCAAAACCTAACATAACAACTTGAAATAAATGATTTGTCATATTTATATTGTTATGTTATGTTGTTTAAGA
Source organism: Eristalis intricaria (assembly GCA_964034865.1). Taxonomy (NCBI): domain Eukaryota; kingdom Metazoa; phylum Arthropoda; class Insecta; order Diptera; family Syrphidae; genus Eristalis; species Eristalis intricaria. Next base: position 76,306,315 of record OZ035873.1, on the reverse strand, counting down.
GTCACAATATCATAATAATATAAAATGACACAGCGATACTGTGTCCCATTACTGACCCCGCTTTCTTAAAGACTTAGATGACTTAAGTCATCTCTTCATAGGTACATTATTTGCACTTGAGTTCTAGCCACCGCTTCGTCAATTTCACTACGGAATATTCGGAGTACAGTCTCCTCCTGTTACCTCAGACTCTTCAAAATTAGTTGAAGTATTTATAAATATACATAAATATATCTGAAAAATATTTAAATAATAAAATAGGAAAAAAATCTAACAAAAAATACATTTGCAGTTATTTTCACTTGGAGTCATTTACAAAATCCTAATCTCCTGAAACTGATTGACACTTAATCGACAACCGTAATAGCAAATCATGACATTAGTAAGAGAAAAATTACTTTCCACAGAACTAAAATGACTACTGTAGCTTATGGACGTAAAACGACTACTTGAACGACAACCGGAACACCGATCTCACACAGTCCCTTAGTGAGATCTCGTTAAACGACAAGCGGAGAGTGGAATGACGTACAGTTTTTTGCCGTCTCCGAACGAAAGATATGGGGCCGTGAACAATTTTTTTTTTGTGGTAACGGGAATCGAACCCGGACAGTCGACGCACAGACCCACAACGTCACGGCCGCCACAATGAATAATAATAACATATCATTGTTTTTTTGGGATCGTGAATAAATTTCTATAGAATTTACAACTTAAACGGGAGTAAAGCAAGTAGGTATCTTAAGCTCCCTCCTCTGTTATATTTATGTCAATGATATATCCAACTTTGTGGAAGTTAAATCATGTAAGGATCCCTTCATGTATGCATGCAGACGACATCGTCTTCCTCTTAGATACAGACGGGATACAGCTGATTTTCAACAGATTAGTCGAGTACTGTAAAAGTCGAATATTATGATTTTTAGGAACGGAAATGCCAGGTTCTCTTGAAAGAAAAATTAAGTGGACCCTGAGTGACGTCACAAAACAAAAAGATGCCAGCCAACATTTACATGAAATGACCTTTCGAGGCACCCACAATTCTCAAAGAGTATACATATCTAGTAAAATATATAATCAATCAGAAAACTTTATATTTGTTAGTACGAACGAATATTTCCAACGGTTTTTAGTTTCGTCCGATGGGGCGTATACAACGAGTGATATACATTACTAAAGCCATTTATTGCTAAATACATTTTACATAAATGTGACAATTCGTTAAAAATTTAAAAGCATGTCTTGAGCAGAGAAGAGGTATATAGAAACATGAAAGGGAATTTATTTGAATAAATATACATTTCATTAGCCAAAGAAAATTGTGGACTAAGGAGGAGACTTTGTTTTTTCTCGAAAGAATGAGTTTGAGAATAAGTGAGATATAAAATATGCCGGATGTACGAAGAACTCGACTGTCATGAAGTGACCTTACTTCCTCAGCTGTGTTTCACCGCAGAAGATGTAGGTGAACATTTTGTTGCTATCTACCACTGCTTGTAAAACAAGACTATAACTTTGTTTCCTGTCGAAATAGCACTCCTTCCCTGTTCTTGGAGCTTTGATACTAATGTGGGTGCAAACTATTGCTCCAATTACTCCAGGTATTCTTTTTTCTTCCCGAAACATTCGAATTGCTTCTTGCGCCACAGATCCTTGAGGCCATTTAATGTAATTATGGCTAGCAGAAATGAGCCGAGAACTGGCTCGCTTCACTGCCATGCTGATGACCGTAGTTGGTCGCTGCAACCTGATATGTTCCTTGAAGTCATAATCGCTGTATTCGTCAATGGTTCCAACGAAATTCTTGCATTTAATGTACTGTTCCTGTCCGAGATCAGATTCTTCGGAACTCGAACTGGTAGACGCAGTATCTATACACGATGTTAGGTTTTCCTATGTTCTTCTATCATTTTGAAAGCGATCACTGGCATTTGTTCCTTAAAGCAGCATTTTTAGTACATTAAAGAAGTTTACCTTATCACATTTCATCATCATCATTTGCACATATAACCACTTTTATTTGATTTCTTACCTGTGTTTCGATGATTTCCATTTCATTAGTTTATTTATAATTTTCAAAAAAGAAAATCAACGGTTTTCCTGGTCTGGCAATGTTTAAAGCAAATTCAAATTTTAGTGGTACCGGTTTTTTCTCAGAAACCCGATAAGGGTGATTGCTCGTTTTTTGGTGCTATATTTTAGACAGCGGGTATTCACACCTAATATGTACGTGTATATATTTACTTCATTATTTTTGCAAGTCTTGTGATTACCATTTGATATTTAAGAAAGACACCCAGTGCAGACGACTTTTGAAAGAGTAATTTTTACATAATGTTGTCTAACATATCATGCCTACTTCATAGAATCAATTCTTTTAGCACAACGTTAACCAGTGTACATATACACTTCCAATAGACATTCGTTCTTAACGAAGATGCCGCAAGGACATCAAAATAGCTCATTCATAATTTTACCGCTTCATAACAACAAAGGTGGTGGTTTCAAAAATCAGAGAGATAGGAAAACCCCAACAACAAAGTACCTATAAACCGGGTATTTGATAATAGAAGCAATCAAATTCATCCAATCTGTAGAAGCGAATTTTCCGTTCGAAGCTTGAAATTAACCGAAGTGCTTGACGTTCAGGAATCGTCTCCCCTCAGTTGTTTACTATGGTTGGTTAATTTAACAAAGAAATGATGGGCTTTGACCAACAATCTAATAACAAATGTAAATTTCGAACACAGAAAGCGTAAATTGATACAGGCATATGTATGTACGTGTGTAAATATATGATGGCATGTTAGTGTTTGTATGATTATTACTCCTGGTTTACTCATTCTGTATAAAAGAGCGGTGGTGGAATGTGACAGTATGAAATGAAAGTATGAAGAAATAAAACTCATTTTATATTTGCATATTAAAGGGAAAGTATGTATGTTAAAGTATTTAACATACAATTCTGCACATTTTTAAATAACCTGAAAAATGTACCTCAACTGAGAGTAAACAAAAATACCATGTTAATATAATTGAGACGCTGAGAAGATTACGATAGCAATAAATGGAAAAAACATACTAGATAGGGGTTATACATATGTACATAGAGTACAACCATACCTCGCTTTGCGCGGTTTCATCTTTTCGCAATTTTCATATACATATGTAAGTACTTACCCAGGTTCGAATTTCTTCAAAAAATCATGGTGGGCTATGATTTTCTGTAAAAAATATGCATGTAATTTATTCAGTATTGTTTTGTGAATAACTGAAACAAGCAATTGTGCAGCGAAAATCTCAAAAATCAAAAAAAAAAAAAGGAATTATGGTAAAAGAAAACAACTAAGTAGTAAATATGTAGGCATACATATTTTTTCCTTTTGTAGGAGAAAGCTAGATTAAAATTAAAAAGAATTTTGAATTTGTCTAAGAATATAGAGATAATCAGGATACTGGAAAACGGAGATAAGCTGTCTGGTTTAGAAAAGTATGTGTCATAAATGAGTCGAGCAGCCGAAGAATAAGTTCAAATAAAAAAAACGAATAAGACTGTTACGCATTCAAGTGAGTTTTCAAAATCGACATCCAGAGTTCGTTCTGTAAAATTAAAAAAAAGCACTGTTACTTTATACTCAGATTGGATTGTTGACTTCAAAATAGAGTGTAACTTATTGTACACTGGTATTCCGAGTACATTAATTGGCGGGGGTGCCCGTTCTTTTGGTAACTTAATTTCGTTGTTACTGGTAAGACGTACATTTTTTGACTTCTTTATTGCCTCCGGCGAGGAACCGGCCTTTCGTTTTTTGCCCGGTCGCCTTTCTGTCATCCAGTTGGTTTCACGAGCGAGTTCTTCCTCATCCGTACAATACACATCATTTTTTCTTTTGATCCGTCAGAGCTGGGCTTTTTTCTTGACTTACAATTTTTCTGCCCTTAATTGACTAAGTTCATTTCTTAGTTCTTTACAGAGATCTTCCATATCAACGAGTCTAGTCCTCAATTCCGCATTTTCTTTTTCGAGACTTTCGAACCTTGCTAGGGCCTGTTCTTCGTGTGTAGACGAATGTAAATTCATTGAGGTTTTAATTACTTGCGTTTTAGGCGCAGTAGTTTTGATATATAGTAGATGATGATATAAGGGTGAATACTTGAACATTTTTTGAAAGGGTCCAAATGCAATAATTGGCTCTCCGTAGAGCCTGACTCCGAAAAGTGTGGAGTTTCCAGTGTGACTGGCATTCCACCTGGGGTGCTAATTCCGTTGTTTTGGTTCATTTCATCATTATTATTTTTTTGTTTGTCCTAGAACAAACTGTGCCCTTTAGTCGCCTCTTACGACAGGCATGCCTTACCTTTCACAATTAAATACGCATATAAAACAGACCAGTAGTATCTGAAATATCATATAGATAAATATAAAGCTCTTACTAAACTAACTAAGGAAAGAAAGGTCATAAATAAACTTAACAAAACTCGCGAAAACCCACCATTTTTTACACCTAACGAAAAAATTCTTGAAATGGATAACAGAAGGCAAAAACTAGCACCTAGGCAGGCATACAAGAAAAGGTGAGAAAGAAACGCAAACAGTTATAAAGATACTTACAAAAAAAATGAGAAAGACCAATGAAACACTTCCATTATGTAATGTTTAATATGTAGTGAACAACTATATATACAGTTGAATTCTTTGAATTATTATTGTTATTTTTAATTGTTCCTTCCTTTTCAATAATTCCTCATCCCTTTTATACTATTATCGCCTATACTATTTTGTTAAGCATGTCTACTTATATTTATAAGTGTTATGTAATATCATGCTACCTACCCTATTTAAACTGAGGATATAATAAACCTTATAAGGAAAATTCTTGCTCAAACCAATGAAAACGTCATACTTGTGCACAAATGCATACACGCATATCTATCTGGAAGCTTACTTACGGACTTCATCATCCAACTACATATGTATATGGATTATGTAGTCAATAGCGAACCGGAAAGTATTATGAAATTCAACGACGTCATTGATATGAACATCATTGTTACGTATCACGTTGTAACTTGAGAAAAATGACACAACGACATCAGAAGATTATTTAATATTCTACTAAACGTAAGCCGAATACATACTTACATGAATTGGTATCAGCCCAGAAACAAACAATGTGAAATTTTAATGTTATTATCATATATAATAAAGTGTATGTTTTAGTTAAGATAATAGAATTGTAATTAACGATTTTCCCCACATTCTGTGTAAAATAGTTTCTGAAGAGGGAGGAGTTACATGCTACTAACCCTCAGCAACACCCCGGTTGATCAGCAACATCAACGTCCAGGAACATCAACTTCCAGGAACATCAACACGTAGCAACATTTGTTTCGTTCCCATATCAATTTTTCCTTTCTCCCTTCGTCCTACTTATGTGTGATCCGTAGCGTCCTTTTCGTATTATACTATACCTCCTAATTGTTTACGTGTTACTTGTTCTCCTTTTGCCCTAATTGTTTACGCCCTTTCGAATCACATGATGGGGTGATTTTAGTTAAATAAAGATGGAAGAGTGAAGTGGATGATCAGACCGTCAACATCGTTTCATCGTTTTCTTTTTTTTTGGTAAATACACATAGGCGCCCGCAGAAATTTTTCCAGGGGGCGGCAGACTATTTTTTTTATCCTTAATTCTCATTTTTCCGTTGTAGTAAAACAATAAAACAAAATATTGGTGGGATCCCAGTGGCAGGGGGTGGTGCCCCACCTTGACCTGACACCTTGTTTAGTTGATTACTTCACTAAGTCAGTACAGTTATTTACTCAAACTGAAAGAAGAGAGTTTCATTTCAAATGAACCAAAATATATAAAATGGATTCACATTGAAACTGTAATTCGTGCGGGGATCAAAAGGCATCGTCCCATCGCTCACAGGGAAGGATTTCGAGCTGGTTGAGTAAACTGCCAGGTATCGTTTGGATATCGTTGGTATCTCTTGACGATGCATAGGCAGCTCAAATGTTTGCATTGGCGGGAGTGGGGATACTCACAAGTCCCAGGCTGGCAGGAGTGGATACTATTAGGAGGGAGAATGGGGATCTTTAAGTTCAAGCCTGAAAGGTCAACTTTAGCTCTGGTGCAGGTGTATGCACCAAGTCTAAAGTCAAGGTACGCGGCTTTCCTGGATTCAATTACTGCTGCCCTTGACAAGGCAGGGAAGATAGGTTCCTATATTCTGATAGGTGACTTGTATCCTCACGTGGATGTTATGTGTTAATAGCATGTCCATAATGATACCCTTCTTTCCACACAAAGACATCCATAAAGACATGTTGTACCGTCGTTGATAGATAGATCTCTTCGTAGTACCAATGACGACTTGTGGGAAAAAATCGCGACTGTTTTAACAGCTCTCATTGCCTACACATGGAATGTTTGTGGAGTGAGTGTGACTTGGTTACTGAGTTCATACAATACTGCTTACCGCGCAGCCGAGGTAGACGAAGTCCTTAACTACCTCGAAGTTATAGCTTCCCATGGTGACTTTCTGTCCAAGACGTCGGTCTTGTGCGTCCTTTCCTGATGACAGTACATGTACTTTGTTTTCCCCTCGTTTACCGCCAGACCCATTTTAGCCGCTTCCGTTTCAATGTCAACGAATGCCGCATTGACGGCTCGCTTTGTTCGACCAATCGCGGCAATCTCGTTCGCGAATGCCAGGCTTTTGGAATATCGTGCTTCGTGAGAGTCTTGCACGATCTTCTGAAGGATGATATTAAATATCTAAATCCTTTTTTTGACATTAAAGCTCTCGGTAAGTTCGTTACCGACTTTGATGGAACAGCGAGAATTCTCCATCGTCATCCTGCTCAGTCTCTGGCAGGAAGGTCAATACTAGACACGGCTTTGTATAGCTCGTCTCTATGATGTCATATGAAATCGACGGACAAGGTGGTGGGACTTTTCCAGGATCTGCCGTAGAGTTAAAATTTGGACGATGGTAGATTTCCCATGCCTGAAGCCACACTGACCTATGCGATTGTTTATAATCGGCTTCAGGCGAGTACACAAAACGGCAGAAAAGAACTTATATGCGATGTTCAGGAGACTTATCCGACGTCCATCGCAACGTGATGGATATGGTTGACGGTTCAGCCTGAGTCCGTTTTCGGACGTGGTGTGCTTACCTATGACTCCAGCAAAGATGTCCAGTAAGGATTTCAGTGAAAACGTATTGAAAAGTAAAAAAAGGTAAAAAAGGAAATAAGGGTTATAAAATTTCCAGAGAAACAAGGGAATTATCAAATGATCCTACATGATTTTATGCCTTTTCGAATTTCCGGTCATGTAGGACTCAAGATGTTATCTTATGCTTTGAACAATATGTTTGAATTGCCATACAGATCGGTATTTCAAGATCGTATTCATTTCTCCATAGTGGTGGCCATAGCGTGGGGGGTTTGTACGTCAGTGAACTTACTAGGCCGGGATCTGACCTTCGGGTTCGTTGGCGGGAGAGGTGTTCATCTCACTACAAGCAGTTAAGGCCAATATATCTTTTTTTATAATTTTACTTCGTATAATGGTTAGTACAATTTGTAATTTTTACCGCACATTTTACAATTTAGAGAGGTGTTACTACAGTGTCTTTCCTCTAAAACATTATTTAATTCTATATAAAAATAACACACAATTTCAGTAATTTCATGTAATTTGGAGGAAAATACGATGAAAAACCTCCAATGTACAGGCGAAAAAATACATGAATAAATAAAATAGACGAAAAGATGAATAGATATGTAGATAAGATATAATAGATATGTAAATGAATAAATAAATAAGTAAATTAATAAATAAACAGATAAGTACTTAGCAAATAAATATATATATATATTGCAGATAAATAAGTTTATGCAGAACGAATAACAGTGCATTATGTTGCTAAGAAGCACCAAAATTTCTGGTGGCTGTGGAGAGAGGAAACTCCAGCGTCGAACCCTTTAGACACAAGGTAAAAAGGGTAGTGCGTTCCCCCTTATGGGGCGCAGTCGGTGTCCGTCTTGCAGCGGATTAGATGGAAATCTATCGGCCGAAACCTATGTTTTAAGGTAGTTTTTAAGCTGTGTATGTATATATCTATTTAAAAAAAATTAATAAAACAAAAGAATGTGTACACCTGAGTGTACCTGTTATATGAAATGTATATAGAGTAGGTACACTTATGTGCGTATAATAATATCCATGCATGTATATATGTTTGTATATAGGTTTCGTTAAGGTAGCTTAAAGTTATTTTAAGGTAGTATGTAAGATAGTATGTAAGTTTTAAGTAAAACCAGTTTTGTATTAAGTATTATTTTTCTATTTTTCTTAATATTAATCTGTACAGTTAAATGCATTTATTTTACATATAATGAATATGTAGTTAGTTTAGGTCGAATGATATTGAACAAGATTATGTTTAGCTTAGAGCGCCCGCCCAGGGCCAGTAAGTTAGAAGTAGTATTGAACAATGTTCGTCCAACTAGTTTTAAACATTTCTGTTATGAATTTTTAAAATAAAAATTAATTGAAAAAAATCAATGCATTATATGACACTCAAGTTATTTATGAGAGGATTATCAACAAAACAGTTGATAAAGTTTTTGCATTCCTTCAGCGAGTTATTCAACACTCGGTTCCCTGGGAAGATCTGAGGTTGAGTGAAACCATGGTAAACTTAACATCATTTTGAGTACCTTATATTGGGATACAGACGCTTAATATAGCAGTGGGCACAGCCTCCTCAAACTTGACAACCATATTGCATGATCGCCGAAAAAATAACCATATAAATTATCATCTTACTTTCTAATGAGAGTAATGATTTTCTATTTATAAGAAAAATCTAATTATTAAAAAAAATCTCAACCTTTTTTATTTTTTGACTGACATGTTCGTTGAACGTTAATTTTGTGTCTAAATACCGTACCGTTTAAAAGTTTTCCATTCAGCTGCAAATATCCTCTGGGGAGAAAGCAGAGCTTTCTTTTTCGCGTAGGAAGATAGTCTGACTTTTTCTTCATTGCTGATGCACTATTCCAATCCCATTAACAAAATGTATCTCAATAATGGAAGCAAATTCGTTATATGACTATGTCATCAGCAAATATTTCTCTGTGACAGTCAGTAAAGTGATAAAGTGATGATTCCCTATTAAAAGTTGGCAAAGTGGGAAAATTTGCTACGGTGACAGGAGCTGATACCACACTTTTGTCGCCTTATCATTGCGCCTATCGTTATCTAATGTGAAGTAGTGAAAGTAAGTCGATTTTTTTTATACAGAAGGAAATAGTGTGTACACAAGCTAAAATTAATCCAATTGTTTACAAACATGGTCTGATCACTGGTTTGTTATTTCAAATGTTCACTATTCCTATATCTACACGAATTTATTTACTACTTGTTTACTGTCAGATACTCTTATGATGATGATACATCTTCTGCCCTTAGACCTACATAACAAGAACTCTACAACACACAGCGACATCAGGCTCAAAGGGTCTGTATCCTGAAAATCAAAACCCTATGGTCATAGCACTAATCCAGAAAGAGCGGAATGACATAGTGAGCAGATGTGAAGGGATTTTAACTGGCCATCAACACTGACGGCTCTAAGATGAGCCGTGAGTGCATTCTTAGAATCCGTGAACTTCTATAAAGCGTGTCCGACAATTCCAGCGTGTTGCAACCGGAACTATTTGCAATTCGGGAAGAATGTCTTTAAAATAAAAATACATCCAAATATCTTACCTTTTGACAGAAGGTTGTCATATGAATTGATTGATCAACCAGCCGTCAAATTTTTATTGCCTTCCCTTTGCTTCACATTAAAAATTATTACAAGAATGCAGAGCGGAGATAGCGTCATTAAAGGGCCTGCTCATTTCCCTTATATGGCTTCCAGGTGCCCTTCAGCGATCGCTGGCAGAGGAGGTTTCCATCTCACTACGAGCAGACAAGTCTAAAATATCTTCATATCTTAAATCTTAGATGGGCCATACTGACAAACTGGGCAAACATCAAGGAAAATAAAACAAAGGATCTCCCTCTACGCACTTTTTTCTTATATCATGATATTTTTTTTATTTTATTTAATATTATTTTATTTAATTTTACATGTTTCTTTTTTAAAATTAACATTTACGAAAATATGAATCATTCTATTGTACATAAGTGACTAGAGGCGATCCTTCAGCTATAGTTATTACATTTACATTAACAGATATTTTATTTTGTGGGGTATATTGCAAGTACAAAAAGATAAGAAATAAGTTAATCAGGTATACCGCAAATTACAAAATGATAATAAATAAACTGAGCCCGTATATCGCATGTACAAAAGATAATTAAAAAGTTAAACAAGTAATCGCAAAGAAAAGAAGATAATAAATAAGTTACACATGTAAGTTAATTTATAACGAAATAACACAAACATTTATATTTTAGTACTTATAAGAGCTTTGACTGCAGAACTATCCAAACCGATGAGACATTTTTTAATTCATTTAAAAATAAAATGGGTTGAACTAGGCTATAACTATATACAGTGGCAATTTATTAAAAAAACCTTGGCGCTGCCGCAGTATAAAATTTAGAGCAACGTGTTTTGTTAGAGAGTGTAATATGTGTATTTGAGCATCTTAAAGTGATGCTAGATCCGCTTTGCATGAAAAATGTCTTTAGAACCTTAAAAATGTGTAGGTGGTTTAAAGGACGAACAGCTACAGATAGAAATAGTGGCCAACTATGTGGTAATCGATTTTGCTTGCAAATTATGTTAATAATATGTTTTTGGGTTGTGTATAGTACTTCAGTCATGATGTTGTATGTATCCCACAAAGTCATAGTAAAACATTAAAAAGATTTTTTTGGAGCATTGTTATTTTAACACCTAAATATTTGTAACTTAGAGCAAGCAACTAGAAAAAGGGTCAAGTGGACTGCGTCCTTCTAGTTTGTAAATCATAGCTCTGGTTTTATTGCTTATGAGAAGTTCAGGATTGGCAAACTAATGATGACTAATGGCGTTAAACGTTAAGATCCGTATGTAATTGGATGGCTGACATGAAAAGTTCCTGTATATGTTAAAGACACGTTATCAGCGAACGCTGTAATAATTTATAAAATTATAAAACACTTATCAAAAATAACAAAGAACTTAATACTTTTGTTTTGTTTTAAATACGAAATACTCAAATCACCTTTTAATGTAATTCGCTGAGTCCATTGAGATAAGTATGAAGAGAACCATTTGCGAATTGCATATTTTGTCATATCGATTTTGTTGTTTTTGTTAAAACTCTCATATATTTCAGTTCAGAGTTTAAGGATAACATTGACGAGGATTTTCCTTCACGAAAACCATATTGTTAGATTTTGAAGAACTTGTTTAAAAAAGATACAATTCGTGTTTTTATTAGTTTTTGATAAAGTTTATAGAATTATGGAAGTAAGGAAATGGGACTATATTGAGTTATTTTAGCTCGATTGCCTTTTTCGAACAAGGGAATAATCTCAGCATACTTTAGAGATGATGCGAAAATGCCACAATGAACACTTAAGTTTAAAGATGTTGCTAAAAGCTCTCACAGGCCGGTCGGTCTGGTGGAAAAAGTCATATTCACAGAGATGAAAGTTTTTTCTGAAAGATCACCCTTCACAAAACAAAAGCAAAACAAACAGAAAACATTTTTGCCCTTTTCTTATCTTCTCATTCGAAATCTATGTATGCATGTACGAACAAACCAGCTATGGATGTCGACACGCTTTTAACCAAAGCAGACACACATTTTATTTTATTTCTAAGCCCCAGGTTGTATTTTTCAAGAAAATCATTAAATTTTGGACATCAAACTTCTGAACGGATTAGCCGATTTAGATAAAATTGAGTACTAGAGCTAGAGGCTAATTTTTGTCTTAGTTCATGAAGTTTGACTTTAATTCTTACAATAAGTGCACATCGCACACAGGTAGTCGGAATTCCCAAGAACTCTTTTTTATGAATCTTCTGATATCCCTAACCACGCTGAGTAAAATTGTCCTTGGCACTCTAGTCCAGTCGAAAAAGTCGTATTTGCCTAATACGTTTTGCTGAAGCACACATGGATAATTCTACTCCGTCGTATATGCACCCACTCAACAAAAATTGTATAATGAATAGGGATGTGAATGAGAGATCGGAATAGGCATCAATGGCAAAACAACGCAGGGTGTATACATGCACATAGGCATATATTTCGACTTTAGCAAACCCAGACAAGAAGAAAACACAAAAGAAAAGAGAGCAAAATGAGTTTCAGTTGTCTCTGTTAAAGCTCTAAGAGCATCAGAGCTTTTGAGAGAAGCAAAAGCTTGTGGTCGTATTATAGAACTCCCCGAACAAAATATCCGAAACAAATTTCTGTATGACGTGCACTTGGACCTATGATCCTTGGTTAAACACATGACATAGCACATCAATTACATAAAAAGAAATACGCTTCAAGAGGTTGTATATAGTCAGATGTACAAGAGTTTTTATTATGGAATGACATAATGCATTTCAATATCTCGACTGGTATAAATATTAATGAATATTCGGAAAATGAAACTATTACGATAAGAAGTATCATTCACTAAGTCAGGAAACATATTGCAATTACAGCTGTAGTGGCTAAGAGAGGATTTCATATCTGAAGCGATAGTGGTAAAAACTTGTTAAATTAATTTGCAATGACTATTGACTCTGTTAACATAATGTTATTAACTTCAAGTCTATTGTTTCATTTCCTCTGTTGACGATATTATTTACTACTCTCCCCTTTTGTTTCACATTAGATTTGCAATTGTGAAGTTTAGCTGAATTATATCTATCTTTACAATGTTTTAATATGTTTTAAAAAGGGAGACCTCTTCAACTGCACCAACTACCGAGGGATAAGTGTGCTCAACATCGCCTAAAAGATTATCTCTGCCGTTTTGTGTGAGCGCCTGAAACCATTCGTCAACAACCTGATAGGTCCTTATCAGTGCGGTTTCAGGTCGGGGAAGTCCACTATCGACAAATCTTTACATTACGGCAGAACATGGAAAAAACCAAAGAAATGCAGATCGACACCCACCACCTATTCGTCGATTTCAAGGCCGCATATGACAGCGTGCATAGAGACGAGCAATACAACGTCATGTCTAGTTTTGACATTCCTGCCAAATTCGTCAGGTTGTGCAGGATGACGATGGAGAATTCTCGCTGGTCCATCAAGGTCGGCAACGAACTCACCGAGCCCTTCAATGTGAAAAAATATTTTAGAGGAGAGGACGCGCTGTCATGTGATTTTTTCAACATTATTCTTGAGAAGATCGTGCAAGACTCACACGCCAACACTAGAGGCACGATCTTCCAGAAGTCCGTACAACTGCTAGCATACGCGGATGACATTGACGTGATTGGTCAAACACAGCGAGCCGTCAATGAAGCGTTTGCTGGCATTGAAGCGGAGGCGGCCAAAATGGGTCTAGCGGTGAACGAGGGCAAAACGAAGTATATGCTGTCATCGAGAAAGGACGCACAACATCGACGACTTGGCAAAAACGTCACCATAGGCAGCTATAACTTCGAGATAGTGAAGGACTTCGTCTACCTCGGTTCGCAAGTGAACAGTACCAACTACACCAATGCCGAGATTAAACGCAGAATTACTCCTGCCAATCGCTGTTCCTTTGAGTAGTAGAGTCATCCAAGGACCAAGCTAACATTATATAACACCTTGATCATGCCAGTCCTGCTCTATGGGGCGGGGGCATGGACAATCTCAAAAGCGAAGGAAGGTCTTTTCTTTTCGAGAGAAAAGTTCTGCGTTCAATCATTGGTCATGTCTGCGTTTATGGTTATTGGAGAAGAAGATTCAACCACGAATTGTACGAGCTGTACAGCAGCATGAGATGGCAGGGCCATGCAGAGCGCATGGACAACACTGCTCCAGCCAGAATAGTCTTCGACTCCGAACCAGTGGGACAACGCAATAGAGGACGCCCACGGAACCGATGGCGCACCCAGGTGGAGAAGGACCTCAATCGACTTGGTGTGCGCAGTTTGAGACAGCTGGCTACAGATCTTGATGGCTGGGGAGGCTTAAACGAAACTTTCGGTTATATGCAACAAGAAAATTATCACGGTACAACAAAGTTGCCTATATCCGAACATCATTTATATATGAAAACTCCGCTTAGTTGCAACACATTTTCTGCATTTCTTGTGCTGCAAATAAGCGGAGTCGACTGTATGCCCTTTTAGACTTTGTATAAATAAATCGTAAGGAATTGATGGATTACTTTCTGCGTATACTAATTCCCAAAATTCATTATTCAGACTATCTATTAATTTTTCAAAGCTAATTATGTTTTTAATTTTAAATGGTACACATCTGTCTGCATTCCTCATAGGAGCGGATTCTACTATTAATATAGTCATACAATGATTGGATATTTTCAAGTCAATTGCTTCACTAGTCAGGTGCTATATGTAAATTTTGAACCTATTCTAGCAAAAATTTTATCAAGGCAAGTCTCTGTTTTATCTGTTGTTCTAGTTTATTCTAAAACAAGTATTGTCAAACCAAATGAGTACATTAAGGACAAATCACTATGTTTACTACGATCTCCTAAGAATATGCCAATATTGAGAATATTTTTATCCAGACGGTATATACACAGAACAGTAAAACCTTTATTACATATACGACATCAAATTTTTAAGACATCAGCACTGACAAGATTTATCTTGCGAACATCGCTATTTGACGCTTGCTGCTTTTTAATATACATACTGGTATACTGCGACACCACCTGAACTGTATAAATTATTGCAGTTTACAAGTTTAAATAAGATTCGCAACCTGGAATATTATATGTTGATAGTTCATAGTCGTACAACAAAATCTTTGAAGAATAAACTTTGAATTGAAATAGCATGCGCTTAAGTGAGATAACAATGTATCGATGTTTTTTCTCATACTCCGAATGTTTTGATGGATGAGAATGGTAGTAGTGGGAGGAACGATATAAAGTCATGCGTTAAATGAGATAATTAAATTCATTATTTTGTTTTTATTGTTATTTAAATTCTATTGAGGTCATCAAAACACCACACTTTCAAAGCTTCCTCACGATAATTTCTGCGAAAACAATTATGCAATTCCTCATCCACATATACTTAATTGACTGTTCTTTTTTAATTTGTTTGTTGCGAAGTATAGCATCCTCATGTGTGTATGGCTGTCGTTCACTGGACGAATCCAAATGTTCGTCCAGTAGTTTTGTTTTAGTCTCTGTTTTAATTCTCTCTTGAAGTTCAGTCCCAGCAAAACAAAAGCTTACAATACCACCTATTGTAAAGCTGGCCGATTGTTGGCGTTTTTTTTGCGGACGTATACCAAAAGGGAGTTGGCAAGGACTATGAAGTTGGTTTGGCACAGTCGACTTTTAGCCAAGTGCTTGCTCAAGTTGTAGATGTTTTTGAACAGGAGCTTTGTGTGCGATGGATAACTTGGCCAACGGAAGATAAATAACGAAGAATTGCTCATGATTTGTATTCCAAATACAAGCAGCCTGGCTTTATAAGTTGTATTAATGGAGCACATGTAAATATTGTGTCCCCTTCAGCAAATAAATATCTGTTCTATATGCATTTAAAGAAAACTAAAATTAATTCTTACTTGTTTCCATTCAGCTTTCAGCTTTCTGCTTTCTTGTACAAATCCCCTATCAATATCCGGTATTTTACATAACAAAATATCGATTTGTTGCTTAATTGGAGTTTTGCTCCTGAAATAAAATTATGTATAATTGATTTCCACTTTATTGCTTTTAAAGAAACAAACAAATAGAGATAAGGCGAATAAATTAGTACTCCTCACATAGACAAAATAGAATCCAGAATTCAGCTATAATTCGACTCAGCGATGCCTCCACACTGCGATGGATTCGTCATGCGCCGATTTGGTTGTGGCTCAAATACGCGAAAGCACAATGCACATATTGCTATGCCACTAATAAATACCGCAGTACAATTCATACTGCAGCAACATTAATAAATAATTCTTTAAGGAAAAAAAAACATATAACATTAATTATTAAAAATGGAAAATGGGATTTAAATATTTTTTTTTAAATAATTATTTTCGTGAAAACTCTTTCCAAAATTTTTTAATTAAGTCTTCTGGTGGAGTCCTTTGTTCTAATTCAGTATTTTCTATCCGGCGTTCAATTTATTTGTTTTAATTTTCATTAAAGATAATCCATAGTCCTGCACTTGCACTGCTATGTGGCAGTGTATGGTTGCATTTAGCTTTGCCAGCTTCGACATCGAATAGGAGGAATGGTTTTCCCCAGCATACTTAATACGAGTTTGACTGGAAGGAGCGTTAAGTCGAATGGCATACGAGTAAACTCATAATGACCATTTGCCGTTGACAAAGCTGTTTTACATCTGTCGTCTGGATGACCTCATCAATTTGATGGAACCCTTTGGCTAGATCGATGGTTGTACAATATTGACATCTTCCTAGTTTCAAACGGCAGAGCAATTGAAAATAAAATGAAAAAAAAAAAACAGAACAACGTTTTAAGCAAAACACAAAACTTTATTTTTCTCTTCGATACAAATTATAATCGCTTCAAGAAGACGCTATCCACAACTGACGATAGCTACCCCCTCCTCGAACTTCCTTCAGTTGTTCTGTGCTACCAATTAAGAGGATCCTTCTTCTCTTCTTCGTCGCCCATAGATTGTCATGCCATCATAAGTTATAAGTTCATACTAGCTTACAAAATATTTCATCAAACTTCGTAGGTGGGAACTTATCATCGACTGTATTATCGTTAAATTTACTATGATGGATAACGATTCTCCACTTTAATTTATTTGACTTGTCCAATTTTATTCAATCCACCCATTTTGGAGCATTATAAGGGAAGCACTATTTATAATTTCGTGTCTCCAAGGGCATCCAGTCAGTGTTGCATATACAGAATGTAACGGGGCCTGAGCCCTCGCTTAGTTTCCTCGTTGATAAGGCGGCTAATAAAAATTCCCTATCTCCATCTGCAATCGAAAAAGCATCGTCCCATTCCACCATTATTCGCCCAGTCTATGTTACTTCCGCTGGCGGCAATATTAAGGTAGAAGAGTGGTAAAGAGAGTGGTAAATTGGTCCAGTCCATCGGTAACAACACATTATTGACATTTTATAATTTGTCTGGATTACTACTATCATTTGACGGAATTATATGGGATGACTCTCTGAAGGAATTTGAAGCTGTTATTGATCAGAGCAAAAATACCCTGAAACTCCATCCAAGTATAACGATCCCATTCGAGGAAAAAATTTCAAGAGAAGTAACCTTACTTACTATTAAAAACCTACGAACCCATCGTTACGAGTGAAACTGTAAGCACCATGGTTGAGGCAGAAATCAAAACTGGTACCGATGAGCCGATATATAGAAAGTGTTACCCGTACCCGGCAAACATGAGAGAAGTCTTAAAAGACAAAATAAGAAAACTTTTAGCGGAACGAATAATACGTTCTTCAAAGAGTCCCTATAACTTTCCAATCTGGGTAGTTCCTAAAAAACTAAAACCATCGGGGGAGAAACAATATCGGATGGTAATTGATTACAAAGGTTAAAATCCGTCATGATCCCGGATACATACCCAATTCCGGACATTAATTCTACGCTTGCCAATTTGGGCAGGGCAAGTTACTTTACAACATTAAATCTAACCTCTGGGTTAGAAAAACCCAGATGAAATTATGCAGAATATCATCTCAGGGAGGTGAGAGGGAATGAGAAGTTGGATTTCTAAGCCAAAAAAGCGGCAGCTATCGAGAAGTTACTTTCTCCAGAAACTCTCTGAAGGAGTTGAAGAGCTTAATTGGTCTAACGTCTTATTGTAAGAAATTTAACGACCTACCGCGACAAAATGCTCAAATAAAAGCAAGCCTGTCCAACAATGTGAAAATTAATTTAAGCAAAGAGGTATTGTAAGCATTCAACGATTTGCAAAATTTGTTAATGTCATCAGAAATTTTATATTTAACTAATTTCGAAAATCCGTTAAATTTGATGACAGATGCACCGAATTATGCTATAGGGGTAGTTTTGTCTCATGGATATGCTCTTACAGATCGACCAATTGCCAACATCGACCGCTCATTAAGCAAAACCGAAATGAGACAGAAGACAAATGAGAAGATGATGGCAATTGTATGGGATCTCGATATTTTTACTTCCTTACTTAGGGGCAAAAAAGATCTGGCTCCTCACTGGCCACCAACCTCTAATATTCGCTCTCAGTAACAGAAATTTCAACGCTAAGTTTAATTGTCGCAAGGCTCGTGGCAATTGTTGTCAAAATTGGTAGAGGCCTTGAAATCCTGGAAGAGCCTCATTCCGGCTTTACTCTTCACAAACAATCAAAATAGACGAGGACTGACTGACAGTCTGATAAAAAAAAATACACGGCAACTTGTGAAGTTTGCAAAGTAGGCAAATATGACAGGCATCCGAATACCCCGGAATTCCAGGACACTCCTGTTCCATATGAAATTCTGCATGTGGATATCATGGAACCGCAGGGCAGGAAATTTATCACCTGCCTTGACAACTTTTCT
The DNA here is from genome assembly GCA_964034865.1 of Eristalis intricaria. Lineage (NCBI taxonomy): Eukaryota > Metazoa > Arthropoda > Insecta > Diptera > Syrphidae > Eristalis > Eristalis intricaria. Next base: position 76,287,618 of record OZ035873.1, on the reverse strand, counting down.
AAGTTTGGGAAAATTCTTCACATTAAAAACCGATCTGCACTCTATCTCAGAAACAAGTTTACGAAGATTTTGCACTACTATATATCACTGTACCGAGAATAATGGTCACATATAATGAACGAAGTTTCTTCTGGTCCTGTCCACTCCACTAAAGTTAATGGTCAAATGGAAATTACCTTGCCAATAATAATGGGATTAAATCAATTCTAGTTTGACGATATGAACAAGATGTTTTAGAACAGGTTATTATATTCAAGGACGATATTAACGGGCTAATACGCGCCTGTCAAATGGCTACAAATGGCATTGTGAACGTATCTCTTAGACAAAGAAGAAATAAGTAAAATTATATTTACTTTATTCAAAAGAAATTGAGACCGTAGAAAATGGATCGCCATCAATATATTCAAATGGCTCACTTTTCCTTTATTTTCTTTCCATGCCTCCTCGTGGTGAATTTTGGGTTACGCTAAATGATTTGCTGTGCTTTACTTAAAAAGATGAACCGAGAACATTATTTCACAATTTTGAATAATATTGATTTCAATTTTTTTTTTGCAATTTTTAACAAGAATTTGAGTTTGCGAAATATTCAAAAACTATTTAATGTAGTGTGCACTAGATCGTAAGTGTTGTTGTTATTTTTTTAAATAATTATTTTCCCATTTTAAGTGATTTTTTTCTAAAATTGCCCCTCACTCCTAAATTGGGCGCGATCCCCCAAAATACCGTTATCAATTTATGGCGCCAAAGTTATCGTACTCTTCAGGCTACTTGTACCCTCCACACTAACAAGGAAGAGGTGGTCGAATTGGTCCAGGAGGACACAATATTCCTTACCAAGTTCATAGGAAGATTAATATTTTTGAATAATTCAAAAATTCTTAATGGTACTTACGTGCTCAAGATGAGTAATTAAACGAGTAACTTGAATAATATAACATTCACGAGCTCTTTAAATACACACGCTCAGTTACTCCCACAGGTATTAACGAGAATAAAAGGAGTGTAGAAGATCGACTTGAGACATGTAAACAGCATCGGTGTAAGAAAAATTGCTCAACTGAAGAACCTAAAGATTTAACTGCCTTCCTTTCCTTCACAAACGTGGGAATCGTGATAGTAATAGCAGCTGTAGTATGGACTGCTTGTTAAGTTAATCTCGAAAAGTTAATGTCGGCCTAACTTGCAATCAGTGAAACTACATAACATCACGGTTGATCCGAGGATCAGTTCAGGAGATCAGGGCTATCATCGCGTGGAAAATTTCCAGACGACTATCGTCCTCTTGATTCACTTCGATGATTTGCTTCATATAAGACACTCACTATTGTCTCGCCTATCGTTACAGTTTGAGTGCGCTGAAGAGTATGTCTCAAGTAAAAATGACATCTGTGCTCTAATTCCTCTCAAATTTCACTTACACATTCTCATTTCAGTTAGCGAACAAAACTAATACAAATGCGACCTATCACTCTAAAAATGTCTCAAAAATGTAGAACAAGATATGTACACACAATTTCTTCTCATTTAATAGGAGACGATACTGAAATAGGTATCACCAAAATTCAATCGTCGAGACGATAGTTAATGACAGTTTTCAGTCTACGCGAAGCAGGCAAAACGATATCTCTCAGACGCTATCGTTTTTTTATGCTCACATGAAGCGAAACTATCGTCGAAACACTAGCGCAAGCCGATTGTCGCCTTACGCGATTAGAGCCCAAATAACTACTCGATCAACATCGACTCGAATCTGGTTATCTTCATCTGACGTCATGCATGATCTACGGGATCTTTAAAGAGGCAAGAGTTAAAACCGCGCATTTGGCCCTGAGCAACATGTAGGGTTGCAGTCTTTATGAGAATTGCTAACTAAATTTATCAACACATTTATTTTTCACACTGTTCACACGGAGGCGTTACCTCCCCATTCACATTTAGTATTCCGATATCCCTGGACGGATTCCTTTACTTTTTCAATAAAGTTATAATAATAATATTTATTAACTTTTAATAATGGCCACTAGGCCACCCAACCTTTCGGGCAATCGGAATAGAGCAGCATTAACTCACCAATTGAATTTAGTGATATTGTCCCCAATACAGTACTCCCCGGATATAAGCAACCCCTTTCATAGCAAAACCCTTTTAATAGCAACAAATTATATTCAACTGAGATTTATCAACGCCATCCTAGGCCTGCTTAAGCTGTCGCTTATTAGTAATTTCATTGAAAACCCGCTTATAAGCAACATTATTTTATGCCCATGTGTACATGTTACTATCCAGAGAGTACTGTAACAGTACATCGATTAACCCAAAATTTATAATCATATCTTCAACAAATTCAGAAAAGACGGAAGAACCCCTATCATCATATAATATTTTGATATTAAAAAAAGCTAGCCTTTGAACACATCATCCAGATCCGGGATTGCAATCTCTTAATTCTGGTCAAATAGCAAAAGATTGGAGAGCCTCACCGTTAAAAAAAAATCGCTACCCAACATATTTCAAATCTGCGTGAGTCTGCACACGCTGCCGTTACTGGCAGCTATAGGGTCCAACCATTAAGCGATGCCTATTTCGTCAGTCACTAAATCTTTTAACAATCCCAACCAATATTACATAGAAATTAATGATAATGATAATGACTCTTCTTAACAATTAGGCATTAAACATAAACATTGACTCTGCTGATCGGCGGTCGAGATGCTTGAGTTCTAATAAGAGTCCTAGCAGCTCGGCCTGAGGTCAGTCATATGTATTCAAGAAACCCATTATCCATTTAATCTCGTTCCAAATGTATACACAATACCAGAAATGAAGTATTACAGAGATGCCCGACATCTACCTCTCTTTCCCCTTAAGATTTTTGACAACTGTTGGTTATAACGAGTTCATAAACCAAATTGACCAATCAGAGGATGGCATTTACGTTATTTCGTGAACAACCGTCAAAAATGCATGAATATCTATCAAAAAGGCACTCAAATTCGTCGACTATGGGGCAATCAGCTGTGAAGTCGGCTATCTCTGTAATACTTCATTTCTGATACAATATATACAAAACTTCTCTAATTTTCCTCATATAAACACTAATTAATCACACTGTACCGTATAAAGAGGCACATATTCGCTATAACATCTTATCACTCGCATTTTAGATTCTATTATCGCCTTATCTTTAATTTCTTTGGAACAGCGACCATTTCCTTATTATTACATGGATTAATACAGGGACATATTTAGACCTTTTTCCTCCTTCTGGTCCAACAACTCAAAAAACACAAATTTCCAATCTGACTTCAACAGAAACAAAGCAACATCAGTCTATAACAGTCAATTCCACCCACACAGCCACACAACATCCAAGCTCACTGACTATTCTATTACAATATTGGAATTTGAATCATGGACAGAAGCAGGACTTCCCGGCATTCGAACGGAGAGACGCTTTTACCCTAAAACTGTACGCAAAACTTTTGTTCTCTAAAAATGTCATGACTGATTTCGACGTCAAGAACCCAATAGACCACAAATCGAGAGAAAGGAGAAATCAGCAATCGCAACTATTCTCGAAAAAGCAACGTTACTTGATCTTTCAAATCGTAAGCACTTAACCGCCCCCAACAATCTCGACTCCATTATAACGACATTGGCTACTTAAAAAAAAAACAAATACCAGTAATAAAATCTGTCAACATTTTACCAGCATCCATCAGATATGAAGTCGAAGGTAAACGACGGAAAACACATCATTTGCTGTCACACTGGAAATTGAATCCATTGTCCGCATTGGTAATTTGCTCAACTCTGCTTTAATATTTAGGCTGAAGCTTTCGCAATCCTACGGAGATAGTAATGACACGCCGCGCCGAGGAAAACATCAACCTACATCATTTTTGCTGAAAATGGTGGAGAAAGTGGTAAATAACTACATAAGAGAGGCATTATTAACCATATCTTCTCCGCATTACTGTCAACGTGCGTAGAGTGCAGGCAGATCAACAGAGACTGCCCTATACCAACTGACAGAAACTATCGAAACCGCCTTTGAAGCGAAAGAAATAGTTATATGTGCTATCTTGGACACTGTAGGAGCATTGGAAATACATCGTATGATGTAATTATTAAGCTCTGGAAGGCTCAAGAAGGAAGGAGGTCAACCGAACAGTATCGAAATGGATGAAGAAAGCTGAGACTCATACATTAGAAGTTATAATAAAAGTCAACACAACAATTATCTCCCCTAATGTGGAGTATAGTTGCAGACGAACTGGAGATACTAATAAACCATGGGATCAGATGTCAGGCATACGCGGATGACATAGTCATGATAGCCAGGAGCAAAATGCGGGCCACATCGCCACATCGTCAAATGGGTTTTAACACTAAGTAAGGAATGGTGCTTGTCGGCAATAACCACCATAGTACTTTTCACTGCGAAAATAAAACTGGATTGAGGATAATAGCTTATGTACATTTTCTATTATTATGCAATTTACGTTAATGTTGATTTCTGGACAAAGTTTTTTAGAATATACATATGTGTAGTTACTTAACAGAGAGTTTTGCTCCGGAGGTTATTGATAAAGATAAAATATCTGTAACGAGTTTAGCAAGAATGTTTTTTGTTGTGATGTTATCAATTATACGTCGTCAGCAGAGATACAGTGGTCCACGCATTGATGCTTAGAGAAAGTTTCGTTTAGTTCTTCGAAGGCGATTGTAAGCAGATTCACAGAGAGTGGCGTTTGGAGGATACCATTATACAAAGAAAGGGCTGTAGAGTATAAATTGTAGGCCCATACGCTGAACTTTATATTTGTTAAAAATGATTTAACGAATCTAAAAATGTTGGTTTCGATTCTTCAGAGCTTAAGTTTATTTAATATATGGTTTTGTGGTGCAGTTATCTATGTACAACAGGCTGTCAGTTGTACCTCTATTTGGTTTAAATGCAACTTGCTTTGAGCTTATTAGCTTCTGTGACTCAATGAACCAAAGTATTTTCTCCAGTACTTTCGAAAGACATGGAATTAAAGATATAGGTCGGAAGTTATTAACCGTATTCTCCACTGTCCGGGGTTTACGGGACAGGCTGTCTTCCAGTATTAGGGAACGATACCAGTTGAAAGGACATTGTTGTATAGCGTGATTAGTCTGTGTTTAAAATCATCAGGGAGATGCTTTAGTATTGAATACGAAATAAGATCTCTACCGGCTATTTTACGTTTCAATGCGTACAAGCAACAATTAAATTCTAATGTAGACATCAATTTGTTTGGCAGCAGTGCAGGTGTTGTTGGGTCGACAGTAATGTGAAGGCTATATAATTTAATGTCAAGAAATTATGCTGAAAAATGTTCATTACTGGCCTGTTTAGACCATGCTTGTGGGAAAGCAAGCGCGTTGTATGGATAGTCGGAAATGGAGCGATATGGTAGTTGCGGTTCACTGGTAAGGCGGCGGATGTTATGCTAGATTTTATCTATAGAGGGATTCGGGTTCATTGTGGCAGTGAACTCATAGAGGCATTTGGTTTTGCTTGCTTTAAATGCTCTGAGGAAAATTATTTTGTTTTTTTAAAAGCTATAATTTTCATTTGAGTGGGGCTTTTTTTAAATAGTCACCAAGCTAAAAGTTTCTGTTCCTTTTCGTTTGTAATAAGATTCCTTCTAATTTATGGCTGCAAATACTAGAAAAATAAGAAAAAATTCATTGTTAGTTAGCATACAGTCAATCAAATTCATATTCGTACAGTAGGTTTGAAATAATAAAACGTCAACTTTGCAAAAGAGCACCAATCTAAGGATTTTGAATTTTGGAAAACTGTAATTTTTGCAGATGAATCCAAATTTACTGTCTCTCTCACGGCGAAAACCAAATACCGCGCTTCTACCTGAAAATGCCGTCGCAACAGTAAAGCATAGTGGCGGATCGGTGATGGTTTGGGGTTGTTTCTCGGCAGCTGGGGTGAGAAAACTCCATATTATTGACGGAATAATGGACCACAGGATATATTGATATTTTAAAGCTAAATTTGGAGGAATAATATATATAATATGGGTGGCGCGACAGTCCGAGGAGGACCAGGGCCTAGCTTCTCAGCAACCACGTGTGTTGTGCGTGCTATTGTTCTTTCACGAGTGGAAGGGACCTAAAGTTTAATGCCATGTTTAAGGAGATCTGCTGGCCAGTTCTTGGCTGGTAAACAGAAACATACATATAAAGCAAGTCTGATAAAAACGAAACAATGGGAAGTTTATACACACATATGTATGTACATATCTACATAATATACATACATATGTACGTATGCATGTATTAGCAAATAAATAAAATTGTATTTAATCAATTTAAACAAAAAACATTTGCATATTTCAATGAAAAAAGAAATTGATTCACTCTTTTTCGTTTAAGCATCTTCGTAAATTTTCCAAAAAATCTCATACTTCATAGCGTATATTTGTCAAGTTTTTCACGGTCACATTTCTGGACCAGCACTTTGAGTTTTTCCCTGTATGTAGTTTTCTTCCTACAATTTCATTTGTTATATATTGCTTATGACAATAAAAATAACTTACATCTTTACTAGTAAACTACTCAACTTAAACGAATCCGCAGCGATTTTGATGCGGATCTGTTTGCATGGAGTGATTCGATTCGATCGGCTTTAAGAATGCAGTGAATCTGAATTCACATTACCGACATGCGGACGATTCACTTCGATAGGATTTCGGAATCGAAAATTTTCGAACGATTCCCGCCGGCGGATTTGGGAGTAGGGGTGATTATCAGTTGATCCCAAGTCCGGCTGTTCTGGTTTCCTGTGTCTAAGATAAATCACTGTTATATGTATAAAAAAAAAATACATAAATATCTATGGTTATCTTCGTCTCCTGTATACATTTTAAATTTGTAGGAAAGCCCATCTGCGAATGAAGTTGTAACCCATTTATGCGAAGTATTGCTGCAGCGGAAGAGATTGAAACTTGACATTTGAACTAGTATATCAGCCGCACCAGTAGGCTTGCAATACCGACGAATAACCAATATGTCAAAGACTTCCTTTAATCTATGAAAATCAAACATACGTTATGCCCTTCAAAATAGATGTTACATTATAGGGCATATAAGTAAAATGTTGATTCCATAGTGCAATAGAGTAGTTTGAACTGCGCAGTGTAGGGTAAAGAGTGTGTGTTCTGTTGGCAAGATTGTTTGATGCACGCAGTTTGAATTTTTTCCAAGTTAGCGTAATTTGTTTTAAATTTGAGGATGGGGCGAATATTGTCAGAGTTATTAGCACTGCATTTAATAGTGGTGATTATGGGGAAATAGTCGCTATTGTGAGGGTCTTCTAATATACGCCAACATATTTTTGTATATAGACTGTTGGAGCAGCATGGCAGATCAACATTAGTAAAAGTATGGTGCGCTGATAAGTTGGAGAGCCACCGTTCCTAACAACGAGGTTGTTGGTGAGAATACAATTTTTCCAGATCGCGGCGTTACTATTGCTTGAGGCGGAACAACATAGTGTAGTCTAAGAATTTTTGTCACCTACTGTAAGAAAGGGGGCTCGTACTTGTGCAATGATTTGTTCTGAGTCTGATATGAAAAACGATGTATATACAGATGATGGAAAAGTTTATAGAGGTTTTTATTTGAACAGCCAAGGTTAGAATATTGGACCTGATATTCACGCTTATTTTGAAAATCTAATGAATCTCTAATTCTTTCGAATAGATCTATTTATTCGAATGAATTTTGACAAAGCGAACATATAATTCATAAATTTGAAATTTCAATAAAAATATCTGAAGTATCTGAGAAACCGGAGGCAGAGAAAATGACATTTGATTTGAATTTCAAAATTTTCTTAGTCGAAAGGAAAAAATTAACTTTCGAATCGTTTGAATGTGAGAATGCAAATAATTCGAAGTCGATTCACTTTCGAACGAAAGTGATTTTCAAAATAAGACTGATTAAGTATGGTATGAGGGATGTTTCTTTTAACTTAAGATTCCAATTCCTTGTTTGGAGTTTGTTACCTGTGGATGGTTATGCTTCCGTGTAGGCTTTAAGTGTGATCATCTTTGAATCAGATGCAGGTGTGTTTCTGGGGTTGCAATTATATGTTTGTGGTGAGTGATTTTGGGTGAGTAACTATTGCTTATCTTAGTTGTTTACATAACTTTTCATGTTCCATTGAAGGGTTAGAAAATTATTACTTTGGGGGGGAAGACTTCTTGGCAATATATGCTGAAGTATATTGATGTCATTTTTTCTTAATCTGCTCGGGGTCGGGTATGTTTTTGTTTCGGGTTGATTATTCGGGCAATGTTGCAAAGGCCACAGACTGTGCCGGTTTGGTGAACCCGGACAATTCGGAGTCTGAGTAACAGGGAAGTTAGGGTTATCCTCCTCTCAGCAACCACTCGTATTGTGCGTGCTATTGTTCTTTCACGAGTGTTAATGCCGACTCCGAACGGCGAAGTTGAGAAGCTTTTTCTAGACAGGAGTACTCTTTGAGTATTGTCAGTGACTCGAAAGAGGTGGAGCCGTGAATTATCAAAGGTGGTAAATTCGGGTATCGAACCTGGTACCCTCTGCGTAGGAGTGGACGCACTTTTTTTTTAACGCAATTTTATTTAATTCATTCTGTTTTTACTTAGTTGCTAGACAAAACTACTTAAAACTAGCTTAACTATCTTAAGATTTACAAATGTTCTTAATACTAACCTACTGACCCTATGCGGGTACTCTAAGCTAATCTAATCTATGTTATGAATGTGCCTTTCGGCTTAATCTGCGTTTTTTTTAATCCTTAGTGACAATTTTTAATTTATTTATTCCTTTGCCAAGAAAACTTATAAGGAACTTGGCTAAACCTAACTACTTAACCTACCTTATACTAACTTACCCTAAAATAAAACTTAGTACTATCTTAACTATGTCCGTAACAGTACGGACACGTGCAGCAGGGCGTATATGTTGTGTATATGCCTAACATATATAATTTATACGCCGTGATGCACTTTTTTTTGTTTTTGGTTCATATATTGTTGTTTTCTTTTTTGGATTTTTTGTTTTATTCATTTTTTTTGGATTGTTTGTTTTTTATTTTTTGGATTTTATATTTGTTTTATAAATTTTTTTTGGAGTGGACGCACTTACCCACTATACCACGGCTATCCTGTTTAGTTTTTATTAAAAATTCAAAATCATTATTATTTAGACAAAATTGGTTTCTGTTTATATGTGAGCGTGTGGTGTTTGATGTGGGGGAGTTTTGTATGTTTTGCGTATCACTTATAGAAGGTTGCCTCTACCTCTTCGATTCGCGGAGGAAAAGGTGAAAGGATTGTGCTAGTCGGTTGTGAGTTTGATGATTTATGTACAATTGTGATGTTTGTGTGGGCTTCAGGTTGCTAGTTAGTTTCTAAATGTGTGTTTGCTTCTGTATTTGGTATGGAGTTGAGGGGTTTCGAATTTTCTTTATTTGTTTTATTTTGAGGTAGTTTGATTTGGTATGGTGGAGGCGGTTAAAGACGAATGCTGGTTTTTAACTGTAAGCATAGAGGTATTGATATTTTGTTTTGTGATTTATTTAGCCTTTTTGCCGTGCTCATTGTCTGCCATGCTGCATTTATTGACAGTTTTAATTGGAAGCTTGACGCTCTTCAGCGCAATCTCCACATAATAATGCCGATTATAGAAAACGCCGGATCGATTGCGGAGGAAAAATTTTCGGATCAACTTGTTTTCCTATATTGGACCGACTGCGGATGGTGCATCCGATCCGCATCCGCAGTTCGACCCTATTCTGGAATCCGTCGGATGACCCACATGCGGTCTGCAAAACCTTCTCTTCGATCCTTTTTATCAGCTGATTTCTGTCAGTTTTGAATTTTCATGTTTCAATTGTTTTGAAGAATAGTTATCTTAAGTATGAAATTAATTTTATTATGGATAAAATTAGCTACTTTATGAATTTATAAGGTGAAGAAAATGATTCCAGAGAAATTCATTGGAAAATAAGTAGTAGGTCTAAGGAAAATCTATCGATGCGGCAAGATTCTTCGTTCATCACTTTACGCACATGCATTTATGTACATACATATATATATGTAAGTATATAAAAGTAATGTCATTACATTCCTTTAAAAGAGGAGATGCTGGGTATTTTTTATCGCCATAGCTTATCACACCATATAGAAAAGCTGTAGTTTGGTACCTACTGCAAAAAGTAGATTTAATATATATAAGGTTACAGCTAGGTCGCATTTGGAAAAATTGGTGCCGGTGTTGCCTCGGATCTAGACAGCTCCATTATTTTCCATGTAAGGCCATACAGATTAATAATGTTTGTCCATGTCCGGATAATTCTTCATAGCAATACACATTGCCTCGAAACCGAATTGTTCGTTTTTCTAAATATAAAAGTAAGTTATCTTCTGTTCATATAAAATAAAAAATGTACTTTCTGTTGCACCAACTCATCTGTCATGCTAGAAATCGGCAAACAATTCCAATTGAAAACGTCACAAAATGTATGGAGTACGGATGGATTGCGTTTTCCATAATACTCTTTTTGCACTACTATACCGACATCGGATCACTGGGGAGCATCACTTTGGGAGCATTCAGAAATACATCATTGCGGCATCGATGCCGCATCACTTTTGCATCACGTTTATAAACGGGCATCAGATGCGTAAACCTCAAACATTTGAGCATCATAAAATTTGCTGATGAGGTGGCGGTAGGAAATACGGAAATTGAAAACAATTTTTGCAGAAACCCTTGAATAAGATAAAAGAACACTCTAAAACGATTTTGGAAGAAATCATCTTAATTTTTTTCAATTGTGAATATTTCATCCTGAACTTTTCTTCTTTGAATTTTCATTATCATTGTACGCATCCGCCTTGAGCACTTTTTTCTTCTGTCATACATGTTTAACAACGTATTTTAGATTATAATTCTCAACTAACTTTCATACTGACAAAATGTTTAAGATATCCAATCCGTTCAGAAGAGTTATTTTTCATTTCAGCAACAACCAGACCGTCGCAGGAAAAGTCCATCGTAGGGTGGTACCGCATTTAAGATTATTTTCGTTGTATGCTATTCCCCAGGCTCAGCCCATCCATGGGTCGCAGGCCTAATAATCAAGTACACAAGTTCACATATAGATAGATATTTATGCACCTTAATTATGAAGTCATAATAGCCGGGGGATGATCTTGCACTGTCTACTTCACGAGTTTTATGTCTATTTGCACAGATGTCGAAACAAGTCTATAGTTTATATATACATACAATTGGTGATCCGTTGTCACATTATGTGCTGCATCCAGATCCTCGATTTCGAGGATTCTAAAGGAAATCACCACACGTTTGCATTGTACATTTTCTTTTATTTATATTTTTCATAAAAACATGTTACAGAAATATTATTTATTTTAAAAATAAATTTATTAAATAAAAAAACTATTAAAAATACTATATTATAGACCGAATAAACCTTTCAAATCTTCGATTGAGAGTTTGCTTCCATCAGAAGACCTGGCACCCGTCAATAGCCCTTCAGCGATTTGTAACTTTTGGTCTTGCAAAGCTTTTATACGCTCTTCAACTGTATCCTTGCACATGAACTTATAAATATGAACTTTCTTCTTTTGTCCAACTCTGTATATCCGATCTTGTGCTTGCATTTCAAGCTGCGGATTCCAATGTAAGTCTATGAGTAACAAATGGTTAGCACCAATCAGATTTAAGCCTACACCTCCCGCAGTCAAAGATAAAAGAAGAATTTTAGGCTTCGTATTCGGGTCATTGAACTCGGTTACTATGCTTTGACGATTTTTCACAGGAATGTTACCGTTTAGCGACAATGTTCGAATACCTCTCGTTTCAAGATGCTCCTTCAATATGTTTAAAATACTTGTCCACTGTGAGATGATGATACCTTTATCTGAGGAATTCAAAACTTTATTTTCCACTATTTGTAAAACTTTGTTCATCTTTGAACTCGGCCGAGATAAGTTGAACACAGGATTTGACTTTTGTAAGACTTTTGCTGATGCTTTTGAAATCGCTGTATGTTCACCGTCTTCATCTGAATGAAGAGTCTGCGATATATCATGATCGTTGATTGCTAATTTATTTAATTGATCAAGCAAATCGATTTCTTGTTCATCCCTGTCTGAGTCGGAAAATGCCCCATCCTCGTCCTCAAGCATCTGAAATAATAAAAGGAGCAAGAATAATTTTGTACGACAATTCAGTCTCTACATAACAAACTCAGACAACTAGCCTGAGGTTCGTCGATTGAGTAGCTCGTCATACAATTTTTGAATATATTTTTAGTATAGTCACCAAAGCTCAAAGGCTTTCTCCGACCCAAGTACATATAGTTACAAAAAGAATGATCAGTAAGATTATTTAGATAAAATACATACAGTGTTGATCAAGGTCGTGGTCATGAAGTAAAAGAACAAATAAAATTTAGAAGGAAGCATTAGGACAATTTGCCAAAGCGTTGTTGGTGGTTGTATGGCATATTTATGTTTTCTATAGGATTGTAGTACAACAGCCATCGTCTGATCACGTTTCTAAGTGTCTAAGGGTTACACAATTTTAGGATTAATCCTGCCCTCTTGCCTCCAGGTTACCAGTTTGTTGCCCGCTATCTGAACAACCGAATTTTTCGATCTCCAACTAACTATCTAAAATGTATAACCTTAAGCGCTGGTGATAAACATTTTTCTCCTCAAAAAAGGAATTGACAGCATCAATACGAGTTACTAATCCATTTCTCATTTCTCACCCGTACTCAAAAGATAGCTGATTTATTCAACTAGAAAAAAATGTTCTATATATGCCACTGAACCCTGAACTGCTGAAAAGGCTCAGTTTACTTGTATGATCCGGGTTCCGGAAGAGGAAATTGTTAGAGAAATGAATGCTCTTTATACACGGAAAGTGCACTAGATCGACGCTTAATAAATTCGTTGAAATTGTGTTTGCTTAAAACTTCATATGACTTTAGCACCATCCCAGGGACCTTTCGAAGGCGTGTATACAGGCCATGTACGCGTGTTACATGGAAACAAAAACAAGAGTGGTGTAATGTTATATATGGTCAATCCTGTTATACGGTGCAGAAACGTGGTCGTTTATGAAAATAACCATATAGAACATTATATTCATATAAAAAAGGGAAAACTTGAATACTGAGACAACGTCCTAAGGAATAACAAGTATCAACTACTGCATATTATCCTGCAGGGAATTATAGAAGGAACAAGGGCAAGAGGCGCACAAAGAACAACATTGACGGCAAATCTGAAGAATGGCTAAGTCTCTTAACACCGGAACTATTCAGAGGAGTAATGTATAAACAAACAGTCAAAACGATAATTTCCTACCTCCGGGCCGTTAGAGGAACCCTAAGAAGAAGACGCGTTATAATCATATAACATCCACACCATCAGACAGCTAGGAAAGGTCGCAATCGCTTTTCCCACAACTCCAATACAAATTAGTCTTGCAAAGGCTGGTTTCACAACCATAAAAAGCGCATCGTAGTACTAATACTAAAATTAACTCCAAAGCTCGTTTTCTCTAAAAACTCAGTGATTGATTATGGTATTGCACTTAACCAAAAAAGCGGAATACGGATACCATCCGCATTTTCAAACACTCTTTTCACCATTATTTGTAGTACTAAGTTACCCCAAACGCACTAACATAGATTAAATTAATGGACTCCTAAACGAAATTTAATTTTTTCCCTAACTTGAAGTTGACTTTCAAAGCTAATAGTCGTCGCAGCTGGGCTCTTGTATTCATTAATAGGCTTACTTTTATAATATGGGTGGCGCTACAGCCCATAGAGGGCCAGGGCCTAGCTTCTCAGCAACCACTCGTGTTGTGCGCGATATTGTTCCCTCGCGAAATCAGTCCCCTGACAGTTTTATGCCGATCCGAATGGCCAGGTTAAGTTTAAGTTTATTCATTAATTTCTTTTCAAATTAACAATGTTTAGTTATAACAATTCTTGTATCAAAGTTCGATTTAGATTACAAATTGTATTCTATATTAATTACATACAGTGGAGAAATATAGAAGAATCTTAACCATGAAGTATTAGATTGGAATGCATAAGGAGTTCTGCACTTGTGGTATGAACACCAGTTTTAAGTGCAGTGTGAGGAAGAGCTATACAAAATATGGTACAGCACGCATTAGAGAGAAGATTTAGTCGGAGCTAAGAGTTCAAGAAAATTATTCAGGGGGCAAATAATGGGTTTGTATGAGACCTTAATGTGATTACAATGCCAGGGCCATCACCAAGTTCATATTAATAAATAATAATAATAAATACATTTACAAGCAGTCTCAATTCTGAGGATCTCTTTAGATTGTTCATGCCGTTGACAGTTTTTAGATGAAGCAGGGTGTTCTTCACTGCAGAGGCAAATTGCAGTTAACAAATTTGGGGATGCTTATACGGTGTTTGACTTTGTGCCCTAGACTTTGACAGTTACGACAACTCATAAGGGTAGGGTAGTACTCCATAGGAAGCGGTCAAAAAAGAAAAGAACCAGTCCAGCTGCACGGTTGTCGTGAACTAATGAACAATTTAAATTTCTATAGCTCATTCTACAATGAAAAATGTAGGGCATAAGAACTGTAGAAAGATAAAAGCTGACTTGGATATCCAACAATAAAACCACGACAGAACTGAAAAATAAGGAACAATTTAAGATGATAATTTTCAACCTCTTAAACGAAGAGGAATATAAAGAAGAAGTTATGCAGCTTCAAATTAGGAAAACGCATTAGGTCGCCGGTTATTGGTGCACTTATCCTAGATTCCACAAAATTGTTATGTAAAACTTAAACTATTGTAAAATTTACTATTATTGTGCTACATAAAATAGAAGCAAATGTCCTACAACTCTGTAAAAATGGTTTAAACCTAACGTATGTATTTGTAATATGTATGAACTGTATTGGGTGTTGGCCATGTCGTTGTGGGTATATGTGTCGACCCCTACGCAACCTAACCTCGCTGCTTGGGTTCGAGTCCCGGTCGTGTGACCAACCCCTATATGCTGTACACTGCTGCAAGGAGTGCCACAAGGATAACCCAATTCAAAAGCTGGCTCAATAGACCCAATGGTCATGGATGTATACTCAAAAGACTACACTTGGAACAAGTAGTAAGTGACTACTCCCTCCCCGAACCTGAATTCGTAATACCCTTCCGGTGTTATCTCCCAACAAGGAAGGAGTGGAACTCTAATTAACCCATCAACAACTCAACATCCATCTACGTCCACACGGATGGGTCGAACATGCTCTGCTCTATCAGAGTACCGGGAAACCTACTCTGCAGGTAGCAGATGAACTTGCCATCTTGTCATCTCCCGGTAACTATGGGTTAAGTTTAACAGTGCCAGGACCGACAAACTCCTTAAATGCAACGAAAGGCTGCTACGGATGTAAGTCGGAGTGCTAACTGGTCATAGTCATCTGACATATCATGAACACAAAATAGGACTCACCCTATATACAGGGGCTGCGAGGACGAAGAGGAAATAGAGGAATTGAATTCCCTTGCAATGCCCCAGTCTCTGGATATTGAGGCAAAGAACTCTGGGAGAATTCTTCTTCGTGATTCTCTAGGAACTGTCAGAAATCCCACTAACTTCAATTTGCAGGTTTATCATTTCTCGATGGCTGCCCGAGACTAACACAACCACATCTGAAGGAAGGGCGCGCTTCACAAAGGCTCCACCTGGACCTAAGTGAGACGTCTACCCACCCACCTAAGCTATCCTAAGGAGGTGTTTAATAGTTGGTTAAAGTCCCATAGTCCCAGTAATTCAGAGTAGATTACTAACAAAAATATAAACATTAACAAACTCAAAACTGTAAATAATAAGTAACTAACTCACCGCGTCTATTAATCCAGGGTGACAACATATTTGCCTGAGGCGTAACAACAATACCAATATTTGATGTGATTTAACTTCATTTGCACTATGATGGAGCTTGGAAAACTTTTGATGGATTTTATGATATACTCCACTTGGATCCTTGGTTTGCGTGGACATAGCGTCTTTGGAATAAGCATCATTATTTTTGTTTGCACGCTGAATTAAAAACTGCGCAAATAATGTCTTAGAGTATGTCATTATCTTTTGGTAAACATTCATTTCTTCTTTATCCAATTTGACTTCGATCACTTCAGCAACGCGTTCTGGTAAGCACAATAGACTCCCTTGTTCTTGTAATAAGGCCTTAGTTCGGCGAAGCATTAGCGACTTCATTAATGTATTTAAACGCTGCTGTCCCCCAGCACTTTTGTTGTCAATCCACTTCTTCCAATGACTTAAATCATCAAAAGGTGTGCATTTCAAAAATTTTAAAAGAGCGTACACGTCCATTTCTTTGTTTTGGATTGGCGTCCCAGTTAGAGCCCAGCGATACTTGCCTCTTAGCTCACATACTCCCTCACACGATTGACTTTTGTGGTTTCGCACAATATGAGCTTCATCCAAAATGATTCGTTGCCAATTTATGCCAAACAAGGCCCCGCGTGATTTGGCCTCTCGACTCACAATATTGTATGTAGTTATGACAAGATCGTATGAAGACAAGTGCCGTGGTCTTGAATCTCTGTTGTTCCCGTGGTGAACACAAACGCTGAGTTTATGCCGTGAAACTTTGCTTTCAACCTCGCACTCCCACTGTCGCATTAAACTAGCTGGACAAACTACAAGCGTACCTCCTTTATAATCTGCAATAATTATAATAATAAATTAAATCATATTTATTTTTAAGCGAGAAAAAGCGTTACAATCCTTTCGATGTTTAGTTGACCATCCTTGTTTTTCGTCATCTCCTTCCGAATCAGTACTTTCATGCGTATAGGCTTGCTGAGTTTTGAAAGCCAGCACCATCGATATCATGGTCAACGTTTTACCTTAAATATGATATAAAATGCATTTTCTATGATATTTGAATATAATATTACCTAAGCCCATGTCATCTGCTAAAATACCGCCACGTGGCTTTTGTTGCTCTCTCCAAGCCATCCAAGCGAGCGCGTGTTTTTGATGTGGCATAAGTGTAACCTTTAAATCTTTAGGATCCTCCGCAAAAACATTTTCTCCGGGACAAGATTCCAGAGAGCCATGTAGGTCCTTTAAAAAAATAATGCTATATTTCACAATACAATTTGATAGACGATTTTAGAAGACACATAAACTTTAGTGTCGACCTGCTGAAAATGATCCCTTAGTTCAAGGCAAGAACAAAAAATCATTTCCCAACTCTTCGACTGAAGTTCGCAAAATTAAATGTTTGATTAATTAAAACTGGATGTTAAGTCTCCGACTAGCTTTCAAGCCGACAACATCTACAACAGCCCGTCTGCGAGCCAACACCACCCTCCCCCCACTATCTCGAGCACAGAGCAAAAAAAGAAAAAAAAAACTCATTTCCTCACCAACTGAATTTAGAGATATTGTAACCCAAAAATTTAAAATCATATCTTAAAAACCCGAAAAAGACCCTATCATTCACAACTATGTATGTATATATATATGTATGGTATTGCTCAGTGAAGTGAAATGATCGCGATCGCCTTGGAATAGCGTAACGGATACAATTGTTAGCTCGTAAGTTTCGCATTGATAGAACCACGAATATGGTAAATATACCAAATTAAAATTTGAAACATTTTTTATTTAGAAATATTTTTTACTTTCTATTTTATTATTAAAAAATCCCCACAAAAGGAATACTAAAAAAGCTTACACAAAAACTACAATTATTGGCACTCGAATACAATTGTCGGCACCTCAAAAATATACAACTATTGGCGTCCTTGAATTTAAAGAAATAATATTTTGTCCTACAATATATCTGTTACGCTCTTTACGACATTTCATTCAGTGGCTAAAGAGGTAGCGTTCGCCAAAACTAAGATGCACAATGGTGAGGAATAAGTCTTAATTTTAGAAAAAAAAATGGTTTGCTTGGATAAACAGTTTTTGAAGAAATCGTTTAAGAATGAAATGGTGGCAATAGTTGGTGCAGAAAAAGGGGGTGACAATAATTGCGTTATTTTAAGCTACATTTACATTTCACCAGATTTCAAAAATACAAGGCGTGTTTTTATTGAGAATCAATATTCGGCTCAGTAGCTATTACTATCTACTACTACTATGATTGAGTAAAAATAACTCAGTAATCAATACTGACTATAAACCGTTAAAAAATATCAAGCACAGGTGGCGCTTCTGATACGACCACTGTAGCGACACTGTATCGACAGTCGCGCCTCGCCATGTCAATAAAACAAAACAACCAATTACCAACAGAAAACTAATGAGACAATTCAAACCATTATTTAGTAACTGCACTAAATACAGTATAATTCATCCCACATATTCTAGATCCTTCTTTTTCCTTTACCCCTTTGTTTGACTCCTTTTCCTTGACCTTGATCTTTTTAATTTCCATAATCTACATCTATTCTGTTTCAAAATCCTTTCTGTGCGGTTGCTCAATACCTTTTCTGAAATATTAAAAATCCATGTTGTAATCTTGTCTGTGCACTCTTTAACGTTCGGTGAATTCAATATTAATGTTGTTTATTTTCAATTTGTATCTCCCTATTTTTGTGTAAAATATTATATACATACACTACACCACTGAATCACAGATGCCGCTGTGTTAAAGAAAGTCCAATTTATTCCTGCACATTCTATATAATTCCTTTCGTTTGTTCCTTTCCCCATTTTAAACTACCCATTCACTCTGTTTCTAAACACCAGTTTAGAAACAGAGTGCATTTGTTCTTTTGTATCCATCTCCATAAATACTATTTATGTTTTACATTGTTGTACCTAACGACTATTCTCACTTGTTTTGTTAAATTCATATTTAATAAAGAAAAACAATTTTATTACTCTCTGAGAATGGGAGAGAAATGAAATATTGAGTGAGAGATGACTGAAAACAAAGTAAGAAATCATTCCCATTTGAAAACAGAAATGAAGCACTTGGTGAAGTATTGTAGGTATTGCGTAGACATTTTTGGTTCCCCGTTCTCTGAATGTGTTGAACAAGAGGACAAAGGGATGAAAAAGAGGGAAAGGAAAGTGGAACCTGGATCCCTGCATATCCTGCGGACGCTCACTCAATATTGGAGTTCATTGAGGCTTGCAATCCAGATCTCCCAATCCACAACTGAATGATTGCGAAGCTTGAGGAACCCAAAGGGGGATCCAAAGCGGCTGTAATAGTCATTACAAAAAAAGAGTCCCTAGCCCCTGGCAGAAACTAACGGCATCATCCACTACGGCTTCGTGGATTACACTGAAGGTGTACAAAAAAAATGGGGAGGAACCCGCGAAGGTCCTCTGCTACACTGGCCGGCACTAAGCTAGCAGTGGAGACTGCCAGTCCCCGCCAGCCGTTATTACCACGATGGAAGTGGAGGTCGCCCAACCCAGAGCTTCGGGATCGGGAGATTGATTTCATAGGTCTATCCGACCTCGAACTTGGAAGTACACCTCCAAACAGTGAGGAGTCATCTTTTCAGCTCTCTGACGAGGAAAACACAACGGTGGTAGACAAATTTTCTGTTATGGATGGATAATGGAGGGATATCCCAAAAGCCATGCTTCCGGTGATCCAAATTAACCTTCACCACTCTACCGCGGACTCGGCCGCCAGCAAAGAAGAGGTCTTAGACCTAACTCTAAACGTATTGGTAGAACGACGACTTCAAGGAACTTCGATCAGCCTGTCTAAAGGCACGAAGAAAATATCAGCGGCCTAGATGAGATACGGATAGACATTTCATATTGAGGACAGCGTATAATAAGGCACGTGCCGCGCTCAAATCCGCCATTTAGGCCAGCAAAAGACAGTGCTTTAAGGATCTGTGTACCCAATTGAACGAAAATGTATGGAGTAAAGCGTGAACAATTAAAACCGCAAACCTCAAGACGCCCCAGAGACCGGCGCCAACTTGCCCGCTATTCCTTAGCAGAATCGTAGAAACTCTGTTCCCCTCTTAACAGGACGGAGTTTTACTAAACAAGATCGGAGAAATACGCGAAAATACCCCAGCCGTAACAACCATTGAACTCACCGCCGCAATCGAGAGCGTAGAGGATCGAAACGTCCCTGGTCCAGACGGCATACCAAATCGGGCTTTAAAAATATCAACGAAGACCCGCCCAGACGTTTTCGTTTGCATGTATAGTAAATGCTTAAGCGAGAGAATATTTCCGGAAATACCAACGGTTGGTATTATTACCGAAGCGAAATTAACCACCTGAGAAGCCCTCACCTTATCGACCGCTCTGTATGCTCGAAACTATGTAACAGACTACAGCCTATCATTGAAGCCAATGATGGACTCGCGAAATATTAGTATGGCTTTAGAAAGGCACGATCAGCAATCGAGGCGATTAACGTCGTAAGAGCCCAGTCGGCCATAGAAGGAAGACGTAAAAAGTACTGCGCCTTCGTTACACTTGACGTGAAAAATGCTTTTAACTCGGCGAACTGGTCGCGTATTTTACAATGCCTCAAAAGATTAAATTTACCGAAGTACATATAAAGATTAATCAGGAGCTACTATACCGTTAGGTTGCTTCTTTACGATTCCGACGACGGGACGAAATTGTATATAATTACAGGGGGCGTGTCCCAAAGATCAGTGTTAAGTCCCTTACGTGGAACGTGATGTATGACGACATTTTACGACCCTCATTCCCCAGGGAAGTATCCATTGTAGGTTTTGCGGGCGATATTGATGTCATAGTGTACAGTATTGAAGCGTGGCAACAAAAATTGAACGACTCTCAAAAAGGTAGATGGACGTACCGACTACTCCTACGGATTGAAAGTTGGATAAATCGAAAACACGGCCAACTGAACTATAATCTTACACAGTTCTTGACTGGGCACGGTGGTTTCCGGCAATTTTATGATGCCTTTGTGAATCACCAACACCAGAAAACATTGCCCGATATATGTTGAACTCCGAGGACCTGCTGCTGCTGTGAACGATGCAGCAGTACGAATAATGTGCGGTCTAAAGAACTTAGAACGGCAGCGGAAAGTAAATTTGTTTATTTGTTTTTGATATTTTGGACGAAGCAAAATGCTCGTAGTGCCGCGAGGGTATAAGCGGAAAGATTCCACGGCAGGTGGTATCGACCAACACACGAAAAAGAAAATAATACAAATAGATCTAGCTCTTGCCTTAACCCATATATCGGATGATGAGTGGAGGGTCTTAAAAGGACACTCCTTCTCTGATCACCGGCATATCACCTTAAATGTAGCTAGTACACCTCCTACAGTAACTCCCTTCGGAAACATAAGGGAGACTAATTGGATTAAATATAGGGAGGTGGCAAACAATCTGCTACTCCAGTCAGTGGAGTAACTCACCTTGTGAAGACATAGGTCCCGATTGCGAGTGCCGATTATGGATTGAAACGATCGATTGAGAACTGTATTATAGTGAATTAAAAACGTGCATATGACAAATTTGTATACGTCTGACAGTTAAGGATGTCAACTCGTGTTTACACAGACGTGAGACGTACACGGATATTAGATAGAGATGTGTGGACAATGTCGGTTTAATGTGATCAAGCACTTGTGTGTGTACCGAAACAAATAATGTGTGAAAATACTTGAATGAAATTTTCAACTTTGTGAACGACAAAATTTGAAAGGAAAATCGACAAATATCAATTGCAATCGACAGTCAAAATACCAAAACAACTAGTGGACGATCGACATTCAGTGTATATCAATTTATAATCGAGACTCCCAATCGGGGCCTTAGATTTCTACAAGAGAGCACCAACACCTTAAAAATCGAGCTGAGGAAAGCAAAGATATCGTATTGGAACTCTTCTGTGGAAAAATCCAGGAAGTATCAGGGACCCCTAGTCTGAGGAAGCGACTGGCATCAACCCCCAAAATGCCCTGCCTAATTCAAAGGGCAGATTGCACCTGGACCACCAGAAAGTCTGAAATTTTTTATCGACACTCACTTTCCAGGCAGCTGCGTTAGGATGCACTCATCTAACATTGGGAGTAGTCAATCCTATACTTCTCGCAGCTAACTTAGAGTAACGATCGACAGTGCCATAAACTCTTTCAATCCTTAGAAAGTGGCAGGACCTGATGGCATCTTTCCTGCAGAGCTGCAATAGGTCGCTGACCTAATCTCTCCCCGACTGGACCATATTCCTAGATCTGGATGTTTTGCCAACATCGATGAACATCGAACATCCGTACTCGATTATCACAACTTATAATACTGGTGTAGTTGCAATTATTGAGGTTGTCTATTTGAAATTATGCGATTACTGCGAAAATAATTAATTAAAAAATTAATATTGTAGATGTTGCGGAAATCGATATCATATGACACACACACAAGAAATGTTCAACTGCTATATGATGGAATTGAATAATTCACCAATTTGCCGTTATTAGCGCAAATTAAAAAAAATGGGAATTTGTTTCTCTAGTGTTTGGTATGGAAGTTTTGAAAGCTTATATCTCGAGATATATAATGGGAATAATGTGTAAATAATTGTACGAAGGAAGACCAATTTGACTCAAATCCCATTTTTTACATCAAACACAATAGCAAAAGCCCAACCACCCAACACTGAGAGCAATTAAACCACGATGCCTCCTTATTCTCATCGCCAATAATTGGATGACATGTGTCCATAATGTAAGAGTTAGATCTGAATTTAAAATTGACAATTTGAAAATGTTTTGTAAAGTGTCTAGGGTAGGGTGGGACAGACACAACACTGTTTTTTGGAGATTTGAAATAACTTGTTTCGCATTTTTTTATTAAAAGCTTTAATTTTTACTACAAAAATGTATCAATTTTTAAAATGTATAATTTTTATTATAATAATTTGATAATGTATAAAGCCAAAACCGGTTAAAACAACCTTCAAAGTACTGCCGAATTTGGTCGTTAAAACCATATGTCGTTGTAACCAATATCAAGCATGTAGATTAATCCGATGAGTATACCGGAACTTCTCTGTTTTAAACCATATTAGCAGAGCCTTTTCAACTTCAGTTTGCAATACTTCCCTTATCTTTAATATAAAAGATATAGTGGAGTGGTTATGCGAAATTAGTCGTTGTAACCAATATTTTATAAAAACATG
The DNA here is from genome assembly GCA_964034865.1 of Eristalis intricaria. Lineage (NCBI taxonomy): Eukaryota > Metazoa > Arthropoda > Insecta > Diptera > Syrphidae > Eristalis > Eristalis intricaria. Next base: position 76,264,342 of record OZ035873.1, on the reverse strand, counting down.
CAAGAATCTGTCGTTGTAAGCGACATGTCGGTTTTGATTGTATTTTGAACTACCTTAAAACGACGACTCTGCCACATGGTCGGGCACCATCAATGGGGCATCAATGTGCCCCATTCTTTGCTTTAGTAAACGTCACTGTTTTTCACAACACATCAAATGATATAAATAACTTAAATATATCATGCACCTTAAGAATCTCTATAAGAAACTATTAAATATCACTAACCTCGTGAAGAAGAAAAATTACAAAATATCACAAAGTTAAAAACCGACCTAAAAATCACAGCTGCTGAAGAAGAACTATCAGAGTTCGTGTACGATCTGAGAGAACAGTGTGTGTGTCAGTCACTCACAGACCTTCGAGAAGTGCAGTTCGCGAGTGATTAGAGTTTAGAAAAATAAAAAATAAGACTTGCAGTTAACAAGTGCTGAAGTTGCCGCGAGTTTATTCAACAGACGAGTGGCCGAATATAGGTAGGGTCAGTGCTTGATTCTACACTTTGATCTTAGCCATAAGGCCGAGAAGCGATCAGTGCTCAACAGTGGATAGGCTCAACAGATTCGCACCCACGAAGATCTCCTCCGGTTCAGTAGAACGATCCCCGCTCGAGATAGGAAAGAGGCTGCCAAAGAACGGCAATTTTACTGGTGGTTACACCAAAACCAGCCTCCGCCACCGCTAGCTTTTCAAGAGGATCAGATAGCTGACCATAGTGACCAGCTTACATAGTTTCTAAGGTAGATATTAAGAGAAAAAAAATCCAAAAAAAGGTAAAAAAACAAAAAATCCAAAAAAATTAATAAAACAAAACCAAAAAAAAAAACAATATATGAATCAAAAACAAAAAAAAAAGGTGCATCACGGCGTATAAATTATATATGTTAGGCATATACACAACATATACTCCCTGGTGCACGTGTCCGTACTGTTACGGACATAGTTAAGATAGTATTAGGTTTTATGTTAGGTTAAGTTAGTATTAGGTAGTGTAAGTAGTTAAGTTTAGCCAAGTTTTTTAAAAGTTTTCTTGGCAAAGAAAAATGTAATAACAGATTGTCATAAAGACTAAAAAAAAAGCAGATTAAGCCGAAAGGCACAGTTATAACATAGATTAGATTAGCTTAGAGTACCCGCATAGGGTCAGTAGGTTAGTATTAAGAACATTGTAAATTCTTAAGTTAGGTAAGCTAGATTTAAGTAATTTTGTCTAGCATGTAAGTTAAATATTTCAGAATAAATAAAATTACATGGAAAAAAAAGGGTCAGTGCTTCTGGCTCGACAGGTGCCCGGTTCGAGGCCGACTCTGGGCAGAACCAAAAAAAAAACATTTTTTATTTCCTTATACGCCACAGAACATCTGTACTGTATAAGTGAGTTGGGAGAATGGAAGCTGACGAGCGGTCCGCGCTCTTAGAAGCGGACAACAATGACCGACAACAACCGGTGGCAGCATCAGGCCATCAAAAAACAGTGTCCACTGAAGGTACTGGTAAGAGGAGGAGGAAGAAGACGTCGCCGAAAAGCGTAAAACGCCGCAACACAGATGCGTCAACCGAAGAACGCAAGGGGGCAGAGCTCAGTGAAGCGACATCGGCTTGCATAACTGCAGGCGAGTCTGAGAGAAGAATGCTGGATCAGCAAAACAAGCAACAACAAGTGGCAAATAAGCCGCAACAAAAAAAGAAGCAGCAGCAACCAAGGGCTGCAGTCCAGCAACAACAACCAACAGCTGAACAACAACAACAGCTGAAAGAAACTCAGCAACAACAGCGGACAAAAACTGCACAACAGCCAGCAACACAACAGCAGCCAGCGGTCGAGCAACACCAGCGACCAGCAACAAAGGAGCGCTCGGCAAAGAAACACAACAGCAGCAACAAACAACTGAACAGCAGCAACAAGCAACGCAACAGCAGCAGAAGAAAGAAAAGGTGCCACCAATCAATATACAAGGCGGATATTCAACAAACTGCCAAGATGTGCAAGGAGGCCGTAGGTTCAGGTAATTTTTATATTAGTAGAAGTTAAGGCTTTGAAAAGTACGCAATCCACTGCAAGACAGTGGATGACAACAACATATTAAAAAGATTTTTAAAGAGGTCGACGTTGGAGTTCTTTTCGTTCACTCCAAAAGGCGAAAAGTGACAGTCTCGGCTATTAAAGCTTACTTCCTCGATCGAAGCGGAGAAGGTCCTCCAACTGCCCAAAGAGCAAGTGTGCGAGGGAATTGAGTACGTCGGGGTCAAGCCTTTCACCACAGTTAAGGCAAAGAGAGAGGGGCGGAAATTACCCTTCTATATTGTACAGGTTACACCCACAAGCAAAGTGGATAATCTAAAGAAAATCAAGTTATTAGATTACCATAAATGCGAGTGGGACAGCATAAAAAGGCGGGAGGGCATTGCAAAATGCTTCGCTGCCAAAGGTTCGGGCACGCCGCGTCGAACTGCCAAATGCGGCCTCGATGCGTCAAGTCAGCCATACCCGTAACTCCTCAAATGACGTTCGCCCAAATGGTGTCCGGTCAGGGAAATACGGAAAAGCAGCAACTAACGAAGGTAGTGCCGCAATGCCAAGGGCACACGATCCAACGCCGGATTGGAAGTCTTCCATTGAAAGGCGTATGGATCGGTTAGAGGAGCGGGTAAAACAAATCTTGGCGCTCCTGCAGAGCCAACCACGACAACCATTTTAATGGCTGCGCAGACGAACGAGTTCACTTACAAGATCCTTGCAGTGAAAGCAAATTCATTGATAGGGATCCCTCGAAAAAACGAGCTCTATAAACTTTTGGACGACCAAAGCCCAGAGCTGATGCTGATTAGCGAGACCAAGCTAACTCGGAGTGGCATTCTGGAGCACAGTAATTATTATGTTATTAGAAGATACCGACCCAATTCCAGTGGTGGAGGCGGTGTTGCGATCTTCATAAAAAATAACATTAAACACAAGGTAGTGTATAGTTGTGAAGTACGAAGGTTTCAAGAGTTGGAGGCCTGAATCGTGTGCATTTCGCTCCGCAGTGGAAGGAGGTTGTATGCGGTGTCGGTCTACTCCTCTGGCAACCCTAGTTCCAGAACAACTATATCAGAGCTCGATTCAATCTTTCGATGTCTGAGGCTGGACTCGGAGGAGAACTATTTTATTTTGGCCGGGGACTTAAATGCCCGACATGTATATTGGGGGAACATGGTTTCCAATCGCAGGGTGGACCAGCTTTATAACTGGTTTTGCTTACACAGTGTCGAGTACAGACTCGATTTCAAAGCAACAGAGATCTCATCTTATCCCAGAAGCGGCTCATATCTGGATCTTCTGCTGTTAGACGCAAGACTGCAGCTGACAGACACAAACGATAAACTGTTTGAACACATTCGTGTATCTCAGTGACCATTGCGGACTTAGTGCCGAAATCAAGATCCCCAACGACACTGCGAAATTAGTAGTTAATTAGAGTTTGTTCAAACGTACCCCTACAATTATAGTAGGGCCCGATGGACACGCTTCTCTAGACAATCGAACGCGCTCCACATACCGTCCAATAGAAACTTGTCAAACGAAGAGATCGACATGTCTCTAATGCGATTGGACGAAACAATCAAACGAACGATGGACAGTACGATACCACGATATTTACACACTAATAACCAAAACTTGTACCGCAATGCGAAAATTGACGCACTCCACCAACAAAAAAGTAGACTCCTAACAAGATTAAAAAACTTGTACAGGCGGTTTACTGACAGACGTAGTGACGAAGTTAGGACACTGAAATCGCTAATTAAGAACATTCAGATATTAATTGTCCAAAATTACAGACTATCTGCTAATTCGTACTGGAACGATAAGATTCGGGCTGTGAGATCTAACAACCCGAGTATGTTTCCTCAAATAAATAAATTCTTCAGAAGTAAGAACAAAGCGATCTTCCGTGTCTTAAGCTTCCCAGAACGACGGACAATGAACAAATACTGACTACAGCAGGTATTGATCCAGATAACGCCGTAGTCGACGATAATTTCTTTGTGGTCGAAAATCCGCAAGAAAAAGTGGAGGTACTTGGCGCGGTCTTTCAGGAAGTGTACAAGGTGAATGAGAGTATTCGCCCGAACCACGACCTGGAGAACCGAGTACGGGCTAACAACACTCTTCTTCGTGAGGACCTGCAACAATGGCGATCTGTTCAATGATGAACGACGGGATCTCCAAAATTGTGCTAAGACACCTCCCCCTGGAAGTGGTTAATATGTACACAATCCTATTTAACAATGCTTTGAATAATGCACATTATCCGGAGCATTGGAAAACAGCTATTGTGCAACCCTTATCCAAGAGAGGAAAAGATTTTTCGAATCCATACAACCTCCGGTCAATACGTCTCCTGCCGAATATCAGCAAGGTATTCGAGAAAGTGATAAATAGAGTTCTGATCAACTGGACTAAGGACAAAAATATAATTCCGGATAACCAATTCGGTTTCAAAGCGGGGCATGACACTATTCATGCCGCGTCGAAACTGGTGTCGGATATCCAATGGAACAAGAGCCAGAAACAATGTACGGGTGCTTGATTGACCTGGAGAAGGCCTTTGACACCGTATGGTTAGAAGGACTTTTCTACAAGCTCAATCGGCTACGCATTAGCAAACCACTGCTGTACCTACTGTGTAACATGCTTACCGGTAGACGGTTCGTAGTCAAGAATGGCAACGTGACCTCCACATGTATATTTGAGGTAAAAAATGGTCTCCAACAGGGTGCCATTAATTCGCCAATCCTGTTCAACATTTACTTGAGCGATCTGTTAAGTTCTCTTCCTCATGTAATTGCGTACGCCGATGACTTGATCGTGTACAGATCAGGCAAAAAGATTGAGGAAATCACTACTCTCACGCAGGGTGACTTCGATTCATTTATGAGAAGTTGCGATGACTGGAAGTTGAGTATTAACTTCCGGAAATCGGAAACCATTCTGTTCAGAACGGCGTTGTATAAGGCCTCGGCGGATACGAAAAAGAATTGGCGAAAATTCTCAATCGTTGGAAGACGCGGGGAGCCACTGGCGCGAAAGACTGTAGTCAGATACCTGGGGATCTGGCTAGATCAGTATCTATATTTTAACAAACATGTAGATGCTGCTCTGGCCAGGGCCCGAGGCGCTTTTGCTCTTACAAAGAGACTGTTTTACAACAGCCAACTCGATGCGATGGTGAAGGTTATCTGCTATATGGCCCTCATCCGGCCAATTCTCACCTATGGTTGTCCTGTGTGGTTCAACGTAAGTGCAAGCTTGATGGAAAAGATGCGGTTGTTTGAGAGGGCTTGTCTTAGGGCCTGCCTTCGTCTCTATCGAACTCCCGAGTCCCAGTACATAAAATTCTATTCCAATGAGGTCTTATACAACAGGGCAAACCTGATAAGAGTGGACAATTTCCTGTTGAAGTTGATTCGAGGTCATACTGCTAAAGCGATGAACTCGTCTAATAACTTGATCTTAGGGGCTTACTACCCCAATCCAGAATACCACGAAAGGGTACGCCACAGTGGCTTCGTTCCCCCAGAAGTTTTCTCCATTTAGATAAGTACGGCCTATCACAAGATATGACTGCGGTACCGCACATTTTTCACATAGCCAAATCAATTGTGGATGGGCGACTCAACCACGACCGTTCCGTTACACGACGAGCTGAGGAGGGTCTCCTCCGGTGAGTACGGTGGTACCCAGCCGAGACATTCGGGATGTTGCTAGGCAGCACCAAAATTTCTGGTGGCTGGGGAGGGAGGGAACTCCAGCGTCGAACCCTTTAGACCCGGGGTAGAAAGGGTAGGGCGTTCCCCCTTATGGGGCGCAGTCGGTCTCTGTCTTGCAGCGGATTAGATGGAAATCTATAAGCCGCAACCTATGGCCGACTTATATATCTTAGAGTAGTTTTAAGGTAGTTTTTTTAAGTTGTATATATGTGAATAAAAAAATATATAAATATATGAAACAAAAAAAAAAATCAAAAGAAAAAAAAAAGAATGTATATGTATATACATGACGATATATGTATACATTGTGTATATTAAGGATATATGCGTATACACATGTGTATATGGGTATAGACAGGTGTATATGCATATATACGTAGGTTAGCTTAAGTTAGTTTGTAAGTTTTATTTTAAAGTAGATTGTAAGTTAGCTTGTAAGTTTTCATATAAACCGTTCAGCCATTAAGTTTTCAAATTTTTTCTTAATAGTAAGTTGTTCTTTTTAAATTCTCATTTATATTTTACTCCGTAAGATTAGGTCGAAAGACATAGATTAAGAATAAGTTTAGCTTAGGGTGCCCGCATAGGGCCAGTAAGTTAGAAATAAAACATTGTTCGTGTAACTAATTTTAAGCATTTTTGTCTAGTATGTAAGTTATTATCAATTAAATAATAAAAATGAAGTAAAAAAAAGAGAACAGTGTGGTACGAGTTGCCATCAATCATTTTATTTAAAAAATTAACCGCCTTTCTGTAATATCACAAGTCGAAAGTAGCCCACCCTACCCTATTAAGTCTATATTATCTACATATAAATGTGCGTTCATGAATTAATTCATACCGCTTTTTTTGTAATATACATAGGATGACAATTATTTTTTCAACAGAATCTTGAACTTTTTGAATATAGTAATAAATATAAACCAGAGTTGTGGCGCTTTGCTAGCTCAATTGATCAAACACGTTTTGTTTGGATACGACCACCCAAGTGGTGTGCTTTTGTATTCAACCATGTATCGCTTATCCAGTAGATCATTCCCGCAGACAATTGGTTCCATGTGGTATTTGCTCACAATCCAGCTGATTGCGCTACAAGAGGGGTATTACCGCATCATTTATCTGATCATCCGTTGTGATGAAATGGTCCCCAGTGGTTACATGGCCGAGACAACAAATTTTTACAACCAACCTGGATCAGCGATACGATTCAACACATAAGTCAGTTGCTGAAAAATCGGTAATTTGGAAACTAATTAACCGATTTTCATCTTTAACAAAACTACAGCGCGTCAGGGCATACATTCTTTCTTTTGTGCACAACACTAGCCAATCTCTGACGAAGCATAACAACTTTCGGAGACAACGACATCTACAACTCTTTGAAATGAACGAAGCTCCTATTCTGTGGATAAAACTCACGCAAAAATCATTTTTCGCAAAGGACATCGAACGCCTTAAATCCCGACAGCCGGTAAGTCGGCATAGCCAGTTATTAAGAATCGATCCATTTTTAGATGAGAAGGGTCTGTTCAGAGTGGGTGGAAGATTACTATATACACCATCGTTGCTGGACAAGAAGTTTCCTCCACTTTTGCTAAGATCTGCGAGGATTACAGTACTCATCTGCAAACATATTCACTACATAACACTCCGTGCTGGACCGCAAGCTATGAAAGTGATGCTTCAACATAGTTTTTGGGTCATTGACACTCGTAACATTCTTCGAAAGATCTACACACTTTGTGTAAAGTGTCGACATTACTCTCACAGGATTCAACAACAACTGATAGGTGTAGCCTGCCGACCGTTTCAGAGCAGTGGTGTAGACTTTGGAGGCTGTGTTCGACTTCGATTTTCTAAAGAACGAGAATCTAAGGCAGTTATAGGATATATACCAATTGTCATGGTATATATCCTATGTCTACTGGCGCTATACATTCGGGACTCTCTGTTAATTTTTCTCATCTCCGTTTATTGCTGTATTTCTACGCTTCGTATCCCGCCGAGGTCGTTGTAAAGAATTATTTAGTGACACCGACACTAATTTCGTTGGAGCTGAAAGGAAATTTAATCTCATCTTAAACACATGCCAAACATCTCGTTAATGATGGTACTACTTGGAATTTTAACCCACCTGTTTCTCCTCATATACCCACATGAGGATACTGGGACTGCGCAGCAAAACGCGTTAAATACCAACGGCGACGAGCTCTAGGGGACCATCTGTTGACCTTCAAAGAATTTTCAACGTTCATAGCAGAAGCCTGTGTCAACTCAAGGCCACTTTGCAAGCATCATCCAATGTAAATGATCTTCTAGCTCTAACACCAGGGCATGGAAAAACCAGAAGAGACAGGCAGGCTGGTCTCCTTTCTCATCAACGAGGATTCCCTAAAACTGATGAAGGTGAAGTAGATCACCCTAAATTACATCATGTCTCAGATTTCCTTGAAGGTGTAGGAAAGGGATGATCACAACATCTCAAGGATGGCAGCCTCTCTGGGTAATCTGGACATTAGTGCCAATGTCAGTAGCGTGTTGCCACCAGTTGTTACATAGGGAGGCAAAGACGAAGAACAGCTCCATAAGGAGAAAGACAGTGACGATTCGTCTGATACAGACTGTAGCGTCACAGTAGTGGATAAGCCGAATGAAGTTGGTCCAGATAAATCTGAACCACTGTAAGGCAGCCGCTGCCAACCTAATGCTCCGCCTTCTAAAGAGCGGGGAAGAAATTCCCTCAGGTATCATGGATCAACGAAGTTGATCGCATTGCTGGATTGAGGGCAAAAAAATACAACCTGTATCAAGAAACGAGCTCTGGCCAGAAGAGAACTTGCATTTTAGCCAAAAGTAGCCTAAAAATCGTTTTCCTTCAGCAGTATAGCACTCCTGACTTCGCCTGTCTTGAGCTCAGCATCGAAGGCGGGAGACGAATTTGGGTTGCCTCGGCATACCTCCCATACGACGACGAGTGACCCGTAGCTGCGATTCCCATTCGCAAAGCAATAAAAGCCGCTCAAGAGGCTAATATCTGCTTAGTGATTGGTGCTGACGCCAACGCACACCACACTATTTGGGGAAGTACCGATCATTATCATTCTCTGACCATCGATACATCGATTTATCGATTAATTTCAACACATCCCCAACCAGCACCTACCGTAACACCAGGAAGACTGACTGGATCAGGCACAAGAATATCCGTAACAAAAGATTAGGAAAATAAGTCATCTCCGACCCAAGCTAGGAAGCTGATATTGATGACATGGTTGTCACAAAGGCTATGAATTCTGCCTTTCTAACAGCATGTCCTGTTAATAGACAGAAGAAGAATAGAAGGCCGCCATGGTGGAACCCAGACCTGTCAGCGCTACGCAAAGAAAGCAGGAAGTGTTTCATCAGGGCAAAATCATATGATAAGCAAAGTCTCAGGGCCTATAGAAAAGAGCTCAGGACGGCGCAAAGAGAAGGCTGGCAAGCTTTCTGTGGCAACATAGAAAACACCAAAGACTGCGGTCGGCTAAGGCTTTTACTTTCAAAAACCCCGACCATGCCAAAGTATATTCAGTCGTCAGACGGTGTCTGGACGGAATCCGCTGAGGACACTTCTGATCGACACTCATTTCCCTGGGAACAAAGACGCCAACGAAATAGATTGCATCGATAGTAAGGTCGAACTGCAAAATAGGACCGAGACAGATGGTCTCCTAACGGTGGGCGGTTAAAAGTTTCGAGCCATTCAAATCCCCAGGTATAGACGAAGTCAGGCCGACTGAATTACAGCACGGACTAGACATTCTATCACCGCGGCTAAAGGCTGTTTTCTATAATTATTTGAGACTCAGCTACACTCCAAAACTGTGGAGGAAAGCTAAGATGGTATTCATACCAAAGTGTGGAAAAGCAACGCACAGCTTACCAAAGGATTTCAGACCCATTAACCTCTCTTCATTTCTTCTGACAACATTAGAAAGGATAGTGGATCTACATATTAGGGAAAGTACACGCGCAATGGGTATTCAACAGAAACAGCCTCCACTCCCTAGTCAGCACCATTGAGAAATCCTTTGATAACAAAGATTACACAATGATTGCTTTCCTTAAAATAGAGGGGGCTTTTATAACGTCACAAGTGAACCGATAGCTAACCCCTAACTAGACAAAAAGTAACTGGAAGTATTAGTGACTGGATAAAGAATGTCTTATCCCGTAGAAGTATCCAATCAGAACTTGGAAATCGCAGCATTACCAGAAGAGTTTTCAGGGGAACCCCGCAAGGGGGAGTACTTTCCCCTCTTCTCAGCGTACTAGTGGTAGGCGAATTCTTAATGAACTTAGTCATGGCGGCTGCGACACAATAGCCTACGCAGACGACATAGCCTTAGTCGTAATAGCCAAATTTTCCCAAACCATTAGAGACATTATGGAAACCTCTCTATAGAAGCTAGAAAGGTGAACGGGAAGAGCCGTTCTAGATGTTAATCCATCCAAGACGGAACTCGTACTGTTCACAAAAAGATACAAAATACTTCCTTTAATCCCACCAAAGTTGAACAAGGAACTAAGTTTTATAAGTCAGGCCAAATACTTAGGCGTGTTTAATACAATAAGCTAAGCTGGAAACCAAACATTCAGGACCGTATTAGGAAGGCGGCGGTGGCTGTTTACTTGCAAGAGGATCCTCGGTTCTAAATGGGGGCTCAATCCGAAGATGACACACTGGGTATATACAGCAGTCAACGGATCAATTATAACATATGGTATCCTTGTTTGCTGGCCAGCATTACGAAATATATTCAATATTAGAAAGATAAACAGTATACAAAGATCTGGTGCACTTCGCTCCACACTTTCAGCCGCCATGGAAACAATGCTACAGCTACTTCCCATGGACATTTACGGGAAGTTGGCGGATACCAAGACTGCGATCAGATTGAGGGAATGCAACCGCTGGAGCAAAAAGCACAGTTTAGGTTTAGGTTTAGGAAATAATCAAAAATGCGAACATCCCATAGCATACAGATTATATCGCGCCCGTTGTAGACTTTGAATTTGGGTTTAGAACACTGATCCCAAATAGAGAAGACTGATCATCAGACGTAGTCAGAGAAACTACCTATCTGGAAGTATACACAGACGGATCCAAAACGTAAGGAGGCACTGGATTAAATGGAATACTATCCAACCACTGTAGTATATTCCAGGCAGAAGTAAAAGTTATGCAAGAGGCTGCATTGCCTCATGACTGTCAATGAACCCGATATACGGGCTATCTATCGTTATGTACATAGACAGTCAGGCGGCCATCAAGGCTTGGATACACCATCAATCAAATAAAAGATGGTAAAACTTTGCCGTTTATCTCTTAGGGAGATATCGGTCAGATGCAACCCTATGCTGGGTCCCTAGGTATAGTGATATTCCAAGCAACGAAAGGCCCGACGAGATTGCTAGAACTGTGGTGGGTTTGCGAATGGCAAGTTATTAGGACACCCCATACCGCTATTCTACTACGCAGCTATTCATTCAATAGCCTTGAGGAAATATCTGGGATCAAAATTCTGGACATAGCAAGATTTATAAACCCAGCAAAGGAGTGCACCATCCAGGATATGCCACTAGCATACCAGTAGGTATCTTCAGGTGTTTTATTTAGTTAGAACCCAAAGACAACAGATGGCATATGTTCAACATTTTTGGAAAAGGTGGAGTTCGGAGTATCTCGTTCAACTCCAACAGATGGCTATCCATAACATCCGCGATGAGCATTTGCCTCCAACTAAGTGGAAGCTGGGAGGATAGCACTCCTGACTTCGCCTGTCTTGAGCTCAGCATCGAAGGCGGGAGACGAATTTGGGTTGCCTCGGCATACCTCCCATACGACGACGAGTGACCCGTAGCTGCGATTCCCATTCGCAAAGCAATAAAAGCCGCTCAAGAGGCTAATATCTGCTTAGTGATTGGTGCTGACGCCAACGCACACCACACTATTTGGGGAAGTACCGATCATTATCATTCTCTGACCATCGATACATCGATTTATCGATTAATTTCAACACATCCCCAACCAGCACCTACCGTAACACCAGGAAGACTGACTGGATCAGGCACAAGAATATCCGTAACAAAAGATTAGGAAAATAAGTCATCTCCGACCCAAGCTAGGAAGCTGATATTGATGACATGGTTGTCACAAAGGCTATGAATTCTGCCTTTCTAACAGCATGTCCTGTTAATAGACAGAAGAAGAATAGAAGGCCGCCATGGTGGAACCCAGACCTGTCAGCGCTACGCAAAGAAAGCAGGAAGTGTTTCATCAGGGCAAAATCATATGATAAGCAAAGTCTCAGGGCCTATAGAAAAGAGCTCAGGACGGCGCAAAGAGAAGGCTGGCAAGCTTTCTGTGGCAACATAGAAAACACCAAAGACTGCGGTCGGCTAAGGCTTTTACTTTCAAAAACCCCGACCATGCCAAAGTATATTCAGTCGTCAGACGGTGTCTGGACGGAATCCGCTGAGGACACTTCTGATCGACACTCATTTCCCTGGGAACAAAGACGCCAACGAAATAGATTGCATCGATAGTAAGGTCGAACTGCAAAATAGGACCGAGACAGATGGTCTCCTAACGGTGGGCGGTTAAAAGTTTCGAGCCATTCAAATCCCCAGGTATAGACGAAGTCAGGCCGACTGAATTACAGCACGGACTAGACATTCTATCACCGCGGCTAAAGGCTGTTTTCTATAATTATTTGAGACTCAGCTACACTCCAAAACTGTGGAGGAAAGCTAAGATGGTATTCATACCAAAGTGTGGAAAAGCAACGCACAGCTTACCAAAGGATTTCAGACCCATTAACCTCTCTTCATTTCTTCTGACAACATTAGAAAGGATAGTGGATCTACATATTAGGGAAAGTACACGCGCAATGGGTATTCAACAGAAACAGCCTTCACTCCCTAGTCAGCACCATTGAGAAATCCTTTGATAACAAAGATTACACAATGATTGCTTTCCTTAAAATAGAGGGGGCTTTTATAACGTCACAAGTGAACCGATAGCTAACCCCTAACTAGACAAAAAGTAACTGGAAGTATTAGTGACTGGATAAAGAATGTCTTATCCCGTAGAAGTATCCAATCAGAACTTGGAAATCGCAGCATTACCAGAAGAGTTTTCAGGGGAACCCCGCAAGGGGGAGTACTTTCCCCTCTTCTCAGCGTACTAGTGGTAGGCGAATTCTTAATGAACTTAGTCATGGCGGCTGCGACACAATAGCCTACGCAGACGACATAGCCTTAGTCGTAATAGCCAAATTTTCCCAAACCATTAGAGACATTATGGAAACCTCTCTATAGAAGCTAGAAAGGTGAACGGGAAGAGCCGTTCTAGATGTTAATCCATCCAAGACGGAACTCGTACTGTTCACAAAAAGATACAAAATACTTCCTTTAATCCCACCAAAGTTGAACAAGGAACTAAGTTTTATAAGTCAGGCCAAATACTTAGGCGTGTTTAATACAATAAGCTAAGCTGGAAACCAAACATTCAGGACCGTATTAGGAAGGCGGCGGTGGCTGTTTACTTGCAAGAGGATCCTCGGTTCTAAATGGGGGCTCAATCCGAAGATGACACACTGGGTATATACAGCAGTCAACGGATCAATTATAACATATGGTATCCTTGTTTGCTGGCCAGCATTACGAAATATATTCAATATTAGAAAGATAAACAGTATACAAAGATCTGGTGCACTTCGCTCCACACTTTCAGCCGCCATGGAAACAATGCTACAGCTACTTCCCATGGACATTTACGGGAAGTTGGCGGATACCAAGACTGCGATCAGATTGAGGGAATGCAACCGCTGGAGCAAAAAGCACAGTTTAGGTTTAGGTTTAGGAAATAATCAAAAATGCGAACATCCCATAGCATACAGATTATATCGCGCCCGTTGTAGACTTTGAATTTGGGTTTAGAACACTGATCCCAAATAGAGAAGACTGATCATCAGACGTAGTCAGAGAAACTACCTATCTGGAAGTATACACAGACGGATCCAAAACGTAAAGAGGCACTGGATTAAATGGAATACTATCCAACCACTGTAGTATATTCCAGGCAGAAGTAAAAGTTATGCAAGAGGCTGCATTGCCTCATGACTGTCAATGAACCCGATATACGGGCTATCTATCGTTATGTACATAGACAGTCAGGCGGCCATCAAGGCTTGGATACACCATCAATCAAATAAAAGATGGTAAAACTTTGCCGTTTATCTCTTAGGGAGATATCGGTCAGATGCAACCCTATGCTGGGTCCCTAGGTATAGTGATATTCCAAGCAACGAAAGGCCCGACGAGATTGCTAGAACTGTGGTGGGTTTGCGAATGGCAAGTTATTAGGACACCCCATACCCCTCTCTTCACGTAATAACACTTTGTTACTTACAGATGCCATCAACGCCGCTAATCGGAGGTGGATGGAATTATATACTTGTAGGACGTCAAGGCTAATATGGCCTTCAATAAATCATATCATAATAATATCATAGAAAGGACTAAGTTTGTTATTCAATAGAAAGGAAATCAGCAATGTAGTTGGCATTATTACTGGTCATCATTGACTATTAGTTACACATGCAAGGAGAATGGGTATCCCCTACAATGACTTTTGTAGGAGCTGTAGGGACGAAGAGGAAGAAGAAACTATAATTCATTATCTCGGTACCGGCCCAGCGCTTGCAAGGACAAGGAAAAACACGCTACGCAGCTATTCATTCAATAGCCTTGAGGAAATATCTGGGATCAAAATTCTGGACATAGCAAGATTTATAAACCCAGCAAAGGAGTGCACCATCCAGGATATGCCACTAGCATACCAGTAGGTATCTTCAGGTGTTTTATTTAGTTAGAACCCAAAGACAACAGATGGCATATGTTCAACATTTTTGGAAAAGGTGGAGTTCGGAGTATCTCGTTCAACTCCAACAGATGGCTATCCATAACATCCGCGATGAGCATTTGCCTCCAACTAAGTGGAAGCTGGGAGGAATAATTAGCATACATAAAGGAACAGACGGTAGAGTACCGGTCGTCGAACTTTCACATCAATTCCTGAAGACTCATCTGAAATCTTAAAAAAATCTTAAGTTAAGCTAGTTAAGTTGAGCGTTAAAATATTTGCATCATTCCTTATAGAGAACCATCAATGGAAAAAAATCTCATAAGTTATATTGAAAATTCGTTAAATCGAGTATTCGTTAAACTGGACGTCCACTGTAATAAGAACCTCTCCATAATTCGAAGTTATCAAGAGATCCATAGTTTTCTATTCTATTATCTATCTCTATATTTCGATAAAAAAATGTATATGTTTAAGCAGTTGGCAAGCAAGGATACGTCGTTCCCCTCATATGTATGTAATACGACAATTCAAAGTTATCAGATTGCAACTGATTGAACTGAAACTGATTTGTGGTGTATCCAATGCCGGCATATATGCAAATGTCACAAACGTGTCACTCGCAAGGAGATGGTTCGTTTTTTGTTGTTTTGTCTTTGTTTAGAACCGGGACGAATTCAAGATAAACTATCAATAGGTTATTGGCCCAGAACACGGTTCTATTGTTCGTTTTGTCCATCTGCGGGTTTTTTTGCGTGTTATAACAATGAGTGCATTATGCCAGATAGAGAAACTGGAAGAGGGGAATTACGATTTCTGGTGCATCCAAATTCGAAGTGAGCTTGTGGATGCGGAGCTGTGTTCTCTGACATCAGGAAAGTGATGGTGAAAGTGTCGATATCGGATGGGTGGGCAAGGACAGGGCAGCTCTGGTCATAGTAATTAGTAGCGTTAAGCCTTCGCAATTGGGTTACGTGAAGCATTGTGAAACTTCGAGTGATGCTTGGAAAAAATTAAAAGTAATTCACCAACCTAGTCGACCTGTATGTAAGGTTTCACTATACAAAAGTTGCTCAGTCTCCGAATGGCAGACGGTCAGAGCATGTCAAGCTTACTGAATACATTCACGAAATTATTGGATCATAACAACTTTTCAAATTTGTGGATGGACGTGCAACTGGTGATAAAGAATACAAGTATTTACAGACATAAAAGTGAGAACAGGAGTTTTCATCGGACCTGAAACTAAGACGAATGTATTCTCTTTATAAAGAAAATACACTTGAGCATGTCTCATATTTCTTGTTCAGTAAAATTTTTAATGAACGTTTCCATGCACCCATTAGTGATTCTTGCAACAAATGTGATCTTCCATAATAAAATTAAATGTGCTCAGAGCACAGCGAACCTTCAGAACAACCTCTAAGTTGTAAAGGGTACTCATATTGCGGTTTTGAGCGTAGTTGCTCCTAGAAAATGAGCCTGACCGCTTATTGGTATTTGTATAATGGTTGCCGCTAGAGACATCCATAGGTTCTGGGCAAGAGTATCTAGAAGTGTAAGCACTACTGTTACCCGAACTTTGGTTTTTCCTTATTCCCGATTGCGTCTGATTGAAAATTCTACTTGATGAAGGTTGGGTGTTATACCTTGAAGGTTGTATGTGTTGAACGTTACTTGACTGTACTTGTCTATTGAAACGTGAGGTTGGTCGTTGAGGTATATGAGCGGGGTAAAATGGCCGGTTTGAGCTATAATAGCGCGAAGAGTAGACAGAGTTCTGTTTTTGAGACAGAAATTTAGAGCTTCCGCTAATTTTTTTGGTCTTATAGCTCTGACTGTAGATCCTAATGGTTCTCTAACCGCACAAAATGATATTAAGGCACATTTCCTCATATAATTCTTGTTTTGCTTTAATAACACTTACTTCTTTTTCGTTAATTCGAAAATTCGAATTCGAAATTTATCATAATTGAAAGAATTTCGAGTACTTCCGAGTAAAATTTATCAGCCGTACCATTACGTTGATGCAATTGATGCAGATTTCGAATCAAACTGGACTCATTTCGCTTGTGGGCGCAATGAGTTATGAAATTACGTTTGCTTCGCCAACTACTTTATTTCGTATAGTTCTAATTATGATTCTTGCAAAATGTGTGCCGTCTATTTCCACTAAAAGGCCTAAAATTTTCTCGACAATAGCAACAAAGTAGTATAATAACTTCGGATTACCATCGAAAGTGGGGAGGTCTCTAACAATATCCGGGACTCGAAGGGAATTCAAAACATCTGCGATTTTTTCTTTTTCGCAACTCATAGCGAGACTGTACTTTGCGGACTACGAAGTACCGAAATGCGTATGTATGTAAATGTAAATCAACGAAACAGTTTCGCTTATTTAATAAATGGAATAAACTATGAAGTTGTTTTTATTGTTTTAAAATTTATTCCAACGCTTATTTACGAGTCGATTTCTTGAGAGGCTATGCGAAATAGTGAATTATCAAAAGAGCTTACCCCGTTCTTGAGTCTTGGATCTGCTGGTCTTGCATTTTTCTCCGCTTCTCAGCAATTTTTCTCGATTATTAATGCACTTCTGTTACGAATTGTTCTTTTTTTCTTTTTGCACTTATTTTTTCTTTTTCTTTCGGTTTTAACTACTTTCCACTGAATTGCCATAATAGAATGTATAAGCTAACTTCAACGCCCAATTATTTTATTTCCTTATTCCGCTTTTCTGATATTAACTATTTGTCACCTAATTGAATGAATTAATGGTCGAATGGTACTTATTAACTTTAGTTTCCAACTGCACCAATTATGGTTACCCCTTTTGGGAGCAAATGAAAGACTTTCTTTTTTTTCTTTCGGAATCTTTATTTTGTTAACACAACATTCTCACTACACAACGATCTCAGCACAACTGATCATAATTTGTATGTTCTATGCTATCGTCAGAGTAAAAAAACAAAAACAACGCAACCCAACGTACCTCCACCCCCAAGGACCTGATCAACATGTTTGGCTTGGCTTGGGCTAGCAGCATGTTGAAAAATGGTGTCATGGGTAAGTCCCACTTTGTGTCCTTCGTACCTTAGATGGTTATGACCAGTAATAGGTTCGACCGTCATCCTTAGCAGTTTCCTGCTGCATTGGGGGATAATATCGGTTTTTGCGCTGTTAAACCTAGGCCATATCGTACGAGTATCACATGTGGGGAAAGAACTTCACCTTTCATTAGCAAGCGCCATTTACTGTCCATCTTGATGTCAGATAGAGGTGGGGGAAAGCCATGGGATTGCCTGGGATGGGTCAGATTCGGCCCCTTTCCTGGCAAATTCATTTTCTACCTCGTTTCCGGTTACGTACCTATGACCTGGGACCCCGCACAGAGTGATTGAATGCTGTGTGCCAAGAACCTTGACCTCTTCTCGACAGCTTGGACTTGATTTCAATAGCCGAAATTGCTTTAATGGTCGCTTGACTGTCAAGTAGAAGGTAATATCAGTTGGTGGTATTTCCAACAATGATATCAATTTGGCCGCTTCATTGACCGCAAGGACCTCCGATTGAAAAACACTGCCGTAGTCAGGTAGTCTGATGTGCATTGCATGTTTAGAAATTCAGAGAAGATGCCCGCGCCTGTTCCTTTTTCCATCTTTGACCCATGAGCAGCTTTAAGCTTGAACTTTTCAGACAAGGTTGCCACCTAACTACACCTCACAATTGCTGTGTATATCCACAGAATCGTTTTGGTATTCGGACCACATTTCTTACCAAATACCCTGTTACACAGGTTATAAGGCACATGCAACTTTCTTTACTTTCTCTTATATGTTTTGTTTCCAATTAAGTTTCCTGTCTAGGATTAGACAAAGGTACTTCGCGCTTTCCCTTAGAGTGAGCGTTGTACCGTCAATTTTCGGAAGATTGAAAGGCGGTATGACCTTTTGTTGGTAAAGAGGAACAACTCTGCTTTTAGTGGGTTAATCCCAAGACCGCAAGATTTTGCCCATATGAGGAGGGTAGTAATTGCGTGTTCTACTAACTCACTGGGGGTGGGGGGAAATTTGTCACAGGCAATAATAGCCACGTTATCGGCGTAAGCGATTGCATTGGTTCCCGACCATTTCAGTTTATTGACAAGGATTAAAAAAATCTACTGGCGTCACTGTAATCACCTTTGACTTAATGAAAACCCTACCTACTATAATAGTGTATTGCAAGAGACAACTTTGGACTTTTTGCTTTGGAATTCTAAACATGAGGACACGTGTTGCCTGTATGTTTATTTGGGACGAGCCTGATGCCTCGCGACGTCCCCAACAAATTGGATCTTGATTGCTTTATTTCTTAAAAATCTTGTGACCACTAAAAAAGTAGTCATGTATTCTGACCAATGTGGGAGACAGAATAGAAACATAAAGATGTCGTTGTTCTGAACGACTCGACAAATGAAATCATTCCAGATAATACGAATGAGTGCAATTAAATTTTTTTCTTCCAAATCACTGGAAAAGGGTATAACAAACAAAAAAATTTCGGTTGGTAATACGAAGGAAGAGTGGTTAAAAATTCAATGGCTAAGTTTCCATACAGACCATTCATTTTAAATTTAACGAAGTCAATGTTAAAAGAAGAAAAAAAAGTGCACTTTGTCTATCCAGTTCATAAAAATTTTTTTTACAACCAACATACAAAACTGTCATACATCATACACATCATACAATTTTCTGTTTCTCAGATTCCACTAGAAGTATTGTATTATATCTTCTTTGTTGTATGATGTGTAGAATTTTGATTTTCCCATATTTTCAGTGTAAACTTTAGGTGATGCATGTTGTATTACAGCGGCTCATACAAAAAATTTTGAAACAGAAATCATACAGCAGAAGTGTCAGAATCATACAACGTATGTGATGTATGACAAAGTTAGAATAAAACTGAATGAACAATTTAGGGCACAAGCCTTCGCCAAGTTTTTTTATGGCAATTGATCAAATCACCGGTCGTAAAAGATCCTCCCAACCCGGAGTTACGTCTAGCCTATGGTAATAGTTTCTACACATCCGCTGAAGAAAAAGTTTAAGCTTTCGGTTTCTGCTTATCTCTAAATCCGTTTATCTAAAATGCTCACTCCTATCATTAACAACTGCTTTAACAATAGTTATTTCCCCCCGATTCTCTATGCTGCATGGAAGAAAGCTAAAGAAAGGTAACAGCGCTAACAATGTGGAAAATTACCGTCCCATTTCCTTACTTCCAAACTTGGGGAAGATTTTAGAAAAAGTTATTATATCCAAAATGTACGACAATCTCGATTCGGCAGTACTGTCCCAACCGCAACAGTTCAGCTTTAAACGTGGACACTCAACTGAGAACGCCCTCTTATACTTACAAAACAAAATTCTAAATAACCTAAGATCCTAAAAATATACCGTAGCCTGCACTTTGGACCTTGCTACAGCCTTTGATTCCGTGTGGCATTCTGGCCTAATATATAAATTATACTATTTAAACTTACCCCCGGACTTATCAAAAATTATTATGAGTTTCAGTTCGCACACTTACTTTTCCCCCGTATTGGCCGGAGTTCCGCAAGGCTCCATTCTGCGTTCCCACCTATTCAACTTTTTCATCTTGGACTTACCAACTACATGTAAAGAGTCAGAGGCGATTCTCTATACTGACGACACAATCATCCTAAGCCATCATTGAAATCTCACCTCAACGAAGTTATTCCATATTTTCGAAGATTGGGCATTAACCTCAACTTCGGAAAGTGTGAACTTGTCTGTTTCAGAAACGCGTCCAGTAAAGATCACCATCCGACAGTTCGTGAAAGCCGTTATCTGAATCTTCAGATCGAGGGACATCCAATCCATCTTAAAACATCTGTCATATACCTTGGCATCCATCTGTTTAAGATGAATCCTCATGTTAGATCAGTTCTGAACAAGGCAAAAGGAGCTAAGTCCAAATTGAAAATCTTTCCCAAATCAAGAGAAGTGGAAAATAGTACAAAAACGCTAATATACAAAGCTTTAATCCGTCCTATACAAGCCTATGGAATCCCCACATGGTTCACTTGAACTGCAGAGCGAACGAAGGACTATTAGAAGCTGCATATCAAAACATAAAAGACCTGGTGGTAAATAGTTTCCCAACAGTACATTACACCGAGACTCGAAAAGTACCCCCCTACTCGATTACCTAACACACCTTAGTAAAAAGGGACTCTCTGCTCTTCAATACCACGAGAACCCCCTCAGAGATATTTTCGAGAACAACATCAGTTGGCAGATAGACCACCGGTACTATGCATCGCCTATTAGTATCCCTAACGAGAGGTTTGACCCCTTCTTTGTGGTGCCGGATGAGAATATTTCCCACACGGCCCCTTTTACGAAAAACAAATTCCCAACTCATATAGAGGTTAAAAAATAACACTTCAGCGTCCTCCTTTATAATAAATTAATATACATAAATTGAATTCCCATATTTTTTTAACTTTAGTTTCCTGCACATTTACAACATATATTATTATTATATACAGCTCATGTGATATGAATTTAATTGAATTAGTCTGAGCTATAGTATCTAAGTGCCTAATGTAAGTATTTACTCTTAATTAATTTGAATTTTATCCTATTGTCTATATATCTTTATCTATTCATTTCTTGAAAATAAATTAAATTTACATACTATAATTATATACCGCTTATGTGATATAAATGAAATCGAATTAGACTTACTCTGAAATAACTATATTTATCTTAATATTTTTAACTTTTAAACACTTTGAAATTACCTAAGTTCAGTCATATACAAGCATAATTTGTTCCCTAAGAATATGCGAAATGGTGGTGCTATGTCTCAAATGAGAGAAACATATAAAAATATACAACACAGGGTGCAACCCGTCCTACTCTTTGACTGAAAAGTGCGGAGGAGAGAACATATAGTTATCTCTCATTTTGTTGATTTTTTTTGTATTTACCCCTTTGTTATTTAGGTTAAGATACTCATAAGCACATCTGTCATGTTGAGTAGACAGATTTAGTTTTTGACTGAAGAGAAATTCTAAACTAATTATTACTCCATTCGATATAATATAAACATATCGAACAAACAAATATTATTGTATTAGCTAGACCACTTTTAAGACAACTGCAAGAAAAAATCTTGTCCTAAGTAATAATATGTATTTGTGAAAAAAATCTCAATAAAGTACTACTACTACTACTATGTGATGTATGGTCTGCGAAATAGGTCCCTGGAAAGCTTCAACAATCGCATGGAAGAGGTATATTATGATGAGAAAGTTGATGAATAGCTCGCTTTTGTTCAAAACAATTCAAAACAATGGTAGAGCTTCAAACTGGAAATCAAATTAAAGTGTATTCACAGCAACAGTTATCTCACAAGGGCATTGGTTAAAATGACACCGATGGAAGCGAGGACTGGTAAGAAGCATTCTATAAGTCATCTTAATATATTACCCTACTAGACAACAAAAGCAAGTTTCATCCAAAGGAAACAGTACCATATAGTTGGATACTCTGGAGTTGTTAAGGTTTACCGCTCCTATAATGAAGACGCAAAGCGAGTGGTCGAAACGAGACGTATTATTCGATGAACGTGCGGATGAAAACAATGAAGGTAATATTTTAGACTTCCGAAGAAGCAGTACAACGTTGTAGGTTTGAGTCGCTGTGGCGTGAAGCTATGCAAGGAGATGCTACGAAGACACGGTTGTGAAAAAAGCAGACCAGGATCTACACCTTTGGATGCAGGCTATCAGGGTCGTGCAACAGCAATCAATACCGATCCTCACAGCCAACATTTCGCAGGTATGAAATACACTTTTAGACACCTAGCCTCTACAACAGACTTAAAGATATACTACAAAAAGTGCGGTGAAGCATTTACTAGGTATGTCGACGCAGATTGGGGTGGGAACAAGGTTGATCGCAAGTCATACACCTGCTACATATCTTTCTTGGCGGGAGGACCAATTTCATGGAAATCAACATGCCTTTTTTGACAGCACTTAAATAGACTATTGCTATTCGGAGGCTTATCACTGAAATCGGATATGGCGAGGCGGACACTACAACGACCGTGTATGGGGAACATTTAAGTGCGCACCAACTTGCAAAGAATCCAGTCTATAATGCTCTAACTAAGCATGTTGATATTCGCTATCACTTTTACGTCAAATTATTAATGAAGACCAACTTGAATCGAAGTACAGGTCAACGAATATGATTATAGCTGATGCCTTAACAAAAAACATAAAAAGGTTAAAACTTCAGTTTTTAAAAATATTAATTTAAAATAGTTTGTTTTTATTTTTATAATTACTGTGTTGAGAAATAAATGAATTATGTGTATCCAATACACGAATACCAATGTGTGAATACTTTTGAATCACTCGCAATAAAACTGCCAAAAGAGAAAGTTCGTTTGCTAAATAGATTTTCTTTTCTTGAAACCGGGACGAATTCAAGAGGATACACACTTCAGGTTGGTTAGTTTAGGTTCAGTTTTTCTTTAGTTATGAGTATAAATGCTGTTAGTTGGTATATAAAAAAATGCTTGACGATTGCTGAAAAGAATGACTTCGAAAAAGTGATGTGGAAACTAAAGTTTCTTCTGAGAATACTGTCAACCATATGAGAAAATTTATGCTACTCGAACTACTGGAGTAAGGAAAATAATTATTAACTTTTTAACTTATTAACTCCTCGTCTGGAAAATAAAAGAAATGGAGTTGTGTTCAAATATGTTTATGAGAAAAGTGGAAGTGTTAATAATGCAGTTTGTTTAGATTGACATGGCAAGTTGAAGACTTTGATAGAAAAGAGTGATTGGTATAAAAAAATATACCACTTTCAAATTGTAACCTTTGGACCAAGGCATCATGCATAATTTTAAGATTATTGCAAAGAAATTAGATCTCTCGACAATCAGTACCTGCGAATGTCACGGTCGTGATGCCTAATTTACTGTTTGACAAAGCATGGGGAGTAATAATGCCAATAAAGATTTTCAACTGCTTCAAAAAATCCGGTTTCACAAAAGAAGATCTGGAAAATCAGCCTATAATTCCGGACCAAAGGCAAAATTATATCTGCTGCAGATACAAATGAAACAAACAACTGTGAAGATGGGATTGGTACATCTGGCTTTGTAAAGGTAGCAAAAGCCTCATTCGACACATTACAAAGCTGCTGTCTACAAAACAACACTAATGAAACAGAATTTCAGGCACTATTTTTGATAAAAAAAAGTTATTGATCAGTATCACACGCACCTATAACCTTTGGTGTTATTAAAAAAAATAACCGTTAATAAATAATAATTTATTATTGCTCAATGATTCGAACTTTAACTATGGAGAGGCGACTTTACAAGGAAATAAATAGCACGATAAGAAATAAAATCCGAGAAGCCAACAATGTGAGGAACTAGAAAGCATAGTAGAAATCATGATAGCTTCAGCCTACAAAGAAAGTGAAATAATTACCTGGCACTGAGAGAAAAAAACAAGATGAAGGAAGAAAGATAGAGAGATTAAACACGCTGGCAAACAAGGACAAACTACACAGCTGGCAGGACTACATAGAAGAGCTGTATGTAAATATGTTCATTCCAAAAAGAAAACAAAACGGTTGTAGTTCTTTCCACTGCCCATTATAGTGTCGCAATTGAAGGCCATAAAAGATACTCGATAAATATGATACTCGAATACAACAGAAGCAAAGTAGTGACTAGGTGAATACACTACAAAGAGAAGAACGAAACGATGGACTTTGGATTTTTTTACAACATTGGGGATGTGGTTGCCTTTGCAGCATTTGTCCTCTACTTGGAAAATAATCCACATTTGAAGACGTCAACAAACCATAGCAGATTGTTCCTACAACAGTGAGTGAACAAATAGTTATGGCAGAAAAATGCAGAAATCATGCGAAATTTTCCACCCCACAGAGGAATTGAAAGTACGTTGGGCCAGAGAGTAACACCGACGATTGAAAACCTTTCTGTAGGAGCTCAAGAAGAACGTGACAATTCTGGCAGCATCAAGTATAAGGGAAATTGTTACCTATGTCCCAGAAGACGACCAACACGAAGACGCCTGCATACAATGCAAAAAGACAGTTTGTGTTGAACATCGGTAAATATAACTCAATGTGATGTTACTCCTATAATTTTATTTAAAATAAAAGATATGAATTGATATCGAAACAAAAGTTCTTCTCTTCATTTCTAACTAACAATTTACATACATTTTTCCATGCACACCGGGTTTGGTGGCTACAGAATATACAACAATATTTTAGGATGCTTTCGAAAATCCCAAATTGATACGACACCTAGAACTCAAACTATATCATTTTGAAAATGAAAAACACACCTGGGTATTGTGTCTACACACAAGGGTTAATGAGCATATCTAACGCAGTCCTTTGTTAGTCTGACGCTTATAAAAACACCCAAAGACAGCTTAAATTTAATAAAAATTAAAAATCGAAGTTACCAAATGGTGGTTTCGTTTTGTTGAACATGGGGAAAGAACGGAAAGCAAGCCAAAGCGTAACCCCCTATGATGACTAGAAAGGCCTGAATAGTGGTAGTATGCGAGCGTTTGGTGGCAGGCCTGTTCCGCTCGGAGGTCGATGGGGTTAGCCGGAAGGAATTACGAGCAACCCGTCAGATGCCTCATAAGCCGTTATGAGAGTGAGTGGGAAAACACGCTATGCACTAAGCACTGCATGCGAGGAGCGAAAGGCAACGGACTACGCCATCGACTTAGGATAGGCACATATAACGTCTCATTACTCATATAAAAGGATCTCGAGCTAGTTGAGGAAGCTGCCAGATATCGTTTCGATGTCGTGGGTATCCCTTCGAAGCAAAGGGGATCTAGAACGGGTGGGAACTCTTTCTGTCGGGAGTCGCATTTCAAATGTCTGCACAGGCGGCAGTGGGGATACTCACAAGTCCCAGGCTGGCAAGCTCAAGCTTGAATGTTCAACTTTGGTCATAGCGCAGGTGTGTGCACCGAATCTAGTCAGAGTATGCCTATATCCTGATGGATGACTTCAATGCTCACGTGGATGTGAATGTAACGACAAGGGGAACTGTGATTGGGCGGAACGGTGATCCTCACCAGAACGCGAACGTAGAAAAGTTGGACTTTTGCTGTGCAATCGCAATCGCATGCCAATAATAAACACCTTCTTTCCACACAAAGCAATCTATAAATACACGTCAGAGTTTTCACTAAAAATCTTTGATAGATTTTTTGCGGTACCATCGTGTTTGAACCCGATGGTTTGAAGATAAACTGATATAGTTCCTCTTTTGCCAAGTCGGAAACCAAAAGTGGTTACACGCGTACGGTGGGACAAACTATAGAACAGTGAGTTGCGGCAAAATTTTGCAATGCACATATCTGAACGATTTGAACGAATTTCAACTGTTTCATCGCCTGTAGAGGAAGATTGACGACTGTTTTCATCAGCTGTCATTCACCCGTATTCCGGTATTACGAAACTTAAACGAGTCGACTTCACCTACCTTTATGTGTGGACACATTCTACACCAAAAACTAATTAAAAATGTAATGTTTGTTATGATAACAGCCTGACAACGACTTTGGTGACACAAAGTAGTATTTATTAAATCAAAATTCTGACGAGCGACCTTATTTTTCTTAAGGATTTTATTAAAATAATATTGAAAATGTTCACATTTAATGTGGTTTTATTTATTTATCAATAGATTTAAAATAAATATGTTTATTTTTGTTTGGGTCCGCAATGTTTTTAATACTAACTTTGTCCCCAGAACAGACGGCTTTCCTTGAATTCAGTCATCTCTTCTCTTCATAGCTGCATAATTTGCACATGATGCTGATGCAACCGAATGAATTTCTGACATCTTGTACATCTTGATTGCAGCCGAACACTTTTTCTTCGGGTCTATTGCTTCATGTACTGAAAGAAGTCCAGACACAGCTTCGTCGATTTCACTACGGAATTTTCTCTACGACGGGCCTCATCCTATTCCCTCATACTCTTTTAAAATTGGTAAAATACTTAAATAGTGCAATTACACCAAAAAAAGAAAAAAAAAGCAAACAAAAGTCACATTACGCAACTCTCAATTACAACCCTCACTTGGAGTCGTTAATAAAATGTCGTTTAAGTAGCCGTGACACTTAATCGATAACCGTAATAACAAATCAAGACAAAAGTAGGAGAAAATTACGGAATACCGATCTCAAACAGTCGTTCAGTGACATGTCGTTAAACGACAAGCGTAATAGGGGTGATTGTCTCTCCATGGGATGCTTGTGGAGTAAAGGGGTTAGTGGTGAGAAAATAATAGTGTGGTTTAAATCACCCGGAGTTCAAGAAACTCTCAGGGAGATGATGACCTGCAGAGACTGGATTATCTTGGGGATTCTGCTTCTTGGGACCGGTAATTCGAGGCGCGAAGAACTTGGTATATGATCATGTTCCTCGACGTATTCTTTGGAATTTTCTGCAGCAGTATGTGATTGATGCTTCTCTTTTGAGTGCCATTTGGTCTTTATACACGAACTGTCTTCGGATTAATGCTGCTAATCAACACCTTTCATCGTAAGCGTTACACGCCAAGGCAGTGTCTTGTCACCTCTGCTTTTCATTGTTTATATGGGCTGGATGTTGCAGAGCAGTCGAAGTGAGGAATGTTGCACATTCAGAGAGTTGTGGGCAAATCATCTTCTTTTGCGGATAACGGAACTCCAGCGCGAGTTACGATACCTAACATCGCCACGAGCAACTAGCAGGTCAACCACCGTCATCCGCCCAACGCACATGTTTCATAGCTCGGTCAAAGGACTTCCGCCGAACACATTTCTTTTTGATAAACTTGCAATATTTATAAAACGACTTCCGGCGAAATATTTCTCAATTCCACTTTGTAATGTTCAGTGGTTTTTTTCTGCAAGCTTGCGTCTGGAGGAGTTGGTAGTTCTGGTGACGTTTCGTTTTGAATTTTCCCAACGCAAGTGTACTTTTTATATATAAAAAAAGCAAACAAGAGTGTGTGCGTATAAGTGAAACTAATAAAGTGCCACAATTCCTGTATACATATTTTCATATAAAAAGAATATATTTTAAAAGATGTATACACAAGAAATTTGTGTATTTCACAAGAAATTCCTTCCTGCACTGAGTGAATATCAGTGTATATTAAAGTGCACAAAGGCAGTGTGCAACCAGCGCGAAGATTTCAGTGGCTGAACATCACGAAATACTGAGCAATACTGACTGAATATCAGTATTTTTTTTACCCTTAATCGTCAAGAACCGTTTTCCCGGAAGAATGAACGTCTTCACAGCTCTTGGGTGCCTGTAAGTCAAATGAATTGTTTGCCAAATAGACTATAAATCTTTTTTTTTTAATATATATTTATATATAAGAATAAATATACTATCATAAGAAATATACTACAAAATAAAAGAAAATATTAACTACAAAAAATATAAGCACAATTGCAAGAATTTTAAGAAAACAATACTCATCTATAATTGTTCTTTGAATTTCATAAATATACACAAACATATTTTCTAAGTAATAGTAAATGCCAAAAAAAACATAAAGAAACCCTCCAAATTTAATCGGTATATCCTCTTTAAAAGTAAAAGCCTCAGCGCTATACCAGAATACTTAGATTCCATAAACCCTAATATTAAAAGCATGAGTTTATCCGCAAGTAACCCTGGTCCTTCGACATCCTCGAGTCCGAGGGTTCAATTCTTTACGAATTCCAGACGCAATTAAAGATCTTCCTCGCTTCGATGAAAACCAACGAATTTATTAATAACGTAGAGGAAATCCTTCTCCATGTAAGAGGAGTAGATGGTACACCGTACGGTCAAATTTTGTTACGAGCTATTCGAAATTGAAGGTCAGGCCAACGAGATCCTCAACATGTACGGGACTGCTCTCAGTTGGGATTACATAAAGGCCAACTTTATCATCCATTATTCGGATAAGAGAACAGAGACTTCTCTTATTAGAGATTTCCATTATTTACAACAAATAATACAATATTCTCATCCATGAGACTAACAAAAGTGTAATCACGTCGAAAAAATAACTTTTCGCTGATGTGCCTTTACACATTCCTAACGGGACTAAAATAACTACTAGGGTCAAGTATTAGGGCAATGAGGCTAGAGTCACTAGCTACAGCTCTAGTATATATTGTATGTATTAAGGAACAAAATATATATTACACACAAGCACGTCCGTCAACCTATCCGCGTTTTAATAGGCAGGTAAATACCTATAGTACTCCTTACTATAATAATTTCTCAAACAGAATAACATTTAATCAGCCAAGACCCTTTATCTCGAATCCCGGAAACAACCCCAGATTCCAAATTAATAAAGAAGGCCCCTCGAATACATTTAGAAGCTACCCATATCCCAATAGGATCTCCAATCAACACCAAACCCCATTTACTCCAAATATAACAGGAAACACACAGGAACTACACAACGTAGAAACCTCACTACCCCAAAGCATCTACCACAAATACCAACCTCAGGTAGACAAAACGATCAGCTAGATGATTTGGATGAAATAGAGATGCATTCAGGCTCTAGATAACCAACACCAATCAAATTTTCACACAAGTACCTCGAGCAACCAACAGGATACCTAGATGTTAACAAGCACGGTTCTGAATTAGCTTATATAAACATTGCATCCCCTTTTGGCAGACCCCTAAAATTCCTGACAGATAAAGCTGCCTCAGCGTCCTTCATCAACCCTAAATTTATTATACCCCTTATATCTAACTCAAGTTGGGGCGAAAATCTATTTAGCTAACAAAATTGTAATCACCAGGAACTCGATTATAGGCTTACATTTTAAACCAAACTTTACCTCCGGCAAACTCCAAAATAATAATTAAACTCCCAGTAGATAAACAGTCAGGAGATATCTAGGTAAGTCCAAAACAACTTAACGACCACATTTACACCTCGAAAGGCATATACTCAGCCAAAGATTGGTTTAGTACAATAGAGATAATAAATGTCAAGAGAAGAGCAAGTACTTTACCTTTAAAAACCACTAAAGGTTACTGCATACAATTCCTCAGAATTCATGGAAATAAACAATTTCAATAAGGTTCAGATGAATGAAGGTGAAAAAGCAGACATAGCTAAACTACTTCATATAAACCACCTGAATCTAGAGGAGAAAAAAGCCTTATTAAACTTATTAAACTCTGTAAAAATTATAACGATATATTTTTTAAAGAAGGCCAAAAACTAGGTTTCACCAATGAAATTAAACACACAATACCTACTGTGGACGACATACCCATTCATACTAAGTCCTACAGGTATCCGTTCGTCCATAAACAGGAAATCCAAAGACAAATCGCCGACATGTTGGAACAATGCATAATCCGGCCGAGTTACTCCTCGTGGAGCGCTCCTATTTGTATAGTGCCCAAAAAACAGGATTCCAGTGGTAAACAAAAGTGGCGTCTTGTAATCGATTACAGGAAGCTAAACGAAAAAACGATTACAGACCGCTATCCTTTACCAAATATCACGGAAATACTCGATAAGCTCGGAAAGTACATGTATTTTTTAACCCTAAATCGAGATGCACCCGAAGGAGATTCCCAAAACAGCATTTATTGTTGAGGGCGGTCATTATGAGTACATCCGAATGCCATTCGGCCTTAAAAACGCGCCATCCAAGTTCCAAAGGGTTATGGACAACGTTTTAAAAGACCTTATAGGGAAATATTGTATACCTAGACGACATAATAATATTCTCAACTTCGCTCCAAAAGCACATACTTAACATCCAAATGGTGGCGAAAAATTAAAAGCCTCTAACTTCAAAGTACAGTTGGATAAATCAGAGTTCATCCAAAAAGAGATTGCCTTCTTAGGACATATTGTGTCAACAGATGGTAGAAAACCAAACCCATCAAAAATTCAAGCTATAAAAAACTTTCCTATTCCCCGGACAAGAAACTACTATCGTAAATTTATTAAAAATGTTTCGAAATTGACAAAAAACCTCACTGAATGTTTGAGGAAGGATAGAACCATCGTACTGAACGACCGATACATTCAAACGTTCGAAATGTGCAAACACTACTCATAAATGATCCCATACTCCAATACCCAGACTTTTCGAAGTCATTTATACTTACTACTGACGCTAGCAATTTTACACTTGGTGCAGTCCTCTCACAGAAATCAACTACTCCACAATTGAAAAGGAACTTTTGGCCATAGTTTGGG
Organism: Eristalis intricaria; assembly: GCA_964034865.1. Taxonomy (NCBI): domain Eukaryota; kingdom Metazoa; phylum Arthropoda; class Insecta; order Diptera; family Syrphidae; genus Eristalis; species Eristalis intricaria. The sequence continues at coordinate 76,233,338 of OZ035873.1, read as the reverse complement.
CCACGAAATACTTCAGACCTTACCTTTTCGGTCGAAAGTTCCAAATTGTCACCGACCACAGTCCCCTGACTTGACTAATGAGCCTGAAGGAGCCAAATTCGAAATTAATTCTATGGCGCCTTAAGTTAGAGGAGTTCAACTACGAGATCATATACAAAAAGGGAAAACAAAACACTTATGCCGACACATTAAGTAGAATAAAACTGGATGTAAATTTAAACGATACATCATTAATCCAAGGCACTATTGGTTCTACCATTCACTCAGCTGACGAAAATCTTAACGATGGTATACCCATATCGGAAAAACCGCTTAACGATTTTAACATTAAAATAACCCTTTCGAAATCTTCCGAATCTCCAGTTATGTCATTAGAAACTCCATTCAAAAACAAGCAACGCCGAACTATTCGTAGAAAAGAATTCACTGAGGAAATTATAATTGATATATTCAAAAAAAATTCCTACCGCCCAATAAATTTTCTGCGATCTACTCTGATGACAACACCTTCCGAATTGTCCAATCTGTATACACAAAATACTTTTCAAACAACAAAACGTTTCGTTTACTAGTTTCGCTACGTGCTGTACAGAGATCCTAGAAGAAATTACAGAAAGTAATGAACAGGAAAAATCATTAAGGAACGTCATAAAGATTATAACCATTGAGGCATTACTGAAACATACTCACACCTTAAACGAAAATATAATTTTCCTCGTATGAAAAACAAAATTACCCAGATAATTAACAATTGCGAAACATGTCAAACGTTGAAATATAACAGGCAACCACCCAAACCTAAATCAACACACAAAAAACCTAGAAACATCCATTGTAAACCAATACCAAATTAATACACTAATTTAATTAAGAAATGATAGAAAAATTCTTAAATAACAAACAACCCATTAATAATATCCGTAGAAACGAAGAAATCCTATTAGAAATACAATATATCAACATCAATTTTAACATAGATATTTTAAATAACCATATTACAAACATAGTCGAAGCACTAGTACTCGCGAAGCTTAATGTAATATCCAAATTTATTGTGAACCAAAATGAATTAAAAGAGGTAAGAAATATTATGCCAATACAATCTGTCGAATTTAAGTCAGATGAGCATTTATACGAACTCCTTAATTTACAAGCATACTAAAATAACACGACCATCATATTTAACATAAAAATACCAATTGTAAACCCAATCATCTAAATTTTTTACATTATACCACTACCCATTAATAACACAAAACAAATAATGACTAAACCATATGTAACTATAAACGAGCAAACAATTCAGTACTTTGACAAGGCATGCCCAAAAATAGATCGAACCTACTTCTGCAGAGAACCGATACAATTTGTTCACAATTGTTCCACCACCACGATTTCCGAGGGGAGTGTTGAATGCGATTCCATCAGGTAGGCGACCACTTAGCAGACTCAAGCCTGGTTACTCTTGAGAATAGCCCCTGCTACCCGTTTGGTGGGTCATGCGATCAAAAGATGATGATGAGGAATGACGACATGAATATTTTTTGTTCACTAGTCGAAAATTAATTAATTGTTTAATGTGGGTCTACTAAGTACAGTCCAACTTCGATAAAACTTCAAATATTTGTTAAATCGAATGACAATCGTTGGCAATAGCACCAAAACTGACATTTTCATCCAATTTGTTTCCGATAACTGGATTTCCAACATTCGAAGCAGAAAAGATTTTCTACCCGCCAGAATATATATGCTAAATTAGCAACTACAAAGAACCCACTTATTCTTAATAACGTTCAACGTGCTATGGCTCGGAAACATCCAATTAAGATGGCATCAGCAATTAACAATATCCTTCCTTCCACCTACAAATGCACACTCCACTCCCTCCCTGGTCGTTAACGGCGGAATCAACTATATTTCTGGCTTGCCACGACAAAAGCAAAACCTGTGCTAATTTGTACCGTCATCTATTTGCCGGCGTTCTTTCTTGCAACGATCTGAAAGGATGGAACCTCATGTACACCGATGGATCCAAAACTATGACGAACACATCCTTTGCTGCGGTACCTGGAATCATCAATCGTTGAAATAGGTACTTCCATATTCTCTGCACAGGCCTTTACTATTATAGAAGCCACTAAAATAACCTCTAAAAGGTCTGGCTAATACATTATATGAACAAACAGCCTCTCAGTTATCAAGGCGATTCAAAATGTAAACAAAGCCACTGGTGACCAACACAAGAAACCTGTTGATGAAGAATCACCAAAAAATAAAGCTAATGTGCCTATATGAGCCTATATGACATAACCATTAAATCCGATTTAGTTAACCACACCAAGCAGCTTCTCTCACAACAACTCCGCAGGAACTGGGGCACTTATCATCACCACTACAAAAAGTAAATCCCGACAAGTCTCAACCACCCTATTCCACTGATGACAATCAGTTCATCAATTTTGTATAACTTGTAATATAAATTACCTGTTAATAAATAATAGTAATAACTTGTATTCGATAACTCGAATGTCTTCATTAATCGTGGTTTTTGTTGAATATTCTGAGCGAGGGAAGAGGGGGAAAATCCTTTGATTTTCAGAACTAAATGCTCAAACGAAAGAAATGAGGGTGGGATTAAAATGTAGATGGAATTTGAAACTTGAAAAAATACCAAGCGGATGGTGATACTGGTATTATATGATAAGGTATTTTCGAGGTTTCCGAATTTGTTCCGCTCGAGAGTAACGTGACAGAGACAGTGATGTAATAGAGAAAGAATTAGGTCTCAGAGGATGATTTGATTGCTGAAGGTGATAGTCATACGAGTTGCATTAATCATTTTATTTTATATTATTTAAGGACTAAAAACAACCGATTGTTGTATACTGCTTCAAATTCCATTGAAGCATTGAAAGAATTTTTGAAAACAAAATATAAAAAAGTCGCTCTTCAGTCATGTATACCAGACTGTTTTGAGTAATAATTATGTTCCTCAACATTTTGTGTTACATCATAATAATTTGGACACTCTGTAATTGGGGCATCTTCGAAATGAATCACTCTTCGAAATGAAAGAGTTTGATTATAATAATAATAATATGGGTGGCGCGACAGTCCGAGGTGGACCTGGGCCTAGCTTCTCAGCAACCACTTGTGTTGTGCGTGCTATTGTTCTCTCACGAGTGGAAGGGACCTACAGTTTAATGCCGACTCCGAACGGCCAAGTTTGAGAAGCTTTTTCTAGACAGGAATACTCTTTGAGCATTGTCAGTGACTCGAAAGAGGTGGAGCCGTGAATAATGATAGGTGGTAAGTAAATTCGTGTATCGAACCTGGCACCCTCTGCGTAGGAGTCGACGCACTTACCCACTACGCTACGGCGACCCGTCGATGATTATAGGGCATCGATATCTTTAAGAAAAACATTTCTTTTTCCTGAAAAACAACTTCCAAATAAGAACAAAAAGCAAAGAGTCATAGCTAATTTTAAACATATCTACAATACATTGTCTGATGAAAAATAGGCGGTTTCCGGAAATGGAATGTTGGAAAGTTGTCAATACAAAGTAATCAGTTCGTATCACTTATTATATAGTTTACATTTTCAATTCATTGATTTTAAGTACAATTAATAAAGTTTGACATATTATTGGTAAAATAAACTTCTCCCAATCCTACATACCTACTGTTGACCAGTGTATGTAGAAAATAACACTAGCAAATAAGAAAACGTTGACATTTAAGTCATTTTACAAATTATTCCTATCAAAATTTTTCGAACTAAGTTCGAAATTAATTCTGCGGAAAATCTATTGGCGATAGGAGTAATTTCTACCAAAAATGAAATGCGAGGGAAGTTTGTAAAAGATTTTCAACTGAACTTCTTTCTAGACTTGATATGAATAGAAATGTAATGAAACAACCTAACTGGTACAAATTCATTCTTAAGTATATTTTATATATAGCCAATTCATAAACCATACTTTACAAATTAACGCAAAAAATTAATTCCAATGAAATTCATGAATTCAAATTACATAATTTGTTGAGAACAATGCCAAATTTTGCAGCTATAATTAATGCATAAAAATGGTTAAAATTCAAAATTTGCAATTAATTTCTGTCGCTATTTTTCTAAAATGTAAAATGAGCAAAGAAAGTTTTTAATTTAAGTGATTAATGCAATCATTATATTTTCATATACAAAAATACACACACTATGTTGTGCATGCAGTAATTTTGTCCTATTATCTCAGATTGTAACTTGCTCAAATGTGAGCCCAAAGAATCGCCTTTGTACGCTCGTTTACCCCGTCTATAGTGCGTTTAAAATTTAACACCACAATTTGAAAAAACTTTAAGGTATCGAGCGAATTTTCAAATAATAACTCAAATTCACCCCACTACTAAAGTTGTGGAAGGCTATCAGCTTTTCGCTATTAATTAAACAAAAAATAACAATAACAAGGCATAAGACAAAAAGGTAGAAATTGGATATCTCTATACTCCTATCCCTATATCAATTGAAATGCGTCTATCATTAATTTGTTTATGGTATTGCAGAGTAGTTATTTGCTCAGATATACCATTCTATTCTATATAACAGCAAAACCTACTTACCTTTAGACGTTCCATTGTAAGAACCTTTTGTTTATTAAAAGTATTTAATCCCTGTTTCCCTGTATATATCGGTTTAATATCATTGACCGCGGCTGATAGATCATCCCAATTTGGCGCTTCTTTGGAAAGGGCTGGCTTAGGTTTTTCAAGCTCAAGTAGATTCCCGTTTTCAACTGCAAGGGTGCTTATTTCTTCCGCTTTTTTTTTCACCCCACATTTCAAACTTTCGACGCGCAAAGCAAGTTGTTTGCCCCCATCATACAAGTTGGGCCCTAATTTTTCTAATAAACCTTCAGCACTTAGTAAATCGGATCGAAGTTCAGCGAGAGTTTTAACTTGCTTATCATAGAAATCTTGCGAAACGAGTTTCTTTGCAAATGTGTTTTTGGTTTCTTGTAGTACAGCCGTTATTTTTGGTTGGAATTTTTTCTCAATAATTGATTTGCGTATCGATTGTTTCTCTTCATCGTTAGATGCACTACCATCAGAGCTTATATTTACAACACTTTCATTTCTTGACAGTATTAATATATCGCTTTCATTTGAATTGTCTGACCCGCTTGTTAAATCAAAAGGTTTCTCCGGACGTACTGTAGACGACATTTGATCGTTGATGGAATTTCCAAACACAGAGCTGTACCTTACACCAGTTACATTGTGTTCAAAAGATGTTCGTGGTGACACCTTTTCCATGGGCAAGTTTATGTTAGTAGGGCGAGACGACGCAACTGGTGATTCTATCAAACAGTTAGGAATCTGTTGGTCATCGCCGTTTAACATTGTATTACTTAACTCATTTGTACACTCTTTTATTGTATGCTTGTTCCCTTCCGAATTCTTTTCTTGAACAGAGTAGTCAATGTCACTTGAATCGCTAGAAAGATCAGATGGACAAATTCCAGTTATACTCATTCTTGTTCTTGGAGAGAGAGCCCTGCTTTCCATTTGCTCTTCATCATCGTCGTCATCTGAAATAATAGTCCGTGGCCGTCGGTTTTTATTATTGGGCACTTTATAGATAATTTCACCTTAAAACAACAAAATTTGTTTAATCTAGTTATGATATTACATATATAAATATCTATTAGTTTTTACCAGAAGAGTCCTTTGATTCATTTATTGTTAAATTCCCATCTGTATTATGTTGTACAAAAAAAGGCTTATTATTGTAATTTAACAAATTTTTCCACTTACATACCTAAATTGGAATCGCTATCACAGATTTCCTCGTCAGAAGTAAGTATATCGCTCCCTAGTGTCGACATATCGTTCTATTGTATATAGTAAGTTTTGCAATTTTTAAAACAGAATTTCATATCAATACTACACGAATTTTTATAAATTGCATTACTTTTAAATTCAAACGCGGCACTTAGCTCTAAAACTTTGTAACCGTCACATAAAAGAACCGATTTTCCAATGGAATACGAATTGTGAGGGGCGTTTACACTGTACCATGTGTGGTTCAACCTAGCGGGTGAACCAAAAATGCTTTGCGTTCACATTATAAACCGGGGTTGAACAGATTTCATTTGTGGGTTTAGGTTGTAGTAGTAACCTTATTCGGTTCAAGTGAAGTATCAAATTGGGTGCAACATTTTGCCAGATTGAGCACAAAGCTTTTGACAGTGTCATTAGGCCATGTTAATATAACATTTGGCATGATGCCACTTTCATCAATTTTCTCCGAACCTACCAAGTTCCGCTATACATTTTCAAAAGCTCTGAAAGCTCGCCGTTTCTGATAAACCTCGCTGCAGCTCCGTTTAATTCATTCGTCCATGAGAGGATGTCAAAACGAGCAAGCCCACAGAGTAAACTGCAGTTTATTTTGGTGATCATTTTCTTATTCCGTCTGCTGGTGTTGTCACACAAATATTTCCTGTCAACAGATAGCTGTTCTGGCGGCCAATTACAAATTGAGAGCGAGTGATATTTGTTTTGGCGATCACTTATACATTGAGAGCGAATGACTCCCAACCGCGGTGGGAGCTGGCAACAGCCTATTGAGTTTTCAGTAAAAGTTCATCCGAACCTCTCGGTTTCGGTTCAAATTTTTTGAATTTAAACTAACTGTTATTAAGTAATATTTTGATTTCTTTTGAAATATCTAATTGTTTTTTAGGTTGGTATTGGTACAGCTATTGATGTGCAGATTCACGACAGTCGATCTAGTGTTTCAAATAATTTTGTCAGTTAAGCGAACCTTACTAAAGCACAGGGATGACGAAATAAAACACTTTGTTGGCAATGCTGCCAGTGTGCATCAAATTTCCCAGCCTGCAAGAAATCCCAACGTGTCCTAATTTACCACTCCAAGATATGTTCGAGAAACTGGGGACTTAAAAGGGAAATAAGAAAACATGGTACCTTGAAAAATATCTTTGAAAGAGGCAGCAAGCACCGAGAGAACAAAAAACTTGAGAGATTTTTAACTTTTCTTTTCAATTTTTTCATTTTAAACTGTATCTGTGTGTTTTGTTTCTCCAAAAATATAGTTTAAATAAATTATTTGAAAGTTAAAAACAGTTTTTATCTGCTCCTTGCAAACGAGTGATTGCGTAATTGCCGCAACAACGGTTTTAAGTTTGTCCGCCAGAGGAAGTGGTTTGCGTTGTTGTCGCAACACACTTTGAATTTGTATAATATGAGAACTGAAGGTTCTTGAATTTTACTGTCACTTTGGGAATATGAGTGAAGTAAAATGAGTAATTTAATTATTTATACGTTTAAAGGTTTTTATGGTTCAGAGACAACCAACTGCCTGCGGATACGAACGAAATTAATGTTGACGACCCCAGCAAACGATACAAGGACGATTTTCGGTTCTGCACATGAAATGTTAGGTCCTTTAAAAGACAACGTGCAGCCGAAGAATTCGCGAGGCCCTGTCTACAAAGCAGACATAACCGCAATCCAGAAGTGCGGTGGAATGGGCCGGGCAAAAAGAGGATGAGAAACTGCGACATCTACTATGATCTACTACGATCAGTGCCCCAGCTTCGAAACCACGATCGTTCTAGGAGAGCTCAATGCAAAGCTGGGTAGGGAAGACATCTTTGCCAAAGTCATCGGGAAACACAGCCTGCACGACACCACATGCGATAACATTCTTGATGTCCGAACGTTCCGAGGGGCCAACATCGACTTGGACCATTTCCTGGTGGTGTAGCCAAGGTAAGAACTCGGATATCAAGAGATCAACGGAGTCGAGAAAGGACACCACGGATTGACGTCAGAAAGCTACAATCGCACCTTACTGCTAGGATCTTTGTCGATGGAGTCTCCCCGAATCTTTCTCTTAGTTCGTCGCCACCTGCGCAAACAATCGAAGAAGATTGGAGGCGTTGCCAAGAAGCCATCAAAGGAGCTGCCACTGATGTGCTGGGTTTTACGACACCGCCTAGAAAAAACCCATGGTTTGACAACGAGTGTAGGCTGGCACATGCAGCGAAGCTGGAAGCCTACAAAGCAACGCTGCAATGAACAACGAGAGCTGTTCGTGAGCTCTACGAACAGAGACGTAGGGACGAGACCCGGCTTCTCAGGAGAAAGAAGAAAGAGCACGAGAAGCGCTCGATCGAGGAGATAGAGAGGTGCTACGCCAGGAACGATGTCCGAAAGTTTTTCCAAAGGGTGAAACAGTTATCCAGTGGATATAAGATTCGGATAGAAGAATGCCGGGACGAGAATGGACAACTAGTAGTAGAGTCGCAGTCGATACTGAGAATATGGAAGAACCATTTCTGCAGACTGATAAACGGCGATGATGACACCAATACCGCTGCCAGGCAGAATGTCCCATTCAATATGGACAATGATCGACGAGAATTCCGGCCCCCCGACATAGACGAGGTCAAGCTAGCAATATCAAGACTGAAGTGTGGACTGAAATCTTTAAAGCAGCTGGAGATGATCTGGTTGGGCGCATGCACCAGCTCATCTGTAGGATATGGTAGGAGGAAAGCATGCCCGATGAGTGGAATCTCAGTATATTTTGCCCGATCCACAAGAAAGGAGACCCCTTTGACTGCGCCAACTATAGAGGGATAAGTCTCCTGAACATCGCTTACAAGATCTTCTCTGCCGTTTTGTGTACACGCCTGCAGCCGTTTATAAATAACCTGATAGGTCCACATCAATGTGGCTGCAGGCCAGGGAGGTCCACCATCGACCAGATTTTCACACTACCGCAGATCCTGGAAAAGACCCAAGAGATGCAGATCGATACCCACAACCTTTTTGTCGATTTCAAGGCCGCATATGACAGCGTGCATAGGGACGAGCTGGGGTTATAAAGCGTAATTCAACCTACAAAATACTATCCTCACCTGCACGTGGTGTACCCTGCTTCAGACTAACGAGGCTCTGGTGACCGAGTAGGGTTGGTATAACCCCCATCATATGTGGATCAACGAAGTCCGGAGACTGAAGATAAAAGTCCTAGCCCAGAAGGCTAGCGGCTTCAAAATTTGATCCCGCCTCAGGCACCAATGCCGCTGGCATTAAGACGGAGCCCAGTAAGGTCTTGATTATGGTATACTGGAAACAACGATTTGGATTTCGGAAGCTATAAGGGCTGACGTTGGTAGTATTCTGTTACCCGAGTAAGCTGGAGTGAAATCCGGTTGAAACGGCTCTCAGGCTAATGCTACGCACGCCCCCGTCCCGTTAAAACCTTGGCAGGACTCAAAGAACGCTCAATGTTACGTCGCCATTAAGTTGGTGGTGGAGGTCCAGATGTGACATTCCTGGTTAGCTCCGATCCGGCTCTGGTACACGTTCCCATAAGGGCGCGTCTCAACCCTGGCATGGCCTCCCTGCTTGCATAGACAACCATGCGATCCCGAGTGACTACACATTCGAACATTGATAACGGCTTTGAGTGGGGAGCAAACAGCATGAAGTCAACAAGTAACCAAAACAAAAACGGAGGAAGTGAAGAGACGATTATCGCGGCTTTCCAAAGGAGCGCGAAGGTGCAGAGATCACCAGTAGGGCAAATATCAACGCCCGAGCAAGCGATAGCGCGCCCCAACAAGTACGAGCAAAGCCCTCACCTGAAGCAACTTGCAACCCATATATCTTCCACAAACTGGGGGAACAGATCAAAGCGCTGGTTGAAATGTTGGAAGATGGAAAGAGACACTCAATCCACCAGCCATTGCGAGACGCCATCGAGAGCATCAAGACGCTCTATGAACTGGCAGCTATCGAGACACGAAGATAAGGCCAAGGAAGTGATACGGAAGAACAACGCTTCACAAACATCCCCGTGGATGAAACCCGCAGTTGCGGAAAAAAACAAGCGAGGACCGGAGCAGAACGGGAAATACCCGAGCCCAAAACGGAGGTAAAATCAGCCAAAAGCGATGGGGAAAAATATCATCCGTAAAGAGCAAATCTCCCGTAAGGCCGAAGTAAGAGAGAACGCAGCCTAGCCCAGCCTCAAAAAACAACGAAAACGCTGAAAGCGAAACCAGGGAATAGCAGCAGAAAACATAGCTCGGCCAAGAAATCACAAAAGAAAAATGATATTCCGAAAAGAAGGGGGACCTGGCCTAAGCGCATATACTGCGGAAAGTCAAAAACGATCCCAAGCTTGGAAATCTCGGCGAGTCGGTGACAAACATCCGCCGCACACAAAAAGGATACCTATTATTCCAGCTCAACGGAGCGAGAGGAAAGGCCGAACACTTTAAGGGAATAATTGGAGAATCCTTAGGAAAAGACGCTGAGGTCAGAACACTGACCCACTGCGTTACAGAAGAAATCAAGGATATAGTCGAGGTAACAACCAAAGCGGATATCTGCGAGGCAATAGCATCCCAGACCCAGTTGACCGAGCTGAAGGAAACAGACATAGTAAGTCTGCGCAAAGCTTATGGCAGCACCGGAGTCGCAATGATTGGATTACCCGCAGAAAAAGCAAACGCATTGCTGAAGGAGGGAAAGATAAGGATAGGCTGGATCAACGCACAGCGCTAACAAAATGCTTTAGATGCCTAGGTTTTGGACACACAGCACGTCAGTGCAAGAGTGAACAAGACCGCTACAAAATGTGTAGAAGATGTGGCACAGAGGGCCACATAGCTAAGAACTTCTCCCATGAGCCGAAGTGTTTTTGGTGCAAGAGCACCAACCCCGACAACGCAGGAGATGTAGCTGGCAGTGCAAAGTGTCCGGTTTTCAGGAGGAAGGTTATACAATGATGAAGGTTATACAAACTAACCTTAATCACCTAAACTTCTGGCACAAATGTCAAGAGAAGGGAAAGCGTATGTTGCCGTCATCAGCGAGCCGTAAAATCCCTAGATGGCGGAAACTGGACAGAGGTCACATCGAAGAAAGCAGCAATTTGGACCTGTGGAAACTACATTTTCCAAAACATCAACAGAGTAACGGACTATGTTGCGTGTGCCCGGATAAATGGTATCCACTTTTACAGCTGCTATGCTCCCCCTAGTCTACCACACAGAGAATACCTGAGTCTATTAGATGACCTTCCGCAAAGCAGGCAGGAGCCATCAGGCGGTTGTATTCAACTTTGATAGTGAGATGCCCAGACAGCGACCAAAACGAACAGTGCTCAAGTGGAAGGACACCACTTTCGATGAAGAAAGAGCCGCTTTCAGGCTGACAAGGCGTAATCTGGAAAAGGCAATTAAGGAGATCAAAGCAAACTACTTCAAGAATCTTTGCAGAGAAGCAGACCTAGAACCCTGGGGAGGATCATATAATATGGTAATGAAAAAAGTGAAAGGCAGTAGGGCGCCTCAACTAACCTGCCCACTAATGCTCAGAACAATAGTGGAACACCTGTTCCCCAGGAAACCTCCCTACAAGTCCTTATACAAGGAGCTAGTTCGGAACAAATCCCTCCAGTCACGGTAGACGAGCTGCAGAATGCGTGCTGGAAAATTGCCGGCAAAAAAGCATCCGGCCCTGACGGCATCCCTAATAAAGCCATCCAGGCGGCCGTCGAGAAGAGGCCTGAGCTGTTTACAGCGACGATGCAAAGGTGCCTCGAAGAAGGAAACTTTCCTAATTGCTGGAAACTCCAAAACCTGGTGCTGATACCCATAGGCAATAAGCCCCAGGGAGAACCGTCAGGGCATCGACCAATCTGCCTGCTTGATGCCTGCAGATGTCCTGCATCATGAGAGCCTTGAATAGGATGAGCACACCGCAGTACTTGAGGAAGATAATCGTCAGCTATTTCACCAACAGGAAACTCAGATACCAGACTGACGACGGAATGAAATACCACAAAGTCTCAGCAGGCGTTCCACACGGTTCAGCCCTTGGACCCCTCCGATGGAACTTAATGTACGACGGAGTGCTGAGACTAACGCAACCACATGGAGTAAAGATGATCGGTTTTGCTGACTACATCGGGGTCGTGACAGTGGCCAAGCACATCTACGAGGTGGCAGCCACAAACGAAGCGATCGCCAGTATGAAGGATTGGATGGAGTCCGCCGACCTAGAACTAGCTGACCACAAGACTGAGGCTGTCTTAATAACCAGCCGAAAGACTGTGTAATACGCGAACTTCCGGGTTGGATCCCAGATAATTCGATCGAAGGAGGCTCTAAAATACCTAGGGGTAATGCTCGACATCCGGCTGAACTTTAAAACTCACGTCGAGTACTGCAGCAAAAAAGCAGCAAGGATGCAGGCAGCGCTCTCCGGAATGCTGCCCAATATTGGAGGACCTGGATATGCGAGAAGGATCCTGCTTTCCATAGTGGTAAGCTCAATCCTTCTTTACGATGCACCAGTATGAGCGGGGGCCCTGGCGAACACGGAAGCAGCAAGGAAGCTCTCGACATCATACAGGCTCTGCGTGATAAGAGCAATCAACGGTTTTCGAACAATTTCATACGAAGCAGCCTGCGTCATTGCGGGTATGGTCCCGATCGACATTCTCGCCACCGAAATGTAAAGGATCTACCTACGGGGATCTGCAAACCACGCGGAGACTAGCCCAAGAGGTCTCAAAAATGAAGAAAGGGCAACATCAATGGCACTGTGGCAAGCTAGGTGGGACACCACAACCAAAGGCAGATGGACCATAAATTGATACCCAGAATAGAAGCCTGGACAACGAGAGCTCACGGGATCTGCAACTACCACCTCACGCAGTTCTTCTCAGGCCATGGGGGTTACCGAAAATACCTCCATAGATACGGTCACGTCAGCTCACCTCCTTGTCCAGATTGCCGCGCGAAGATGAAGGCGCAGAGCACGCAATATTCCATTGCAGACGCTTTGCCGTGGCGAGAAGAAGTCGACCAACTCCCGAGCTCCTAGTTAGCCATATGACGGAGTCAGCTGACACATTGCTGGAGACCTATTCCTTTATTACAAGGGTGCAGGCTCGAAAGAGAAAGAAAGGCCGAATTGGCAAATATAGATCACATAGTGATATGCTAACCAGCCCCGCGAAGTAATACCTAACGGCAGTTTCGCGGGAGAATGGTAGAAGTGTGCAGAGGTGTGGTTTAGGATGTAGGCGCGAGGAAAAAGGAGCACAATATCCCGTGAATAGTTCATGCTGGTAACACGGTTTACCAGTATCTTGAAGAAGTTTCCACATTCATTGGCGCAAACCATAAAAAAAATAGGGGCGAGCTAGACAACGCCATGTCTAGTTCTGACATTCCTGCCAAACTCGTCAGGTTTGGCAGGATGACGATGGAGAATTCTCGCTGCTCCATCAAGGTCGGTAACGAACTCACCGAGACCTTCAATGTCAAAAAAAGTTTTAGACAAGGCGATGCGCTGTCATGTGATTTCTTTAACATCATCCTGGAGAAGAGCGTAAAAGACTCACACGCCAACACTAGAGGCACGATCTTCCAGAAGTCCGTACAACTATTGACATACGCGGATGACATTGACGTGACTTGCAGAACACAGAGAGCCGTCAATGAAGCGTTTGCTGGCATTGAGGCGCAAGCGGCTAAAATGGGTCTAGCGGTGAATGAGGGCAAAACTAAGTATATGCTGTCATCAAGGAAGGACACAACATCGACGTCTTGGACAAAACCGTCACAAAGGGCAGCTATAACTTCGAGGTAGGACTTCGTCTACCTCGCCTCGCAAGTAAACAGTACAAACAACATCAGTACCGAGATCAAACCCGGAGTACTACGCAGGGCCTTAACATGGTCACAGCGTAACCAGACCAACAGAGAAGATCTTTTGATTCGAATATTTGTGGTGTGCTGTTGGTGTTGGTCGAATCCCACGCATATATTCACGATGTTTTTCGATGAACAACGAAGAATCTGAAGGGACATTTGATGAGACAAAGAAATCTTCAGGTACTCTTAGATGCAGTCCAAGTAAAATTGTTGGTAGTATTGCAATGAAAGGTTTTTGTGAACACATCAATGCTGCCTTTAGTGTTGTGTGCATTCGCTCGACTATGCCATTGGATTGTGGATGGTATACTGTTGTTCTTGTTTTTTAAGTTGCCACGAGATTGGCGATGGAAGACAAATTATGTCGATGTGGAGGTGATTGAATCTGGAATCTAGAATTGGTATTTGATCAGGTTGAATTTTTGTGTGGCGGTTTACTTTAGCTCTCTGACAAACTAAACGTTCTCGAGACCATTGTAATACGTCTTTGCAGATTCCAGGACAGATGTACTTCTCTCTCAGCAGGGCCGAGGTTGTTCTGCCCCTGAGATGAGCAATGTCGTGAATGGTTTTGAAAGCTGCTTGTCGAAGAGATGGTGGGATATACGGTCTGACGATGCCTTGAGAAATTTCGCAGTAGATGTTGATGCCCTGTTCAGCCTGAAGTTCTTGTAGGTGTAGTGATGAAGGATTTTGTATTAATTCTTGAAGATGGTCATTCTTTTGTTGTTCGTCACGGATGTTTTGGGGACTAAGTATGGTTGGCATGTTGATGGTATTGACGCGTGACAGGGCATCTGCTACGACGTTATATTCACATTTTACATAGACTATGTCTGTTGTAAATTGGCAGATGTAGTCGAGCTGGCGGATTCGTCGATCAGGGGCCTATTTCACAGATCATACATCACATACATTTCATACAACATACAAAACTGTCATACATCATACACATCATACAATTTTCTGGCTCACAGATTCCACTGGAAATATTGTATGATATGTTCTTTGTTGTATGATGTGTATTTTTTTTGACGTTTAATTTGAATTTACGAACTAGTATTCCTTGCTCCTACATCTCTAATTTAAAAAAAAAAAACATGAACAATCACTCATTATTCAAAAATCGTAAACTCAAAAATGCTTATCTTTGTGTATTTTCTCATTTGAAAACTAATTTTTATATTAACTACAGCAGTTTTAAGTGCTGTATGAAATGTATGTTCAAATTTGAAAGAAACTGCTGTATGATGTATATGATATTTTTCTGTGAAACAGATACATACAACTTTCCCATATTTCCAATGTAAACTTAGGTGATACACGCTGTATTACAGCGGCTCATACAACAAATCTGAGAAACAGAAATCATACAGCAAAAGTGTCAGAATCAAAGATTGTATGAGATGTATGTTCTGTGAAATAGGCCCCAGGTGCTTTCTCATGTTTTTGTTTGAAGGCATACATCAGTGCCAGAGATAATGGATGATATATTATAGGTTATCTCTGATCAGTGCTTTTATTGTGAATGGTCGGCAGTCCAGAAGATTGTGGAAGAATTTAATGAAGGCAAATATGGCAAGTAATGCCATATTGGCAATATGTGTGCATTGGCAAATATATGGCAAATATGTGCATTAGCCTTGTTCTGCAGAACTGAGTTTTCGAGAGAAGAAACCGAGCGGTTCCAAGGTTACACCAGTGAGTTGTTCCAGCTTTCCTCCGATGGCAGCTTAGGCAACATCTGTTGTGAGGTACGTCTGAGCATTTGGTGCAGAAAATGCAAGAAGCGTGAGGTTGGCAATTCGCTTTTTGCACTCCTTGAAGTCTGTTCTTGCTTCTTCTGTAAATATAATCAGTGTCGTGTCCTTTTTTATGAAACGTTGCAAGTAATTTTTGAGCGGGACTTGCAATTGCGCTGCGTTTGGAATACAATGTCTGTGGCAGTTTGTTATTCCAAGAAAGCCTCTCAATTCCTCAATAGTTTGTTGCTTCTTAAACTCAAGTATGCCATTGACTCGTTCGCTTGATGGTGCATATCCCTTAGCGTTGATGACGAAACTGAGGCAGTGGACTTCGTGTTGACCAAAGACATACTTCTTGAATTTAATGCTCAGTGAAAATGTGCGTAACCTTTCAAAGACTGTTCTGAGATAACTCTGGTGGTCTTTTCATCTTGTGACATGATTAAGATGTCGTCAATGTACACAAAGACAAAATTCAAACCTTAGAAGATTGTGTCCATGAATCTTTGAAAGGTTTGTGTGACATTTCTGTGGATATCATTCAGATGCATTGGAACTTGATGATATGCTTTGTCCAGGTCAAGTTTGCTGAATATCTTAGCACCATGCAAGCGAAGGAACAGAACTTGGACTAGAGGTGGTGCATATTTGTCCGCTACCGTAATGCGTTTCAGTCTTCTGTAGTCGCCGCAGAGACGTCATTCGCCGTTTCTCTTGGATGTTAAGAGTATGAGTCTGGCGTAACGACTTCTGGATGGTCTGTTGGTCCCTTCCTCAAGCATGTCAGCGATTTGATTTTTTGCTGATGACGCTTTCTCTCCGGCGAGTTTATATGAACGCGACCAGACAGGTGGACCATTTGTGCTGATGCTGTGGATGTGTTGAGGTTTGGTTAGGATGTGGGCGTGGGCGTGGTTATTTTGATCAATTCGCTTATGCTGTTAGGATGCATGCATCGATCGTGGAAATGTTGTATGTTTGTGTCGCGAGAGATTCACCTTTAGTTGAGAGCGGGGTGAGAGGATCTCTGAGGCGCTGATTTTTTAGATCCACTAGCAGGTTGAAATGCGATTTGCAGGTTGAAATGTGTGAGGAATTCTGCTCCTATTATTGCAGTTGTAATGTCCGCAATAATGAAATTCCAAGAGAAACTTCTTCGGAGTTTGAGATCGGGGTTGATCTTGACGCCGTAGGTCTTTATGGTGGAGGAGTTTGCTGCGTAGAGTTGAAGTGGTGCCTTTTCCGGTTTGATTTTAAATAAATTTACTGGTACTATGGAGACTATGGATCCGGAATCTATTAAGAAGGTTTGGCGGGTTGTGAAATCGTGGATATGTAGTCGGATTTCTTTTGGAGCTGATGAAGTGGCTCTGCTGTTACCAACTACTGCTGCGGTTGATGTCAGTGCAGTTAGTTTCCCTGTTTGGGTTTGGTAGTGTCGGCATTGAATTTGCAGGGCCGGATGCACTGCCGAGCATCCTTTCCCCATCTGTTGTGATAGTAACAGATTCCAATTTTGCTGTTGGGTGTGACGGATCTGGGCCTGGAACGGTTTCTGGGTGGTGGGTGCTTGAGATCTTTGCAACGTGTCGTCTTTGAGGTAGACAGCCATGACAGAGGCACTGCTAAGAGCATCCATGATGCGATCTGCAGTGTCTGCAAGTGCGTTGAGATCTTTTAAATTGTCAGATACAACAAGCAGCAGGCAAATTTTTTCAGACAGTCGTTCCGCCCAAAGTTGATGCAGCACTTCGTCTGTCACCGCGTTCTTGGACAGCTTCCTCATCTTTCTGAGAAGCCGGGATGGCTTTTTGTCGCCCAGTACCTTTTCTCGGAGGAGTTTATGAAGCTGTATTTGACGGGATTCAGAGATACGCTGGAGGATTGCGGTTTTTAAATGTTGATATTTCTCCTGTGGAGGAGGTTTGTGGGTTATGTCTAGAAGTTGGCTAGCTATTGCTGTGGGTAAGGTTTTTAGGAGCTGGTTGTACTTCGGAGCGGTACTAGTGATTCTATTTGCACAAGAAATTGCCAAGCAATCGCGAACCAAAGATATGGTGATTCTGGTGAGAATTGGGGCAAATGGAGATTGACTAAATATATGAAAACCTGTTTCGGTGGGGTGTAAATTGGATTACTATATATCGAACTTGACGGGTACAGCTTGCTGAAGTCCTGTTGCATGACGCTGTCGAAATTTGCTGTAGTGACGCATGCCTTATGAATATGCGGGATAATATGAGAGCATGTATAATATGAGAACTGAAGGTTCTTGAATTTTATTGTCACTTTAGGAATATGAGTGAAGTAAAATAAGTAATGTAATTGTTTATATGTTTAAAAGTATTGAATATTTTACACAAAAATAGGGAGATACAAATTGAAAATAAATAATATTAATATTGAATTCACAGAACGTTAAGAAGCGCACAGAAAAGATTACATCACGGATTTAAATATTTAAAAAAAGGTATTGAGCAACCGCACAGAAAGGACATGAAGAGGCGCGACGGTCGATAGAGTGTCGCTCCATCTTACCGGAGAGGGACATCTAGTGGAAGAAAGATCAAACATAATAGATCTCGACGAGTACTGGAAGAGGGATTTGCTATATTCTTGGTTTATTATAAATATTGCCTAAAGTTAATGTGGATAAGATGAAATTGATCAGTGCCTGAAATACCTATAAAGAAGAGATCAAGAATGATTTAAAACAGGAACTGAAGTCTCAATTATAAGCAGTGAAACCTGCTATGACAGAAGATATAAGAAGATTCATAATAAATACCAGGAATTAAGTACAATAAATAAGTCAATTAAGCAAAAGAAAGAACTCTGGAAGCAGAAATAGAAAACTAAAAGATGAAATGAAGTGCCCGGCGAAATAACATTTAATTCTTTAACATTAAAGAAGCTACTAGTCCATTCATTAAAAAAAAAACAGAAATAATGAAAGTAATCTAAGCCAAAAGGCACCAGTTTATACATAAAAACGTCGCATCAATACTGGAGCGCACAAAAAAAATAAAAGTTCACACGCACTACAACTACGAAACAAAGCAAATAATGTACAGATTAGAATGAACAGAATATTTGTCGACGGGAACGAAGCGGCAATTGTTGATAATGAAAGAATTCAGAAAAGAACTCGATCACCAGAAGAGAAGCAAAAAGAAAGTAAAAGCTAGCTCAGTTGTTCAATTAATGAACAGAAGAAAACAAAAACGCTCTAGTAGTAAAGGAAGAAGAGATGACCATGATAAAGAAAACCGACTTGCCAGGATTAACGAGTACAGTTAAGTAAAACTTCTCAACAACAAACTACGAGGCTACCACGGGATTAGACAATGCACGAACAAGGACAATGATACCACGGTAACGAATACAGGAAATTATATAAATAAAGAAAAAGAAGAATGGGAATCTCAGACGCACAATGGAAAAAAAATTTAGTCTTATGAGTAATCACAACCATTATATCATTTAGTCTAATTTGCGAGCCTGCTAGAATTGATCCGCTTAACCTCTTTATGTAGATGAAGATTAGTTTTTGTATTATGAAGATATACACGTAAGCAACAATACTGTGATGTCAAGCACTGGCTACAGTACATTATATATTTACTTCAATTCGGCTGTCCTGACTATTAAGATCCCCGATCTTCCAAGCCCCTTTGTGCAGTATCTGAGATTGTTGAAAACCTTACCATTCTTCAAGTATATCGATCGTTTCGCAATACTTTTCTTACTTTATATGGCCTGCGGAATTTCCGAATAGGTCTTTTTGATGCATCAGGGTGCGAGTCGAAAACTTGTACCATAACATAATCACATGTATCAATGTTATCAATGTACTCTTTGTTACAATATACTTGGGTTTTTGTTTGTCGTCAAATTTTTTAAGGTCCCGTCTGCTTTCTACCTGAACCGAACAACATAATACTGGGGTGTTCCCAGATCGTCCATTCACTGTATTATTCAGCGCTTGTTCTAAAGTTTCTAGTACATGTTCCCCCCTTCTGATCTTACAAGTTTTGCCTAAACTCCTGTTCAATTCGTCCATCTGTCCATTGGCTTGGGGGATCCTGTATCAACCTTAATATCCTGCACATCTTGCCCATACAAAAAATTATCAAATTTACCGGAAATGAAACAGCTTCCCCTATCTTATACAATGAACTTAGGTCGACTATAAGCTCTGAAATAATTCATTAATATTTTATAACCTCTTTTGTACTTGTGGTATTTTGCAATTTAAATCGGTCACATCTTTCGGGTCATAAAGTGCCAGGACGGCATTTTTACTAACATCCTCTTCAGTAATTTAAAGTCTTTTTTAGTAACAAGGTTTGGCTATTGTCGAAAAATATTTTACGAATCTTCGGAAAGAAAAAAAAACTTTGACCAGGAAAACTTTGAACTGAATGTACCTTTAAGGTATGGGAATTTCGAATCTCTTCTGTCCCTATCATTTGCCTGATTGCCTCTTCGTATACAGTAAAAGCCACATATTTAACACTCTTTTGAAAAACTTTCAATTCCCAGCTCTAATTTGCTTAAGTCCATTCTTTTGAATATCTCCTCATTTATTATAAAATGTTGTTCGCCATTATAATGTTACGTAGATACATTAATCACGTCTGCAAATATTTTATTTATATGCCCTTGAAACACAAGGCTATGCAAGGGCACGACGTGCAATCACTGGTGTGTGTCACAAGCAGCCGCTGTTGCAGATGATATGCGACACAGCACGTAAAATGTGAACAACTTTCAAGAACACGTATGAGTAAGCTTCAAAGCTATTCTTCTGCAACAAAAGTATTACAGCTATTCAAAGGATCCGTGTGATTTGTGCTATTTTCTTGTCGAAGCTCATAGAAATCGGCCAGCAGATGAAATAATTCATCTCGGACTCAATGGTAATGACAAAAATACTGAGAACTGGATGGCGCAGTTGGTAGAGTGCCTGCTCCTGGTTAGCGTGGTCCCCTGTTCGAACCCCAGTGAAAGCAAAGTTAATACGCTTTTATCTGGTTTTCGAATCTGGTCCACTCACCATTTGCCGTTGAGATCAAATAAACGACACTAGCAATGGAGTAGTCAATCAGTGGTAGTAGTCTGATGGTATCACAATGGACCAATATGGCCTAAGTGTGCTGGTGAATTCATTAGCCAAACTACCTAACCTAATCTACGACAAAAATACCTGTTACTTATGTGTAACCATTTCTGAGAATCAACCAGTTCGTCTGAGCAGGCGAACTGGAATGACAGAAGAGCTGCGATTGAAAACGCAAACTGAAGTGGAGAGCGTGGAAGCATTGATCATCAAGCGACATATTTTGAAGAAAGGCAATTCGTTGAATCGTGTCAAGGATAGTAGCAACAACAAACATGGAGAACCCAATGGAGCATGTTTTTCTTGTGGTGAAAAGGGACACCTGAGCCATCGACGTGGGTGATTCCAAAATTTCAAGAAGTCATCGGTTACGTTACTTTTGGAAACGGCTATAAATGTACCCGGAAGCATATAACAGATATGTTGAAGGTTCCAGAAATTCATTTGAATTTATTTTCACCAGGAAAGGTTATGCATCGTGTGTATTCATTCCGGTCAGATACTAAATGCTGTGAGCTGTTCAATGGGGATGAAATTGTTTCAGTAGGAACACGACATTAGAGGTGGTTCAGGATGTTTTTCAAAGTGGTTAAGACATCACAAGACGGCAAAGTTTGTGCAAATGTGGTTACACATAAGGATTCACTATATGTATGGCATGAACGTCTAGGACATCAACATGTGTCATATGTGAGAAGGTTCCCACAACGGAAGGGAAACGAGTTCATCCACGTGGAGTTTTCATGCAAAGCATGCATCTATTGGAAACATCATCGTGGAAGACAATGAACTCATTTGGTGGATCGCGACATTTTAGATTGTTGAAAAATGACTTCTCTCATTTTCGTCGTGTGTATTTTCTTAAGTAAAATCAGATATAGCAAGTAATTGCTAGGAAATTTGTAAAAATAGCAAAAAAGGAGCAAGCCCACAGCATTTGTCCTTTCAGAACCAATACTGGTAACTGGTAACTGGTAACCAATGATTAGGTAAGATCGACGATTTTTGGAAGTCTGATTATACTGAGGCAGATGAACCTGAGTTTGATACGGTAGGAACTCTGGTGGATCAAATATATGACGTTGCTGTTTGTAGTCTAGACAACAAAAACAGTCTAGACAACTACGCACAAGTATGGAATGGACCACCAAGAAACTTTTAGTTCTGTGGTAAAGCTTAGGTTAGGTTAGGTAGGCGGGCTGCTAGTGCATTCACAGGGACACTTAGACCATATTGGTCCATTGTGATTCTGACAGTCTGACAACTGCTACTGATTGACTACTCCAGTGATAGTGCCGTTAATTTGATCCCGACGGCAAATGGTGGCTGGACCAGATTTTAAGACCAGCATCTGGAAATGTCAGCAGATATATGAAGTAACCTGCAGAAGCACATGTGAATGCTTTAAGACGGATTCTGAGGTATAATAAAGGAATATCTTAACTAGGATTATTTTTTAAAGGTGACGACCACTTGTTGTTGAAAGGGTACAGCGATTCAGACTACGCCGGTTGCAGAAAAACTGTTAGATCATGCAATTCAATTCGTCTTGTGAAAAAGCCAGAATTTTACAGGCGTAATAAACACATAAATAAATGTGGCTTATCATTTTATACGGGAGCAATTCGAAGGTAAGGTCTTTGCTCTTAAGTACGTGCCGAGTGAACAACTGGCGAAGCCTTTACCGAAGTTAAAACATCACTTCTTTTGTTTACGAATGAACATAGTTCCAAGAGAAGTTCATTCTAAAATAGTTAATTGATTTAAATTTTTAGTTAAATGATGTTAAATTTTGTTTTCTGAAAAGACATTTTAAATTGATACGAATTTAAAATTCAAATGTTTTGCCTAGTACTGAAAACTGAAACTTGTAACTAGCCATGTCTTTTGAGATACTCAGAAAGCTGAGTTGGAAAATTTCAACGCAAAGCAACAACAACACCTACTGAAACACTTACTGAAAAAAAATTCTACCTGCAGCCTTTTCTCAAGGTAGTACTTTTTTCATTGTTCACATGGTCATTCAATAGTTCACAATGCCAGTCAATCCAAGGCTTAACTAAACCGCTCTTAAATAACGACTGTGAAGACAGATTATTCTTGAGTGAAGTTTATGTTCGATCCTACACATACCTAAACCAGCAGATAAACTTGCACTGTGAAAACGGGCATCAGAGTTTTCGAAGACTCGATCCTCGTATTCACGACCAAAAAATTCGAGATGTTGTGTATGTTTGCTCAAATTGTACCCTATGCTCTCTGCGAAAATGAGAAAACTCCATATGAATGAAGTGTTATGCCAGTTTTACACTGCGAGCTTAAGGGTCGATCCATAGATGAACTCAGAATCAATACAAATTTCGTTGAAAACGTACATAGATATGGTATGCCAACACAAAGAAATGGAAAAAGGCTTTATTCGAAAAAAAAACCTTCGATCGGATGTATCACAGTATATATCTTTATCATGTTAGTGAAGTATTATAAAATTAGTAAATGTTCAATTGCGAATCAACAAATATGTAACTATACATATGGATGAACAAATAGATAAATAAATAAATAAATAAATAAATAAATAAAACAAATAAATAAATAAATAAATAAAGAAATAAATAGATAGATCTGAATTTAAACAGAAAAAAAGTTACTACAAAAAACGTTAGACGAATATTCAGATTAATAAATACATTATAGAGTTAACAGATAAGATATTAGCAAGCAGTAACATCCTTGAGTTGCAATGTTACAATTTTGAATATATTTAATTGCTTCGTAGATTAGAGATTATAGTGCTATTGGACAAATTACACGATGTGATGAAACGTCCGTTATGGCTGAAACACAATAGTGCGTTTGCGCTGGCGTTGGCTTTCAACACACACAATTCAATGGCCAAGCACAAAATACAGCGTCGACCTGCGTCAGTGAATAATGAGAGAGATTGAGAGGATTGTAATAAAACGTAAAACGTAAGTCCATCGCATGTCATTATTCAACATGTTGAATATTTTTTGACAGAGGGGTGCGCTGTGAGAGAGATTTTCTCCCAGATTGAGAGTTTTCTTCCAAATTGAGAGGTTTTGTACCAACTGTCATTTAAGAAACGAAAACAGCTGATTAAAAATAATTTAACGACAAAAGTCATTTCAAATGAGTGTATGCAGAAAGGCAGAAATATTTTTCATCTAGTAGATGAGAGTAGAACAGCTGATAAATTGAGTATTTATTTCAACGCAGTGCGTCATCGTAACATAAAGTCGGCTGGCGCAGCGCACTATTGTGTTTCAGGGATTAAGCTTGGCTAACCTGGTTGTTACGTTGTCTAAATTAGCTATTTAATGGAGTAACGAAGTGGAAAAAGTACCGTGGTAGTTTTAGGATCATTTTTAGGACTTTGTTCTGGCAAATTTGTAGCTTCTTTAGGTGGCAATTTGAACAGATGCTCCAGACTGGTGCTGCGTAAAAGAGTGTGGATTGTAAGATCGATTTAAATATTAATATTCTGTTATCAAGGCTTTAGACTTGCGACATGTAAAAGGGTATAATATTTTTAAGGTCAAATTAATTTTATTTACAACACTGTTTGTATGCTGGCCAAAGGTTAGTTTTTTTGTCCAAAATCACTCCTAGGTATTTAACTTCTGATTTTCACTCTATGCTTGTTCGGTAAAAACAAGCACGCTCTCCCCTCGCCTGTCTTCTTCAGCTTTAGGAGCAGTGTACTTGCCCACGGACTTTTTGACGATCTGATAATACCTTTTGCCAGCATGGCATTTATTTCTTCTTTCGCTGCTCTCAACTTATCACTGGAAAGTCTGCGAGGTCGTTCAGCAACTGGTTGTCCGTGTGTTTCTATGTAATGAACTACATCGGTGTTGGATGTGTTTGCAGGTTGATTGGCTGTTTGGGTGATGTCTGTGTAGCATGAAATTGGTTGTGTGTATTGCTTGTTGTGGCTGGACGAGGATATGTTGGATTTGTCTATTGTTGAAATCCCGTAAATCTCTGCTTCCATCACCTTTCCTGAGACATTGCATGAGGTCACTGGGCCAAATACTCTGCGTTTTTTAAGATCAATTATGAGCCCGTAGTGTGTGATGAGTTCGGCTCGGATGATCGCTGATTTGACGTTGGCTATGATGAAATGCCAGTTGATGCTTCGTCTTAGATCCGATTTAGAGTAAGATGTTTTTGTCCCTAGGGGTTGATGATGGTGGGGTTGGCTGCATAAAGCTTATTGCTGGTTTGGATTTTTAGTATTGTTGTTGTCCAGGTGTGCGGAATGACGGATACGGTAGAACCTGAATCGATTAAAAATTTGAAGCCAGATATTTGTCGTACACGTGAAGGCGATACTCACAGCATGTATCCATGCTGTCGCACCACCTGCGTGGACGACAACGAGTTTAGTTTGTTTGTCAATGCTGCTGCTCTGAAAGTGCAAGGTGAAACGCATTTGCTTGCATTTTCTCCGAA
The DNA here is from genome assembly GCA_964034865.1 of Eristalis intricaria. NCBI lineage: Eukaryota > Metazoa > Arthropoda > Insecta > Diptera > Syrphidae > Eristalis > Eristalis intricaria. The sequence continues at coordinate 76,208,220 of OZ035873.1, read as the reverse complement.
TTTGGCGTGGAAGTAGCACAGTGCTTCGGCGTTGTGTGTATTTGAACGGGATTGAAATCGGTAAGGGGTCTTGTCTGCTCTTGGTCTATTGTTGTTTAATACTGTTTGTGGTTGTTTGACTGCAATCATGAGTTCTGCGAGGGTGTTCTCGATTTTGTTAAGTCTCTTCACAAGATATTCATCTTTTCGAGATCTGAACGACGAACTCTGCTCTTCACTGTTGTTGTTGCTCACCATGACGTATGGTGCTTGGGTGTTATTTTCCATCACGCTGTCGGCTATATCAACAAGCTCCGTTAATGTGGCTTTTTGTACCACCTTTACGATGTTGTGCACGTCAGCAGGCAGCATACCTAACCATTTGGAACGCAAGAGATCATCCGACGTCTTGTTGTTGGACAAATCTTTCATATGCCGAAGAAGTTGTGACGGCTTCCTGTCCCCGAGTTCGATTTCGGACAGGAGTGAAGCTGGCGTTCGGATGAATCCGTAAACCTTTTGATGAGGTGGTCTTTCAGATTTGCGCATCTGTCTTCGTTAGTTGGTGCCATGATGATGTCGGAGACTTCTGCGATTGCTGAAGTTCGGAAGTTTGAATTTGAATGAGTTTGAAAGTTTGATTAGAATGAGTTGCTCTTGATTGTTGCAGTTGAGCTATCTCATCCTGAAGTTTTCTCAGCCTTTGTGTGAGCAGTTCCTGGTCTAGAACTTTATCTTGCTGTTTTTCCTCAGGCGAATTGTGTCCAGACATTTCACTTAAAAATTTTTAACTAGTTGTTAACTTAATATTATCCTTTTTACTAGGGATAACTAATGTAGAAGTTCTTGGAAATTAAAAACAACTGATTTTCTTTATTTATAAAAATGTTGTTTAATTCTTTTCTTTTTAAGCATCGAACTACTTTCGACCAGAGATAACCTATATCATATCCATTATCTCTGCTTTCGACTGTCCTACCAACGCCGACACACAATACTATATTCTGCCGTTGGCGTTGTTGTCGCATATGGGGCAATATGTCATGTTGCCACAATTCCTTTGTGGCAACGTCACATATTACCCCTATGTCGATAGGTCAAAAGTACTATCTTCAGACTATTTTCTTAGTAGTTCTTCGCGTCGCCTAAAGGCCTTTCTTGCATATCTCGCAATATTGGGTGAGTGATGAGTTTCCATTCGTACGTTTTGTATGGACATGAGTGAAGAATTTGGGGAAGAGTAAGTGTATGCCATAGACAAATTAAAGATGAAGACCTTCCACTGCATACAACGAAAATTACCCGATTTCTCCGATACCCCCACTAATAGAGGCCGCCACCCTGCTATGGTTTTTTCGTGCGATGGTCTGCTTGTTGCTCAAATGCGCGATGGCATAACGCATCACTTCTTTGCACTGCCAATACAAGCAGGGTTTATTCGACAGATCAACACAAAACCATTAGTTTAATCGATAGGTATTTACAAACGCGGACGACGCACAATGGGACACTAAAAAAAACTAAAAAAAGACGATGAAGGCAGAGACTTCATATAAAAACATACTTTTCCCCGTAGACTCTCAGCATTGGATTGTTAAACTTTATCCATTTCGGGCAAATATGTTCAGATGTAGTGCTTTTGCTGGCATTTAATTTCTCCCTAGTTCAGTAAATAACATAAAATATATGCATAGAATGCTGCATTAGTCAACGAAGATTAGAAACACTAACTGCCTTCGTCTCCTTAAAATCGCATACGTCAAAACGTTCTTCATCGTCTATCAAAGCTAATTCAACTGAACTCATGAATATTTAAGCAATTTTCGACAAAACAGAAAAGAAAACAAATGAAATTGTCTACTGTTTTTAACTGTCAAATAAATTTCGCAGTCACACCCGTCAATTTATTCACAATAGTCAACAATCTTATCAACCGAGTTATACAATACCGAAATTTTCTTAATTGACAAATTTATCGATCGTCAATTGATTGATATTTGAAACAAGGCATAGATTGACTGTATTGTGAACTATTCAATCCCACAACCATGCAATGTTGATGAACAAAATAGTGATTGTGACTGAACGAACAGTACCATGCTGAAAAAAGGAAAAGAGAACACACCAACCAGAGATAACCTATAAGTGGAATGTATTTGTCTAATTTGTCATTTTGGTTCCTTGTTCTCAAAATGTGGTAATCAAGGGGACTAGGGATGAAAAAGTTTTTGTCCACAACGTACAAAAAAGGAATATTCTAACAATGGATGAAAGTGGCTGAAGTGTGTTTGGTGTGATATATTGGGGTTTTTATGGCTGAAAAGGTTCATGTTTTTCTTTTTTTTATTCGATAGCACATTTTCCTTACATTCAATTAATCCAATTGGAATGAAGCCCCATTCAAAGATACAGGAATTGTATTAGGTATTGATAATATTTTAGACAATATATAGTTTTGGATGTTCACAATGGAATGACTTAACGGCTGCTTCTTACGTTTATTAAAGATTGAAGTGACTGACTGCTGTAGGGAAAGACAACAGCCACACTTATACACTAATACAGCATAGGCGGATCAACGAATACAAATTCCGAAAACCAGATGGTGCTTTTAATAAAGCGAAGAGAATGGTTGATTCTAACTTTGCTCAGTCCATCACGATTATCAAAAAAGTGGGCCTCCAGAAGTCTGAATCTACGGGATGAGGGACCTCAATGGTGTCTTCCTCATCCTCGTTCATGCAACTTCTGCAAAAATCATGATTAGCCACAGAGCTGGTACCGTTTCTAGTGAGTTCGTCCACTTCGCAATTCTCTGGAATGACACAGGATCCTGGCACCCACATGAGATTAATGTTAAAATGTTTGGCCATCTCGTTAATAGATAGGCGGCAATAAGGCAAGTCTTGGAGTTAAGATCTCGATTGATCGCTGCCTGGCTATCGGAACAGATGATGTGTGCTTGATATTACATTGGTTTTTAGCCTTCTGTGTCCACTTCCTCGTTCTGTGGCCTGTTTACGCGTTTATGACACGCAGATTAAGTGATTCCAAAAGTAATCAGATTTGGAAAAAGCTTTCCCAAAATCTACCAAGTGCAGTTGAACCAGGATAATAGCACAAAAAGTTTAATGGCACACTATAGTGAGGGCACTTATCTTTTTGGGGATACTCGATTTCCGTGGTTTCATTTTTAGAACGCAATTTTGCACATCTCGATGAAATAAGAACAAAATACAAAGTACAAAGAACCTCTTTTGAAAATTACAGTGAAACTAAAAATTATTTGCCTGTGCTTTTCGCATTGCAGGCACGGGAACAGTTTTCTCAAATAACAGTACCCGGAAGGCCCACTTCGCGATTCAAACTATGTATGTGAAGTCAAATTTAAGAGTATGAACCATTTTTGCATTTACTTCTAAGAGTAGGCCGCACTTTGTTGCACGGAAGCAAAACAATTTTGATTTCCACTCTAATTTTCATAGGAAAAACTACATTTTTAAACCTTGTTCTTATTTCGTCGAATGGCGTTTTCAAACTTTGGCGCTACGGAACAACCGTTGTACATCCTCTTTTTTTTTACTAGTTTAGAAGATATCGAGGCGAAACTCGACTTTGGTTAAACAGAGCAATATGGAAATGCTACCCAAAATAAAATAAAAGAAATCCTGTTCGCTACTAACCCTTTTTTCATCGCAGGGTTTAACACGCTAACGCGACCTCGTCGTTCCACTAAGGGTATAGGCGCCAAGAACTGAGGTTTAATTTCCCTATTTAAAATGAAATAATGCAAAATATTTAATATCTTTTTGGTATAATTTGTACGGGCGCAAAGGTCCTTCAGCACAATTTTTCGTTGCGCGATTGATATGATATTATCCGGGTTGGACTGTAATACTTTTGCTGAGTAGAAATCAGTTGCAAATGCTAAAATTTTGGTGTTTTTAAAATGATCAATGGTTTGTGCAGTAGTCTGAAACTAGTTTAATTGAATCCTCGAAGTATTTAATTTATGCACTGAAATATGTACATATAGCTGATGGAAATAAATGACTGAGCCGAATAGGCAAACAGCATCAAATTATCTCCGCTGTTGAGACTTTTAAATAAATAACAGCTATATTTGATTTGCTTTTTCACAGACAATTATAATTTGTTTATATCCCTATATATTCTGGTGTAGATAGCATGTTGTATTTATTAATTCACTGCTGCGGCATCCTTGGCTGCAGCTTGGCGCTTCTTCACGCCCCAGTTATAAACACGTGCCATGTTAACTTCTGTAGTAGTTATTTGATCTCTGCAAAGAAATAAATTGCATGATTTGATCCAAAAATGTAGTAAATTAATTGTTTACCGTAGGAAATCTTGATCATGTTCAACACTTTTAAGATTTGCGACAGCTGAATTCATATTTTGCTTCAAAAGCTCTTCAGCTTCGTCTAATGGATATTCTAACATAACGTTGGCACCCAACCAAAGGCAAACTGTATTTGTTGGCGCTACTAGAGTCTTTATAAATACTTGGTCGCTAAGCAGAAATTGCGTTTCCTTTTCCTCCGTTTGTTTACGCAAAACATTGATCATTTCGAGAGAACGTTGCAAATCTGGTATTTGTTGTTTAAGTTTCCTTCGACGCGCATCTAAATTAAATGCCATGAATTTGTATTTGCCATGTTGCTCATCTAACCTCTGCAGAACCTTTTCACAGTTCTTCTCATTTTCCGGTTGTCCCATAAATGTGTCTATCTCGTCCTGTTTATTAATTATTAATGATTTGAGGTTATAAACAATATATAGTAATATATACCAAGAACAAAGCCTCTGGAATGCCCGCAAAAGATTTTTGATTTTTAGGTAATTTAGGCATTTCTACCATATCTATGAGACCCGTCATTTTAATTAGTTTATAGAAAGGATGGAAGTATCGAAAACTACTTTCAGATGTTCATATAAATTTTATGACAATTTGATTAATTTTAAACAGATAGAGCAGAAGAATATCATTGGAAGGAAGATTTTTATTCCAATGAGCAGTTTTCCATTCATAACCAGCGAGCTACATGTGCAATCAATTCAACACATGTTTATTAATCATCAGTATTACAGAGATATAGCTGATTGTCCCCAAGTCCATCTACGAATCTGAGTTCTTTTTTGACAAACATTCATGCATTTTTGACGGTTATTCACGAAAGAACGTAAATGCCGCTCTCTTCCGCTTGGTATGAAAAAATGATATAAGAAACAGTTGTCAAAAATTTTAAGGGGTGAGACAGGTAGAAGTCTTGCGTCTCTGTAATACTTCATTTCTGTTAAACATAACTGACTTGTGCAGCATTAAAAAAAGTTGTCACTGAAATCCACCCCAGAGTGTTAATTCTTCAAACCGCCAATTAATTCCTCATTAAATTCCAAACCGGTGTCTTATTCCATGACGGTAGCCGACCGTTCAATTCATATCATGTCTGTTTTGTATTCTGGCAAAAATTTCACAAGAAAATACACAAGAATAATTACCATGATCAAAAATTTGTTTTTTTTCTTCGGTCAAAAATCTTAATCCATTTATCTCTTCTTATTTTTAGTCTCTTTCCAAATCAAGTTATTGCTTTTCCTTGAGATGTGCTCAAGAGAATATTACAATTTTTAAAATGTACTGTGATGACACAATTTGTGACGCTTTTTTAAATACGAGAACCTCACAATTTGTAACTCACCATGCTCTTGTGAACCAGTCGTGACTTATGACAGATCACAAAGGTGTGTCAAAACATGGCTCTTAGTGCAATTTTTAACTACTATTTGGGTTTAGTTAGATGTAAAAATAAATACTACAATTTTAATATATTAAAATGTATTAAAAAGTCAACTATTAAAACATATTTATGCTTATGTATCAGAGATCTGCAGCGAATTACCGCATTTATTCGTTCAACGCATTTACATTGTGTTTTTCTACCACTCTAACTTATTGATCCTTCATAAAATATACATCGCCATCGCGTTGACCGCAAATATCTATGGTGTACGTTCATGTAGTCATACCAATCGAAGCACAATGCGATGTTTGATCGGTTTTCCTCAGATCATAGCAATGAGTGAGAAAAAGCGGTGCGAGTGCACATACCACCGGATCGGCTATGTCAAGATGAACATGTGCTAGTGCAGGATGCATTGACTCAAAAACATAGTTTATTTTAATAAAACGATTCGCTTCATCGGGTGGTAAGCAGCTATATGTGATCGCTCTCTATGCACCTGATAATTCAAATCTCGATCACATACTCTTTCCAAAGTTCCAGAGCTATTTTATAATAGAAGGAGATTTCATCTCTAGGCATAGAGAGTGGGGATGTAATAGAAACTGCAACCGGGAGAACGCCTTAAGCAACTGATTGACTGTGCATGGCGAGTTGAGAGCAGACCTGCTTGCAACCGAGATATCATCATTTCCCAGAAGTGGAAATTATCTGGATCTACTATTGACGGACAGACGACTGACCTTACATGACATAGATATAAGCACCCGACTGCACGAACTGCTTAACCGCGATAGACTACGATAGTGATCATCGTGCTTTTTCAGCGGTTATCCAGATCCCAAACGAGGTGGTTGAACTGGGGGAAATATGTCCAGAGAAACCCTTATAATTACATTAAGGCTCGATGGCCACGTTTCTCCAGGGCTTTATCCACTGAACTCCGTTCGAGTGCGATCAATCCACCAACGATCACAAACCTTACCAACGAAGAGGTTGACGGGTACCTCAGACGAATGGACAATGCCATACTCCGTGCAATGGACAAGACTATTCCGAAGGTAGTGCACTCCGATGATTCTAATGTTTATGACGATGCACTCCACGTGCATAAAAGTAGACTGCTGTCAAGACTTAAACTCTACAGATCCAAGAAGTCTGGAAATCAGATCTCCGAAGTCAGAGATCAAAAACCTCCAACAACTAATAAAAATCAATTACAATTTAGCTATAAGCTTGCACTAGGGCAATAAAATCCGGGCTGTACGATTCAGCAACCCGGGTATGTTCCCGCAAGTAAATAAAATATTCAGAAGGAAAGATCAAAATGACATTCAGATCGTAAGACTTCCCAGAACAACTGACAACGTACAACTACTGACCTCAATCAATGTTGATCCAGATGAGGCTGTGCTAGATAACGACTTTTTCGTGGTCGAAGATCCCCAGGAGAAGGATAGAACCTTTGTTGCTATTTTCCAGAGAGTGTATACGGTCAACGAGCTTCGTAGGCCGAACCACGACTTGGAGAACAGAGCCTTATTAAACCACCTCTATCTTCGTTACGAGATTAGTCAATGGCGTTCAGAGAATAACGGTTTTACCAGATTCTATAACGAAAATATGGCAAACAATGCCGTGCCAATGATGGATGATGGAAACCAGAAGTGATTTCCCAAGAAGATCTCCAGGGCATCCTTAAATCTATGAAGAACAAGAAATCAACTGGGATGGATGATATCCCGAACATCGTGCTAAGTCATCTCCTCCGGCGGCAATCGAAATTTACACGACACTGTTCAACAACGCACTCAGTAATGCATATTACGCGGAAAGTTGGAAGACCGCTGTGGTACAACCAATACCTAAACGGGACAAAGACGAAAGCATCCTGTAAAACCTCATCAGCAAAGTCTTCGAAAAGATTGTTATTCGAGCCCTGCCAACGTGGGTCGAGAACAACAATATTATACCGGACAACCAGTTTGGATTTAGAGCGGGGCATGACACCACACATGTCGAGTCAAATCGGTCGAGTCAAATGTATCCGACATTCAATGGAATAAAAATAAAAAACAGTGTACACGGTTTGGCTAGAGGGCCTTTTGCTTAAGTTCATCAGACTTGGCTTACATAAAACATTGCAATACATGATATATGACATGATAACAGGTAGAGAGTTCGTCGTAAAAAGTGGCGGCGTAACTTCTACCACAGTTTTTAATATCAATAATGGTATACAACAGGGGACTTGTGGTTCTCCGATATTGTTTGCTATTTTTACTGCAGATCTCCTAAGGTCTATACCGCACCTAATCGCGTATGCCGATGACTTAGTGGCGTACAGATCTGCTCCTAAGGAAGAAGTCATTAATACCTTGTGGCAACGCGACTTTGGCAACACTTTGACATATTGCGATGACTGGAAGCTGCTTATCAACTTCCAGAAGTGTGAAACTGTCCTTTTCCGTACCCCGATGGTTATGGCCTTAAGGGATACGTGCATAAACTGGATGAAGTTCGGCATAGTTGACTCACAGGGTCAGCCGTTAGCAGTGAAAACTGTTGTTAGATATCTTGGCATTTGGTTGGATCAGTTTCTGTATTTTAACAAACATATAGAGAAAGCTTTGACCAATGCTAGAAAAGCCATTGCTGTGGCAAGTAAGCTGTTTTATAGCAGCCAATTTGATACCATGTTGAAGGTAATCTGCTACATGGCTCTCATAAGGCCAGTCATGGTGTATGGTTGTCCCCTGTGGTTCAACGTGAGTCCTTCTCAGATGTAAAAGATGAGGGTGTTTGAGAGACGGTGTCTCAGGACTTGTCTCCGGTTGTATCGAACACCCGAGTCTGACCAAGAAGTACTATATTAACGAGGTCCTGTACAACAGAGCAAACGTGAAAAGGAAGAAGATCTTATAGGTAGAAGATCTTATAGGTAGAAATAAATAAATAAAAAAAAAACAAAAAAAAGTATATACACATATATGAAACAAAAAAAGGTGCACAAGGGTGTGTGGATTATAAATGTTACGCATATACATAACATACACGCCTTTGTGTACACCTCCGCAGTATTACGGACATTGCTTAAGTTAGATTAAGTTGTCTTAGGTTTTTAATAGGTAATAAGGTTTAGGTTTGGATGTAGGTTAGGTAATAATAAGAATGTATAGACTGTATAATAAGAATGTATAGTTTTTTCTTAGTTTTCTTGTCCAGTAAGTCTTCAATGATAAAGTCTGTCCTGAGAACTAAAAAGAAATAAATTTAATAGTTTAGATGCCGAACGGCAAATAGTAAGTTAGAATAGATTATTTTAGAGTACCCGCGAAGGGTCAGTACGAGAATTAAGGACATGAATTGTTAGATATTAAGATGTCATTTTTGTCTAGTATAAGTTGCCCTGAAAATTAAATAAAAATTAAATAATTTATTTAATTTCAATCCAGTCTATGAATGATTTTATTTTTCCTCATTGAACTTAAACTGACCTACCTTAACGATTCTTATAATATGATTAATAAGGGAAATGTTCTGTGCAGTGGATGAATGGCCAAAAAGTGCTGATTTTGTGTCGTGTGACTTGGAGTAAATGTACTGGAGTGTAGTGTGTGACGGAAGTGCAATGTAAGCTGTAAAGGGAGTGTACAGGGGAAGTGCATTGTGGAAGTTCCTCCTTAGGTTTGGACGTCCTCGTTCATAATTTTTGCTATCCGCATTTTTAATACCTCGTTATCTAATGGTGAGGATGATATCGCTGCCTCATGATCTGAACTTGTTGTGATGGTCAGTATTCTCGATTTGAGTTTAGCGTATATAAGAACAAGAATGATTATAGCAAGAATTCCTGTAACGCCATACCACATCCACTTATTTGTCTCTAGAGAAATACTAAATTCTTTAATAAAAAAAAGAATTCCTGTAACGCCATACCACATCCACTTATTTGTCTCTAGAGAAATACTAAATTCTTTAATTTTTTCGTTGTTGATGAGATGCAACCTGTGCAAGTAAGACAAAGATATTTTCTTTTTTAATTCAGTTTCGATCAGAATTGTTTTCCTTGGCGTTGGTAAGTTGATGACTTCTGCGGGACGAGTTATGTTATAGACTGTTCCATTGATTGATCAGGAACGTACCGTTGATGGAAAAACGCTGGCTATTTTCTTGTATTGTTAGCTTTTCGTCACGAGCTACAATTTAATCCTTCACCAATGAGTTTAATTTTCTATAGGTGGTCAGAAGACATTGTTGGGCAATCAACTGTATGGTTACTAAGGAGCTGAGTAAGGCATTGGTCGTTATAGTTTGGTTGGCAAAAGGCATATGAAATATTTTTTTACAATTGGTTAGTGGAAAATAATCTTCATTACAATAAGCAGTTAAATTATCTCTTATATCTATAATTTTATTATTGTGAGGAACAGTGACTATTTCAAAAAGTTCACAATACTTAGTTACTAATGGCATTCTTATTATAAGGGTTTTATTAACAAAATACATCTTAACAACCGAAATCAATAATAAGTCACTTATAGAAGTTGCAACATTTTCCTTAATACTAACGACATCTATTTTATCAACATCTAATAATTGTTATGCTACTCCAGATTAGAAAACAAGCGAAATAAAACACGAGTTCGACCGTTCGGGTTGAGTACTTTATTAGTACTGCATTAAAAATTTTTTCGATGGTTGGAGCATAGCCTTATGCATATCGATTATGTGTATATTGATATCGATATTGACGACGATACTGATGAACGCCCACGACGTCTTCACTTTGTTATCTGAGACGTTTGGTGTCGTTTCTTCTTGAGTTGTTTATGAAACTCAAGTTTTGTCGCGCAATGTTATTTATTTATTTAATTTCATCAACAAGCTTAGCTTACAGATTACGAATATGTGCAATAATATTTTAAAGGATTAATAGGAACTAAATTACTACATTAGCTTGACAGAAAACTGAATAATGGGCTTTTGAAGCGGTCTCTCGAAAAATGAAAATCTATGTTACTACTAATTCCATTGAATGAATTCAGAGATCTGGAGATTGGCTCATTGCGACCATAGTTTGTTCTATGTCCCGTTTGGTAAAAGAAATGACGATCCCTTAACACCCTTTCTGGGGCATAGATTGGAAACATAGACAACAATATAGGACTGTTAATATGTGAACACAGGACGTCTCTCACAAACATGATGTCATGTGCATGCCTTCTTACACTAAGTGACATTATGCCTAATAGTTGGCATCTAGCTTTATAGGACGGTTTAAAATCCCAACGCGAAGATATATTTAGTAAAGCGCCTCTGTACTCTTTCAATACGGTCTGAATGGGTCAAATAGTTTGGATTCCAAACAACATCGGCGTATTCGAGGACTGACCTGACTAGAGCAATAAAAAGGGATAAAAAAGTATAAGGATCAGAGAAATCTTTCGAGTTTCTTATAATAAATCCAACAAGTGAATTAGCCTTCGCTACTATATATTCAACATGAGGAACAAAGGTTAATTTGGTGTCAATAAATACACCGAGATCTTTAGTTTTGTTAACTCTTTTTAAGGGCAGTTGTTCAATACAATTATTGAATGAATGTTGGACAAGAGATCTTGTAAAAGAAATAGCAAAAAATTTTCTTACATTTAACGATAAACCATTATTAACGCACCATGTCGATAAATTATTAAGGTCCGTCTGAACCTTTATGCAATCATTTAGGCATTTAATTTTTAAAAATATTTTCAAATCGTCTCCATACATTAAACAGTTTCAAAATTTGAGCTGTTGAATAATAGCATCAATAAACATAATGATAAGGAGGGGTCCTAGATGACTCCCTCGTGGAACCCCAGAAGTGCACGAAATTATTCTGGAATAGTTGTTATCTACCGATTAAAAATGAAGAAATCCAATTCAACATTGCTGAATGAAATCCAAATCTTTCTAGCTTCTTTACAAGCAACACATGGTTAACAGAATCAAAGGCCTTGCCAAGGTCCGTATAAACAGCATCAAACTGGCATCCACTTTCAACAGCGTTAATTACAAGAGATGTAAAATAAACCAGATTAGATGTTGTGGAACGACCTGAAACAAAACCGTGTTGAAACTCTGATATATGCTCTTTAATATGAAAATATATTTTTGATTCCACGATGCATTCAAAAAGCTTTGGGATGGCTGAAAGTTTGCAGATTTAAAGATAGGGGCCAGAAAGGATATCTTCCAAGCCTCGAGGAATAAGCCCGACGCTAGCGATAGATTGAAAATTATAAGTTAAGGTTTACTGATAGAGCTGCAACGGTTCTTTAGTATGATTGCAGGAATACCATCAGCACCAGGTTTAGGAATTGGTTTGAGGGTACTGATAGCAGACTCTATGTCCTGAAGCTCCAGAACTAAGTGACCAAAATCAATTATAGGCATTGAAAATGTTTCAGGCAAAGAAGGAGTTACAGAAGGAGAAAAAACAGATTCAAAAAACTGTGCAAATAGTTCGACAGAGTTTTTGGCATCATTAGACACTGAGTTCTTATAAACCATTTGCTTTGACAACCTATTAGAGCATCTTTTTTGATTTATAAAGCACCAAAATGATTAAGAATAATTTTTGAGTTTATTTTCAATATTCATTGTGAAAATATTATGCAAAAATTTACTTAATATTGTAAAATCTTTTCGCAGTCAACAGAAAATTTCTTTATCAGCATTTATTCCTGATTTTTTGAATCGTTTGTGAGCTTTATTTTTTAAGTTTTTCAAGTGCAAAAGACGTCTGTTATACCAAGGAGGCTTGGATTTGTATTTCCGTACAGAGCACGGAACAAACATGGAAAAACCAACATTAACTAAGGAAGTAAAATGGTTATACATATCATGTAGACATAGATTTTCAAATTCCTTGACCCAGTTGAATGAATGAAAATACTCACATTACCCCGCAAAATTACATTTTAAAAAATTAAAAGAACTGACCGAGCTCATTTCTACTTTAACATAAGTGTACAATTCAATTTCAAGCAGCAATTTTTTGTGATATATTGAAATATTCAGAAGAGGAAATGGAGCTTCAAAACATTAGTTTTAACGTCGTTAGCATTTATGGAAACATGATCTAATAACCTGTTATGTGAATTGGTCATTGAACTAATTTGACATAAATTAATTGAAAACATACAGTCAATAAGAGCTATTTCGTAATCTTTTGTGACATTGTATGGTATGAGCATTTTATCGTCTTCCGACCAAGACCAATTTACATCACCAATATTAAAATCTCCAAGAGCACATAAGATAGTAGTTTCAGAACATAATGACTTACAAATTCAAAATTCTCTAAGCAATTTTCATAAGTGTCCAATTTACTACCTGATGGAATATAAGTCACAATATAAATGAATGTTGTACTTCCGACATCCGTTGAAAAGCAAATTTGGTAATGACATTTTTTTTGCTGGGAAACGTTAACTGAACAGCAGCAAGTACTCCACCGCCCCGATCCTCAGCTACATTGCAGTGATCATTGTGAAAAACATCATAAATTGAATCATCAAAAATCTCAGTTGACAAGATATCTTTGTAGACCCGGGTTTCCGTAATTATAATTGAGTCATAATCTTTATGACTGGACGCAATAAACAAATCTGAGGTTTTCGTTGTGAATCTACTCGCATTGTGATAATACACAGTCAGATGTTGTTGATGTATATTTCCACCATTAGCATTAACAAGGCTTTTGCCTGTTCATAAGTAAAACAACGAATCTTAACTCCATTCGACCAAAAATTCCCATCAAACACTGTCTTGGCATATTGAGTTGGTACACCAATCTTAAAGTCTAAAAATTTAAGTGGCCGTTGATTCTCTCTAAGCTTGCTTAATTTAAAACATGAAGTCCATTGAGATGTAACTTCTAGCTTTGATGAGATGATAATAATTACATCGGTAGTGGTGTCGGGGTGGATACTTGAAAAGTGAAACCATTTTAATTTAAGAGCCACCTGCAGATCACTATTTTGCACACTTGTGCCTAAAATGACTTCAATATGCTTGCTCTTGTTTACCTTTGCAATGGTATTATTAGGCACAACGATTGGTTCAGTGACACCATCAGCAACAAAATCAGTATTGGCATCGCAAGCCGCGGAATCCCCAACAAAAACATCAGAACCATCAGCAACAGCAGCAACAGCATTTTTAACAATTTATTTATCATAACCACAGACGTATTTATGTTTACATCAGCTGCAGCAGTAATTTTCGGAGCAGGCGTACTCAGAGCATAGTTGACAGTTATTTTGTCTTGCGAAGCAGACGTCATAGCAATTATAGACCCAGTATCGTCACCAACAACAGCAGTAAGATTAGGAGAAGAAGTCGATTTCAAATTCTCTTTCCTGTTGATTTTCAATGCGCAAGTAGGAGTGGTGACACTAGTACGAGCGCTAGTGGGAGAGCATTTGCCCACTATTGTAGAAAGACGATTAAAAGGAGAAGAGGAAATATCAGCGCGACGATCAGTGGACAGTTGTTTTGAAGGTAAAACGACCTTTGAAATTCTTTGAACACGGGTTGTATCACGGATGTCACGACTGGTATTCAAGTTGTTAGAGCGCGATGAAATGTTTTTGGATTTATCAGGTCCCAATGATGAACCGATCTTATTAATATGATCGATGTTATTTTGCAAAAAAATAGAAAGGTCATTCATTTTTTGTAAACATATCAAGAATGGGCTATTTACGCAATTTTCGCACTTAAAGAAAATGTTAGCATTTGCTTTAATAACTCTAACGACAGTTTTTTGGATTGAACTACATTTTATATGAGTAATTAAACCGCATACACCACACGATATAAAATCAGTGTCTTTTATTAAATTTGAACATTTGTTGCACAAAGAGTTCATTATAATAATAGTGTAGATCAAAAACGCGTGCGACACAGACAGTAGGCTGAGAGAGACTCTTCGTAGATGGTCCGCTCGGATGTTGATTGTTTGTTTATCATAGCATCATCGCGGGTGGTTTTACTGTTACACTTCGCCTTTGTTTGTCATCACTGTCGAAAATGCCGATGTGACAAACAAATGGGTTCAGACACGAAATACAGCCACTAAATACATCCATATGCATAACATCTCCCTCCTTAAAATTAAACAGTAAATAAGTAAGATTTCTTGTTTGAAAAAATTAATTATATAGACTTTATTTTATTTTCTTCTACTTAAAATTTTCCAACTTTGAAGCCATTTGAATTTGGTCTCATTACTACAGTTTTTGACTTATTATTGTCGTAATAATGTACAATTCTTTCTCTTTCGACAACAGCGTGTTTAGATTTTTTAATAAAACATTTATGGAAGATGGTGATGCCATTTCCTTTTACAAATTTTAAAGTACAATAAACGATCAACACAATAATAGTTATTCAACTTATTCCTAATCCAGCACCTTGTACATGAGGAGATATAGATTTTAATGTTTTCGATACAAAGTTTTCTTGATCTTTAATCTCCATGGTTAAATCTTGCAATTCGCTTAAATCCCTAAGTTTTACTTTGGGCAAAGTTATGCCTTCTACCTCGATATTATTTAGTTTTATATTGGAACAACAATCTTCAAATGCAGGACGATAGATATCTTTGGTTTCAATAATTCTGTTCCGTACGTTTGGATTCTCGTTTCTATAGTTTCGAAAGTACAATTTGGTTCTAGGTTTAACATTCCAATATTATTTAAGAAACCATTTACATTATTCTCCTTATTACTACAATTATATTTGAAACTTTTTTCTTCACTTAAAGAAAATATATATATATATATATTCTCAGTAATTTTCTGAAATATTGCTACACGATTCAACACTTGTTTAAGTTGACAGTCATCATTATTTCTTCTATTCATAAAAATAATAAGTTCACAATCGTTATTCATTGAAATTTTTTTTTTAATTCCATATGAAGTATTTGTCAATTTTCTTACAGTCCTTCATAAGATCATCACTTACAAAATATTCTTCTTTATTATCTTTAATTATAAAATATTTCATTCTCTGCTCAATGACGTATAAAATTCCTTTTGTTTTATATGGCACATTAATCATTTCGAATACTTCTGATTTTGTAGTTTCTACAGTTTCTTACAATTCAACAAACAGTCTCTATTTACTGTGTTCATGACTCGTTCTAATGTTTTCCTTAAACCATTAGTTAGGTTACTTAATTTAAAAATATGTTTCTTTTAAGATCAAACTTTGCTTATTTAGATCGTCTTAAACCTTAATTTCTTCTTGTTGGCTTTTGTGTAAAAATTCGCTATTTTCTTTAGTAATTCTTATGGCTTCTTCGTATTGTCTGACGTCTTCGCTATATAAAGTTCCGAACAACAATTTCAAGCCTGATCCAACAATGTTTAAAAGACCTCTTTTATATCTTCTATCAACTCGTAATAAATGATAGATAACTTCCAAATTTTTCCTCAATCCTAAAATTTGTAGTTTAGCTTTCTTAATAAATTCTTCACACTCTGGGATTTCTATCAAACATTCATTATTTATTTTTGCTACGAAACTAGTGACTACATCTACCTTATCCGTTATTCGATTTAGATCAGTATTGATAATTATGGTAATCTTTCCTGTTTGTGGTCTTAATTCTTCAACATTTGCTTGGAAATTCTCCCATATTTTACCGACAACGCAATAATCAATACCAGCAATAGCAGTGTTATGGCAAAAGGCATCATATCTAAATAATTTCGAGTATTCAGGTTTTATCTTTATTAACTAAACTCAAATATTCTCCTAATCTAGCGTGTAATCTTTATGCTGACCCATTAGATTGCGAATATGCGTTACTAGTACGTAAATTTTTTATTCCAAGCATTTTGCACAATTTTTTCATTAGCTCATTTATGAATTCACCACTATTATCCGTGAGGATATATTTTGGTAATCCAAAATTTAATATTTATTCGTCTCTAAAAGCCCTGGCTACTGTTTTACTCTTTTTGTTATCTATGGTAATATATTTTATGAACTTACTTAAATAATCTTGAATCTTCTTTCATTTTTGATATATGGACCTGTCAAATCTATTGCTACCTTTTCAAAACAGTGTTCTGCTGATGTCACTATTTTCATTGGCATTAATTGCATTTTTGGATGTATTCTATAGCATCATTATTCAAATTTTTCTAATAGAATCTTTCTTTAATCCTGCTGATAGTGGCTTTCTGTCCGCCATGACCTCCAATCAGACAATCATGGTATTCTTTGATTATATTAAGTTGTACTTCTTTGCTGATGATAGCTTCAATGTTATTTAGTGAATCTTTGTTTTCATTCTCTTTTTTACTTTCTCCGATTATTTGACTTTGGTTAAGATTGTCGACGTTAGAGTCTTCGAAAATTTGTCTTAGTTCATTTTCGTCTTCTTCTTCTTCATTCGTGAAGTCCTCTCCAAAAATCTCGTTTACTAACTTCTTTTGCTCCTTATTGCGATTTCTTTTAGTTTTACTGTTGCATGTTTCCAATTCTTGATTAATGAATACTGGAAAAAACATGTTTCTACTAAGTTCATCTGCAACTACATTGTCTACGCCTTTTTTATATACGATTTTGTAATCATATTCCCCAAGCTTAAGTCTCCATCTAATAAGTCAGCCAAGTAAGCGGCCTATGGTCTGTTTTTATTATAAACTTTTCCCCGTATAAGTAAGGTCTGAAATACTGAACTGCCCATAAGATAGCTAAGCATTCCTTTTCGGTGGTACTATGGTCACAATGAAAGGTTAAGCAAACTCTGGATATTGGAGCATTGTAAATTTCTACAATTCGCTTTTTGATTTTTTCCAAGTTGATTTTTTCTTTAATAACTCATATTCTGAGGACTCTATTGTACTGAATCCCTTGATAAACTTTCTGTATTCATACCCATATGTGATTTTGTTCCTTTGGGGTTCTTAGGACTCTGTTATTAATATATTATGTTCTGTTTAGGTTCTGTTATTAATAGCTTCAACCTTATTTAAATTGGGTGCTACTCCGTTACTCGTAATATTATAACCTATATAATCAACCCTTTGTTTAAAGAATTCAGTTTTGTCGATTTGAATCTTCAAATTACTTCTTTCTGACCTATCAGGTACTCATTCCAACCTATCGGTATGTTAGGTTAGGTTAGATTGAGGTGGCTGACTGCCGCGCATACGGACAGCAGACACACTTAGGCCAAACATAGGCCCGCTGTTTTACCACGCGGATCTTAGGCTACCTATTCCCCAAACCAATTTGTGCTTCTGATAAAGCGAAGAAGAGGGCTGATTTTGATGCTGCTCAGTTCAGCCAGATTAACAAAGAAATGGGCCCCCAGAAGTCTGAATCTACGGGATGAGAGAGCACTGCATTTACATAGCAAGTGTTGGATGGTTTCTTCCTCATCCTCGTCCATGCAACTTCTAAAGAAATCATTATAGGGAAGGCCTAGTCTAAAGGCGTAAGTTCTGATGACACAATGCCCTGTTAGAACGCCAATAAGAGATCTGAGATTTGGCCTGCTTAATCTGATTAAGCTAAGCGATCGTTTGGGATCGATCATAGGCCATAGTTGTTTGGTAATGAGGCATCCTGTGCCTGATATCTATCCGCGGTCTGTTTGTTCAAGCGTTTCAAACTTAAGCAGATGTTTTATAGTAGCGATAGGCATGGAGGGTGAGTCTCCACTCGTAAAGCGCACGGGATTTGTGCACTCTCTAGCGAGTTTGTCCGCTTCGCAATTCTCTGGAATGTCACAGTGTCCCCGCACCCACATAAGTTGGATGCTAAAATACTTGGCCACCTCGTTAAGAGATAGGCGGCAATTAAGGGAAGTCTTGGAATTAAAGGTGACTGAATCCAGAGATTTGATCGCTGCCTGGTTATCGGAACAGAAGACGATATCTGTGCGTGATATTATATTGTTTTTCAGCCAGGACAGTGCTTCCTTAATCGCTATAGTTTCAGCCTGAAAGACGCTACAGTGATAAGATCCATGGAATAGACACCAGCACCCACACCTGCATCCATTTTCGATCCATCTGTCAAGATTTGCAGTGAACAGTAAGATCTGGGCGGTATGCTGGTTGAGAAATTCTTCTCGAAGTGGAGTTTAGGTAGAGTGAGGTCTGTATCAATGGGTATAGAGGCATAGCCGCGTAAGATCGTTGAATGTCCAGACTGCAGTTCTTTCCAGCTGCTCAGCGATCTTAATCTGATCGCCGTGCTGGCTGCTGTCTGTCTGCCAATTAGTTCTATTGGTGGCAGGTTGAGGATTATGTTTAATGCTTTGGCGGAGGTAGTCTTAGCGCCCCGCTAAAGTATACGCATGCCATCCTCTGCACTCTAGCGAGTGGGGTGATGTTGATTCCCTTGTCGAGTGCGGCTCACCAAATTGCAACACCATATAGCAGTATGGGTCTGACTACTGATATAAATAGCCAGTGAACCATTCGGGGTTTCAGTCCCCATTTGCACCCAATGGCCCTTTTACAGCAGTAGAGAGCCGTTGAGGCCTTCTTGACACGTTCGTGGATATTTAACTTCCATCTTGACTTCGTGACTAGTAGTATAGGGCCTAAGAATTTAGAGCTGTCGCTTAGCATCAAGGGGGTCCCGCATAGTGTGGGAGGGTCAAAGTTAGGTATTTTATGTAAAGAGGACTAGATCCGTTTTTTGCTGATTGACATCTAAGCCGCATTCGCTAGTCCATTTCACTAGCTTGGATAGGGCAGATTGCATAATATCCCTGATCGTGGATGAATATTTCCCAGATACAGCTAAGGCAATGTCATCTGCATAGGCAATGACCTTACACCCAGTCCCATCTAGTTTCACAAGTAGTTCGTTGACCACTATGTTCCACAGTAGAGGGGAGAGTGCACCACCCTGCGGTGTGCCTCTGTTCACAGATTTGCAGATCGTGGTATCACCAAGCTTCGAGCTTATCACTCTGTTATTGAGAAGTCGGTGGATAAAAGTCACTATAGGTGTTTCGATCCCAAGTCTGTTGAGTGCTGAGGTTATTGCCTGAGGTTCTATGTTATTATTCCCCCTTCGGATAGGGGTTAGAATATATCCGAGGTAAGGCATGCCTGTCGTAAAAGGCGACTACTAGCCAAGTTTGTTAACACAAGCGAAATTAAAAAAAAACATGCAATGATTAAAACAAACGGAAGTAATACCACAGGTGAAATGCCAGTTACACTGGAAAATCCACACTCTTTTGAGTCAGGCTCTACCGATTCTGGGGAGAGGCAGTTATTGCGTTTGATTACCCCTTTTGGAAAAAAGTTCAAGGGTAATAAGATCACCACCATCTCCATCTTTTAAAGAAACCACGTGCGCATTAGCGCCAGTTAAGATTCCTGCGTTAAGACGCAGGTAAAAAAATCTCCAACGAGACCGCATTCGCCACTTCATGACGAACACGCCTTAGCGAGACTGCAACTTCTAGAACAAGAGACCTTCGGACTAAGGTTACAAAGCATGGAAGCTCTCTGCAAATAACTGAGACTAGAGCTTAGTCAACTAAAAACGGAAAATGTGGAAAGGCAAGAAGCCAAGTCCATAGTTAGTCCATATTAGCAAAAAGGCAACAAAAAGGAAAGGCCGGCTCTTCACCAGAGCTTGTCGATAAGAAAGGAAGTGAGCCAAAACAGAATGATAGTGCTAACAATGCTAGGCAACTGAAGGAATGACCACCTCCTCCAATTAACGTGCTCGGAATTAAAGAATATAAAGAACTAAACACTATCTTAAGACCCGAAAACAACCTAACATAGCGCAACAATAGTACATGGAAGATAATCGTAAAAGACTTTGACGGCTACAGAGCACTTTCACAAGAACTAAACGCGTAAAAGATTCAATGGTATACTTATGAAAACAAATCGGAAACACTTACTCGAGTCGTAGCTAGAGGACTTCATTCATCTTGCCCAAAAGAAGACATTGCTGAAGACCTAATAAATAAAGGCTTCAAGATAGTTGATGCAGAAGGGGCGCAAGATGAGACACGTCGCAGTCTGCCTCTCTTCATGCTAACGTTCGACAAGTGTGAAAGCATGAAAAACATATATAGTATAAGAACAATCTTAAAAATGCCTGTTAAAAAATTAAAACCTCAATGCAAGCGATGTCAGGGTTTTAATCACACGAGAAAGTACTGCCAAAAAGATCCAGGTTGTGTTAATGCGCGGGAGAGCACCCATCCGAAGAAAGCAATGCAAACAAGGGGACATTTGCAACTTGCATTAATTGCAAAGGAAAGCACTCAGCTTATTAACGTGGGTTTGAAGTAGCTGAAGAGCATCAAAAAAGACATGACAAGATCAAAGCAAATCTGTCCCAACCACATTTGCTCAAACAGTAGCAGCTCAAAGTGAGAGTAGAAGTAAGCCACTAGATCCCGTTCCTCGTACCCTCTCCATTATATTATTAAATTTATTATACATACATTATATTATTATATAAATATTATATAAAATCAATTAGCATGGCTTTGCCGTCTGCCAGATTGACAATTATTACGTTACTAAACATTGCATCTAATTTCTTTAATTAAGGCATATATAATTAAAGTGTATTACTCTATCAATTTAGCAATTTTAAAAAGATTCTGTTAATACACTTTCCCTATATTTTAAAGCAATTTCACAGTATTTTAATAGTTTTATTACATTCATTTCATTGAGCAGTAATACTATTTCCATTTCAGATAAGTAGTCTTTCTCAAAAACACTTCTTCTAGTCTCATTCAAAATTGGACACCTGCCTATGAAGTGCATGAAATCTTCTCTTTCATTTAGATTACAGATGCGGCATAGTATCGGGAGGTCTTCCCTGTGGGGAATAAAATTATGTTTTAGTAGTTCTCTAGGCAGCTTGAACAATGTTGATATTTCGCGGATACTATTCGAATCTTTGAAATAATTTCTACTCCCCAGGTTGTAATTGAGCCGGTTGTACGTACTGCGATGAGTTGAAGTTGCTGCTTTCACCAGAAATTTCTATCTCGACTCCTCATCGACTTGTTTTATTAATAGGTGTAGTGAATCTTCCCAGTCCAGGCTTTCCACGTTCAACTGTATACCACATGTATGCGGTAATTCCAACCATTCTTGATACCACACTGTTTTTCTCCGAATTGTTTGCAAAGCCACTATTTTCGGAAGTCGGTTATCTTTCATTACCCGCAGTATGTAATTGACTTGCATCTTGAGTGTATTTACAAACAGAGGAGATAATCCTGTTTCCAGCAAAAGCATGTAGTTTGGCGTCATTTTAGGCAAATGGAAAATCCTTTTAATAAAAAAACGTTGCAACCTCTCCACTTCCTCATAGGGTTTATGTTCCCACACTTGCGCCGCGTATAACATTATCGCCTCCGAAACCGCTTCAAATACCTTGAATTTATTGCTATGGTTGACGTTGGGATTATTGAAGCACCTCTTCCACGCAATATATATTTACAACAGTCCTTGATTTGTTGAGCTTTTCCTGGAGATGTCTCTTCATATTAAGATTACGAGTTAATAAAATTCCAAGATATTTATACTCTTTGACAACTTCTATATTTATTGTTTATTATATAATGCCATTTCTCATTACGCGCTGTTCTACTGCGCGTCCTCTTTTGAATATTATTATCTTTGATTTTTGTAAGTTCACGTATAGACTCTATAGTTTGCAGTACTCATATAGTTTATTAATCATCAATTGAAGAGACTCTGGTGATTTTGCCAACAGCACAATGTCGTCTGCAAATAGAAGCGCTTTGAAGAAAATTCCCGCATATTCCACCTCACCAGGAAGCAGGTCCACAATATCATCTATGAAGAGGGCAAACATGCTAGGGCTTAGCGAACATCCTTGTCTTAACCCCGAATAAGTACGGAACCATGCTGATAGTTTCTCCCCATTCCACACAGCTGCCTTTGTGCTTCCGTAGAGATTTTGCAAGACTTTCCCGAATTTCGATGACATCCCCAATCCATACAGTTTATAAAACAAAGCGTTTCTGCTCACTGAATCGAACGCTGCTTGAAAATGTACGAAGAATGCATACAGCTTCTTATTCCGATTTATGTATGAAATGGCTATGATGTGGTCGGTAGTTGAATAGCCAGATCTGAATCCTGCTTGAAACTCCTTTACTAAGTGGTTGGTTTCTATCCAAGTGTTTAGCCGCTTTTGCAGTATTCAAGTGAAAATTTTATACGATGCGTTTAAGAAAGACACACCTCGATAGTTTGCAGGCTCCGCAGTATCACCTTTTTTATGGATTGGGAATATCAGTGCTTCTCTGAACCGCTGCGGTACTCTCCCAAGTTGTTATACAGATATTTCTTTCAGATTGTTGGTACTGTATATGTAGAGAGTTGGTATACCATCCGATCCAGCTGCTTTTTTATCCTTCAGTTCAAATAGCACTCTTCTGAGCTCATCATTGGTTATCGGCCCACCTAGGATGTCATTTAGAATATTTGGTGTTGCATATTCGAAGCTTGGCCCAATTATGACGGGGTTCAATAGAGTTTTGAAGTGGTCGTGTAACTCGTTATTAGCAATACTTCTGTTAATAATATAACTATTTCCATTCAACCTTTTCATTAGACTCCAGAACTCCAATGGTGTTTTACAGCATCGCAACCTCTGCGCCTCGCTTTCGTAATAAGCTCGTCTTCGTTGCATAGTATTTTGAATTCACTATTGGCTTCTACGTACAGGTTTTTTAGAGAATCCGTGTTGTATAAACGGAACATTTTTAACCATGCGAACGATATTTGTCTTGCTCTCTGACAAGTTTTATCAAACCATGGTTCATTGCTTCTCTTATTTGTATCTTTGTAAGGGTTGGGGAAGGGGCACACCTCTTTTATAGCTTTTTCCAATTCAGCAACGTACGAAATATGTTGGTCCTGCAGTTTTTCTTCAATTCTATTCTTATATAGCTCAGCTTTATAATTACTCCACTTTAACGTTGGTATCACCATCATATCCTTTACTTGGTCTCTTCTCGATGGTGCACAAGTAAACTTCGTTATGATTGGCAGGTGATCTGATCCTATTATCATCACGTTTTCTTCATCACAGCTCAATATTACCTCCTGTAGTTTATTAAAATCTCTAGCCCAATGATTATAATTTAGATAGATTGGAAAGATATTAAATCTTTCTTATTCAATTGAAAGCTCAAATATTTTACTTGTTCCATCGTTCTGAACTCGGAGCTGATATTTAGATCTCTCCTAAGACCCAGATATCAGCCACCACTATCTCTTCCACTTATAAACCTTCTTGTAGCAAGTATCCAATTGAATTCATAGTTAAAAAATTTATTTTCAAAAATTTGGTAATTATTTTCTGTCATATTGCAAAAACTTGAGAAGCAGAGAAAGACGAACAAACTTATTTTTGAAATACTTTTAATCCTCGAAACAAACATTAACAACAAAAATAATCGAATATGAATAAGACAGTAAGAATATTGAATTGGATTGCGAACGCACTGCCGCAAAAGCTTGACGTAGTGCTTTATATTCGGGAAAAAACATATCGACATATGTTTGATTTCCGAGACACATTTAACGAAGGAATCTCGTTTAAGTTTAAAAGGTTACTGGCTATCACGCCTATCACTCATCGGAAAGGGCAAGAGGCGGGTCATCATTGTTTATACGAGATAACATCGAACACTTAGTAGGATTAAAGATAGAATCGCATACAATGCGATTATGTACAGTTCTCTTACATAACAAACACGACTCATATAACGTGTCGTCCATTTAGTGCCCACAGCGCAGTAAAATTGAACAATACGAGTATGAAAACACATTTATAAGTCTCGGTCCAAACTTTATAATCGGTGGAGACTTCAATGCGAAGCATTACTTTTGGGGATCAAGAGGCATCTCCCAAAAAGGCAGTACACTGTACAAAACCGGTAAGAAACTTGGCTGCGATTTTTACTCGACAGGGAAACCTACCTATTGGCCTACGGATTTCACGAAAATACCAGACGTCGTAGATTTCTTCGTTATGAAGGGTATTTCGCGAAATTATTTAAAACTGGAAGAAAGCTTTGATCTCAGTTCAGATCATTCTCCAATTATATTGACTATGAGCGATACGCTCGTGAATAGAGAAGTGCCGTCTACTTTAACTAATCATCGTACAAATTGGCTAGTATTTAGGAACTACTTGCAAAATTACGTTGAACTTATGATACCGCTGAGAAACCCATACGACTTAGAAATTGAATTTGACAAATTTGTTGAAAATATACAGTATGCCACATGGAGCAGTACGCGATGCGCAAGAAAAGGGACAATTAAACACGTCTTACGATATCCACCGGAAGTAACGGAAATGGTAAAGGAAAAACGGAAAGCACGGAAGAAATGGCAACAAACTCGATCGCCACAGGATAAAACTCGTCTCAACCAATTGTGTATTCTGTTGAAGGCGAAAATCAAAGCTTTAAAAAACAATAACTTAAATACATATCTGCAAAAAAAATAAAGTAACTACTCACTCTGGAAGGCGGTGAACCCTGAATTTACAAAACCCTGAATCACATAACGCCAATCCGAAAGTGTGGAAATGAGTAGGCTAAGGAAGATAAGGGCAAAGCTAATTTCTTCGCAGATTACTTGGAAGAAACGTTTAAGCCATTCGACGGTCAAAATCTTCCTGTCACTTACAATGGATTTGACGTATACGACGACAATAGTGTTCTAAGAAGTGCTACCTCAAGGAAGAACTAAAAAAGCTCAAACCGAAAAAAGCTCCTGGTAACGATTTAATTACAGGACAAATTCTTAAAGAGTTACCTAGGAAAGCCGTTTTTAAGTTCTCTACTTAAGTAATGCCGCGCTTAGACTTGACCATGTCCCTAGTCAATGGAAAGAGGCAGAAGTTGTAATGGTACTAAAACCCGGGAAACCACCAACGTTCTTATCCGTTCCTATAGAGATCTCACTACTCCCGATAATGTCTAAAGTATTTGGAAAGATTCTGCTTAGACGTTTAAGTCCAATTGTGGAAGAAAAACAGCTCATACCAAATCACCAATTTGGTTTTAGAAGTAAACACTCAACTATTGGCCAAGTACATATAACTGATCTAATAGAAAAGGCATTTGAACAAAAGTTCGTTTGTTGAGCCACATTTCTAGATGTTTATCGAGCCCTTGACAAAGTTTGGCACGAAGGCCTGAAATATGAACTATGCCGATCTCTACCGGGAAAACTACATAGTATTTGAGCGAACTATCTCTCTGATAGGATCTTCCGTGTGAAGCATGGAAATGAATACTCTGCTTTTAAAAATATAAATGCTGGTGTACCGCAAGGAAGTGTTGATCTCGTGCGATAGTCTTCACTTAGTTCACTTAGTTGTAGTCTTAATAAATTCAGGGAGATGTTTTTACCTATTTAAGAATCAAGTTACACTAGAAATGAGTGATAAACAGAAAATTACTATGAAAGTAGTATTTAAAAAAGTAAGAAATATTATAAAATTAGCACCAGTTCTGATGTACAATTGTATTTAAAATTTCAGGATAACTATAGACAATTTTTCGCAATGAACAAAAATTTGAAAGTTTTAAAAACCAACACAGTACTAGAAGTTATCGCTGATAAGGGGAAACTGCTGTCAATTATAGAAAAAGAACATCTGTCTAATAACCATAGGGGCACAAGCGAAGTATTTTTAGAATTAAAAGATAAATATAACTATCCAAATTTACAAACCGAAATAAATAAATTTTTAAATAATTGCGATGTATGTAACAAGGCAAAGTTCGGCAGAAATCAGATTAAGCATAAATTTGCTCTCACCGAAACTCCCAAAAAACATAACGAAATAATTCACGTAGACATTTGGTTTCCCCAAAGAAATACTATGTACTTGACAACAATAGATAAGTTAACCAAATACGCAACCGCGCACCAATTAAAGGATAGGTCATGGATATCAATTATAGAGGCACTTAAAACCAGATTCCAATACTTAGGAAAGCCACATTTTATAGTTACTGACAACGAATTAGGTACAGCAATAATTAAGCAGTTCTGTACGGAAAATTACATAAACTTACATTTAACGACACCCTATTTAAAAACAGGCAACTCTGATGTAGAGAGACTACACTCTACGTTGAACGAGCACATTAGGCTTTTTAATGCCGATAAAAATAATAAAGACGAATTAAGAGACAAGTTATCCAAAGCTATAATCTATTATAATAACTCCATACACTCAGTGACAAAAATGAAACCTATAGACTTAATTAATAACTGCTTATCAAGAGAAGAAATCGAGGCACTTTCAATGCAACTAGACTCTAAAAAAACTAAAAAAATAGAGTTGATAAACGACAAGAGAGTAAATGTTACAGATTTTCAGAATGAATACGTAGACAATAAGCGTAGAGAAAAGTTGGATCCTAGGTATAAGAAAATTGAAGAATTTATTGTTAAAGACAATCATTTGATTGATATTGAAAATAAAAAGAATAGGTACTTTAAGAATCAAGTAAGAAGGCGTAATAAATATCAAAATACTTTTTAGTGTAGTAAGAAAAATCATAGAACTAAAACGCATTGATCTTCACAGAGTCAAAATCGACATCATATTTTTGCTTGTGGCCATGGTATCAGTTAGAACGATTTGGGCAGAGTCCAGAATAGAAGAACGAAACACTCAGGCGGGATACATAATGTTGAAAAATGTAATGCAGCTTATCGAAAAGTATGACAAAATAATTCACGTAGTAGATCTGGAGAGCTATGATAAAATTATAGATCAAATAAAAGTATCAATAGAAGATCATTTTGTAAACTTTGGAGATTTGTCCATAAAAAGATTACTTACTAAAGCAATCATAAACTCCCTGTCGAAACTTCATACAATTGTGCCGCATCCACGTCAAAAGCGAGGCCTTATTAATGTTGTGGGCAGTGGTCTAAAATTTCTGTTTGGGGTGATGGACGAAGATGAAAGATTAGAATTACAAAAACATTTAAGAATTATAAAAGAAAATTATCATAATGCTATTGTTGAATTAAATAAACAAATCGGAATAAATAATGAATTACAGAATAATTTAAATATTTTGACAAAAACGGTTAATAAATATTAATAGACTTCGTAAATCATTCGAATAAAGAGCAAATGGTTTTAGCAAAAAATTTGCAAACGCTCCAAGTAAATACTAACATTTTATTCCTTAATAATGGAATTGAGAAATTGCAGGACAATATTGTATTTTCAAAACTAGAAATCTTAGATAAGAACATCATAACAGAAGAAGAAAGCATTAGATTTAATATTAGTATCGAAAAATTTAAAAATATCAAAATTAGTCTAATTGAGTCTGAGAATAAATTAATATTTCTACTTAAGATTCTAATGCGAAAGATTTATTATTTTTCCAATTCCGAATGATGAAGGAAACGAAATTGTAATAATAAATAACTATTTTATTTTATACAAGAATATTTTGTACGATGACAATACTGAAATCTATGTAAGACACTTAAAAATAACTGAATCATGTATGCAAAACCTAATTAAGAAAACCTATAGTTCTTGTAAGTTTATTATAAATAAGGAACCTGCAATTATCGAAACAGAAAATGGTCTAGTATCAACGAAAAATATATTTGTCACGAACTTAAAAAATACATGTGATCATCTAACCTACAAGTTGTTAAGGAATAATGTAATACATTTCAATAATTGTACAATCAGATTAAATGAAACACTGTTTACCAATGATAAGGTTTTAATTAAACAAAATTTGTTAATTCCGAATTATAACAAACTCTCGATTGTAAAAAACGAGATAGACCTAAAAGATGTATAACTAAACCAGATTAAGACCCGTGAAGTCATAGATGAAGTTAAATACGAGAATAACACAAAACACGTCGTATCTTATAGCCTTATAGCAGTTATTATTCTTATAATTATCATTTGTATTATCCTTAAAATCAGATCGGAGAAAGTAAAATTTATATTAAAAAGGGTTAACCAGCTGTATCAGCATTTCTGCATTACATTTGTTTATTCCAAGAGCGAATGCAGATTGTTGCACAAATGCTGTGTAAGCACATTCCATCACGTATCGGGGAGAGCATCTTAGGGTGCATGAATGGTTGTGGGATCTACGCTGAGGCAGTTCAATTGTAGAGAGTTCTCCGATCGGAGATGAAGGATGTACAGATTAAAAAAATAAAAAAGTAATAAAAATATAAAGCCACACGTCTCTCATTTTCACTATATACGCATGTTGGCATGCAGGAGCTTGGGAAATATTGTCCTAATATTTTCTAAATGTTCCCTTTCAGTTTTCGAAAAAAATATCACGTCGTCTATTTAGACATGACATATTTTTCCTATTTCACATCTTAAGACATCATTAATTGCTCGCTGAAATATGCAAGGAGAATATTTCCAGTCGAAGGTAATCGCAAAATTCATATTTCACATTGTTGATGGAAAATGCAGTTTTTTTCCCGATATTTTTCTTCTAAGAGGATCTGGTGAAAGCCGGATTTTAAATTAATTGTTGTATAATATTTAGATTAACCCAAATTATACGGAATAACAGAGCGTTCGGGGATGGGCAGCGATCTGGAATAGTACGCTCGTTTAGTTACCTGTAGTCGAAAACTAATCTAGATTTGGGAGTGCCATCTTCATTCACTCCTTTTTTTCTACCACTAATATAGGAGTATTATACGGGGAATGTGATGGACGTATGATTCTTTCTTCAAACATTCTTTTTATCTCTTTATTAACAAATGATGCAGTGCCATATTATATGGTCATGGTTTTGAATCTTTGGTCCTAGTAGTTGCTTTTACATTTGTGTTAAAAGGTAATTTCTCATCGGGTTGAGGAAAAACTTTTTCGTAATCTTCTATCAACTTTCGAACCCCGTTCTCGATACACTTTGGAACTGTATCCATATCGACTACAAGATTATTCACTTGTTCACACGCAAGAAACTTAATTCGAATTTCCTTATTTTCGTAAACTACTAAAATGGGTGGTTTTGCCACAAAAGTGTATTTTCCTTTTACAATGTAATATCGCCGTTCAGTGTCTCAACTTTAAATGCATTATTATTAGTGATAATTTTTAAATTTGGCATTTCCTTAATATAATTCTTGTCTGTACCCGTGTCTACTAAAATTTTCATTGGGATTTTATTATCTAATTTTTCTTTTAACATAGGGTAGAGCACACTTTACTTTAAACAATTAATTTGATCGTCGTATTCTGGTCTATCAGGGGTGTGATATTCGTCTTCATATTCAAGTTCCAATTCGACGATAATCTTGTTTCTTTATTCGTATATTTGGGTTGCATAAAATTAATGCGTGGGGCTATTAGTAAGGGCATTCTATCGGATTCGAGAGGACGTTCCAATTCATCAGAAGTCTGGAGTTGTTGTCTGAATGTTTGCTTACTACTGGTTGCTATAGGAGGCTGGGTTTGAATATGAGTGTGATTTTGTGACATTCGTCTCGAGTTGTATCGATATCTTGACTAGTTATCCACCCTCATATGGTCGTCTTGTACCACTGGCTGTTGGATTTTCACTGGGTTATGTTGGTTTTCACAGGGAGCGTTTCAGCTACTCCTCTTTATTAAGGGTTGTTCCGTGGAGGAGCGTTTCTTGTTTTGGTACCAGCGTAGAAGCTGCTATCGAAAGCTCTGGCAAAATTGTACCTATGTTGGTTTGCTTCGAGTTCCTGGGCCTAAGCTAATGCAGAGGGCAGGTCCTCGCAACCGGCAGAGAAAAGGGTATTGCAGACAGGCTTATTAAGTCACGAAATGAAGACACGTAGCGCATGTTGTCGGTATTTTGTGATGAATTTATAATGAATTTATTAATTCATATTTGCCCGAGTATTCCATGGATTTATATTATTGGAGATTAGATCTTTTTAACGTTAGATTCTTTTCGATTTGATCGAAATAGTCAGAGTTGGACATACGACTTTGATATGAGATGCTCATTTGGTATTCCAAAATATGCAGTAGGCTTTTATCTGAGTAAATATGATCTAATATTGTGATTTTGGTATCGAAATTTAAATGAAGATAGTATTAAATCGGCCGATCCGAAAATTTAGCTTCGCGTTATGGCTACAGCCTCATAATACCTTTCCGTTCCTTCATATTATTTAAATAGCTCTATTGCAGTATTAGCCGCTTGACGATCCAAATTGGGCATGTTACGTTGGGCTTATTTAAAGAAATAAGTTCATATGCAACGACCGAAGGTGAAGGCAAATGCACTGAGTGCACTTTTCGCGTTAATTCTTCGATCTGTAAGCTAATCCTATCATTCATTTTCGATTTTTCTGTTATTAAATCGTTAATTTTTTTTACAATTGTAGAACACAATGTTTCAACTGCTATATTAGGATATCAAAATACACGAAACACACTAGAAAAATGTAAGCACTCTTAGTTTGCTAGTTATTACTAAAATAATAGAATATACACTAATTGACTTGTTTACTAGAGCTTATTTCACTTATTTACTGCAGTTGATTTAACTTACTGTACTAATATCTACCTCTTTAACCTCAGCTTCGGGTCCATGCTAGGTTGTTCTTGTTTTTTTTGTCTTAATAAGTACGTGTTAAGTATCTTTATTTGATTTCTGCTCTCTCATTCTCGTAAGAAAATTTTTGGAGCACACAAATACTTCACGAGTTTCCACGTCTCCGTATCTGCAGATCACTGCATGTAAAGGTTGAATTGTTAAGTGACGAAACACACGAAAGCCCGATTTTGTTATTGGATTTAACATTCGTTGCGTTTTTTGTGTTAACACATACGGTTTTTTGATTCTCTCTCTACTACTAACCTATCTTAACAATTCGAACGAGTGAGTGGAAGTGCAGGGTGAATGTGCTTGGAGTAAATGTATTGGAGTGCAATGAAGGCTGTAAAGTGAGTGTGCAGGGGAAGTGCATTGTGGAAGTTCAAGTTGGGGTTACGCCGAGTTGCTGCCGTTAACTTATATCGCAAGTCACAAAAATATGATCGCTTGCGGATCTCTGTTAAGGGACATTCATATGTGCAGCGAACTTTCAGAAACAAACAATTTCCAACGAATATAATCAAAAGCTCATTTGAATGACCCTTTTTTACTTAAAACTTTATAATTTTAGACCAGTTAACTTACCGCCACTACATCCACATGTGACAATGACGAAGATAAGGAATTTTATTTAATTAGGCTTTATTATTAGAAAAGAAGATACAGCCTACAAAAATGAAATGTTTGAATTAAAGCAAATGGTCTGATCGATGTCCCACTTCAGTGTCCGCTAATCGCTCATCCCTTGTCAACACTCAAAACAAAAGCTGGACGAATGTCAGCTTACCCTTAGGATGAACCCACATCTTACATCCTACATTTATTTACTTAATAATGATATACCTCTGTATCATGATACACAGAATACAAGGTAACCTCTTCTCGCCCCTTATTTTTTTCTTTCGTTTTTTGTGTGACGTCGCGTGTATCCCTCTAATCTGTCAGTTTCGCGAATTTTAGCAGTGTTGTGAACAATCTTTTTGTAATTTTATATTATTGAAATGACAATTTGCGCAATATTTGGTTGCAATGGAAATAATATGGAGAGAGAAATTACAGACAGTGAATTGAAACTTTTTCGTTCCCTAAAAAATCCAAGAGCGTCAAATATTTGGATGCACAAACGTGGGCGAAAAGACAAAGTGAATGAGAAAACTATTTTCATTTGCTCTAAGCACTTCACTAAGGAACAATATGTGCGCAATTTGAGACACAAATTGCTTAATGATTTTGAGGGATGATACACTGCCAACCAAACCATCCCACCTCAAGAGAAAGATAAAAATAAAGGATAAAAGAGCACAAAAAAGAATCTGGAAATCTGGTTGTGGCATCATCCTTGGACAAACAATCTCATAGCCAGAAAGGCAGATTAATTGATAACGTGGATTAGCTTGAGACACGGGTAAGCTCTCCCGGACTAACCACGTAAGTTTAAGCTTCTTACATGTACATATTGTTACCGTAGCTAATTCCACATTTTTAGGCCTCTTAAAAAGGAGAATGAATTACTGCAATAAAAAGTAATTCATATTCTCCGCCACACATAAGAGGAAACTAAGCTTAGGTGGAGCGAGAATAAAGTGTACATTGGATGATATCCAAATGTACAGCTTACATGTAAGTAGCCCCAAAGCCTACATATATTTGCTGATGAAAGGCTATCCATTTTCTGCCGTCGTAACGCTGCAAGAATTTCAGTTGAGTGGCAATACCATCTACGATCCTATTTATTCGGTAGGGATGAAGAATTGACATCCGATGGCTCAAATGTCAAGGCGTTAATTGAAAAAGAAACACGAATGGGTGCTGATCTTCAGGCGGAGGCCCTGGAGTATCTGACTGGGTATCTCCGAAATCATTTTGAATCGAAAGTGGGCAATCCTCTAGACACATACGCGGAAAAGATAGACAAAGAAATTACTGATCTGACGTGGACAAACGTGATAGCTGAAGGAGGTCTTCATAAGACGAATTAAAAATATATAGCAGAGAGAACACATAAATAAGGTACTTAATAAATGCAAACAAAATGGAATGCACTAACACCGGGTACAAATTAGAATAAGAATTCAAAACATAACCATTTCCGAAAATTTGCGTGCAATGAATATGCACATATGTAAATAAAAACACTTTCATATTTATAGGTATATACATTAAATTATAAAATCTTTGAACGGGTATTGAATTTACATACATACGATTTGACAGTGTAAGAATATGATACCTTGTATTCTGTGTATCATGCCTCTGTACAATAATGAGTTTTAATCAACTTTTGATTTGCACAGGTTTCGCAGTCATAAAGACAATTAATAATAATAATAATTATTATAAGTAACAATGCATACAATTATAGTTTAAAGTGGCATAAATATAGAAAAAAAATAGACAAGTCAATGTTAGGTTAAATGCTGCTTGGTATATGTGGTGTCGTTCGTACATGCCCTTGCCCGTTGCTGATGTGTACTTCTCTTTTTTTAGTTTCAAAGCACTCCGTTGAAGTAGGAAATTCTTTCTCGTGAAACTCCCATTTATTTATATTCTCTAAACAGACTCCAATCTAATATCTAGGAGTGTCATTTCAATTTTATTTTGTTTATAACGACTTCTGAATAAGATAGTTTTCTCATCGGGATCAGATAACTCCATATTGAAGGTACCATCATACGAAAAGAATTTGCACTGGAACTTTGATCTTTATTACAGTGCCTTTGTGATCAGCACTTTGTTAACCACGAATATCGTTCTACGGCCATTGTTATATCACTACACTGAAAAAAAACGTAGCTACACCAATTTTTTCACCACAATTACGTACAGAAAGTCAACCAAAAACATTATTCAACTTCTCAGCAATACATACTCTTTCGTGGCTGTCCACCCTGCCGTACTGAAGGAGCTCATGTTCTTCGACTCGGACAACAGGCATGTCTGCAGCTCTATACACAACTCAGCTGGCAAGAAGAAAAAGATACCATCGGCGATCAAAATAAGAGCCATGAGAATTGCCAAATTCAAGCTGGATCGCAGAAACAAAATGCCGAAATAAAACTTGACTGACAAAGAAAGAAGTATAATTCGCTGACCGAGCGAAACCCAACAGGCTGAGAGAAAATACCCGAAGTGGGTGTACCCTCGAGCAAAGGAGGAGTAGTAGCAGGAGGAAAGGGGAATTCGGCCGATGGCGGCAAAATGTACCAGACCAACAAACACCCAGATGGATCTAACATCAGCCACTCTGCTAAAGAGCTGACTGGTAAAAACAGGTCGGTTGGCAAGCCGATACGCAAGCTTGTATCAGGTGTGTGGGAATATGAATATGAACAAGTCGATCAACATTTTAACATGCCACGCAAATGGTCTCAAGGAAATAATCACAGAACTGGAGGTATTCTTAAAACGCGCCAACATTGGCATGTGCTTGATCTCGAAAACCCATTTGACAAGTGAATCAATCGCAAATAAAAATAAGACGATTTTCTACGTACCACGCATACCATCCCTCGGGAAGGGCCAGGGGAGGTTCCTCCTTATTTATCAAGTCTAACTATAATAAAACAAACTGGGACGGTTTCAAACATGATTGCAAAACATAAATTATGTTGAATGTCTCACTGAAAATACCATTTAAGTTAGAAGTGGAACTCGAAAATTTTATATCGATTGTCCAGAATGCCGCATGAAAAAATACTCCAAAAAGAAAAGTTGCCAAAGGAGAAGGAACATATTACCCGCAAATTAAAGATCTCAATAAAATCACGAGATCTCGGTATATCTTGAAGGCGTAACAAACGAAAAAACTTAAAATTATTTTCTTTGAAAAGCAGTGAAAATAATAAAAATGCCGAATGCAGCTTCAACTGCCGGCACCAATCCGAAAAAACAATGGCCAATGGGGAAAGAGTGATAAAGAAAAAGCAGACCTATTTGCTGAAAATCCAAACGACAAAAAATCATATTGACCGATATCACTTTTACCTATATCATCAAAGCTATTCGAGAAACTTCTACTGAAACGAATACAAACACGAAGAAAGACGCCTTATCCCCTATCGTTAGTTTGGATTCAGGAAGAGTCATTCCACAATTGACCAAGTATTCAGAATAACCAACGAAATCGAAAAAGCACTAGAGGAAATATACCCGTCTTCATTAACCCGGAACAAATACCGTACGCAAATGAAGCCAAATTTCTCGGGATGACTTTGGATGCTAAGCTTAAGTGGAAGGCGCACGTAAAGAAAATACGTGACGAACTTGAGAATCGATATTGAGAAATGTACTGGCTACTCGGACGACATTCCAAGTTAAGCGCGTATAACAAACTGCTTATATATTAGCAAGTGCTAAAGCCTGTGTGGACCTACGGTATACAACTCTGGGGTTGCACTAAAGCAAGTAACAGAGAATTCATACAGTCAGTCCAAAACAAAGTTATAAGGGCTGTCATGAATGTTCCCTGGGAACTACAAAATAATGATACACAAAGAGATCTAGCGATCGCAACCATGGACGAAGAAATAAAAAACTTCACGAGTAAGTTAAGAGTTCGACTTCATGGTCATTGTAGCCATGCCATACTCCAAACACTGGACACGAGAAACCTCGTGCGCCGTCTCCAACGAATGAAACCATTCGAACGGTGTGTTTAGTCAGTAAAAATCTGACACTAATACGAATACACGGGTATCATAGTGTCTTATTGAAAATTCACTCCAACCCACAAAAAAATGGCGTGCGGAAGGGAGAAGCCCATAAGAACTATAGGTTCAAAAGATAAGTGGTACCTAAACTCAAAGAACCCTGGCCCAATGCGAGACTGGTGGTACCAGTGCCTGGATACCTATAGGTTTTGACGAACCTGACCATTTCGTGAATTCGATCTGAAGTTTGGGGCGGCACAAATCATTCCCAAAGTTCAGGATGCAAACGAGCTACTCATATCGATTAGCCACGTCGCTAATCTACCATTAATACCAAGAAACAAGCGGAAAAGGCAAAGAATGCCAAAGAGGCCAGTACATCCAAACTCCCGCTACTCCTAGTTGGCGGTGGGGGAGAGGAGGAAGAATCGGAGGAGGCTGATCCACAAACGGGGTCGCGGGGGTAAATCATGCACGAGAAATCTCCAGCCAACTCGACCTCCGCCTCTATTTCATCAGGAGCTATGTCCTAACGTAACCACGCGAGTTTTTAGACTGCGTCCAAGCACCTCATCCTTGGTCTGCCAAATGGTCGTCGGCTACCCGATGGAATTGCATTCATGGGACGCTTCGAAAGTCGTGATGGTGGGGATATTCGGTCCACGTGACCAAAACCATCGAAGCATAGCCCTTTCCGTACGAAGAAGCAGCTGCTTCAGCACGAAGAAATCAAATCCGAACATCTTGTAATCGCCATCTTATTCTGTCGGACATTACCCAACTTTCATGACCATAGCTGAAAATTGGATTAAATACTGCGTCAAGAACTGACTAGCTTTGATTTCAAAACTGATCCAGCTTGGCCCATCCTACAGGAACGCTCAGCATTAATCTTATCAACCCTCGTGAAGAAGACCCTGAGATACTTAAATTTTTCGTACCTGCTTCTATCGGACTCCACTAACATGTAGAGTGCATTGAACAGGCGTTCAAGATATTTCTATAACCTCTGAGATGTCCACGTTAGCATTCATCGCAGCATCGAGATCTCGGTATGAATCAGGGTAACGTTGGCATTTCCCTTGTCTCACCGCCTTAAATAACATAAAACACTTAAAACAATAATAAACACCCTCATTATTCATTTCCCTTTATTTTTGGCCGGATTTCATCCACACCGGAGGATATGCCAACTTTCAGCGATTCAATCCGCCACCGTTGGACTATTCTCCGCCCCGCTCAACGCCATAAAATAAACCAATTCAACCTTATTGTCAGATTTTGCATTGGCTCTTATTTCGTTGAGCCTTATTTCACGTCACCCCTTACTCCTACTCTAAATCCTATAGGCACCTTAAGGAGATTGTAAGGAAATATTTGTGTTTACTTTATTTCATTTCTTATGTTCTTATTTTGTAAAATTAGGCATACAATTCGATTTAGTCATATTTCTCTTGGCCCTATTATTGTCCATCGTAACCGTACCGTACTGTCCAGTGAAATTTCGTGCGACAGTTAGGTGGGTTACATGCAGTGATCATTTGAAATTCGTATTCTGTTCTTTAGTTTCTCCCACCGTATGCGTGCAACCAATCTTGTTTTCCGATCTCATCACACGACCGTCACAAACCATCCGTTTCGCACACGCTGGTATTACAAACAGATCTATCAATTATTTCTGTTGAAAACTCTGATGATGGTCATGCTTTTTGCACAGCAATAGTCCAACAACTTCCCTCCGTTTGCATTTTGGTGAGTATTGCCCTTCCTCACACTCCTCCATGTTGTTAAATCCACAACCGCGTGAGCATTATAGTCACCCATCAGGATATGGGAAACCATCTCCGCCATCCTATATATAGCCAATGATGTTTACGACAAATTTAGAAATTCAAATTATTACTAACAACATTTGAAAGAAAAACAAGCTATATCAAATTATGAAGTGCAACAAAATTTCAATCTCATTGTGGGAGCAATCTTTTTTACTGCTGTTATCGCCTGATACAGCATTAAAAAACGAAGCTAAAGTAGTAATTTCAATTTAATTTTTTTCAAAAACTAGAAGACATAACGTTTTTTGTGTTCGATTCAGAATTGGTATAATATCATCACACAAATTCGATTAATATTGATTTAAAGGTTTTCTTGTTTTAATTTTTTCCCAACTATTAGAGTTTGAATGCGAATAATTCAAAAACTATTGACACGAATAATTTGATGTAAATTATATATTAAAGAACAAATTTCGAACTTTCAATCTGATATAGTAGTTTATTGTAAATGTTACCATTGATCTTAAATATTTTTTTCCATTTTATGTCATTTTTACCTAAAACTGTCCCTAACTCCAAAACGGGGTGAGATGGACCCTATGCCGTAGTAAAAAAAAATGCTAGTCAAGAAACCGTTATCATTTCTTGGCGGTTAGTTTTCGTACTCGTGCCCTTCTTAGCTTAATGTCTCCGAATAAAGAGGTGATGAGTAGTGATGGGAACTATCAATTGAATTGGACTATCGATAGTTAGTAAATCAATGGTTTGAACACCATATCAACGCTTTGAAATCAAATCTTTCATTCCAGTGCTTCACTATTCGCATTGTTACGAGTCGTCTTGACTTCGCTTACCTTTCGATGAATCATTGCCCATTGCGATATTTTTTTTGACAGAGTTACTTCCAGAACTGTTTCATCTTTTTGCATGTTAGTGGTAACGTTTCTTTTATTTAAGAGGTATGTAACTTCCTCCGTCAACCACTTTCGTGCATTTATAGCATCTGTTTAATTTCCAAATACTATCTTTTTTAGATCTGACATCCAAGAACGTTGCTTTCGCACAGATTTTGCGCGCTATGACATCGAGTAGTGTTGCCTTAAAGTAAATTTCCGCGGAGTCCTTTTATTAGTGGTATTATCGTCGACATGGTCGGATATTTTTCATAGTTTCTACTGGCTTTAGAATTGTTGTGCATTCAGGTACTATACAATTCAATTAATTTTTATTTTCAATATAAAGTAAACATTGGTTATACGTTTCCGCGAAGCCTTAGTGGCTTTTCTGCAGAATGTTGTGCTTCTATATACATCTCAACATAATTTATTGAGATTAAGTAAGCTTATTTTGATATAAATTCACTAAAATTTTTCGAGAAAATGAATCAAAAGAATTTAAGTATTATGAGTAAGAGATTTCTTGAATTTCATATTTACATTAAAGTTGTCATATTTACAGTTAAAATTGAAAAAGATTTTACTTTTAATATCTGTATCTAAATTTCAATTGCTAGAATTTTGATTTAAGATAAAGTATCTTATGCTCTTTTGCCGAGTTTTAAAATTTCTAATGTTTCTAAGCTCTTGAAGAATTTTGTTGAGAGCTTCAGAAACACCGCATTTCAACTTCTTCCATTCTTCTTCCATAGTTGTTGTAAACCCGTTGTTCTTCGAGCATACCTCGTGCACGTCGTTTTGTATGGTTAATTGGTATGATGAAACGTGGATTGTCGCAGTATTCTAATATGAGCGTAATTTTGAAGATGTCTTCCATTTGAAGGACATTTAATGTCCTTTCTCGCTCAGCAAAATTTCGATAAGGAAATACTTTTATTTTTTTTCAGTCCAGCATTTTCCAGTTTTTGTAATTTTTTTATATTAGCACTGACGTTGGTCCATTGTACTGCAAATGAGTTAGTGCGTGCAGTGCTCTTTTATGACTCGATCGTAATTCATCAATGTGCATATCCCATAAGAAGTTTCTTGCGATTGTGACTCCTAGCTACTTGTAGCATTCTACTATGTCTATAGGACAGTTGGTCGAAGTTCGGCAGGAATCATTCCTACAGTAAATTTGTTGTTCTGTATCTTTGTGTTGTGACTTGACTTGATACCTGGATATCTGTTGAAAAATTGGTACAGAATTAATTTTTCAATGGCAATTTTTCACGAGGTTTCATTCGCGGCCATTTTTTAATTCACAAGCAGTCGTGACGATATGTCAAAACTTAGAGTTTATACAAGATACCATATTATCTTAGGGTGGATACACAACACCTTTAATTTTGTTTCTAATGTGCATCATTTTTGTTTTGGATGCGTTGATCACTAAACCGTTATCATGACACCATTTTACAGCATCATCGAACTCCTCCTGCATTATTACTGTACCTTCGGCATATGCAAAAGGTTTGGCTAGTTTGAATATGCTAAGAAGCTCATTGGCGTATAATATTAGGCGTGGGCCCAGTTTCGATCATCATTTCACGTCTCCGTATTGTGCGTGTTCCTTTTGGCTATAGTTTCGCAGATCTTGACACAATAATATCTGTTGCGCAGGTATTGCTTTAGCCAATCAGCCATTACTCCTCGTATTCCAATACGTTCCAGAGAATCTATTAGCTTTGAATGATTAGGCTTGTCAAAAGCTGTACTAACGTCCAAAAATAGGATCAGAACGTGGTAACTTTTGTTCAGGCTGTCATTGATGTAGTTTGCGAACTCCTTGATGCTTTTCTTTTTTTGGTAATTGTACTGACTTTCATGGATGATGGAGTTTTTTTCAATAAAATTCTGTAACTTATTTGTTACTACTTCTTTAAGGCACTTTTCCATTACTGGCAATATTGATATTGTTGAGATAATTTTGTGTACTATATTGGCCTGACAGCCGCAGTTTTTAAGGTTTCACGAATACTTGCTTGTGTAAGACTCAAATTAACGACTTTTCATAAATTAGGTGCGAAAGGTTCGATGTGAGATTTTATTTCCACAGCTCGAATTCCATTAGTGCCTGGCGACTTATTTTCGCCCAGTGAACCAATTATTTTGGACATTTCAACTATATTGGTTGCTTGAAAAAATACTAATCTGTCGAATATTCTATTTAATGGAAACGATGTAATCGAGTCACAATGGTGCACGATATTTACAATCTGTTCACTGAAGTTGTTTGCACATTCGCTAGCGAGATTATTTAGACACATTTGACCACTGAAAGTTCTTATTATAGTTTTATCAACACTAGGGTTT
This sequence comes from Eristalis intricaria, assembly GCA_964034865.1. NCBI lineage: Eukaryota > Metazoa > Arthropoda > Insecta > Diptera > Syrphidae > Eristalis > Eristalis intricaria. The sequence goes on along the minus strand of OZ035873.1, from coordinate 76,167,120 downwards.
TTCTTCCCTATTATCTCGTTTATTAGACTCCATGTCTTACGGGGAACTGATTTTACCTTGTTGAACTTAGTTTTATAAAAAAAGAGCTTTTTGCATTGTTATTTCCTGGTTTAGTATGTTGCGAAAAGTTTTATATTCTATTTCATAAGTCCTGCACAACCTGCTGTTTTTCCATATTTTGCACAGATCAACCAACAAATGTAAGTATTTCATATATGCTTTTCATTTTATCGATAATCTTCTGATAAAGAGCAGCATTTGTTTTCATTAATCACTTCTTCCCAATCTGTTTCCGCGATTAATTCGCTTACTATCATGTTACATGTATATATGAGATGGTGACTTGTTTTTCTTTTACAGCTGTTTGTTGCGAATTCGGGCTGAGTTTATTTGGTGATCTGTAACCTTGGTTAGGATGAGATTAATTGTCGGTTTTGTTATCGTGTTCGGGTCTACCCTGGTGAACTCTCTTATTACATTCATTAACCGCAGTGAAGCTAGCATCTCTAAATACTCTTTTACACCGTACAAATTCAAATCTTTCAAATTAATATTAACAGCGCCTATGACTACAATGTCATATTTTTTTCCAATTTAATATTGTTTCCAAATTCCTTGATAAATGCTTTTTTACTATGACCTGGTATTCCTGTATATTCCAACTATATATTTGTATTTATTGTTTTCCACAATTCGAATAAATATTTTCGTATGACACGCTTTCAGATGTAACGCGTATGTATTCAAGGTCATTTCGAATTAACATTAAAATACCTCCACCTGTACTTTTATCTATGTTCAGAAACTCAGTTTGAAAGCCATCGAGACTATAAAACCCTTTTACATCTTCCTCTATATTAGTTTCGACCAATACAATAATTCTTATTGTGTGCGCGTGATTTTGATCACATCGTCAACGGAACTTATAACAATCGGAATTTGGTAACGATATAATGATGGTTTATAATGACTCTTTTACTAAAAGAATCCCTTCCATCCCTTCCATTATCAACGAAGAGTTACACCGTGTGGGAACATCATTTTAATTATTTTTGATCCCATTTGTCTCTGCATGCTCCTGAGTTTTTCTGTTACAAGAGTACTATGTCTAAGATGTGACATGATTGATCTACATTTTACAAGTAACTGTGCAGCATCTGAAACATTTTTAATTACGTCATCTACATCCAAATTCAATTTATGACCGAATGGTGATGTTTTTTTTAATATTATTTATAAATAATATTATATAATATTATTATAATAATATATTATTATATATTATTATAATAACCTTTTTCATTTTATATCCATTGTCACTTACTATCGTGACTAGTTTATTAAATATTGACCATTCCTCAAAAATATTTGTTAAAATGGCTGCCCTATTACCCGCAGTATGTTTTTAGGAAATTCATTTAGGAAAGAAAGTTGCCAGAATTGCTGAATACATATTCGCTTGGAAAATTAAGTGACTGGTAGCTGCTATAAAATGCGCTATTATTATCTGATGTCCACATATCCGTTGCAATAGACACATGGTTAACAGTTTTCAGTATATCATGCTTTTCAGCTTCTTCTTGCATATATTGCAAAGAACACTGTTGCCCATCTTTTTAAAACAATCCCACACAATGCATCTCTTGATTCTGGGAGGCATATTGGAAAAATTATCCTATAAGCCTTTACTATAAAATATACCAATGACTTACCTGCAAAACGTAGTAAAAAATAAATCCATTCGACTACTACTCTATTTAATTAAAATACGTTCAAGACACAAAACTAATCAGAGAAACCACTACTAAAACATATAACAACTTAAAAGATTGATTGATTGATTTTAAATCCACAACTTACAAAAAGCACACGAGTAAAAATCAACCAACCGCATAAATTTCGTTTAAAAGTAAAATTTTCGCCAAAGAACTCAGACTAATACATACTATTTTCCCAACCAAAGTTCATGCAAGTGAAAAAACCATTCACTCAAAGCAAAAACTGTTCGAACATTTTTCTATCTGACTCGATAGTCCACAGTCCATACAAGTGAAAAAATCGTTCACATACACTAAATTCTCTCTCAGAGCAGCCTCTCCAGAGTGAGTACACTAAAATCATTCAAACTATTGAATAAACCATTTGAATGGTTTTTTCATTGGATTGAATGAATGAACGATTTTCGACTATCGAATAAATGAATAGTTTGCAACTATCGAACAATTCGATAGTTCCCATCATTAATGGTGAGAGCTTTTTTCGAAAAATTGTGGTTGCATTCTTAACTGCATTGTTGTTAATTACGTGAGGTACACCAACAATTTCAATCACTTTTTCCAATTGTTTGCCTCTTGCTAGTTCACTTTATTCGCAAGCAATATTACTCTCGATCTTAATTTGACATTTTCTTCCTCCAATTGAGTTACATTATTAAACAAGCCTGAGTTGATTTTTTCCAAAACAGAATCTTTTCGTAAAGCAACTGAAGGGTTATTGAACTGCTGTTTCTACTATGTCGTTGTCCACTATCCGTAGTACGTGCATTTGTCACTTCTAGTTCTTTGCTTGTCCCAATTAGATAAAATTCAATTATGGACTTCTGACTTGTGGACTTTGTCCCTGCACCGAGAAGTTGTTGACAGTTTCTGCAGATTATTTGTGTGAGATTTAACAGCGCTCTTGGCTTTGGTCTACTGCTTTGAATGTGACACCGATGTCGATGGAATCGGAATTGCTGCAGTTGTTGTTGTGATTTTGTGACACTTGTCACAGTGATTTTTGTTTTTGACATTTTTTTTGGAAATTAATCACTGCGCTCGATTTTGTCATTGCAAATAGTGCAATTCATATTGAATAATATATAAATGAATTCAGAATAAATATTCGAGAGCTTAATGTTATATTAGACGATGGATGGCGAAGTTAATACTGTGCCTGCCCTTTTTAATAAGCTTTTATCTGGTCAAATCTGATCCAGTCACCAATTTGCCATTTTGATCAAATTATCACTGAAGTAGTCAGTCAGTGGTGTTAGTCTGACTATGGGTATTACAATGGACCAATATGGTCTAAGTGTGCTGGTGAATGCACTAGCCCCCCATACCTATCCTAACCTAACCACGACACTCAAACAACGACTGTCGATACTTCGTCGAAAGTGACGTGGAGGCCACTAGTGATTTGGTCAGAAACATTCATCTGTTGCTCATGAGATCCTTCATTTTGCATACAGTAATCAAACCCAAAGCAAACGCATGTTATGACTACTGTAAGTGGGTATCAGGGTTAGCAGAACCACAATAAGCTTAAAGGGGCAATGCAATTATGTCCTTCTTCTTAGGATGGTAAAGCCTTGGGTGGACCCGTGTCTCACTCAATATGCCTCTCCAGCCAGTCCTATATCTTTCCAGCCGGTTGAGTGCCTCCTCGACATGTGTTAGCAATCTTGTACGTTGGCATCCTCTGTTGCGTTGTCCCATAGGCTTAGATTGGAAGATTGTTCGGGCCATACGCTATACATGGCTTATTCATCTTAGACATTGGATCCGTAACCGCCTGACTGGACTCATGTCGCTTAACAGTTGCGCAGGCAGCGACTATACATTGAGCGATTCGGGAAACTCGATCGGAAAATATTCAAGCTGTCCGCTGCGATTGTATCTTTTTTTAGCGCTATAGATCCCTGAACTCTCACTGAACAGGAAAAATCCTTGATAAATAAGCACAGGAAAGAGTAAGCCAAAGTTGAAAAGAAACTGGCTCCAACCTCCCATCACGCTGCTAAGCACAGAACGAGAGAACTAGACATCGATCACGACCCGTATCAAACCTACCATCCTTAATAAGACTCAGCAAAATCAAACAAGAATCGGCCCAAGGGGAAGCGAAAAAGGTGAAAGCATCAGCTAGCCTCGACCTTCCCACAAATCTACAGGTAGCCGATTTCGATCGTTCCAACCGTGATGGGAAGTTAACATCCGACAATTGGCTCACTGTAGAAGCCAAAACATTGTATGCGATTCTTTCTGAAGATGATAATAGCGACGATATTAACTTCGACGGCACAGGTTGGAAGATAGAACCGACAGACTAGTTCATAACATAGAACTTGTTATATACATTTAATACACTTACAACATTAATTTTTCACTTGCTCTGAAAAGTCAGTTTCTTGAGACCTCATAAAACTCAGGATACTGAAATAAATATTACACACACAACAAAAAAACAAGAACAAATCAAAATTACCCTTTTAATTGACATTGTGCGTTATTATAAAATAATAACGAAAATACGAAAATAATAATAACGAAAATACGTAGGAGAGCTGCAAAAGTCATCGAAATATTGGGGATTTCACCAACATGGAACCAGATCAAAGGAGAACTTATCAACTAGTTCATCTCAAAGAAGACATACATACATAAAACTTTACCAGCAAGCCACTGCACTGAGAAATTTTAACGTACGCCACACGCAGATGACAATTCTAAAGATGATAATAATATAGTACGAGAATTTAAATTTGACACAGGATTCGTAGAAATTAAAACTAATACGCAAGTGAATTTAGTAACGACAAGAACAATAATATTACATGTTATGGAACCATTAAAAATATTACAAACTTTAGAAAGACTAGAAGAATCAATATTATTTTAATAACATTTCCAATAAACAGAAAGATAGACACGATTAAACACAAAGATTAAGACTTTGCTAAACCATAAGAGGTTTAGTTGATGTAATAGGACTGTAATTGCTTTTCGGAATAAAGAATGAAGAAGATCGGCTAGAAATTGAAGGACATTTAAAAATATCTGAAGAAAATTCTTATAAAGTCTAAATACACAAATAAAAATAAATAATTTTAGAAATTCACTAAAAGAATTAGAGACTGTCAAAAAAACCGATAGAAAACTAATACTAGGAAGAATAGGTTGAATTAACAAAGGAATATACAACTTACACAAAGATTTGTTAATAACTCAAATGACACTTCAACTCTAATGATCACTCGCATACTATCAAATGGTGAAATAGATATGTACAATATAGATATAGAAAAACTTCAAAAGTTAACTACAGCAATAATGAAAAATGGAGATAAAATATTGTTTGCCATCAGCATACCAACTAAATATAAAAAATGTAACATACCATATGTCATTTGAATACCTGACAATAACCAATAAATAATAATAACACACAAATTTGTAACATAAAAAACCAAAAGTATTTATATAAACAAATTTTTTATTTCAATAAAAAATCAAATGACTGATGAAAATCAACTTAAACCCTTCACTTATGTAAAAATACATGTATTAATAAAATCTATGACAACGAAGAAATGCATGAACTGCAAGAAGGTTTAATTATGATTAAGAATTTTAATCTTAGCTAACTTCACATTAATTGTAACTTCATGGTCATGGATCAGCATGGTCAACCCTGAATTATGTCCACTTCATATTTTTGTAATTCAGTCTAAAATAATAAGTCATAGAGAGAAGTCTCCTTAATAAGGATATTGTTTTGACACAAAGAAAATATTTGTATTATTGAATATTTCATTACTCGTGGCAACCAAAACCTTAACAAGACAGCAAGTACCTAGGGAAGATGCAGCAACGACAAACATCGGGTAGGCGCTGCTAATACGTCTGCGTCTACAAGCTGAGTCAAACACACAGTCCAAGAACTTGATCCGATAAGCAGTGGGATAATGCTACAACAAAACCCCTCCCAATTATCCAATTCGGATCAAGGTCCCAGAATCTTGCACGGACACAGTCGTGCCACACAAAATGTACTTCAATAGCTGAACCCCAGATAGCTGGCCTCAAAAACAAAAACTTCCGTTGAGTGGACCACTAATCTTATTACCCAGCGCACACCGATAAACGTGTCGTCCAAATCTGTGAAAAGAAACATATCACTAGAAGAAACGTCTACCCCTGCTCCGAAAAAAGCAAAGAATAAGTCTTCCTCTGCTTTGGCCTCAATATCAAGACAGGCGAGCCAGTATGATGACGTCATCAAAAACCGAATCATCGCAATCGTGGACAGGACAGAGCCGAATCGTAACATCCCGATGGACAGATAGAGGACGCTGGAAGCCTGACTCAACAGCACTCCAGTGTCTCACGCCAAGTTGGTTAAGGTTCTTCTCCATCTGAGTTCGAATAAAGTCAGCTTGGTGCTTCGAGAAATGACTGTACTCAATTGCCTCTTGAGCCTATAGAAACAACGGTTGGCAAGAGTTACTCTGCGTTTGATCTCCGTACTGATGTTGATCGTACTATTTACTGCGGAGCGGAAGACTTCGTCTAGTGATTGATTAAAGCGAAATTATAGCTGCACATTGTGGCGCTCTGTCCTAGACGTCGATGTTGTGCGTCATTTCCTGATGATAGTATGACTTCGTTCTGGCCTCATTCATCGCTAGACCCATTTTAGCCGCTTCCGTCTGAATGCCAGCAAACGCCTCATTGACGGCTCGCTGTGTTCTGCCAATCACGTCAATGTGATCAGCGTATGCTAACAGTTGTACGTACTTCAGGAATATCGTGCCTCTAGTGTTGGCGTGTGAGTCTTGCACGACCTTCTCCAGGATGATGTTTAAGAAGTAACATGACAGCGCGTCGCCTTGCAGCGAGAATTCTATCTCGTCATCCTGCACAATTTGCAGAGTTTCGCAGGGATAGCTCATCCTTGTACACGCTGTCATATGCGGCCTTGAAATCGACGAAAAGGTGGTGGGCATCGATTTGCATTTTTTGTGTCTTTTCCAGGTTCTGCCGTAGTGTGAACATCTGTTCGATGTTGGCCTGAAGCCACGCTGATATGCACCTTTCAGGTTGTTTATTAAAGGCTTGAGGCGAGTACACAAAACGGCAAAGAAGATCTTGTATGCGATGTTCAGGAGAATAATCACTCTAAAATTGGCGCAATCGACGGGGTCTCCTTTCCTGTGGATCGGGGAAACGATACTGACATTCCAATCTTCGGGTATGCTTTCCTCCGGCAATATCATATAGATGAGCTGGTGCATGCGTCCAACCAGATCATCTCCAGCTGCTTAAAGCTTTTAGCGGACAGTCCGTCCGCACTGGCAGTGTTGTTAGACTTCAGTGTTGATATTGCTTGCTTGACCTCGTCTATGTCGGGGGGACGAAATTCTTGTCCATCATCATTCATTTTGAGTGGAACATTCTGCCTGACAGTGGTATTTTTGTCCTCTTCTATGTTTAGCAGTCTGCAGAAATAGTTCTTCTAAATTCTCAGTATCAACTTCGACTCTACTACTAGTTTTCCGTTCTCGTTCCGGCAGGCTTCTGTAACAGTTCCAGTTTTACCCTGTCGACATCATGCCTGGTGTAGACCTCTCCATCTCCTCGAACGCTTTCTTTTTTTCTTCTGAGAAGTCGAGTCTCCTCCCTTTGTCTCTGTTCGTAGAGCTCACGAACAGCTCTCATTGTTACATGTAGCGTTGCTTTGTCGGCTTCGCTGCAGGTGCCAGCCTGCACTCGTTTGCAAACCATGGGTTTTTTCTAGGTGCTGTTGTAAAACCCAGTACATCAGTGGCAGCTTCTTCTATGGCTTCTTGACAACACCTCCAACCTTGTTCGATTGTTTGCCCAGGCGGTGACGAACTTAGATAGAGCTTCCGGGAAATTTGATCGGCAATGTGCCTAGCAGTCCATTGCGCTTTCCGACGTCAAACCGTGGTCTCCTTTCCCGACTCCATTGATCTCTTGATATCCGAGTTATTGCCTTGGCTACAACAAGGAAATGGTCTGCGTCGATGCTAGCTGCTCGGAACGTTCGGACATCAAGTATGCTGGAGGTTTGTACCCGTGCTCCGAATCTGTCGAAGTAGTGCATGGCTGTCACTTGAGAAAAAAATATGTGCCCAAAGTTGGAAATAATAATGACCAAAACATTTCATAACACAGAACATTGAATTCATCACATTTATTTCGACATAGGTGTAGTCAATATTACACAGATCACATTATTATTTTTTAAATTATTAATAAAATAATTATTAATATAAATTAATAAAATTAAATTATTAATATAAGAAAAACAAAAACAATAAAAATCAGGTACAAAGAAATTCACAAAGTACCTTACAAACTTAATTATTAGGTTAGGTTAGATTGAAGTGGCTGATTGTCGCTCACGCAAGCAGCAGACACACATGAAAATAATAAAAATATTAACTTCTCACAGCATTTTAAAATGAGATCGCAGATCACAGTAAGTTATGTCTATTTTGTTTATTTTGAAGCTCTTTGGCGGGCTTTATATTATTAATAGTTTCAAAATCAAGTCTATTCCCTAATTTTGTTCTAATCAAACTTAAATCATAGAACTTCCTTTCAGCGGCAGCTGAGCTGCGTGGAAGAGACATCAAATTGTAAACAAAAGTATTTAAATTTTCAAAGCAATACTCGTCTAATCTATTTTTAACAAAACTGACTTTTTCCCTACATTCGTATACGTTCATTTTATCCTTAAGATTATGATTATTTGACAATCTTAGAATTCTCCACTCCATTAATACATTTTCCGTATCACTCTGAACCAAGTTGGGAAAACTATTAATTAAAGGTGATATAGAAATTTCTGAATCCGACAAAACACTTTTTGAATTTATTATGGATAAATTTCTCAAATCATTATTACTGAGATTAAGTCTAAGCAGTTGTCTCAAAAGTTCTAAATACAAATTTAAAGCGTTTGTTTTTACTTCATTCTTATTGAAAGTTGGAGGGTTCGAGTTTTTGAGAAATTCCTCGACTTTGCTTCCAATAAAAACATCTGTAATGGGTAGATGTTTCTCTCTGTTCTCTAAGTCAAATTCTGGCCAAAAGCTTATAATTTTATTAATATTATTTACTGATTATAATGAGTTTAACAGTTGTTTCTATTTGGCCATGTTAGTATGGTAAACGAACTTTTTCGGATTGAAATTCCATTTTAAAATGTAAGATAAAAAAAGGAAATAAACTTTCATTTCAGGATTTCACATCGTATTTGGTGAGTCGTACGATTTTATTCCGCTGATCTTAGAGATCAGATAAAAAGGAGTAAAATATAATTGAAGCGCGTCCCACTGTTCTACAACTCGATTGATAATATTTTCTAACGCAAGCCACCTTGAAAATGCAATACCCAATATTTTGTGGTTTGGGACTGCACAATATTCCTGAAATTCCTTAAAATTGTTAATGCGATTGGCACTATAAGCTAAAAATTTATACATAGATGCTGCGACAAAGTTTTTCAACTTCAATAGGCATGAGCAGAGCAAAGATGCAGCGAATGACAAGTGCATTTGAGAAAAATATTTATTGAAACAAATTACAGTTGCTTTTTGAACAATAATTCAACACAAGAAAAACTCAGTGCTTATTTAGATTTAAGTTTATTGTCTCTGTATTTCAATACCGTTCAAACGATACACAACGAATGCCGTCTTTATTACTTCATCAGCGACAAATTGAAAAAGGGTGCTCTCCTCAGTGCTGACAAGTCTCGGCAGATGTAATCGTCACACTTTTGAGTTTGGTTTGAAGACCATTAACCTCACAAGACTTGCTCCGTCAGTTGATAATCCAATTAAATTTTCAAATGGAATTTCATTCTCAGAAAACAATTGTTTAATGCTTTCGTAAATAGTTTCACAGTCACATTTAATAAGCTCAATGAAGCCTAGGAATATAGTGAAGTGGAACCGTTCACGCTTTCGATACTGTATACTTCAAATACATAGATCACACAAATAATGTAGGTACTTTTGTTTTATTTTCCTCTAGAACAAATAATAACTTAACAGAGAATTCGACAATAGAACTAGGCTGGTGGTTTAAGACTGACTGCGGTCGGTTGGTGTCATCGCGAACGAACGTCCAGTGGAAAAACGGAGGTACGTGCAGGAATGTGCTTACGGAGCACATGCTTATCTGCTTCCTGAGCGTCATGAGAGATCTTGTTGTTGATGTCTCAGCAAATACTCCCAGTATTTGGAACAGTGAGACTGTACGGGGTATTATATGTCACTCGCCCCTCCTCAAGATTGATGCTCTCCTGAGTATCTTCAGCTTTATTCTTAATTGTTATAGTTGTCCTATTTGGTTTAAGTTTCAGAATTACAACCACAGCTGAAGTTATTAAGATGATTATGATTTAAGGTCCTCTATTATTTTACGATTCTGGATCTGTTTTAGGTTTATATCTTCGAGCTTCATTTCATTGTTTACAATTTCTAGTTTATCATAATTTGGTATTATTACATTTTGGTTGATGGTGATTTGTTCATTTACATATATAGTTTCGTTTATTTTAACTCTACAATCGCTAAAATGAATTAAGTTATTCTTTGAAAACTGGTAGTTCAAATTATTACACGTGTTCGTTAAATTTGTCTTATATAAATTCTTTGTAAGTATTAAACCATCGCTTAATTCTATGATTTCTGGATCTTTATTTATTGTAAATTTACAAGTTTCATATGAGTTTTTAAATAAATTTTGGATACAATTAACACTTTTCTTAAGATTTTTTTTATAAAGTTCATTGTTGTCGTCATATAAGGTAACATTTACTGATATGTAATAGCTTTTTGGTACAAGAATTTCGTTTCCTTTAAGTTTAGGTATTGATAACAGCATTATTTTCTCGTATTCATTGTTTGAAAAGATTGGAATTCTAAGTACAAAAATTAGTTTATTATTTGATTCAATTAGACTGCTTTTAATATTTTCCAACTTTTGAATATTAATATCAAATCTAAGATTTTCTTCTTCTGTTAAAATATTTTTCCCCAAAATTCCTAATTTAGAAAATACAATATTATCTTGGAGTTTTTCTATTTCGTTATTTAGTAGTAAAATATCTGTGTTAATTTGAATTGATTGCAAATTTTTTGCTAAATTCATTTGTTCTTTGTTTGTATAATTAATAAAATTATCCATAATACTTTGATGTTTATTAATTCTATTAGCTAAAACATTTAAATTATTTTGTAGATCGCTATTTATCCCGATTTGTTTGTTCAGTTCAGAAATCGAATTGTGATTGTTTCCCTCTATAATTCTCAAATGATCTTGCAACTCTAATCGCTCGTCATCATCCATCACGCCAAATAGAAAATTTAGTCCTTTTCCTACCATGTTTATCAAACCTCTTTTTTGTCTTGGATGTGGTATGACTGTATTGAGTTTCGAACGTGCATTATTAAGGGCGTTAGTCAGTAGCATTTTTAATGTTAAGTCCCCAAAGTTTTTAAAATTATCCTCGATTGCTACTTCTACTTGGCTTATTACCTTGTGGTAGCTTCCTAAATCTACTACATGAAGAACCTTATCGTATCCTTCTATTAGATGTATCGACTCTTGTTTTATCATCGTGTATCCTGCCTGGGTGTTTATTTCCTCTAGTCTGAAATCAGCCTGGCTTAGTTTAACAGTCGTCAGAAGAATTATTGTAGAGATAATCAATCAATAATTCGTTGTCACTATTAGTTGCCTGATAATTTATTCTACTTAGTCCGTCGGCTACTACATTTTCCTTGCCTTTGATATATTCCACATTAAAATCAAATTCTGTTAATTTAATCTTCCAGCGTTGGAGCTTGCTATTTGGTTCCTTTAAGGAATTTAGCCATACTAAAGGCCTGTGATCTGTTTTAATCGTAAATCTTCTTCCGAATAAATACGGCCTAAAATACTTTGTGGCCCAGACTATGGCCAAAAGTTCTTTCTCAATGGTACTATATCGCTGTTCGTGATCATTAAGAGAACGACTTGCATAGCTAATTACCCTATTATTTTGCATCAGGACTGCTCCTAACGCATAGTTACTCGCGTCGGTTATTAATGTAAATTTTTTACTAAAATCTGGGTGGACTAATATCGGGTCATTCTTTATCAATTCCTTAAGCTTGTTGAAAGCTTCTATATAATCTCTATCTTTTGTATTAACCTTTGCATTCTTTTTGAGATACTTCGTAAGGTGATGAGCAATTTTGGAATAGTCTTTGATAAATCGTCTGTAATAACCTGTGATGCCTAAAAAGGATTTAATCTCTTTCTGATTTTTCGGAATATCGATTTTATCTATGGCTTCTACTTTCTGTGGGTTAGTTTTAATAACTTCTGGGGTAATAACGTGTCCTAAAAAATTGGTTTCTTTGTTAAGAAAGCTACATTTTTCTAACTGTATTTTAAGGTTGAATTGAGCAAGGCGTTTAAGAATTAAATTTAGTGATTCAATGTGTTCTTCGACACTGGTTGAAAAAATTAGGATGTCATCCAGATAGACAAGACATATTTTTCCAATATATTCCTTCAATATATTGTTAATAAGTCGTTGAAAAGTGGCGGGAGCGTTGCGTAAGCCAAAGGGCATACGAATAAATTCGTAATGTTTATTAGCAGGGGAAAACGCAGTTTTATGCCTGTCGCCAGGGTGCATTTCAATTTGGTGAAAGCCCTTAGCGTGGTCCAATGTACTAAAATACTGGCATCTTCCTAATTTATCAAATATCTCTTCGATATTTGGAATAGGAAATCGATCTTCCATCGTAATCTCGTTGAGCTTACGATAATCGATAACGATTCGCCAGTTTTGCTTTCCCGATGCGTCTATCTTTTTAGGAACAACCCAAATTGGGCTATTGTATGGACTGTTTGATTCTTTTATTATACCCTGATTAAGCATTTCCTCGATCTGTCTATTAACTTCGTCTCTATGAATTTGAGGGTATCTATATAGTTTCGAATACACCGGAAATTCATGTTTTGTTATAATACAATGTTTAACTTCATTAGTGAATGTTAAATCATCACCTTGTTGGTAGAAAGCACTTTTGTTTTGCCTTATAACCTTATGCAGTAATCCTTTCTCATGACTACTGAGGTGTTCCGTTTTAATAAAGTCGACCACATTGTTTCCGCTAATATTGGTTTGAAAAATTTCTATTACATTGTCTTTATAAGCCTGATTTTCATACTCCTCGTCTTCTTTATTAAAATATATTCTAAGAACCGCTTCAGTTGTTACTAGCTGCTTGTTAGGGTAATCAATGACTGCGTTAAGTCTCCTTAAAACATTATTACCTTCGTTAAATTTGTCTTATATAAATTCTTTGTAAGTATTAAACCATCGCTTAATTCTATGATTTCTGGATCTTTATTTATTGTAAATTTACAAGTTTCATATGAGTTTTTAAATAAATTTTGGATACAATTAACACTTTTCTTAAGATTTTTTTTATAAAGTTCATTGTTGTCGTCATATAAGGTATCATTTACTGATATGTAATAGCTTTTTGGTACAAGAATTTCGTTTCCTTTAAGTTTAGGTATTGATAACAGCATTATTTTCTCGTATTCATTGTTTGAAAAGATTGGAATTCTAAGTACAAAAATTAGTTTATTATTTGATTCAATTAGACTGCTTTTAATATTTTCCAACTTTTGAATATTAATATCAAATCTAAGATTTTCTTCTTCTGTTAAAATATTTTTCCCCAGAATTCCTAATTTAGAAAATACAATATTATCTTGGAGTTTTTCTATTTCGTTATTTAGTAGTAAAATATCTGTGTTAATTTGAATTGATTGCAAATTTTTTGCTAAATTCATTTGTTCTTTGTTTGTATAATTAATAAAATTATCCATAATACTTTGATGTTTATTAATTCTATTAGCTAAAACATTTAAATTATTTTGTAGATCGCTATTTATCCCGATTTGTTTGTTCAGTTCAGAAATCGAATTGTGATTGTTTCCCTCTATAATTCTCAAATGATCTTGCAACTCTAATCGCTCGTCATCATCCATCACGCCAAATAGAAAATTTAGTCCTTTTCCTACCATGTTTATCAAACCTCTTTTTTGTCTTGGATGTGGTATGACTGTATTGAGTTTCGAACGTGCATTATTAAGGGCGTTAGTCAGTAGCATTTTTAATGTTAAGTCCCCAAAGTTTTTAAAATTATCCTCGATTGCTACTTCTACTTGGCTTATTACCTTGTGGTAGCTTCCTAAATCTACTACATGAAGAACCTTATCGTATCCTTCTATTAGATGTATCGACTCTTGTTTTATCATCGTGTATCCTGCCTGGGTGTTTATTTCCTCTAGTCTGAAATCAGCCTGGCTTAGTTTAACAGTCGTCAGAAGAATTATTGTAGAGATAAATTCCATATTTATTCTGTAAAAATAAAAATTATATCTAGATATGTTGATACTTTTATAGTTGTCTTAATTTTCAATATTATTCTGGTATTTATTTCGTCGCCTAACTTGGTTTTTATAATACCTGTTTTTAGGATTGTCTTTATCTACTATATGATTTTGCTGAACACTATAATTTTGAATTTTTTTGTACCTTTCCCCTTCGGTTTTTATTGACATAGTCGTTCCTCAAATCTTCTATACCTATTCTATTTTTGTTTATAAGATTATTTCTGTTCACCTTGTTCAAATGTAAATGGTTGGAAATTTGCTGAATAACGTTGTCTGAAATACAGTTATTAATAAAGTCGATGGGTTTTATTTTTGTTGTAGAATGTATTGAGTTATTATAATTTATTATAGCTTTAAAAACTTTATCTTTTAGTTCATCCTTATTGTTTTTATCGGCTTGGAACAGTCTCATATGTGCATTTAACGTGGAATGCAGTCTCTCTACATCTGAATTACCTGTTTTCAAATAGGGAGTTGTTAAATGTAAACTTATATTGTTTTCTACAAAAAATTGTTTAATTATACTAGTACCTAATTTGTTATCGGTTATTATTAAATTTGGCTTTCCTAAGTATTGAAATCTGAACTTAAGTGCTTCTAAAATTGATATCCATGATCTGTCTTTTAGCGGATGCGCGGTTGCGTATTTTGTAAGTTTGTCTATGGTTGTCAGATACATAACATTCCTTTGTGGAAACCATATATCTACATGAACTATTTCGTTATGTTTCGGGGGGGTTTCGGTAATATTAAACTTGTATTTAATAGGATGCCTATCAAACTTGGCCGTATTGCAGATCTCACAATTGTTTATTAATTTATTTACTTCCTTTTGAAGATTGGGATAATAGTACTTATCTTTTAATTCTGAGAATACTTCATTTATTCCCCTATGGTTATTATTAAGGTGCTCTTTCTCTATGATTGACAGCAATTTTCCCTTGTCAGCAACATCTTTTAAAAGTGTGTTGGTTTTTAAGATTTTCAAATTTTTATTTTTAAAAAAAACTGTCTATAGTTTTCCTGGAATTTTAAAAATAATTGCATGTCTGCACAATATAGAGCCATTAAACCTTTTTCCAGCAAAATATTTTCCATAATGTTCACTAAGTTACTCTCCGGACCTGTTTTTACAATATTTCTAACTTTTTTAAATAATATTTTCATAGTAATGGATTGCTTGTCAGCTACTTCTAATATAATCTGATTCTTAAATAGATTTAATGCTTTTTCTGTAATAGGAATAAAATCTGCACTGTCAGTATCTGCACTGTGTACGGTGTTGGAATCAAAAAGCTCATTTAGGTTTATCAATAATTCGTTGTCACTATTAGTTGCCTGATAATTTATTCTACTTAGTCCGTCGGCTACTACATTTTCCTTGCCTTTGATATATTCCACATTAAAATCAAATTCTGTTAATTTAATCTTCCAGCGTTGGAGCTTGCTATTTGGTTCCTTTAAGGAATTTAGCCATACTAAAGGCCTGTGATCTGTTTTAATCGTAAATCTTCTTCCGAATAAATACGGCCTAAAATACTTTGTGGCCCAGACTATGGCCAAAAGTTCTTTCTCAATGGTACTATATCGCTGTTCGTGATCATTAAGAGAACGACTTGCATAGCTAATTACCCTATTATTTTGCATCAGGACTGCTCCTAACGCATAGTTACTCGCGTCGGTTATTAATGTAAATTTTTTACTAAAATCTGGGTGGACTAATATCGGGTCATTCTTTATCAATTCCTTAAGCTTGTTGAAAGCTTCTATATAATCTCTATCTTTTGTATTAACCTTTGCATTCTTTTTGAGATACTTCGTAAGGTGATTAGCAATTTTGGAATAGTCTTTGATAAATCGTCTGTAATAACCTGTGATGCCTAAAAAGGATTTAATCTCTTTCTGATTTTTCGGAATATCGATTTTATCTATGGCTTCTACTTTCTGTGGGTTAGTTTTAATAACTTCTGGGGTAATAACGTGTCCTAAAAAATTGGTTTCTTTTTTAAGAAAGCTACATTTTTCTAACTGTATTTTAAGGTTGAATTGAGCAAGGCGTTTAAGAATTAAATTTAGTGATTCAATGTGTTCTTCGACACTGGTTGAAAAAATTAGGATGTCATCCAGATAGACAAGACATATTTTTCCAATATATTCCTTCAATATATTGTTAATAAGTCGTTGAAAAGTGGCGGGAGCGTTGCGTAAGCCAAAGGGCATACGAATAAATTCGTAATGTTTATTAGCAGTGGAAAACGCAGTTTTATGCCTGTCGCCAGGGTGCATTTCAATTTGGTGAAAGCCCTTAGCGTGGTCCAATGTACTTAAATACTGGCATCTTCCTAATTTATCAAATATCTCTTCGATATTTGGAATAGGAAATCGATCTTCCATCGTAATCTCGTTGAGCTTACGATAGTCGATAACGATTCGCCAGTTTTGCTTTCCCGGTGCGTCTATCTTTTTAGGAACAACCCAAATTGGGCTATTGTATGGACTGTTTGATTCTTTTATTATACCCTGATTAAGCATTTCCTCGATCTGTCTATTAACTTCTTCTCTATGAATTTGAGGGTATCTATATAGTTTCGAATACACCGGAAATTCATGTTTTGTTATAATACGATGTTTAACTTCATTAGTGAATGTTAAATCATCACCTTGTTGGTAGAAAGCACTTTTGTTTTGCCTTATAACCTTATGCAGTAATCCTTTCTCATGACTACTGAGGTGTTCCGTTTTAATAAAGTCGACCACATTGTTTCCGCTAATATTGGTTTGAAAAATTTATATTACATTGTCTTTATAAGCCTGATTTTCATACTCTTCGTCTTCTTTATTAAAATATATTCTAAGAACCGCTTCAGTTGTTACTAGCTGCTTGTTAGGGTAATCAATGACTGCGTTAAGTCTCCTTAAAACATTATTACCTATGATGCCATCAAAATTGTTGTGCAAATCGTGTTCTAAGAACTCACCGAAAACTTCTTCGTTTACGTTAAATTCCTTAAAGATTGGAAACTTGCATAATGTTTCGATAAAAAATTGACTTCCCATTGCTCTTACTGGTATCTTTACTTTGGTTTTCCATTTAGGGTGACATATGTTTGGACTGACGATACTGATTTCCGCTCCAGTATCGACAATAAAGTATAAAGATCTTACATGATTTTTGATTTTTATATAGGGAAGCTGTTTAAGGCTCCTTCCGAAAAATTTCCTATTTCCATGGGATCCATGCTATTTGGGCTACCAATTTGGTTATTCGAAGAATTCCTGTTGCTGCGATTAACGGAAGCAGTATTGTTCTGACTGTTCCTACTCCTGTAAGTGTTACCTGATCTTTGATATTGGTTTTGGATACCGATTTCGGATCTCGGGCTGGAATTGGCTATGGTATTGGTTTCTATTTGAATACTGATTATTTTGATCTGCTTGACCCCTGCTTGTAAATTGATTACCTCGATTTTCTTGATTTCTTGAATACTGAATAGTCGGGATTGTTTGGTTCCTACTTAAAAATTGATTACTCTGATACCCTTGATATCGAGTTAAATTTTGATTACGATTTTCATTTTGATTTCTCCTACTGCTAAAATTTGAATTCCAACGATCACCATTCCTCTTAAATCTGTAGTAATTTTGATTATTATCTTGCTCAATATAACTTTTCGTAGTTGGACCATATAAAGTATAATTCTGGTGTCGCGCCCTTAAAATAATGTTAAAAGCATCTAGCTTGTCTGGGTTTCTACTGAAGATCATGGTTTTAGTGGGCTCTGGCAAATTTTCCCTAAAAAGCAATTCTATTTATTTCTATTTATTTCTTCACTACTAAAGGTTTGGTCTTGATGCGTTAATATCCTATTGTGTAACCTGTTTGTAAGTTTATTTATTTCGTTGTAGTAGTGCTCTATAGTTGAAGAGATTCTACACATCTTAAGCCTATTCACTAAATCTGCGCTACTTTCTTTTTCTCCGTAATGTTTTTTTAGAATTCCTTTGAGCTGAGTCCAGTCGGTTACCATCCCATGGTTGTGTATAGCTACTCTAGTCTGCCCTACACATTTGTTTTTGATATAGTCGAAAAGTATTATTTTGCAATTTTCATCAAAACTTCCCAGTTGGGGTATAATATTGTCTACCTGACGGATGAAATCCGGCAAATGATTTTTATCTCCTTCAAAGGGTACTATATTTTTTATACAATTAAGCATGAAATTAAAAGCCTCAATTGTTGTGGCATTCATTTTGGTCAATGCGGATAGTATCGAAAGATTTTGAAAATCTATATATGCTCGTTACTTCGAGCTGGCACGGAGTGAAAGATACACTTGAGGCAGTTCCTTATAAAACGATTTAACTTAATTTTCATGTTAGGAATCCAATATTTCAAGATTTGACTTGCATCTTTATAATTTCCTAGTTGTTCACACTTCTCGTGCATAACACGCATAACATTTTCTTCCAGTTCGTTTCTGTCCCATACGAAATACGAAGGTGTCGTCAAGGCCGTATCCTCTCCGAATTTGTTTCTCGTAAGGAACGTATGTTTTCATCTCTCCCCTGCAATATCTGGTCACTCTGATCTAACTCCTCGGCAGTGACTGCGGCTACCATCGGAACACGACTTAGGGCATCAACGTGGGCCATTTTATCCCCTTTACGATGTTGAATCTGATAATTATAATTCCCAAAAGCTAAAACCCACTTGGTCACACACGAATTAACGTATTTTTTCTTTAAAGTTTGTGACAAGGCTTCACAATCGGTAACTATAAGTAAAAGCAATCGGTCGATAAAAGTTCTAAAACGTTCTTAAGCCATGGCAGACTGTTCTTCTCGACCTCTTAATTGATAGCAGCCGTCTGCTTCTCGCTCCATTCTCAGTACTCGTCCATCAGCTCCCACTCCTTTTTTTTATCAGCGACCTCGCTAAAATCACGGTGGTAGGTCGCCCCTCTGATGGCGTTCTTGGCTATGAGGTCCACCTCAATTTTAACATGAAAGCAACTGTCGCCCTTCTCGTATTCACTCATTCTTGATGGAAATGCCCCATCCCGTGGCAAGTGAAGCAAGCTTTGATCGAGCGCTTCGGCCGGGTACACTCTCTCTTGTAGTTCCCTCGGCGACGGTGTTGTTCTTTGAACAGTGGTTAGCTTGACAGCGGTTCGTTTGGCAGGGGCTCTCGGTGGCATACTGCGATTACGTCCCATCCATTCTTTTCCAGAAAGGGCCAAAGCTGTTGAGGGTAGTGATAACCATCTATGGCACCGCGTTACTGCTGCGCTTATTGAGTCCTGCTAAGATACACTCCACAACGTATTGCTTAGGAATTTTGGCATGTGGCGCAATTTCCTGCATCTCGCGGACGTATCGTCTCACCGACTATACAAGCTGGAAAGCACGTGCCCTAAAGTGCCCAAAGTGTGGGTTTGTAACTAGACGAGTTCAACCCTCCATCCGTTCACAATGATATAGTAATTTATTGTAAGTGTTGCCATTGTTTTTAATATTTATTTTTTCATTTTTACCTAAAACTGCCCCTAACTCTTAAGCGGGGCGTGAAAACAAAAAATAATACAAATTCCGAGAATAGATATAATACAAACTGGAATTCAAATTAATTTTGTTTGTTAACGAGATATTCATTGTACTTTTTTATAGATACAACGATACAAGACCATGAATTATTTTAGTTTTCGGAGCATAAGAAGTAATTTAAGTAATGCAGAATGAACCTGGCCAAGAAATTTCTCAAAAATTATTACTAATCTAATGTGGTTCGTTGGCGGAGTGGGTTGTTGCGTTGTTCACGATTCTGCAGGTTGTGCCTCGAACGCACAACGGCTGGAAGCAATTTATTTGTTTGTTTTTTATAGGCAATAACACTTTTTTTTGCTTTGCTTTGTATGAATAATCATCTCATATTCTGTTTTCCGTAGTATTCTATTTGCAACGAACATAATTAAAAATTATATTAATACAAGTAAATATTATGTAACATAATTGAATGATAATTAATTACATAAATGCTTATGACATTGCTCCTGTCGTACGAAAGGCTTTTCTACTAGTTTAATTTATACGCAATGTTCAAATGTAAAATTTTGTTTTGTATGAATTATCATTTCATATTCTGTTTTCCGTTGTATTTGGAATGAATATAATTAAAAATTATATAAAAATAAAAGTAAATATTATGTAATATAATTGAATAATAATTAATTACATAAATGCTTATGACATTGCTCCTGTCGTATGACACGCTTTTCTACTAGTTTAATATATACGCAATGTTCAAATGTAAAATCTTGATTTGGCATTACTGAAAAACAAATTTACACATGCTTGTCAAATGTCATTAAATAAACTTCACTTTATTTCTTAACGTCTGCCGTATTAAGCAGAAATGACGTTTTACAGAGATGATTTGACAGCTGATTTTTATAACGTGTTCATATAGCAAATTGACCAATCAGAGGACGACATTTACGTTATTTCATGAATAACCGCCAAAAGTTCATGTTATGGGCAAACAATAATCTGTGAAAGTTTTAAAAATTTTTTTTTTTCTTGGGCATACTTCACTTAGTGCCCAATGAATAATTTGGCGCAAATCGAACGTCTGAAAGGAGGTGGAAATTATGATGATTGGAAGTTCGCGGTGCAAAATTATTTCACTATCGACGATTTATGCAAAGTTCGCCTTGGCAAAACCAAAGTTGATCATGTTAATTGATCCAGCGGTATACGTTCACGTAAAGGAAACCATAACTTTGAAGGAAGTCTGGGATAATTTTGGCAGCTGTATTCATTGACGATGGTCTTCCTTCAGATGCTGGATTAGATAAAAATTATTTGGGTAAAGCATTATGTACCGCGGCCTATTTCTTAAAAGCAGTGAAACCAAATTTATCTGATCTGCTGGTTTTTGGTCCAAAGGCATGCTTTTGATTTAACCCTAGATCAAAATTTAATGAAGAAGATAAGGACAAATCCTGATCTAGTTGTTGGTGCAGCTATGTTGGGTGCGTTCAATATCGACTACAGACAATTCATGCGCAATTGACAATGAAAACGCCTGAGCGTGAATACGATCTTTATACAAACTTAGCTGTTGTACCTTCAACTTCAACTTCAAATTGAAAACGGCACCGATACATTCGTGCGGCGATCATGTCTGGTACCTAAACCAAGAACGTTTGAAAACTTTGTCACATTTTTTCACGAAAAGTAAAAGAACCTGATGACCCTACTACACATGAAGAAGCGATGCCAAGAGCCGATTAGCTATATATCAAGCAGTTAGATGCAGTTTCAGCATTCCTTCAAAGTGAGTTATCTGAATAAGTATATATTAATCCACCTGAAGGTTTAAATATAATTAAAAATAAATATTAAGAAAATCAATTTATGGATTAAAGCAATCGCCAAGAACTTGAAATTTAAAATTGCTCTTAAATAATTTAAATTGATCCAATAGCGACACGATCCATGTATGCAATAATGAAAACAGCAATACATTGTTCATACTGGCCGTTTACGTAGGCGATATCATATTGTTTTCAAAAGATAAGATCTGATAATTTAAAAAAATATTTGAAACCTAAATTTGAAATTAAAGAGTTTGGCAGAGTAAATTCATTTTTGGAAATGAAGTTAGAATGCAATAAAGAAATTGGGAAAATATTTCAAGAGCCATTTATTCTAAAATTATTAATCGTTTTGGCATAGCAACTGTAATCCAGTTTGTACCACATTGGATATCAATGTTAAACTCAGCACGGATAATTATCCAAAATCTGAAGAAGAAAGTTCTGAAATATCAAATGTACCATATAAGGAATTGTTAGGTAGCTTGCTCCTTGTGCGTCAGATTAGTCGTCCAGCAAGCAGCCTGCTTAAAATTCTAGCAGCGAATATGAATTCACTGATCCGCCCTGAACGTCAATTAAATTTCGTTAACTTGTTGCAGACCCATAATCCTGTTGTGTTGATGGTTTGCGAAAGTAAGCTAAGCCAGACGCACCCACTCAGGTATAAAAATTATAATATCATTCTAAGGGATCGAAGCTACCTAGCTGGTGGAGCCGCACTCTTAATCAAAAAAGGCATTTGTCATAAGGTCGTGTATAGCGGTTAGGCGCGCAGATTCCAAGCAATAGAAACGTATATCGCACGCATCCGTGGAAAGACGCACACGGAACTGTCTGCTGTTGAGTACGAGAGTGACCACTGTGGGCTCTTCGCAGCTATTCAGCTACCGAACAAGGTGGAAGGACTGGAGAAGTATGCCCAAAGGCACCTCTATAGTTATAATAAGCCCCGCTGGCAACGCTTCTGCAAGACTTTATCCACAGAACTAGGTTCGAGTGGGATCAATCCTCCAAAAAACAGATTCCTGACGAACGAAGAGGTTGACAGATACCTCATACAAATGGACGACGTAAATAAACTTACGATAGACAAAACAATTCCGAAGGTAGTTCAATTCGATAACAGCGATGTTTATCGAAATGCTACCATCGATGCACTTCCCGTGCACAAAAGTAGGCTGCTATCAAGACTCAAACTCTTGCATAGGCGGCTTACAGATCCGCAAAACGCGGAAGTCAGAGCATTGAAGTCGGAGATCAAGAACCTCCAACACTTAATTCGCACTAACTACAGCTTGGCTACAAGCTTGCATTGGGGCAACAAAATCCGGGCTGTACGATCCAACAACCCGGGTATGTTCCCGCAAGTAAATAAAATATTTAGGAGGAAAAATCAAAACGACATTCATATCGTTAGACTTCCCAGGACGACAGACAACGAACACTTACTGACTTCAGTTGGCATCGATCCAGATGAGGCAGACAATGACTTCTTTGCGGTCGAAGATCCTCAGGAGAAGGTTACAGCTATTGGTGCAGTGTTCCAGAGAGTGTATACGGTCAACGAGGTTACTAGACCGAATCACGATCTGGAGAACAGAGCCCTGCTAAGCAACTTCTATCTCCGCAATGAGATAAGTCAATGGCGATCAGAGAATCCAGGTTTCACCAGGTTCAATCACGAGAACATAGCACATAGTGCCGTCGCCAATGATGGGAATCACATCTTGATTTATCAAGAAGATCTTTAGGGTATCTTCCACTCGTTGAAGAAGAAAAAGTCAGTGGGAATCGATGGAATACCGAACATTGTGCTTCGCCATCTTCCCCCCAAAGCGGTGCAAATTGACACAACCTTGTTCAACACCCGGTGCACTGGAAAACAGCTGTTTTTAAACCGATCCCTAAGCGGGACAAAGATATGTCCATTCTGACAAATCTTCGGTCGATCAGTCTTCTTCCCTGCATAAGCAAGGTTTTTGAAAAGATAGTCATTCGAGTTCTGAAGTAATGGGTTCATGAAAAGAAAATCATACCGGACAACGAGTTTGGATTCCGAGCGGGGCATCATACCATTAATGCCGCGTCAAAACTGGTGTCCGACATACAATGGAATAAAAACAAAAATCAGTGCACGGGTGCCTGTCTGATTGACTTGGAGAAGGCGTTCGACACCGTTTGGTTGGAGGGATTCTGCCTCAAGCTGGTCAGGCTTGCCATAAGTAAACCACTGCTATACATGGTCTATGACATGATAACAGGTAGGAAGTTCGTTGCGAACAATGGTGATTTAACTTGCACTACGGTCTTTAACATTACATAACGGTTTGCAACAGGGGGCCAACGGTTCCCGATCTTATTTTATATATTCACTGCAGATCTTATATGTTCCATGCCGCACTTCATCAGGTCCGAAGGTCGAGGTAATAATCATCTTGTTGCAGCGTGCTTCGAGAAAATTCAGCGACTTTGCGACGACTGGAAGTTGCTTATCAACTTCCAGAAGTGCGAAACTAGTCTTTTCCGGACCCCGTTGTACAGAGCACCGCAGGATACGCGCCAAAACTGGCGTAAGTTCGGCATAGACCCGCGTGGTCGGCCGTTAGCTGTAAAAAGCGTAGTTAGATATCTAGGCATTTGGCTGGATCAATATCTGTATTCTGACACACATATAGATATTGCTCTGACGAAAGCCAGAAAAGTCTTTGCTACGGCAAGGAGGTTGTTTTTTAGCAGCTAACTTGATATCAGGGTGAAGGTAATCTGCTACATGGCCCTAGTACGGGCAATTATGGTATACGGTTGTCCATTGTCGTTCAATGTGAGTCCCTACCAGATGGAAAAGATGAGAATGTTCGAGAGGCAGTGTCTTGGCACCTGTCTCCGGCTGTATCGTACACCCGAGTCTGAGTACAAGAAGCACTTTCCTAACGAGGTCCTATACAACGAGACAAACGTGAACAGGGTAGATAATTTTATTATTAAGCTGATCAAAAGACACACTGCACGAGCTATGACCTCTACCAACAATCTGATCTTTGGGCTTACTACCCCAATAGTATGTACCATGAAAGGGTGTGCCTTAACGGCTTTTTTCCTCTCGAAGCATTCCCTTATCTAGACACAATTGGCCTTATACAGGATCCACAAGGATGTCCTATCATCTTCCATGCATTCACTCCAATACGAACCGGATGTCGTTCGCATAAACGAGGATCTCCTTCGTTTCAGTTGACTGATACCTGCTCGAGAGAGGAAAGAGTCTGTCAAAGAACGGCAAAGAAAAAAAAATTATAAAACAAAGATAAAATCCAAAAACAAAAAATCAAAAAAAAAAAATTGTAAAATTTAGCGAAGGGTTCGCAAGAATAAAACGATTCTTCTTATAAAAAACGGTCTTCCTTGATTATTTTATTGAAGGAAAATCTTATTTCTAGAGAAAACAAAGTGATCGCTGTATCGCTCAGAAGCTCCTTTTCTTCTTTGCCCTTTTTCCAAGTTTCTAGAACTATTTTCCTTCATTCGGCTACCCTTTTCTTAAGTTTTGTTTTATATTCAGTGACTTCTGCACAGTGTTCCATTATTTTAGTTACCAGCCGTTCCATTGCCCCCCTCTTAGACTTGTACGCCCCGAACAAATTCATCATAATTATCTCCCTGGTAGCTATGCAAGCGATCTACATGTACAACTTTCAGCTTGCCTCTCAGTCCTCGCTGGATATGGTAGACAACGTGTTGATGCGGGTGGTTATTTTGTAGGGACCCTCCCATTTCGTCTGCAGCTTTGGCGACTTCCCTTTTGTCCGATGGGGGTTATACAGTCATACAAGATTCCCTTCCTCAAATCTAGATGCCTTGGCCATCACATCATACCTGGTCTTCATTCGATCATTCGCTATTTTAATTTTAGTCCGGGTTCTATGGTGTATGTCCCTGATTCTTTCTCGGAGGTATTTGACATAATTACTTTCGATTTTGTGTTCGACTTCAGGGGATCCAAATTTCATACTCACTAATCGAACTGTCCGAACACATAGAATCTCGTACGGGGTATGTCCAGTAATGATATGCTTCATTTAGGGTTATGTGAAATCGTTCCACCATTCCGTCTGACTGGGGATGAAGTGTAGTTATTCTTGTCTTCTTAATCCGCAATAGCTAGCACATCTCTTGGAAGATAGTTGACTCAAAGTTTCGCTCTTGGTCAGAATGTAATTCCAAGGGCACACCAAATCTGCTAACCCAGTTGTTCACGATCTGGTCAGCTACAGTTTTTGCTTCTTGATTGGGAATAGCAAGTGCTTCAGGCCACTTACTGAAGTAGTCCATAATGACGAGAATATACCGATTGCCACTGTCTATTTCTGGAAACGGACTTGCGATGTCAACTGCGATCCTTTCAAAAGGCGCTCCGACGCAAACACTGCATTTTCTGCACCAATTTTCTACCCCTGCTTTTGCGTGTAACCAATAAAATCGGTCTCTTACTTTCTCCAGAGTCTTATTTACCCCTAGATGGCCTCCAGATACTCCCCCGTGCATTTCTTTTTCTTTGGCCATGGCCGTACAGGTATTTGTGAAAGTGCTTTGTCGACAAAATCATAGCTAATAATTCTCTTCTAGTCACGCAATAATTTCGTTCCGACTTGGAGAGTATCTTGCTAAAGTACGCTACTCCTTTCTCTTCTCCGTCATGTATCTGGGAAAGCACGGATCCAATTCCGACATTACTAGCGTCTGTGTCCACAATAAACAACTTTCCGCAACAGGGATAAGCTAGTATCGGTGCGGTACACAGTCGTTGCTTAAGTCCCTTAAAGCTCTTTTCGCACTCACTCGACGATTTCAATCATCTTCCTTTTTCGGTTAGTTTATGTAAGCTTTTCGCAATTACAGAAAAATCCTTCACGAATCGCCGCCGAATCGAAGTCCCAAGAAGCTTCTTAGTTGATGTTTATCTTCCGGGATTGGCCTGTTCTTTACTGCCTTCACTTTATCTGGATCAATCCTCACTCCTTTCGATGAAATAACGTGGCCCAAGCACTTAACTTCTGATCGAGATAGAGCACATTTCTTCGGATTGAGATTCAAATTAGCACTGCGAAGTCTTTGGAACACGTCTTTCAGGTTGTCCCGATGTTCTTCAAAGGACTTTCCCACAACAATGACATCGTCAAGATACACCAAACACGTTTTCCATGTTAACCATTGCAAAACACATTCCATTAATCGCTCGAACGCTGCAGGGCGTTGCACAGCCCCAATGGCATCACCGTGAACTGCCATAATCCATTCCCAGTGGTGAAGGCTGTTTGCTCACGATCCCGTGGATGAATCTCGACCTGCCAGTAGCCGCTCTTTAAGTCGATGGTGGAAAACCCTCGTTGCCCTGATAGTGTGTCCAGTGTATCATCAATTCGTGGCATCGTGATTCGATATTCTTAAATTGGGCTCCGACTTTAATTTCAAGAATTGCCATATTATTTTCCAGATTGTCAACCTTGCGTTCAATAACTTCGAACTTTGGTTCAAGAACGTTTTTAAACTCTTCTAAATAATTGCGATGTTTTTCCAGAGCATTAGTTTGTTCTTCAATGAGCGACTTCTTCTGTTCTTCGAGAATATTCTTCATTTGTTTTAAAATTGTGTCCATGTCGCCAGAATTTAATTGTTCTTCTTCTAACCTCGAACAGAATTACGTCGGGATCTTCACCGTCCTGCCTCACAGCTTCTTGCAATCGAATCGTCAGATCGCTCTTCCCTCCGGATGTAACCAGATTCCGTTTTCCCAGCTCTGCCTTCAGCTGAACCAAAGTCAGATTTTCCAATTTACGACGCATTTTTTTTAAAGATGTTTTATTCTACTTCTGACACCAATGTAAAGTTTAGCGAAGGGTTCGCAAGAATAAAACGATTCTTCTTATTAAAAAACGGTCTTCGTTGATTATTTTATTGAAGAAAAATCTTATTTCTAGGGAAAACAAAATGATCGCTGTATCGCTAACACGTTCCTTTTCTTCTCTGCCCATTTTTCAAGTTTCTAGAACTATTATCCTTCATTCGGCTACTCTTTTCTTAAGTTTTGTTTTACATTCAGTAGCTTCTGCACAGTGTTCCATTATTTTAGTTACCAGCTGTTACAATATATAAAAAAAAAACATAAAAAAAATTAATAAAACAAATAAATGCAAAAAAAAATATATATGAAACAAAAACAAAAATAGGTGCATCACGGCTTATAAATTATATATGTTTGGCATATACACAACATATACGCCCTGGTGCACGTGTCCGTACTGTTACGGACATAGTTAAGATAGTCTTGAGTTTTATGTTAGATTAAGTTAGTATAAGTTAGTTTAAGTAGTTAAGTTTAGCCAAGTTTTTTATAAGTTTTCTTGGTAAATAACAAATTTTATAATAGATTGTCTTAATGACTAAAAAAAACATAGATTAAGCCGAAAGGCACAGTTATAATGTTGTTTAGATAAGCTTAGATTACCCGCATAGGGTCAGTAGGTTAATATTAAGAAGATTTGTAAATTCTTAAGATAGTTAAGCTAGTTTTAAGTAATGTCTAGCAAGTCTATTTAATTCAATATAGTGAATTAAAATAAATATACATTGAAAAAAAAGTGTGCGTTCAAATACTGGATGAACAGTGACAGAGACACACAATTCGACCTTTTTTTTCAAGTTAAGATAAGAGTGTAAAGTGAGGAGAATGAGGCCGAGAGGGCGGCCTGGGGGCAGAGGTGGACCGGCGCAAGGCACATCAGGCCACAGCGATGGCCAACCAGAAGATGAGGCTGGCTTCTCGACCGATGCCAGCTCATCACGCCACTCAGTAGATGGCGAAAACGAGAGAGGGAAGAGGAGGATGCACCCCGCACCCAACCTGGTCCAGAGGTCGAAGACAAAGAAGATCACGCCATCGACCGTGACGTCACCAGTGAAATCGGCTGGTAACGACGAAGCTGCCAAATCCACGGCAGCAGCAACAACAAAAACTGCTGCACCAAACACAATAGCAGCGATGTCCGCAGCGGGAATAACAGAGACCACGGCCGCTAAAATGCTAGTAACATCAACAGCAGTAGGTCCGCCTTCAGCAATAGCGGCTGCACTAGGCGACTCTGTTAGAAACGAGTGCAAGGCGGCTGCATGGCTGCGACAACAAGCCGTGCAGTCGCAAAAACAGCTGGAAATCCAATGCCAGCAACAGCAACAACAACATCCAGCAGAGAAACCACAGGCGCTGCTAAAAGGCACCCAGCAGCCGTCAAAAAAAACGCAGGGTCAACAGCAGGAGCAGAAGCAGCAGAAACATCAGCAGCAGTAGCCAAAGAAGCAGCAGCAGCAGACACAGCCAACAAGAGTGAGACCAATAACCATCTTCGCTGCGGAGCCCAAGGATCTCCAAAATCTACATACACTTAGATAAATAAGGCTTCCCCTCAGGAACACCGTGTACTGCCACTATATGGCAGTGCACGAATTAATTTGGCAGGCGTTGGGGAAGGCGGGGAATGAGTACTACACGTACACACCGAAAGGAGAAAAACTCCAGACTCGGCTCCTTAAGGGCGTAGATCTTTCTACGGATCCGGAGGAAATACTCGCTGTGCTGTGCCATGCGCAGAGCGACGATCTCCGCATAGTAGGAGCCAAGCCGTTTGTCACTGCGGTGGCACGAAGGGAGAATAGGCGTTTGCCTATGTTCCTTGTTCAGATAACGCCCACTAGCAACGGAGAGCTCCTCAAGATAATTTCTTGGGGCATGCTGCCAGTAAGTGGGACACATTAAAAAAAGGTAATCACACGATGCAGTGTGCTAGATGCCAGAGATTCGGGCATGCCGCGGCGAACTGCAAAATGGAGTTCCGCTGCGTGAAATGCGCTGAGAACCACAGTAGTGGAGAATGTCCTCTAGGAAAGCACCAAGTCGAAGACAGGAGCACCCTTAAATGTGCTATATGTAGGACTAACGGGCACCCCGCTAGTTATAGGAGCTACCCGAAAATGAAAGAACTCAAAAACAAGTTCGAAAGGAGGACACCAAAAACGGTGGCAACAAGGTCACAACAAGCCAGTCATCTCCTATGCCCAAAAGGCATCAGATAGAGGATCGGCACAACAGACAGTGCCAAAGACGACCGCGGTCCCAGTGACCCGGCAGCCGGAGGCAAGAAGTGATCTGAGCTCCATCATGTTAGCTATCCGGGCACAGATCGCTCAGATGCAAAAAGCATTGCTGAACAAGCATAGCGGACTGCTCGCTTGGAACAGCAGTTCCTTCAACAGGCAGTCAGAATAGATGTCATCTATTCCAGACTGTCTGGCGAACAAGCCACAACGGGCTCATTATAATGGCTGTACGCGCAGCTGACGACCTTAAGATCCTCGCGATAAATGTCAATTCACTTATAGGGACCAACAGGAAACTTTCATTCGGCCAACTGTTAAGAGACCACAATCCTGATGTGATAATGGTTAGCGAAACTAAGCCAACCAAAAGCACACCCTCAGGTATAATAAGTACAATATTATTCGGAGAGACCGCACCCATCATGGTGGCGGAGTTGCTCTTTTAGTTAAGTAAATTAATCATAAGTTCATGTATAGCAATGAAGCGCGTTGGTTTCGTTTGCTAGAGACGTGTATCGCGCGCATTCCGCTCTCGGGTGGTAAGCAATTGCACGTGATCACTCTCTATGCAGCGGATAATAATAATCTGGAACATCATTTCATTCCAGGGCTCGAAACTCTCTTGAGATGTCTCTGACTGAGCTCGGAAGATACTTATTATATCATTGCAGGAGAATTCAACTCCAGGCATCAAGATTGGGGATGCAATAGGAATTGCGCATAGGAGATCGCCTTGAACAACTGGGTGATTGGGCATGATGAGTTGAGGACTGATCTGTTTGCAACCGAAATACCATAATTTCCCAGAAGCGGGAATTATCTGGATCTACTATTGATTGACAGACGACTGACAATACCGGATGTAGATACAAGCACACGGAATTGTTTAACCACGATTGAGTACGATAGTGATCATCTTGCTTTTTCAGCGGTTATTCATCTCCCGAACGAGGTTGTTGATCTGGGGGAATATGTCCAGCGAAAGCCTTATAATAACAATAAGGCTCGCTAGCCACGTTTCTCCAGGGCTTAAGCCAGGAAATCCGGTCGAGTGCGATCAATCAGCCGACGAACAGAAACCTAACGTACGAGAAGGTTGATAGGTACCTCAAACAAATGGACGACGCCATAGTGCGTACAATGGGCAGAACGATACCGAAGGTAGTGCCGACTGATGACTGCGATGTCTATCGGAATGCCACCATCGACGCACTTCATGTGCACAAAAGTAGAGTGCTGTCAAGACTCAAACTCTTGCACAGACGGTTTACAGATCCGAGAAGTCCGGAAGTTAGATCCCTGAAGTCAGAGATCAAGAACCTCCAACAGCTAATAAAAATAAATTATAATATTGCCATAAGCTTGCATTGGGGGAATAAAATCCGGGCTATGCTTCCGCAAGTAAATAAATTATTCAGGAGGAAAAATCAAAATGACATTCCGATCGTCCGACTTCCGAGAACAAACGACAACGCACAGCTACTGACATCAGTTGATATAGATCCAGATGAGTCCGTGCTAGATGATTAATTCTTCGTGGTGGAAGATCTTAAATCCATTAAGAACAAGAAATCGGCTGGGATAGATGGTATCCCGAACATCGTGCTCAACTATCTCCCTCAGGCTGCAGTGGAAATTTACACTACACTGTTTAACAATGCGTTTAGTAATGCACATTACCCGGCACATTGGAAAACGGCTGTAGTGCAACCAATCCCTAAACGGGATAATGACAAAAGCATTCCGTCTTATCTTCGGTCGATAAGTCTTCTTCCTTACATCAGCAAGGCATTTGAAAAGATAGTCATTCGAGCTCTGCACACATGGGTCGAGGACAACAATATTCTACCGGACAACCAATTTGGACTTAGGGCAGGGCATTCGACAGTGCATGCTGCTGCAAAAATTGGTTTCCGACATACAATGGAATATGGATAAAAAGAAGTGCACGGGTGCCTGTCTGTTCGCCATGGAAAAGGCATTTGATACCGTCTGGTTAGAAGGCCTTTTCCTTAAGTTGGTCAGATTTATGCTAAATAAGCCATTGCTATACATGATTTATGATATGATAACAGGTAGGAAGTTCGTCGTGAAATGTGGCGGCGTAACGTCAAGTAGAGTATTTAGTATAGAAAACGGTCTACAACAGGGGGCAGTAGGATCCCCATTATTGTTTTCTATATCTACTGCAGATCTTCTATGGTCTATGCCGCACCTTATCGCGTATGCCGATGACCTAGTGGCTTACAGATCGGCACCGAAGGTAGTAGGCATAAACACCCTGTTGCAACGGGATGCAAATAAAACAAATGGATTTTGTAATGACTGGAAGTTGCTTATCAACTTCCTAAAATGTGAAACTGTTCTTTTCGGTGCCTCGGTGCACAGGGCTTCAATTGATACGCGTATGAACTAGAAAGACTTCTGCATTGTTGATCCTTAGGGCCAGCCGCTAACCGTGAAAAGTGTAGTCAGATATCATGGCATTTGGTTGGATAATTTTCTGTATTTTAACAACATTTAGATTGGTCAAAACCAATGCTAGAAAAGCCTCTGCTGTGGCAAAAAAGCTGTTTTACAGTCGCCAACTTGATACCAGGGTGAACGTAATCTGCTACATGGCCCTCATAAGGCCATGCATGGTGCATGTTTGTCCCCTATGGTTCAACGTGGGCCCTTCCCAGATGGAAAAGACGAGGGTGTTCGAGAGACGGTGTCTTAGGTCCTGTCTCCGGTTGTATCGGACACCTGAATCCGAGTACAAGAAGTCCTATCGCTACGAGGTCTTGTACAGCAGGGCTAACGTGAAAAGAGAAGACAGTTTTATAATTTCACTAACGTGACGACACATTGCAAGGAGTATGATGTCTACCAACAGTCTGATCTTCGGGGCTTATTACCCGAACTTTATGTATCATGAGACGGCGCGCCACACCGGCTTTATTCCACCTGAGGCTTTTCTCTACTAAAATTCGTTAAATCTGATTGAGGAAATGAATGGATGTCCTATAATCCTCCACGCTATCGCCGAACAGTTGACAGGCGACTCCACTATGAATCGGATATCGCTCGCGAACACGAGGATCAACTCCGTTTCAATAGAGCGATCCCCGCTCGAGATAGGAGAGAGAGTGCAAAGGAGCGGCACTTCCTTTTGGTGGTTACACCAGAACTAGTCTCCGCCATAGCCAGCGCCAGACGCTTAAAGGCAAATAGATAAGTAAGTGTAGATTATTTTAAAGGACCTGCGAACGGTTAGTAGGATAGATTGGAGATGGAGCCAGTTGAGCGACCCGAGCTCATATAATCGGGTGATGTTGTACCGGTGGTTGGAACATCAGACTACCAGTCAACAAATGAAGAGGGGAGGAAGAAGAAGAGGAAGAAGCTCCAGCATCAACCTAATCTTGTGAAGCGCCGTTCCAGTCTTGGATCAGGCGATGCAAAAGCCGCAAACACAAAAGCAGCGGTAACAACACCAACAACAGTAGCCACAACTACAGCAGCAGCAGCCAGAAGGCAGCAACAAATGGTCGACGACGTTGAGTACGAGTCGACAGAAAGGGAGGGGAGATTCTCCTACATACCTACAACCCCTTACATACTCTAACGTCCTTTGAATCGGAGGACGAAGAGGAAGGGGACCGGGAGCAGCTGACGAAGAACCAGAGAGAGAGGGAGGAACTGGATGCCCATATCCAAGCCCTCTAAGTCAAATTAATGGCCAGGAGAGCAGCCAAAGAGGCTGCACAATACAACAGCAGCATCCAAAGCAGCAGCAGCAACCTGTAATGTATAAAACAACCTTGCAATTTAACCTGTGAATTAATTGTATAAAGCAACATAATCATTTTATATTGAAAATAATGAAATATAATTTAGACAGTTGAATTGAATATTAAGATTGAAGAACACGTTTGTTTTGGCTATTTTAGTTTCTTACCAAACAACAACACTACATTTGCTGACGAGGATTTAAAGGTACATTGATTTGAATTTATAACAAATAATTATATATCATAATATCAACATCAAAAAAAAGACAAGACAAAAAAAAAGGACATAATTCAATATGGAAGGAGGCAGAATTCCATTATTCAACTACAACGAAGATGCCACCAATGCCTGTGATCGCTGGTAGAAGTGGATTGCACGGTTTGAAAATTTCTTAGTTGCGAGCGACATCAATAACCTCGATAAACAAAAGGCATTATTATTGCATTATGCAGGTGAAGACGTTTTTGAAATTTTCCATAATTTGTCAAAGCCAACAAAAGCAGAAACAACAAAGGTAATAATTGACGAAAATGGTGTTCCAACAACAGTAAACAGAAAATGTTTTGAGATAGCGAAACAAATGCTGTTGAATCGTTTTTCGCCCAAAACAAACGTCGAGTTCGAAATATATTCCTTTCGCAGGCAAAACAAAATCAAAACGAAACAGTAGGTCAATTTTACGCCAGGCTTGTAAAATTAAGT
Source organism: Eristalis intricaria (assembly GCA_964034865.1). Lineage (NCBI taxonomy): Eukaryota > Metazoa > Arthropoda > Insecta > Diptera > Syrphidae > Eristalis > Eristalis intricaria. Next base: position 76,132,847 of record OZ035873.1, on the reverse strand, counting down.
TCCACCTGTGATTTCATAGACAGGAACAAAGAAATCAAATCTCTCTAATATGCACAACAACATCGCATAGACTAAGAGATTTTGCATTTCAAACAAAGCCAACCTTCAGATATTATTACAAGAGGCAAAAACTTATGAAATGTCTGAAGAGCATAATATCAAAATCGAAGCACAGCAGCAGCAACAACAACCTGAACAGTGCAACTATATAAAATTAAGACAACATCAACAATCAAGACGCACCAGTGCAAGCAACAAAGATGCACATAGAACAAAGCAAATTAAAAACAAAAAACCTAATTGCATGAACTGTGGAAATGATTGGCATATGGACCCCAACAATGCCCAGCAAAAAGAAAGGACATTTTGCTAAGGTCTGTCTTAGATCAAAAAATTCAACAAATACTTTCAGAACACAATCTAAAACAAACAGAAAATGAAACACTAAAAACAGCATTTAACATAAATGACACAAAAAACACCTTGCCAACAATATTAATTTTACTTAACAAGTTGCCAACAAAGTTCACAATAGATACAGGTTCCACAGCAACCATAATTAGCAACAGCATATTTAATAATCTCGAATATAGACCAAAACTAAAATAACATACAGGGAAAATCATACCCTATAATTCAAACACATCACTGCCCATAATTGGAACATTTACTGCAAATTTAACATTCAAACAACATTCCATTACATAACTAATGCATGCATAAAATTCAACATAGTTGAAAATGTTATAGACTTTAATATGAGTAGAGATAAATGTAAAAATGAAATCTTAAATTTGTTGAGTAGCAATTTACTCTAAATAACATTATAATTGTATGTTAATTTCTGCTTATACTAGGCATTATTATTAATAAGATATGAAATGTTATTACATTATTATAAATCCTTGTACTTCAAAAACGGAAAAATAAATAGATAAATAAATAAAGCAAGCAACATCCTTACTCAGTTACAATGCATTAAACAATTAAATATAATCCACATAGTTCAACATTTAACAAACAACATCAATATTAACATCAAAACTAAATACCCTGAGGTATTCAGAGGAATCGGAAAACACAACAAACAAAAAGTTCATCTTTTCATCAACAAAGATGTACCACCAGTGGCACAGCGTTTCCGCCGGATTCCCTTCCATCTGCGACCAGCTGTTGAAGATGAATTAATTCGACTCTGGAAGGCAGACATCATAGAGAAAGCAACGGATCCAACACCATGGGTATCACCAGTGGTAATTGTACCAAAACCCCATAACCCAACTGCTATTCGGATGTGTATTGATATGCGAGCGGCCAACAAAGCTATTCAAAGAGTAAGAAAGGTAACACCAACATTGCAAGATATAATAACATCTCTAAACGGCACAACAGTATACAGTAAAATCGATCTGAACGAAGGTTATCACCAAATCGAGCTGGACACGGAATCACGATTTATAACAACATTTAACACACACTGTGGCGTCTACAGATATAAGCGATTGAATCTTGGTATTAATACAACAGTAGAAGAATTTATTTTTGGAAGAACAAAAGCTGAACATGATGCGGCACTGGAAGAGTTTTTTCAACGACTTCGTGCGAACAATCTTACCGTCAATGAGAAAAAATGTTTTCAGCCAACCGCAGCTGAAGTGCTTTGGTTTCTAAAGATGGCACCCATTATTTATATCATTATTAGTATATTAAGCTTTGCGTTACCTTTTCTGCCAGAATTAGCAACGCATACTCAACCGTTGAGAGAACTCATTAAAAAAACAAGGAGTTCTTATGGGAGAAGAATGAGGAACCACTAATATTATTAAAACAACTAATGGAAGATGCTTCTAAGTTAGCCTATTATGATGTTAACAAACCAACACACCTACATCGATGCATCTCCTGAGGGTCTATCTGGAATATTTTCTCAATCTCATACCATATATGAGATCGGTGCATACGCATGTCATGCACTCACTCCGGTCAAAAAACGATATAGCCGGACGGACAAGGAAATGTTAGCAGCAACATGGACAATGGAACATTTTAAGATCTATCTGTTTGGAACAATATTCACGCTCCATACAGATCACATGCCTTTAATCAGCATTTTCCAAAATCCACAATCCAAGTCAACAATCAGAATAGAACGTCTACTACTAAAAACACAAAATTTCAATTTCGACATCAAACTTCAACAAGGTAGTTCAAATCCTGCAGATTATTTTTCTCGACATTCAACAAACAACAGAAACACAAACACGAAACGCGTCTGCGTCAAATGCGCAGAAACCCACAATCGTGGGAATGTCCTTTAGGGACGGATAAAGTAGACGACAGGAGTAAGCTGACGTGCGTACTCTGTAAGACCAGCGGGCACCCTGCAAATGATCGGGGATGTCCTAAGGCTGAAGAAATCAGAAAAATCATATAGGCCAAACGTAAAGGAAAATGGTAGAAGCGGGCCTCCTATACCCAAATGGCATCGAGTAGGCTACCGGTTTAACAGACAGTGCCGAAAGTTACCCAGGTCCCTGTGGGCAGGCAACCTGAAACGAATTTGGATGTGCAGACGATCCTGCTCTTTATCCAGAGGCAGATCGCTCAACTCACAAAAACAATTCCAGAACCAGTTACAAGAACAAGCAGCGCGAATAGACCTCATCTATTCGACGCTGTTTGGAGAGCCAAACGCAACATCGGTAGAATGCTGCGCAGCCGGCAGCCTGCAACCTTAAAATTCTAGCAGTGAATATGAATTCACCGATCGGCCCCATCATCCTGATGTGTTGATGGTTTGCGAAACTAAGCTAAGCCAGACGCACCCACTCAGGTACAAAAATTATAATATCATTCGAAGGGATCGAAGCTACCTAGCTGGTGGAGTCGCGCTGGTGATGGTGAAGTGCGCATAAGTTGCGTAAGCGGCTATATGCTATATACATCAACCAATATTTCATTTCAAAGCTCGATACTCTTTTCACTAGCCTTCGACTGAGCTCGGAAGATAACTACTATCCGGGGACTTGAACTCGAGGCATATAGAGTGGGGCAACGTGGTGCATAACACTAGGGGGACCTCATTGTATAACTGGTTGGTAGAACAAAATGTTGAGTTCAAGCTAGATCTGCTTGCAACCGATAGGCCATCGTATCCTAGAAGCGTGTCCTTTCTGGATCTGATGCTGATAGACAATCGACTGACCATACTAGACGTGGAAAGACGCACACGGAACTGTCTAACCGCTGTTGAGTACGAGAGTGTCCACTGCTGGCTCTTCGCAGCTATTCAGCTCCCGAATGAGGCGGAAGGACTGGAGGCGTATGTCCAAAGGCACCCTTATAATTATAATAAGGCCCGCAGACCACGCTTCTCCAGGACTTTATCCACAGAACTACGTTCGAATGGGATCAATCCGCCGACAAACAGAAACCTGACGAACGAAGAGGTTGACAGGTACCTCATACAAATGGACGACGTGGCTAAACGTACGATAGAAAAAACAATTCTGAAGGTAGCTCAAATCGTCGATCGACTCATCAATGCACTTCACGTGCACAAAAGTAGGCTGCTATCAAGACTCAAACTCTTGCATAGGCGGTTTACAGATCCGCAAAACGCGGAAGTCAGAGCATTGAAGTCGGAGATCAAGAACCTCCAACACTTAATTCGCATTAACTACAGCTTGGCTATAAGCTTGTACTAGGGCAACAAAATCCGGGCAGTACGATCCAACAAGCCGGGTATGTTCCCGCAAGTAAATAAAATATTTCGGAGGAAAAATCAAAACGACATTCAAAACATTAGACTTCCCAGTACGACAAACAACGAACACTTACTGACTTCAGTTGGCATCGATCCAGATGAGGCAGTGCTAGACAATGACTTCTTTGCGGTCGAAGATCCCCAAGAGAAGCTTAGAGCGAATGGTGCAGTGTTCCAGAGAGTGTGTAGGGTCAACGAGGTTAGTAGACCGAATCACGATCTGGAGAACAGAGCCCTGCTAAGCAACTTCTATCTCCACAATGAGATAAGTCACTGGCGATCAGAGAATTCAGGTTTCAAAAGGTTCAATGGCGAGAACATGGCACATAGTGCCGTCGCCAATGATGGGAATCATATCTTAGTCTTACAGTTCAGAGATGTGATATGTATCAGTATATCTTACAACTGAAATAAATTTATTTATAAATTATAACGTTAAACAATCAAAATTTTACCAAAGGGAAACAACAACAAAACCCTTTATGTAAAATAAAAAATAATAATAATAATAAAATAAAATAAGTAAGTAAATAGGTAAATAAGCAAATAAATAAATAAATATGTAAATAAATAAATATATAATAAATAAATAAATAAATAAATATATAAACAATGAAATAAATAACTAACAAATTTATAAATAGATTCATATATAACAAACAGAAAAATTTATATAAAGATTAAGAACAAACGATGTATGTGTACACATGTATATATATGAATAATAACATTTCACAATTTCATACAGAGAAGAAAATTCGTACATATGAAGTACAGAAAAGAGAATTAACAATAGTATGTTGAGTCTAGTTTAGTCTAGTCTTATATGAATAGTACTCAGTTCATTAATTAAGGGTTTTTCAGGGAGGTTACATCTGGTTAAAATTGTTTCAGTGAGCTTGCGTATTCTATCAGAGATCAATTCAACGTTAGCCTTTTTATGAAGATCATGGGTTGAGTGGTACCAGGGGAGATTGAGCATCATTTTCAGCAATTTCTTTTGCTGTATTTGTAGTCTTTTTATATGGCTCTTGGCACAAGAACCCCATGCTTGTCAACCATACAGCAAAATAGCTTGAAAAATGACTTTATGGATCAACATTTTATTTCCATTTTACAGTAAGGACCTTCTATTTATAAAGGGGTAGAGCTGCTTTGTGTAAAGTTTTTTAAACATGTTCCTTGAATGTGAGTCTTTTATCAAGATATACTCCTAGGTACATCACATGTGACTCCCATCTTATACATTGACCGCTTATTATTAATGGGTTTGGCGGCAGAAAGCAAGACTTTCTTTTTCTTGTGAAAAAGATAGCTTGCATCTGTTCCGCATTTACTTTAATTCTCCATTTGCTTAGATGTTCGATACAATTTTCTGTCGCATACTGTAAATTTGTCACAATGTTAAGACCAAATATATGCGACGAAAATATGATAGAATCATCAACATAAAGAGCAAATTCGCAATCCGGTAAGTGCGGGATGTCAGACATGTACAAATTGAACAAAATTGGGGCAATGACCGATCCTTGGGGAACACCTGCTGCAACATTTATTACACGTGAGGGACTGTTATTAACGAACACTTTGTACGTACGATTCGACAAAAAACTCTGAATAATTTTGGAGAGGAATGTTGGAAAATTAAATTGAATCATTTTGTACAACAGACCATTATGCCATACGGTATCAAATGCCTTTTTGATATCAAGAAGAATTATTCCTGTAGATTTTCCAAGAGCACGATTTATTTTAATTCCATTGCATCCATTGAATTCCATTGAAATTCTTAATATTTGGTGGCTCGTGCTGTGTTATCTTCTAAAGCCAAATTCTTCATGAGGAAAGATAGAATTTTCACCAATAATTTTTTGCATTTTTTCCTTCAAGATTTTTTCGTGGACTTTACTCAGGCTGCTTAATAGACTAATAGGCCTGTAACTATTAGGCTCGTTGAGGCTTGCCTGCTTTGGGAATGGGGACAACTTTTGATTCCTTTCAGTCTGTTGGAAAGTACTGCATTGTTAGGCAGGCATTGATTAAAAATGCTAAGAATTTGATGCCAGTTTTAGGTAAGTTCCTAAGAAAGACATTCTGTATCCTGTCAATACCACTAGCTTTCCTTATTCTTTGGTTATCTACAATATATTTAACATCGGCCTCAGATACAATTGCACTTAGTGGTGTATCAGATGCTGAATCGTCCAAAGTCTGTATGGCTCTATGTACCACGTAGTCAGTATTTGTGTCTCCTAGTAATTGTGAGACAACGTGGTTTTGTGCAAAATGTTCAACGAGGACATTAGCTTTATCGGCATCAGTTGAATAAATTTCACCATTAGCCTCGAGACACGGAATTTGCCTATTTTGTTTTTAATAACTTTGGTAATGTTCCAGAAAGGTTTAGATGCTTTATCGAGACAGCTAAGATTTGTGTTCCACTCTTCATTACGTATTTCTTAAATAGCTGTGGCTATTAGTTTGTCAAAGTATTTTGCCATTCTTTGAGAAAAGGGTTGCATGTACCTCTGCCAGTTTCGCCTGTGCATATTACGAATGTTTAGTTCCAAGACGTTAGCTGGAAGTTTTACACAAAAATATTTTTGTTTTACCTTTGGGATGCTAGTATCCGCAGAGCTAAGAACATGTTCGGAAAAATGTTTGACTACTTCATCAACATCTCGCTTACTGTTTACATTTTCAAGAGCAGTAGGGAGGTTTCTCAATCTAGTGTTAATTTCAGAACGAAACTTAGACCAATTAGCTTCTTTAAGGTTGTGATTATATTGTACGAGTTTCTCACCTGACCAAGGAAGCCGACAAAGGACTGGATTACGATCTGAGGGCAGATCATTTATAGTGACAGGCTGAGAAATATAACTAGATATGTTTGTAACGAATAAGTCAATAACAGAAAGACGACCACGAGAACCAGAAGTAGGACTAGAAGGAAAAAGACCATGAACAGGTAACATAGCAAAGAGGTCGGATAAAATATTGCCCCATGAATTTGCCCGGCAGCAGCCCCAATCTATGTGCCTGCAATTCAGATCGCCTCGAATCAAAAAGTCTCCACTAATAGTGAATAATTTCCTTAAATCAGATTTCAGTTGCTGTTTCTTGTCATTTCCTGAATTTCTACCAGGAAAATAAACACAGAATATTTTCAATACACTCCCATTTCCTAGAGCGACGTCTATACCAATTTTTTCGACATGTGTTTGAATGCTTCTTAAAAGCTTATGTTGAATTGACCTCTTAATTAGGATCGCTACACCACCACCCGTTCTATTTGTTCTATTCAACCGCCATGTTTCCGTGACTAATGCTATATCAATATTATTACTGCTTAAAAAATTAATGAAAATGTTGAAGTCTACTTCAATCGGATGATTTGCAGCCGCTCTCTTTGGTACAGCAAGGAAATCATTCATTGAGTGAAGGGATATAGTGGCGTTATTGTTGTTGTTGCGCAGCTTCACTTGATTATTTCCGTTGATTGAGACAGATCGGTTCGTCTTTGCTGCAAGCTTCTGCTTCAACTCAAAATAGTGATTTCTACTTACGCATGCGTTGTCGGTAGATTTGTGGTTGCCTTTGTAGTTTGCCCATTTGAACACGTGTACGTTGCATTGTTCAGTTTTGTGTGGACCAGCGCAATTACCGCAGTATGTCTTGATGTTGCAGTTCCTCGCTCCATGGCCAAACATCTGACAGTCTCGGCATTGTGTTAATTTGTTTTTTTGTTTTCTATAAAAGCTCCATGACACTTGTGTGTGGAATATGACGCGAGCGTTTTTCTTTGGCACGTTCAGTTTAACACTTCCATTTTCAAAAAAAATAATATAAAACGTATCGGTATAGTGTTCGTATTTTTTATTGAAAGATTTTATTTCTTTGCATTTTAGGCCAAGACGTATAAGTTCGTTTTTCAAGAAAACAATGTCGACTTCACCTAGGCCATAAAGCACAGCTTTGAAAACTTTTTCACTCTTAACGTCATGTGTAAAAAATTGACAATTGTCTTCTTTTAGTTTTTTGAGGACTCAATGATATGATTCCATAGAGTCGCACATGATTTTAATGCCGATACACATCTTCTTAATGGAATAGTCTGAAATGTTTAAATTGTTCATTGCACTATGCACATACTCGCACGTTTTTTGCAACACTTTAATAGGTGGCGGAAAATTTTGTTTGAGAATTATTTGGCGATACAATTTCATCCGCGATATCACTCTCATTATCGATATCAGGCAAACATTGTAAGGGGCTCCAGTAATTGGCCCGGGAGCCTTTACTATTTTTTGCCATTGCAATTGACGATTTAAGTCTTTTTTCAGAGGACAATGAGATGTCCTCTGTTTTAGGGGATTGCGAGCGTTTGCTTATTTTGCCGGTAAGAATACAAATATGAAGAAAAAACGTAGGTACTAAATCACACCAGGAAGGTTCGATGCGTTAAGCCTTAAAGCTGCGGCTGAACTCTTGATTTCTCAAGAACATCTCCAGGGTATCTTTTACTCGCTGAAGAAGAAAAGTCAGTGGGAATCGATGGAATACCGAATATTGTGCTTCGCAATATTCCCCCCGGAACGGTCCAAATTAACACAACTTTGTTCAACAATGCGCTGAGTAATGCACATTACCCGATGCACTGGAAAACAGCTGTTATTCAACCGATCCCTAAACAGGACAAAGATAAGTCTATTCCGACAAATCTTCGGTCGATCAGTCTACTTCCCTGCATAAGCAAGGTTTTTGAAAAGATAGTCATTCGAGTTCTGAAGCAATGGGTTGATGAAAAGAAAATCATACCGGACAACCAGTTCGGATTCCGAGCGGGGCATGAGACCATTCATGCCGCGTCAAAACTGGTGTCCGACATGCAATGGAATAAAAACAAAAATCAGTGCACGGGTCTGATTGACTTGGAGAAGGCGTTCGACACCGTTTGGTTGGGGGGCTTCTGCCTCAAGCTGGTCAGGCTTGGCATAAGTAAACCATTGCTATACATGGTCTATGACATGATAACAGGTAGAAAGTTCGTGGTGCAAAATGGTGATTTAACTTCCACTACGGTCTTTAACATTAAGAACGGTCTGCAACAGTTCCATGCCGCACTTAATTGCGTACGCCGACGACCGAGTTGCGTATAGATCAGGTCCGAAGGTCGAGGTAATAAGCATCTTGTTGCAGCGTGACTTCGAAATTCAGCGATTTTGCGACGACTGGAAGTTGTTTATCAACTTCCAGAAGTGCGAAACTAGTCTTTTCCAGATCTCGTTGTACATGGCACCGCGGGATACGCGCCAAAACTGGCGTAAGTTCGGCATAGTTGACCCGCATGGTCGGCCATTAGCTGTAAAAAGTGTAGTTAGATATCTACGCATTTGGCTGGATCAATATCTGTATTCTGACAAACATATAGATATTGCTCTGACGAAAGCCAGAAAAGTCTTTGCTGCGGCAAGGAGGATGTTTTTCAGCAGCCAACTTGATTCCAGAGTGAAGGTAATCTGCTTCATGGCCCTAGTACGGGCAATTATGGTGTACGGTTGTCCATTGTGGTTCAACGTAAGTCCTTCCCAGATGGAAAAGATGACGGTGTTCGATTATTAAACTGGTCAGAACGCACACTGCACGAGCTATGACTTCTTCCAACAGTCTGATCTTTGGGGCTTACTACCACAGTTGTATGGACCATGGAAGGGTTCGCCTTAACGGCTTTATTCCTCCCGAAGCATTCCAAAGAACGGCAGTTTTACTGGTGGTTGCACCAGAATAAGCCTCCGACACCGCTAGCTTTTCCAAGGATCAGATAGTGGACCATAGTGGTCAGCTTACATAGTTTTTAGGGTAGTCTTTAAGAAAAAAAACTATAAAACAAAGATAAAATCAAAAAAAAAATATTAAAAAAACACAAAAAATCATGAAAAAATTAATAAAACAAAAAATTAAAAAAAAAAAAAATATATGAAACAAAAACAAAAAAGGTGCATCACAGCGTATAAATTATATATGTTAGGCATATACACAACATATACGCCCTGGTGCACGTGCCCGTACTGTTACGGACATTGTTAAGATAGGCTTATGTTTTATGTTAGGTTAAGTTAGAATAAGGTAGTTTAAGTAGTTAAGTTCAGCCAAGTTTTTCACAAGTTTTCTTGGCAAATATAAAAGTAATAAAAGATTGTCTTAATGACTAAAAAAAACGTGTGCCGAAAGGCACATTTATAAAGTAGATTAGATTACCTTAGAGTACCCGCATAGGGGCAGTAGGTTAGTATTAAGAACATTTGTAATTCTTAAGTAATTCTTAAGTTCGAATCCAGCTGAAAGCAATTTATTTTTTTTTCAACTAGCTGTACCCTGCGCGCGTTGCTACGCATAAATAGATCGTATAACAAAACTTTTATTTTTTTATTTTTTTATGGAAGTGCTTTTGAATATACAATATTTTTTGTTTTTCCGTCTGCTGCATAGACGAATAATTCAGAAGGTTTTCCGAAGCGTGAACATGCCACATAAAGTTGCCCAGGAGAAAAACAGGGATTTTCTAAGTTCAGGCCACAAACTTGTATAGATTGTCCTTGTGTCTTGTTGATGGTCATTACGTTTGAATTCAAATGGTAAATCTCTTGGAATCATTGGAATACAAGGCAATAGTACATCTTCTCCTTTGAATTTTCTATTCAAAATAGTAGCTTCGATGACGTTGGCCAACGTCATCGAAGCGTTGGCCATCAGGAGGCACCTTTGAATATGGGTACCTTTGAACAGCACATACTATTTTATTAGAGATGCTCAAAGGTACCGCCCTCTCCCATAATACAGACTTGTGAAAAGTATTTGCATATAGATTAGAGATTACATTCTTTATTCATCATGAAAAGTAATAAGATTACAATCAGTCAGATAAGGTTAATCACTAAATCAGATTAAAAATGTGATCACGAAAGTACTCAGATTACGGTTAACTCCAATGAAATACATTTCATTTAGGTATGAAATCCAATTAATGACGAAGATACATTGCAATAATAAGTAGTATAAATAACAAAACTACATACGTATGTACTAACAAACATTATGACATGAAGAGAACTTGTGAACAACATAAAGTCACATGCAAAAATGTCTCCCAACATTCTTTATCTCGGAAAAAAGGGACTCCCAATACATATATATTGTATTGGGAAAAACCCAATACAATATATATGTTTGTATTTATTTAGGCAAAGCCCAGTCAGAAGAGAACATGGCACATCACAACTTCAAAGTGGGGTGGAAGTAAGCAGTTTGCTTTTGGCCTTGTGAGTTGTCTCAGAATGGATGTGCGTGTGCGAACTCCACTGGTGGGCTTTTGGTTGCAATGATCTACGCATATCTGTAAAATATGTAAATTTCAAATAATTATATTTTTGCTCATTACTTCCGTTTTAAGAATCACAAAATAATGAATGATACATCAATCACTTCGACAGGAAATGTACTAAACGAAGAATAGTTAAAGTCATATTCAAATCTGTTCAGCCGTTTTGTAGTAATATGTCTGTAAAGCAAAAAAAAACCTTTTTTTTTTATTAAAAATCATATAAAGGAGTTTTAAGATCCAATAACGGAATAAGGATACTATAAACCAACACCTATTTCACAGAATTCTGAACAAAGTTGCCATAGACATCAGTGCTCTATCTTTTACCCTTTAGGAGTCCATAAAGCCCAAACAAACAAAAATTGATTATTTTATATAGAAATATAAAAAGAAGATGATATAACTTTTTTGTTCCATTGTTTTGTATGAATAAAGATTTCATACTCTGTTTTGACGAACTATTCTATTTGCATTGAATATAATAAAAATTATACATAATAAAAGTAAAAGTTATGTACTATAATTAGATAATAACTGATTATATATGCGCTTATGACATTACTGCTGCCCTACGACAGGTTTATTATTACTTTTAGTTAAAAATAATAAGTAAAATTGGCCCAGTTGTCAAAAATTTTCGAAATAAAAATTTGTATAACTTGCTGTACTATTATAATTTGTTTTGTGTTATCTATTCGAGCGCAAGTGCAGTAGTCGTCAGCGCGTCTCATTTCTCAAAACGAGACGTCACAAGTCAATAGAGCTTCGAAAAACAATTGTTGAACACTAAAAGTTTAGACAGCCAAAGGGAAATTCCAAAATTGGTTTAGTAGCTCGGGGTACAATGAGTAAAATTATTAAAATATTCCTGAGGGGGACAGAATATATTAGCTTATGTGGGTATTCTACATAAGCTAATATAATCGTAATCAGACTTAATCAAAGTCTAAGTAAAATAGAATTAAGAAGGCTTGCTAAACTGTTTAAGTCATTTTTAAAGTATTTTTGTATAGAAATCGAGTTATGACTGATTAAGATTAAATGAAAATCCAAAAGGCAATCAATTTTTTTTATAAAGGAAACAATATCACACACTTTTTATGATTTTAAAACTTTATTTCTTAAGATCAAAATAAACAATATATATCTCAAACCTTACATAATTTTAGTAAAATAATCTGTCTGTTGAGTTTAAAAATTTATTTATTTAATTAGTTTTTGCTATTTTTTTAATTTTTTCTTAGTATGATAATAAATATTAATATTTTTTTTATCCAAAACTGTTAATGCCCGTTAAAATACTTTTTGTCTGAAATAATATATTATACTTATATTACTACGCATATTATAATATTCATGTGTAAAGTAACCCAGTGAAATCAAATAATATATCTTTAATTAACAAACTACAATACGGTTCCTTTCCATTTCCGTACTTGCAGGAAATTTAAAGCATTGAAACATTTTTAGATACATGTGCACATATGTATTGAATTATCTAAACAAGGAAAATATAACAATTTAGGGAAGTTAATTTATAGTATTTTAAAAAATACTCGTACTAGATTATAATGAGTTTATTTTAAAGCACATAATACGCCATTTCTCAAATACTTCTTTCTTGCTTGAACTTCGAAATTTTGTTGGTCTAGTTTTTATTCAAATTAGTGGGAAATGATTTATATGATGAACGCTTTAATTCCAATTTTTAATATTTTACATAAAACTGCAGGCGAAATTTGACGAAATCTATGCATATATTGTGAGTTGCAAGAAATAAAAAGAAAGAAACACTAACATTTTTGTATCCATAATTTCGACTCACCACTTACTTTTCAAACTGTAATTCATAGGTATACTAAAATATACTACAAAAGAGTTTCAAACTTCTATATTATTCATCAAATGCTAACTAAAAGAGTACAAAAACAATAGAAATTAAAAGAGAATGTTCTTGTTACATAGCCAAGAGTTATATACTTCTTTCGGATATATATATTTTTTATAATTCAATAATAATAATTGATTTCATAAATGTAATACACGTAGTATTTATCCTTAAACTCTAAATGTTTTCTTCATATATATATTTCTGCATGCATTATGCATTATATACATATTTATAAATATAAATATGCATATATATTCACACATGTATATGTATATTTATATTTGCTAGGATAGATATATATGTAAACATATAGTATTTCAAATATTTGAATATGTTTCGTGTATGTTCATGTGTGTGTATGCAAATATATATAGATCTTCATGTGTATACACTCAATCATATATATGAATTTATCCACTCTAAGATTTATGTATATTGCCAGAACATAGACATGGAAATTCTTACTTTGGTTAGGTCCATCAAGTTTTGTCACTACTACCTATTTCCAATCATCATGTTTAATGTTGACTTACTTCGAAATATGTTCTTTCCCCCTTTTGACTTTGCATTTATTACTTTACTGTTATACCTAAATATGGATATAAATTCTATATACATATGTACACACATACAAAGATATATACACTTTGTTAATGTTTCATATAATGTTAAAGCACACTTTGCTTTCCACAATTTAGATTCATTCCGCTTTAATTCTTTTGTTTTTAAACGAAAATATGACATTTTGAATTAAAAGTAATACATGCTTACGTATGAAATGCACAATTTTGGAAATTTATCCTAATGTCAGTAGGTATTTCTTTGGATAGATACAAATTAAAAAGCTAACCGCCATCCTCAGTGAGTATTTCACATAAGAAAATTAAAACACACCTTAAATAGTCATGCACTTTGGGGGGCAATGAGTCTATTAGGGGCCCGTTTTTGCGTTAATTTATTAATTTTTAGTTTTTTTTTTTATATCGTAAAAAATCAACATTTTTTGAAGGCACTTTAGATCGGACGTTGTGGCCCACATTGTATTTTGGTAAGAAATTTCATTGATAGTTTATTTTTTGCCAGAACTTTTTATTTCGAAACAAACGAAAAGTAATGTTTTGTGTAATCAAGATTTTTTCTAAAACCAATCGTTATTTCGAAATTGTATTTTTTGGAGTCGGTACATATTTGTTTGATTGCCTTCATAACTATTGCATTCAACGGATTTGGATGTGCTTAGACAAATTGTTGGCTATTTCAGTAATTGAGAATACATGACTATTCAAACGTGATAACCTCTTATATGATTTGTGGCGATATTTCACAGTCGAAATGTTAAGAATATATTCAAAACCTATATTTCGTTAAATGAATGCAGAAAAATTTGTTTGTTGTTATTTAATTATAAATTATATTTTGTTTTTTTAAGAGTTGCAACTTTATATGGGACAAATTAACTTAGAAGACTTAAAAGATAACACACATCCTGTTATTTTGGTATGACAAATACCAAAGTATAGTTTAAATAAACAAATATTTGATGCACTTTGGTTTTTTTTATCTTAAGCCATTGAAAGAATTACCACCCAGTTTTTCAAATGCAGTTAAAATGGGTAACTTACGAATAAGTTGTGAGAATATAGATTGCAAGATAAACATCGCACATGCAAGTGTTATCTTCGGAACACATTTTTAAACATGAATTTATTCCCCGAAAATAGTCATCGTTCGTTTCGAATTATGAGTCAAAGTACGTTACAAGGTTCTTTATTATTCAATCACAAATAATAATAACGCAAAATTGTTAATTCCCGATAAGGACCACTTTTATCCAAAGACAAATAAACTGTTTGGAATTTAAAAACCAACGTATTCAGCATATTCTGGCACCGCTTAATAAATTGCAGTCTCCAATTGATTTCTATTTATCGTCTGTAAATAAAAAATAATGATATGAACTGAATTTTAGACGTTTCACAACTCTCAACATTTATTGAATTTGCTATCCTTTGTAAAAGTCTGTTATTCGAACAACATTTTTGATTTGTGATTGATCTTAACTCTGATCTGTAATGCAATAAATCCTTAACCCCATATAATAAATAATATAACTGAAAAGAAACGCCTGCAATAAAAGTAGAAATATGATTTAATAATAAAATGTAAATGCCAAATTATGTCATTAATCATTAATTCGTCCACATTCGTTATCCAACGAGATTATTAAATTTGTTTGCATAAATGCTGCTTTACGTACGTCTAATGAAATGTACACAATTTAGAATCGTTACCACTCCTAATTATATGAAAAATTGTTTTCTTTTTATTATGCTAAGTTTTATGTTTACTCTGTGTATATGTATTCATTTATATTTTACATGCTCTGTTTCGAAAATAAATTATACATACAAATTAAATTTATTAAAGTAAATCTATTTTATGTCATATAATGTTGAAAGAAGATATGCTTAAGGAATAAAATTATATTTGTTGGATTATGAAATTTTATGAATTTCTTTACTGATTTATATTCATTAAAACTTTTTCCTGCTGATACTAATGTATTAAAACAATAACATAGAATACACCTTTTTATTGTTGTTTATGTTTTTTTTTCTTGTGAATTACTAGTTAATATGGGCTTATTGTTTGAAAATGATAAAACAGAATTGCTCAAAATAGGATACGACTATAATAATTATTACTATCATGTTTATGGTTTTTTTTTTTTGTTTGATAATTGAAGAAGAAATAAAATTTGATAATTTTGACATTTTTGAATTTCATTTAATTTAGTTTGATTCATTTAACTTACACCTTTTACATTCTTTGTGTTCGTCCTATGAGAAAGTATAATTTAAGGCAGATTGGTTAAAAAATATGCTTTGCTCTGGAAATAAAAATAACAAAAAATATTATTTTAATTGGCTTTGTCTTTATAACAATCGAAATCTTTTAAAGATCATTATTTTTTTTTTGAAAATGTTCAATAAATTACACATTTAATTTTTCTTTTGTTTTATAATACTTTTTTAATTTAATTTTAATGTCGTTTTATTTATTTTTTTCTTAAAGATAAGGCGCGAAGGTGCTTAAAATAAGCTTGTACTTTTTTCGTGATATTTTAATTTCTTTTTACATTTTTTCCATAGAAAATATTTTGTTTTGATTTTAATTATGATTTTAGTTTTATATTTTTTCTTACTGACCAGAAGAGAATATTCCAAATATTTCCAAAAACCTTTTTTCAACTGTTAGTACATTTCAAAACATAAATTATGTAGAAAACGAATTCTTAAATTCAATCGAATAAAATAATTACTGCCTGTAAATTATATTTTAGTATTTTTGTATATATTTTATTTGAATGTATTGTTAACTCCAACTTTTCCACGACAAAGCACAACGAGTGTTCACCACGGCTTTTGTCAATTGTAAATTTCAACACATGTGTGTGCATATGTGTACGCTTAAACTTTTTGGATCAATTTATCTATACATACATTCTTTTTTGAATTTTTAGCCTAATTTTGTTACCTTTTTAAATACGTATAGGAACATTACCGAAAGAGATATTATTTTTTACACTTATATCTAGACAATATTTTTTTAATGGTTTGTTAAAACTTTGGCAAACACCCGGTGTGCCTGTTGAAATAGTTGATTGTCATTGATCATTTGTATTATATTTAAAATGTGTGTTCCCAAAATGTTCCGAAATATTCTGACACGTTAAAAATTATTTATTTATATTAGTTGTGTACCTACTTATGGGTTCAGGGAGATGTCAATATTGGAAAGAACTTTTCCGATGTAATAATACAATTAAATAACATGTTATTTTTAAAAAGGTTTAGCTCAACTGATGATAATCCTTAACATCCATTTTAGTATCACATCAAAATATGTTTCCAAAAATAGAGTGATGTAAATATATTGAATAGAGCTCAAGTAAAGATATTTTATAAAACGGAAAAACTAATTTTGATGAAATTAAATAGTTTTCAAACACGTCTTTTTAAAATTAAACTTAATTTAAGTATGTTTTTGGTTTATGTGCATTCTGTGTTATGTTAAAAGTAAAGAAAACCTAATAAAAGTCAGTATATGAAAATCATTTTTTTGTGTCGGTTTGTGCAAAACAATTTATTGCATATATAACGTTTTAATTTTAACTATAGGATAGCTTGATTTTTGGAGTATTTTACTAATTGGTTTTGTGTTTACTAAATCAATTTAATTGCGGCTTATATAAAATTTCAATGCATATATTGAGGGAAGTATATATGCTTAATGTCAATTTGTTCTTCTGTGTAATGTTTTTGAATTCAATCTTTGTGTGTAGAAAATTATATAAGCGCTCATTATTGTGAAATATGAACAATTTAAGGTCATCTTTTGAATGAAAAATTATATGAAGGGCCAAACTACAAAAAGTTATTTGCTGGAATTCTACTTCAAAATTATGTATTTTCAGTGTAAGATGAATTAACTATATCTCTTACTTCCCGTTCAAAATTATATATGTATCGAGGAAATAATCGCATTCTCTTTTAAAACTGACACTTTTTATAGTTCAGAGGAGATTATTAAGAATCTCCATTTAGGAATACAAAGTGTCATTTTGTTAGTACTAAATTTACATACGTTATTATATCTCGAATGCAATTTGTTGTATTACGCTCAGTTATGTATATTAATCAAATGCTATATTTTATTATTAGAAATATATATGTAGAATGTATGGGTATCCGAATTTCTGTGCGCCATATTGAATCATTGCCTTTAAGAATTTGTAGAAGCAAAAATAATCAGTTTTTAAGCATTAGAGGAATCCAGTTTTGACAATAATATAGGAAATACATATTTACAAGTAGGCTCAAACTATTTTGAGAATATAATATATGTGCTTAGGCAGGCATATTATTAGGTACATATACGTATGTATATGCAAATATATCTGCATACACTTCTGGCCAATTAAATTTAAGTTTTTCAATACGAAACAGGAAGTGAAAGCTGGAAATGTTTGTTATTTATTAAATCACCTGCCTTGCCTTTGTATGTAATGCTTTCATTAGATATACCATGTTATTATTTGCTTCCAATAGTTAACTTAAGTTTTATAATTTAGTAATGATCTCATGTAGACATTGTTATGTATATACACGTGAATTTAGTCAAGTAAATACATATAATGTATATACATACATATATATAGTGGAATCCAATATCCCATCGATATATATGTATATATATATAGCGGAATCCAATATCCCATTAAATACATATATATAGTGTTTATAAAGTATATAAAAAAACGTGTATGCCCATGGAATATGTGTTTTACACACCTACATAGGTAGACTGTGCACATTTTAATCTCATACCCACTTATGAAAAACGTTCGAACTATGTATCTGACATCATAAGTATGAGTCCAAATAAAAGTGAATAAATCATTGTAATTTGACATTATAAATCTGAAAATCCTACAATTCAAAATAAAAGTTAGTTAATATTTTACTTATTTAAGAGTTTCATGTTTATGTTATGTAATATTAAATTATGGAACCATTTAGGCCATAAAAGAGCAATTTGAAAGCGATCCCAAATTTTTTTTATGTTTGACATTATTCGTTTGAATGCATATGTATATGTTTCTTTTTTATGCTTATTTCGATTTAATCATTTTTTGTATAATTTTGTTTATCTACTTTACATTGCTTTTGTTTATTTTATAAAAAAATATGTCTGGCACTATTGTTAAAAAAAAGTAATTTTTGTTGTTAATATTACAAAAAATTCTATTGTTTCATATTTGGCCAAATGGTTTGTTGAAAATGTCTTTATTTATTTTCTTTGCTGCTTTGTAAATCTGACACAAAAACATTTACATACGCCATTATGATAGTTTAGAACCAATTTTTATAGATTGTTATAAACTTTTATAAACTTAAGAAAATATTTGGTGTTAATATCTTAAATGAAACCCTTCTGCATTAATATTAAAAAAAATCAACAAAAGATGGTTTCAAAATTGGAGATCGCATCAGTGGTCAAATTGATTTTGGCACTTAACAGCTTTCTCCACCCTGGTTTTGAGTTCCGAAATATGGGAACAAATGCCCATAGATCATCACATTACTATTGCAACTTATTTGGTAAAATGTATGATCGTGTTTCCAGGTCAAAAACTGACTCTGGCAAACAATTAAAAGTATTTGCCGGATAACGATCACATATACATATACGTTACTCTATTGTAAAATATAATATAATTATTTATAAATTCACTTTTTTCTTTTAAATATATATGTTTTATATTGCATTTAAAAATGTGAACTGCTGACATGTGAGAAATATATGCTTTGTGTTTCAAAATAATTTTAACAGCTCATTTATTATAACTAGTTATATTGTTTTTTTTCAGTGTGTTCGATATTATTTATTCGTTTTTTTTGTTATTATTAGTTGCTTCTACATAACTCTTTATAACACGCTTATTCTTAAAATTGATTCATAAATTTATTATTAAATA
This sequence comes from Eristalis intricaria, assembly GCA_964034865.1. Classification (NCBI taxonomy): domain Eukaryota; kingdom Metazoa; phylum Arthropoda; class Insecta; order Diptera; family Syrphidae; genus Eristalis; species Eristalis intricaria. Next base: position 76,113,268 of record OZ035873.1, on the reverse strand, counting down.
TCTGATCACATTTATTGCAGTCTCTGTTAATATTTATGTGAACCGATTAATTTGTAAGCAGCATATAAACATTTTTCGTATATATGTGTCGTGTACACGATGCGTACTTTTTAATGCATTTGTATATCAAACAAATGTTTTTATTTATATTATTCCAATTTAAGAATTTGTTGATTTAAATATTAGGTGAAAGCATATATATATATATATATATATATGTATATATATATATATATATATATATATATATATGTTGTTTGATGGTTGCGTTTTTCGTTTGCTTTTGTTCCTACTCTCGTAAAACATCTAATTAGATACCCTTTTTTCAATATATAGACTTCCTACTCATCCAGCGATTGCGGTTTTCTTAAATTTTCTATTTTATTTATTATGCTATTACACGTTCTATATCTGTTCGGTATTGAACTTGTAAAATTAATTTTAATCCTCATTGCTCTTTAATTCTTAAGTAAAATTGAATAAAATAATGGAAACTGGCCAATTATTGTTTGTACTATGTGTGAGATTTAACATCTGTATACGACTTAAAAAAATATTTATTGGGCTATTGATCTGTATTTTATGTTTAACTGGAAATCAAAAAGTTTCTATGAATGAGCAAAATGATCCGACTTGCTCAAAAAACATCCGCGCGATATCAAATTTTGAATATCCTTAGATGTATTACGCATGTTTTCTAAAGATTACATGGATCTTAATTTCTGTGAGCATTTTTATCACTTATTTTGGGCAAGTTGCACTTAAGGAAGAGATCTTTCAAATGTGTAAAGAGTTTAACTTGCAATCTGCCACCATCATGTAAAGAAATAAGTAAAAATGTGAGTTATGTAATGAATAAACAAAAACTAGTCGGTTTGTCATTTTTTTCCTATTTATTAGTACTATGTTTTCGTTTTTTTTTTTTTGTTTTTTTTTTTTTGGGGTTTCGTTTTGATTTTAGATTGTATAAAAATATAAATTGGTTTTTTATAATTACTTTGTGGATTATTTTTTATGTTATATTAGTTTTTGTCTGCTTCTATAAAATATTATTTGGTATTGGCATTGTACTATAAATTATCCCGGTTTTTTGGAACATTTGTCCTTAAGAGGCTAAATGTTCCTTACTATTGCAACTTAATTGGTAGTGTTCTATTCTCTAAAACACAATTGTGTAATTTAAATGTATTAAATATTTATTATGTATGAAAACTACGTAACTGTAAACTTTCAGCTTTTAAAAAAGGATGCTTAATATGAAAATAATTCCACAATCGAAAATAGTATATTGTCATTAAAGTTTTTATTTTATTTTTGCTAAGGGTTGTATATTGCTTTTGTATAAATATTTAATACTTTAAAATCAATATAAAATATCACATTCGAGTTGCGAATGTTTCCCTGGCTATTGTTGTTGAAAAATAAACTTAATACATATGGCAATATACACACAAACAAATGTATACACTTTGTTTTAAGTGTACACAAATGCATGTGGACATATATATGTATGTATTGTGATAAATATTACGACTATTTGATTTGTGTAGATTTTTTTATGCATATGTTGGGACCATAATCCATAGCCCCCTTTGAATATATATCAAGTTAATTTTGAATTTCAATGGGCGTCCGAGATGACGGTTTCATTTGTGTTACTTTTATTTATTGAGAAAATTCTATATGTACTTTTATACAAACATTAAATATATTCAATGCTGTAGTTAAATACATTAAAAACCTTTAAAATAAGGATGTTGACTTGGTAATTCTGTTTTACCATAAAATGAAATATTTGTTTTTAAGTTAAAATTATTCCAATGCAACAGTGGTCGTTATTCCACTATGCGACTATTGCAAGAACCTAGGTATCATCGGTGCAATTAAGTGCATCTATGTAAAAGTGTTCAAATAAGTGATAAAAAGATTGACACGTTGATATCTATTACTATTTATAGTTAAACATTACAACTGAGCTTCGTATGTGCTACTAAAAAACGCAATGATATACTTTAATTCAAAAAATTGTGTTATAACATTTTTTGGAACTGCCCAAACTTTCATATGTAATATTTTCTTAATTTCAATTTGGTAATATTTACTTGTATCTATTGTGTGATCAGATTTTCTTAAACAAGGATGGTCAATGAAAATAATCAGTTTTACGATAATATAATATTATTCGTAATTTGAATGTATTACTTTATATTTATTTTTTATATATATATATATATATATATATATATATATATATAGGATATACATAGGATATACATATATATTTATATATATATATATATATATATATATTCAGATCCAAATCTTTATTTTTAATCCAAACATATTATTATGATATATACTCACATTTTAGTATTAATATTATTATTATTATTTGTTTTTTTTCTTTTGGGATCGCGTTCAATTTACTACAACAAAGAATTTGGTTATATGTAAACTGCACCATTTACAGATGCTCGAATTTGTTTTAACCTTATTCTACATATTTATAAAATACTTTATGCGATGACATAATACTTATAGAACTATATGACCAAATTGTTTTTATAAAAAAAAAACTTCGGTCAATATTACTACCATATTATAAAGTAAACGATTATAATATACATTTATTAATTCCTAATTTATATATTATATATGTACGTATGTTTGTATAGTATAATAACTGTTTTGAACGGGCGTGTTGAAATATTTACTATACAGTATTCTTAAGGTAAAAGAGACATGATACATTTTTCCTTTTAAATGGAAACCCCTTACTGAACTGTAATTATTTTTTTTTACTTTCCTCTTTCTGCGATCATGCTTACTGTTTGGGTCACAAATAAAAAGCTTACATGCACGTATATTTTAATGTTGTCGCATATTTTCAACTTCACTAATCTTGTACGAGTATAACCAATTCACTTTTTTGTGACCTTATTGTTTTAAGACAGTGTTGATGCTTTTCCGGGTTACGATTAATTATTCTTTGTAGTATTCTCCTCATATTTTTTTTAATTGATAATCAGGATAAGAACAATAAGGTGTAAGTTTTATACAATTAATGCATGCAATTTGTCGTTCTTTTGTAATGGTAATAATAAAAAAATTCTTTGTGTAAACTGCATCGCTATTTCATGTATCGTGAAAAACATATTTGCTGATTCGGGCTATGAATTAAGCATTTAATTATTTAAGTGACCGCATGAAAGGATATATGTATCTTCGAAATTGTGAGTCAGATGAGTCTTTGCAAGTAAAAAATATGCTGTTTAAGTCCTTTCGATTCATATAAGTTATGCAAAACGGTACTTCTGGTTTATTTGGTTTTTGTTATCAATTTACATAGCGTTTCAAAAGAAGGATCAACTGGACGGAAATAATGAAATAATTCAGAATTGAATCAATGAATATGTAAAATATTTTACTTTAAAAAACAAAATACAAATATAAATTAAGTCTGTATTATGAGTAAAAAATATTAACGAAACTATGTTAAAGCTGTTTGTGTTATATACCAAATTTAAATCCAATTTAAATTTTGTTTTCAATTTTTGTTTTTTGATTTTTTACTTCAATACGTCTGTAATAAAACAATTAAAAATCCAACTGTTACGATCCAAGCAAGGACGCATATGAGTGTGCCAGATTATAAATGTTTATAATGAGATTTTTGTTTATACTAACTTATATCTTAGCGATTGTTGATTTTAGATCAAAGAAAATATAGCAATTTAAAACACAAGTATGCATATAATAATGAAATGTACACTTATATAAAATGTATTGATACGAATATCGTCATGCACACAGTTCTCATAAGTCGAAATATTAAGATTTAAATTATATAATAACTTAAGACAAAAGCATTAATAAATCTTGTATTAACAAATTCTACACTCAATACATCAAGCTAAAACTGTTCACTTATTTGTCGTGGACAAAGATTAGCATTTATATAAATTTTGCCTAGATATAATCCAAAAATTGTTAGGTGTATCAAATTTTCTAAGATTCATTATTTATTTTTACAATTTTGAAAAGCCGTTGATTGATCCCAATGGCGACATACGATTACTTTTGCAATTTCCCAAAGAATAATGTTAGATTTCTAAAACGTTATCACAAAATCAGTTACATTTGTCGATTAAATTTTGAAGGCATTGAACATTACATGCTTTTCTTTTAGAAGCAAAAAATTAGTTATAAAACAAGGCAAACATATGATAATAATATTTACGTAAGTATTTTAAAACATGTGAGGAGACTTGTTCACACGTCAATATTTGTGTACAAAAAAGATTATGTCGAATATATGCATATAGACACATATGAGCATATATTTAAAATTGCGATATAATAAATTGATACCCTTATTTGGAAATAAAAAATATGCACTTCAATAACCATGAAATACATGCGACTACGCCACTGTGCGGAAACCAAATACCTCACAGAACATTATATCTACATACCGAATATGTATTTATTTTTTTCAAAAAGTTACTGAAAATTGAATGCAAATGAATTAATATTTATTATGACAAGCCAAATCAATTATAGTAGTACTAGAAATACTGTTATTACTAAAAAGAAAATCAAAATTTAATGTAATATATACATTCGCACAGAAATATTTATATGACTGCCTTCTTTAAAATGTATTTTTAAATGCGTTTGCCTGAGTGCTGCGAGTATTAAATGTATACGATTATTGAAGGCATTCTTATCCCTGTATCCTTCCCACTTGTCAAAGACGAAGGATAAAAATAGTGGGAAATGTATGTTGTTTCTTTAATTTCGTAACTGGTTATGAAATAATTTTATGCAAAATAATAACATCACAATACATACCTTCTACAAACATGTAAGACAAAAAATGTGTCGAATTTGCCAAAATGTGTAAAAATATGTATGTACCTATGCACATGCATTTCTTATAATAAGCTGAACATAGTGTATCATTACAATATACGCTTTCATTTCAAAGTAGCCCCACATGAACTAAAATACTTAAACCATAGTAAACAAAAAGGAAATCATTTACAACGCATAAAAAATCAAGTAAAACAAAATATAGCCAATATTTTTCTCAATATATTATATTTATATGCCTATCAACTAACCAATGGTTCACAATTATTATTTCGTGTTATGTACATAGTAATACTTAGATTACACTAACAAAAGCCTTACCTATATAAATTTAGTTAAAAAAGTGTGTACAAAATAAAACATAAGGAAACATTGTAATAGTGTTAAATAATTGGAATAATAGTCTAGTTAAAAGTAGTGAAGTTAAATAAATAAATAAAATTCCGCAAGAACAATCAATCATTTGAAATATGTATTACTTTAACATTCACAAGATGTAATTTTATTTTTTTGCGCCAATTTAATGATTCGTTATGAACTATTTCAATTTGATTTCAATAATTATTGCCTTTAATAAACATTCAAATTAAAAGTTCTCTTACTTTATTTTGTCTGTACAATTGTGTCTTATATGCATGCACGCGTACACATTTTATTATTTCTTAAAGAAAAGTAAATTTGTTATTTGGAAAAGAAAAAAACGATATTTCCACAAAAAAAAACTGACGTAAAATAACGTGATTGTAAAATTGTTTTTTTTTTTAATCGTTAGCTAGGTCACTTAGAACATAGCCTATCCATGAGATAACTACGAATCTCAGCCTAAGATCATTCCTAAGCTAAAAATCTATAATATATAAAAGTTATTAACATAATTTTGTATACGTTGTCCCCATTTAATAAATTTAATTTGATTAGAATTCCAGCAAGAACAATTATGCATGTTCCATTGATAAATCATAATACAAATATAATTCTACTGCCCTTTGTAAATATTCTGCAATACAGTTTACACTTAAGTAATTTATCTGGTATGTTTTGTTTATTGTTTATGTTGTCGTGACAATATTTGCTCGTTATATTTTTTCCAGGATTTTGATGGAAGAAATTTAAAGAATTAATCCAAAAAAATGTATTCTCTTTTATCATCATTACTATTTATGTGAAAAAGTCTATTACAAATTATTCTTCATTATTTATACTTCTTCATTGGAAAATAGTTCTCAGAAAAAAAAGTTAAATAAATGCAATTAAATCTCAATACAGGATTTAGTGCGCGCTGTGAATTAAAACCAAATTCGTCGTTTTTTTCCAATTCCTTTTCAATTAGTTATAATTTTGTTATATTATTTGTTAATTTCGAATTATAAATTTTTGAACATTTATTTTAATTTTTTTTTGTAGTATATTATTCTCTAAATTTGCCATCTTAATTCTTTAAAAGGTAATTTACATTTTTTGAAATGAAGGCCTAAACGCGAGTATATCGTCAATTTAATTACAGTCGCTTACCAAACTTAATTTGTCATTAATTTATCGTTTTTACTATTTTTTTTATTTATATATATCTTTCTTAACTTCTTTTTTTTTACAAATTTTTGGACGTAAGCACACTACATTGTTATAGGAACCACAAACGTTGTTGATTTTTCTGTTTTCATTCCTTTACATCTGAAAAGGATTTTTTATATTCTCTTTTGATTTTTTTTTACAAATTCGTCACTTTGCACACACATAATGCGTTTGTAGGTCATTAATGTTACTGCAAACATTATTCTGTTTGAACTTCATTTGAAATTAAGTCAACACAATAAAAACTTATTCCAACTGCTCCAAGAAATTAGGTGACTTAAAATATTCTGGTACAGGATCATCCATTCGCGATATTATTTTATATATTGATTTTTTCCATGACTGTTCAGTATCCTTGCCCCCTTGAATAGCTCTAAAAAATTCACGCAATGTTTGTTCAACAACAAATCGGAAATTTGATGGTACCTGGAAAATTAATTTACAACGTTATTGTTTAGTACTTGATCTAATATGGAAACATTAAATCAAAATAATGATAGAAACATATTTTAATCATTAATATATGATGTTTTCGATGAAACAGATGAACTTTAGAAACATACAGAAATATTTCTAAAAACCATGTATTTAATACATAAGAAACTACTTGCACGCACATGACTTTACGAGAGTCTACTCAATTCATTCGCTTATTATGATTTTGTTATCAACCGGCGATGTGTTATATACATTAAGTAGATGTTTGTTCACAAAAAACGTTTTCGCTTCTTCTTTTTTTCTTTAAAGAATGCTAACTATGTATATTTCGTTTTTTCTTCTAATGATAATAATTCATATAATAGAAATATCGGTTACAATGTACAATCAAAATCAATAGCTTTTATACCTCTATGTGGTTATTTCGATTGTAATGTAGATTTAGGACACGGTACAATTCACTATCTCCACCTACATGCAGCTCATCCCCATTTTTTATTCCCTCAGTGACAGCTTGACGAGCATATTTCTCCATTTGGATGTAGTAAAATTCCCTATATAAAATAGAAAATATTAGAATACACTTGTGTTAGTTTAAAAAAGAATTAACTGCAACTAAATCCATATAATAACGTATTTAATAATTATTGAATTTGTTCGTATAACCTGCGATCTACACAAAAATTACCTTTACAGACTTTTTATCATCAATGTATGTAGTTAACAACTTCGTTGCACTTGAATTTTGCAATGAGATGTTGTAACAAAGTGTATGTGCCTAACATGTTCGGTCTTTGTAAGACTGCCTCGACTTCCGAACCATTTTATACCAAATCAAATATCATCAATCAATAAAAAACAGATGTATTCAAATATCAATATCATTCGACTGCAGTATGAAATAAGCATGAAATATTTTGTTTATCTAGCATATATTTGGACTGTAATTATATCCACATTACTGTGTGCAGGAATGACGTTTATCTCAATATTTTTTTCCTCGTTGAAAAGAAAATAATCTTACCAAAAATTAACCATTGCTAGAAATCGTGCACTCCCCTTTTTTCATAAAAAGATATATTTCTGGATTCTCAAGGGATTTCAAATCAGACATAACGTTTACAGGCACATATAAAAGCGCACGGAATGTGAATAATTGAAAATTACATATATTTTATATGAACCATACGATAAATCGACACAGATTTCGAAAAAGAATGTTAAAATTGTTTTGGCACGCAAACTGACCATCTACAATTACAATCTTAACTCTGTGAAGAAAGAATTACCTTTGCAGAAAATATTTTAATGCTTTATTTCATTAATTCTATATATATGACACAATATATAGTACTTAGTGTAGTAAATCAGATACTGATGCAGATTATAGTGTTGAGCGAACTTATAAAAGATTTGTCTTATTAAAAAGGAAGTTAGTAAAAGTTAAATTTCGCACTTATTCAACCACTTTCCTTGTTACTTTATTTATAATATATGAACATATTCCCCGGTGATTGAGTTTGATGATCAAATTCTTTTGATACAGTAAAGTTCGAATAGTTCTATTATATACGTATATTTAATGCACTTTAATTTTTTGGAACATAACTTTTATTATTTTATTTCGAGATGAACATTTTTTGAAAGCTACATTAATTATAAAGAATACCATGGTACACCTTATTGTAAATAATTATTATCGCAAGCTTAGAAACAAAATTAAAAGGAGTTCGTTTTTATATTTTCTGTGCCGTTAAAGTACATACAAATTCATCTAGCATGAGTACATAATATGTCCATATTTAGTAATATTCCTTAGTGGTTGCTGTAGAACCTACTCAACCTCAAACTGTGCGCCACCAATATCATTATATTTTATTATATTAAGCTTTCAATTAAACAGTGATGGTTTACTTTGTGTAAATTAGCATATCCTTTTACACACATAAAAAAGTGTTTGCCTTATATATTTTCTGTGACGGTAAAATACTAACAAAATCATCTAAGCAAGAGCATTTCCCCATCTATTAATTTTCCTTATTGTAAGCTTGTTAACTAGCTTCTGAAAAGTAGATTTTATACCAATCTGAGTACCTGTTATAATATAAAAGTGGTATACAAAAGGCTCAAATAAATGCATAAGTCTAAGAGTTGCGCTTATAGTTTAATGACGAATAATGAAATGTGTGGAAAGACAAACAACAGCTAACGATGTTTGCATTGAATTCAAAAACAAAGTCATACACAAGCTGTAAAGAAAACATAATTCCTTAGAAGGACGTAAAGTGCGTATTCACAATTTGAAGCAGAACTTCAGTGGAAAATGCAGGCCACCCTATACATGAGCCCCATCATCATCGCCACTCTTTGACAATGATGACACTTTATGCTAGCATTAAGATGAAGAAGTGGGTATGAAGTGCTTCATATTCGAGTTTCCTGAACTGTTCACCATTTCAGTGGAGATTTTCATTTAAGTCGTAAGTGTGAAATACTTAAGTGTTACAGGATTATAAAGGATAATGCTTTTTATTAAAGATATAGGCAAGCAAATTACACATTAATTGGTGCTTAAGAAAATATTAGCCTTCTCGTTTCCTATTGAATTTTGATTGGATCCTATTTGCTTACATAGCCATTTTTACATTAACATTTTCAGACAAATGTCATCGCTATCATAATTAACTGTATCATACCGTATCAGAGTGTCTAACTACATCACACTTTTCCATCAACTGCTAAGTAATTCTCTACACAAGTTTACAAATATCATATAATGGTTTAATAAATAAAAATTCACATGGATACATAAACAAATCCCGGATCAAATCAATCGTTTTAAATAAAACCTTTGTTCTGTTCGTATTCGACTGATTGCACCACTCCACCTCTGTATTAAATACGCAATCAGGTTCATTTGAAGAGTAAGAAATTGATCATTTGACCAATTGAACTTATCACTACCTTTATTGTTAATCGTACGGAAAAAGGGTAATCGTGCACGGACGATATTCCCCCTGATTCTCTTAGTCGTGTCGCCCAAAAATATATTTCACTGTGGCAAATTTGTATTTGTGTTACACAATTTTGCCCCGGATTTAGATATATGCATACCAATTGGCGATCAATGTCATAAATTCCTTCAGCTTTCTTGACGTTCAGTTTTGGATAAATAACTTATCATCTTGCTCATCCTTACTGTAGCTAAAGTGAGAACAGAAAGCAATCAAAATACGGTCACAACGGACTACTAGGATCTCACCAATTGTGTCTCCAAAGAAAAAGCTATCAGAAGTGGAGAGGCAACTTTTTTATTAGACAGTTTTACTCGTTGAACATTGTTAATGGCACGAGAAAACTAGAGGCGTGAATTATGAAAGTTGGCTATGTTGGAAAATTAACCCAGTACCCCAATCGTAGGATTATTAGTGTGAGACAGTCTTATGCCTATACATGTATGTATTAATTGAATACATACCTACGACTTGCAGAAATCGAAATGATTAATCTTCATTAATAATTTTCCCGCCCAATTCAGAAAGTCAAAAAAAAAAAACATTCTCTGTAGACAAATCCTTACACTTTGAGTGATTATTGAGGGGAGGGTTAAGAACCCCTATTGCTACAGTCGATAAGAAACAAGAATAACTCTGTGGCAAATAATACAATAGTTTGACGTTTTCGTATTGTGTTGGAATATCCATCCATATAGTACATAAATACCTTCTCAAAGGTGATATTTTCTCACAATAGTAAACTCCTCAGGCAGAAGTATAAGTAATCTCAATGGCAATGGATTCAGATTTAACAACAAAAAAATGGATTTGAGTCCATTGTTAACTAACATCTGCCTGTTAAGAATCATAAGAAGTGTTTCTTAAGGGTGAATATGAATCATGGGTTTTTTTATAGCTACCTACGATGAGTGACAGAACGCAGCTGCCCGTTTGAACTCGTGGTTTTAATTGCCCGTTCTTTCTCAAACGTAGGTAACAAAGTGTGTCGTGGCAGCCACCACGAAATGTTTTATATCATTTTTCGTTCCCGAATATAATGAATCTTGTAATGCTGTATTATTGTCTATAAGTACATTACTTCATTCGTGTCCTTGAATAAGGATAGATCAAACCAAGCAATACTTGAAATTTTATATTTATGTAATATATGAGTGTATGTAATTATTAGTCTGTATAAAATATATCGTCTTTCATGAAATCATTAGCACAAATACTATTTATTCACATATGTACACTTACCGGAAATTTGAGAACCATTTGACCAATTGTGCTGTGTTGTTCTTGTTAAACTTGATGTCTGGAAAATACATCTTAAGAACAGCGGAACTAGGATACCTCACCCAGAAAAACATCAGTTTCGCTTTCCGAAGGTGCATCGGTGTGAGTGTCGACGAGTGCAATGGAGTTAAGGAATCAGATTTTCTATTTTTGATGAAAGTACATAAAATTGATTTGTTTAATATTTTTTTTTTGTTTTTGAATCTTGTAACATTTGAAATATATAGGTTAATATCAATTATACTAAACTATTCTGCTGGTATGTTTCTAACAATTTTTTTCGTATTTGCATTGTTGACATACAAAGGTACATTTGGCATTACATTGTATTGTAAATGTACATATATGACCGATATTGAACTTCAAGACATCAATAAAAAATTATCTAGCCGCAGACAATTTGAGTGTGTAATATATAAGCCTGTTTTCTTATGTCCTGACATTTACAAATATTTCATCCGTACTATGTAAGAAAGTACTGCATTTAAAAGTTTCGCAGTTTAGTCTCTTCTCTCCAGATTAAACTCATTTATCCGAAACAGATTTGCAAAAATTTAGAAATCTCTTTGAAAGTACATACATGCACTGATATACATAAGAAATGTATCGGTATGTGAATTTAATGCTCTACATATTATGTATGTATATACATATATATTTATTATTATTATATACAGTAAAAGCCCTTGAATTCGAAAAAAAATATTTATAAAAGATATATTCCGAATAACTGATATTCGGTTTTAAATTTTTTTCTGTAAAAATTGAATTAAATTAGCAAAAATTAAATAAAGCAATGACTGACCACGTATAGGTAGCGAATAGATCTCAAATATGTAAAAGTCGAACCAAATCATCAAAATCTCTGTTGGCAATTCAAATTTAGAAGTCGGGAAAAAAAACCATACAAAATTGTACTGGAGGATTATATTAGAGCATTTAGCATTTAGAAGGCGAGAAAACACAAACTTATTTATTTAATTTTATAAATATGTTTTTTTTTATATTATGCATTATTTATAATAATTCTATTCATCAATAGGAATGTATTTGTATCGTTTCTTCGGACTGACCTTCCTCCCAACCATTCCGAATTAACATGCTTTTACTGTCTATAATCAGTATATAGTAATATGTATACCATACACACATATAATTTATATCTGATAACTTGTGAAAATATGTACAATGTAAAGTATGTAATGAGACATACAAATACATACAAATACATAAGAAAAAGAAAAAATATATAATTCATATTTAACAAAACTTACATCATTTGCTGTTTCAAAAAGGATATAGTAGGTTGAATTCCATCGAATTGCATTTCAGCTGAATTGCAATCCGAATTACGATCTTGAGCATCCATCGCAGCACGTAAATGCGCACTGTAATCAGGAGAGCTGCCATGATGAGCTGCAGCTAAAAGTGCAGGATGTAACATCGTTGGTGGGTGTGATAATGGAGGAGAGTCCCTAGTGTCTATAATGCCACCAAGGCCGGGTGGACTCGATGACATTTTCATATGATGCATCTGTGTCGCTGTGGGAGGCACATGAGATCCTCCATGCGGTCCATGTGGACCATGATGAGGGTTAAAAAATGGGCTGTAAGGTGAAAATACTTGGGATTCGTGCAACGAAGGATTTGGAATTGCCACAGACGTTGGTAGTGATACGGGCATTATTGGCGGTGGTGGTGGGTATTGACTTGATCGGGGCGATGGGCTCTGCGCCGGCGTAGTGCTTGTCGGCGCTGAACTACTGTTGTTACAACTACTGACTGGTGTTTGGGTCAAAAATTTTGAATTCGAATTTTGTGCCGGATTTGAGTCCATTGTTAAATTGGGACCACTGGGTGATGGACCAACTGCCCCTTCCTGTGCTAAGATACGACTCACAGTTCTTGGTGTTATGCGAGTGTCAGTAACCTTGTGGCGTTTCTTCTTTGGCGTTACAACAAGACTCAGTGCTTCATTTTGTTCCATATTTTGATCTCTTGGCTCAGGTATACAAAATTGATTAATTTGATTTGTGTGCGATCCAGTACTGCTCCCTCCCAACCCGCTGATAGAATTATAAAGAGCAGCTGCTGCAACTGGATTCATACCTTGGGGTGCCTTTGGTGTCTGGAAAATTGCTGCTGAGGGCGAATGACGTAAATGAGGTGGTGGTATATTCAGTGTGTTATTAGTACTACTATTGTCGGTCTGATTTTGAGGTCCATTCATGGCGGCAGCATGATGTATCTGCATACCCATACCAGCAGGTGATGCGAATGCCATATTGCTGCCGTTCATTCGTGGTCCACTAATTAGTTTACTACAACTACTATTCCCATTAGCATTTTGAAGGTGATGCAATGAATTTGAAACGTTACTATTATTGTTAGAACTACTATTGCAAATACTACTTGTTGTGGACATTGTTTGATTGTTAGTAGAATTTAGAAGAAGAACATTACCTGATTGATTGCCGGCTGCAGTACTCGCGGATGTGTTTAATATTGAAGAAGATCCCACGGATATTGAGTTTGTTGCAAACTGATCTGCTACCTTTGTTCGAGGTGATTTTCTATCAAGAATCTGTGATGCCATTAACAGGTCTTTATTCAGTTGTTCCGCAGCTGCTGCTACCGATTGAGATTGCTTGTTGAAAAGCCTACGTTGATGAACAAATCTGGTTACAATCGTATCCACTAAAGCTGATAGCGATGTAGTTATTTCGGATTTAAGGACATCTGCTAAGCCTTCAAGATCTGAACCAGACATTCGCACCATTGATGAAGAATGTGAACGTAACATATTAAACTTTTCAGATATTTCGGACTTAATTGATGAATGAATGGATGGTACTAAATGAGATGACTGTTGTTGTTGGGATCGTTGTGATTGACTTGTTGATGCCGAATTAGAATGAATTGACATATGTCTTGTATCCATTTGGGGCTGCTGATGTTGCTGATGATGTTGTTGTTGCTGTTGCAGGTGATTGGCGTGATGTTGCCTCTGCTGTTGAATTTTTTGTTCTTTTTGCCTTTGATGTGTTTCAAGTTGTTCTTGTTCAAAGCGCCTTTGTTGCTCCTGCTGCTGTTTCTGCTCCTGCGCTTTCTGTTGCGTTTGTTGTTGCTGTTGAGATTGACTCCGTTGTTGTTGTAGTTGAGACTGAGATTGTTGTTGTTGTTGCTTCTGCTGTTGTAGTTGTTGTTGTTGCTGCTGCTGCTGCTGGTGCTGCTGCTGCTGCTGCTGATGATGATGCTGCTGCTGCTCCTGTTGCTGTTGCTGCTGTCTGTCATGTTGTTCAACTGCTTCCTTCGCGATACGAGCTTCTTGTTCTAGTAAGAAATGTTGACCCAAATACATTGCTGCAGCATTGCTAATTGCAGAATGTGGCATATTTGGATTCGAATGATTTCCAGGAACATTTGATATATGCTGAAGTAATGGATGTGGTTGAGTGAATGTTTGTTGTATTTGGGATTGTCCCGCTATTGTATTTTGCAGTTTTGAAGTCATCATTTTACTCATCATCTGCGTTAACATGTGAGGTGTGTTTCCTACGGAAGCACCTATATTTGCGAGTTTATTTTCTTTAACTGAAAACAATGGAGGGGATGAAGATGCCGCTCTTCGAGTTTTCATTTGCGTTGACTCTGTTAATGACATGGTAGGTGATATATCACCAGGATTATCATCTTGTTCTAAACTATCACTAGCAGTCTCATCAACTTCTTGACACTCTGACTCCTGTTCCATCCGAGAACACAATTGCACATATTTTTGTTGCATTTCCGCAAGTTGTTCCTGCATGGAACGAAGCTGCGATTTTAAAGCATTTTTTTCAACTCGCTTTTGTTGAATTTGAGGTGATTCCACTTCATCATCGTCTTCCTCTTCTAACATAAGATTTTGCATATTTAACCCAAAATTTAAACCTGCTGCTGCAGCCACGTAACTATCCATAGCATGTTGTTGGGGCTGATACAGTTTCCTCTTCTTACATCCATTTACTTGATGAGGTGATGGCGGGCTGCAACGCATGGAAGATACGATATTTTCGACTCGAGCTCTCTTCATATCTAACACAACAGGCTTTATTGATTCTACAGCTTTATTCGTCGTTGCTGCAACATCTTTCTCAAATTCTTCTTCTAGTTCATCCTTAGCACTATCAAGCATCACATCATTCATTTCCGAATTACCAGGAGATCCTATTGACTCAATGTCGGACCTTGAATTTAATGCCACGAGCTCGTCTTCTAAAATATCGTCAGCTTCCTTTTTAGTAACCACATTTTCAATTGATAGCATTGCATCACAATTTTGATGTTGATGTTGTACTTGTACTACTTCACTAGAATTATGATCTCTGTGTTCTTCTGTTCCCATCACTTCACTCAAACAAACAATTGCATCAGAATTTTCATTCATATCTGATGATTTTCTTCGTCCTGAGAGGCTACTACTGCTATTCTCATTCTTATTAGTGTTTGTCGAACTGCTAACGCAAGCTCTATTTATTTTGTTTACTGATATTGATGTTACGTTAGGTTCACTTTTAATGGTTACGTCCCCACAAACCTCCAAATTATTCATGAGAACACCAGCTTTATTTTGTGTAGAATTGGTACTGCTCGCAGTATTAGTGCTTAAATTATTACTGACTTTAATGTTACCACTTGCTCCTGCAGTATTTATGCGAATTTCACAGTTATTACTTAAGTTCCTATTACTGCTACCAATATTATTGTTATTATTTGCTGCAACTGAAACGTTCTTATTTTTGCAATTATTATCCGGAGAAACAGCACTATCGTTTCCACTTCCACCGCCACTACCACCGCCACAATTTGAATTTAAATTTGCACTATTATTATGTTGATTTATCACTGATCGTAGTTCTTGGTCGAGCTTCATCAAATCTTTCTTACCTTGAAGAATATTTCGTAGCATATGATGAGCTAAATCATTCTGCTGCTGCTGTTGTAAATTGCAACTTGTTGGCTGTGGTGGAGATATTATATCCCCTCCATCGGAATGATCGCTACAACTGGTCCTTCGATTCACCGTAGTAACAGCTGACAAGGAATTTGATGATGTGGAATCATTATTATTGTTATTTAAAGTGTTATCTGCAGCACTTGTAAAACCACTTGAATTACCGACGCTATTTGCTATACAATTATTATTTAACAATTTCGATGAATTCATACTCGCAGTAAGACCAGCACTAAGTAAATCCGCACTTGTTGCCGTCTCCATAGCAGCCGCTAGCATTGCATTGTCCACCAATGAAGTCGGTAGACCACTAGTAGCGTCCTGCGCTTGTTTCATTTGTCGACCAAATAATTCATTTAACATCTTCGCCGAACCGAACCCGTTTGGACCGAATAAACCGCCAACGAAATGCGCGGATTGTGTTTGATTTAGTAGAGCCCCATACAGACCACTAGCTCCAGGAGACACACTACTCATGAACGTCGACGGACGAGAACTAAAATTCGGTATCGACGAATAACTATTCCTGGGTTCCCCTGCGTCTACGCGTTGTCGATTGCGCTTACTGTTGCTACCGATACTATTATTACTAATGTTACTGCTGCTGCTACTATTGCTGTTACTGTTGCTTATATTTAAGGAGCTGCTTCCAGCACCAAGACCTTTTTTTGAATTAGAAGTGTTTATAAGTAACTTATCATACAACCCAAAACACTCTGTGTCCTCCTCTGATGACATCATAAGATGAAACCCAACTTTATTGGCCTAACGACCACTTTAGCCGTAGAGTGGGGATAACACTATTTCCTTCTCTTTCCTTTTTTCCAGTTTGTCATATACGCCTGAAAATATTTCTCCAACTTTTCGTCTTTCTCCTGGAATCTTACCACAAAGTGGAACAAAATATGAAACAAACTCAATTGCGGAAAGAAAGCAGAAAAATACAGAATGTATTGGGGGTTGGTTAGCTGAGTGAATAGAAAGAAGTATCAGATCGAGCTACTCTTTCGTTTTGTTAGAAGAGTACAACAAAATTCATTTGTTTCTTTCCTTATGTGTGCAGGTATTACGTTGTGTTAATGTGTGAGCAGTATCTTAACTTGAGACGATATTGTTGTATTGGTGAATAAAATTGTTGGTATTATATACAGCCCACACATTTAGGGACGCAAGAAATGCAAAATGTTGTTCTCAGCCCACCACATACACGCTTAAATTTTCGATTCGGATTGTTTTAGCTTTTTTATATGTTGTATTGCCCTCGTCGAATACAGCTGCCTTGCCTTCTGGCGAATTTCTCCTTCGCAGCAAGAAGCAGAATTCGCCGGCATTCCCAACTTGCCGCCTCGTCAAGTATTCAGCTTGTCGCCGTATCCCTTCCTCACACATATGACCGCTGTTATGTTACTGCATATTTCTTATTTCACATAGAATAGTTGGCTGTACTAAAAAGAAAAAATATGTATCATGAAATATGACAATGGTTTAAAGTAGTTAACACTTTATGTAGAGTGTCATATGAAAATATATGCATAGGTATGCCTAAATTAAAAAGCCAAAACTTAAATATTTTAATTAGAGGATATAGATATGTAGGTACATAAATGTACGTATATGCGCAGTTTTATGTACGTTTAAATCTGTAGGCATTTGCATATTCGATGGAACGCAGATTTTTAGAACATCAAACATACAAATGTTTATTTTATTAGATTCTTTTACCTCGTAAAATTTCAAGCTATAATTCCTGATTTTGATGCTGCTCCTGAATTGAAAAAATTGTGTGAACAATTGCTTAGACATCCTCTTTTCTGTGAGATCAATAACTTCCATAACGGTTAAGTCTTATTTGTTCCAGTCATCCATAATTGTCTATCTGGAAGAAAACAAATATACGTTGTAGATAGACATAGACACAGGTCATCCTCCACTTATTATTATTATTTTGTATTATATTTATTATTACTTAATATGTACTATTGAATTTAATTAAAAACCTCAATTTATCCAAAACCTTATCCGTTACTAAGTCAATGCTTTCATACTCTCTAAACAAATGCGCAAGCATACACACATATACACATCCGCATCAGAATTACACTCAAATACACACCCTTGCGAAAGGCACACAATTATACCTGATAGACGTTGCAGTTGTGTTTTGTCCAGGTGTACAACTTATGGCACGTACCGCGACTACAATACCCGAATTTCATCAATCGACATAGGGTTCACAATTCGTACCTTCTGTTTATATGTTGTGTAGAGTTATAGTGATACAAATAGGGGGTTCGACTTAAACAAGGGAAGATCACCACTATACTTCTTTTCGTACTATGAAACTTACTTCACATTAAGAATACAGATATGAACATTTATACATGTATGGAAGCCCCTACGATACACGCATATGCACTGATTGACTTTCATCTAATGCAGATGTTTGGTGACTGTGGTTCGTAAATAACGATTCTAATATTTACAGCTGTTTAAGAATTAAATAAGAACATAACCGTATGAGTTCTTATTTTAAATTCAACAAAATAATTATACGTTACATACAGTACGTTTAAGGTATAGTATTCAAATACAGAGGAACTACATAGTACTTGTTATTCAAGATATGAAATATGTATGTACATGAAATGTACAAAAAATTCAAATAATCGCTTCATTTCATTATTAATTTCATTCTGGCATAACGTATATTTCTTCAGGCAACCATTACTGTATAGACGTATGTTTTTAATGGTTTTTAATGTCTTAAAATCGAATATCTTGAGACACCAGGTAGACCCTGACAGTTTTTGTCAGTTTTTTTTTAATCCATCCAGTGGAACGATGTGTTTGTTACGGAAACTTCAGTTTTGTGTACAAGGGGTGCTCACTGAAATAGTGCTCATATGAATTTCCCCCTATATTTATTCAATGGTTTTTTACCATTCACAATCCTTAAGGAACTAACAGAGTGTAACTTCTGGGAAGAGCATATGGATAGTATTCCGTGTACATCCTGACATATTTTCTTTACTTTTAAAACAAAGTATTTTCGTATTTCACTGTTTACTAAAATAAGCGCCACTCCTAAGCAAGGCGTCGGAAGAGATCGTCGGAGAGAAAAGAGCAACATAAAACTGTATTGTACCTATGGCTTAGACTCTAAAAATTACTGTGCGGGGTACGGGGGTGCGGTGGAAATGCATGAATAAATTAACGTACCTAATTACTGTTCGCATTATACATATGTACATATGTAATGTATGGACGATGGACTGTGGCTTAAGTTCTACAGCTAATAATCATATATGTATGTATACATTGTTCAGGTATAAAAATAGATTAAAACATTATACAATAAATATGAAATATGTATATCAAATAATTTTTGGTAAATTTTATATATGTCAATAATATGAGAGATTCATTTGCACGTCCATTTATGTATTTTTACGTATGTATTTCTGACCCGACTTTTTTTTATTAAAATGTTGTTTTGGTTCAATATAGTTTTGCTAAAAACGTAAACACGTTATTATTATAAATATTTAATTTTGTATTCAACATTTTGGAACATGTCATGTATGGATAATAAGAATGGTATCAGTTACAGTTATGTTTACATTGGCATTAATCGCTTTCGCGTTCTTAGTTGTTTCTAGGTCCTATACATATGACCATATGGTATATACCAACATAAATTTAAATTAACATAAATTACAGTGTTTATTTGCGTAATGTATTACATTAACGAAACAAAATAATTAGTGATTTGAATTTATCAGAAATCTGATATCATATCATATAAGAAACTCTATTACCCTTAAATATTAAACCCTTGAAATATTTTGTGTCGAATATGGCATAATGCCATATTCTTTCATAATATTTATTATGTTTATGTACATTATTATAATCTTCTACTTTTCACGATATTTTTTAAAACAGCTGTTATCTCTGTTCAATCATAGCGCACATTTGCGGCAGCGTAAGTATGATTTTAAAACGTACATCTCTGATTATCAATGCCCCAAAACAAATAAATAATTGCACATTTATTGCATCCATGAAATGTGCCTGATTTGGAACGTCATGTATTTCTATCGATAAAGTGTATATAAAATATTGAAACATTAATTAACAATTAAAATGGATGGTATGTAGCAGACTTACAACTCAATTAATTATTTCATGATCCTAACACAAAGTTTCAATCTCAAAGACATAAATAAATACATACGCGTTTGTATAATGCGTAATGACCTCAAGAAATGTTAATAATACTGCAATGAATTTTAATTCCTGACCTCATTAATATGTATGTGTACAAAAATAATAAATTTCAACGCATTGAACATAACCCGGGTCTCAAGTTGAGAGTGCGACGAAATACAGTATTATTCAATACTATTTAGTACACATTTATTATTAATATATACACATACATGTATATTCTGTAAATCTTTTCAATCAGATACAACCGAACCTACATATATATCTTCGTAATTTGACATTACAATAAAATTAGCACATTCTTTTTTTACAACAATTCCAAGTGCTTCCATAATTTTTGCACACAATTTGTCCACTCTTTCAGCTTCTATAGTTTAATTGGAACTTCCGCACGGCGTAAATGGATATGATTATATGTAGGTATATACACATAAACTTAAAGCGTAATCTTACGTTACTTTATTGATACATCAACAATTTACTTTTTGTCATGGCTTTTTTTTTAAAGTAACACTTACAGCCAACTTGAATGTGTGCGTTGTGACTAACTTTAGCTACTAATTGATTGTGTTCGTGCAAAAAGCATGCTCTTTTTGCGTTTAATACAAAAGAAGATAATTCCGCATTAACTACTATCTGATTTCTAAAATAACATATTTACTACAGATACTTTTCCAAAAAATAAGAACCATGCTTCTTAAACATATAAACTTTGTAAGTGTGTTCCTCTGATGACGGACATTTCAAATTATTAAATGATTCCCGTTGGTGCGAGAAACACCTTACGAGTAAGATGTACACGACGATAAATAATAATTACTTCCGACAAAGTTCAACGCTCATATCCTCATTAACTCATATACCACCTAAAGAACTTGCTCTTTGATGCATAACTGAGGGTGAATTCCGGATGTGGCACCAAATTCTGTGTGCTTGCACGCGAATTCCCACGAAAACGTACAAAGTGCAAGTATTCTGACGACATATGTTTGGCCTCAGTCAATAGCATACATAGATACTATTCAATTGAATAAAGGCTACTGAGGAAGTAGACAGTTTGCTCTATGGAAAAGAGTAAAAGAAGGAAAAGAAATACAATCTAGTGCGCTTTGCAGCAACTCAATGGTCTTTCATTTAATTTTCTTTCCTCATCGGTCTGCCAGTACACTGGTGTAGTGTTAAATCCAAATTCGTTAGTATTTATTAGTACGTCCGGTTCGTATACCAGAAGATTAAAGCATCGGAGATAGGGTTAACTATTTCACCACAACAATATTCATATCATGTCCTTTTATTGTTGTATAGTTGTAGTAAATGAATTGCCATTTTTAAATTAAAACTTCCACATTATCATTTATTTACATATTCAAAAACCAGTACCAAGTGGACATTTGCAAAAGAGATTTTAATTATTTATTGTGTCATTGTACATACATTTACTATATTCAGGAGTACCTTCACGAGTTGAAGTCAGAAATTACATATATATATATATCTAGTGGCGAGCAAAACTGGATACATGATTTCAGTTTCTGGGGTATTTCATAAATAAAATTGTTTTCTTATTTAGAGCTGTTTTCTTATTACATTGCTAATAAAAAGAGAAAGACATCGCACATTTACAAAAACTGAAATAAAATGTATAATGTATTCAGTTGTGCCCGTTTTAATATTTGTTTTTGTGCATCATATTGATGGGTAGCAGCTACATTCTAGTACAAAATATGCAAATAATACAAAGCAAATAATGCAAAGAACATAATATCTGTACTGCAGAATACTGTAAATAACTTAAAAACAACAGGTTCAAGTGCGACTAAACCTCGGCGATAGAATTTCCATCTGCGTATCACTGCTGAATCGAAACAACGTCGCTTTGAAGCGTATTATGAATGGTGACGGCTCTCTCTCGGATCTCTTATGACAACCTTAAATGAAAACGATCGTGATCGAATCGTGGTGAGTCAGCGCAAACGGGTTGAAACCCTACAGCATGTCTTCCTGTGAGTTAGTGGAATTGGCAGGGAATCCTCTATTACGAACGTACAGCAAAAATCTTAACCTGGACCTGCATTTTCAATAACTGATCCGTCTGAAGGAAGCAATCGCTCAGAAGCGACCAGCTTTGGTAGGAGAGGAATTGTGTTCCATCAGGATAACGACTGGCGATATACGTCGATAGCCGCTCGCCAGAAACTCCGGGATCTTGCTTGAGACGTCCTTATGCTTACACGAGCCCAGACATAAGACAGTGATTACCACCTGTTTCTGTCAATTCGAACGATTTTGCCGGTGCAAAGTTCTCCTCAAAAGAAGCTTGTGAATGAAAACTTTCTCGGTTTTTCATTTAAAAGATAGGGATAACGGCAATGATGTCAACAATTACAAAGAAAATGGCAATGTGATAAAAACTCATATTTGAAACGAAAGTAAATCATAATTGATGAACAAACGTTTTTACAAAAAATAGAAAAAAAAGATAGAATGGAAACATACAAAAACAAAAGTTTTTTTCTAAAGAAATTCGATATTTTATGTATGGCATGGTGTGGATAATGGTAGCTAGTTTTGGCTAGTGATACTTTTGGTATCAAGTTATCTAGGTATCGTAACATATTTGACAGTGGAGGTATAATGTTCGACCAATTGACAACCCAAAGCAGTGGAATATAAGACTCCGTCAATGCAGAAATGGTTCGTACAGGGTTATAAATATCACGAACTATATGAGATTCGTAAATCCAATTGAGGAATGTTTAGTAAAAAAATATGTGTAAACGATATATATATAACATATACATATATGTATATATATTTAGATAACGCTATTATGAATAATTTTTTTTGCGTGAATTAAAGATAAAAGGGTTAATACGCTTATGTATGTACACACATATTTATGAAGTAGACTCCATCCACATATTATATTAGTATTATTTTATATTGTGATAACACTGATAACTTCTATCGGCAGAACCTTTCGCTATATCCTACTTAGCTTCCAACGTAATTTTAGTCGATAAGGAATATATCATTCATCGTATATATGCATGTATATATGAGTAGATGTAAATACGTATGTCACACTTTCTTAATTTTCTTTGTCGTGCGCATGAAAATGCAGTCTATGTTAGATACTTTCATTATTATATATTAATATGGACTTCATGCACAGGAAAAATTGCACCCTATTACACATACCTAGATTTGTTTACATTAAATACACCTATAAGAAAATGCATAGGAATCGTTTGTTTGATTACAGCTGAAAAGTATTGTTTCATTTCCCCAAAAAGCTAAGAACGGATACGGTATAAGGGGCGATGATTCTTAGAGACAATGTGTATACCTACGTTTACGTATACATTGCAATATCAAACATTTTAACGAAAAATTAAACGGGTTTTTCGAAATGCCTACGGCGTGTTTCCCGTACAAAGCCACAAAATATGGAGAGGATAAGCAAGAATGATTAAGAAAGGATTCGTATGTACAAATACAAATCTATGCATATGCATACAACAGATTCTAGATATTGACTCAAAAAGACGTTATAATGCAGAATAATAAAGATGAAACCCAGGGTAGTAAAAGTTCTTAGTACCGTCTGTTCAAAAACCTAGATTCGGTCTCTGTTCATGGCGTTTGGTATGTACTTGTCTTATACAGGTATATTTATACATATATATATGTACTTAATTTTGTTGAATGAGCGCCTATTCTACTCGAGGTGCAAATTCATACGGCTCTGAATACCTATAACATTATAAGCATTCTTGATTTAAATTCCTTGAATAAAAAATATATTTTCTTTTCAATAAAAATTGATTTAAAATTATCCCTTTCTTACTTGAGTCAATTCCCCCTTTCTGCTAAAAATGCTTATATTTAGTACATATGCATAAGTACATACATGCATATACATTTTGGCTTGAGAAGAAATCGAAAGACAAATTATGGTGTCGATAGATCGATTCTTGAGACTTCTTAGGAGTAGATAATATCTTAGGAAGCTAGGCAAATATGTGGGTAAAGACAAGTACAACGTCTTACATCAATCTACAGAATTTAAAAAATGCATTAGGGAGTGATCCTGTGGCTTAATGACGTCGTGGAGTTTACAGATACAAATTTAAGATTGGGCCATTGTACATATTTGTATCCATACAATTTTGCGAATATGGTCTTCTTCTGGTATTATTGACAGGAACTGTTTTGATTAAATTCATACAATTAAGCCACGTTAAATTGTATAAATATATATAGGACAAATTACTTACAATTAGCCATAACTAATTCAACTATACTAAGCTAATAAAAATCTTCTAACCCTTGCAATATACTTGCCAGAAAAGTCCATCGAAAACGCAATACATTGACGAAAAATACTTGAGCCGCCATATATGCTGACATATATGTATATATATATATACTTATATAATGTACTTATGTATGCGTGCATTCACTCATATGCCGCAAACGTATGTGTGAATATTAAATGACTTATTCAACATATATCCTCAGATTAATTAATTATTTTTTAGGAGTTTGATCATACTAGGAAAAGTATTTCCAAATGTATCTGGACGTTGGTCACAAGCCTATGTCCATATACACGGTAAAAGATTGGCAGATTCCTAGTTTAATTTTCTTTTTTTATAGACCATCATATGTTACAATATTAAATTTACTCAGGCTTGCACAGAGATATGGTTATAGAAAACCTTACTACTGAAGATACCATTTTGGTAAATTAATGTTATTGTGTCTATAAGAAATGCAATAAGCTTCTACGCCGTATACCTCAGATTGAAGTGTTGCTCAAAAAAAAATTTTTGTTGAAAGTAAATAATACTTTACTTCCATTTGAGACTTATTTTCTGTAAAACATGTACCCAAAAAACAAAATTTTTAAAAGAAATACGCTTGTAGCTAACGTATTAATCCTTTTCTAAAACTTAAAGCCCCCTTAGTATACTACTACTATACTTAAAAATATGTACCAGGCGAACAAATATTCACGCACACAAAGGCATGTATTTCCTTTTTCTCACAATGTATGTACATTTGTAAGGCACGCTCTTTGGTTCCTTCACGGTTTGTATTAACCAGACGTGAGTGAACGAATAATGATAATATACTACCATTGCATATTGCATGTTTTTTCTCAATTTCTATACGTCGTGCGGCGTCGATAGGATAGGATTTCTATACGTCGTGCGGCGTCGATAGGATACGATAAGCCAACTTTTATTAGAAACACAGTCTCAGTTTTTTTTTTTTAAATTAATTAACGTGCAGCTCAAAATTGAGGCATATCCAAAAGCGCCTTCAAGTATATGAAGTAATCAGACCTGAACACATGCTCTTTGTTTATAATACAATGTCTACTGTCTTAAGTCGTGGATGCCGGTTAAGCCCCAGAATATTAAAAACCTCATTCGTACAAGCTCTTCAATCCTGTCAAAGATTTTTCCTGTCTCGAAATAGCGAAAAAGGAAAAAAAGTTGACCAATAAAAAAAGCTTGTCGTATTATCATTAACATATTATGTACCTATATTATATTAAAATTACATTGAACATTCAAATATCAATTTTGTATTGATGTTACAGTAGATATATAAAATCAAACATAAATTAAAATAATGTTTCTTGCGAATTAGTAGTATATATTAAATATGCAAAAGGAATGCAGGCATGTATCAAATTGACTTAACGTATCTACAACACAATTAATCAACTTGCCAATGTCTCCAACCCTTTTGTGAAACCTGCTTGCTATGTATGTATTGGATACAGGAACATAAAAAATCATTGAAACTAAGAAACTTAAGCATGAAGCCTTTATGTATATATGGATTATATCTACCTATACATACATACACAGCAAACGTTTTCAAAGGTTTATGTTTGTATGGCTATGCATGGTTGTAAACGCATATATTATCTTGTAGAAAGAATTGTGGCACTTTGCCATTATATTATAATATCCTCCATTCGTAAAGATAATAAGGGTATACCTATCTATTGTTGTGAAATTATTACAAAAACAGTAGTAAGCGAAAGATGCAGACAACTTGAATTCGAAAATATCATATTGTATACGTACATTATACATATTTCACATAAAAAATGAGGAAATAAGCTCATTGAAAGATATCATTTAGTGAATATTGGAATTTTATTCAGTTAATGGGTTCGCATCATATTCAAAATGTATGTGTGTTCATACGTTTTATGTTTCACATATGACTAATTTGTAGGGAAATCCGCATAATAATTTTTACTTGCATTTATATACATTTGCCTGTTAGATCACAAGGATTACAAGGATTTATAAATGTGAAACTTGCATTTATTAAATTGTTATTATGTAATGAAAGGAATGAACATCAGCTTTTTGCCTCACATTATTTCAGTCGACGTAATAATACATGAATAATTTTAGAATTAGTGTGAATGAGTCCCCCGAAGTCTTGCCAAAGAGTCAATGCAATGCAACTTGATTCTTTAGTCGACAATTGCTAGTCAGCTGGATATCTTGGTAATTGCAATTGCAGTCGATACAAAAGAAAATAATTTCAAATGCTTTTTGCATTTGTTTCTGGTTGGTGATATAAAAATGTATACATATGTATTTGTATACAATATATGTATGTGTTAGTTATCGCATTCGAAAAAATATACGGATACGAATACGGTTGATATGCACAAGAATATGCCGTTATGCGCATATGCAAATATTCATCAGCCCATTAGTGCTGTTGCTCGTCTTTTCTCTGTTTTCAAAGCGTAGACATAAATTTGCCTGCAACCACACATTTTCTAAGTTGTGACATACTGGCACTTGATGAAAATATTCCGATGACAAGACAATCACAAAAAAAATAATTATAGATTTACTTATTCTATCCATCTATCTAAATGGTACTCAACCGACTTTCAAATATTGTTGCCCCACTAACAATTCGCAACCAAACACGTGGTTCGAAGAGGGGCTGGAATTGACTGATGACACTCGGGTGTGCTGACAACTTATTGTACCATTTAATACGACGAACAAGCTAGAATTCACTTTGAAGAACTAGCGACATGTTCAACCACAACCTGGAGAGCAAAAATAATTTTAGAGGCATCATAGCACTCAGGAAATTTCAGTAATGCTAAAACTCTGTGGACAACTTCTAAGGCTAACTTGTATCCCTCATTTAGTGAAAGAAACGGAAGCCGTGCTAGTTGATTTAGTTATAAAAGTTTAAAATATCATTTTGAAAAGAATAAGATCCTACCTAAAAATATAGTACATTTTATATTACATTTTTTGTATAGTATAGTACTATTTTTTAACTGTCAGTTTATCATTATTCTCCTATATACAGTCAAAATCGATTATGGTTGTATTAACCGAAATGTAGTTGTAACCGTTATCAGGCATGTAAATTAATCTGATGAGTAAACCATAACTTCTCTGTGGTTGTGCAATTAATTGCAATTGTGGTGTGCAATTAATATATAATTAATTAATATATAGTCGAATAGTATTTTCAATATTTTTCTAATCTTTAATATTGTGGATATGTTGGAGTGTGACAAATACTCCTTAAGGCAAGATCTCGCAATTAATATATAGTCGAATAGTATTTTCAATATTTTTCTAATCTTTAATGTTGTGGATATGTTGGAGAGTGACAAATACTCCTTAAGGCAAGATCTCTGGTTTGATTTTCAGCATCCAATCTAAAAATTATAGGCACCTATTTGCTTCCCATCTCATTCATTTTCTAATACAACTTACGAACCGAATAAAATGTTCGTTGAAGAAACGAATAATGAACACATAACAAAAGCAACAAAATTCTACATACAAATGTACAATATGCACATACGCATGCATCGCATTTTCAAACAAACAGTTAACCGTTTCAGAAAAAAATACAGAAGCGCAAACAGCTGCGTCGATTTTAGTCGTCGTAACAAATATTTTATTTCAAAAATATGAACAAATCGGTCATTGGATGCTGTATGTGATGAGTGATGTCGTTGTAAGCGATATGTTATTCAATGTTGTTCATTGTAAATGTAAATAAATGTATATAACAAATAATAAATAAATATTTCAAATATAAATTAAATTTTAAAATAAAATAAATTAAACAATTTTAAATGTCTTCAAATTAAAAATGTATTTAAGAACTTAAAATTAAAACAAATATATGTGTTTGTGTACAAAATTAAAATATAAAGATAGGAAGAGTCCACTGTACATACATATTATCTACCAAAGGTAACTTACTCATTACATTTGGCTCAGTTAAGTCAAAAGTTCGTTTTAAATGTTTATCATCACACATTTGATAGAGATTTCAGTCCGTCCTGAATGGAGAAGAACTGCCATACAATTGCAGAAAACGTAAATATGTAGAAATATATGTTTCATTATATACATACATATTATGCCTAAAGAGAGTATTTCTTTCTTCTAATTGCATACAATTCTTGCTGCAATTTCGAAAAGAAACTGCAGTATATGAAAATGAGATCAGACCAAAGGGATAATAATTATTACATCGCTAGGCACACAATCAATTCATTTCAATCCTTCTTGTTGCAATTTATAATATCTGATTATGAAAATAAGTTGCCATGAATTTCCTTTGGCATATCTTCTAACTCGAAATATACGATAGTATAGTCTTCTTAGTTATTAATACTTCTATCTTGCCAAATGAATTCTGAGTTATGTAGTTGCTTTAGATATGTCTACCGCCTCTCTTGTCGCTGCAAGTAATAACAATTCATTTACAATTTTTTAAATGTATTTTCTTACGAAAGTATTTTAGAGTTGTTGAAAGGTTGGCTTATTACAAAAGAAATATTCCTTCAAGAAATCCTCCGTTTTATGTTCAAATTATTTGGCATACCCATGACGATTTTGTTCAGCTCTTTTCTCTCTCTAATATGAACTGAAATAATCCCCAAATGTTTTTTTTAAGTTTATATACACACATACATACATAAATGGCCTCTCACATCAAACATTTCCTTAATTCAAAATCGAAATATGAACATTTATTATAACACTGTCACTTTATGTATTCACTCAATGTTATATTATTCTTAAGGTCATGTATTTAAAATAGAATAAAATATTCTTAATGTACAGAGATATCCAGAAATCTAGAAATGAAATGAAATGTCAGTCTTTACTGACATAGTGGGCTACTGGCGTTGAAACATTTCTTAACCCTTTGATGCATAATTTTTCCAAATTTGAATTAAAAATTATGTACCTGTTTTGACACGTCATGCATATGGATCGGTAAAATGCCTCGAAGTAAAAATATTGAAATATTTATGGTTTGTGCGTTTTGTCTTCGCGGCATTAAGAGCTTTGAAAGTCTTTCCCTCTCTGTCCCTGATTATGAAAGACTTCATTATATGTAATGTATATGAGGGTGTATTGAAATATAGTGAATCATTCTTTTACACAAATCAATTATTGTAGCTTTATTTATTTATTTATTTTTTTATTTGTTTACAAGCTGGTATACAATGTTATAAAAAATATGTGTTCACCCTAACAAGCGAGAGCAGCGAGTGCCTTGAGCTCATAGTAGCTTTAATAGCTTGAGATGTTTGTTTACAACCCATTTTTCGTAGTGCTGCTTACTTGTCGCAACAGTCCAAAGTACGATGCGTTTATTTGATGCTGGTAGTGCTTGCAGAAACGTGTACTATTGTATATATTTCAATAACGCTTACGTCTTCTCATTTAATTACACAGTCGTTTTACTCATTCTGCTGGTTTAAGATATTTTATTATATATGCACGTAATATGTAGGCCAATGAGAGAAAATATGCAGGCATCTTTTTTCGAATCGTTTAGGTACTAGCAGGTACCTTAAATACAGTTTTTGATGAAAATCTGTTTCACAATTTTGAGTTGCTCATTTACAGCAGCACAAAATATCATATATGAAAAATACTAACAAAAAATAGTTGTTGACATATATTCATAAACGCAATCGAAATTTATAATCAACAAATTATGGAACCAGCTCTTCTTATTGGCAGATTCATTTGCACCAATCACAATCTTGTAAGTTTCTTTACCTACTGGAAACGAGACGTTGTTATATTCATTGTATATGTGAAAGCTAATACCAACACAACTTTATATACATAGCTAACATGTCACGAAACTTTTCCATCCAAAAGCATTCTATGCGCGCAACTATTCCCATTTCTCTTTCTCTTTTTCCTTTAAGAGCGTATTTTTTCTTATTCTCCTCTTCGTATGAGTCAAGATTTTACTCATCTTGCCAGTTGCCAGTTTTCTTATAGCTACACCCAGCATTGATTCCTTTCTTCATAACGCACTTGATAACTCAGAGCTTAGTTGGAGAGCTTATGCTTCCAGTGGCGGGTGTTTTGGCAATGATATGGGGTTATTATTACTATGGGATTCCTCTTATGTATATCGTAGAACTTCTCTCATTTATAACAAATATATAATAGGTATATAACCATTTATTTATTTTTTAAATTTTCTAAATTTAATGTGATTAAATTATATAACTAAAAAATAAAAATGCGGCGTTGTAACAAAGCGTACCTCACTTTCATTATTAATAAAATGCTGAAAATGTTATTTACAAATAATTTAAATTAATCTATTTAAAAATCATCCCGACAAAATATTAAAAAAACACACTTTCATATATGTATATGGGCATGTATATAGTGTCGAATATTTGAAGATAAATAATGTATTTTAGTTATTATTACATTACAAAGATTACAATACGGAAATGAATAAATGAATACCTTGTTTCTAGGATGTACAGTTTAGAAATAAGAGTCTGTTATACTATTCAGAAAAATTTTAAGTAGTGTTTAATGGGCTGTTCACAACATTATAGATATGGAGCAATTCCAATGAACTTGTCTATAACATACATACATATATATGCATTCAATTGAAGAATTGTATTGTAAGTTTGGTTGATTTTTACTTTTGTGTATAAATCTGAAAAGTGATAGAGTAGGTTCATAGTAGACTATGTATGTAAAGTAAGACGAGAATATCTGTATGTATATATGTATCTTCTTAAATTTACCATAAAGTTTTAGTGAACTTATTTGATCAATTAACTTCTAATTGTAGCCCGACATTTGCAACTGAAACGATATCAACTAGGATCATATTGACTACTACAAAAAATTATTTTTCATTGTGGTTAAATGTGATTGTTAAAATTGATTGCAATATGTAATATGTTATATAATATGGGTGGCGCCACAGCCCCTAGTGGACCTGGGCCTAGCTTCTACAGTAACCACTCGTATTGTGTTTGCTCTTGTTCTCTTAGCCTAAGGTTTTAGCCGACTCCGAACAGCCGATTTTGAGACAGTTATTACTCTTTGGACATTGTCAGTGACTCGAAAGAGGTGGGCCGTGAAATTGAATTTTAGTCGTTCTGGGAATCGAACCCAGGGGGCGAAGTTCAGTTGCAAAGAAGTCTAAGCACAGACCCACAACGCTAAAGCCGCCAGTTTCAGGAGATTCTACTAGTGATTATATTAATAATGTCTGTCACGTGCATGTTACAAAAAATGTGTTTCTTAATTTGTTAACAGCTCAGTTGTTATAACCGCAAGGAATTACGGTATCTGTATGAAAATTGAGATTTATCTTCCTGTTTTAATATATAGAGCACAATAATTGAAAAGTCTGGCTATTTTTACTGATGAGGAAAAGTTGATTATTGAGGTTTAAGAGGATGTACATAGAGTGAAATGGCTTGGCCCTTGAGCAGCGTACAATTACATTCAAATGGAATTCCGTCAAATGAATTTCTATAAATCTTTGTTAATCACTGAAAAATACTTTATCTCACTGAGCCACGGGCAACATTTGTATTTTCCAGCAAACTGTAACCTGTCCCTGCGATCAGTTAAGTGTCTCATTTCTTGCAATACGCCCAAAGAACCCAGCGTCGTGCAAACTCCGCTTTACTATGTCTACCGATAGTCCGCCATCATCGTGCAAATACTACATTACATCTACATTAATCCAGGAATCTCGCAAAGAGCTTGCTGCAGTAGGGGAGAGTTCAAAGTAGCCAAAATATCGGTTTGAACAAGTTTCCTTACCGGCAGAAAGGAGGATATTTTTTTGCTGTAAGGACCAATGAGTTGGTCTTCTCTACCATTCTTCTTTAATTTTGTAAAGCATTAAAGACCTTCTTTTTTACATTTCGCCGTGGCCATAACTCGTTCCATTCTCGTACAAATTTAACATTATTACTCTGGGTCTTCTTATTGAAGTTATCGCAAACACCAGAAAGTTTCTTATCTACCTATGTGTACGACCTGTTTAATCCACGGTTCCTCACCTGGAATACAAAACCTAAGATAACGGCACTTTATCATTTCACGTTTCAATTATTGTGCTCAATTCTACATTAAAAAAGGAAGATATATTTCAAATTGTATGAAGGTACTGCAAATCCTTAAGTTGAAAATAAATGTGTTTCACGCATACCTCAAAGTTAAATCAACAGAAACAGCGAGGAAATCCTCGTCATTGGGGAAACGGGTCATCAACTTAAATGTCACCCGAACACAACGTTAATGCAAGGAATACCTACATATCTTCGTTGATAATTTGCCATCAAGGCAGTTTAATCGAACTCCACAATTTTAAAATTAATTCAGGAATCTCGCAATGAGCTTGCTGCAGTAGGGGAGAATTCAAAGTAACCAAAATATCGGTTCCGGGGCATACAAACGTTCCTGGAAACGTGATAGCCGATTAGCTGTCTAAAAACCTCGTCTGCTATGTAGGTACAAATGCCACTTGGGCTAGTAAAAGCACGAATAACCTAACACATTCTGAAAATGGCTAGACTCAGATATATTAACTAACTGTGCAATATCTAGAAAGATCACGAACTAACAATATTCTAGATAGGCCTCGCACAGATATTGATAAAATAACATATATTAGTACGGGACACTGGCTAATAGGCGATCATGCAGTTAGACTACGCATTCCTCATAACCCACACTGCCGTAGTAGAATAATTGATTCACTTCCTCTGCTCCTGTCCAGCGCTTAATCTTTTTCTTTCAATATCTCGGGCAGATATCTAGGATGATCATCAAAATATTGATTTCATTCCTGAACGCCGCACTAGGTGCGTGATTTGCATTATGAATAGATCAACAAATCAAACTATAATATAATATAATATAATATAATATAATATAATATAATATAATATAATATAATATAATATAATATAATATAATATAATATAATATAATATAATATAATATAATATAATATAATATAATATAATATAATATAATATAATATAATATAATATAATATAATATAATATAATATAATATAATATAATATAATATAATATAATATAATATAATATAATATAATATAATATAATATAATATAATATAATATAATATAATATAATATAATATAATATAATATAATATAATATAATATAATATAATATAATATAATATAATATAATATAATATAATATAATATAATATAATATAATATAATATAATATAATATAATATAATATAATATAATATAATATAATATAATATAATATAATATAATATAATATAATATAATATAATATAATATAATATAATATAATATAATATAATATAATATAATATAATATAATATAATATAATATAATATAATATAATATAATATAATATAATATAATATAATATAATATAATATAATATAATATAATATAATATAATATAATATAATATAATATAATATAATATAATATAATATAATATAATATAATATAATATAATATAAT
Source organism: Eristalis intricaria (assembly GCA_964034865.1). Lineage (NCBI taxonomy): Eukaryota > Metazoa > Arthropoda > Insecta > Diptera > Syrphidae > Eristalis > Eristalis intricaria. The sequence continues at coordinate 76,078,983 of OZ035873.1, read as the reverse complement.
ATAATATAATATAATATAATATAATATAATATAATATAATATAATATAATATAATATAATATAATATAATATAATATAATATAATATAATATAATATAATATAATATAATATAATATAATATAATATAATATAATACAATATAATTATAATAATAATGATGATGAGATAATAATAATAATAATAATAATAATGTAGGTGGGGCGACTGTGCGAGGCGAACCTGGTGCTAGCTTCTACAGTATTCACTGTTGTTGGGCGTGCTATTGTTCTTTTACGAGTGGATGGAACCGAACGGCTAAATTGAGAACGTTTTCTAGACTGCAATACTCTGATCATTGTATATTACTCCAAAAATGTTTACCCGTGAATTCTGAAAGTTGGTTCAATAGGATATCAAGCCTGGCGCCCTCTGATTAGGAGTCGACGCGCCAAACCACTAAGATATGTCATGAATGTAAACATATCAACTTATTATCATCAACATATTTGACCTTCTGTATAATTCTAAACTCTTTGTTTTGAGCATGTTCTAGAAATACAACTTTTCGTTACGTTTCACTGTTATTAATAAAAAAAATGTATGTGGGAATCCTCAGAAAGGTTTTATTGAAAAATGTTAGTTAATGTCATGTCTATGTTAACATCTATATATTTATAATACTCCAGTACCTTTAGTTGTAGAAACTATTTGGAAATCTTTAGGACAATGAGTAACCTAAAAGTTTTAATATATTTGTACATAAATTACTATTTGTGTAGATAGATGTAGATTAAATTTATACCGAACCGGAAATTCATTTCTACTGAATTGTAGGCTTCATGTAGCGTAACTAGTTGACGCTACTCGACACATGCAAACGTTCATACATACCTACATACGTACATATGTTCGTATGGAGTTGATTACAAAAAATACTCATCGTAATATTTTATCTAAGCTTAGATAGTCCACCTGAAAATAGCTGTGTACCGAATAATAAAATATTCTTCTTGCATTAGTATTAGTTTGTCAAAGATACAATAATAATGTCTATTCGTTACTCGGAAAAAGGTACCACTTTTGAAAAAAAAAAAGTGATATAATACGAAGCGAACATTTTCTAAGTAAGATAGTCATCACAGACTGACATGGACAACCGCGCACATATCAAGTCCCACCCACTCTTGTTAAGCGGCAAGCAAATCAAGTCTTAATACTATGTCACAATGTGGAATGAGAACAATACTGACTGTTGTTACACACATAAAGCACGGTACGCCAATTGGAACTTTGAGACAATTGTACCTGTACGTATGTAGCCACTTCCCCATATCCGGTTTCGACCTGGACGATTATTGATGCTTGTTTTTACAATGTCATTATTTATAATCTAAAAATGTATACTAAGTTATGTGATTATTGCCCACTATGCCACGACCGCTTTATAAATATCCTTCAAATTATTGTAAAGAAGGCATAAATAATAAACTTGATAAATACGAATATATTCGTTCGTACCTCGGCATGTACATGAAATCAACCAAGCATGCACTCTGTCAGGCAATACATTAATTTTGCCCTCAACTGTGACTCGGCCTTTGGCACAAGTGCTCAAATCTTTCTACTGTATTGCAAAATGATAGAACATTACAGATTCATTCGTTCATCTGATGACTACGATGAATAGGTCATAAAAAAAACTCTACTTACGCGTCCCGCTCCAATAGTTCTTTATACAACTACAACAACACTGTAGAATCCATATAGTAAATGTGTATGTAAGCTTTCCTAAGTCGTCAACAGTATTACGCACACCCGCTTGCCGTGTTTTGTTAAAGCTGTTATTTTTTATATTTAGATGAGATGCAATCTCCGAAGAGTAGTTCCGCTTTTTTGTTAAGCATTTCCTTTAAATTGTTAATGCAGTCCTCTCAATTGATTTTCTGAGAGCTTGAGAGACTAGATTATTTAATATGCCGGAACAATGTGTTTGCGTCTGCTTCTGATCTGGTCAATTATTAGGAACCTCAGTGTACCATTTGTTTTATTTCAATTTTATGTAAACTTGTATACATTTCTCATTATATACTTTGAGTTTTCGCGTTCAGTTATTCTTATTATTTTGTTCGCTCATATTCAACTAATTATATTTGTCTTAAGATAAATCTTTCAAAATAGCAATATTGTACGTTTTATGCATGGTTCATGGTATTGATCTTATGATAATAAACGTAAAATTTAAGAACATGTTAAAATATCTAAAATGTTTGCTGGCGTTATAGGTCTGTGCGTCGATTCCTACGGACTTGAACCTATGGTGTCTATGTTCAGTTACCGGTCCGACAAAAATCATTTTAGCGGTCCCGTCTCTCTCGAGCCACTGACAATTCTCAAAGAGTATTCCTGTCTAGAAAATGCTTTTCAAACTTTGCCGTTCCCAGTCGTCATAAAATTGTAGGTCTCTTCCAGTCGTGTGAGAACAATACGAACGCACGTATAACGCGATTGGTTGCTGAAGAAGCTAGCCTCTACGAGCAGTAGTGCCACCCACATAATTATTAAATGTACTGACTTAATTTATCCCAGTTCCATAGTAGGATTCGGGGATGTGTTAAAGTTGGATTTAGGAAATGTAGATATATAATGTATATATATACGCTTACATGAAATTATACACATGCATGTATAAACAAATACCATTGTTATCTTTATTAAAATTATAACAATAGCGTTATGTTTATTTTTTTTATACAAATCTATATGGAAATGTGAAACTTACCCTTGCTTTAGGCGGTTTTATTAACTGAATGTTTGGCGTATTATGATCTGTAAAACAAAAGAAAATAAAATTTAAGTCAGCTTCAAAAATACGCACGAAAATTAAAAGGAACATAGATCACTAAATATTAACAAATGACATAATATACATATTTATGTATGTTAATTGTGGGAGTTTCATGATTATCAATATATGAAAGTTGTGTCTACATGTACTATACATGTCTGGAGAATATTTTTATTAAGAAGTTGTACACGCCTCTTATTTGCATTTGAGATGATTTATATGGAAACATTTGAGGCCTACACATTTCATCCTGGAAGTATGGAAGTGTATTTGTATTGCCTCTTTTAAGTGTTGTTCATTAATTACAAAAATAATCTTGATAAAGTAAATGAAAAAACCAAATTACACAAGAACACGTATATTTTAAAAATGTTTAAATTCAAGTTTGAGACTTTTATTTAGGAACTATTATGAATGTGCCAATGTAAAGTAAGTTAGTAAGTAAAGTAAGTAAGTTTGTTTTGACTTTGGTTAACATAATAATTAAATACTGTATTCGGAAGTACGATTACATTTTTTAATAATAAATACGAGTCATTTTTTTTTGTAAAGTAAGTTAGTAAGAGCAAACATAAGAAAGTTTGTATAATCGCAATCTAGTATTGAAAGTGTTGAGAATATGATTGGATTGTTTTTTTATTGGAAAGGCAAATTATTTTTTACATTTTCATAGATTTTCGTACCACTTTTGTATTCTATTTGGTTTTTGCTCTGTTTACTTTTCGTTTTTATCCAAAACATTAATCGCATTGCGAAACCTTTGGTGATGTTATGATTGCAATATACCTACAAATTGTTGTAATGCAATATGTATAAGTTTTTGTAATATCGAACACGGTTTTATTTTTTTCTTTAAATTTTTTTCTTATCTCTTAATGTAAAAGTAAAAAGGAAGTAAAGTGTATTCAAAACTATTCTGTTTCTTCATTCAAAAATATGCAGCAAAAGCACGAATATAATTTCAAATGTATTACATATGTCTGTAAATACATTTCGTTTTAAAGTTTCTAACGATTTTACCATTCAAATATAATGCCATTAAAAGATTGTAGAAATATGATTTCCTCATAGTAATATGTTTTCGTAGTTAATCCATTCGCCAGAGAAATTATTTAATCTTAATATTTATTTAAAACTAGATAGACTCGTAATTTCATCACTTTTATTGTTAAAATGCTAAACGCAATATTTTCTATACGACACATCCACATTGTTTAGTTGACCCGCATCAGTGTATGCAATGTAATATTTCTCAAACTAATCTGAACTTTTTCGCCCGAAAGTATGTAACAAATTATTATGAATATGAACACAATTTCGTATTTCATTATTAGTAGCAGATTGCGTTTATTATATTCAATCTCAATAATAGTTATTGAACAGCAATTTTGGCCGAAATATGATACTTAACAACAATCACTTAAATCGGACACAAGTAAATCAGGTACACAGTATGAATTACGTGAACAATAACAGATATTTGGGACAACTATGTCATTATTTCACTGATGGAGTACATATGAAAAATAAACCATATTTACTTTTGTTATCAAAAATATTAAGACAGTTTGTTATGAATACACTGAACTTCATTCTAAACATACACTGTTCAATCAACGTTAATTTAAAAAGTCAATTATCTTGTATTTTTTTTCACTTCATCCATAAAAATATGCTACTTATAATATTGGTGTGGCGTTGTTTTTGATAGACTTGTAAGGCTACGAATTAATCTTAAGTCCCTTGACCGCGTTCCAAACACTGTCACTTTCTTCCGCTTACCTTTATAGGCGGCTATTAAAGGCAATTCACGCAAAAACAATTGATAACATTAAAAAATATTTTTTTGGAGTTGATGTGCAAATTCACATGAATCAAAACAGTACGAATTTATTAATTTAGCTTTATTTCGTTTTTGCCGTGATGCACAATGTGGAAATCCAAGACGAACTGACAGTTTTCAAATATACTAAAAATCAGACACATTCTCTAAATGTAACCATCCACTGCCGATATACTTAAGTCAGTTTCTTATCTTCACACTATTATAAGGTATACGAAGATTTTTCTAAATAAAATGTATATATAAGTATATACTCGCAAATATATTAAATATATAAAATAAGTATACGTGCGTTTATTGCAAGCAGTGAAAAAATAAATCCTCAGAACACCCAATAGCTGCTAACATTATGGTATACTAGCAGGAGAGAGTATAGAACCAACCAAGAAGAAGGACCAATGTTTACGGAAGCAGGAGGAGAAAAGCAACACAAAGCACAAGACGTGGGTGGGGGTGTAGTCAAATAATAATCTGAGTAAGAGCAGAATAAGAAAGAAAGAGAAAGAATGACATCAGCAACTCAATAATGTAATTTTCTTAATGAGAGTTGTCTTAAGAAGCTATTCAAAAAAATTGTTTATAATTTAAATAAAAGTTATATATATATATATATATATATATATATAATTATATATATATATATATATATATATATATATATATATATATATATATATATGTATATAATAGATCTAAAAGTATTATTCACGATACCTATATGACTTTTATTGACCAGCCGAGTGACTACCACGGCCACCTCGAAATTGAAGATGACTACCACCTTTAACTAGAGTTTCACGAACTACCCTTTGGAAACCAGCACACCGTATTATACACCAAAACACTCAATTAAAGGGAAAACACAACTAAACGAAACGATTTGGTGTGTATTTCTTCTCTAATCCTATATTCCTGTGCGTATAAGAGGGGGTGATTCAAAAAGCACGCGAAAAGTATGGACTACCACAGAACAATATTTTGCTGCCAGTAACTCAAAGAAGAAGAAAATAAGGAAGTGTATCTAAAAGGAGAAAGAAAATACAGCGGAGAAAATTTCCTCCAGTCTCCCCAATCAGTGCGTTCAGGAAGATATAGACAAATATATTCATGTCTTCCCTGGTTGGTGGTGAAATGGGTTGGATTTTCCTAGACATTTTTCCGACTTTATTTCTTGCTTGAATAAGATAGAGCTACCCACCCGATGAGAGAACTATCTTAGATTCATTTGCAAACATAAGAAAAATACTGTGAGCGGGTAGATTCATATATTTATCAGTGTTCAAATTGTTGGATATCTGCACACCATTTCGTGTATACACATATCTCGTAATATGCATGAATTGCTTCGATGGCAAGTTGCACCAACGAGATATCCAGTGAGCTTAGTAAAGCAAAGGAAAATAAACACATACATCTAATCAGCCTTATATATATACATAAATATGGATGTGCCCTTTTTAACGCATTCTTCTAGACACCCAACTGTATATATAAGGAAATCTATATACATATGCATTGATATATATATGTATGTACATATATGTATATATTTACACGTGCATATACGTACGACTGCATATGTACAAATCTATATGCATACGTTTAGGACTTTATGTATATACTCCTGTGCACACTTCTTTATTAACAAATAAATACCTAGCCATCGTCATATACACACACTCACGCACACATATATCTTCCATACCCTTATATCTTTGATCATATATAATTTATATATTTTCACTCCCACAAAAACTCTAGAAATGTAGAGGATGTTTTATTTTGAAAGATAAAGATATGGTTGAATTCGATTTTGTTTTAAATAGCTTTTGTCCAGATCTCGTCAGCGAGTATTTATTTTTTATTATGGTAGAAGCTTTATAGTACATGGATTGAATATTTGTATGTTTCAAGTAATGTAAATATGAGTTTCAAAGTAAGTAATCTTAACATACTGGAAGGCCAAGAGGTTACATATATATTTCTCAAAAAAATGAAGGATCGAAAATATTTTTGACACAAACTTTATATTAGTATTGTTTATACTATAGCATTACTGCCGACGCGTAGGTATGCAATGTTTCATAAGGGAGAAGAAATGTCTGAAGTTTTATAATTTTATACCTATATTTTAAATTAATTTTTAAAACGTGAGAAAACTTTTAACTAAACTGGGCTTCCTTGCCAAAAAACGGAAGAAAAATTTTACGTGGAAGCGGTAATTTTTCTCGCGAGTCCAGCAGTACGACGGTATACTAAACGGTATAGTAAGTGGGTCCGGGTCTTCACTAAAAACGATTAGGTATATGTGCTTATATAAGTACTTTCTCTTATTTCCAATATGTCCAATTGGATGTTAAGTTCAACTTGTCCAAACGCGATCAAGAACCGGATACCGACATCGCCGCCAATATGCCATTTTTCACCCCGCACAACTTTATCCAAACAATGATAGGTGGCTCTAGCGAAGCCAAGCATTCAGTGCATCCACAAACACTTTCTAATCAGTTCTCTCATAAGTGAAAAAAGAGATTAAGAATAAAAAGAGAACTATCCTTTTTGCATTCAAACTTTCGTCAGCTTCAAAGTTTCCTCTACGCAGACACAGAAAAAGAAAAGGACAAAAGGAGAGCGAAGCAATAACGACGAAATGTGAAAAAGTATCTCAGTCGAGGAAATATAAACAGTCGAATAGAAATTCGCTAGAATTCACTGGAAGCAAAGTCTATGTACATGTGTATATAAAAAGTAAAAAAAGAGCATGCGCCTAGAAAGGGTGTACGTTTTTGTGCCTGTGTGCCTAACAAAATTTTTACTAGGCATATTATGTACCCTCCCCCCGCTGGAGATGGATATTGCTGCCTTGAATTTGTGCCAATATTGGGTGCCGTTTCACGAATTGATGGGTGTATGCAGGTACATAGAACATTGTTATTTGTGCTTTCTGTTTCGCTATATACAGCGAAAGGGGAAATCTTTACAAAAAAAAACTGCCAAAACATGAAATCATATACACACATGTTTTGCCTTTGCATTCCTTTTTCACCCATTTCTTAATATTGTTCGTTTAAGGAAAAAGCTTTTAACAGGTACGTGTACATGTATATACATCTCCTGTACTTAAAGTAGTCAAGAAGCAACTTCAAGTACGTTAAAGAGAAAAACTATTAAGAGTTATTTTTTACTTCGATGCAATGTATGTAATATAGTTAATGACGAAAATGTTGATCTACGTGATTACTATTGAAAATGTCAGTTGGTAGGAGTAAATAAATAATACAAAATATAAGTATACATTACTTAAGAATACTTAATCCTTAGTTTATTAGAAAAGAAGTAATACACATCTAAATGTTGTGTAAATTCGAAATTTTGTACATTAAGAAAAAGGTTTACAAGATTTAAATTATCGCAAATCGAATATTAAGTTTACAAGTTAATTAACTGCTTTAGAAATAATTCATCAAAATAAAACTTTCTTTATTGAAGTTGCCTTTCGCTAGCAAATTTTGCATACGATTCTGATATTTGAAAGGATGTAATAAAATGTTTTTTTTCAATATGGCATATGAGTTTTAACAAATAAATCCTGTAAAAAATATAAATGCGTTGGGAATGAGCATTTCTAATATCCTTTGAAATTCTGATGAGTTTTTCAATTTCCATTCAATTTAGGTATGCGTTGTAAGTTGTTGTTAGTCGAAATACAGAAAGGCTAAGATTAACTTAAGGTGCCTGCCATCGGCCAGTAAGTTAGAAATAGTAACATTATTCGTCCAACCAGTATTAAGCATTTTGTGTAATATTGTGTGAAGTATGATATGAATTGAAAAGCTATAATAATATTTCCAAATTTTTACTCGTATTATCACACAAATCGGTTTGATGTACAAAAATTCGTAATTGTGTGGTATTGTTTTATTTTAACCATATTTATGTTTTTAACCATATTTATGTTTTATTAAATATATAAGTAACCATAGGAATTGTCATCGTCATACGTCAAAAGACAGTTACCACTCAGAAGATATAAAAAATGTGTAAAATAGAAGCACTTATTTAAATCATAACTTTGGAAATCAGAAACTATTGGATGTTTTTATGACTATGTATATAATGGTGACAAATTCACTTACCGATTATATCGCATTTAATTAATACTTTATTATGTATTAAACTTTTATTCCTCTAATGAAATTATAATATTCGGTGACATGAAATAACTTCAGATTCAATTAAATGTAAACTTGTTTTAACACAAAATAATTCAATTCCTTAGGAAACTAAATACATCAAAGTAGTCAAATTTAGTTTAATATGAAAATTTCAGCAACATTTTTATATGTCCGAACAGTTTTTTTTTTAAATCGAAACATAAGAATTTTGGCTTGCAATTTATGTACATAACTGTCTATTGTTCAAATATTTCATCCGATGTCTAATTTCTGAAACATGTTTATTTGATTTTGGTTTGTCTCCAATTTCGTTAAGCAACTGTTTTTAAATTTGTATTCTCATGTAAGATAACATATAATGGAACTAAGCACTTGAGTAATTGCATTGGTATCTAAAGTATTTTGTTTGATTTGTGTTGAAACTGTTCTTGTCGTCATTTAAAATTGTAGAAATTGGACCGCTGTGATGTTTGTGTTTTCAATAATGCGTTCTTAATATCAACGGTTATTAAAGTTTCACTTTTTTTTTTAATAAATCAACTGCACATAATAATTAATTAAAAAAATGCTGAAGTTACTAAAGTAAACGACAATCTATAATATGTGTTGGTCTGTATAAAAAAAAACTATAATTTTAGTTTTTATAGTTGACAATGAATTACACTTGATTTCGAATATATATTTTTGTAAATAATATTTCTTTCCAGACTTGGTTTTTGATAATAATTATTGCTTTCACTTCAAATTATTTCATTAATATGTTCACCATTGTGCAATAGGCAGCGGTGATAAATACGCGTATCGGCAACAAAGCCGAAAAAGCGTGACTGAAAATGAGTGCCATGTACCAAAAAGACACAATTTCAATATTGGAATGGTCCTGGAAAAGGAAGCAAAGTAATAGAATTTTTAACTTCTCTTGTCTAGCGTATTTCGATGGAGTAGTACTACATATTAATATGAGTACCTAACTCAGAATCCAACAAAAACTAAACTTTTCCCAGGATAAATGTTTTAGTGCGTTTTGTTGGGCTTTCAGTAGGGTTCTAACTTGAAAGCTTTTCCAACATTTCGACTGATATTGGTTTACATATCACTCTTGCACAATGCCCATGCAGGAGATGCGCCAATACTTTGAAATTCACATAAAACCCCTTTGTTGGATAGGTATTCTTGTCATATATATTGTTGTTGATATGATTGGCAATACACTAGCTCACTTTAGAAGATATATAAACAAATTAAAAAAAATGCTCAAATAGAAAAAAAATTGTACAAACACAGTCCATAAAAAAAAACAAGAAATGAAGAACAGCACTAACTCGTCGTGATGGTGAAAAAGCTCACGTGGCCAGCCGATAGCAGTGGGATAATCGGATCGTTAGTGCCTGTCACTGATGGTAAAAAAAAAAATGTTTTCCGTACGCGTTTGCGTTGGCTACAAATGTTTTGACATATGGATGAGCGAATGAGTCGAAGATATCTGCGAATTTGTCGGTGAAAATTCTTTTCGTGACAAAGCCAGTGAGGAGATATAACATTTTTTGTATATTTTTGTTGTATTGAGTGCAGCGCACAACATAGCAGTCAAATTGCCACTAAAAATATGATGTAACTAGCACTTCAAGTATTTGCATATACATACTTGCCCATATAAATAAATGATTAGAGAAAGCACTAATTTTTTGGAGAAAATATATTTATGTATATGTATGTATATGCCTATTTTTTTATCATTGGAAAGAGAAATAATTCATAGTTTCCTTGAACCAAAATACGTAGACAGGGCTTTATAATTGTTTTAATACATGGTTCATAAACGTGACTAAAACTTGTATTTGTATTGGTAATACAATACGTACGTATGTAATGCATTCGTGGATGCATTTGGATGACGCTCTTCCAAAAACAAAATTTTTTGTTTGGTTCTAATGAAGGTGTGAGTTGACTTTATACGGAAAGTTTGGTATTTTGGCATCACCCTGTGATGTGCATTGTGCGACATTGGTGTACTTTTTCGTGGACATCACTATGATAAAACCACAGAATCATCACAATTCAGATGCACACGAGCAACGGCTAGGTCTCTTCTATATTGTGCGAACACACACAACTTAGCGCAGATGCTAACGTTTGCTTCAGAACATGCAAAACGTTCATTCGCATTCAGATGCATTCTTTTTGTTTTGAGACACACATACATTATTAATGCGCGCTTGCGTTTGAAAAAATAAAATCAAAAAATTGCTCCGCCTACTAAAGTCTCGAGTACATAGACGCATAAATTCCAAAATTCCGCACATTTTTGGATGGCGGATGCACGAAATTGTTAAAGGATGAGTTGTGGTTTTATACTAAGTGACCTAACACTCGCATATATGTACATACACATGGGTACCTACATACATGTTTATTTCCAATGGTAAAAAACGCATCCGTAAAGAATAAACAATCTGCTGCTTAACTGTTAAGATCGGGACATTTATTAACGTCATACGTAACGTCAGACATATTCAGACATTCTTATATGCAATACATACTATGTAATATTTCTTATAGGCTTAGTTGAAATTCCTCACACTATTAGAATAAATTAAACTTCCTTTTGCACAGTAGGTATCCACAATATTATTTAAATACTGTACATACATATATAGAGGTTAAATTGATAATGTCATACAAATTGAATTTGAATTACTATGAATTGTAAAGAGAAGTATTAATAGTGATATTTAAATAAATGCTATGAACATTTTCTGTCTTTTTTTTTTATTATACTAAGGATGTAGTGTAAAATTTCCGGCATGGGCATGAATTATGTTATGAATTAGACTGGTATTTTAAACTTTTGCAGGTTATAATAACTAAGAAATTCCTTATATATATAATTATTTTTGATGTGATAATTTGCAGATCACGATTAGTATTTTTTATTAAGGGGGCATAGAAAACGTGACTAAATTTAAAGAGGCTTAAGAGGCTAGGATCAAAAAGTAATGATGGTAATGCTAACTTTCCTCAGTAACTGTTCGCAAGAACGACAACTTATTGATCAACCATTCTACTTTATCATGACATATTCAAACTGTTCTTATCAGATAAATATTCATATTAATGCACAGATTATGGAAGGCATGTCCACCGTACACACTTTTACACATTTGTAAATATAGTCGGCTATTTAAAAAGATCGACATGCACATTCTTCAGCGTTGCATTCATAAAAACTTTTGGACTGCCTGCCATGGGCAATTCTAGCAAACATATAAAGGGTCTAAGGGATAATACTAATATGGGATCGCCCGACGTTATACATACTTCACACTCATTCAACCCCTCCTGCAGAAAAACTTCTTAACATGTTTTCTATTTAGATTTGACTGGATTGCTATTTAGGTGCTAGATGCTCTTTTACTATATTTCATAGATGAATCTGACTGATAAAGGAGTACGAAGTAGTCTATTTGACTTCATAAGGAATCTCTATATTAGCGTTGCTGTAGAAGCCTAGTGGGCCTCGGACTGTCGCGAAACAAAGATCATTGCTATTATAAATTATTTGTTATAATACATGGCAATTATGCAAATAAAATTGGACCTCCAATAACGTGTTTTGCTTATGCAGGATATATTAGACTAGAATAGAGAAAATGGAAAAAGTTTCCATATTGGATAATAGAGATTAATCGCGGGAGGAGTCATATTTCACGATGCAAACAAGAATCCACTTCAAATAGGGATTCATAATCCTGACAGGACCCTTACAGCAATGCAAATCCCAAAAAGTAATTAAATCTCAGTTCTAAGGTTGCTGTAGGAATGGTTATACCATAGGAATATTTCGCTGATGAAAGTGATAACAAAAATTACTCAGCTACTTATTTTAGTTAGAGTAATGATTAAAAATACGTATTGTATTACCATGGCATCAAATTGCTGATTACCAAGGGGTTGCTTGTGGTAGATTAGTTCATGCTTGCAGCTAGAGTTGAGTTGGGTAAGGCTCAAGTTAAAATTAACATCTGATCTTGTGAATCGATTTTCGTCGTATATGTCTAAGGTAGTACTTGATTGTTGGAAGGGGAATGAACAAAACATTTATTTATTCACCAATAATCAAGGATTAAGTTATCACGATCAACATCCCACATACGCAACATCCATCACCTGGTCATCGTACACACGCAATTGCATTCACACAACCGGATGTAATATGACCACCACCGAGTGCACCCAGACTCATCGCTTGCATATTCGGCAGGGCATGTCAGACTTGTGCTAACCAGAGTGGGTATGAAAGAACCTTTCACGACCAGGACGAGCTTAGGTTCTAAGTACATAAATATTGTACGATCAGTTGATAGCCGGACTTTTGGCAAATAAGTTGGAATACTAAAGTGACATTTAATAATCTTTAAGTATAGCCGTTTTAATTTCGAAAATGGGCACAGAGAAATCTGTGTGTTCAATAATTTTTTTTATCGACGTAACGCCACGCTTTGTAATTGCCGCCCGAGCAGGGAACTCTCCTAAAATAAAATGGATAATACTTACTGAAAAGACAGCGCATTAAAAGTTTAGTGCGAAAAAAAAAATATATCATAACGGAACACAACGATAGAAGAAATAGTGAAACCAAACACACACAATCCATCAGATCATAAGAAATAACGAAACAAAGCTATATTCCTTCGGGTGAATTGAAAAGTAGTTATAATTTAAATGTGAGATTAGCGATAGTGTTTTGAACAACATTATTTGCAATATAAGAGGCAATATATAGCTTAATACATATGTATGTGTATGTGAAAAGCGAACTCTGGAAAGACACATAATAAGAAGAGCAAGCCAACATATCGGAACTTAAGGAAGTAGGAAACCGGAGTGATGAGAAGCTGGCCAATCAATTTATTATTGTAAGACAGTTTTACGAAAATATTAATGAAAAAAGGCAAGATATAACTTTTATTATCGCAACCATGTAAAACATACATAAAGTATTTGTATTTTTAAATAATATTTTAATATTTGTTGCATTGCCTATTAAATATATGTAGTTACACTAAAACATACTATATCGCTTAAAAATTACCTGTCGGGTTGATTTTTCTCTGATATACACACTTTCACTGTCAAAATGGACGATTTGAAGGATAAGGTAACGAAACTTAATAGCATTATTGACCAAGTTAAGATAGTAGTGGATCGGTTAGGTGGAATCGGTCTAGGGGAATTCGCAAAAGCTTCAGAAATTCGATTAGAAGCGATTTCCAATCGTAAACTAAGACAGTGCAGAAGTATTACGCGGACCTACTTGTGACCAGGATCTAATAGATATTTCCAAAATCTCTGACGCTTTTATGCAAATGCAAGTTTTTTACGGAAATCCCATTCTTTATGTTTCCAGGATTCATAATTCAAAGAGACAATTTAAATAGACTAAGAAATAGTCTGCACTAATCCAATTTACCGCGCTAACCTTTAGTACATTTACTAATATGTATGTAGTAGTATATTCTGCTCTAATATACTGTAATAAACATAATTGACGAGGAAGCAGGAAAGGATGTTTCACATCGCTACAACAAGAAGCGATGATGTAGACAATTTTGCTGAGGTAAGAGGCTCTCAAGACAAGGAAATCCCACAAGAAAATCTTATGATAGGCATCTTGATTCCGTACCATACATAGAAAATGGTGCAATGATGCTCTCGGCTTCAGCTGCATAGTCGTACGACAACTTGTGCTGTCTACTAGCAACCATTCTTACGAACTTTCTGCACAAGCTCGCGTACAGGGTGCCTAAGGCGAACATTTTTTTTTTGCAAATTTTAAAAACGAAAATGTCCCTGATCATTGTAACTTCTGGAATAATTCACTGAACATATTTGCAGTTTCCTATAAAATGTGGTTAATAAATGAATTAAATTATGATGTATGCTTAAGCAACACATCTGCCCAATCTCAAAAACGAAATCTGAGTGACGCCACAAAACAAACAGATGACGGTTTTGACAAGCTACCTAGCACACTTTTATTCCTTGGACCATGGTACTGACTTTCTGTCAAGATTTCGAGCGGAAAACAGCTGTCATTGTAATACCTATGATTTATAAAAAAACATTATAAAATAACATTAGATTACCAAAAGTTAGTCCTTCCCTATTCATAAGGGAGGAGGAGATATTTCCAAAACGACATTCTCGATTATCTGTACGGTGCTATGGAGATCAGGATATGTATCGACCATCAACCCTTCATGTTCGCCCTCAGCGCTGCAAAGCGAGGATTGAGGAGTATAACCGCGAAATAATTCGCACTGCGGGAAATCAAATTAAATTGGTACATTGCATAGTGCATATCAAAATAGTTCAGATCTGTTACCACACGTAGTACTGCAACCATAAATATCTATTGTACACCCTTCTCTTGGTCTAGAATTTAAGACCTGCCTTCAGTAAATTGAGAACTCTCCTAGATGGGATTTGTTCGAAGTCTTGCCTTGTTATGTATGATCTGTTTATCATTTTGAATATTTGTCTGGCAAGTCATGGGCAGTTGATTAGTATGTTAACTGTAAGGCCCATTTTATGAAAGTGGTAATTACATGTTCCGTGTCCAGTTAGTGCTCCACATAGCAAACTTAGGTTAGCCTTGTTAGATTGAAGAGCTTCTTAGGTTGCTTGGGGTCGTAGTTTTGTTCCTCCTGACTGTTGGGTTAGAACTGGTTCATTTGTTTAGTAACCCATTTGTGTAGGTGAATATTAATGCTAGTTTTGTTGAATCCATAAATGGGAGAGGGGCCAATAAAGCGAACCTGAGTACCTGCGTTGGCTTGTATATTAACCTTTTCATAACCTTCATGGTTTTCATGTCCTGTCACTCGAGACAGTTTTAGTTTGTTAAACTCAACTAAGTGGGTTTGGTCTTCCATTCCTTTATATTCGGTATGAGTATTTCATATCGTTTTTAAAGTCTAACTGAGGAGACATCAGGTCACTTACTAATCGACTTTCAAATGTTGTCAGATTCAGAATTTCTAGATGTCCAAAAAGATTTCCCTCTTTGCTGCACCATAAAGTATGATTGGTTTAATCATTTGATTGTAGATCCACCGACTTTTGGGTTTAATCCCCACGCCTTTGTGTAAGTTTTGGGGATGGGAGCATTCCAGGAGAGTTTTTGATCCATCGTTAATCCGAGAAATTTCACACCTTCCTTTGGTATGATGTTTTTTCCTTTGGCTTTAAGTTATTGAAAGTTATTTGTCCTTCTTCTAGTGAATCGACTTATGTTTGTTTTGGTGTGATTTGTGGAGATTCCTTCTTCATCACACCAGTTCCACGTTATTTTCACGGCTTTTTGCATGAGATTCCCTATAATACCTTCATGTCTGCCTATTATGATAATGGTTATTATAGTATTAAGTATATGGATAAGTTCGTCTACTAGAAATTGACTAAAGAAGTAGGGATAACACACCTCCCTGAGGGCAATATGTAATAGTTTTGATACCTATCTCTGAATGGCTAAATTGGCTGTTATATATCGTTCTTCTAGCATGACGTTTATCGATTTAACAATTATAAGTCAACCTTATTTCTTCACACTGCATTTGTTAAGGATAAATGACTTGCGTTATCGAATGCATCTTCTATATCCATAAATCCTCCAATCGCTACCTCTTTCAGGGATTTTTCCACAATATCAATGACCATATGAAAAGATGTTATTGTGGTAAAGATAATCGAGAATGCCGTTTTGGAAATATGGAAATATATCCTCCTCCCTCATGAATAGGGAAGGACTAACTTTTGGTAATCTAATGTTATTTTATAATGTTTTATTATAAATCATAGGTATTACTCTGACAGCTGTTTTCCGCTCGAAATATTGACAGAAAGTCAGTACCATGGTCCAAGGAATAAAAGTGTGCTAGATAGCTTGTCAAAACCGTCATCTGTTTGTTTTGTGGCGTCACTCACATTTCGTTTTTGAGATTGGGCAGAGTGTTGCGTAAGCTTACATCATAATTAAATTTCGTATATAAAAAATGAATGTATGAAAAAAAATAATTGATTTTCAAATTGATGTAAGATGAAAGAATTTAATTCATTTATTAACGACATTTTATAGGAAACTGCAAATATGTTCAGTGAATTATTCCAGAAGCTACAATGATCAGGGACATTTTCGTTTTTAAATTGTGCAAAGAAATTTTATTTATTTTCGCCTTAGGCACCCTGTACGCGAGCTTGTGCAAAAAGTTCGTAAGAATGGTTGCTAGTAGACAACACAACTTGTCGTACGACTATGCTATGAAAAACTGTTATTGGATATTTGCCCTTCAGATATGCGAATTGTACCTTGTCAATTGGAGCTATTTCTAATGATGATCTTATGACCAGAAAGGAATGTGGAAACTTAGAATTTGGAAACATGAGTACTGCGCGTGATTATGTGCAAGTGCAAGAATTTGATGAGGTTTTATTGTTGTTAGAATTGTATATTGAATTTTGTTAGCTTATAACGATAGATAACCCGGCTATTGGGTTCACTGACTGTAAGCGGGTAGTTATGCGCTGTATAATCTGTATGCGTCGGTATCCTCGCATTTTTGATTATTTTTGTGTGACACTGTTGGAGGTTGCAGGATCTGATTCAGAGGTTGCATTCCCGCAGCCTTAACGGTGCTTTGGTAGCTGTCCATGGCAAGAAGCTGTAGCATTGTTTCAATGGCGGCTGGTGGTGTGGAACGAAGTGCCCTCGTGATGCAGATACACTTTAATCTTTGAATACTGCTAATCAAACAAGGATGCGATATGTTAAATTGTTCTGACTGACAACGGTTGCGTACTACAGTGAGCAATTCTCGGTTTGAGTACAAATTTGGGGCCAAGGATCCTGTTATATGTCTAAGCAACTGCCACTTCCTTTTTAATGCTACCCTTAATGTTCGGTTTCCAGCTTCTGTCTAAAATTTCGCGTAAGTATTTGCCTTGTCTCGTGAAACTCAGTTCCTCTTTCATCAGCCTTGGAGGCCTTATTAGAGGTATTTTGTACCTTCTCTTAAACAGGCTAGCTCAGTTTTGGACGGTTTAACATCCAGACCGGAACAACTAGGGCTATGTTGCTTCTGATAATCTGAATGGATAGATCTTCTGGATAGCACATTGAAAATCCATCTACGAAAACTGTCTGTAACATTAAGTATTTCGAGAGCGTTATTTATCGCTTCAAATCTGGCATTGTTTAAGGCTATGTCCAGAAAAGCAGCCATTGTATACTGTTTGTTGCTGAGGGCATTTTCAATGGTGCTAACAAGCGAGTGAAATCCTATTTCTTTAGAGAAACCTTTGCGGTACGCATGCTGGGAGAGTGATAAGGATCTGAAGCTGATACTTTCCCTAATATGTAGATCCACCATCATTCAAGAGAAAAGAAGAAAGGGTTATAAGTCTGTAGATGTGTGTGGCTTTCCCACATTTTGATATGAACCACCTTAGCTTTCCACCACAGTTTAGGAGTGTAGCTAAATCTTCAACAGCTGTAAAAGATTACCCTCAGGCACGGCGATAATATCTCTAGTCTATGCTTTAGTTCGGTCGGGCTGAATTACGTATTTGTTTGCCTTGGGATTTCTACGTTTTTTGAACAAGTACTTAGTTTTTAAGTAATCTGTTATGTAGTCTGTTACAATACATCCCAGAAATGATGAGTTTTGAGAAGTGACTCTACGGAATCTGTAAAGTTATTTGTCAGATTTCCATATGCCTTGAAGTAGACCAAGTTTGTTGTCTGGCCGTTTGTGAGACTTGTAGTTCTCACAATAGCTTTTCGATGATTTTCTCTTGGATAATCTGAGTTCTTCGTTGTATTTGGCGAGGACCCTTATTTGGTATTTTTGCCCCATGGAACTCACGCTACGTGTACTTGTGTTTATTATTAAGTTGGGATTGGTGGGTTTTGGTGACCTACAGCCCTCTGATATTAATTCTCCAGGGCCAATGTGTAGTTTCAGAAATAATATGCTTATGGTATGAGAAAGATGCTTTTTTAGATACCTGTCATTGTTAAATAAACTGAGATACTTGGTTAGTAACAAGTGTTAGGTCTAGAACTTCCTTTCTGGAGATTTGAACGGTTGGTGCCTTTTATTTGCATCAGCTAAAAATTCTATAAGAGAAGAACATGTTTAGTTGTTGTCACTACTTCTCCATAAGGTTTTATGAGCGTTAGCGTTGCATCGTATTATGAGGTATTTAGTTTTTTAGTTTTTGGTGGTGAATCGTTGTCGGCTCCCGGAAAATGGGCGGGGGTAACTACTACCTCTGTGTCTGCTATGCATAGTAGTATAGAGGAATTTAATGTCATTGCTTACATTTATACCGATTTGTCATAAATAAATTTACTGTTTTTAATATTTAGTCCTGAAATTTTGTTGTTGCTAATCCAGGGTTCTTGGCTCAACCCTTTTAAGTAGTGGGTACTTGCGTAGCGGTGGGTGCTTCATTTGAGCTGAAACTTTTCGAAAAACGCACTGTTTGGGCTACACAGCACTCACATTGGAAATAAATTTGTTCTTTCCGCGGAGGAATAATACCGACATTCTTTCAAGATTTTTCGAACGGAATACAGCTGTATCAAAATAACCTAGCATTAAAAAAAAATACTAGATGGTTCAGCAACAGTTATCCCTACCTTATTCATGGGGGAGGAGGTGGAACGACAGACAAAAGAATTCCTGGCTGGAATCTAAAATCGAATAGCAGGAATCTGGAGCTAAGTTTTTTAGAAGTTTCTGCTAGACAATATCATATACCCCTGCATGTGCTATCAAAAACAGGGGAGATTGAGATATCTCTAAAGAGGAACAGAGGACACGACTTCTGGAAACTAACTTTCCGGACAGTCACCAAAACACTGACAGGTTTGGAGCCAATTTGGCAAGACAAGGATTTATGGATGGACCAGGATACGCCTGGAATCGGAAATGTGGAGATATGTATCACCCGATGATGAGCAGCCAGCTGCAGGTACCCACATCTTATGCAGATACTTGTCACATGCACTTGACATGCACACAATTGCTGGGAGTCAGTCTAGGAGTCACCGAGCAATAAGTGTCAATAAGTGTGGTGAAATAAAGTAAAAATAAATAATTGTTCTTGAACCATTGAGTAGAGTGTTTAATTTGATTTGGATAGACCACAGGTCATTACATTGGCGACGAGGTAAATTTGCTTATATTTATAATATAAAAAAAAATAATAATATCATAAAGCGTGCAGCTGCCATTTAATTGGTAATTTCGAACAGTGCATTCAATTGTACTGTGGAAAATAGAAAAGAAAAAAAGGCCTGTCGCGCATTACATTGCGAAGAGAAAACGGAAGAGGTGAGACATTAGATTGTCAGGCAT
This sequence comes from Eristalis intricaria, assembly GCA_964034865.1. Lineage (NCBI taxonomy): Eukaryota > Metazoa > Arthropoda > Insecta > Diptera > Syrphidae > Eristalis > Eristalis intricaria. The sequence continues at coordinate 76,058,717 of OZ035873.1, read as the reverse complement.
TAAATTGCGAATAAAAATGTGTAATTGTGTTGCAAGGCAAGCGTGTTGAAATGAGTGGCTCAGGAGTAGCACCATTTCCCTGCGAGGTTATAGAGAAAGCCTTGATTCGGTCAGAGTTGGAAAAGTGGCTCCGGGCATTTACTCTATATCTGGAAGCAGAAGAGATCACTGATCCAACAAAAAAGAAGAACAAATTACTACATCTGGGTGGTACACAGCTTCAAGAAGTAATCTATAACATTCCAGGGGCACTATTTCAACCACAGGATGCAGAGGACCACACCGATGTCTTCAGGGTCCTCGTTGACAAGCTTAATAACTATTTGTCTCCTATAAGAAACTCCGCATTTGATAGGCACTTATTTCGTTCGCTGAAACCTGAGAGAGATTGAATAAATTTGTTTTGAAATTTCGAAATCAGGCAGCAAAGTGCCAATTTGGGGAAACAAAAGAGAAAATCTTGGAAATAAACATAAAAGACAATCTTATAGATGCGCGGGCAACTAGAGACCTAAAAAAACTTCTATTAGAAATACAGCATACATTAGCACAGCTCATCGAAATGTGACATGTATATGAAGAAATTAATAACGAGTCGGAGGCCATGATACTGCAAACTACTTCCATGAGCATTAACTGTGTTGTTTCCAGTGGTAAGAATATAGGTTAACAGGAGAATGCAGCAAATGTGGGTCTCGCAAGCATTTAGTAAGCAATAGTAAGCAATAAATGCAACAAGTGCAATTTTATAGAAAATTTTGCGTTAAAATGCAGAACCAAAGCCAATAAACGCAAACAAACCGACTATTATAACACAGATGCAAAACAGCGCAAAATCCAGACAAAGGTTCGTTTTGTGGGCGAAGAAAAGTATGATGACACTACTGTTGATAAGTTGGACAGATTTCAGGAACACAACTGTTTCAAAATATCTAAAAAGGAAGATCCTACAGGTGAAACGGGTGAGATAATTAATATAATATATATTATATTATTGCTTTATTGGTGGTCGTGTAGTTCCGATGCTGATAGATTCAGGGTCTCGTCATAACCTTCTTAGCGAGAATGATTGGGAACACCTTTGTAGGGAAGGAGCTGCCATATGGAATATTCGGACGAAATCGGAAAACCAATTTTGAGCTTATGCCGGAAATGACTTGCTGGAGGTAGAAATTTTTGAAGCGACAATAGTGGTCAATAGAAACACTGATTTGATTTCTTCGTTCTATGTAATTGAGAATGGAAGACAATCGCTTTTGGGTCGGGATACTGCCATTAAATTGAACGTCCTAAAACTAGGACTTGATGTCAATCGGGTCGATAATCTGCAACCATTTCCGAAAATTAAAGGCATTACTATTTTTTTATCAATCAATGAGTTAGTGAAGCTGGTTTAACAGCCATTGCGAAGGGTTACAGCTGCTCTAGAAGAAAAGGTGGAGGCTAAATTGATGGAGGCAGTTGCTCAGGATATCATAGAACGGGTCTCGGGACCGAGTCCCTGGATATCTCCTATTGTAATCGTTTTTACAGAATCCGGGGACATAAGGCTATGCGTTGATATGAGGCGAGCTAATCTCGCTATATTAAGGGAAAATTACCCACTGCCAACGTTTGAATCGTTTATGACAAGATTGAAGGGTGCGAAGTGGCTTACGAGGTTAGATTTGGAAAGCGCTTACCACCAGTCCGAATTAGATGAAAGAAGTCGAGAAATAACGACATTTATCACGTCGAAAGGGATATTCAGATATAAACGATTGTTATTTGGAGTTAATTCAGCCCCAGAGATTTTTCAGAGGCAGATGGAAAATATCTTGCCCGGGTGTAATAATGAAAAAATTTGTAGATGACATTGTAATTTTTGGTCTACCCGAGGATGAACATGACGTTAGTCTTAAGGCTGTGTTGGAAGTCTTTAAGGAGCATAATGTGGTGTTAAACGAGTGTTAGGAGTATAATGTGGTGTTAAAAAAAGTTAAGAACATGAGGTTCCTGGGACATATCTTGTCCACAGACGGCATAAATACAGACTCTGAGAAGGTTAAGGATGTCCTAGAATTCCAACCACCATCCAGCAAAGAAGAGACAAGGAGTTTCTTAGAGCTAGTGACATACCTTGGTAAATTTATCCCTGATCTTGGGGATATAACAGAGCCACTCCGGAAACTTACAAAGATGTTTAATTCGAAAGGGAGCAAACCCAAAATATTTCTTTTCAAAAATTAACAGGACAGTTGGCAAGAATCCCGACTTAAACGTATTTCGATCCAAAGAAGCGAATTTGATTAATAGCCGAAGCTAGCCCAATAGCTTTAGGCGCTGTGCTCTTACAATTTGAGGGTGATATCCCCCTTGTTATATCATTTGCGAGTAAAACCTTGTCTGAGGTCGAAAGGAGGTATTCACAAACAGAAAAGGAGAATCTTGCGTTGGTTTGGTCAGTGGAACGATTTTATTATTTCTTGTCGGGTATAGAATTCGAATTGGTTACAGACCATAAACCATTAGAGGCAATTTTTAAGCCAACGTCGAAGCCTCTAGCCCGCATTGAACGATGGGTCTTGAGGTTGCAATCCTTTAAATTTAAGGTCGTATATGAAATAATATTCCTGGAATTCGAATAACATCAGTCGATTTTTCCATTTCGCCTTGAATTGTGTACATTGGAGAACATTCTGCTATGTGTAACGAAAATCGTTATACCTAATCCCTTGAGGTCAAGAGCTTCCAGGTGAGATAGTGATGAAACGTAGGGTTCGTTCGAAGGTATGGTGGCCATTATTTGACAGAGAAGTGGAAAAATTCGTAAAGAACTGCAGTGATTGTTTGCTGGTATCAAGACCGATACAACCAACCGCAATGAACAGACACGAATTCCCTGATGGACCATGGCTATGTTTGGCAATAGACTTGATGGGACCATTACCGAACCATGAGCACATTTTCGTAGTCATCGATTATTATTCGAGATACCATGAAGCCAAGTTCCTTAAAAGGATAACATCAAGCGTCATCATTGAAAATTTGGAGGAAAGGTTTTCAAGGTTAGTATCCGAAATCGATAACAGCCGACAACGGACATCAGTTTGTGAGCGAGGAGCTTAAGCAGTATTGTGCAAACAATGATGTGCATCTTATGTTCATCTATTGGCCACAAGCTAATGGGGAGGTAGAAAATATGAATCGTTCGATATTAAAGCGGCTACAAATAGAAAACGCTACAGGAACCAACTACAAAAAAGTGATCCAGAAATTCATTCTGATGTACAACGTTACTCCGCACGGGACAACTGGAAATACTCCGTCAGAGCTGTTGTTTAATCGCGCTATCCGAGACAAAATACCTTCGATCCGTGACATCAACGAAGATATTTTAGACTCGAAATCTTCGAAATGTCATCTTCCCGAATAAACTAACACCGGCTTTTGATCCACAAGAGTTTGAAGTAATTGAACGGAAAGGGAGACGGCAAAGTATTTAGGAGAAATATTTCTCATCTCAAAAGACTACCGGCTTCTCCGGGATCAGATCCAATTTTAACTCCTAAATCTATTCTTAATTCCTTAAGCTCTACTCCAGATATGTAAAAACAAATTTCTCCCTTACCTCACTGTAATAACAAAAAGTTGTTTAGCGCTGGGATATATCCAAACCTGTGGAGAAAGGCAAATGTAGTGTTTATTCCATAGATAGGAAGAAAGACCCAAACTAATGTGAGCTTTACAGGCCAATTAGCCTTACATCATTTCTGCTGAAAGTGTTTTACAGGCCGATTAGCATTACATCATTTCTGAAAAAGTTGTACACAGCTACAAAACCTCAATACAAAAAAGAGAGCTATTAAGAAAGCAAAGGCATGGAAGGGGGACAATAGATCCAAGGATCGCGGTGCAATATATCCTTAACTATAATAATAATAATCATGGCGAGAAGCAATATAGATTGGTTATTGACTTCAAAAGGCTAAACACCGTAAGCATACCTGACACTTATCCAATACCGGACATCAGTGTAACACTTCAATTTCAAGTAAAGAAATTTCAATATTTATTTAAATAACGAATGCTTGTTGTGCTTAATCAGGTTTGATGTTACACCTTCGTTAGCTGAATTATGATGTTGGCAGCATTCACAACTTTGTTGTACTTAATAATATTAGATGTTGCTATTTCATTAGCTGAGTTATGATATTCCCAGCGTTCATAACTATCCCCCTTTCCAATTGAAGTCACCCTTCCTATGTTAAATATTACATAATTTTGTACATAATCACATAATTAATTTTCCGTTCATATTTTCAGTTATCTTCAGTTTTCATTTTCCTATTTATTTTAACATAATAAACTTAGAATTTTTACACAAATTACAATATTTAGCAAAGATTTTTTGTTTATAAATTCAAAAGCATAATTATACGATTTAAACAAAACAAACGCATCATTATATACCACTCACTTTGGCGTACCTCAAGGTTCGGTATTGGCTCTCATTTCATTTATAATTTTTATGTCCGACGTACCAGTACCTAATGGTAACACTTTCCTAGCTTTGTTCATTGATGACACAGCCCTGTTCTCATCCAATATCTTAGCACAGGACACGCCAACTTTTCTTCAAAATGCACTTGATGCGTTTCAGTTATTCTGCTTCAGATGAAAAATCAAACCGAATGCAGATAAATCTCAGGCTATGTGGCTTACTCCACGCAGAAAACAGCAATTCCTTCCTCAAACAAACCTCCAATTGAACTCGACCAGCATCGAGCATGGTCTGATAGCTGCAAATATTTACTTTCGATAAAAAACTCATATTTGAAAAACATATATCGAGTACGTTCTGAACGTACTAATCATTAAAATCCTATATCCCTTAATCAATCGTAAATCAAAACTTAGTATTGATAACAAACTACTAATTTTCAAAACCTTGTGTTTGATTGTGCCAAATCTCACATTAAAAAACTGCAAATATATCAAAACAAGATTCTAAAGCTAATGTTAAATCTGCCCTGGCATTTCTCTACTATGAGGCTCAATGAAAAAGCAAATTTAAATACCATGTCACATCTCATTGATAAATTACACCAGAATTTTTTAAGCAAATGCTCTCATTCGAAGAGTGAGTTTATTCCTAGAATCTTATATTAAGGAAGAATCAATCGTATATAAAAGCTAAAATATTATACATAGTTATATCGTTCTTGCATATTACATAGTTGGCGTGGCGCAATTTAGATATAAGGGTCATTAGTTGTAAGAGTCATAATAGGGGTTTTTGATTATTGTGTTTTTTCCCTTAACTGTTCCTATTAATGTATAGAATTTTTCTTATTATATATACTTTGAACTATCTTTGTTGTAAAGAACTTTTGTTCTGTATCTCATAAATAATACATGTTAGTTGTAACTTAAACTGTACAAATCAAACTACAAATAAATTGAACTATGAACTTAAACAAAAAGTTCAATACCTTACAGAATTGCTGAATTCGTTTCGTTATTTCGATGGTCTAAAATGTTCATATGGGTTATCTAAGATTACTTTTGTGAAGGTTTTTTAATCAATAAGCACATTAATTCCTAAGTCTTTTCGACGAACAACTTTGTGAATTTGTTACCAACACGTCTATTTGTTCGCACAAAAACCTTGTCACCTTGTCTGAATGACCGAGTCTGTCTATTGTGATTGTGATTTCTGACTTCATTTCTTAAAGCTATTAGGATTGAGTGGATGATACCTATCGGCTTGTAGTTTGTAACCATATGAATCGTCCTGGTGTACTTGGCTGTTCCAAGTAAAAGGAGTTCACAAGTGTCACTAATATTTGCTTCTTATTTGGTACATCTTGCTATTTGCCTATATAAGTACAGTAGAACATTTCCACTTGTTCGTTTGTAATACTATGCAAAGGGGGTGTAGTAAATATATTTACAGAAAAATGGTTTCTGAGCAAAGCTTTTATGGTTTCCGAATTAAGTGATCTCTCATTGCCGCAAACGAAAATAGAATAGTCCTCAAATGGTTCTTTGATATCTATTACTGCACGAGACTTGATTGGTTTTACTACAGCGAATTTTGAAAGCTGGTCTACGCATGTAAAGGAATGTGCTCCAGGAGTTGTATAGTAGTGAAGTACTTCACTTGGATGTTGAGGTATAGGCATTTTTCCTGTATGTGGCATTCGTGGGTGCCTCTGATATTTTGCTTCATTAGAAATTTAACAATTAGACACTATCTGTTTCAGAATTTTATTAATATCTGGAAAAAAGTAATATTTTAATTAATTTTATTATATAATTTACTTAATTTCAAGTTGGTCAGTAGGATTAAAAATATCTGTCACCATGTTGTTTATATGACGAAATTTTTCTGAAGCAAATGATTTAATTTGCTTATCTTGAATTTCGCACAATTTTACAGTAAATTGCTGGTTTAACAGTTGTCTTAAAAACTTGTTTCCTTTTTTGGGTAATTTTGTTCGCCAAAAGTTGAACACAACTTTGGGATTTTTTCTCTTCAACCTCTGGATTTGCTTTTATTCATTCAAATTTGATGGTTTAAACTTACAAATTACAACCCATGAGTTCATCAACTCCTCCTTTTCTCAACATACAGAAATAGAAGAAGTTAAGAGATGAAATCGGGGACTTTGCTCTCTCTCTCTCTCTTTTCTTCCATTATCATATTTGCCTGCTTGTATGTGTCATATATTGTTTTCGTCTCTCAAAGCGTACAAAAATAATGGTGCTTAAACTTATACAGGATTCATTGCATTGAAACGAGGGAGGATACTAGCCCTTTCGAAATAATGTGAAATAATAAAGTATTTGATCGATTTTTTTTTTCATTTGTTAACAGGCACCGTGAATTACGGGAAGTAATACACTGACCAATCATCAATATTATTCGTTCGGATCAATTCAATAGGTGTAAGCATTATAAATGAGTTTTGATTTGATTGGATTTTGAACACTAATTACGGCTTGAGTCGCTATGTGCTGTACAACCTCAGTCCATAGATTGTGTCATAGCATTAATATGCTACCTTGACAAAGCAACAGCGACGAAATTCTCTTTCCGGGCTTGTAAATAAAGGTTGAAGAGAATTCTTCGACGAACGTCAGGAAACGTAAAAGTGAGTAGCTGATGCTTCTGCAGGTGCTACACTATAGCAAAAAGCTCTCGCTCGTTTGTAGCATAGTTTTCTTCGGTAGAGGACAATTTTCGGGAAATCATTGTTATGGGTCTGTCCCCTTGAAAGAGCACAGCGCCGAGTGCTTGCGACGAAGCATCAGGTCAAACGGCTTGCCATAATCGGGGTAAAGAAGCACCACATCCTCAGATTTCAGGATTATCTTAATTTTACCAAATGCTTCCTTTGCATCAGGATTTAATTATTTTTTAGTTTGAGATCGGCTAGAACCTACGTTACTATTCTGCCCACGTGGGTATTTCGTGAGAGACTTTGAGATAATCCTTAATAAATCGACGGTAGTATCCTGATAAGCCAAGAAATGACCGAAGACAACGGAGTCTTTTTCATGACATGTTATTTGCTTATTCTATACAACGAAACCAAGGAATTCTACAAAATCTTTCAAATATTTTTCAAATATCGGTGTTAAATTTTCAACACAGTAGGGAGGGGTAGACGAACGAACACAGCCTATGTTCATGAAGTCGATTCATTGAACTAACATTTGAGTAAGTTACAAACTGAGATACTAGGATATAATTAATGAATGCACAACATAGTGTGTGTATTCTTGCACGTTAAAGTAACTAATAATAAAAAATATTATATAAGCGTTTGCATGAATCAATTAAAATAAGAAGTTTCTTAACTCATTTTAGATTTTACAGAAATAGTGACACAAATTAATTGTAACTTTTGACAAGTGGTGCCGGGTTCGAATCCCGAAGTGAAATTGAAAACCTTTTTTTTCAAATTAAATAAAAAACAGACACCAAGTGTGAAAAAAACTGCGATGGAGCAAGTGGAGCGATCCGAGCTCGAAAAATCGGGTGATGTTGTACCGGTGGCTGGGACATGAGGCCACCAGGCAACACAAGAAGAGGGTAGAAAGAAGATGAGGAAAAAGCTCCAACCACAACCCAACCTTTTGAAGCGCCGTTCCAGCCTGGGATCAGCAGACACAAAATTTGCGGCAAAAGCCGCAACTTCATTAGCAGCAGCAACAACAACAACAACTGTAGCTACAACTACAGTAGCAGCAGCCAAAAGGCAGCAACCCATGGTCGCCGACGTCGAGTACGAGTCGACAGAAGGGGGGGGGGGGGGAGAGATTCTCCTACAGCGGGAGAGAGAAACCCTTCCATACTCTGACGTCCTCTGAATCGGAGGACGAAGAGGAAGAGGACCGGGAGCGGCTGGAAAAAAAGCCAGCGAGAGAGGGAGGAGCTGGACGCCCAAATTCAAGCCCTCCAAATCAAACTAAGGGCCAGAAGAGCAGCCACAGAGGCTGCAAAACAACAACAGCTGCTACAAAAACAGCAACAACAACAACATCAAAAGAAGAAGGTACATTTAGACACTCTGTCTGTTACATGGGAAACAATAAAAAAGACAAAGAACACACACCAGTGTGTTTGGGCATGCCGCGGCGAACTGCAATATGCTGCGTGCGTCAAATGCGCAGGAACCCACAATCGTGGGGAATGTCCCTTAAGGACAGATAAAGTTGATGACAGGAGCAAGCTGACATGCGTGCTCTGTAAGACCAGCCGACACCCTGCTAACTATCGGGGATGTCCTAAGGTCCAAGAAATCAGAAAAATCATAGAGGCTAAACGTAAAGAAAAAATGGTAGAGGCGAGGCCAGTGCCCCGTGCTCCAGCTACCACTGTTACACCGGCAGACTCCTAAGCCCAAGTGGCATCGGGTGGGAGACCGGGTCAACAGACAGTGCCGAAAGTTACCCAGGTCCCTGTGGCCAGGCAACCAGAAGTAAATTTGGATGTGCAGACGATTCTGCTCTCTATCCAAAGGCAGATCGCTCAACTCCAAACCCAATTCCAGAACCAGTTACAAGAACAAGCAGGGCGAATAGACCTCATCTATTCGACGCTGTTTGGAGAGCCAACGCAACATCAGTATAATGGCTGCGCAGGCAGCCTGCAACCTTAAAATTCGAGCAGTGAATGTGAATTCACTGATCCGCCCTGAGCGTCAATTTAATTTCGGTAACTTGTTGCAGACCCATAATCCTGATGTGCTGATGGTTTGCGAAACTAAGCTAAGCCAGACGAACCCACTCAGGTTCAAAAATTACAATATCATTAGAAGAGATCGAAGCTACCTAGCTGGTGGAGTAGCGCTCTTAATAAAAAAGGCCTTTGTCATAAGGTCGTGTATAGCGGTGAAGTGCGGAGATTCCAGGCCATAGAAACGTGTATCGCACGCATCCCCCTTCGGGGTGGTAAGCGGCTATATGTGATCGCTATCTATGCGACTGACAAGTCACGCATCAACCAATATTTCATTTTAGAGTTCGATACTCTTTTCACTAGCCTTCGACTGAGCTCGGAAGATAACTACTATATCGTAGCCGGGGACTTGAACTCGAGGCATGTAGAGTGGGGCAACGTGGTGCATAACACCAGGGGGACCTCATTGTATAACTGGCTGGTAGAACACAATGTTGAGTTCAAGCTAGATTTGCTAGCAACCGATAGGCCATCGTATCCTAGAAGCGGGTCTTATATGGATCTGATGCTGATAGACAGACGACTGACTTTACTAGACGTGGAAAGACGCATACGGAACTGTCTAACTGCTGTTGAGTACGAGAGTGATCACTGCGGGCTCTTCGCAGCTATTCAGCTCCCGTTATTTTTATTCCATTGTATGCTTGTTTTTAAGGTAACTTTAAGAGAAAAATAAAATAAAATTATAAAACAAAAATATAATCCAAAAAAATATAAAACAGAAGATCAGAAAAAAAAAAAAAACACAATACATTAAACAAAAAAAAGTGCATCACGGCGTATAAATTATATGTGTTAGGCATATACACAACATATAAGTTATAAGACATTAGTGTCAACGTTTGTACTTTTAAGTCATTGCACTTCCTAAACCCAATCCAATTCCAATTACCTTTCGCACCACTCGCATTTCCTGTACGTTCACCCCACACACAACACATCCAACACTTTCCCAGTACTTCAATACAGAACACTCACCTCACACACCGCACTCATATTTCACGTATCCCAATATCAGCATTTCCTTCATGCCCGAGCACAATAGCTCGTAAGCATTCTGTTATTATTAAGGTAGGTTAAGTCCACTTTGAATTGTAAAATAAAGATTAGTCTTTTCAAGATCACCATAGGTGATAGACATATTTGTTTAATTGGCGACCAACGTGCAAAGAACGATTATCCCCATACGGAGGAGAAAAGTCTTGGAAAACAAAAAAAAGTACTGAAACAAATTACTAAAGACTTAAGAGACAAAAAAAGCTGTGATTGTAAAAGAAAATAAGAGAAGAGTGTTGTGACATTTTCAAGAAACCAACAAGGAATTATGTATTATGTATATATGGTATTACGCTTTATATTGCAGTGAAATTGTTCAGACATACGAATTTTTTTTTACTAACATTTTTTGAAAGAAAATATTTTGTGTTTTTTTTACAACATGGACCAAGCCCAATTTCAAGCAGTTGTTACTGCTGCTGTACAAGCAGCACTAGAACACAGTAACGAAATGTTTAATAGGCAAGTCAGTGAATTAACTAATAGAATAAACGCATTAGAATCTCCCGTAAAGGTGGAAGAATACAAACCTGTAACCATAGTGGCAGGAAAGGTATGTGACAAATCGCTTGATTTAGTAAAGTCCCTGCCTGAATTTGACGGAAACCAAACCCGTTATGTTTCTTGGAGACAAGCTGCTTTTGCCGCGTACAAATTGTTCGAGGCTCACGATGGCAGTTCTAGGCACTACGAAGCGGTAGCCATTAATCGAAACAAGATTATCGGATCTGCGGATATTATGTTGTCTTCATTCAATACTGTCCTGAACTTTAGAGCTATAATTGCTCGCCTTGATTTCACTTACGCTGATAAACGCCCCGTCTATCTGATTGAGCAAGAAATGTCAACTCTACGACAAAGTCAAATGACAATTAATCAGTTCTACGACGTAGTAGAGCAAAAACTTACTCTCCTTATAAATAAAACTATAATGCAACATGAGGGCAATATTAATCTTATAAATTCACTCAGCCAAAAGTATAGACAAGATGCGCTCAGGGTTTTTATTTCTGGTCTAAAAAGACCAATGTGTGATATACTATTTCCGTCAAAGCCTAGTGATATGCCCAGTGCGCTCGCACTTGCTGAAGAGCTGGAGGCAAATCAGGCACGTTATGCTTTTGCTAATTCTTTTCCCAGTCGGGGCAATCAAAAGACACACTCTAATTCCCCTCATTATAAAAAAATTCAGCATGATGCTTACCACCATGTGCCAACTCCTATGGAAGTTGATCCTTCTTCCTCTCGCTATAGGCTTAATACGGCAAATTCAGGGAGAACAAATAGAACTGGTATATCTAATGTTCGTTCGACGTTCCCTACGGCGAACTATCGAAATATCCAACCTATGCAAAATTCCCACCAAAGAAACAATATGCCGGAATTTCAAAGCTTATCACAGAAAGGACAATGCGAATCTGATCGACAACCTATCCCTAAATTACAGAGAATTAATAATTTTAACCAAGCGCCCATATCCTCTGAGAACCATCTCTATGAAGGTCCATACTATGACGAAGAGACAGATCAATTGGCATACAATTTTATATCAGATGAGGTGAATTTTTTAGGGGTAAATCCCTCCTGCCATATGTAAGTCGTACACTAGCAGGACGGGAGATAAAATTGTTGATAGATACCGGTACGAACAAAAATTATGTGAAATCTCTCGACAACATAAAAGGTGTAATACCTATAGATAATCCATTCCTTGTCAGATCAATATATGGCACAAATAAAATTGCATATAAATGCATAATGAACATTTTCGAAAGAAATACTCCTTTTTTCCTGCTGCGTGGTCTCAGTACATTCGATGGTATTATCGGATTCGATTTCTTGCAAGAAATCAACGCTCATCTTGATCTCGGCAAAGGAACGTTATCATACAACGACAGAGAAGAGAAATTATTATATTTCTACTGTAAGGATGTGAATCATATTGTCTATGAAAATAAGACCATACCTGTTGAAATACAAGAACAGTTTTCATCAATGATGAACCGCCATATGAAAGTTTTTGCCGATTCAAATGAATCCTTACCGTTCAACACTAATATTGTTGCAACTATTAGAACAAGAGATGATGAACCCGTCTATTCCAAAGCTTATCCCTATCCAATGGCAGCTAGCAACTTTGTTAAGGACGAAATTTCTAATCTCCTCAAGGGTGGTATTATAAGACCTTCACGGTCGGCCTTTAATAACCCAATTTGGGTGGTTGACAAAAAAGGAATTGGTTCCGAAAATCGAAAAATGCGTCTTGTTATAGATTTCAGGAAACTGAATGAAATACCTATAAGCGACAAGTACCCGATTCCCGATATAACAATTATTCTTTCAAATTTGGGACAATTGTCCTTCTTCACGACGTTAGACTTAAAATCTGGATTTCATCAGATTATATTATCTGAACGGGATAGAGAAAATACCGCATTTTCTATAAATAATGGCAAGTACGAGTTTTGCAGACTTCCTTTCTTTCTAAAGAATGCACCCAGCATTTTTCAACAAGCCATAGACGGTGTTTTAAAGGAGGAAATTGGAAACATCTGTCAAATCTACATTGACGATATTATTATATTTTCAAAAACAAAAGAAGATCATCTTAGGCACATAAGCAGTATCCTACATAAACTTTACCAAGCCAACATGCGTTTCTCTCGAAAAGTCAAAATTTTTTAAAACAGAGGTGGAGTTCTTGGGATTTATCGTATCCAATAAGGGTATAAAAACTTGCCCAGACAAGATAAAGGATATTGTCAATTATGAGGTCCCTAAAACACTTCGAAGCCTGCGATCATTCCTCGGTCTATCAGGATATTATAGACGCTTTGTAAGGGACTATGACCATATTGTAAAACCCCTCACGTAATATTTACGGGGGGAGAACGGTAATGTGACTGCAAAGCAATCAAAAAATATAACTATTAAATTGGACGACAAAGCCATAGGTGCTTTCAGAAAAATTAAAAACATTCTAGCTTCCGAGGATGTGCTTCTCTTGTATCCTGACTTTGAAAAACCATTTGATTTGACCACCGACGCATCCTCACATGCCCTTGGAGCTGTACTTTCACAAAATAACAGGCCCATAACTATGATTTCGAGAACATTTTCCAAAACGGAAGAGAGCTATGCCACCAATGAGCGTGAACTGCTAGCCATAGTTTGGTCTTTGCAGAAACTCCGAAATTACCTATACGGTGTAAAGAATCTGAATATTTTCACAGACCATCAACCATTAACATTCGCGATATCTGATAAAAATTCGAATGCAAAAATGAAGAGGTGGAGAGCTTTCATAGAGGAATTTTCCCCGAAATTTTTTTACAAACCAGGAAAGGAAAATTACGTTGCAGACGCCCTCTCGAGGCAATATTTAAATGAATTGGAAACAGCATCTGATTGTGGAACTGTGCACAGCGAAGAATCAGTGACAAAGACCATTCGAACTGTACAAAACCCAATA